>OX578278.1:20209104-22645354 GCA_951217055.1 Gerris lacustris
ATCCTTCCCTCTCCTCTTAGTCTAATCCTTTCACACCTGTGCTTGAGCCTTGTGGTTAAATAATTTTTTCACTTGCATTTTTAAAGTCTCCTTATAGCCTACACAGGTAATTTGCATTATTTTCATTATACAATTTTTTATTTTTTATACATTTTTATAATTTTTTTTTTTTGTTAAGGTCTGTCTTTTTTATTTCACATTAATTATTTGTAACCTCTTTGCTCACTTTTTAATTACGTTTGTTACCCTGTTTGTAGTTTATCTGAAGAAGGCTGCATTAGAACAGCCGAAACCGGTCAATTGTTACAGTCTTCATACATTTTGTGTGAAGACGTTGTTTGTTTATTGAACTACACCTCTTCTATGGTTAGTCAGAGAGGTAGAGAAGATTAATTGCTGTAAAAAAAATGTATTTAATATATCTAAGAGAAAAGAAAACTCAAAATAAAATATATTTTAAAAGGAATAGATTAGGAACTTACATGAACCATTTGTACGCTGACTAATATGGTAGAATGATGACTCTTACCTAAAACATACAAATACATCAAATATAAATAATAAATAAAATATACATCGAATCCCGGATAAATAAAATAGAAATCGGATCCCATTGTTTTAAAAAGAAAAAATCGGGTACGGGGTACCTCGGAACTTTTCCTCACTTCGGAGGCCACTAAAGTCTCTTCTGCTCATTATCATTTTTCAAAAAATATTTATATATATTATTATTTATTTATTTTATTTCATTTATTCAATTATTTTAATGTTGGCGGTATTTAACTGATGTAAACAAATTTAAGTATCCCACTAATGAATGATTATGTTCGCTTATAACTTTGAAGCTAATAAATGGAATTTCATCGTTATTTTTATATTTGTTCCTTATTTTTTACCGGTTCCAAAGATATGCTATATGTCAAAAACGTATTTATACTTTCGGTATTATTAAACGTCAAAAAGTTTGAAAATTCAAAAATCAATAACTTAAAAATAGCGGCCAGTATCAAAATAAAATTAAGTTAATTTGTTTGACATAAAGAAAGGTACATTCCTGTCAAATTTCAACTTGATCGTACCACTTTTCGAAGTTTTGCTGCCTCAACAAACTGGGTTCAAGAAGGCGGAAAATGTTGATTTTCCAGGCAGCACAACTGCGTATAAGGACTGATTTGTGTACCAAGTTTCAACTCTCTAGCTTAAAAACTGTGGGAGTTATGCGTGACACATACAGACGCACACATAGACAGACAGATTGGCATCCAGCTAAAAACCACTCGATCGTCTTAAAAACACCTAAAGTGGATAATTCTGTTGAAATCTCGGTTTCGGATTTTTTGGGAGAAAACTACTTTTGCTATATACCTTTGGAGAAGGAGAGGAAAATTAAAAAAGGAATAAAATAAAATAGATAAAAGAAATAAAATTTAATAAAAAAAAAAAAAAAAAAAAAAAAAATATATATATATATATATATATATATATATATATATATATATATATATATATATATATATATATAGAAAGAGCGTTAAGTTCAATAAAAGAAATTAAGTACAATAGACAGTGAGGTTATTTTATCTGGGAATAAAGAAAGACTGAATAATGGATTTTGGTAAATATGTGTTAGTTTATTCCTGTGTATATACTATTCATGATATTCCACACTGGATAGAGAGATTATCCCCATTTTTTATTTTCCATAGTACTATAAATATATCATTAATTATCCAATAATTAAAAATTATTTATTTCAAATTTGAATAGGCCAATTAGTTAAGGCTTAGGTTAGGGTAGTTTAGTTACAGACGACAGAAAGAGAGATTTTTAAGAAAACACTTTTTTGGACTCAGTGGACCTGAAAACGTGTAAATCCATGAAAATCTCAAAATATAATTTTTGCCCCATCACAATACTTTCTCTTCATATGAGAAAGTAAAAATTTTAATGGGATTTTCCTGAAGCATAAAAGTTTTATAAAAAAAAGTACAGACCTAGACTGAAATATATGCACAACTTAGGATGGTTGGTAAACAACCTTGGCTTCTGAGGGTTCCAGGTTATTAACTAATTTAAGGTAATTTGTTTATTTAATAGAAAGTAATAACTCGCATTTAAAAACAAGTCATATCGCAAGAGAAGCAGAAGAATCCTTAACGATTTTATCACTTAATTCGAGTAAAGAATGGATTATAATACTTGAAAGTGATAAGGGTTGAGGTATACGAAGTGGTTTGCAGTTTGATTTTAATGATTAATGCATAAGATCCGTCCACAACCACAGCAAGGGTTCGGAAGGGAGAGCTTATCTGCAAAAGTGCAGGTGTGGGGAAGTTGAATCTCTGCCTCACACTCCCCCTACAGTTAGCCCCACAAAACAACCCCCTTCCCCTTCACACACCTAGCACTAAAACGCATGTTAATCCCACCGTACAAACAGTTTCCCACCTCGTTTAATCCCATATCAGATTATTTCATTAAAAACATTTTTTTATTATTTTAATGAAAAAAAAAAAAAAAAAAAAATGTAATTACATTTTTACGACAATTTGTTTGAGAAACAAACTTCCATAATCATACGGTGGAAAAATGTGGTATTCTGCATTGTACCTAATAATAAAAATAAAAGAGAGACAATTTTTTCTTTTTTTTAACAAGAAAGCATACAAAAAAATAACAAAGCAAATAAGCTTCGCATACAATGGTAAACTCTTCATAATGGAAAGAAAACAATGAAATTTTTAATTAATTAAAAAAAGAGGAAGAAATTCTCCATTATAAAAACGTTTACATGGTTCTACAACTCACAGATATTGAACATTAAAAATATCGCTCCTTTTTCTTTTTTAGAATATTTTAATGATTTTTTTTTTTTTTTTTTTTTTTTCAAAAGAATTTAGGTTACTAAGGCGAACTAATGCAACTACAGCTAAAGGTTCGCCATTTATAAATTATGAGAAGTTAAAAGAAAAAACAATTCTAGTTATTATGCCAATAAAAAAAAGTTAATAGTAAGAAAAAACGAAAATATTATTGTATTAGAGAAGGGATAAAATTCCATGGCATTTTTTTACTCAAGAAATAAAATAAAGTCCCCTTTTAAAGACAAAACAGTTAATTAATATACACAAAGAATATACACAAAATTAAATAATGTAATGTAATACAATCACACTAACTTATGATGACGTTACTTCGTTATTTCTAAAGTCGAAACCGGTATAGTATTTTGTATACTTTATATTCTTGTGGAGAAAATCAACTGATAGATCCTTGTTTAATTTTCATTTTTTCAGTAAATATACCATGATATTATCTAATTACCAAAAAATCTCTGTATAAACTACTAATGAAGGGAAAAATATTAAGCTAGATACATTTTCATCACTTTTCCCGGAAAATAAATTAATTTAAATTTGTCTAGGGATTCAGGGATATGCCACAACAGGTATAAGTTTGATAATGAGAGATGTACCTGAACCGAACATTTTGATTGTAATAACAAGATAGACAAAATATATCATGTCCAAATAAAAAGTTGTAACACAATCGTGCCATAAGTTCCTTATGGCACGTTCTGGAGCCCAGGAGTGAATCCGAAAAAAACGACCAAAATCACCGTCAAAAAATAACCGTCACAAAATAACCGTCACAAAATCACCGTCACAAAATAACCGTCACAAAATCACCATCACGCAAAATCCGTCACGAAATCTACAGATGAAAATAACTTGAGTAAAAGCTCACCGAGTTAGATGAAATTTGGTACACATGTTCATGTTTATTTTACCAATGCCCAGGCTGAGTTCGTCGGAAAACGTTATCCGCCCAAGCGTTCACGCGCAGCGTACGCGAGCGTAAGCTTTAATAGACGAGAAAAAGTGTTATTAAGGAAGCCTGTTACTTGTTACTTGACTTGTTTTGATTATTTTTGTTATACATGTCAAAAATTTCACTTTGTTTTGTAAATAAATAAAATATAATCATGTAAAATTTCACCCTGATACAAGCAGAACCTGTAGAGTAGGGAAGAGATATATTTTATAATATTTTAAATTAATTTGCCGGGCAGGTATATAACAGTCCTATTTCAATCCAAACTCCTAACAAATTTCAGTGTACCAAATTTTTGTACCTGCCAGGTACAAACAGTTCGTTACTTTTAATTTTGTCTCTTTTCTAACTCCGCCATGTATAATAAGTAGTTAGCAATAGGTTTGTTCCAACCGAGCATTGTACCGTCCGCGGGATCGTCACCGGCATGCGCAGTAGATAAAAGCCGTTCCAAGCTGACTTGGGACAGTGTTTCGTACCGTACACGAAACTGTTCCAACCCCGGCAGGGATCGTTTGCGAACCGTTCACTGTACGGTCCCAACGATCCTCTGACAATACCATGTACTGGTTTGTATGACATGCGCAGTTATATCAACAGTCACAAATATCAACAGGAAGGTTCCCTAACTGTTAGGTTTCCTTAATGTTTTTAATACAGTGCGAATAATAGTCCTAAACTCGTTCCAACCTGACATGATTTTATTACAGTACAATGTTAGCGCATGCGTATAAAACCTGTCTTAAGCGATTCCCGAACGATACGCGGGACGATACAAAGGACGGTACAAATAGCGAGGTTGGAACAAACCTAATGTATACGTACTTAGCAGTGGGATTTTATAATTTATATTTAATGAAAAATGTCCCGCGACACCACACGTTTTTTTTTATTACTTCAATACTTAATTAAAAACTTTCACAATTCACTATCTGCGATAAAGTATAATGAATTTCAAGTTTTTCGACCATTAAACGTCCCAAAATGTATCAAAATAATATTGTCAATAAATTATTCTTACTTTTTACTTTCTCATATACGTACTATGTATAAAAAAAAGAAAGTATTGTAATGGCTTGAAAATTAATTTTGGCAATTTTTAGATTTACTTGTTTTAAGATCACCTATGTAAGTAAAAGTGGTCGTCTGTCGTCTCTAATCTGTAGTAAAAATTAATTCGAATTTTTTAACTGCTACCGAAAAAAAAAAAAATAGCTCTAAATTTGGGGGCACTATCACTCAAAAACTCGAATTCCTCGAAAACGGTACCACCAATTTAAATTAAAATATTCTTTCCCGAATAATTTTTTTCCAGAAAAAAATCTAGTTCCCAAAATATTAATGAAAATAAATCTGTTCAAAAAAAAGTACACTTTTTTAAAAATGATGAAATTAAATAGGATTAGAGTACAGCATCATTATTTATTATTTATATGAAAAAGTTTTGTTTGATTTATCGGACCGCTTTTTAAATTAAAAAGTAGATATCATATTATAGTATGTCCGCACGGATGGAGTTGTCTATATACGTTTAAATTCCAAAAAAATCAATTCTCGAAGAAAAGTCACTTTTCATAAAATCTCCTGCTTGTTCCTAAATGAAGATTTATAGTATTACTATTTGTTCTAAATGTACCCTTTACCTAGAGAGTACGATTTTCTGAAATTGTACAAAATACCGGTCCAAATTTCAACTATTCAAGAAAAAAGTATTCTTTATAATTACTTTTAGATATTATTTCAAATTTCTTTTTCGCATAAAAATGTCGATAATCAAATTTCAAAAATCCCCCCACCATGCCATTTATAAAAAAGTAAATTTGTTCTGATTCTAACACATGAAGGGTCGATATAAAGGTCTGATTGAGTGCACTAAAAGTTGTGGTATTGCTTATTTTTATAAAAACAATATGAAAGCATTTATAGATAAGTTGTATTTATTATTTAAATATTATTTATTTCTTTCATAAAGAAATATAATTTTTCCCCTTTAAGAGCTTTCATGTTGTTTTTATCAAAAAAGCAATTATACAGCTTTTAATGCACTCAATGAGACTTTTAAATAATCGACCCCTCATGTATTAGAATCAGTCAAATTTGACTTTTTCTAAATGGCAGGGGGGGGGGGTGGATTTTTGAAATATGTTTATCGACATTTTTATGTGAAAAATAAATTTGGTATAGTATCCTAAAGAAATGATAAAGAATACTTTTTTCTTGAATAGTCGAAATTTGTACCGGCTTCCTCTTTTACAATTTAAGAAAATTTTACTCTCTGGGTACAGGGTACAGTTTGAAAAAAAGGTAATATGTACTATAATTCTTCATTTAATACCAAGCAGGAGATTTTATGAAGAGTTACTTTTCTTCGAAAATTGAATTTTTTTGGAATTTACACGTATAGGCAACTCCATCCGTGGACATACTGTATATTTTAAATTAGCATAACATACATTATTTTTAGATCTTTTCAAATAGCTGTAATTGTGATTGTAATTAAGAAAAAAAGAAAACTCTTGACTAAGCTTTCATTATTTCTGCAAGAAGATTAGCTTAAGTGTAGCATGTGGTGTTTTAATTAAAATATTTAATCAAATAAAACATATATTTGGAGTCAAAGAAATTAAATTTCCATATTCGTTTCTTTTGAGTGTTAAAATGTAAATTAAAGCACGTGACTTGGAGTTTTAAAAATAACTAACTAATAAAATAACTCGTGTAGAAATAATTTTATACTTCAATATACATAATATATTTATGGAAACTTTAATCTTTATATTATTTATACATAGACATTCTTACATAGACATTATTTATACATAGACAGTTATATATATATATATATATATATATATATATATATATATATATATATATATATATATATATATATATATATATATATATATATATATATATATATATATATATACATATATATATATAAACCAGTAATAACTGATAAACTTTTAAAGAATTTATATTACATAAGCAAACATTTAATAAAATATATAAACAAATAAGATTAATTTGTAATTCTGAGAGGAGAGGAACAAGTGTTTTATTATCTTAATAAAAAAAGGTTTTATTTTTAACTCATGACGGATATGTGGTAAAATATTTCATTTTATCAATGAAATATTTCAACTAGTAGCAGGAACGTTTTATAAATTCTTGGAATATGATTTTTATAAAAATCATTATAATAATTATTAAATCAAAATTTAATTAATACAGAATTAACTGTAAAGAATATACATTTTTCGTAATATTTTATATCTCAGATAATATGAAGGAAATAAAATGAATAAAGCTTTTATCGTATTTGTAGTAGAAAATGTATTGTTTTATTGACATTAATTTTGATATATCAGTTTAAAATGGAGTTTTAACATGAATATATGTATCTGAGCTAGGGGACAGTAAAAACTTTCGTCATGCCAAAAACTACATGAAATAAGTTACGCTTTCAAATGTAGTATTAGGAAGTTACGATATAACAGGAGGTAGATCAGTTTTCACTTTTAAATACTATATTTCGCCAATAGGAGCGCACCACGGCAACTGTCTTCAGAGGAGGAGGTGTAAAGGATGGCTAAACTGTTGACTACACGGAATTCAATGCCCAAAAACATATCCATGTTTCAATGTTTTTCATGAAGTTGAGAAAATTGTCAAAACTGCCTTTACCTCTAATTTTATTTTTATGAAAGGTTATATAAATGACAGGTTATAAACATTGAATAATTTTCATTTAAGCCGTGTCCAGAGCAAACGAGCCGAGCATTGGTATTTGCGCATGCTCAGTATAAAGTGCGCCTGCGCATCTCAGTCTGGGCATGCGCAGAGACCAATGCTCGGCTCGTTTCCTCGGTTCGGTTCGGCAGTCTGCACACAGCCTATAAAGCTTAATTAATTGATTAGCTTCATAAGAATTAATTTAATTCTTCTTCTTTACACAAAATAATTTTAAAACTCAACAAAATTGCTAAAAATAAAATAAAAATGGCTCTATTTGTCAGTGTTGTAGATACTGGATTTTTTTTAGCAATATTTGGCGATTTGCATAGGCTATTCCCTATGAAAATTCAAAAAATGATAGCAATATATGGCTTTATTTATCGGGCTTAAATAAAGAGCTTAACCCACAATACCAGTTCTAAAATGACGCTTGGTTCTAAAACGCCTGTTTCAGGGCTTGTAAATAATGTTGCCTTCCTTCATTTGTCCCAAAAAAGACGTTTCGGTTCTGTTATTGAATCAGGTTTTCAAGCCCGAAAAAATTAGTAATGAATTTAAATTTCAATTTTTTTTTTTTTTTTTTTTTTTTTTTGTAAATTCTGACAATTTTCTAACCCAAAAACTTCCACAGATCCAAACAACGAATAGACGAAAACATGACTCTTTAAAACATGGGATTAAAGAGCTTAATTAAGTCAAACAGTATTTCTTTGATGAATCTCTGTCCTATATCGCCTGTTTCAGGTCTTTATAAAAAATGTTGTGTCTATTTTGCCTTAAACCAGGAATTTCGAGGCAGTGAACCAAAAAATGGAAAGCTAACAAAAAGAACAATTTTAACCACATTCTATTTATTGGAAAATTTAACATTTTTTATGGGCATTCATTCACGTCCTTTTGTATAAGACTTATGTGCAAAACAGATATTTTCTGTTTTGATTATAGTATCGCTCAGAATGATTCGAGATGTGTTGTGGACTACAATAATTATCGTATAGTAGTTACGATTATTATAGTAAAACTAAAACTATAATTAAATCACGTTAACTTTGAATAAACAATTCACTTCACAACTATAAAACATAAACGCTAGAAAATGTTAACTCCCTCTAAATATAAACCGATTTTTTTTTTTTTTTTTTAAAATATAATCGTCTATTTGGATCCACAACCTGTGCGGTTGCACGATTGGAATTCGAAACAAATGCCAGTTCAAAATTGCCGAACAGAATTCCACTCTAATAAACTAGATTCGTGTATGGATGCATATTTAATATTCTTTAGGAATTCTGAATGAAAATTTAATTTCTAATATTGTTTTATAAAACAAAACATACATGTGCATGTAAAGTAAAACCTGTCTAAACTGCAAAGACACGGTTCCAACCTGTCTAAGCTGAAAAGCCACGGTTCCGGGGGGAAAATTCCATCAGTTTCCAGCTTAGGCAGGTTAACCGTATTGCGGGTTTTGTATACCTACATTACGTTTCTATGTTAATTTAGTTCCTTAATATTAACATCTATTACTTGAAATATCATAATTAAATTAAAATTAATAACAGTCAAATGGATTATTAATTAATTAATTAATTAATACATAAATACATCTGTTACTTGGTTCTAAAACCACTTCTCTCAAAAATGTATTTGACTGAATCCACCTTTTTGTTTGATATAACTTTTATTTAATTTAGGATTTAAATAAACTATCCACATTTATTAAATTCAGTTAAATTTGCACTTGAGGGTTATATTTCGCACTTGTCGGATGTATAAATGTGCTTATTGGTTTCGGTACTACCTACACTATCTCTCACGAACATTCTTCTTGTAGGAGGCTTGTCGGGATAGCTTTTGGATGTCATGTTAAATCCTATGTCATGACATCAAGGTCTACATTGGAAATAGGGAACCCAGCTTTGGCGAAGAACTTTTACTAACATTATGGGGTTTATCTCTTTTACTACCTAACTCGTCCAAAATATTGAACCTATCTAGGTCTTATGTCTGACAGAGATTTAAAAAGTTGTTTTCTGTTGAACGATTTAAAAGTAGAGACGATGCCTTGATCTTGATCAAGCGGCTGAGTTATGGATGAAAAGTTATGTGAAAACCATGACAACTGTTCATTTGAAATTTGTTGTATGGATGTCATGGTGCATTATCTAAAAATAGAAGGACTCTCACCTCCTGCAGCCACATCTTATTGTTGAATGAATGTATCACTCCCCCAGGATGGAACTAGAACTAGCCATTCAAGCCTCTTCTTGTACCTCCATAGAGAGAGAATGCAGAGCTAGAAATTTTAAAGGGTCTAAGGCGAGCTGACTTCCTAATTACTAGATGTTTTCAAATTCTCTTTCCATATTGGCACGCAATAGGATTGTCAATCTTCCTTTCAAAATATTATTCTCACCCAAATATCAACTTTTTCTACTAGAGACTAAGTTGACAACATTCAAGAGAAAAACCGAGTTTCATCACATTTATAGATATCTTTTTAGTCGTATATGTCAGTTTATGCACCCTTTCAATCCACTTAGTCAATATTATTGATTTTGAGCTTGACAAAGCGATCACATTACTGATTAAAAAATATTTTTTTAATGGGTGCGATAGTGCGCGATACAGGTACAATGTCCAAAAATTAATTTAATTACATCGAGAAAATTAAATTCAAATTGAAAAGGTGTACATTCCAACGTACTAAAAAAAAAGATTTCAGCGTATGCAAACCATAGGAAACTCTCAGAATATCAAAGAGATAATCTGCGGAAACCGGATAAAGAGGATAAAAAAAATCATGGGAAAATCTTGAAACTGTATTGGAGTGGTGAAAAGAAACTCTGAAGAGCTCCAAATATTTGTAATTATGATGACCTCAGGTACTTCTATTCAGCCTAAGTCTTGTGTTTCATCACAAAATGTGGCTATGTGGACACATATCCAAACGTAAGCATAAGAATACACTCACTCTTCTAGTGTCAGTGGCCAGTAATGAAATGAATGGAATACGAATGCATTGATAAAGGATTTTTCCGAATTAAAATCCAGAAAATTCTCTTTAAAACATAATAATAAGTAACATAATTCTATCAGTGTAAAATAATACGTAAATAGGCTTTAAAATGGCATACCTCTGGATTACTTCTTTTTGGAATTATATAGCTAATAATAATTAACAATTAGTTGATTAAAAAAAGGTTATATTTCACCCCTTACAGGTATCATCAGACCAAAAATAAAATATAATAATCAATGTTTTACATTAATAAAGCTATAACTTACACATCTAATAAAATTAAAATCACTTTACAAATACTTGCTTTTTACTAACCTCAAAGCCTTGTTGTGTTAATTTTTTTCTGAAAAAATCATCTGTGTCTCACTGAGTCACTACCACTTTAAACAACATAAATGTATAAAAGGGAGAAAAACAAAAAATCCCCAAAACAGGGTTGTAACAAAAAAAAAAAAAAAAACTTTCTAGTACCTGTTTTATCTTAATTAATAATACCAGCTAAAATAAATAAATTTAAATTCAACATAACAATTAAAATAACAAAGATAATAGTATCTTTAACAGTAATTTTAAAATATTATAATTCTTTGATTATATTTTGGTAACATTTTTAAAACGTTATTTATCAGTCGTAAAGTTCATTGAATTATTTTCTTTTGCTATGTGGAAAGCATCTAGGTACTTTCTTTTTAAGTTATTATTTTCTTTATCTATTTTTTGGCATTTTCAAAATTATTAGAGTGATGGATAATGCACAATTATCATTTTTCTTGCTTACATCATATTTGTGTCTATAAATCTATTATTAAATGTTTGCCTTGATTCTACAAAATAATTTTTTTCACAATCACCACAAGGAATAGAATACACAAAACCAACTTCTTCATCATCAAGTAACTTGTCTTTTAATTTAATAAAGAAAGATTTTTCTATTTTATTCGTTGGTTTCATTCCTATACACAATTGGTGACAATCTATTTTTTAAAGCTTCTATGAGTCTGTTCAGACAAACTTTTAATATATATGACATACTACAACATTTAGTATTGTTTGTTTAATAGGAGATCTTGTATCAGTTTCTATAATACAATTCTTTTAATATGTTATACAAATTTAAATAAGCTTAATTGGATAAGAATTCAGCTTACATTTTTTAAATAATATATTTTTATTTCACTTAAGTATTTTTTGTCTTTTAATTTGATAGCTCTAAACGTAATGTTAGACATCGAGTTAATTTTTTGTGAAAAAGGATGGTTAGATACAAAGTTAAGGAATTTACCATTCTTACATGTTTTTCTCATACCAAGTTGTAGTAAGGCTTTTATCATTATTTCTTACTATAGTTACATTTAAATATTAAGTCTGTTTTAAGATTCAAGTTCTTGGGTAAATTGAATACTTTCAGTGTAATTGTTTAATTTATATACTAAATCCTTGCAAAGTTCTTTATTTATAATAATAAATAAATCGTCAATATATTTAAAAAATACTTCAGGTTTGTAATTCAATTTACTTATTAAATTTTCAATTAAATGATTTATGAATAAGCCACTTAAATTTATTGAAATATTTCCTCCTATTGGAGTACCTCTGATAAGCCTATACAGTTCATTGTTAAATACAAAATAATTGTTGTTAAAAATAAATTTAATCAATTCTAAATATGTATTTTTACACTTGATGGAAATGTAGGGTTCAATAAGTTTCCATTTCTTTTGAATTAATTTATACAACTCAGTCAAAGGAATGCTTGTAAACAGGGACTTAACATAAAATTAAACTAGCTGTTAATTTTCCTTCAGTTTGATATTTTTAAGTTTATCTTTAAATTCAAATGAATTTTTACAATCAAAATCTTGACTACATCCAACATTGTCTAAGGTTGGATTAAGAAATTTGGAAAGTTTATAAATAGGTGTGTTAATAGTACTGATAATAGGGCGTATAGGGTTTTTCTTTTTCTTTGTGTAATTTAATAAGACCGTAGATTCTTCCTAAGTTGCAATTATGAATGTTTAATTTTTTCTTTATTTCATTTGAAATAAATTTAAGTTTATGTATTTTTTTAATTATTGCATTATACTCTGTTTTAATAGTTTTAAGTTTTTCTTCTAATTTATTGCACCTAATTTTTCTATAAATAGAATTTTGACTTAAATGATCCGTAATTTTATTTTTATATTAATATTTATCAATGATTACAGTTAAATTAGATTTGTGAGACTTAAAAATATTAATATTTTCATTTTCTTTACATTTTCTAGTTGCAACAGAATCTAAGTAAATTTGATACTCAAATGTTCCTACCAAAAATATATTATTTTTATTCTTGTTTGAAAAATTAACAATCTTATTATTTAAATGAATTCTAAGTGCATTCTCATGATTATCACCTATAAAGATTTTTTGCATAACTATCATTGATAGTTATGCAAAAAATCTTTATCAAACATAGACTGAACAGATTAATTTGTTGAATGTGCCGAGGTATAATGTTGTTATTTTTGTGATAGTGTAGTGTAGATATTGCAGTTTTTCTTTGCAGTTCAATAATTTGATCTTTGTCTTTTTTCCAAATCCCAAGTGAGTCCAAATCTTCTTTTCTGGATATTTGTTTTTGTTGATTAAAACTTTTATATCCTTCTTAAATTTAGCCAGTATCCATCATATAATAAAGTGATTCAATTTAAAAAAAAATATATACTCAGTTAAAACTTTATATGATTCATGAATAAGCCACTTAAATTGACTAAATTGATTCATAGAAGCTTTACAAAATACGATAGTCACGAATTATGTATAGGAATGAAACGAACGAATAAAATAGAAAAGTCTTTCTTTAGTAAATTAAAAGACAAGTTCCCTGATGATGAAGAAGTTGGTTTTGTGAATTCACTTCCTTGTGGTGATTGTGAAAAAAAAATATGTTGGAGAGAGAATCAAAGCAAACATTTAATAATAGACTAAAACAACACAAATATGATGTAAGCAAGAAAAATAAAAATAGTGCATTATACATATATGTAATAAGTACAGATCTCTCCATTAATTTTGAAAATGCCAAAATAATAGATAAAGAAAATAACAAAAAGAAAGTACCTGGAAGCTATCCACATAGCAAAAGAAAATGATTCAATGAACTTTAAGACTGATAAAAAAAGTTTTAATAAATTTTACCAAAATATAATCAATGCATTATAATATTTTAAAATTACTGTTAAAGATAATATTGTTTTTGTTATATGTTATTTTAATTGTTATGTTGAATTTAAATTTATTTATTTTAGCTGATATTAATTAAGATAAAAGAGGTACTATACATTTTTTTTTGTTTTTGCAACCTGGTTTTGGGGATTTTTTGTTTTTCTCCCTCTTATACATTTATGTTGTTTAATGTGTTAGTTTCTCAGTGAGACACAAATGATCTGAGGATCATTTTACTTATTTATATTTATACCTTTTATATATATATATATATATATATACTACTATAAACTTTGAGGTTAGTAAAAAGAAAATTGTTTTGTAAAGTGATTTAAATTTTATTAAATGTGTAAGTTAAGTATTAGATAGCTTTATTAATTTAAAACATTAATTATTTTATTTAATTTTAGATCTGATAATGCCCGTAAGCGGTGAAATATAACCTTTTTTTAATGAACTAATTGTTAATTTACTCACCTATGATCCTAAAAACAAGTAATCCAAAGTTATCAAAGGTGCAAACTTGTAAGAATCAGCCATTTGCCATTTGATTCTTTAAAAGTACTAATTCCTAATTCTCAGGCTACTTCCACGTCAACTTAAGTTAGTGAAATGACTGGAACTGGGAGGATAGGAATAGATAAGGGATGACAATAAGATAGAGGAATAAGTGTCAAAGGAGTTTAGTTTATCTGCACTAGACAGCATTAGGAGACGAAGAAGGGAAGACTCTGAAGAAAGTACAAAACACTTATACCAGGTAACGCTAGGTACTGGTAAACCAGCTTTCGTCAATTCTTTAAAATAAAAAATGAATTATAACAAATTAAAATATTTTGTCATGACAATTAATTGATTAATTTTAAAATTTCGAATGATAAAGGTTTAAATTTTCGTTACATAATAATATATTCATCAGTGATATTATGTATTTGATTATTTTTGTTACATCAATAACGCGTATATATGTCGCGTGCGACTGCGACGTTTCTGTGTGTGAAAGCTCTCATTGAGCGCTTTGCATTTCGGTCTCATTGTATATTTACATACATTTCGGTCTTCGGCGTCACATAAAAAAACTTCGCAGTCGTGCGCAAGGGCGACATACGTCGCCCAGTGTGAAACTAGTCTTAGGTTCGGTATAAATAGTTTTCGAGAATTAATTTTCTTTCTGAGTTTTCAGGGATATCACCCCTCAATTTGGAGTTAAAATAAATTTCTCGTTTTCACCTCAAGCAATGATTCTTCTGACAATTAAGACAAATTTCATTAAAAACTTAGTAAAGTGGTTTAGGCTTCACGTGTCTGCACAGTTTACAGAAACACATTTATAAATTAATAAAACAAAAAAAAACTTATTTGGACTCATGGGCCACCTACCTCATGTAAACCCAGCAAAATCTCAAAATCTAATTTTCGCGTCATTACATGTTTACTACTTTCTTTTAAAGGTAAAAAGGTATCATCTATCGAACACATCTAAATGCGAAACAGCTATCGAAGAGTTTAAATATGTGTAAAAGTTAGAATTCAGAGAGAAACTAGGCTAGAGAAGACTTTTATTCTTCAATCTTTTGGAATTTCGCAGAGAGATAAGTTTGTCAGAGTCTTTACAATTAATCCTGGACTTGTAAGTTTTCAAGTCACAAAGTAGTTCTTCTGCTCAGGCTTTAGAGTAGGAAAAGTTGTTAAACTCTTTGGTTGGTAAGACTAGAAGAGTCATCAACTTGTGCTTGAGTCCCAAGTTGCTCTATTTCTAATACACAGCGCCCACAAGACTTTTTCTTCTAAAACTTCCTTTCGAAAAACTTGACTCTTTTTGGGCAAACGGTCTTGTGAGGGCCTCCTCACAAGACTTCTTTAACTTTATTATTATTTCACACCTTTCTACTTTAATACAAACTCTTAAAGAAAATCTCACGATTCACTCTCTAACAACAATTCTTCTAAATCAAGAATTACGAAATAGCATTTTTGTTGTGTTTCAACTTATATAAAATCATCAATTTAACAATATTTAATTGACGCAAACGTTTGGAATTAATACGATAATTAACAACCAGATGTCCACTTTTTAAGATATAGGTGCGTTAATGAAAATAGTTTGTGCACGTGGGGAAAAAAAGCCAATGGGCGCTGAAGGTTGAAATAATTATGGGACCAATAATGGATTAATTATGACCTACCATCCAAATTGTATTACAATAGGACTAGTATAGTTTTTTAAGATATGTTGGTGCGCATCAGAAATATTGACAGACAGACCTACAGATAGACGCACTATGAAACATATAGAAAGGGTGTCATGATATTTTTGAATTCATTGAGACAGACCAACAAACGTCTTCGACAGCTCGAGACCATCCTGATAATTACATTTTCTAACAAGATGGGGATCCACGTCATTGGAGCCTGATATTATGCACACCGTTGAAAAGCTTCTTTGAGAGTGAAGTAATTTTTATACATACTTTTTCATATTTTTATTCAAGAGGGGGCCAAAATGGAAAATACAGGAAACAATTAGTACAAAATAATTATTAATAATAATTAATTCAACAATAATTCGATTATTCTTTTAAATGCATATTTTAAAAACAAACAAATGATCTTTTATTGAACAAATTCTAAGTATTATTGATTGAATTGATAAGACTTATTGAATTAAATTTCGTATGCCACCAATGTGGCTTTTAATTTTTACTTCGATATAGTAATCTATATAGAGTAATTTTACGTAAGGTAATTAAAAACTCATTCAAGATTATTCTTGATAAGAGAAGATAAGATCGTATATAAATTAAACGGATTTTGATTTTAGATTATCATATTAGTTAAAATTACTTTATAGTAGAGCAAAACAAGAATTTTTAGTTTCCAAAAAAAAGTTGATTTTAATATTTTTTTTTTTTTTTTTTAAACAAAAAAGTAATTATATAGAATAAATTATGAAGTCGTTTTTGTTGGTTTTCGTACTCGGTTTGGCGTCTTTCGGTGAAGCGAGTCAGATCATGAACTTTCTGTTTGACGAATGGTTGGAGCATGCTCGAGCTTTGATGAATGCAACATACAACAACGAACATACAGTCACCGGTATGAAATTTAATACTACATGCAGTGCTTTTATCACGAGTATGGTTTGTACAGCGAATGCTGATATGGGAGTTATCAGGGATTTGACTTCTTTGAGCAGAGCCGGTCCAGTAATAGTCGCTTCAGAGGATGGCCCATCTGCTTCAATACAGGTAAATCTTGCGTACGATAACCTAGAGGTGTACTACCCTAATATGATAATTGAGGGTGAAGGAATTAGGATTGTATACAAAGGAATCACAACAACGACGACCAACTCGATTCCAATAACGCTTGCTATGAACTTATATTACAATACTACTGGCAACAACTGTAGCAGCAACTTCCGTCTTAGTCATCCAGCTATTTCTTCACTTCAGGTCAAGACAACAATTCAACAACCATCAGCTGTTCTCCCAGTTGAAAACGATCTAACAAAAAATATCGTCGACTCACTTCTTAACACTATAACCGATCATATCACTTCTCTCATTAAGTACAAAGATGTATGTACTAAATTATCTAATCTATTTTAAAATTTATAGATATATCTTATTATTCGAGTATATTTTTACATTTTATCAACATATCATAATATGATTTAATTATATTTTAATTTGTATCACTTGTATTTTAAAATTAACGATTTATGTAATTATTCTATTATATTTTAAATATTATTGATTTATCTTGTTATTCGATTATATTTTAATTTATTCGATTATTTTATTCAAAGAACTAAGAGGGGGTAGTGCAAACGTAAATACAATGTTTTTATTTACTTGCTTTTATCTCAATTTAAAAAAAGTCTGTTTAATTGCTTTTTATGTATTTTTTTAATTTGAAATATAATGAAATCTCCAGCCAAATAGTTTTTTTCACAACTAAATATTTTCTCCTTCTCCTCTATGTTATTCTTAAGTAAGTTTACAATATCTTGAACTCACAGTCAGATGATGAAAAGTTATTGAATGTCTTTGACACCTAAGTAAATTATTCTCTTTTTCTTCGTGTAATGTCTTCAATAGAAAAGATTCAGGAAATATTTTAATTCAGGAAAAGATTAATTTACGTGTATTTTATTTAATTTTTAAATGCAAAAACAGAGTAGGTACATCTCATTTAACAAAAAACAATATTGTGAAAAACCACTCGCCAATTAATGACAAGGAAAATCAAAACAAAACATTATTTAAAGCCGATACAGGTAAATGACTCAACCTTAGTCCTGCACGCAATTTTCCAAAAACCTGCTGATACAAACAAATTATAAGCAAGCTTGAATAATTAGCTTTGCTGACTCAGGGTCAATCCATACGAAATGGTCCAAAAATAAAATAGTTGGTTGCTCGACCATTTTAGAAAAAATTTATATTTTCCCTGTTGTTTCCCTCATATTTAAGGTGTTCAAAACAATGCTTAAAATTTTTTTATCTAAAACCGTTTAGGTGTGGCGGCCATTTTTGATTTCCTTCGCACGCTAATTTTTGTGTTTGTGGGCATTTACGTCAACGCTCATATCTCTTAAACTATTTGCCCTAGAAGGCTGAAACAAAAACTAATTTAAAGGTAATTTTCCAGTGTTTAAATTAGGTTATGTCCATATTTCACCTAGTAATTTTTCTTCCATGAGAAAACTTCACCTGAAGTTGGATATCAAAATCAAGAAAATTTCACTTTTCGGAATTTTTTTTCTGAAGGAAGGAGTGATATATACAGCTTGATATTTTTTATGTGAGTAGGCATATATCAGTAGCATTACCCAAAAAAATATCAATGGTAAAACTTGAATACTTTTAATTTTATAAATTTTTGAAAATTGAAATATTTGAAAATTTGCCATTTTTGGGCCTCTATATCTCCGATGGGGCTGGTGATAAAATTCTGAAATTTGCACAACTTACAGGGCTCTTGTATTAGGTCAACTGAAATAAAAAATCATTTTGTATATTTGGGTAGCAAAAAAGTTATGCAAGCTCAAAAATGAAGGATAAAGCTACGTGATAAAGTCGTTTCTGCACGCTTTATGGCTGATCGACATTTGATTTTTTGATGTAAATTTGTTTTATTTCCATTATTCAATTGGTTTGACATATCCTGGATTAGTTAAATTCATATATATGTTTTTTAAAACATTTTATAGCCCTGCTATTAAAAATCACTTTGATAAAAACATTGCAGATCTGTATAATAATCACATTCTTATCGTAATTATATTGTAACATTGAATAAAAATATGTAAATTCTTATCTTGTGCAACTGTAGGCCTATTTTACAATTTTTTTCAAGGTGATTATTAATAGCAATGCCAACTGAAGTCCAAAGTTTGGATCAACAGATGGTGAAGATAGCAAAACATTGGAAAACATTTTTATGTCGCAGTCAGTTGCAGTTAATTTTTTATCCAAACCTTGGACTTCAGTTGGCATTGCTATTAATAATCACTTTGAAAAAAATTGTAAAATAGGCCTACAGTTGCACAAGATAAGAATTTACATATTTTTATTCAATGTTACAATATAATTACGATAAGAATGTGATTATTATACAGATCTGCAATGTTTTTATCAAAGTGATTTTTAATAGCAGGGCTATAAAATTTTTTAAAAAACATATATATGAATTTAACTAATCCAGGATATGTCAAACCAATTGAATAATGGAAATAAAACAAATTTACATCAAAAAATCAAATGTCGATCAGCCATAAAGCGTGCAGAAACGACTTTATCACGTAGCTTTATCCTTCATTTTTGAGCTTGCATAACTTTTTTGCTACCCAAATATACAAAATGATTTTTTATTTCAGTTGACCTAATACAAGAGCCCTGTAAGTTGTGCAAATTTCAGAATTTTATCACCAGCCCCATCGGAGATATAGAGGCCCAAAAATGGCAAATTTTCAAATATTTCAATTTTCAAAAATTTATAAAAATAAAAGTATTCAAGTTTTACCTTTGATATTTTTTTGGGTAATGCTACTGATATATGCCTACTCACATAAAAAATATCAAGCTGTATATATCACTCCTTCCTTCAGAAAAAAAATTCCGAAAAGTGAAATTTTCTTGATTTTAATATCCAACTTCAGGTGAAGTTTTCTCATGGAAGAAAAATTACTAGGTGAAATATGGACATAACCTAATTTAAACACTGGAAAATTACCTTTAATTTGGTTTTTGTTTTAGCCTTCTAGGGCAAATAGTTTAAGAGATATGAGCGTTGACGTAAATGCCCACAAACACAAAAATTAGCGTGCGAAGGAAATCAAAAATGGCCGCCACACCTAAACGGTTTAAGATAACAAATTTTTAAGCATTGTTTTGAACACCTTAAATATGAGGGAAACAACAGGGAAAATATAAATTTTTTCTAAAATGGTCGAGCAACCACCTCTGGACCGGTCCAAATGGATTGACCCTGCAGTAAGATAACAGATATATACGAGAGAGCTTCAGGCTACTTGCTCACTTTATTATTATTCTTTTTAAGCTCACTTATTAATAATTATTTTTCACTCGTAATATTATAGCTCACTCTTATTATTTTTCAGTGTTATATAATTTCCTGGTGCTTGTATATCCACGTATCATTATATTCAATGTTTTATTAAAAAATAAAGTTTTTAAAAACTTAGTCTTCGGAGGTTTTTATTTAACTTGCAGCTGCGTCCAACATTTATATGCATTTCTGAAAGTGCTACTCACTTACTCCGCCCCCCCCCCCTCGGAAAATTTTAAAATATGACCTCTCAAAACAGCGCTCTTATGCATTTCAAAGGTGAAATTGAATTTGAGGTGAATGTAAAAAAATATATTAAAAATGAAAATAAAAAATACGGCGGTTTTTCTTTTTTTTTACTCTATTGGGTCTGGGGGGGGGGGGGGGGGGTTATATAAAAGAGGACAACTCTCTAAAAAATGGATTTTAAAGTCTATTTAATAAGTGGACTTTTTATAGTGTTTACAGTGTTTTAATAGTGCTTATCGATATGGGATGATATGCGCACTTGAGGTACGCACATCATTCTTTAGTATTTTAGGAAGGCAGTTAATTGGTTATTTTGGGGATAAAATGGCCGCCATTTTGAAAACGCAATATTTATTTGTGATACACTTGCCAACATTTTACTACGTTTTTATTAGCTTGCTTTCTTGTTTGTTTGTCCAGTACAAATCTCGCAATAGATTTTTAACTAACTTCCCGAGTAGCTAAACATTTGAAACTTTTTGAATAGCTCAGAACACGATGACAATGTATTATTTTAATAATTTTTGCCATCTTTCAGCAGAATTTAATTTGTTTTCAGCAAATTTTGCTGTATGGAAGTTAGTTCAGACAAAATACGCAAGTTATTTAATTTGTTTTGACATGATCCATGTTTACGATCTTCTTTTTGACGGGTTTCAAATTTATGAGTTTTTATTTAGTCAACAGAAAATTTAAAGGCACTTCATTAGATTGTTACTCCCCTTATAAAAAAACAGTGGGGAGTAACAATCTAAAGAAGGACTACGGAATGTTCTTCTTTAAACTGTTACTCCCCTTATCAAAACAGAAGTGTGTTATTCCTTTGTCCCAAAGTACATTGGACTAAACATCTCTTTGTCTTAATAGTTATTTCGTTAAAAGTCGTTTATATCCTAGAAAACCATAGTCAAAAATAGCATAAATACGTGTTTCTTCCATTTTACCCCCCTCTTACATGAAAATGTAACAAGAGTACATTCCAACAATTACAGTACTCTTAAAGAGCTTTCCAACGACATGCATTTTGAAGGGTATGTACTATTTTTACTTTTGCACCCCTTTGTACCAAATTTTTTTTTTCACCCATCCAAATTGTAAACCAAATTTTCCTATATTATCATAATCTAATAATATGCAGCTTTTTTTTGAAAATTCGCTCATTAAGTCATGGTGCATGACTGGACTTTATTCTTGTAGTTTTCATTATTTAACATTAAACATTATGTATATATATATATATATATATATATATATATATATATATATATATATATATATATATATATATATATATATATATATATATATATATATATATATATATATATATTTATATATATATATATATATATATATATATATATATATATATATATATATATATATATATATATACATAAGTAGTTTGTTGTCCCTATTTCTTCAATACTTTTTTCTTATACCCTAATTGACCCAACAGAAGAAAAAAAAAAAAAATATATTGTTTATTACTACAATATATATTATATTGTATATTTAATGATTTTGAAATATTTATTTTCTGTATTAATTATTAAAATCCAACAATCGTAGATAAAAGTACGGTACGCAACTTGTGCGAAAACTGCATTTTGCTTTGCTCGTGTGGTTTTACTACCCTCGCTCACCCGAGCGAACTCCCACTCGCATACAAAATACTACTTTCCACACTAGACGCGTGTAACAGGTGTAACAGTACATTACTGTTACACCTGGCAAAATACCGCCAACATTTAAATAAATTAAATAAAATAATGTATAACATTTTTCTTTTTGAAAAATCATACTAACAAAGTCAGTTAGATCAAAACAGTCGCCATCCAAGTGATTCTTTTCGTCAGTACTTGTACTGACCCACCCAATTCTGCTTCCTGCTGCTGCTTCGCAGAAGGAGGGGTCACTTTAATGGTCTATGAAGTGAGGAAAATTTTCGAGGCACCCGTACCCCATTTTGTTTTTATATATAACAGAATGTTGTATTTATAGCTTAAATCAACTAAAATAGCGTAGCACTTTCTCCGTGTACTTACCTACATAGGGCAATCTGCACCAACGTTTGGATTGTGGCACAGACTCTGGTTCAGTGAGAATTGTTCCAAGAACTCTCCTGCGGCTCTTTTTCTGAATGACCTTATCTACAAAGGTAGGGTTATAGCCGTTGGCGTACGCTGTATGAGCTATAGTAGCTTTTTCCCTGCTTTAAGTTGAAGGTGAAAGGGGAACATTTAATAATCTATCCACTAGTGAGTGGAAAGCAGTTATTTTCTGAGGCCAGGGATGCCGTGATGAAGTGGGCATAACCGTTTTTTTTTTTTTTATTAGAGGTACTGTTGATGGCCGAGAGGCCGAACGCTATAGTTTTGTTAAATAAACATTTGTCTATGGAGAGGCTTTCTAGTTTTCCATTATTCTATTGATATCTACTCCACTTGCGCTCTTAATCTTCAGACATTTTTTTTTTTTTTTTTTTTTTTTTTTAATTAGTTGTTGCTTGACACTCTTTGCCCTTGGCTATAAAGGAAGTTTCAGTACAACAAATGCATTATTTTCTCTCCCCATTTTTAATAATAATTATGAAATAAATTGTTATTCGTGAAAAAGACACCATCAGTAGAAGCCCTGATAAATTAATTATAGACTTCTCTTTTGTTCACACATACACTTAAATAAAAATATGGAGGCAAGTGATGTTCTCAAAATTGATTAAGAAAAAACCGATTAACTCCTCTATATGTTGAGGTATAATCTCGGCAACTGCATTTCTCCAGGCTAAGCAACTTATATGGTTTCATTATTGCTTACATTTACTTCCTTCTAAATTATCAAAACTGAACCAGTTGTACGAAAAATATGATTTATATGTTTTTTCTGTCAGACAGAAAAAAGTTCCATTCTAATAGAAACATTTAACATAAAGGATTCTAAAGCTGGGTCCACACTTGTATCAAATCCGCGAATTATAACACGGGTGAAAAATGAGTGCATCATGATGGTATACAAACGTACATAATCGAGTATCATTAATTCAAAGCCGCTACAAGAAATTACTCTTCCCTAGGCGAAGTGCACTTGTCGGGCGGCCTTCCATCGCGCTAAGGCCTGCACCAGATTAGAAGTGGCACAATCGGTTCACACACCTGTGTATCATCCTTAGACGTCACAAAGGATGGATGCCAGGACGCATCGTCCTAACAATCGGCCTTCCACTGGGGTGCTGACAATCAGGCAGCCGACTCGACTTCAGCTAGTTGATGAATGCTTTCCAGATTACCTCGTCATGCAATTTCACAAAATAAACTACTTAACCTATCCGTTGCATGGTACGCGCTGACAACCATATCCACAACCCTTTCCTGGGGTTTTTCACCTATTCCTTCTTATTGGCCGTTTACTCCCTGAGACCATAAGTATTTCCTCTTTATCTTTCCTCTTATCACTCGAGTTGTGTTAAGTACAAAGTGTTGACGATACGAATCCAAATATTTTACTATACGTTCACTCTCTCCCTTCCCATATAAATTTGAATCAACAATCGAACATAACATTTTCTTAATAATCCCGACCCCTCTTTCGGCTTGCTCATTTGAGGATAGGTTGTAAGGACAGTAGATTTCTAAATTTAAATCTTGGTTCATAGGGGCATAGGGGCACAGGGACACAGGCACAAAAGTCAAAGTAATTTATAGTAATTTTATATATTAATTAATTATTCATATAATATACTTTAGGTATATATAACATAGTAATAGTATAGTATAGTAATTGTTATATATAGGTAGGGGGCTCTGCCCCCTACTCGCTTCGATCGTCGAAAAGCAGCCGCTGCGCGGCTGCTGACTTGACCCTTCGCACAATTTGACAATTTGACACATTTGTTTGTTTACAATTTTTTAAATAATATAGATAGATAGATATAACATATACAAATATAAATAACATAAATACTTTCTTTAACAGTAATTGTTATAAATTTAGTATTATCGTATTTTTATTTCGGTGAGGGGAAAAATGGAAAATACAGGAAATACAGGAAATAATAGACAGTAATTAATTCGATATTTATTAAAATAATAATTCGATTATTCGTTGGAATGAACATGAGCACTCATTTAACAAATCCTTGAGAACACTCGTTGAATTGATAATTAAATTTCGTATAAAATCATTGAAACTTTTAATTTAATTTTAATTTTTACTCTTTGTTATTAAAATATATTTTTGAAGAGGTAATTACTTTAATTGCTTGCATTTTTTTTAAACAAATCAATTAGATTTTTGCATTATCTTAAATTCAACAATCGATTAACAATAATTGTTTTATATGTAATATATATATGTTACTGTTGACATATTAAATTATCTAATAATAATGATACAGATATAAATAAGACTTATGCATCATAACGTATAGTGCTTTACTGGTAACAAATATTAATATACTAAAAATAATTTTAAGTATATATTATTTTTACGTAAGGTAATTAAAAACTCATTCAAGATCATTTTTGATAAGAGAAGATAAAATCGTATATAAATTGAACGCGTTTTGGTTTTAGATTATCATATTGGTTTAAATTACTTTACAGTCTAAAACAAAATTATTTTATTTTAATATTGTTTTTATTTAAAAGTAATTATATAGAATAAATGATGAAGTCGTTTTTGTTGGTTTTCGTACTCGGTTTGGCTTCTTTCGGTGAAGCGAGTCAGATTATGAACTTTCTGTTTGACGAATGGTTGGAGCATGCTCGAGCTATGATGAGAGCAACTCACAACAACGAACATACGGTCTCCGGTATGCAGTTTAATACTACATGCAGTGCTTTTATCACGAGTATGGTTTGTAAAGCGAATGCTGATTTGGGAGTTATCAGAGATTTGACTTCTTTGAGGAGAGTTGGTCCATTAGCAGTCGAATCAGTGGATGGCCCATCTGCTTCAATACAGGTAAATCTTGCGTACGATAACCTAGAGGTGTACTACCCTAATATGATTATTGAGGGTGAAGGAATCAGGATTGTATACAAAGGGATCACAACAACGACGACCAACTCGATTCCAATAACGCTTGCTATGAACTTATATTACAATACCACTGGCAACAACTGTAGCAGCAACTTCCGTCTTAGTCATCCAGCTATTTCTTCACTTCAGGTCAAGACAACAATTCAACAACCATCAGCTGTTCTCCCAGTCGAAAACGATCTAACAAAGAATATCGTCGACTCACTTCTTAACACTATAACCGATCATATCACTTCTCTCATTAAGTACGAAGATGTATGTACTAAATTATCTAATCTATTTTAAATTTTATCGATTTATGTTATTATTTGAGAATATTTCTAATGTTTATCAACTTATTGTAATATAATTCAATTCAATTTTAATTTTTATCAATTGTATTTTAAACGTTATCGATTTATGTTATTATTCGATTATATTTTAAATATTATTGATTTATATTGTTATTTGGTTATATTTTAATTTATTAGATTATTTTATTCAAAGAACTAAGAAGGGGTAGAGGATACGTAAATTCAATGTTTTTATTTACTTGCTTTTACCTTAATGTAAAAAAGTCTGTTTAATTGCTCTTTATGATTTTTTTCTTTATTTGAAATATAATGAAATCTCCAGCCAAATAGTTTTCACAGCTAAATATTTTATTCTTCTCCTTTATGTTATTCTTAAGTAAGTTTACAATATCTTGAACTCACAGTAAGATGATGAAAAGTTATTGGATTTTTTTATACCTAAGTAAATTATTCTCTTGGACTTTATATTATGTCTAATTCGAAAATATTGAGATATCAGATATCAGGAAAAGATTAATCCCAACAAAAACACTAGTGTAAAAAAATAAGCCAAGTCTCCCGTAAAAACTTGTGAGATCATATATTATGTTTATCCAAGTCTCCCACTGTCCATGTAAGTTCTACTAAGTCTAATTTATCCAGTGCAAGTACACAATGTTTGCCTGCCCCTCTCTCTATTCTCTTTCCCAAATCACTACACTAAATTTAAATACATTTTCTGACTTGGCAAATACACACCACAAACATAAATCAAATCATAAATATATTTTTTTCATTTGAGCGTCGCAGCACAAGGATACTAATTTGTATACGAAACTGCATTTAATTTTACCCTCTTTTGGGTGTGTATTTGCCAAGTCAGAAAATGATTTTAAATTTAAACGTGTAGTGATTTGGGAAAGAGAATATAGAGAGGGACAGACAAACATCATGTACTTGCACTGGATAAATTAGACCTATAGTCCTATAGTAGAGCTTACATGGATAGTGAGAGACTTGGCTAAACCTACGATCTCACAATTTTTTACGCGAGACTTTTTCATTGCCCCAAAAAATTTTCGTTTTTCTTTCATTGTTCTTGTTAATCTTTCGTGTAACTTCTTCCTCAGTGTGTGTTCAAATTGAACTAAATAATACCATCTGGAGTTAATGTGTTTGCACTTTAAGATAACTGTCAAACAATACTGTCAAATCAACCTCAACGAACGTTCTCAATGTCACTTTCTGATTTTAAAGTTCTCCACTAGGTAGCTCTAATGGCGCTATTCACAATTTTGAAATGTTTTACAATATTTTGAATAGGCGGTTTTTCTATTAGTCTTAAATGGGACAAAGAACCAGATTTTTTCGGATTTTTTAATTGTTCCTTTATTTGTACGATAAACTCTACCTATATACAAAATTTCAAGTTTCTAGGATTAGTCCAGTCAATAAAGACATTGTAGAGTGCATGAAATATGCCACATTTTTGACTTCGGGAATTTGTTAGGAGTAGTTAGGAGGTAAACATACTAAAAGTCCCCGCCCCTGGGATGTGAGCATAGGGTGGGAGGGGGGGGGGGGGGGGGCAGAAGGTCCCAAAAATGGGGGTTTCGATTATATCTCGGAAACGGTGGACTCTAGAAAAATAGGTTACAAATAAAAATTAAAGCCTATTAAATTTCCTATAAAAATGTATCTTTACATATTTGTCGGTTCCAACGGTTTCTGAGATATATGTAATTGAAAAATCGATCATTTTGGAAAAAATAATTTTTACCTCAGGGGGGCTCTTAAAGATCACTTCTTCACGTTTTTCTTGAATAACTCGAAAACCGCGGACTTTAGCTAAAAATAGTTTATGTAACAAATTAAACTACATAAAATTTCCTACAAAAAAAGGCTTATTAATATTTTCTCTAAAAGTAATAGTTTACGAGATGCAGGGGATAGAAAAAGCCTTAAATATTAAAAATAGTGTTTTAATTGCTATAACATTAGTGTTAATTAAAGTTGGTTCAGACCGAATATTTAATTTCTTTACAACAATTAAGTGCAGTTATATACTTTTTTGAGGGATAAATTGTGTACTAGGTACAATTGAGGAGGGGGGAGGGGGGCAGAGGCGTGAGAGAATGCAGGACCTTCTTGTCCAGTCATATCAATGAGTGCTCAAAAGAGGGGTGTAGAGTGCATGAAATATGTGATCTCTGTGCTTATTTAAGAAGTCAATATACTAGTCCCCGTCTAGTAGTCGAGGGAGGGGGTAGAAGTTTCAATTCATAAACTACTATAGCTAGAAACATGAAATTTGGCACCCAGGTATATCTAGGCATGTTAGACAACTGGACAAATTTTGGATTTTTTACACTTAATATTTCCAAGATGGCCCGGCCCGACCAATATGGCGGGTGACAAAAAAAAGGTTTTAGTCACCATGGCATGTTATACACCAATTTATAGGTCTTGAAGTGTAGAAAAAGAATATGCAACTATTAAAATAACACACGTAATATTTTCAAGATGGCGGCCAATAAAGCGAGTGACTAAAAAAAGTTTTTAGTTACCATGGCATGTTATACATTAATTTAAAGGTCTTGAAGTGTAGAAAAAGAATATGTAACTATTACACTTAATATTTAAGCTTTATTTAATTTTCTGTACGATTAAGTTTAAATATTAAGTGTAATAGTTACATATTCTTTTTCTACACTATTGAAAATTTTGATGTTTTTTGACAAAATGACAAAAAAAATTAAACACTTTCCACAAGTGCTATATACTTTTGTAATCTTCTCTTCAATACCGTTTATTTGATACCCCACTCAATATTGTAATAACATTTTTTTTTTCCGTGACAGGAATTAGCCGCCATCTTGGATTCCCAGTTAATCAGAACGAATTGCTATTCTTATTTTTTCTATGGTCCAGCAGAACGCACATTTTGCATATTTTTTCATATTTTTAAAAATCAGCGGAAATGTAGTTTTAGGTGGGAACAAAATGTTGATGTTTTTTGACAAAATGGCGTGGAAAGTTAAACGCTTTCCAAAAGTGTTATATGTTTCTGTAATCTACTCTTCAATACCTTTCATTGGATACCCCACACAAAATTTTTAAAAAATCTCTTTTTCGCGTGACGTGAGTTATCCACCATTTTGGATTTGAACAGCTGATAATTTTGATTTCGCTATATTTTTGCTGTGTGCGCGTTAAAACGATCTTTAATGCTGGAAAGTCTCATGTTTTTATCTCTTTTGATTCAAAAGTTTTTGGAACCGTACATAGTGACAGACAGACAGACACATAAACGAAAATATAAGGGTTTCTTTTTTGGTTTAACCAACGAAACCCTAAAAATGACAGGAATAATCTATAATATTTTTATGTTTATTTATCAACAAGGGCTAAAGCCGTTTTAAAAATTGGGGTCCTATTCCTGAAAATAAAGTTGACCCTAAGGTTTGACCATAAGAGGAAATTTCAAAGTCAAGTTCAATATCATTAACTTATCCAAGGATTGAGGTATTTTTTGAGACTCCCTAGTATGTATTAGCCTATATTTTAAGGGTTTTGTATCCATCTCAAAACCCTTATGCAGAGGGTGATGTGTCTGTCTGTACCTCGCTCTTGGGTTCATATCTCCTGAAGTATCTAAGGTAAAAAGTAAAAATTAAAAACGCTGGCACAACTTTTTCACCCACACATATGAACAATATAGAGAAGTTAAAAATTTAATATGTGCATGCACAATTTGCCAAAATGTGGTAAACTCAAATATTTTATTTTTTCTTTAATTTTCGAGTGGGGTACCAAAATGAAAGCTGCAGATAAGAAGTTTACAAATATATATGCTTTTTTAAAAGTTTCATTCTTTATTGGTATGAGTTAGCATTTACCCCAAAAAATAATCCCTCCCCCCAATGACATTATAACAGTTAGTCCTAAAATTTCGAAATAATTCATGCAAATACTTCATTATGGGTCGATACAAATTTTCCGAAAAATAATTCCCACTTTTTATAAATTGCAAATTTTGTGGGCGCACGTGCGCAGTGCGCCCTAATTTTATTTTTTTTAAATTTTGAATAAGGTATCAAATAAAGAGTAGGTTACAAACGTACCTATACTTTTTTAAATTTTGCATTCCTTATTTGTTTTATGAGTTAAAAAATACCCCGAAAAACTGTCTCCCCCCCCCCCCCCAACCACGCTATAACAAATAGTCCTAAAATTTAGAAATCATTTTTGCAAATACCTTTTTGTAGGGCCAAATAAAAAATTTCCCAAACAAAATTAATTTTACTTGTCATTACCGGTAAAAAAAACATTGTGACCCCACGGGGAATCAAACCAAGGACCCTTTTATTTTTTGGGACATTCCGCTTAAATTTGTTTATATTTTTTTATTTTCATATATAGTGCAGGATGGGAAAATAAAAAAATGTTATTTTATAATATTTATATTAACGTATAAGCTTAATATAATCTACGAAACCCTAAAAAGTACGATGCAATAATTACTCCCCCTTGATTTTTTTTTTTTTTTTTTTTTTTTTATTATTACTTATGATATTAAGATGAAAACATCCCACTAGTATTTTCAACCTAATTCTCACAAATATGAATTTATTTTTCAATTCTAAGAAGTAAAGAGTTATATTTTTGGTTTGTTTATTTCTTTCACCATTAGATAATTTAAACATTTTTAATAAACTTCATAATACATTTAAATAATATTTAAAAATTACTTGTATAAAGTTACAAAATGTATAAATAAAGTATTTTTTAACTTGTTTCATAAGAGCCTGAAGAGAGAATGAAAGGAAAGTCCTTTTTATCTTGAAAGTTAAAGATTTTGAAATTATTTTCCTCAACCCTTAGCTTCTTTAGTATTTAATTTAAGTGCTTGCTCAAATATCTTAAAAGGTTAGTAATAAAATCATTAAATTAATTTTTTACGGACTCCTCGCTTTTTCCTTGTGCCCTCTTTTCACTTTTAAGTAAGTTTATTTAATCTAATTTTTTTAAAATGGAAGGTGCAAATTGGACCCGAATAAAATTGTATCCTATGTGTCAAGCGCAGAGTTAATTTCTGAGACACTACAAGATATTAAACTGTCCAAAATAATATGTTTGCTAATACATAATAAGATGTAGCAATTATAACAAATGTGATGGAAAAGCGAGAGAAGCAAACGATTGCTAGAATTATTTTAAAAAAACCAAACAGATTGGTAATAAATAAGAATAAAACTAAAATTATGACTTAGGAAGAGGATATAGAGAAATATTAGAAGAATAACCATAGAATGGAAAGCACAGTTTATAATGAACTCTTAAAATTGATTTTACATATATCTATAAGTATCTTTAATAAGATTATAGATAAATAAATAAATATATATAAGCCATTTAATGATATTATATCTATGGCGGCTTTCACACCGAAGTAGCAAGTCGCAGGTTGCATGCGTCCTAGCAACACCAGATTATCTAAGGAGTCGAGGTAAATGAACGAGAGCCTACACACCGAAGATGCAAGTGCGACGTGTATCCTGAAAGTAAGTGGCAAGTGCGACTTGTGAACCAGCCGGCCGGCTCTTTAGTCGCCCTTGCCACTTGCCTACTAATGCTATGTATATACAATCGATCAAATCAAGATTATTCCTCCGTCATTGTTCAATAGTTAAAGCGCTACACCGGAAACGCAGAATGATTCGATTCCCGGTGGTGGGAAACATTTCCATTCATGGGAAACATGAAGTTTACCTCCAAATTTGAGGGAGTTACCCCCCAAAAACTCTGAAAAAAAGAGAGAGACCGGGTTCGATTCCACGCCGAGGAGAAATTATTTTTATTTTTAAAGAGCTGTGGTCCCCTATAATTTGTATATCATTTTTGGTGAGTCGTGAAGGGGTGATTAAAAATTACTTCATTTTAGTAGTATAATAGTAAATTGGCTATATTTCATCCCTTAAGGGACGTCTTCAGGCCTGTTACAATGTTTAGTGGTAAAGTCAGTAATAAAAACATTTTAGATAAACTTATTTCAATATATAAAAATTTGTCATAATATATCATAAATGAACTATCCACTACTAACATTGAACATAAAACATTTTGTGGTAACTCTTACCACAGAGAGTTATAATATTTAAAAAAGTATATCTAAAATGTTTTTATTACTGACTCTACCACTAAACATTGTAACTTAAGGCTCTACCGCCCTTTGAGATTAGGAAAAACAGTAAAATTAAAATTATACTGGTTCTAAGCAAGATATCAAAAATCTAATCACAGGCTTCATTACTAATTTTAATTCTGCACAATTTGAGCCCTATTTCAACTTCCTATGATAAATTGTACAGGCGCCATTTTAATACGAGTTTTATCGTTGTATTGAAATGGCGCCTGTACTATTTATCATAGGAAGTTGAAATAGGGCTCAAATTGTGCAGAATTAAAATTAGGAATGAAGCCTGTGATCAGATTTTTGATATCTTGCTTAGAACCAATAAAATTTTCAATTTAATGATTTTTCTAACCTCAAAGAGCGGTAGAGCCTTAAGGGATGAAATATAGCCAATTTACTATAATACTACTAAAATGAAGTCATTTTTAATCACCCCTTCACGACCCACCAAAAAAGTTATTTTTATGATATATTTTGATAAAATGTTCAATAATAATTAAATTTACCAACGAAAACTAATAAATGGAAAACACTGGGCCAAGTAATTATGAACTCATATATGAGAAAGTTTGTCTGAGTTGACTCAGACCGATTTTTACTTCCATGAAAATGGAAGTATGGCGATACCCTCCAAAACGTGATTCCTCTGTGAAGGAGAGGTCTTACGAACCCGGGAATATCATTGAAATCCCTTTCATTATACATGTATGTCTGTGCATACGTATGTATAATAATACTTAACTTTTAGGCCAGCCCTTCACATTTGACCAAAAATCATATCTTTCTTAACTTTTGTGAAAACATTATTTTTTCTCAAACTTAAGAAAGATTCTCGTGCTTTCTTATATTTCCGTAGTGTGTTATGATAGTCTTATCTGTGGTATGATGATAGTATTTTAAATTGAGAAGTAGAGTATACTAAAAACTTAAAGAGGGCATTTTTTAGGTGGAGAACGCTTTGAGAAAAAAAAGAAGGAGACGGTTCCACAAGAAATTTTCCTGTTTTTTAACACATTTCTACAAGTTTTTCTGCCACCCTTCAACTTCTTCTAAGCCCCCTACTTTTTCTTTAGAAACAAACTGGAACGTGTCTTCCAAGAAAATAGGAAAAATGGAGGGGGGGGGGGGACAGAAGTTGGTGGAAATAAACTTTTTAAAAAGAACTTTAAGAAAAGATGATTAAGATGAAGAAAAGATTGGTTCGAGAAGGTCCAGAATAGAATAATAAACAGGTTTTGTCGAGTAAACTTGGGTCCAAAGTGGAAACAATGGGAAACAACAAGAAATAGGATGGAAGCCAGATCCAAGCACTTTATCTTCTTTACTTTCGGACCTGTCATGTAGCCAAACTATCATTTCATACAATTCCTAATAACTTTTAACACTTTATTTTAAAATATATAAACTCACAAAAACATATAAGTGTATATACTAAAGTTAAAAACCAAAAACAATCTTAAGAGAAAATAGAAATTCTTCTTGTAATATTTTTGAAGGAGTGGTCATATGGGTATAAAATACTGTGGTCCCTCTGGGCATTGAAAGTTTGGTTGTTTGGAGCAGCTTCGATTTCCAGAGGGGTCAAATTTATTTTTACTACGCTTTTATTAGCTTGCTTTCTTGTTTGTTTGTTTGTTTGTTTGTTTGTTTGTCTGGTACAAATCTGGCAATCGATTTCTAACTAACATCCCGAATAGCTAGACATTTTAAACTTTTAGCATAGCTCAGAACACGATAACAATGCATTATTTTAATACTTTTAGCCATCTTTCAGCAGAATTTAATTCGTTTTCAGCAATTTTTGCTGTATGGAAAGTTAGTACGGAAAAAATCCGCGTTGTTTTATTTGTTTTGACATATCCCATAGTATTTACAATCTTCATTTTGACGGGTTTCAAATTTGTGATTTTTTATTAAGAGGTAAACATTTAATGACAGCAAAACAAGGAATATATCGATTATATTATTTCAAATATATCGATTGCACGGTTTAGATTTGGTGTCGGGGAGATCCGTTGTACAAAGATTTGTCCTTTTATATGTTTAAGATCAGCTCTCTAGATGGTTGTCATTTATGTGAAGTAAATAAATTTGGAACTAATTTTTATTTTCACTAACATTATATATTATATAACAATAACAATTATATTATCAACATTGCATACGATTCAACAGAAAATTGAAAAACGTAGTAAATAAAAAGTTCTTTTTATCTTGAAATTATTATTCAATAAAATGTGCACATACAGTTGAAATTGGGTCTCTGGTAGCTCATTTTTTCACCATCTGCAACTCTCACACAGAAGGCAAGAGGCGAGAGACCCCTCACGCTCGTTTTTTACCCAGCAGCCACCCATAAATAGGAAGCTGATTACGTAAAGTGACGTCTATTCCTATACGAATGCCAATTATACACCTGACGCTAGCCTCGAGTCATCCGTTTCATGCATTGTCGCATAAGGGCTTAGGTAGGCCCAACAACTTTATGGTCTCTTCTGTGGGCACCTTTTGACAAATCATCAAAATTTCTTATTCAAAATCGGATGAGCACTTTCAAAGCTTTAGGTGTTAATAAATATAAAGAAAAGAGGGTCTTAAAATAATTTGAAAAGAACGCCATTAAAATAGGACAATCTGTTTAAGATATAAAAAAGCAATATAGTGGTTCGCAGAAATGACCAAGTAGCAGAAATGACTTAAGACACGAGACTAACATGTTCTTTGATGTCTAAACGGATTTCTGTCTAGGAAATTTTGTATTCAAAACTTAAAAAATATCAGGATCAGTTCAGTAGTTAAACCTCGAACTATGGGCTCGGCTGACATCAGAGGTTTGTGTCTGTATGTGTATACACAATACACATGGGTGGATCCTCTTAACGGTATATAATTTTGAACAAGTTACGTAATTAACGAAATTTCGACCTATCCGGTCATTATCAAGCCTGAATATGATTTGTTAATTTATAGGCATATCAAAGAATAATATAACATAATATTGCACTAGTTAAAAAGAAGGAAATAAGCTATATAATCTACAAATTTGAAAATCAATACACCTTCGAAGCTTGAAAACTATACTCCTACAGGATATATACATATATATATAATGATATTATATATAATATATATCCTGTAGGTTATATATATATATATATATATATATATATATATATATATATATATATATATATATATATATATATATATATATAAAAGAATTTATATTTTACGAGGTGGTGCGGCGGACTACAGCCGAAGAATAATCGGGACAGGAATTAATATGGCATACGAAAATCTTAACAAAGTAATAATATGCACCCTTAGGTAATACTCGTAATGGCAAATACAACCTACGCTCAGAACATTAAAAGCAGACCTGAAATGCTATTCTAAGGAATCTGTTCTGGTAGTACTTAAAACCTTACACCAGGAAGACAATCAAATAAGCATAATGCGAAAGCCCTTCAGTGCTCATATCCATTTACCAGTCAAGTTCTTTGCTAGGGTACAAAACCAGGATTTGGTATTCCTATAATGTCCTGAATGCAAATAGGACCTTGTCCGTAGCAGATAGCACAGTGAAGTATTTATTTATAATATATAAATATTAAATAATATTATGAAGTTATTCCTACAGTTATTATTTTAAAACATCATGTAAATCGCAGATATCATCTATCTCTGCAGTATAATAAAGATTAGGGTTTAGCTAGAGCTGTGCGGGTGTAAGCTTAACAGACTTTAGCAGACTAAAACTTACATAGAAAAGATTTTATTCTTTTACTCCCTCCTTCGCGAATTTATTTAAATCGCGAAGGCAGCAAGTTGGAATTCTATGAAGTTTTTATTGCTTTATTTAGATACCAAGCAACTCTTGACTAATTAGATGTAAAGCAACTTTGATTTAACAGGGTGGAGCAAAGAGAAGGTCAGCAACAGATTGTTTGTTTTAAATTTAATCTGGATTTTGGATTTCTGGGCTTTTCATTGTGAATGGGGAGCGAGAAGCCGCGAAGTTTAGAGAAAGGACAAGGAAGAGGAGGTACAGGGAGGAATGTTTCGCAAGAGTTTGAAGATAAGTAAGGATATCTGGGTATAAAGCCTTTCTCGTTGGTTAGAGGTTTTAGATTCTGCCAAACGAAAACTTGGTCTCGAAAGTAAAGAAAGTAAATAGATAAAGCTACAGCTTTGGTTTTCGTGAATTCTCCCAAGCATCCAGTTTCCTATTAAAGCTGTACGGAGTTCTAATCCCTTTTCCCAGTCAAAAACCCGCTAAACACAAGTCAATCTCTACAACTAAAGTTTAATTACTCCTATACACACACATACCCCGTTTGCCGTTTGGATTCGAACTACAAGGCCCAGAGGGAAAATTTTCAGGGGGGGAGCAGAAACATTTCGAAATCTCCGAGCAAAAGCCGAACCAGAAAAGACGCAAAATACACACGGACAGGCATTAATCTCGTTTCAAAAGTTTGACGATAAATAAAAGCAAAAAGGGGCCTTGTTTTCTAAGCCTCTCACACCCCCTTTTTTGAAATCCTAACAAATGAACTAATATGTCAGCTTTAACACGATACCAAAAAAGGAAACTTTAAATTTCGCCCTTTATTTCCCCTAGAAATAAACTATTTGTAAGAGATAATTTTCATCCATTCTGTTTTTATTTAAAACTTAAAATCCAAAAGAAAGGTAATTTTTATTTTATTATTTTCCTCCGGTAATGTGTTAAAAATAAATACATAATTATTATTAAATTAAGATTAGAATACATGATGACAAATGTTTCTGAGAAATTTGTTCTAAATTATTAATTCTACATGAAGGATTTCAAAAGTACAGTGTTCAACGTCGGAGTAAATATAATAAAAAAGAGAAAACATTAATTTAAGAAAATTAATTAAGACATGATGAATGGAAGTAAATGTCTGCTTCAGAAATGTTATTTCTCATTTCTAGCTGAGTAATAATGAGGAAATACGGCCAAAGTATTAACAGTCAAGTTGTTAAAAAGAGGTTCTTTTTTTTATCAAAACATTTCCTCTAATTATTTGAGATTAATTATACTTTTGGATGTCAATACACCAAATTTTGTGGCTTACATATTAATAAATTAGAATATATTTTAAAAAGTCTTAAACTTGATTAATTAAACATAAATAATCAATCCATATTGACAAAATGGTCAATAATATTACTATCATAAATAGTAAAAATTAGTTACCATAAATCCCACTTGTTTAAGAGGCTGGGTGTTAAGAGATAATTTTTTAGTTTCCCAAGCTACTTAAGCTTAATCAATAAAATCTGAAAAACTCATCATAAGGGCAAGCAGAGAGAAAAACTCGGTGAATTGGTTTAAGTAAAGATACACTACATGTTTACTGGAAGATGGCCTTGTGATGTGTTCAATGATTGTTTAAATAAATTTAAAACTATTTAAAAAAATAAATTTACGTTAACTGACTAAGTTTTTTACGTGTTTTATAAATTTGTATAACATGTAACCCTTCTGAAACATTGGTAACTGTCAAATTATAACAGTTCATAAAATAATGTAGTTATGAGTTCTCACTATGTCACTTCTTTAATAAAGTGAACACATACGAGGTCTCACTTACGAATTAGCAGCTCAGTTATGAGGTGTCACCAGTAACCCTCACCAAAACACATACGAGCTCAGTTATTAGGTGTCACAACTAACCAAAACACTTGTTAAAATAAACAAACAATCATTATTTAAGTGGTTTCATTTGATTACTTGCCTAGATAATTTATTTTATAATGCAGATAAAACTTACATAATAACCCAGATAAGAATGATCGAATGAATATAAAGTCTAAACTTCTTACCTGAAACAAAAAAAAAATAAATATATTATTTATAAATTTTACGAATATATATAAAACAAAAATAAGGAACAATAATTTGATAAAAAAAGAAACAACTTAATAAGAGGGTGGAATAGTCGGTGCATTAAGATATACAAGCAGTCGAGACCCTTGCTAAAAGTAATAAAAAGTGGAAAAATATTTTCACTAAAGGAAGAATTTTCGGCATTCAACCATAAATGACCATCAATGCAGGTGTAAAAGTATAAAGTATGAAAGATAAAGAGATAGTTTAGGAGTTCGGGAGGAAAAAATTAAAAAAAAAAATCTCATTTAAAGTTTCAAATACTTATTCACTTTTTATGAATCCTCGGTAAATTTAACTAGAATATCTATGAAATTAATGTAGTGGTTATTTTTTTTTTTTTACAACACATTTTTTTATTATTTTCTTTTACTACGAATATCATATATTTTCTTTTTTTCTAAGGTGTCTTGAATTTAAAAACTAGACATTTTCTGTCTTATACAAATTATTTTTATTTTATTATACATCTTTTATAAGGAGGGAGGAAAAAAATGAAAGAAAAGCATATAAAAAAAATAGAAGATAACAGAGCACCGAAAAGTTATTACATCGTGAAAGAACACAGACTCAAAAAATAAAAGAGAAAGAGAAAGCAAAGCCGTGTAATACAAAACGAAATAAAGGGCTTAGAATGAGCTGGTGCGGTAAGAGAATCGAAGTAGTAAAAAGCGTTTCAAGGCCCCAAATTCACAAAAAAAACTTGGAAAAAAAAGGAACTGTTGGACGGGAGAGAAAAAAGCGAGGTTAGGTCGGTGGCCCACAGGGTCCATGATTAGGAAAAAAGAAGGTCCTCTCTTCTAGGTTTGACGCAAAAGGGTCACAAGCAAAAACTCTGTTAGTCCTGTACAAGATAGGGGTCGAAACCTTTTTGCTTCACAAAGCTCTATACGACCAAGGGGTGGCTCTAAAATACTTTTCGTACCCACCCCACACCTCTGTACGCTTAGAAAATCGATGATAAAGGAATTAATGCCTATACTATATAAACATTTTCCCCTACTGCACATAGAGATTTCCCGAATAGTTATCACTACGCTAACACATTTTTTTTAACTCACTCTAGAATTAAATTTGAAATGGAAGAAATATTTTAAAGGATTAGAATCAAGAGAAAGATAAGAAAAAAAGGGTTTCAATATCAAAACGGCACAGAGATGGATATTGAATCATTTTAATAAACAAAATATAAGTAAATAATAAAATACATTTTTTGTTCTCGGTACGATTTATCGAATTATTTTTCATGTTTTAATAAATTAAATAGACTACCAATTGGTGTGGCACATAGCTTCCTCGCATCCTATTTCGTACTTTATTGATTTAATGCTTTTACAAGCCATTTTGCTTTTTAAATAACATGATTTAAATTGAATGTATAAAAATAATTGAAGAATAAATAAATCAATAAATTGAAAACATAAAATAAAAGAAAACTACCTGCATTTACAACAACTGAGAGATTACTTATTAATGTGAGACCTCGAGCCTCCTGTTTCAAGGTTTTCCTTCTTGGAGGCTCTTTGATTTTACAAACATATATGTATATTTTAAATATCTGTTAAATACTATTATTAAATGATGTATATTTTTTGTTTGTTTTATTCTTTGTACTATGTTGTGAATCAAATAAAATAAATTACTTACTTACTTATTATTTTCCAATTTACTTAATTGTTTCCCCCGTTTTTGAATCTGTCAAAATTGTTTTGATTTTTTACACGAATAAAAGAATTAATTTAGCAAAAGTTAAACAGCGCAGAAGGTTCAAATTAATCTGGGGCTATCTGCGGGTTACCTTCAATAAACTATTAAAGTTTTAAACAAATCAGATAAGTACTTTTGAAGCTATAGGTGTAAATAAATGTATGTTTTTGCGCATGTGGAAGAGAAACAAATAGCCGGAGAAGAGGTTGTTGGACCAACAATAGGCTAATCATGATCTACCATCCAAATTTCATTAAAATCAGACGTGTAGTTTTTAAGATAATGTTGGTTCGCAAAAATAGAGCGACTGACAGACACGGAACCAAAAATGTTTCCTGATGTCTGAAACGGATTTCTGTCTTGAAATTTTTGAAATCGGACACATAAAATATTTTTGTTCTTCAAAATGCTCACATAGCTTCCGTTACCTACGGTAAGCTCGGAAGCAAAATAAAAAACCAAAGACTAAGCTCTTTCATTCATATTTAATATTACTATGACTGGAAGAGTAAACTTAAAAAAACTAGTAAAAGTTAGAAAGACCTGTTACTTCTACAGAATAGATACGTTAAAAATTGAAGTGGACAAACCCAGTCTGGATTAGTTATAATCCAAAAATAAATACTATTATACGTTTTAGGTCCCCGAGTAAAAAAAACATTTAAGAAATGTCTGTCCTTGGCTGAAACGCAATAATTTTACGGTAAAACATTTTCAAAACAATAATCTATAAAAAAAGAAATAAAAAAAAAATAAAAATAAAAATCACAGAGAAGTACTTGCGTCCAAGTACTTTTTAGGGTTTTGTAGATGATTAAGCATACCCGTTATGAAATGATGATTGTTTTTCTTCGATCTCAAGGGTCCGGGTTCGACCCCCGGGGGGTCACAATGTATTTTATCGGTAATAACAAAAAGATAAATTACATTCTTCAGGAAATTTTCATCGCCCTACAATAAGGTATTAGCATGAATTATTTCGAAATTTTAGGACCAGCCGTTATAGAGTGTTTAGGGGGGGGGGGGGGGGATTTTTTTGGGGTATATTTTGACTTATAAAACCAATAAAGAATGAAAAATTTAAAAAAAGCAAATATATATTTGTATCCTACTCTTCAGCAGCTTTCATTTGATACCCCACTCAAAATTTTAAAAAAATAAAATTTCGGACACACTTAAATTTTCGCCCCTCAAAATTGGTAATTTTTAAAAACTGGGAATGAACTCCAGGAATTTTCATCGCCCCACAATATGGCATTAGCATGAATTATTATCAGCCGTTATATAGTGATTGGGGGGGGGGGATTTTTTTTTGGGGTATATTTTGATTTTTTTACCCAATAAGGAATTTTGAGTTTACCACATTATTGCGAATTGCGCATGCGCATATAATTTTGAACTTCTGTATATTTCTCCTGTGGTTGGGTCAAAAAGTTGCACCAGTGTTTTAAATTTAAGCACATTCGCTTAAACGGTTCGAGCCCTATGAACCAAAGAGCGACGGACAGACGGACACATCACCCTCGGCATAAGGGTTTTGAGAAGTATCTTCAAAACCCTAAAAATGAGTTTGTCTTTCCGATATCTCTTGATGTCCCCACTAAACTTAAAAATCTCAAAGGACCAGTTATAGTCTATGGTCTAGGGCCTAGGGTCTAGAGTCAAGGGCGTGGAAAACAACCTAACGGAGCCGGGTTTTTCCTTTTCCTTTCACTTGCGGTGTTCCCTGTACTTGCGGTACTTGATCAACTTCTTTTCAGCTAATAGCAGCAGCGGCTGTCAACAATGAGATAAAGGAGCCAGGCATTGAGAACAACTAAATTTAGCTAAATAATAGTCATCAGGGAACTGGCGTTTATCGTCATGGGGGATCTATAGTTTATCATCAGAAAATCATGATTATCATAACTGGACTTATGTTTACCAACATTGAACCGACAATGATCAGTTTAAATGGCCGAAGCCGGAAAAGTTTTTTAAGTTCCACAAAATCTCAATAGAAACAACTTATTTAAATCTTTAATTTTAAAATTTAAATTATAATTACAATTGATTAATTATTAATTATAATTAATTCTCTACTAACCTCACTTGGGTAGAATTAATAAAACTCTTAACATTTTCAATTTTAAAAATAATGTAATTTATAAGTAATTTTAGAAATATGTTCAAGTAGGCATACCTATTTCTCTGAATTTTACCGCCAGAATTTCTCAATATAAATGTGGATATTTTTATTTACTTATCGGCTAATGCAAAACAAGTAATTGTATTGTCGTATTTAATTGTCACCGGAAATACATAATCGGAGCAAATTACAGGTTTCTAGGTAATCGGGAAGTGGGTCAAATAGTGATTACAAAATTTGCCTCTGAGAGACAAGTGAAGCCTAAAAAAATCGTGTAAAAGTATGATTAATTTAATTAAATTATAGTCATTTTATCGTTTCATGAAACTCAACCGTACATTGTAATAAAACCTTTTTGTAAAACTCTCAAATCAGAGGCATATTGAGTTACGAACCTTACAATGTTTAATTAAATATTTAAACACTGTTATATCATGCTTTTAGTCTTATGAAAAACACTTTGGTTAAAGAGGTATATCATTCTTAATTCGTTAAAAAAAAAATCATTCATTTGATTATTAATCGGCAGACACTCAAAGGCTATACAATTGAAAACCATCCGAGAAAACTAAACTTAGAAGGCATTTAGAAATATACATAGAGAGAGAGAAAATATATATAGAGAGAAATATTTATATATATATATATATATATATATATATATATATATATATATATATATATATATATATATATAGAGAGAGAGAGAGAGAGAGAGAGAGAGAGAGGGAGAGAGAGAGAGAGAGAGAGAGAGAGAGAGAGAGAGAGAGAGATTAAGACATGTTTACAAAAAGTAAATCCAGAACATGTTGACAATATAAAGTAGTAAGCAATAAAGATAAGATTTAGGATAAGTGTATAATGTGCCAAGATTATAGCCGGTAAATTAGTGTTATTGATGTAGGTACTACAAATAGATTTCCTCTGGAATAAGGAGACCTAGTGTAGAGTTAAGGCAATACGCCTCTTTCCAGCCAACTTAACACAATGTTATAAATGTTCTTCGAGCCAAATTAAGTCCGATTTAGACTGGATCATTTATCAGTGAAGAGAGACTATCGATTCTCTTGCTCAATAGGAAAAACGGCCTTATTTCTCCTTCGAAAATCCTCTATTAGTGTCATTGAAATGGTGAATGATTAACCCGAGATAACGACCAGGGTAAGTTTTCTAAACCCGGAAGTTAAATTAGATTTTTAATGTTTAAATAGATGATAATAGTAGATTGTAATAATTATTGTAGACTAATCAAAAGTTTTAATTTAAATTCGTGATATTTATCTTTTATTCCAAAAGCAGTAAAACTTAAATTTTGAGATAGAACTTTATTCTTTATAGGGTAACTATCACCCGAAATGAACCTGGAACCTGGTAAATATGCTGTTCCATTTCTATGCGACAAACTTTTTACTAGCTTAAATCATTTAACGGGAAGTAAAAAAATGGATCTCGTACTGCTAAGACTTCAAAAAAAGCATTTCATTTCACTATTTGTATCTTTGTGAGCAATTATATTTTTATCCTAGAAAGAGTCTTGGTTGATTGTATAAATGTAGCCTATTTTACTCAAATAAATTAGTTGCTTGCTATGTCCTAGTGCTAATATACTGCATTAATAAAACCAATCTATGAATCAAATCCCTAAATAGTTTCGTTTTCAAAGACTTCATAAAAAATGATTAACTACATTGTATATCATTCATTATACATTATTAAGAATAAATACCCAGTGAATTTTAGTTTGCAGCCTATGATTAATACATTGATGCATTCCTCTATTTTATTAGTAGGTACGATAAATAACAATTTTTTAAATTTAATCTCACTAAGTTTTATCAGTTTGTGAAGGGGCTCTAAGTGTCTGCTATTTAATGGACGAGATTTTAAGTAGTTTGTAAACTTGACACATTCTTCTAAAGTTATGTTCAAATTTTAAAGCAAACGTTTTACCGACAACGACTGTCTATGGATACTGGCACTTTATGTTTTACAATTTATTTTTGCGACCCGATGCCGGGTCCCGACCCACACTTTGGGAAACGCCGATATAGGATGATATTAGGTGTTAATAAATATAACATTGTGTGCATGTGGAAGAAAACGCCAATAAGCCCAGAAGGTTGAAACGGAATAGGCTAATTATGACCTACAATCTAAATTTCACTAAAATCGGACGAATAATTTTTAAAATATCTAGGTTCACAATGTTAGACACACCGATATACAGACACAAAAAAAAATAAAGAAATATAAATTCCTTGATGCCTCAAACGGATTCCTGTCTTGGAATGTTCGCAATCGAAAAAATAAAAAAAATCGTTCTTCTGAACGATCACAATGCTTTTGTTACCTTAGGCAAGCTCGGAAGCAAAAAACTCTATTTATCTTTTATTAAATAACTCAGATTTTACACAATATTTTTCAATAAAACCAACACTACAATAAGCACTATATACTAGCGCAAACTACTATATAAAACTTAATGGATTTAGTTGAGCCAGTTTTACACTAATAAAGTCGCACGTGCTCTATGCTCCGATAGGCAGTCAGGAAAAATGTTAAGGCTGGTTATGGTTTTTGAAACCATGTATTAAATGAAAAAGAATTCAAACATTTTGCAATTCAGATCAATGTACAGACAAAAAATTAATTTTACATAGTATTTATATATGACATACTAGTATCATTGCCCAGAGTTCAATTCCGTATGACCAATTTGTTATACATGTTGAGTTTAGATGTATGATATAGATGTCTGTCTAAAAGTATGTAACGTCGGTTGCAGTCATCACGTTTAAGTTTTGTGTGGAGTGCAGGTCAAACCAGGATAATGGGTCCTCAAAACATGAAATCATTAAAGTAAACGAAATAGGGCGCGAGGAAGCTATGTGCCACAATAATTGACAGATTATTTCTTATGGGGCTGCCTTAATTTACGTAAAAAAGACATGGCTAAAATAGATTCTCTTTTTTTAGCCACTTCTTGGCCCAATATATTTTTGCTCACTGGTTCATGAACATTTACCGAGAACACGCACAAAGTTTAAGTTCTTTTACACATTATGGCGGGGACTGGCAGTTTTGGAGCAGAAGTGGTTTTTTGAAGGACTTCATGGCTTGGAGTTATAAAACACAGGCATTAGTCTATATTATAATAAGTAGTACATTATCTATAGTCAATAATATACCACTTATTGTAAGCACAAAAGGAATAATGTTCAATACTCGAATATAGAATAAAGTACACGTGGAATAACGAAACAACAACCAAACAAAGAAGGGAAACAAAAAAACAGTTTAAATTAATTTGTAAAGGTAAATTTAAACTTGATAACATAATTATTTATTTTATAAAACGATTGTTTTTATTATTAGTTTTCCAGAACAATAATTTTAATTTAATCGGTTAATTTATAAAAGGAATTATTTTCAAAGGATTAATAACAAAATCATTAAATACAAGCTTTTCTAATGAAATGAAAATGTATGAAAGTTCAAAAAAAAAAAAAAAAAAAAAAAAAAAAAAAAAAAAAAAAAAAAAAAAAAAACATCAGATAAAAATAATGGGATTCAATGTATAATAGCATTAACGGAATCACTTATGCTGAAAATGTTAGATAAATAAATTAAAAAAGATAAATATACGGCTTAAATAGCTAAAATTCTTTCAAAACAAATATATAAAATAATTCATTTAAATTCCAATCGGAATTGAAATACCTTAAATACCTATACAGGGCCGATACAGATTAAATTTAGGATTTATTTCTGAAAAATACCCTAAGCTAATATTGAATAACACAATACATTTTACACATACATTGTAGCTCTAAATTTCGGGACGCAACCCTCCAAGACTAGTAAAAAACGTTAACTTATTTGTTTGCGTAACGGTTCCGACGATTTCAACAAGAAAAAATCTAAAATTTAGTCCACTTAAATACTAACTATATAAGTAGTTTATTCAGGGAAAATTTACTTTCAAACATATTGCTGAAAATCAATAACGTAGTGTTAGCAATCAAGTGTTGAACAAATTTTCAATTTGTTCACATTTTAAATGAGTTAAAATTTTTACAATGTATACGAGAAAAATTTGTTGAGGTTTTGCTTCCTAGCTAACCGAAGGTACCTAAAAGTAACAGAAGATACGTGATCATTCTGAAAAACGAAAATTTTTTATGGCTCCAATTTCAAAAATTCCACACATAAATCTGTTTCAGACATCAGTATAACATGTGTATATTATGTAGTTGCAATTTTCAAATAAAAATTAAAAAAAAAAAAAAAAAAAAAAAAAAAAAGACATCAGGGAACATTTTCGTGGTCTGTCTGTCAGTCTGACGGTCTGTAGGTCGTCAGTTTTTGTGAACCAACATAATATTTTAACAACTACTCGTCCGATTTTAATGAAATTTGGGCAGTAGGTCTTTTAAATCAATTTTGACAGATTTATTAAAGGGGGGAAAATTAAATAATTTTGACAAAAATACGCTGTAAAAACTTAAAATCAATAATGTATACGAAATAGAACGCAAGGAAGCTATGTGCAACACTAATTGGTAGACTATATTTTTTTATGAATACCATAATAGTATAAGGATTCAGAACAATAGGCGACGCATATATGAAAAATGTTGCCTGCAACCGAATTTATAACATATATTTAGTAAGAGCTTTAAAAAAATGTGCAGTTATTTGTGAATAAAAAAAAATTATCTTATTATAGAATATTTTTTGAGAAGCATAAGGGAAAAGAAGGCAGGTAAAAGTTAGGTAGAAGGTATTTTTTTAGACCACCGAATCCTTTGATACAATACATTATGTCGTATAAAACCCTAGAACTTTGTAAGGCATCCGATTTATTAATATATATATTTTTTATAGTAATCACATAAAATATCCTTTACAAACTCCCTTGAGAAAGAAGAATATAATTTATTTTAGAAGAAGGTTTTTTTCGGGGACTTCCACTACTTACAGCTTCTAGAGGTTATTCTGCTTCTATAAGTTAAGCTATTGCCTAGCATTAAGAAGAATAAATTTAATTACTAGACGGATTCCCGTCTTATCGGAATTTGATTTTTTTAATTAGATAAAAAGGTTTATAAAAATGGAGTCCAACTTGAACCAAGATGATAGGACCTAAAAAGATTTCTGAGCGAACACCAATAGAGTTTGAGTAAAAATTGGAATACACAACTTTTATGGTAGGCCCTGTGGTTCTATAGCTACCGTGATGATTTAGTCAGTGGAATTTGGGTTATTTATAAATATAGTTAACCTAGGACATTTAATACACATTAATATGAATTTTATATTAATATATATATATATATATATATATATATATATATATATATATATATATATAATATATATATATATATATATATATATATATATATATATATATATATATATATATATATATATATATATATATATATTTATGTATATATATATTATTTTATAAATCTAATTACAAAAGGTTGAGGAAGGGCAAAATTTAATTACATTTTTAAAGGATTATCAATTTATAAGATTATATTAAATTCCTTTAAACCTTTCCTCGCTTTCCTCCACTAACTTGGCTCAACTACACCAACCATTAGTCATTTTATTAAATATCTATTTTATGTAATTAAAAAATATATTTTGTCTTACCAACCACGAAGTATCGAAAATCATATTACCCACAGTACACCTAATACTATTAATTATAAAATATCTCCCCTTGCCCTTCCCCAAAGAAGAACGCAAACCAAACTAATTATTTACTAAGGACGTTTTAGGGAAAATTTTAAAATTAACGGCACTGCTTTTTAGCGTTTCTCGGTTTTTCGTAGGCAAAACAAAGGACCCTTATTATAACTTATGTTCGTTTGTCGTTAACGCGCTTGTATCTCCGGGAACCCAATTTAAGTAAGCCCATAAAAAACCATACTTTATATTAAGGGGTTGACATTTTCTTTAAAGGAAATGCATCATATTATAATTATGTCATATGGGATGTTAAATCAAAAAGCAGGACCCTGAATATAAATACTATATACTTGTAGTCGTTTGCACAAATTCTTCTTTGTGCCATGTCCTTAGCAAAATATCGTAATTAAAGATTGAATAAAATTGATATTTTTCTATACAGGCAAATTGTTTAAAAAAAAGTGTTCTGTTTGAATTGTAATTTATAATTAACAATTAAATTAAAGCCCGGCAATATATTTGGCTTACTCTATAAGCTAAATATATTTTCTTCTTGTTTTCTTATACATATTTATTTATTTATACGAAATTAAAGGAATAACACAAACTATCTCTCCATGTAAATTGAAAAAACTTGAATGTCAAAGCAGCTTTCAGCCTTTGTGAGACTCTTTTTATTAATGTAACCTTTTTTTCTTCAGCTTTCAGCCTTTTTGAGACTCTTTTTATTAATGTAACCTTTTTTTTCTTCCGCAATAGGCACTGATGGTGGACTTTTGAAGAATGAAAGCTGCTTTGGCATTACATTCTTGCAATTTTCGTGGAGAGGCTGTTTGAGTTATTCCTTTAAGATGACCTCCATAGACGCTCCCATAAGAGATCGGCCACGTAATGCATCTATTCCATGTGATGAATAGTGTGAAATATAACATGTCAACGATGGTTAAAGAATATATCAATTTTTGGATTTGTGAGTTTACTAGCAAGTCGGCTGACCCTGTGCTGTGCAGTGTGCAGACTGTGTGAGGAAGAGGATAAAAGCTCTGCCCACCTTATCAGCAGGTTTTTCTCATTAACTCTCTAAGGTGGGAAATCTTTGGCATTCTGCCTGGAAAAATAAGGTTGCTTCCCCTAAGCCAGTTACTCACGTTCCCTTGGTGCAAAAGTCTGTCAACCACTTAGTGGAAAGATTACTGTAAGAACTAAGAAGGTGTCAATGTTTGGAGTTGCGAGTTTACTAGCAAGTCGGCCAATCCTGTGCAGTGTGGAGGCTATGTGAGGAAGAGGATAAAACCTCTATCTATCTTATCAGCAGCTTTTCTGCATTAACTCTTTGAGGTGGGAAATCTTTGGTATTCTGCCTGAAGAACTAAGTTGCTTTCCCTAAGCAAGTTATTCCCGTTTACTTAGTGCAAGGGTCTGTCAAGTCAACCACTTAGTGGATAAAGTACTGTAAGAAGGTTTGTTAAACCGGGTTTGTCTGGAAGTTTAACTGCTTCGGACTATCTTTCCTGAAGATAAAAATGTATTAGTATTTGAGAACTTCCTTACATTTTAATATATCTTCAACCAACAACGGAGATTGGTTCTAAATTGCCTATACCTGAAAATTTTCTCTCCACGTTAATGCACACATATCATGCCTGAATAAAGAAAAATAGTAATAAATAACATTATGGTATTATTAGGTACTGAGTAAATAATAACGTACATCTAAGGAATATTCAGTGTATTGTCTGACCACAAGAATAATTACAATTTTTTAACATGATGACATTAACACAACTTTTAACATGATTAATAATACCATAATGTTATCTAAATACCACAAAATCTCCGTCAAAACTACTAATGAATTAGTAATAAATAATATTAAATAGAAACTTTGATTATAACTGGGATTTAGTATATAATTAAATTCAATTGGTTTTGGTTTAGATTTGATTAAAATAAATAAATCATGGTTTAGGGTTGTTAAAGAAACAGATTGAATATTTCAATTACTCTCTTAATGCCCACAGGGCGGGATTGCTCTTAATTATTTTATTTAAACTTTACATACGTTTTAAAACAACTACTACCATGCTTTTACAAAAAAAAAAAATATAAAAAGAGTTGGAGTTTCATCTACACAACACTAATTCACGAAATTTAATCAGAGTTGAATATAAATGATTATTGTCCTTCTTTTATTGATTTAGAATTCTAGCAATTTTACGAATAACAAAAGCAATTTTAATTAACACTAAACAATTACAATAAATAATGAGATAATTAGTAGACTTTAGTAACCAGTTATTCTTTTTAAATTTTAGTTCCCCTGTATTGTGTTTCATTATAAAAGACACACATAATATATTAATACTCTAAGTCACAAAGTCCTGTACAAAAAAACTTATTACTTTATAATAGTAATAATTAAATTTATGGCTGGGAAAAATTAAATAATAGAAACATAAAAAAGCCAGGACTAAATAATAGATACCGTCATTTTATTTGCCTAAAATTATTAAGATATAATATTATAACATAAGAATGATTAAACTACAAATATAGTTAGCCAATTAGTGTGAAGCTTCCTCGCATCTTCACCCAACAAAATAGAGATTTGTTACCCCGTTTTATTAGATAGTAATAATTCAAAATAGTAAGTAACAAAGGTATTGGAAGATATCCCAATTAAGGGATGACATATGACATTTTTTAAAAAAGTGTTCTTATTAATAACCCTTCTGTGGAAACTGAAGGGCGTCCTTCCCTTTACCTACTACCTTATCCTTAAATCCTATCTCCATGAAAGACACTTCCATGTAAGCTGTGGCTCTTCTCGCTCACCTACGAGTCCTATACTTGCTGGTGCACCACAAGGAAGTATCCTAGGTCCTTTTCTGTACTCCTTTTATACATCTCTGATATTCCCCAACATCCAAGTACCCAAATAGCTACCTTTGCTGATGACAAATGTATATTTCCGCCTCCTACGACCCTAACATAGCAGCAACCAACATCCAAAACCACCTTATTCATCTTGAACCTTGGTTGAGGAAATGGAGGATAAAAATTAAAGAAAAGTTAATGAAAAAAAGTTTCAGAAAAGTGTCCATGCCACTTTTATTCTCATAAATTCAACTTGTCCTCCAATCATCCTCAACCAAAGAGTGATCCCACAATCCTCTTCCGTAAGATATCTAGGCCTACATCTTGATCGACGATTGACTTGGGCTCAACACACTAAAACTAATCGTACGGACACTAACAGACGATATAACTCCTTTTGCAACTCTTCGACCAAAGATCCCACCTATCCCTTTATAATAAAATCCTTATTTATAATTCAATCCTTAAACTCATTTGTACCTATGGAATTGAGCTCTGGGGTTGCACCAAGCACTAAAATTCCTATAGACTCAAATCCCTTCAATCAAAGATCTTCGAAAAATCACCATATTTTTCTAACCTTACAATTTACCACGACCTTATAAAATTCCTTTTGTACATGACCTCACTTCTTTCCGTTAAACAATTCCATAAAACCTTAAATCACCATCCTAATCCTTAAGTCAAATCCATGGCATCCCTTCATATCCCTGAACAACCACCCCGTCGGCTGAAGAGGCATCGGCCTCGTGACCTGATACTATAGTTCACATCCTCAACTGTACTAAATTAATGTTATGCACGACAGGAGTTCTACCACTGGGTAGCCTCTCCACACATGTTAATCCATGTCACTCAATCAAATTGATATCTGTATTACTAATAGCAAAATGAAATTGCAAGTATTATATATGAAAAAAAAAAAAAAAGTGTGTAAATATTTCATTGTTTAGTATATTGAAAATTAAAAATCACTATTTTGTTGCTTTTCTATAAAAGAAAATTATATTACATTTCATATTATATAACTCAGAAAATTAATAATGTGGTCTATCGGAGTCATCAATGCGCAATTTTATTGTATTGGTATATATTCATTCTTTTGCAAGTTCTTTATAGAACAACACAATGATTTATTGTATATTTATTAATGTTGCGAAAGTATTATTTGGCAATGTACAGCATAAAAATAAGAGTCCAGTAACAATTATTCTTGACTAGAATAAAAAGTACAGTGGTGTATGAGAAATAGCGGACAACATAGTGCAGAAAAGAGAAATAGATAATTGAGAATATAGTATAAAATAGACAGAAATAAAAATGAACTAAGAATATTTACACATATTTTTCCCATATTGAGTCCACTGTCCACAGCAGAAGTGTAATAGGGATATAATAAGAATAGTCCTACAATAGGATTGGAATGATTACATATACGTACTTGTGAAAAGTGGGGAATCAATCATAAATGGGTTAAGTTAATAAATGGGAAATGTTAAGTTAACCTTGTAATAAAAGGGAATATGAGTAATTTTTTTTCTCCTAAAGAATTTGGATTGGGGTTTGGAGTTGACAGTAGTAAGAAGAGTAGTGATAACTATCTCAGTTGCTTTCAACTAAAAATTGATACCCATATCATGGGCGTGCTTAAAAGTAACTAGTCCGCCATCTTGGGCTGCCCGCCATCTTGGGCTATCCGCCATATTGCATTTAGAATGACGTCACTTAGCTGACCATACATTATCATCTAAAATATACGTATATGCATATTTTTTAATTCAATCGGTTGAGGGTAACTGGTTTAAAATTCAGTTGCAAGATTTGACCCGAACGTACACATACATATACACATACGTACATACATTGCAAGTTAAATAAAAGCTTGTAAATAGTGGAAAACCTATTTCGCAGAGTTTTAATCCAATTTGTTTCATGGCTTTAATAGTTTGTACTTTTTTGGGGTTGCTCGAAGGGCAGCGACCCCAAATTTAGTTTTAAAATTATTTTCTCGATTTCAGTTTAGGCCATGATTATTCTAAATATAATGTATACTAATAAATTAAGCACTCTGGGCTCCCCGCATCCACACAGACGACAAAACAGAAACTATTTTTGAATCAAATATCTTTAAAGGCAAGCCGGGTTTACTCGATCCAAGTATACTTGGTCCAAGTAATTATAAACAAATCTACTAGGCCCAAGTGACTGTGGAGCTTTAAAGTATGGTTTACAAGATCCAAGTATACTTATGGTCCAAGTAGTAGAACTTCGATATCTATAAAGTAGAGGTTAAAATGGCAGTTAAATTATACTTATAATGTTTTAAACAATTGGTGATATATAGCCTTCTTGTAAACAAAACCCTGCATAACCTCACTTCTTTGTAATGTTTTAATAGCTCGTCCTCATAGTTTGTCAGGAGGACGCCATTTTTGTTTTTATCAAAGTCTTTTTTAATCAAAAAGATTTGGGCCCGTCCAACTCAACTTGAATGTCCAAGTTGACTTCGATATCCTGTTTACACGATCCAAAGTAGCATCAAAATACAGTCAATGCTGACTCGGTCCAAGTATACGCTGAACGTGTAAACCCGACTTAAACGTGGTAATTCCAAAATTAATTCACGCCATCACATTCTTCCTCATTTTATTATACAACGTATTTGACAAAGTACAAATTACCACAATCATTGGTGGATTTATATTAGATTCACAACTCTGTACCATCGATTGAATAACTACTTCTCTTTCTATCTTTGTTTTCGGCATCAATAAAATAATAATGATACCATTAGGGGAACAAGGATAAAAAATAGAATGACTCTTTGAAAAAAAAGCTGTGCCTTTAAAATATATTTAATTATTGGTAAAGCATATTTTTATTCTACGGCAAAATTAATCGGAGCTGATATTCCTCGTATGAAGTATTAAAGAATATAGAAACCTCACTGGGTTTTTTCTTTATCTGGGATAAACGTATTTTTAAATTAAATTCGCTTGTCGGCGAAAAAAACACTGACAGCGCTGATGTATTACCTCCATCACTAAGAATGTATATTGGTAAATATTATTAGGCTCTGATACTAGCTATACTGACGGAGAACGCTATGGGGTTTACTTGCGGTTTTAAACCACAGCCCAGTAACTAATTGCATATTTTCGAAGAGGGGTGAACCTGTCTGGTCTGGGACACGAAATTGTCATTTTAAAAAAAAAAAAAAACTCCACCCAGCAGTTCATCCCTTCCCAAGAGATGGAGAGACTATTAAAAATTGGCCTCATATGATACCCAAGGGGAACGACAGCTCTCGAAGTTTAAACCTTAAAATGGATTTACACAATCATATTATTTATACATTTATTCATAAAATATTTATATCGAGTTTTATGCACAATAGTTATTAAAACGAAAAAGTAATTAAGGTTTTTTTTGAAATTTTTATGTCTTGGCTGTGGCACATAAACTCGAAAAGCGTTACTAAAAATTTACACAAAAAGCGTTACACGTGTAACAGGGAGTTAGAAGGATATAGGAGGTAGGGAATCAAGTTTGCCCGCTATCGGTATAGGTATATGCTTGGTAGGGCCTACTCACCCCTACCCTCCCGATCGGCTACCTGCCTCACGTCTCACTCTCTTCGCTTCTCGCTACAGCTCCAGTAGTCGCTCGTTCGCCCCAGCGGCGCCCCCCCTCCCTCAACTACGATTTGCACCGGAAAAACGCAATAACTCTTAGAATTTTATTCCCAATAAACTTACATGCATAAAATTTATCTTTTACTTTATTATTTTTTATTTTTGTTATGCTATAAGTTTTTGCATTTATTATAAAAATATGGGTGAAGAAGCTAAAAGATTACTTATTAATTAACTGGAAAAGAAGAAAAGTACTTTCTTTCTTCGTGCGTAACATATGTTCGATTTAATTCCTAATATACAAACGCAAGAATCTGCATGCTCCAATTTTTAGACATTTTCATGTCTTTACTTTGACTCATAAACTCGAAAAAGCGTTACTCAAAAACGACATCAAAAAGCGTTACACAAGCGTTACCAAAAAGCGTTACATGAAAATGACTCACTGTCTTGCAGACTCGTATCCAAGCAATTTTTGTTTGTTTTAAAAGTCGGGGTGACTTACGTAAATTCGGTGTTAGGTAACACCCGACATTCATGTTGAAAATGGTCAGAAGATCGATTCTTTAACTTTGAAACCTTCCTTTTCATGTGATTATATTATATCAAAATTTGATAAGAAAATGCGCGCAGCCTGTCAACGTAAACCTTTTTTGTTGTTAAAAATAACAAAGAAGTTGACATTTAGTGAGGTATGTCTTTACAAACAAACTTAAAATGAATTTTGATATGTCCGTCAGGTTAACTGTTTATACATCGTTATGTTAACATCAATTGAAAGGAGAAATCAAAACAGACTGACATCATTATTGTTTTCACCTTTGCTTTCGTACTGAAGAAACTTTTATTGAACATAATTTTCGGATTTCCTTTGTGAAAGAAGTTTTTTCTCGTATTATATTTCAATTTGGACTATTTTATTGTTCTTTTTGTATTATTATAATACAGAGTAACGCCATTATTGTTTTCCATCATCAGCCTGAAATAACTTTTATTGTACTTATCGTTTGTTAAGATTTTATATCCCTTAAAATTATTTTGTTTCTATAAACAGTACTTAGTATGTAAAAAATAAATTCGATTTTTTGTATAAATGTTTTCCAATAAACGTTATTACTTGCATATTCCATTTTTTTCTTAGAGTAATAAGTACTCAGTTAAAAATGCATTTAAGCATTCCTCGACTTACGTATTTCTTGTATAACATTATACTTCGCGGTCCCACCAATAACGTAAGGGGGTATTACTGTAAATCAGTATTAAACATATTTATCTATTAGAAACAATAACAAGGGGTTAAATATTTTAAAAAATACACACGGTGTAGAGTATATACATATACGTAGTGTATTATAAATGGTATTATTATTATTATACAAATTGGTACAAAAGTGCATGTATCAAATTTTATAAATAAAAAAGCATATGGCATAGTTCTGAAGTACAAATTAAGATCTTTCAAATGATGTACCACACAATAACAAACTTTTAAAAAAAATGTTCATGTGACAAAAGTTTACTTATATGTTCTTAGAAAATAGGACGAATTTATGAAATAAGAAATACTTGATTTAAAGAGCATTAGTGTGAGATTTGAGCCACCTAATCAGAAATAATATTGGTCAATATAATTGCGGAGAGCTCTGTCAAAAATAAAAAATAAAATAATCAAATCTAGTTTCACCTAAGGTAAAACCGATTGAGGAACAAAAAATGTCTTAGAATCAAATTTGCAGATCAACCTTTCAAAATCAGTAGCTGTTTGTGCACTCAGTTTTTTGATAAAAGTTACCGTTAATTGACAAAAATACTTTTATGTTGGGTCCGCTTTTTTTTAGGAAAAAATTCAACGTGTTGGAATTTTCGCGTCAGTTACTGGGCTACAAGTGTGCAAAATTTAAAGTTTCTGACTATGCTGGAAGTCTCATAATTTTGATGATCAGTGATTTAGTAACAAAGGTGCTAACTTTGAAACGCTCCCCTTTTAAAAAGGCTTAATATTAAGCGCTTACTTTTAGGTTTCTAAACGGAGTTCGAAAAGAAACCTTAAGAAAACGTCTGTCCGTTCGCATGTTTTAATTCATAAACTACTATAGCTAGGAACATGAAATTCAACACACAAGTGCATCTCGGCATTTGTGACAACTATACACTTTTGGAGTTTACAAACTTAATGTTTTTAGATGGCGGGCGACTAATAAAAAGTTTTTAGTCACTATGCCATTTTATACATCAATTTAAAGGTTCTGAAGTGCAACTATTAAAATTTTACACTTCATAATTTTAACTTAATCGTACAAAAACCGGCGATTATCGCCTCACGTACTTACATGAGGCGTTACATGTTTTTTAAAGTATCTTCGGCTATGTTTATATATTTCAAAAGCCCATCTTAAGAGAAAGCAGAGATATGAGGATAACAAAAAAACCGGGTTAATTTACTTAAAGTTAAGATCACTGCATGCTCACTGGAACTTGGTCTTGCATACTGTCGTGCGCTCAGCGATAAACAATAAAAGCTTACAGTTATATTTACCAAAAAAAAGTGCTTTAAAAAAGCAGAATGACTTATTATCTAAGTTTATCTCTGATTGTGTGACAAAAGCATCTAGAAAATAAATTCCATGCTCTTTTTTAAAATAGGTTTTATGAAGTCCTTCCATTGGATAGATATTGTAAATAAATTCTAAATAGAAGTATCTGGGTTTTTATTAACAATTGCGACAAAAACTTCATTAAAAATTCTGCGGAATGACAAAACTTACTGTGAGTTTGAAGCTGCTAATAGGAAACTAAGTCTAACTTAGATTAATATCGTTAAAAAAGTAGGTCTTAAAAGCACATTAACAATTGTGGAAACTAAAAGGGAATTGGTACAGAAGGCCTATGAAAGGACATAACTGGACCTCACAACTCTTCACTAATGACAGTTGGCAGTTTGTGAAAGGCTCTCGTCGCACGAGTTTGGAAGCTGCGTACTTACCCCTTAGGCTTTAGTCTTCTTGTTTTAATTAGCAACTGAGAGGCGAGGCTTAATGTCTTTAGGAAGCAAAGCAAGGGGGGTTCCAAGTCAGACTTACCACAGCTATTAGAGCTTCTCACTAACTCGCAGCCAACTCGCACCCAGATATAACTTACACCCTCTCTCAAAACGCCTCTACACCCTCATGTAACTGTTTTTCTTCTTTCCTCTTTAATTTAATGCAAACTTGAAGGGCCCCTCTTTTTAGACTGAGTAGAAACGACTTTACCCCCTCCTAACTTACAGTAAAGTAGGGTCCTCTTTTGTTAGAAAAAATAATAAAAAAAACTTTTTTTTATATTTTAAAAAAACGACCCCTACTTCTGTATTTTAAAGAGGATTTTCTTTTATTTCTCTCTCAAAAATGTTTTGTTTTATTTCTAATGTGCCTTGAACCCACAGAGAGTAAGAGATAAAACAGGCGGAGGAGGAACAATACCATGATATATTGAGGAAGTGGATAAAGAAGAGAAATAGCAGGAGAACTAAACTCAAATTGTGACGAACAAAATGGTGAGGTAAATTGAAAAAATCTGTCCGAGACAACTCAGACAAACTTTCTCAAATATGAGTACATAATTATTTAGCCCAGTGTTTTCCATTTATTAGTTTTCGTAAATACATTTAATTATTATTGAAAATTTTATCAAAATTTATCATAAAAATAACATCTCCTGGGCGGGGAATAGAACCCGGGCTCTCTCCATCCGCGTTTTAAGCTTTTTTCTCAGGAGCTAGGTTTTTCCCGGGAAAACGGCTTATTCGTATTTAAATCGCTTATGGTTAGATTCGTATTTAAATGGACTACATTTTTTTTAATCAAAATCGTCGGAACCATTTTCGAGAATTAACTTTTTTTCACGTTTTTTCAGAGTTTTTGGGGGGTAGCGCCCTCAAATTTGGAGCTAAAATTCGTTTCTCGATTTTGCCTCGGGGTATGATTTTTCTGAACATGTATGCCAAATTTCGTCAAATTCGGCCCAGTAGTTTAGGCTCCAGGTGTCTGCACAGACAGACGACGGGCAGACATTTTTTAAAAACAACTTTTTTGGACTCAGGGGACCTCAAAACGTGTAAATCCATCAAAATCGAATTTTCGCGCCATCGCAATACTTTCTCTTTATATGAGAAAGTAAAAAATGAAAGATTAAGAGAAGAAACTTGGCAAGAAAATAAGAAATAAAGATTGTTAGACAATGGATAACAAATTTATGTGGTTAATTCATAATTAAATAGACTATATGCTTTTTTTTTTTTTTTTTCTTTTTTTTTTTTTAGTGAAAAATCGTCGAAACCATTTTTAAAAAAATATATATTTCATGATTTTTGGAGAGTACAGTGCTCAAGTTTAGAGCTAATATTCGGCCATGATTTTCCTGTACATGTATGTACGATTTCATCGAGATCGATGCAATTTTACGCCTAGAAAATGTAAGACGCAAGACAATAAAAAAATCTACATTAGCAGACACAGTGTACCTTAAACCGAGTAAATCCTTTATCAATCTAAAAATCGCAATTTTATTTTTTAGATTACAATTTACACAGTCAAAAAAGTGTTGTTTATCTTGGACTATCACAATACCAGGGTCGGACTGGGAAGAAATTTCGGCCTGGGGAGTTTCTACATCAGACCGGCCCTCAAGTCTTGAGTTGGCCAAAGAACCGGCCCATTTTAGGCATTAACCAGACCGGCCCACCAGGAAAACTCCCGAACTCCCTACAGCCAGCTCTTTTCATAAACCACATCAATGAGGAAGTAAAAAGCGAACTTATACAGTTAAATCCGTATTTAAAAAGACTATATATCTGGAGTATTTTCTTTTTTTACTAAGAGTAAAAGACGAATTATAGCAGAAAATGATAAGGAAGAAAGTGAAGATCAATGGTTAAATAATGTAAGAAAGGAACTGAGGAAAAAGTCTAAACAATAATGAGGAAAAATACTCGAGAAAAACAGTGAAATATGAAAAGCATTTTTTTTCTTTTCTTAACTTTGTCTTAATGTTATTGACCATAGCCTTTTTTTAAAATTAACTCTTTCATTTTAACTCCTTCATTTTTCTATTTCTTTCTTAACTCTTTTCTTTTATTTTTCAATAAAGGTTTCCTTTGTAATCAATAATATCAATAAGAACCCACAAAGGGTAAGAAAGGAGAAAACATACTAACAGCAAAAAAAAAATAAAATAAAATAAAAAAAAAGGAAAGAAATAACAAATAATAATAATAATAAAAACAGTTATAAACCTAAAGTAATATCTTGAGTAAAAAAAAAATTGGGGAAAAATCATGAGTACTTCACTTTCTCTTCACTCTTTATTTTATCCTGCATAAAAAACACTAAAAGAATATTTAAAAAAAGGAAAAAGGGCGAGGGAACGAAACAACAAAAAAAAAATTGAACTTATAAAAGAAAAAAGTTGAACAAAATAAGGCTATTACTTTCTCGTTTGGGTTGAGGCCTTTTTAAAAAGTAGGAGTAGCGGTGTGTATAAGCGATTCCTACATTATAATAATGCTATACAAACTGTAGAGGTCTTACCTCCCTACCCAGTTTGGTATTGACAATAAAAACTCAGTAAGCCTTTTGCCCTGTTAGTATTACAAATGCTACCAGAAGAAGAAAAAAACCACGGTTAAAGAGCTATTGAAATAAAAATCCAACAATACTTAACCTCTCAAACTCTCTGGACCCCATTTTAAATGTCCTTCTTCCTTAACCGAGTAGTCATTTAGCACAAATGCTACGTACAATATTATACAAATGTATATAGATATATAACACATAGAAAAGTTTATTTCTACTCTCCCCTTTTTTTTCTCAACAATAAAAATGTATTTTTAAATGTTTAATGTACGGTTATTACGCTTATTAAAAAGTAAGTTTTATAAGTAGCAAATGTGTTAACAACGAGCAATTTTTTTAAAAAAATTGTCATTAAAATATGTATTTTATATATTCATATATATATATGCATGTATATAAAGATATATGTATAACTTTTTTCTTGGTAAAGCAATATTTACTTTACAAAGAGCGAGGGAATTTTTATAGCATTTGAAGTAGAGTGAAAATTAAATGAAAGTTTCTTGAACAATATAACTAATACAAGTTTAAATTGTTTCGAACCTAGCAATTAGGCCATCTTTTAGGCCCATTTTACGCCCCGCGGTGGAGAGTTGGAGCTACTTCACACATCACACATTTGTACATTGTACCGAATTGTGCATTGAAGCGAGTGTGGTGTGTTCATTAGTAAGCTATATAAGCGTGCGTCAAATCGTGAGGGAAGAGTGCCCCCATAGGGGGTGTCCCTCGCCCTACTCCGTCCTCGAACCATAGATACAAATCACATCATCATGACACGGATCGGACCACATCAAAGAGTGGGTGAAGAGTGCCCCATAGAGGGTGTCCCTCGCCCTACTCCGTCCGCGATTCATAGATGCAATTCAGAGTATCATGGCACGGGATTGAACCCAGTCGCCTCAACTTATTGATAGCTGGGCGAGCGCCTTAAGCCCCTCAGTCTAGCTGGCTCCCTTATCTGCCTAAACGAGTTTTACAAGCTTTTCTAAGAATATTCTGCTATTCCTTTATAATACACATTTTAATTATTCAGCTTAGACTAAGCATATTAATGTTTGATATGGTAAGTATTCAGGGAAGCATTTTAATTACAGTCATAAAAGGATAAATAAGTATATATGAGCAGTTGCGTCAGGCATGAAAGCTGTTAAAATTCGAAACGACAAAACAAAAATAAATTACACATAGAAATGTGAACTTGAACACGAGTGTGTAAAATAATAATCGTAAAATAAATTAAGATGCAAATTGGTGAACCTAGGGTCAGATAGGGATTATTTATCACTTTAGGGTTTCATTTCCCTCTGGTTTCTCCCTTTAATGAGATTTCTTTGGGAAACTAGGCCGCATGAATTGAACCCAATTCCTGACCAGGTTGGATTAAATGTAAATACGAATTCGATATCGTGATTGAAATCCAAAAAAGACAGTAGCACGGTCCACGGCTAGGCGAGTAAATCCTATACCATAAGGACAAGATGCACAAGACCATAACGAACAAGACTCCTCCCTGAAGCCCAAAAAAGCGTTGCAGACTAAAACTAACGCAATAATAGTAACATTAATAATAATTGGCACACCACAATAACAAATAGAGACCAAATATATTTTAATTTAATCTTACAAATAATCCAGGAGATTAAGTGTCAAAAAAGTGTCTGACTGACATTAAGCTAGAAATTTGTATATATGTTAATCTTTTGGCAACTTTTAAGAATATTTGGTCGGCTAAGTTTATCTGCAGGACATATCTTGGCAATAGGCATTTAAAAAAAACGGTGGAGAGCAGCCATGTCCCGCCCATTTTGGTGGACAATGTGATATCCATGATTCTAAGTATGGAATTAGTTAGTTTGTCACTTGATAGGTGACCACTTTGATTTGAAGTAATATTTAAATAACTAACTTTATTTTGAAACTTTCGTTAAAAGTTTGTCCAATCGGCCATTTTGATTCAAAATAGCGATCACATATGTTTAAACCAGTACTTTTCACTAACATAATGATCACTATTTCTTTAAAACACTAAAATAAGATCATTTTATTTAGTATGATAATTTCTATAATAATATATAACTCTGCCGAGAAAGAATTTTATGAAATTCAATCCCCAAGAGGGCTAAGGAAAAAAAGGGAGCCCAGAATGATGAAGTTAAGATGTTAATACATAGGAAAGAGCCTTAGGGTGAATGAAATAAGTACCAATTATAATAATATTTCCAATTTTAACCAAGCGATAAGATAAGACAACATGGGGGGGGGGGATTAATGGAACACCCAACCTCTGCTTTCCCTAGAAAGTTAGAATTAAAGGATTTTTCAGTAGCCGAAATCAGTTCCTAATCACTGAGTTCTTCAAGTTATATTTGATCTATTGGGACATCTAAATATTCTTGCATAACAAAAGAATTTTAATATTTCTTGACAGCAGTTTATAAACGTATCAAATTAAAAAAATTAAATAAAATCATTAAAAATAACAAACTCCGCAGCGAAGCACGGGAATCCAGCTCGTGAAATATAATGAAATTAGTATGTAAATAATAAAACTGATTTTAATTCTCTATCATATAGAAAATCTACTATCTTCGATCAATAAAATGTGGACTGCTTTTTTTATTATTATTGTGAAGCTCCTGTATAGGTTTCCTCTCTTCTACCTTGCCAATTACATTTTCTATTTGTATTGCAAATTAACCCAGTATAAAATACAGGAGAAAAAAGACGTCGAAAAATCTTTGTTTATATTGAATTTTATTTGTAAAAAAAAGTCTGGTCGAACCGTAGTTAAGTAAATAAATTTGTATATGTGTGGTTGTCGAGAGGTCAAACTCACTTTACCCTTACTAGGGGTTCGATCAATTATTCAAATGCGTTTCTCTTTGAAGGGGTGGTTTTGACCCTGTCCTAGAAACAACCCTTTAACACTTTAAAATAATTCTTTAAATTAATATTTCTCCCTCCCCATTTGAACCTCTTGAATTTTATATATTCATTCCCATTTATAATTTTTTATTTTTTATTTTACATTAAATATTGTATGTTTAATATTCAACTACAACCTTTAAGCATCTTTGATTATTATAACAATTTCTTTTTCTTCTCATAGTCTACATAAAGAGATATTATTGTGGAAGTGAATAAGCAAATTTGTTTAAAATAAAATGAAACTTTTTTAGATGTTACTCCACTTATAAAAAAAATCAGAAGGTAGTAACAATAAAAAGGTAGTAATAAAGGTGTGCGGAATGTTTTTCTTTATACTGTCACTCCCCTTATAAAAACGAAAGTGTGACATTCCTTTACCTCAAAATTCATTAGACTAAACATACCTTTGTCTTAATAGTTATTTAGTTAGTCATTTATATTCTAAACAAAACAGGGGAGTAACAATGTAATGACGTATTAAAAAGGCAAAAAAGTATATATATATATATATATATATATATATATATATATATATATATATATATATATATATATATATATATATATATATATATATATCCCAACAAAAACTCTAGTATAAGTCTCCCACTGTCCGAGTAAGTTCTACTAGGTCTAATATATCCAGTGCAAGTACATGATGTTTGTCTGTCTCTCTCTCTCTCTCTCACTATTCTCTTTCCCAAATCACTCTACACGTTTAAATTTAAAAACATTTTCTGACTTGGCAAATACACACCACAAAATTAAATCAAATAATAAATATTATTTTTTCATTTGAGCTTCACACCAAAAGGATACAAATTTATATACGACACTGCACTTTTACCTTTATACCATTGTAAATGTTAATAATTAATACAGTAATTTGATTGTTCGGCACTGCTTTAGATGGTTACTCCCCTTATAAACAAAACAGAGGGGAGTAAGAATCTAAAGTATGTGTACGGAATGTCCTTCTTTAGATTGTTACTCCCCTTATAAAAACAGAACTGTGATATTCCTTTGTCCCAAAGTACATTGGACTAAACAACCCTTTGTCTTTATATATTTATACAGTCAAAGTCATTTATATTCTAACAAAAACATAGGGGAGTAACAATCTAAAGAAGTACCGATTGTTCTAGCAATAACAGGCTAAAGATTACTTTAAGAAGGGTCGAAACATCTCTGATATAACATGGATTGAATCGTTGTCTTATTTCACACCTTAAAAGCCCATCAATACTCAATTTATCACACATTTAAATTGATTTCAGTTCATAGTTCAGGCTCTGAAAAACCACAGATACATTTTTTCCCCGCCTTTTTTTACAAAAAGATTATATTTTTTAACGGAATAGATTAAAAATGTTTTGGCTTCAAAACCTTTTTCAAGACGCACAAATTGACGTTTAAAAAAAAAAACACTTTTTTGGCTCACGGGACTCTAAAATGCATAAATTTGATTAATAATTTGTGTGGCAACAACTATTACCAAATATGTGATACAAATAAATTATGCTGCATTAATCAAAATCAGACTATATGCCTAATATATTTCTTAATGTCACACAACATACCAAATTGCTTTAGTGCGGTTAATCACTTGTGGTTGATTACTTTTAAGTGGTTTTTAAAAAGCAATTTTTTGGACTCACAGAACTCGTCTAAAATGCATAAATTTAATAATAAATTTTTATGGCTACAACTATTGCCAAATAAGAAGTAGGATTAAATTTTGGCGTCAATCAAATCGGACTATTTATATTATATTTTCATCGCTAATATATAGATTACACCAACACTATACATAATCATAATACATTATAAACATTGTAAAATGTTTATAATTTAACTCCTATGGCAATTATAATAATATAAATAAGTACCTCTATAAGCTATAACTAATGTTAATTAAACAACATAAAATATTATTTTACTAAGAGAATTTGATTAATCTGTAATTACAGTGATAGATTATACTATCATACTAATTTGTGTTTCTTGGAGCATTTGATAAATGTAGAGAGATAGCCTATACATCAATGTCAATATAACCCATTAGCGCAACATAGACCGAGTAATCTTGATTCAGTATTCAAAATAATTTGATACTCAGCCCTTTAAAATAATATTTGATCTAGTAAATACAAAAATTCAAGGCTTGTAAAATGAGAAAGGAAAGAATTACAAACAGTTCCGTAAAATTTTAAATCGGCCACAAAAAAAAGTCCTGAACACCATGTTTTTGAGGTTCCTAAATCCGCACCTGAAATACAATTTTTTCTTTTACGTACAGTTTTGCCCGAAAATGCGCTTAAAATTTGGAAAAATGTGTTTTAGGGTATTTTGCTCAAAGAAATTTCGTCAAAAAATATATTTTGGGCATGCAAATATCTATAAAACGTGCAAAACACTTAAATAAAAAATAAATGGTCTTATTTTTTTAAAAAAAACCAAAAAAAACATTCCGGATAACACATTTATTTTTATAATGGGATAAGATATAAACAGGTCAAGTGTGTGCTAGTCAACACACAGCGAGGGTTCGTAGGCCACACTGTATAGTGTTTAACTGTAAGTGGTCTGATATTCTCATAACACACTCTGATAAAGTATTTTTTTGCCACTGAACCGGACTACAACCATATAAATACATCGAAAAGACCATAATTATAAATAAACGTATTTTGCCAATAAAAAATAAAATAATATTTTTTTCGAAATTTCCAAAAAGTGATATCTTTACTTTTGGTCGAAGGATGTTCAGGAATTTTTTCGGTTTTTTTTTACTTCACATAAGCGAGATAGAGGGGGGGGGGGGGCACGTTTCACACCCACTTCAAACTTGCCTACGCTCGTCTTATCACAGTTATAACCAAAGAATTATATATTTTTGTAATCAGCTCAACGTACCCTTTCATATGATACCCCTCACGGTGTCGAAAAAAAAAAATAAATAAACCCTTAAGTTTTTTTACCCTAATTTTTTTGAAAAATATTTGTTTTAAGTCGGTATATTTTTAAAATATGTGGGTAGGTACAAGACACATACATGCCAAATTTCAAAGTGATCGGACGAAAGGTGTAGCCGTGAGAGCAGGCGACCGGACGGACGGACAGACACACGCAGGAAAATATAAGGGTCCTTGGTTTTGCCTACGGACCCTAATAAAAAAAGTTAGACTTCACAATAGATGATCTACAATTTATTAACAATGTGCATGTCAATAAGTAAAACACTACATTAATAATGTGCATGTCAATAAGTAAAACACTACATTAACAATGTGCATGTCAATAAATAAAATACTACATTAAGAATGAACATGTCAATAAGTAAAACACTACATTATTAATGTGCAAGGGGAATATTTATAAAACGCTACATTAAAAAACCCAATTTTATCTTAATAAGTTATCGTATTATTTATTTATTTTATTTTTTTTTTTCTTTGTAGTTTTAGACCCGTTTAACAGCTTATTAGGTCATTACAGGACGGGGACGGGGGTTATCCGGCCACTCATCTAATCGATGAGATCATCATGTCTCACCCCGGTGGGATTCGAACTCACAGCCGGGTTTTAGACCTTGGTGTCAGAGTCGAGTGCGCAAACCCCTCGGCTACACCGGCCCCCTTATCGTACTGTTATTTGCACACGTATTGAAATTTACTACATAATACTTATTGAAATCTATTGTAAAAATAAGAACATTTCAGGACTATTTCTGTATATTATTTTGGACAAGGGGAAAAATATAGTAGAACTTTAACCTTACTATTTATGTAATGTAACTCACACACGTATTGTGTGTGACTTAATGCATTATAGTTTTGTCTAAATTTTTAAATTATTAGTTTTAGAATTGTGAATTTGAATACATAGTTGCATAATCAGATATAACGTCTTCAAAACTATAGTATCAGTTTCAATTCTATTATAGTAGGTAATTTTTAGATCTAACCTTATTATTTAATCGTAAATGTATATTTTACATTTCAACTATTTTTGAACGAATACAGTAATTCTTTTATCATCCATGCTGTCATTTTATACTTATATAGCATACACTATGCGGAGGAGTAACACATTTTAACTTTTTTTTAAAAAAAAGCAAATGTATATCTTTATTTTTCCTTTATTTTAACCCTCTTAACACTTTGAAGATTGACAAGAAAAAGTAAAAGATTAAACTGGTTTTTTTTTAAAAATATATATTTTTATACAAAAAAGGGCAAACGGCTTTTAATCATGGCCCTCATTATTTCAAATGATGTGTTTTTTCACTTAAGCTTTAAAAGAATATAAAAAATTATTTTTAAAAAAGCAGGTGGCAAGTAAGTATAAAAAAAAATATATATATATATATATATATATATATATATATATAATTAAAATTAAATATAAAAAGTTCTCGTTAGTTCAAGCATCACTTAATAATCATTTATAAAAATGAAAATATATTAATATATAAAAAGAATGATGACTTCCATTATTTTATAGTAACGATAAAATAGTTTTGTTTCAAAACAACCGCATAAAAAAGTTAGAATTTTATTATTTGCGTATTTTTTTAAGTTAGCATTTCTTATTGATAGCACAAGGATTTATGGAGACTATTTTTAGTTTCTATTCTTAAAAAATAAAATCGTTTAAAAATTTAGTAAAATCAATAGATGACTAGTTTTTCAGTTTATTATTAGTATTGAGTAGAAAGATATGAACTGATTGATCTTCGTCCTCCAAATTTATATTTCCATCGTCGTTTACATAGTAATCCCTAATTCCTTTGTTTTAAATTCCTCGAGCCATCACATTCCTAAATTAATGTGTTATTAATTGTATAAAAGGAAGGCAGAAAGACGGATAACAATAGTCTGACAATTATTTTGGCACATAGCTTCCTCGCTCATTCTATTATTGGACTAATAGTCACTTAAGAATCGAATTTTAGCACCTATTTCGTTCCCCCATAGTGTTCACCATTAAGGCTGAATTCGATGGCTAATTTGAATATTAAATTTATTTATTAGTACAACTAACATTTTCAAGCATTCAATAAATAGTATTATTATATCGTACACAGAGATTAGAGCTTAGAAGCTAAACCTAGATGTTTGTTGTTCAATTCTAGGCGACGGGTACATAATTATCTACATTTTATTTATTTATTATTGGTTTTGATGTGTGTTAGACAACTTAGGTTATTTACACCCAGGTTAATTCTATCTACCTTATTCCTATCAAATTAATATTAATAACACAATATTTCAATATTTTCTCTATAAAACATTTTAGGAAAATAGAAGCACGAGAAGAGCTAAATTTCTCTTTTAGCAAACGGTATCTTAGTACAAAGCAGTTTTTTTGTTATTTTGTTTTGTTTTTTCTACTTTCTTTTCAATGAGGATTTTCTTTTAATAAGTATTTCTCTTTCAAGATTACTGATGGTAACGTTTTCATAGTGATCAATTTGAAGTGTTTATCATTTCAGAAATCCGTTTTAAACATTAGGAAACATCTTTGTCTCGTGTCATGTCTGTTATACAGTCCACAATTTTGGTGAACCAACTTATCTTAAAACAACTCTTTCAATTTTGAAATAATCTGGATGGTAGGTAACGCAATTAGCCCATTGCTGATCCCATATAAGTTGCAACATTCTGCGCACATGCACACAAGAATATATTTATTTACACCAACGAGTTTAAATTTACTAATATGATATTGAAGAAATTAGGATGTTTAGTCGAAAGTCGCCTATAGATCGTCCCATAAGAATTTCAACCATCTGCGCTCTTTAAATATTGCGAAATTCATACTTTTATTCACGTGGAAGAGAAACCGGACGAGTAAATTTTATGATATGTTAATTCGCAAAAATTAAGCGAAAGACAGACGCGGGACACAAAATTCTTTATTGTCTAAAACAGATTTCTATCTAGGAATTTTGAAAATCGAAGACATTAAAAAAGTTCGTTCTTCAAAAAGATCGCATAGCTTCCGTTAAGTACCTTCAGTAGGCTGGGATGCAATAAATATAGACTGTAGAGCCAAAATCACGTAAGTAAATAGCTGCATCATATTATCCTTAAAATTATCTATACCGAAACTTTAATTCCTACTGCAAAACTCAGTTATTGATTACATCAGGTGATTTTTCTTAAGATTATAGGTGAATTTTTCTTAATTCATTGAATATCACACAACTAAACAGAAGTAGCCATGCTCCATGAAGAAAACATTAGAACGAAAAAAATCGTTGTACATTAATCTGATTACATAACTTTAACCGATCAACGATGGACATAGTACAGCATAGTAAATTTGAAATATCTTTTATGGTCTGTTTGTTTAATGTTTTGAGATTGTACATTGTGTGACAATTTCTTCATCAACAATACAAGACATCTCTGAAGAGTATACCTTTAAATAATTGGTATTACTTAATTATAAGAGTTCAAAGTGGAATTTTCACTTCCGGTACTTATAAGTTGTTGGTTTCTTAGTATCAGATCGATGTAAGCATGTAGAGGACTGGTAAACGTGCTTTAAAGGAGAAATGCGTATAAAGTTTCGAACATGTCTCAAACATTAACACTGAATGAGGAACGAGTGGTAGTATTCCCAGGAGTTGAGTAAGTAGTTGTCTCTACATCAAAGAAATAGCAAGTCTATCTCAGTACACTACGTGAATAATTTTAATGCGATGAGCTAAATTAGTCTATCTTACTTTAACACATAATCGGTACAGTGACATTCTAAACTTGTGTGAGACAGTGACATGATACTCTTAATTTTAATTAAGGAAAGGACTTAATTTTTCATTTCTTTACCAACAGACTGAATTTTAGAAATGGTCCAATGATTTTCAAACTTACTTAAGTTTAATACTAATAAACACCCGACTATTTAAATGTCATCCAAACTTGAAAATGATTCCCAAACTTTAATTTTTGAAATAAAACATAAAACCATAATTTAAAAGACTCTTATAATTTCAAATCTATCCATCTTCTTAATTACTTCTCTTCCATATTTTGATTTTATCTCAGGAAGTCAATTTAATTTATTTTAACTAAATTTACTGCAACTAGGTATTAATGACCCAGCTCCTTTCTTATCTAAAAAAACAAAAATAATTAGTTAATAACCTTTACGAATTCAATTAATTGTTTACCATCCAACTTCACCAAAAATCTATGGCCTCGTTAAAACACATAAACCCAACAATCCCCTTAAACCTATAATATCCTGTATTAAATCCCCGACCTAAAATCTATCCAAACATATTGCCAATATTTAAAAAAAAAATCTGATTCTACCTACAACATAAAAGATTCTTTTGACTTCAAAAATAAAAATAATAATAATATATCCATATCCATACCTGATAATCATGTTTTAGTTTCCTTAGACGTATCATCATTATTTACCAACAATCCCTGTCAATTCAATAATAGAAATATTAAATGTAAAATGGTCTACCTTAAAACAATTTACAAAAATTAGTAAATTCAAATGAATTAAATTAGTATAATTTAGTTGTAATAACGGATATTTTTCAAAGAACAATAGTTATTTATGTTACTAGGTAAGAAAATGGAATTTTTTTGACAAGGTTTTTAAGTTTTAGTTTCGAGCCGAAGGCGAGGATAGGCTAAACAAATTTACTGCAGAGGTGAAGCCGATGCAGGAAAATGTTAATTACCTGCCAAGGTGTAACCGAAGCAGGTAATCTTTAAACGTGTCAAGAATGTTTCCTTTGCTGCATAGTTACATACAATATTTTATCTACTAACGGCAGAAAAAGTACACTAATTGTTATATTCCGTTTTTAATAGATAAAAGATTTAAAGAAATTAAGTTAAAACAAAACAAACGAAAAACAAATTCAGTGTTACCACTTTTATTATTAACAGCTGTTTTTTTTTAATAATCTCTGTAAAATAATAAAATTTGTTTTATTAAAAAATTCTAAATTTTTAAAATATAATTTACAGTCAAAAATTATTTTGAATTTGCAGAAATATAACCACCTCATTCACCTCATTTACTTAAAAGTGTGATATACTGTCTATTATCTTACAAACGTTTAAAAGAACCCCCAATATGGCCCCAAATTGTTGAAAATGTCGTTTTTGCACTAAAACGTTTGTAAGATAATAGACAGTTATGTCATTTTTTGACATAACTGTCTATTATCTTCCTAACGTTTTAGTGCAAAAACGACATTTTGATAAAATTTGGGGCCATATTGGGTGTCCTTCTTATTGTAACCAGCATTATCTAAAAGAGCATAATCGACTGCTGATATGATCAAATGTTCATAATTTTAGAGAAACTCAGTAAGATTTTATGACAGTTTGAAAAATGGAATTTGTTTATTTGCTCTCCTGTAAAATTACAAAATGTGCAGTTAAGTCGTTATTGTATTGGACCCTCGACGTAGAAAGTTGAAATTATATTTTGGGCCAACAATGGGCTAATGTTGACCTATACCACTAAAATTTCTATAAAATCGAACAATCAGTTATCACGGTGGATCAAAAAGATGTTCAGCATCGGACAGATGCAAGAACAAATCTTTTCTCTTATGTCTGAAAAAGGATTTCTGTCAAGAAATTTTTCAATTTGAAGACGTAAAATAGTTCTTCAGAGCGATCACAGTGCGTTCGTTAGCTTCTGTAGAGCTCTACTGATAATTTATTTAGAAAATATTGTATTTACTTTTCCTCACTACCTATAGTAGGAAAAGTGTTGTTTTCTCCCAAAAATTTTTTTTTCGAGATTTCAACAGAATTATCACATGGCGTCTGTATGTAGTATGTATGTATGTGTGTATTTTATCATCGTAGCGCTCAAGGTATTTAACCTAGAGAGTTGAAACTTGGCAGAAAAATCAGTCCTTACCTGTAATGGTGCTCCCGGAATATCAACTTTTTTCGCCATCTTAAACCCAGTTTAATGAGTCTGCAAAAAATGGTCCTTATCGAGTTGAAATTTGGCACGAATGTACCCTTTTGTATGACAAACAAGCCCACCAAATTTAATTTTGATATTGGTCGCCATTTTGAAGTTATCAATTTTTGAATTTTGAAACTTTGACAGTTAATAATACCGAAAGTATAAATACGTTTTCGACATAGAGCATATCGTTGGCAACAAATATAAATAAGAAAAGATGAAATTCCATTAATTAGTGTAAAAGTTATAAGTGAATATAATTATTTATTAGTGCGATATTTTTGATGACGACAAAGTTTGTTTACATACCTGTCAAAATTCAAATAATTGAATAAATGAAATAAAATAAATAATAATAATGTATAAACATTATTTTTAAAGAGGCCACTTTAGTGGCCTCCGAAGTGAGGAAAACTTCCGAGGTACCCTGTACCCGATTTTTTCGTTTAGTTTTCATTATTCAACAATAAACATTTTTGCATTTAAAAATTAAGTTTAATTAAAAATATAGTTATATTTTAATGCTAAAGAGAGCCAAATCACATGTTATTTATGCAGTTGTGTTGAATTATACAGCTTCATTAGATGGTTCATTACTTTCAATTGGATTTTTTTTTTTTTTTAGTTCATTTACCTGTCTTCATAGACCCATAATATAATTTTAGTCGAGAATGAAAAGGACAAAGCCCTGTTTTATATTACAAATTGTCGTTTCAACGAGAACAAAATAATGATTCGGAAGAGTTGTGACTGAATAAAAACAGTGAAATTATGTTGCATCTATCGGGAGGGTAGGACTCAATATGCATGTCCTCATGTTGAGGGAGAGAGAAGAAAAAAAACACAATTAGTTCATTAAGTTAATGGAATTTTTGTTTTCCACTCAGGTTTTTCACTCTACGTTCTGTCGAGTTAGTGTTACCTCAACACTTTTTATTGGAGATATAACATGAAAATTTTCGTATGGCAAAACAAACACGGTTTTTTTTTAAAGCAGGAGAGTCACAGGTTTTGGACATCAGGTACTGTTTCTCCAATAAAATACATACGCTTTTTCCCCGTGTCTTTTTTTTTTTTTTTTTTTTTTTTTTTAAAGCATTGAAGTGAAGTCCTTTTACATTTATATGATAATGAAGGTAGGGGAGAGTACAAAAAAAAGAAGAAAAAACGGCGGAAAAATAATAAAATAACCTGTGGTTGTAACCAGGCATCGCACATCTGGCAATGTAATATTTCCGGGCCCGTGGTTTTGGACATGAAAACGTGACAATAATAACCAGGTTTCTGTACGGTTTTGGGATTTGGTTTTACGTTTTTCCTCCGTCCTACATTCTGTGGCATTGCAAGCCTATACGGTCTTGTCCAGTTCTACGGAGCACAAAATCCCTTGGATTTTCGGGAAAACCTCCCAAACTGGGTTAAAAACACGTCCCGGTCTCTGTTTGATATTTGAATTAGAGCTGGAGGAGATTCGAAAAGCAAAGAAAACTTAAATTCAATCGTGTTATTATAGAGATGGAATTAAAGTGGAGCTTAGTTCATTTTAAACCATATGATAATAGATTAGTAATAATTTTACGCTCGCAGTTATCTATATTCCAAAAATATGTGTACAGTTTAAAACTTTAATAATTATATTAAACAGAAATGAAAATAAGTATTTTATAAGAATGAAGTGTGCAAAGGGATTTCACCTTTTTAATCACTAATCAAACAAGCTGGATTCTAAGAAAAAACAGAGAGGCCTTAACTCATATAGCCAAAAAACATGACACTCATTTCAATAAAAACAATAATGGGATTAAATACTAGCATTAAAGGTAATAAATTGTCATTCCCTTGCTTAGAAGTACACCACACCTCACAGAACCATGATTTGGCATTTAAACTATGATACTTGTTCCCGGAACACGTCAATCCTTTCTGAATTAGTGATGTGACTTTAATTCGACAATATTGACAAATACTAAATCTTTGAAATGTCACACCGGGTGAATGGTGTCCTTCAAAATAAATGAACTTGGAGAGCCTCTGGGAAATATGTTTGATCGTGTGTTCCCTCGGAATCGCTTTGATGGTTTCTCGGATGGCTCATTTTACCATTCCGTGAATTAAGCCGTATAGGAAACATTCAATATTTCATTAGTACAGTGTTTGGCGGAAGATGAAAAAAATACAATAAGTATTAAGAGAAACATTTGACACTAAATGATAATGATACTTTGTTATACAAAAACAAAAAGCCAATAAGTAAAAAGTTAATTACTTTTACTGACACAAAAATTCTTCTAAAAATAATAAGTGACATAGAGAAAAACAAAATTAAATTTAAAATATTATGTAGTATTATCACTTCTGGCTTATGTAGAATATACAATAAAATATTAAGAATACATTTTAAACTATTTTTAGTTCAACATTTTTTCTTAATATTTATCTTTATAGAGATTCTTTGTTGATTAAGAACTTAAGAACTAAAGTAAATAAGTAATCACGAGAAATATTTTTTCCAACAATAATAAGTGACACCGACAGAGAAAAACAGAAATAAATGTAAAATAGTAATATTACTACTGACTTTGAAGAGTATACAATAAATATTAAGTTAACATTTTATGTTAAGAAATAAAGATTAAGTTAACATTTTATGTTAAGACAAAGTACGAGTTGTTTAGAACTTTGTTGTTTAGAACTTTGTTGTTTAGAAACAAAAAATAAATAAATAAAAAGTTAATTATTATTTCTGAATGAGTAAACATTATTATTATGTTCAAATTTTTAAGTTTTTAGGTAGTATTCATACTACGGAAAGATTAAATTTTACTTTAAATCAAATTATAATTATAATTAACTACGGGAGACATACAGAGAAAAATAGACCCCAGCACCGGGACGTGCTGGGAACCACGGGCCTCCTATTGGTAAGAGCGCCTGTAACGGATATATAGGAGGCCCGTGGTTCAAGTCCCAGTGCTGGGGTCTATTTTTCTCTGTATGTCTCCTGTAGTTACTGATAATTATAATTTGATTTAAAGTAATAATTATTATGTAGTGTAAAAAGAAAGTAAAAGCATTGAAATACATTGGATTGAAATATTGTCGGAGATAAAAGAATTCAAAAGTCTGCACTTTTACCTCACACTTCAAGATCTGAATCATAATTTTGATTGAATTGACATAAGCTGCTCATGAGGTGAGTGATTGAAGATGGGAGCTCCTCATAATATGAGAGGATGCTGATGATTCAGTCGATAATCGTCATAATTCCTAAGATGAGTTTTAGCCAGTCTCAGGTATTTTTTTCTTCTCAATTTTAAAAAGATGGGAAAGTTTTAAATTTAATACTTCGTCTTTCGCTACATGAATAAAACTAAAACAATAATTTTCCTTGAGGTAAGGGAAAGTAAACATTTTAAAAATATTGGTTCCTTTTTTAAAAACATCAATACAAATTTAGGTTTTTTTATAAAGTGTTGTTTCCTGTTTTTCTAAATTTACGATTTCTTTTATTTATGAATGTGTTATAAAAATATGAAAAATTTTCATAAATTATAAATGCATGAACAATTATTATCATATTATTATAGTATTTTATATCACTAAACTTTAAACATTAATAAAAAAAAGACTAAAAGAGAAAAGAAATATTCAAGCAAATTGCCCTACATTTAATTCCGGTTAAAGAATAAAGGGATCTCATTTATACATTTTCTTCTAATTTTAAAGTCAAGATTTTTTTTATACTTTTTATTAGCCTAGCTCATTTTTATTTTTCCGGAGAATGAGAAAAAAGGGTTAGAAGCAATGGTAGCCTTTTATCTTTCCTTCTTTTAATGTACGAGGAGGGGAAATTTTTTTGAGGGAGGGAGTAATTCTGCGAATTTTCATTACAGAGGAGGTTCTCTAGGGTGTAGAGAGGGGATAGAGGGGTCTTCTTAACAAAGGCGGTTTTTCAGTTCAAATCCACAGACCAACGAGGCATTTTTCGCAGTTTCCACTCTTAGCATTTTCCTACAGAGTTTTCGCTATGACGGAGGTCGGTAGTGGGGTGGGTATTCAGGGTGCTTTTTAATGTGAGGAAGAATGGATATTCCTCGCCGACTCTTTACCTCACTCCAACTCCGGGAGCAATATTTCTAACTCTACACCATCATCCAAGGTCCTAAAACCTCGGATTCTGTATAATTCTCAGGGCTACTGGAGTCAAAACCTCCGGTTCTTCTTTTAGCAGAAAGAGATATCTTCTTCTATTCTAGAAGAAAAGAGTCGCATTATGACATACAGTGTTCCGCTGTTTCCTTCAACTATTTTTTTTTTTCTTTCTCATATCCCTCTCTCTCTCCCTTCCATTTGCTTTTTTTAGCATTCAAAACCTCAAGCGAGAAAAGAAATGAAATATTATGGACTATAAGGATTCTATTTTATATTCAGCATGGGAGGACATAAGTCCCGTGGTAAGGTCTTCTTTTGAAAATTATACACAGCAGTGTTAAAAGTTCTATAAAACAGTCTTGGTTGTAAAAATGCTCTTGCAATATATTGAAGTAAACACACCTGGCATAATATATACAAGTATAATATATATATCTATATATATGTACAAGATAAAACACACGACCGCGAATATTTAACAAAATGGGGGTCGGGTATATTATTGAGAATGTTGTGAAGTGTTGATTTGTTTTTGTGACCGAACCCTGGGTGTGTCATATTTTTGTTATATGATGTCATATATTTTCGTGGTAGGAGGGGGGGGGCACTATACCTACCGAGAGCGGGCTGACTCGATTGAAAATCTCCTATATCTTTCTAACTCCCTGTTACTCGTGTAACGCTAGTTTTTTTGGTAACGCTTTTCGAGTTTATGTCCCATAGCCAAGACATGAAACACAAGTTTTTCTATTCAGTAGAATGGACCTAGCTCCGTCTAGAAATCTTCAGCTGTACAGTACACTCTTGCCAAGACAAGGCGAGAGAAGACGAACACGGGAGTTTACTAGCTGCACTCGCCTTCCCTCGGCCACGCTCAGGTCCAAGTGGGTTTTTGGCACGAGTCAAAGGAACCCGAGACGAAAAGGGAAACACAGATCCGGTTCGTTCACTCAAGTGAGCCACTCGTCCGAGACTAGCCGATAGTCAATGTCTTGTCCTTTCTCGACGCGAGCGGTTTCGCTCGTGGGTGTACTGCCGGCACGATAATCAGGTATTACCTTTGGCTTTGACCTAAACTAGACCAATCTGAGTCGGCCATAAAGAGAGAAATTCGGGCTAGTTACAGTTTGGACCTTGAAAATCTAAATTGAAATCAATCTGCAAATTAAGACATTTTGATTAAGACCAGTGTGATAAGTACCATAGCTGTTTAATTTTGATAAATTGATCGAAAAATTATAAGACAGAAGTAAAGGTAGGTTAAAAGTTTCGCTTAATTATCTTAATCTTAATTAATTATTAATATTGTTTGCTTGATTTTATGATTAAATTAAATATTATAATCTTACAAACAAAAAGCTTAATCTTTTTAATATTTTTTATTATACATTGATTCTAAAGTAATCTGCTTTAGAGCTGGAAGAAGTATAATTATGTTTTAAACAATAGTTGAAGAAATGTTGAATTCGCAGAAGATCAATATTTTAATAAAGACCCCACCCCACTCCCAAGGGCTCTGTTTTATAAGGTAAAGAGATAACTCTATTATAGCGTTGTTCGCTAACGATAACGACATCCTTAGCCTTGTCTGGGTTTGGGAGAGCAAACTCAGGATGAAACTTGCTGCTCTGAACCTGAGACAGTGCCACTTTAATAACATCTGGAGTCTGGAGGCTCCTTACGAAACGACTTCGAGACCTCCCAAAATCCTCTCGATAACAGTTTTAACAGTTTCACAGGTAATAATCTTACACAGTCTTATCTTCTCTTTACTCTCGGTCTAGTCATCGTAAGACTTTAAATACACATAGATAAGGTTTTACTCAACACAACACAGATTTTAGTACACGATTAGTAATATAGATAACATTTAAATGAGAGAAAGGACTTAAAATAACCGATAGAATTTAATAACCGAACTCCTATAATACAAGCTATAAGCTATTAAAACTAATAGAACTGGTAGTGAAGGGGGTCAGCATAAACGAGGTCCTTACAGCAAGAATATTCCACAGGGAAACCTTAACATATTAAGTACGACACTACGAGATGAGATAAAATGGTAGCTATTGACAAACCACCCCAATGACTCTATTTATCCCACCACTGACGACCACAAAGTAACGATGGAGAAAAGCAATCAAAATTCATTGCTATATCTATATCTACTAAGAATAATACATTATGACAAAGAATATATCTTTCAATAATACTAAAAAAAAATCGTAAACACTAACAAGTCCAGTGATGAAGATATAGACCAAATTGTGAGTTAAACAAGGTTAGGGATATCTTGAGACCTGCCCGAGAAAAAGGGGAATCTTGAGAGTGCTTTTTGTAATATAAATTTAGATAATAAAATAATAGATAGATTGGCATGGGAACCGATCCATAGAATGGCCTATGCCCTACGCCCTACGCCTGAAGTACATAGACGCGCATGCGTAACTTCAATGTTGATATATCAGTTAGGTTCTGATTATATCACAAATCGGAGTCAAAATTAAAAATACTCTGCCAATTAATGTGGCACATGGCTTCCTCTGATTTATTTTGTATACTTTAATGATTTTGTTATTGCCAAATTTATTTAATATTTCCCCGTTTCTAAAAACTGTCAAAATTGTTTTGATTTTTTACATTAATAATTATTATAGTATGTATCATATTTTCAAAATTTAAGGAGCACATACGGTTGATTATTCTGGGGCCAACTGCAGGCTACTTTCGACAAACCATCCAAATTTCATAAAAATCATATGAGTGATGAGTGCTTTTAATTATACAGGTGTAAATAAACAGGCCCCGATTTGGGGTTAGCTGCGCCCTGGGCAAAACCGTTTGTAGCCCCCCCCCCCCCCCCCCCCCCACACAAAAAAGGACCGTCATATTTGTGATTACTGAATAGTATTTTTGGGTTACCCCAATGTGGGCTGATACAATACTGTTGTAAAAATTATGTATCAGAATTAACCTGAAATGGGTGTGTAGACTGTTGATAAAAAATTATTAGGCCTATAGTTCTTTTTTAATAATATTATTTTTTTATAACTACTTTTTTAATGCTAACTGCAAACATACATGAACTAAACATTAATAATGAAATAAACATTAATATTTTGAAACTAAGGACAAAAGTCACATTTTTTATGAAATTAATTGCATTAAGTGAATAGCCTAGTATTTTAGTGAATAGCCTACTATTTTCTATACTTTTCTTAAAACTTTTAGTTAACATTACTACATGGACCTTTTTCTTGGTTTATTATTTTTTTTAAGTGAAGAACTTCGGAATTAATAATCAGTAGTTGTTCTGGAGAGTGAAGTTTCGGTTAAACTTGAGATATCTGACAAAAGGTTTCTGTTCTGGCAAAAAACAGGAGAGGGGTGTGAAACAAGGAGAACCTTTATCCTCGGATATATTTATCACAGCGACAGCGAGTGAAGCAGTATTTAAGTGGATCGATTGGGTGACGCAGGCTTGGACATTAATGGAGAGAAGCTGACGCATTTGAGGTTCGCAGATGATGTGGTCGTAGTTTGTAAATCGATTGAGGAGCTGAGATATTTCTTAGAGAGCTTGAATAAAGCAGAGAAACAACCTGCTTTAAAATAAATGCAGCGAAAACGAAAATAATGTCTAATGCAAGGGAAGAAGAAATTACAATGGATGGAAATAAACTGGAATGGGTCGACGAGGCGACGTACCTTGGTCAGCTATTATCTTATAGACAGGGGACCAAAAAAGAGATCGACCGCCGTATTTCAATTACCGGAACAAATATTGGGCCCTGAAATTCATTTTTAAAAGTAATATGGAAATCGGGCTTAAGAAGAAAGTGTTCGAATCCTGCATTATTCCTTGCTTGACATACGGGTGTCAGACTTGGGCAATGACGAAAAAGGAGGCCGAGAAGATAAGAGTTGCACAAAGGGCTATGGAGAGAAGCATGCTTGGAGTAAAAAAAAGAGATCGGATCAGAAATGAAGAACTTAGAAGAATGTCGGAAATAAAAGATGCTGTTAGTGAAGCGAAGAGTATTAAGTGGAAGTGGGCCGGACACTTGACAAGGCAGGACGAAGGAAGATGGACAAAAGCAGTGACAGAGTGGTACCCTAGAGCAAGAAAAAGGAGACGAGGACGACCCGCGACATGGTCAGACGATTGGACCAACATTGGTCTAACTATGACCTACCATCCAAATTTCAATAAAATCAGATGAGTAGTTTTTAAGATATGTTGGTTCGCAAAAACTGAGCGACAGACACGGAACCAAAAATGTTCACTGATGTCTAAAGCGGATTTCTATCTTGGAACTTTTTAAATCGGAGACCTAATCCAGGGGTGCCCACGAGGGGGGTATAACGGCGCACAGTGCGCCGTTGAAATTTTTGGGGGGGGGCATGTGTTCATTAATAGGAATAAAACGTTTGTTTATTCTATGAAACTTCTATTTATTTCAGGGGTGCCCACAGAGGGAGGTTATGACGCTGATTGCGTCGGTAAAATTCTTGGGGGGGGGGGGGGGGTAGTAAATATCACTTTTTTCCACTTTGGGGGGGGGGGGGGATGGATGTGATAATAAATATATATATTTTTTTAGTTATCTAAATTTTAAAGATTTGTACTAATAAAGAGTGAACTACAAAACAGTACTAAAGAGAAAGAATAAGAATGATATCGTGTCTCTACATATGCTGTAGTCGTAGTGTCAATTTATGGATTCCAAGATAAGGAAAGAGAGGCAACGCCAGTTTTGATATTTCCAGGAAGTGGCGGGAGTTACCGAGCGCGCACCGAGTAGAGCAAGAGTAATTGGTAGTTCTGATTGACGTCTTGTCTGCCACTAACACTGTCTGCACTGGAGGCTGCGGTGCAAAATGCAAGAGGTTGACTGGTTGCTATTTGCGTCCGCATGTGTTTTTACAACGCCGGGGGGGGGGGGGGGGTAATTGGCCAGAGGCCTGTGCCTTCGGGGGCCCTGGTTTGTTTACAACCAAACAGGCAAGAAGGATATTGAAGTCAGTGGCGTAACTATGGGCCCGATTTTGTGGGTAAGCTCCAAATCCAATCTCTTTGTACAAACTATCCTTATACCAATGTCAATGGGGGCCCCTTTAGAGCATAGTAAAATCTAACTTTATCGGAATTATACTTCTATACCATTATCAGGGATCAGGGCGTCTTAGTTAAACTTCAAAATTCATCCCCACCAAATATATTTTCCTTTATGGACAAACTTACTCTTCGAAATCCTTAAAACTTATCTTTTTGCACTTGAATTTTAAAAAAATTCTCCGGGGGAGGACCCCCGAACCCCCCGCCGTTATTTGTCCAAAGGGACCCAGATGCTACCTTGCTCAGGGGCCCGGAAATCCTCTTAACGGTCCTGCTAGCTGTTGGGCTGGACGAGCAATGAGCAGAGTTAAAATAATTAACGACAGGCTAATGTCTACAATGGAAGACACATGGCTTTCTAACTTAATGGTCATATCTGCAGGAAAAAGATGTATTAGCTTCAATTTCCAAAAACGAAATCATATTGATGCATTTGCTTTATCAACATCACAAAGAAAAAATTACTTGTCCGAGCTTAGAAATTACTTGTCCTCTCATTTGTCTTATTTCTGTTACACTGAGGCTTTCTTGGTTTTTTTTTTGTCCTTTATTCAAATTAAGAGTTTTATAATGATTTTTCTTCACTTTAAGTTTGCATTAAGATCTTTGAAACGTTCAGTAACATTTTCATGCACTAAGATCAGGATGTAACATATTTTTAATTAATATTAGTATAGAGCTGCCAATATTAATTTCCTAAAAATTTGTTTAGATGCAATTTTGTAGGCAGGTGTAGTTTTAGTTGAATTTGTACGTGGTATGATATAAGTTTTTGTATTCATATTGAATTTTGTATTAGGTTTGTGTGTTTTAGTTCATGTGATTTGTTTTATATAAAATAGAACAATCCTCATATAATATGTGGACCCATATAATGCAACAAGCATTACTTTATCTTAAATAATTTTGAAACGAACTGTTATTTTTAATAAAATTTCAGGTTAACTAAAAACAATTTGTAACGAGAATGTACTTTATAAATATGTACTGACAAATATATGTCAGGTAACCGAAGAAGACGTGTATGTAATTAACATATCTCAAAAAGTTGGGGGGAGGGGGGGGGGGTGCGCCATAGAGCTTAGGGGGGGTGGGCACCCCTGCCTAATCATATTTTGTTCTTTGGAACCACAAAGCTTCCGTTACCTTCGGTAAGCTCGGAAGCAATTAGAGAGTGGGACGCCATTATCGTTTTCATTTCCATTTTCGCACTAAAATAATTTATATTGTACTACACTACGTTTCCATAAGTTTTCATTTCAAAACCGTGTTTAAACTGTTTTGGTTTCAAACCGAGTGTGTTCCCATTAGAATTTTTCAAAAAAGTTTTTACAACAATTTTGAAAAACTATAAACTAGTTATAGTTAAGTCAGGTTATCATATCCCTGCTTAGCATACCTGTTGCGCATGTCTCAATTCTGTTTTTAATTCAATACCCGTTTCCATGCTATTTTTCCAAAAACAGTTTCAATAGAAGTAAATACTTTCATTTATAGATTTCAAGTTTAAAAAGTTAAAACTAAACATTAATTTGTAAAAGTCTTATCGCTATACTATAGAAATCAGTCACACTAATTAAATATTAAATCACGCAATAAAAACAAAATGTATTAATCTAATTTAATTTTACATGGCGATATTCAAAGTAACAGTTACTTGTATACACATAGTACAAAGAATTTATTATTAACGTAAAATTATTATTTGGCTAGTATAAATATAGCAAAGCCTAGCTGTCAATAATAATTAGTTATCGTCCCCCCGTAATTACGAGTAGTTATTTGCACTAGTAAGTTTTCTTTTAATTTTCTGGTCGCGCACTTAATCACGTTTTCCCTCAATTGGAACTCCCATCAAGCTGGTAGCTTTGGATAGAAGGTCATAATTAGCCCATTGTTGGTCCCATATATGTACAAGTTTGAACTTCGACCTTCTACTCCCGTTTGTTTCTTGTCGGTACATACGCACAAACATACAACATACATTTATTTACACCAATATATCTTCAAAAGTACTTATCTCATAGCTATTTTCTACAAATTTGATAATTTGTCGAAAATAGCCTGGAGATAGCCCCAGATTAATTTTAACCGTCTGCGTTCTTTAAATTTTACTAAATTGATACTTTAATTCATGTGAAAAATAAAAAAGAATTTGACTGATTTGTAAACGGGGGGGGGGGGAATTAAATAAATCTGACAATAATAGGTTGTAAAAATGCATATAATCATCAATGAATACGACATAGGAGGACGCGTGGAAACTATGTGCCACACTAATTGTCAGACTATTTGATTATGTTTGTAATATAGGGTGACAAAATCGTCAACCGGGTGGGAGGTCCGACGACGGGCTAATAGGAGCTGAGGGATATCCGCTATTATAAAAGTCCGTTATATTAGAAGTAATTATTATTTACACGTACGTCTATAAATAGTACTAGGTTATTAAAAGTACTAGGCTATTAAAAGTGTTAGACTATACATATAAAATAAAAGATACACCTTTGAACATAGGTTTAATAAGCGATTTTTGACAATTTCTACCAAAACAGAACCGGATGCAGGGTCCTGGTAGGGCATTCACAGGCAACCTCTTCCTATTTTTGTCCGCTATAGAAGGGTCCGTTATTGTGAGGTTCTAGTGTACTTAGCTGTTGCCCCAGCCATCTTTAAAACTTTCTTACTTTTCTAATGCAAACTTGTAAAAAATACTACAATCCATTTTGAAATTGTATAGTACATAGTAATTGCATAGTAAATTGTAGAATTGCAGAAAGGGTCTCCACTCCCATCCTGTTTCGTTCGTTTGTCCACTGAATGTTTATGAGCGAAAATATTCTTTCAGTATTGCCATTATGGGCAGGGATTGCAAACACATATTGGCATATCTTTAAAAAATCTTAAAAATGATGCTCAAACAGAAAGGGTTTTTATTAGTACGCAACGTAAATACGGGACTATTAGGCGTCCCGGGAGACTTTTTCGGGACACCGGGAATGTTCGTGAAAAAACGGGACGGTTACTCACCATCGGTTGCTCGGATATTAAACGTAAATTTAGTTATTAGGATTTAGCAGCATTACGTATCTCACCTCAATTGTGATCCAAATCTTATGTGACCATTCATCAAATAATGGCAGACAATTTTAGTAATTTATTATTTTAGAATACAGTGCTAATGCTTCAAGAGTTTAATTTAGTTATTCATTTAATTTCATCCCATTTTAATTTGGAAAGAATTTGATAAGAAGAATGAGAGTTCTTTTTAATATTGTCTTCTTGGAATTTTAGATTGACTTTCTTAAACCTGCATCTTTTATTAGACAAGAATTCTGTATAAAAGTAAATAAAAAAAACCCAGTTGAAGACACGGAATAAAGGTTTTGTTTTACTAAAACAAGATAAGGGCGAGCGTTAAATGAAATGTTTTTTGTTTTTTTTTATAATAATACGAGTCGCAGGTGTGGATGGCGAGTCAGTTCCAGGAATGTTTCTCTATTATTACTACAAATAGTTTTCTTATTATCTTCTTTCTTCTACACTCTACACTGTATTAAATTTTTTTTATTTTATTTTTTTTTCATTTCACATCTACTATTGTCTTTTATACCACACAACAAATATTTGATAAAAGCATATTATTTTGTATGTTTGTAAAACAAGTTACTGTGGTGTAATATCTATTATTTTTAAAACATTTCATCTAGTTTACATTGGTAGAGTAAACGGTCAAGTGCTAGTGCTAGATCGAGTAGCACTCTACCAAGCTACTACGCTAATGTGAACGATACGGATAGTAAACGGTAGAAGATAGTGGATAAAAGTTGGTCGTGTAAATAAACTAGTGCTGTGGTAGAGTAGGTAGAGTAAAGCCTAGTCTACATTGGTCGAGTAAACGGTCGAGTAGCACTCTACCAAGCTACTAGCCTAATGTGAACGATACGAATAGTAAACGGTCGAGGATAGTGGATAAAAGTTGTTCGAGTAAACAAGCGAGTGCGGTGGTAGAGTAGCTCGCCCACCGAAGGGCGAGTAGACCCCCCACCCCACGTCCGTCCTAACATTGAATACCTCTTCTATATATTAATTGCGGGATTATTCGGAACTAAAAACGTAATAACCTCACTTTACTAAGGCTACTATCTCAAGCACGTGTGAACGACTTTAGAGTCACTCTACCAAAAAACAGCACACCATTTTACTCGACCGTCCCTTGTGCGAAAAAGTAAGCTAGTGCACTCGACCATTTACTTGACCAATGTAAACTAGGCTTTAACTCGACCGCGGACGGGCTAGTAGACCCCCACCCCACGTCTGTGTCCCCTCCACTCTGTAAATCTAACATTTTGTTAAACTCTTTTCATCACAATTTTTTAAAAGTTAAAACAGTAATTATGATCAACTACCGCCATCAGAACTAAACTGTTAGAGCCCTTCCAGTTGAAATATACACTACCATAGTTATGAGGGCATTTATCAAAATATGTTTATCGTCGATAGCACCACAACATAGAGGAAAATTTCATAATTCTTGAAAACCTGTGGTGATGCTCTTTCAATCTTCTTGTGTAGCTGGGACGTACCTCACTCTACCTAGGCTACTATCCCAACACGTGCGAACGACTTTGGAGTCACTCTACCAAAAAACAGCACGCTATTCTACTCTCCTGTCCCTGTTGAAAAAAATCGTGTAAAAAATCGAAAGTAATCTCGTACACTCAACCATTCACTTTACCAAGTGTAAACTAGGCTTAACTATAATAGTTATTTATGCACCTAGGGAGTAAAGTAAGCCATTATTCCCTGAGCGAAAAAGTTGGTTCTTGAGGCGAAGCCGAAGGAACCATGGTCCCTAAATCCCGAGGCGAAGCCGAGGGACTCAGACTTTTTAATTCCCGAGGCGCAGCCGAGGGAATAACCCTAATTAGCTCCCGAGGCGCAGCCGAGGGAGACAAGGACGGTGTATAGTATACACTATCCTAGATAGTATACACTATCCTTGCGAGGGAGATAATTATCGCGAGGGGAATAATGGCACTTTACTCACGAGGTACATACAATATTTTATCTCCAGTAGGAAGAAAATACACATTTTCGTCCATTGCACAGTTTTTATTTATTATTTTAATAAATAACAATAATTATTAGAACTTTTAATAGCAGATATAAAAGATTCAATATTAAAAAGAAATAAGAATTGGAATTTAACTCAAATAGAAGGTTATTTAGATGCAGGTTATAATGTTGTAAACAAAGATAAACATGGTCAAAAAAGCGCAGTGCCGCCAACCTGATTTCAACAACTTCATAACATTAACCATACATTTTCTACTATTTATAAAATAATTAAGTTGCAATCTTTACTTTTTTGCCCTACATTACTTTTTCGCCCTACTTTTACTTTTTCTCCCTACTTTTTGAGTTCAGGGATGAAAAGACCTGTTTTAGTCCCTCTAAACTACTTCAAAATCATAACTTTTTTTCCCTACTGGAGATAAAACAACATTTATATCTGTATTATAGTATTATCATAATGTGTGTTCTTTATTTTCATTTTTGAGATATCTGGACCAAACTGGACCCAGAATCGGCTGCTTGAAGGTAAAAGTCACGAACTTAAGATACATCAAATTATTTAAGTAGTTTTAAATAGCAATTCGGTTTATAACTAATATAAACAAAAAAAAAAAATAATGGAATAAAAAACAATGAAAATAATCGACATGCAAGTTGTACTTGCCGAAAGTATAAAAAACTCAAAATTAAAAAAAAAATGAATTATAAAACACAATACATTTTTACAAAGACAATTAACGATTAATATTTTTCATTAGTGAAGTAAAGCTGTGTACTTTTTTATTCCTTAAAACATTTTTAAATTACTTATTTAATTTATATTTCATAAGGATCTAATAATAGTTCAAAATACTTAAATGGTAGATACAGAAAGAGTTTAAATAGATAATTAAAGATTTTATGGTCATTACAATGTAACGAATAAAAGTACAATAATCATTAGAAAATATTCAAGTTAAAATTATAAAGTTTTAATAGTTAAAGTCTTTCTATGTTACTTTAATTTAATTATAAAAGTTGTGTTTCGATTAGAAATAGTTTAAACTAGTTTTAACTATAAAGTTTTTTTGTACTAAGTTAGCACGAACTAGTAAATGGCTAAATCCGAACTTCAAATAATTATACTTTGAAATTTTTCCAATTAAGGTCTTCTAAGTAGGAAGGTAGAAAAAGAGGTGGTTCCAAATTATATTAGCCCCTAAAAGTGGTTTTTGATACAGTTAGCCTATTTATTGTACTCATAACCTAAAAGTCGTTTTATTTATTTGTAATAAAGTTAATACAATTTTTTTTCAGTGATACGCAAGTTTCGCAAATAGAATAGATTTAATGATAAATTACTTCACAATGAAGTTAATCAAGAGAAGGTAGTAAATAACAAACACTACTACTAGCTCAAATAATCAGTATACTGTAACAAAACATAAATAAAATACGCAGACCGGTTTTGACTACACAATCATCATCAGTATGCTGATATACTATAAACTGCAATAAATAACTTCGATAATCCTGTTATCTTAGATGAATTTTGTCTGATTTCCCTCACAATTCCATTGTTTCCAAAAATTACCACATTTGAGTATGTATACATCTTACCCCCTAGGATTAGGATAATTAAGTAAGTTATAATTAAGTTAAAAGCAAGTAAGTTAAAAAAATTGAGTCCATAAAATTCAATTATTATTATTAACCTATTAAGTTGCAAACTAACATCAACTTGATTTTTGGTCTACTAACTAATTTTGTGCAGGATTATGAATATCAAAATGGGCGGAACATGGCCGCTCTCCAGCTGTTTTTTTTTTTTTCAAATGACTATTGCCAAGCTATGTCCCACAGGACATTCCGACCAATTCTAGCTTGATGTTAGTCAGACACATTTTTGCACGCCATCTCCTGGACTCTGGACTATAAATATTTAGTTAAATAATCTATTAGGGTATGCCTGTCTAAAATAAAAACGCCAGATAAGCATAAAAGGAAAAATATTGTTACAAAGTTACATTCACCAAATTAAGGTTAGAAACCTGTTGAGATTCTCCATAAAAGCTAACGTTAGAAGCATGAGTAGTTGTCTAGAACGTAATACTTCCGGTGGATTATTTTGCTTGAGACAAAAGCAGTCTATGTTTAACAGGTTTAAACAATTCAATTTTACTTTTAACTATTCTCCACTAGGTTTCATTTCATATAGAATCCGTTTTCTCCCGTTAATGCAATAAACAAATTTTGGAATAACTTATTCCCTATAGTCTAATCTCTCCTGGACATTTAGTCTGTTTTCTTTTTATTGGGCTTTATGTTATTTAAATACAGTGGTCTCTGCAGCCCGACACTCCGCTAGTCCGGTACGTCCAGAAATCCCGCAAAAAGGCTGAGGCCCCCTCCCCTCTTTCCACGTGCAAGATTAGAACAAAAAGAGGGGGAAACTAGGTAACACAGGGGGACAAGGGTAAAATAGAACAAACCATCAGTCGTTGTTTAACGTTGTTTAAATAACTTAGTAAATGCAGTTATTTTATCAATAAATAGGCTGATTCACTTGTGTAATAATTATTTATTATCAAAATCCAGTAATCTGGCAATTCTCTGTAATCCGAACAGGCATAGTTCCATATGTGTCGGATTAGAGAGACTCAACTGTATATTATATGACACGATGTCGTACTAGTAAATTGTTTTCAAAATTCCAACACAATTTCTAGCATTCACGAATTATAATCCTTCAATTCTTTTTATTTCAATCATAAACTTATATATTTCAAATTTGAACGTTGTCAATTCGTTTTAAGTTATAAATTAACTAATATATTGTAATACGTTCCTCGAGAATATTTAATTAGTTTAATGTATAAGTTTAAATTTATAACTAGACTGCTTTACGTTACATAGTGGAGAAGATTTATTGATCTGCACGCTATGATTAACAAACAATGAAACAAGCTATGTTACTCGAAGCAGATTCCTCCAAAATTTCAAACTCAATCTGACAGGCTGTGAAACAAAGGGGCTGCAATAAGCAAACACTGCAGTGTGTCAAGGCTAAATCTACTGCATCGGGTATGGGGAAGTAAATCAGCCAGGATTAGAGAGGGAGTAAATCTACGTCCAATTTCCGAGCCGGCCTGTCAATAGTAAATGATACTACCACGTATCTCCGGTGTTAAGAGATTAAAATATTAATTCCTACGGACACAAGTGATTGTTCATAGGAATTATTGATTGAATTGGAAACGGAGTGCTCTTCGGTTACATCCTATCAAGCAGTAAGTTAGCGCCACCCATCTAATCTATACTCGGCTGCGGTCCCTTCTCCCTGATTCAAATAAAACTTTGGGCTAATGAAATTACGAATATGAAGCTGATAAGAATGCACATCCTATAATCTAGCAGTAGGATTGATAAAAACGTCTTGCATAGGTAAAGTCGCTATCGTATTTGTTCGCCAAAACATTTGAACTGGAAAAGGTAAAAAGTAATAGGGTTTTAGATGGTGCATTCTCATTCAGTAAAATTTACTTAAGTTAATGGAAATTATTTATTTAAAAATTTAAAATTATACCACTATATAAGTGTGTTTATAGAAGTAAACACACAGTGTCATTTAACACTAAAAGAGACACGAAATGCTCTCACTTAATCATTGACAAGAAAAGTTATTACTAGATAAAAAAAAATTGCTTGCATACGAGTCTGCAAGACAGTGAGATATTTTCATGTAACGCTTTTTGGTGTCGTTTTTGGTAACGCTTTTCGAGTTTATATGCCAAAGTCATGAAAATGTAAAAAATTCGAGCGTGCAGATTATTGCGTTTGTAAATTAGGAATTAAATCGAACATATGCAGTGCATAAAGAAAGAAAGTACTTTTCTTCTTTTCCAGTTTATTAAGAAGTAATCTTTTAGCTTCTTCACCCATATTTTTATAATAAATTCAAAAAAATATAATAATAATATTGTAAAAAATAAATTTGATGTATGTATAAGTTTATTAGGAATACAATTCTAAGGGTTATGGCGTTTGTCCGATGCAAATCGGAGCAGTAGAACAGAAGTTGAATATACTGGAGAGAAGTAGCGAGAAGCGAAGAGAGTGAGACGTGGTAGGTAGCCGATCGGGAGGGCAGGGGTGGGTAGGCCCTACGAAGCGCGGTAGTCGGAGACGCTATACCTACTGAGAGCGGGCAGACTCGATTGAACACCTCCTATATCTTCCTAACTTAAAATGTGCCTTAAAATGTCAATAAATCATTGAATTGATGATAAGAAATAATTTAAACAAATGATTACTGATTAGCCAAAGCAAAAATGTAGGAGATTTTATCGCTCGGAGGTACGCTAAGAAGTATAAAGAAACCCCTCTGACATAACAGAATTACCCCGACAGAGTACTTAAAACAAATTGCATAAGAGGGTTACATCCCGAATATCTTCACAGGAGAGGACAGACAGAACGTGGAGGGCTAGATTCTCTTGAGCCTTTCAAAAAGGGCAAATTATAGGGTACCTATAAGGTTTTCATATTTTAAGTTGGATCTTGTTCTCTCCTTGGTAGCAAGCTGTCAGCCCTATGAGCCCTATTGTAGGTCCTTAATACTAAAGGTTTATCAAAGCAAACAAGCCAAAAAGGATAAAATAATATAATTAAATTCTATAAGGAGAGATTGTACTCACTTTTGTGTTTGAATATGAATAAACCCGTGCAAAATGAAAACTCAGTGGCATTAGGTAAGAGGAGATTCAAAGAATAGGAATTAAAATTGAATTAGATTGGATTATAAAATAGAATTTAGGGTACCAATATTAAATTAGTTTAATTTATCAACATTAATTTCTCTTTTGTGTTAATAAATGAAATTTTGTCAATATGAAAATTAATTAGTAGTGGTTTTTCGGAGGAGGTGGGTTTTCATTTTGCCATAAAAGGTTATTAAGTTAATAAAATAATGTTTGATAGTTTCCCTGATGTATTGAATAATGATATTTAACGTATTGTATTTCTATGATAAATATATTTTATAATTTGATTTGTAAATTTCGTTTGTAACCGTGGTTCATCACCTAAAGATTATTCGACCGAAACGTTATAATTCAAGTGGAAAACGCATTGTATCGAATAATTAAAGCAGAAATTCGACGATGTGAATAATATTGCTAGTATGTCCTTATCCTGGCAAATAAAATATTGTAAAAAACTTTAACATAAATCTTTAATTGGACATACAGTGAGATAATGAATTCCTATCTACACAAATTTCTTCTTTCTACAGTTTTTATATGAGATAAAATATGGTAATTGAATTTATTTATTATTAAAAATATTGGTGTTCAACAGATGGTTGTTTCGATTAAAGATTTATTTTTATCAATATTAGCTATTTATTGTAACAAGATTTGCTTCAAAGTTTATTATGGTAATAAATATTTTTTAATAACTGGAAAACGTAGCTGTTCCGGAACCATGTTTATATAAACATTTTTGTTCAATATCAAATTTTCTTTAAGAACCAAAAGTGTTGTGGTTTCGTTTCAGGGTCACCTTCTTAGCATTATTAAAAGAATTGGTTGCCATCCTGTCCGAATATTTTCACGCCAGGAAACCTTCAATCCACCATAATTCAAAAACTAGTCCGTTGATCTTAAACTTTGATTATACCATTCGAAAGCATATGAAAAAGAGAAGTTTTTCCTGAATTTGCCACACTTCTAACATCCCTCAATTAAGAGTATAAAGCTTTAGAATTTCATGTTCGAACTAAAAAAAAACGAAATTTTTAAATGCAACAGATTTTAAAAGATGCTAAGCAGCTGATAATTTGAAAATCAATGAGTGAATTACTAAAAGGGTTTTTATGCTCTTTAAAAATTTATCCTAGTCCAATTTCTGTATCTCATTTAGTTTTTGAGATATTATGCATTTTTTGAAAATTTTTGTGAAATACTTTAAAAAAAGGAGTAAATAGATATCTCGTATCTTGTTAGTTTTATAAAATCAGGACGAGTTCGATGGTTAGGACATGTGGTGCGCATGGAGGAAAGCAGAGTGCCTAAGAGGATGATTGATGGAAGACCAGGAGGAGGAAGAAGAAGAGGCAGACCCAGAACGAGATGGCTGGAGGATGTCGAAGACGACCAGACGAGGTTGGGCGTTCGCTCCTGGAGGAGACGTGCGCAGGATAGGGAGGAGTGGCGAGGCTATGTTTTGGCGGCCAGGGCCCTTTACGGACCGTAGCGCCAAGGAGGATATCTCGATAACTATAGAGAAATGGGCATACTTGACATTTTTTGTTGCATTTGACCCATAGAATGCCCCAGTTTCGTTATGGCATTTATTTATCGCGGGTCATAACGCGCGGGTTATATGAGAAAATAAGAAAAACACGGGGAGCAGTAATAAAATAAATTAAATAAGCACTGCTTCCCACTTGTGATAAAAATCATAGTCATAAATTATTGACTTTTTTATTGTTATTGTTTAAACTACTAAAGTTAAAACTGGTTGAAGAGAGTCCGAGATGTTTTTTAAAGCGAGATAACAGTAATGGACTTATAAAGACAGGCCTCTACATTTATCAACTTTCCTTTGTCCCTAGTATTTTTTCAAGCGTTAGTTGAATTTTAGTTATTGTTATATTTGAGCATTACATTTAGTGCGAGTGAAACTTTTAAATCCTAATGCAGTTTGAATTTTATTTAATTACGTAATTATTTAACTATTTATTGAAAATTACTCGACTATTGCAGAGCTTAAGTGGCATTTTTTTACTACGTTTTTATTAGCTTGCTTTCTTGTTTGTCTGGTACAAATCTGGCAATCGATTTCTAACTAACTTCCCGAATAGCTAGACATTTGAAACTTTTAGCATAGCTCAGAACACGATGACAATGCATTATTTTAATACTTTTAGCCATCTTTCAGCAGAATTTAATTGGTTTTCAGCGTTTATTTAAGTTATTTTATTTGTTTTGCCATATCCCATATTTACGCAATCTTCATTTTGACGGGTCTCAAATTTGTGATAGATAAACATTGAATGACAGCAAAACAGGAAATATCGATTATATTATTTATCGATTATATTAATTATATTAATTCAAATATATCAATGGCAAGCTTTAGCTTTGGTGTTGGGGAGATCCGTTGTACAAAATTTGTCCTTTTATAGGTTTAAGAACAGCTCTCTAGATGGTTGTCATTTATTTGAAGTAAATAAATTCGGATTTTTTTTTTTTTTTTTTTTTTTTTTTCACTAACATTATATATTATATAACAATAACAATTATATTATCAACATTACATAAGATTCAACAGAATATTTTTGTATAAAAAGTTATTTTTATCTTGAAATTATTTTAAATTACCTTTCATATACCGTACTTTTAAAGTGGCAATAGAGTTCTTTTTCACATTAATTGAACTTTGTAAACGGTTGATCTGTTTTAATTTCTCAACAGTTTAAAGTCAGATAAGTTTCTTTTAGAAAAGAAAAACATAAAACTTTCAATTTCAACTTGAACTTGTTAGTATTCTCGGTTTAAAGGTAAATTTGATTTTGTGATAAAAAAAAGAGAGGGCTTTTGAAAGAGTTTGAAGTTGCAGGTTAAAACAAAGAGCGTTTGAAGCCAAGTCCTCGAAGAAGCCTCCTAATGATGAAGTGTTTCAAACAAAATAACAAAGAAGTTAAATCCGGATCTAGAAGCCGAGAAGAGAAGTATTGTTTACAAACAGGAAGAAAAGGATCGAGCCATGAGAGTCTTGTAGGAAGCTTATTGAAGCAGTTTCTTCCAAGTAGAAGGGAAGGCTTTAGTTTCCTAACCAAGGGGTTTTCCTTCCTCCTCACTCCCTGTTTTCCCAATTTTCACCGGGATCCTTTGGGATTCGGCCAAGACAAGAGACGAAGGCCTAGGGACCGGGGTGGCAAGAGAAATCCCAGGCCGAATCTCGACCAGAATAATCCAACTATAACAGCCAGACAACTTGACAAGTAATAACAGGCTGACTTTGCCAAACAATTTCGTACTCCTCCTTCACTTAGGATTATAACAAATAGTCTTTTAAAAATAACGAAGGTACAATAAGAAAAAATAAAGTTAAATGTCAGTAACACAGAGTGATTTTTAAATTTAAAAAAATTGGATAATATACCTATGTTGGCACTCTTTTACTTTGTTACTCATCTTTTTTATTTTCAAATTGAGATGAATTTGGTGGGTCATTTTGTGACACATAATCAGATTATATCAAACCCTTATTCTTATTACACTCCCCCCTTATTTATTTACTTATTATATATACAAAAGTGTGATATTCCTTTGTCCCAAAGTACACTGGACTGAATATCCCTTCTGTCTTAATAGTTTATAACTTTGTTAAGCATCCTACCTTTCAACATTTTATGGATATCAATATATATTGGCTAAACTTATGATCTCACAACATTTTACGCGAGTCTTGGCTTATTTTTTTACACTAGTGTTTTGTTGGGATTAAATGTATTAAAGGTCGACCAAGAAGTCATGGAAATCTGAGGAGTGCGCTAGTGTCGTTTTTTGGTGTCATGTATAGTCAGGTTTTAGTAAAATAGACCACTGTCAAAAAACACAGTGTTGTTCTTTTGTTATTAATCATTTAATTTTTGATAACTTCAATATTTTTTAATTTTTTTTGCAACAGGCAACACTGTACCTGATAAGAAATCACTAATAATATACCATAATATCTTTATATTATTATTTATTGATTTTTCATAGTAATATTCTTTAAATCTAAATCGATTTTCTTCATTCTTAATCTTATTTTTTCATCCTCTTTATATTATCTGAGTTTGATTTGTTACTTTTTTATTTCAGTTCGTAAATTGTTTGTAAACTTTATCTAGTCCTGTAATATTAAAAGTTGATTTGTATTACAATAAAATTTATATCTATTTTATAACTTCAAAATTCCATTATAAAAATAATGAAATTCTAAGATAAGTTTCACGGTTATTGGTTATTTGATTTATAAAAAATATAATGGGGGAAAAAAAACTAGAAATTCGCTTATTATTTTGATTAATTGTCACGGAGAGCAATCATTTTTATAATAACAAATACGTATTAGGTTTGTTTCAACCCCGTTATTTGTAGCGTCCTTTGCATTTGCATCATCCCGTGGATTTGTGGATCGTACAAAAATTGTTTAGGATAGTTGTGACTATAATTCGTACTGTATAAAAACAAACAAAACAGGAAACCTAACAGATTGGAAACCTTCCTGTTGTTAATCGTGAGATTTGACATAACCGCGCATGTCGTACAAACTAGAAATGGGTATTGTCTTAGCACCCGACTGTACAGACTTCGGCAATACTCGGAAGTTCCGACTTTAAACGAAGCTAAGCTTTCAGTTTTTCCCGTGTTCATGACTTCTTGGTCGACCTCTAGTACATAATTCAGAGATTAAAGTGTGATTTAAGTGTCAATTTTATCTAACTTATTCTTATATAAGTAAAGATTTATCAGTGGCGACAAAGTAAAAATGATTAATGAAAAAGTCAAAAAAGAAAGTTTAAAAAGAACAGAGCTACTATTAAGGCACAATTTACTAGACTAAAAATATTACTAGATACAAAGTAAACTAGTCCCTGGGGGAATTAGAGATCAGATTGATCAAATTAAATTGTTTTGGATCAAATATGATGATGAAGTAAAATACTCTATTAATGACAACTGATGAGAACGCTATACCAATAGAAAAGTAATATAGAAATGATATGGAAGATGATTACATCGAAATACAAATGCTAATGGATGCGTTGAAATCAAAGCTTCAGAGGAACCTAGGGTTAAGAGGACCACTACTATCACCTCTAATGTTAAGTTTACACCTTACCAACAAGAAGAATCATTTGCGAATTTCAGAAGGGAATTAACGATGTAAGTGGAAATACTGATTGATGCAAGTTAGTTTTGATAATCAAGGAAATTTATAAAGGACTTCAACACTTTACTTAACTAAATTAAACCTAGTTCAGAACTGCGAACTCAGACTAAATTAACACGGATTTTCATTACTAAACTATACCTTAAATATAGAATTTTTACTAGAAGTAGAAATTTAGGTCAAGAAATTGAGTGTACAAATTGATTTTTGATTAACCTTAGAACACCTCAGATAATTAGAAGAATAACACCGTCAATTTAACTCGCTTAATATTTCGCCAATAAAAATTAAATTATTCTTTCTCATTCAAAAAGCCCAATGACGTCCAATGTGCCAGGCACTCCTACTTATACTTTAATACAGTTAAATTTCTAAATGTGATTGAAAACAATGTGACTGAACTTGAGCGGGGTGTTGTCAAAAAATATGAAAGTGCTTTTTTAGGTATATGTTATAAATAAGGAATACTCTTATTTTGTCTGTGTGTAAAATTACCACAACTAGTGGAAAATTACCCCGTCGAAAGAGTTCAAAATGTCGAGAGTATATAAGCACCAGTGCAACTGGAGGGAGACAAGCATATGAATATATATATATCAAATGAGGATATCCCTACCGTCGATACTTGCTTGATCTGGAGATCATTGGATCGGTTTCGGCTAAACGCCATTATCAGCAGAGTCGAAGTCTCTCGTAGAGTCTTCATGAGAATGAATTGTCAACTTCATTCTCTCATGTAGACTCGATGAGTGCTACGAGAGACTTCGACCCTGCTGATGATGGCGTTTAGGCCGAAACTGGTCCAGTGATCTCAAGATCAAGCAAGTATAGACGGTAGGGATATCCTCATTTGATAACTTACGAACTTGTGGTAACAATTTACAATTTGACTTATATGTATATATATATAAATATCTATATATATATAAATATATATATATATATATATATATATATATATATATATATATATATATATATATATATATATATATATATATATATATATATACAGCACGAGGGCCTAAAGGTGGCCACCAGATCAGTCAACCGTTTATCCACGAATTTAAATATGTATATATACTACTACTACTGGTGTTGCGATTTATGTAAGATTTTTTCTTATTAAATGATCTAATTAAATGTTTATTAATTAGATATTAAATTTTGAAACAGTTTAAGAATGTTATCTTCACACAAAGTATTCTGGGACGTATACATTTGTTGTAGTCCTCGCAATAAGATTTTATAAATATACCTATGCTATATTGAGTTTTAACATACCCCAAGGCACAAGCAAGAGCAATTTTGTTAAGAAAATCCAATTACCTGAAACAAACAAGAAAACAAAGCACGCGTTAATAAATAAATAACATTCATAAATAGTCTTTTCTACAAAAGATATTCAAACATAAACGAAGGAGGGGGGGACCTTGAAGAATAAAGTGAATATAGGACGAGGAGAGAGAGAGAGAAAAATAAAGTGAATATTTCAAGGTATAAACATCTCGGAGAGAAGAAAATAACACTTTTCCATGCATATATGTAAGTTTGATGCAAAGATGGATGTAAGGTTGGGATGCAAGGGTATGGAGAAGGGTTATATTATAAGATTCCAGTACCTCGTTGGTAAGTGTGAACAAACCTAGTTGCCTCCTGGTTGTATCTGGGTTTCTTCAAGCTTTGCCCATCCCGCCCTATAATAGATGCTTTTCACGGCTCCACCGTATTCTCTCGGCTATGCTGAGAATTCCGTAGAAAGCCTTGCCACGGGGTGTTTGTAAGTGTTCAACAGGTATATTATAACGTACAGAACGGCTAAAAACCCATCCTTTATTTTCCTCTATCTTACCCCTTTTTTACACTACCCTTTAACATGGTGTCTTACATATTTTCTTACAAAATGATAAGGGAGAAATAAGAAGAAATAGATCGTACCTATAATAGAAAATGGCAGGTTGATAGATATATCGGGGAAATTCTAATGACATAATTTACAAACACCTTTAGAAAATAGAATAAATCGTGCATTTGACAAATTGTAATAATTAATCAATATTTATATTTATTTCAAAAACAGGTTAAGGTTCAAAGATAGCACAGTTCTACAAAAATGCAGGTATCTATGTGATCTTAAGTCCCAATTTTATCTATACGTTTAGAATTCCCAGAAAATTAGCTTTATTTCGGAAATAATTCTGGGGTTATTCAAACTAATTTTTCGCCAAAAAAAATGTCAAGGAAAAAAATTGGTTGTTTAAATATTTTGAAACTATGCAGAACTTGAATCAAAAGTAAAAAAAAAATCCTCTTATTCAGTCAGGATTACAATTTATGCATAGTGGGAGTTTATTTATTTCTTGCTGTTTCATAACGAATTTAATTAAAAACAAATATTGCATTTTCCACCAAATCACAATATAGATGCAAGGAAATAATAATAATAATAAAGTATTACCTTTGACCTATAAAAAAGTTCAACGCAAATCCTGAAAAATTCTAAGAGTAAGTAAGAGACCGAAAATAATAAGATTTTAATGGTATAAGATTATAACAAAAAAGAAAATGGTAAGATCTGTTCCACTAATTGAATTATTCTATTCATTCTACCATTTCCGCCGCCTTATATAATTATTTTTATAGATTCCTTACTTCTATTTTTTACCGCAGCAATTTCATTTAGTAATTTTTTTTTCTTCTTCTTCCTCGAGTATCTGTTGCATTCTTTCTAATTAAATTACTTTTATAAATATACCAGACTTATTTCTCGTAAAATCCTCCTATTTTAATTTGATTTTGCTATGACCATTGATCTACCACTAATTCCTAATTAGCATCCTACAATTTTTCTAGAGCCCTTCTTTATTCATTAAAGAGTTCTCATAGCCACTATCCATTTATTATAGTCGTACTATGTGTCATTTTCAAAAAAAAATACACTTTCACTATCAGCGAGTTAAAAAATTTAATTACTTGCATCCTCATGATTAAAAAATCTACAACCCCATAATCATTTTTCTATAGATTAAATTCATCGTTTCGGTGTGGTCAGATTCTTGAATATCCATTTTAGGGAGGAGAAATTTAAATTTATATATTCTAAAAGCTCACGATTGTTACGTCCCAGCCCCTTGTAATCTTATTTACTATGCTCAAAAATGTGTGCTTAGAATTGTCAAAAAGCTACTTTTTGGAAAATGACCCCTATAGCTCTTAGTGATCACACTGTACAGTTCTTATTAATCCCGCAAAAATATCTCCTAGACATTATCCAGTCAGAGAGACAATCATCCCGCTTACGACGCGCGACGTAGCCATAATGTACCAAACAGCCTCTGTCTCAACTCAATTCAAACTCTCTTCAAACAGTGACTTAATTCCACACCCCTGACATTTATTACTATTGTTCGGAAGTAATAATAAATATTTTGAAAGCAACACAAACCATTTTCCCGCAAATGTTTATTTACATATGGCATTATCTGTAATATAAGCCTCGAATCAGCAACCTACCAGAGAGGTTATTACCTAAATATTTAACACATTCAATAGTTTGTATTTAATTTATAGTGAATCATACTCAAAGAGTCTAACTCACAATGAATAAGTTCCATAAAATTTTGATAGAAACAAATTTGTAATCTAGAAATCATTACAATTTTTCTAAGCGTACCACATTATTTTTTTTAAAATCTTCAGGCAATGCCGTCTTGATAAAAAGTTTATTCTCTAAGAATCCTACTGAAATGCAGTAAACTATAAAGAAAAGTACTTCGGCTTTAAAATGCACGTGGTTATTATGGGATAACCCACTACAAAGACCAATCGCGTGCTGCATCACATTATTACGATTAATGTGATAAAACAGCAGAGCTTTAATCTCTTCCACATCCATTTTGAAACTGACTATTACGCGAGACATATAAATTGACGTGTCGCGTCCATAAACTCTTGTCTAATTAGAAAACTGCATCAGAACAGAAGTCAACGCTAATACACAGACAATACCCGGATAGTAATGCAAAGTCTTAGAGAATTCTTTCGTCATGTAAAAATAAGGACCTCGTTCAAATAGCGTTATTTTTAAAAACCATTAATTTGAAACTGCATCTAATGTAAATTCTGTAGATAAAGAATTTTTCGTGCATACTCAAAATGTGGGGGTGCTTTCTGCCCCCATCCTGTATATCAACTGAAAATGTAAATTTAATGTTATACGATAAAATGCCCTTTAACTGTTAGGGCGAAAACTGTTTAACGAATTTTCCCAAATCCCTGCACACTAAAATAAATTTGTAAATTTTGCAAAGCAGGGAAAAAGAAGGTAAAATTGTAAGTGTAAAAAACGAGATAGAAAATATGAATATATCCTACAATTTAGTTGAATATACCGCGAGTCAAGTTTTGGAAAATTATATTATCATAAAATATTGTCCTTACTTTTTACTTTTTTTCGCACATCATTATATCCTCACTCTAAGTGTAGAACATATTTGAAGGGAAGGGAAAAAGATAACTTTTACAAACTTCAAGAGGTCTAAGATTCCTCTTTTTTCTACTCACTAAGAAAACGATGGGAAAAAGAAAAAAGATGTTAACGGAATATAAAAAAGAGGTAAGTAAAAGGCGGAAGTACAGAAGAGCCGAAGAGATAAGATACTACAGAATCATGTGTATAACGTTCAAGAAAAACTCATATTATATGCAAGAAGATAGAGGAAAGGGGCACAAAGTAGGGACGTATCAGCTTGAAAATTTACTGATTTTGAAGAGGCAAAGGATGGTTAGAAGTGAGTAGGGACCTGGGGCAGAAACTTGTGTGCCTCATGGGCCTTCCAACCTCAAAGTTCTACAATCCTACCAACAAACTCTCAAAAGAATTAAAACAATCTTTCAAACTCATTAAAAACTGTACAACCAATCTTATCAGCACGTCACTTCTTATATATAATATATAATTATGTCTAAAAAGGATCTTTTTTGTTGGATTTTTTACAGTCCCCCCTCAATTTTAAAGTTTTGTTGTAAGGACGCCACTTGCATCTTCGGAGTGAAAGCCTTAAATTAAAGAACTATAAGTAGTTCCCAAATTAAGTTAGTAAATGAAATTGAAGGTGACATGTTCGAACATGTCACCTTCAATTTCATTTACTTATTGCAAAAATAAATGAAATGATAATAATATGAAACTAGGTAGTGTATGTTTTGATTATAATCAGGCAGTTGTTGGAATACAAAGCAGAATTTTATGGATGCAATTGCATCTACTCTTATCATCTCTTAAACAACCTCTGTGAATTTTGTTTAAATAAAAAACCAAGTTTCTTGTTTAAATTTGAATTTTATTAAAGGTTCTATTAAACCGCACCGTAAGAGTGTCAACCATGGTTATCCAGGCCAAAACCTGGTGGCGCTAAATCTTTTGATCAGCCTCCCATTTGTTTAAACAAAACATTGAGGGAGCCCGGTCTAGTAACCGAACCTAGAGCTGTGTGGTCAGTAGTGGCGGTCACCCATCCAACTACTGACCACGTCCGATGCTACTTAACTCCATTAAGAATTAAGAGCCAACTGCTCACCTACTCGGGCTCCTGGCAATTCGAGCTCTTCTATATAGAGCTTCAGACAAAAGCAAATAAGGAATAAACATTTGTTCTATTATGCTATTGAAACAATATCATAACGCACAATGAAAGCAAAGTGAAGAGAAAGAGATCGTTCCCCACGTTGTAGAAAAACACATAATTAATTAGGAAAACGCACCTAGAGATCGTTAGTTCGTCATAACAGTGGTTAGAGTAAGAGCATCGCAGTTCAAACGCAGAGATCTGATATTGAAATTCCGGCGAAGAGGCGCAATTTCGTCTGTATTTTCACCCTCCCATTTCATTGTTAATTATTATTTGAACATCTAGGCATGGATGTCTAATAATTCTATTGAAGAGGGAAATTCATGGTGGAAATGCTATACTGGTTAGAGGTGGTAAGTCTACTACAAATTGATCGCATAAACATGTAAAAGGCGTTTCAGTCACAGAATGTCTACAAGTAAACTAATTATTCATGATGCGGCTTAGACTGGATATTGGTGCAAACCATAGAGAAGCGAGGCATGTCATATTCTAAGCCCAAGGATTAAACCTAGACATAGTGACAGTTTAATATCCTACATCGCCTACATTAATTATTTACCACTACATATATCTCTTCTCGTATCTACTGGGTTATCATAATCTTGCTTTAAATCGGTATTAATCTATGTTCAAAATTGTATAACCCATTTTAATAGGAGGAGACATTTTGGCAGACGCAGTATGGTAAACGATAGCATGTTATTAATACAATATGTTGTTTCTAATGTTTCAAATGAATCTCATTAATGTCTAGGGCATTTCGAAATACGCTTTTGTATAACTAAATCTATACTCGCACGATATTAAAATAGTAATAATAATTAATGCTATAATTAATTAAGGCATTCGACAAACATTTAAAGTGGAAAATTGTTTAGTAGGATAACAAATAAATCCATACGTGTAATAGAATGAGTATAGTATTGAGAGAGAATGAAAATGTATCATTATAATTTGTATAGAGATTGGACATACTTATATCAATAATGCGGCAATTAAGATTCTAAGGCGTAAATTTATTCAACTATAACAGTAAATAATGAATATATAATAATTGCTTTGAATGTTTTACCATTATTTAAGCGTACCTAATATAATGTAAAAAATAATATTGAAAAACCTTGTAACAGAGTAAGTGCGTTTCATGATGCTTAAATATATTTAATTTCTCTCGTATAATATTTTAACAAAGATAAATACAGACCCACACACACACACACACGCACACACACACACACATATATATATATATATATATATATATATATATATATATATATATATATATATATATATATATATATATATATATAATATATGTATGTACGTAAGGGTCCTCGTGTTTTACTACGGACCCTAAAAAATGAAACTTATAATACAATTTTAAAGTACACGTGCTTTTAGGAATACATATTATATTCCTAAAAATGCCAATTGATTATTATTAGGTATTTTCCAACAAATTTGTTTCGAAGATCAAGTGGAACTTACTCTTAATGAATGAAATTCAAAGATTAATTAACATAGTTGTTTTATTAATAATTAAAATTATGTGTTAGTGATAAAGAATATAATCAATCATTATATCAAAAAAAATTAAAAAGTAAATTAATTAAAAATGTAGAAAAATTATACAATTATTTATCTATAAAATAAAATAGGACAGAAGATAAAAACTTAAAAAGATTTTTTTTATGCTCAAACTAAAGAAGTTTGAGATGTACTAAAAAATAAGTTTTTGATAATATATTTTTAAAAGCAAAGGATTATAGATCAATCACACAAGACAGAAAAAATCCAAGTTTATTTTTTCATAAACTTTTCTATACTTTTTTTTAATAACTGGAGAAAAGTTAAGATTTTTCCAATGACAAATATTGACTCTTGGGATAGGAGATGAAACTCGGAGGTATATGACAGAAAAATTCATCAAAAAAAAAACTTTTATCCAGCGATTCGTTATTGTCATTAACTTTATACTCTTAAAAAGTTAATTCCGATTTATCTGGATTTCATGATAAAAAGGGGAGGAGAAAAATCATTATCATTATATATATATATATATATATATATATATATATATATATATATATATATATATATATATATATATTAACTTTCAACGGCGGGTGGTTTTGTAACAGAAAAAAAGTTTTTTCTATACATATTTTTTCTCTTACCCAAAAGGATAATAAAAAAGTTATTGTTTACGTTTAAACTACAATATAAAAAGATTGGAACTATAAATTTGAACAAATAAAAAACGCAAGAGCAGTAGAATAGAATAAATGGGAAAAAGTTTTCAATTACCTTCACACAGAAATAACACTATTTTGAAATAGAGATTTAATTTGAATAAAACTAATATACGAGAGTAATAAAGATAAAAAATATTAATGTTTTCATAAAAAAAGAAAAATCAACTTATTCAGTAAATCGTCAATTTAATATAATTTATGAAATTATTATATATTTTATTTCTTTACTTTCCGAGAGAGAAAAGAAAAATCGATCCAAGAAAACTTTATTTCTGTTTTCAATTTCCCAATTCTCCTGTATCTTTGTTTACTAACATACATCGATATTAAGGTTTTTTTTCTTGGAAATGTAAGTTAAATAATAAAAGCCCAAGGGCATATAAGTTATATACTTTAAACGAAATCATCGGTACCATTAGTTCAAGTACTATTTTTAAAAATTGTTTGTGATAATTTAATAGTTGTTTTTTTTGGGGTGGGGGGTCTCAAATAAGGGGTAACATTTATATTTTTACTGCACCTTAAAATATATGTATATATAAATCAAATTTTACCAAAATCTATTAAGTAGTTAACCCTAGAACGACACACTGGGGTCCCACAGACCCTATACAAACTAAAATTAAATTTTGTTTTGTTATACATATTTGTATTTCTCTAAACCTAGACTCCCTTCTAATTTACCTTTGATCCTTTCTTTGAAAAGACTGATAACAATACCTATGTTATTAGTTTTAGTTTTCTTTCAGAATTCATTAGAATTCGAGTGGGGGGTCCCATAGACCCCTGTGTGCCATTAACGTAATTGTTACATATACCACTGTTAACTGTCTTATTTTTATATTGTATTAAAAAACTTATTTTATATTTTTTTTGGGCTGCTGAAATGTTTGAGACTGTCAAAGGTCCAAAAAAGAACTTTTAATACTATTAGTAGACGTATATAACTTCATTTAAGTTGAAGGTTTAATTTAGGTTTATCACAGTAAAAATTTAAGGCCAAAAATGCTTTACTTTGACAGAGTATGTAAGAAAATCTATATATATATATATATTTTTTATCAATTTTGTTTGTATTTTCTGTAAAAGAACTCTTAATATATGTATAAAAAAAATCATAAAAAATTGATGAAAATATATATGTATACTATTTAATTTTAAAATCCTTGTTTGTTTTGGTCCAAAATAAATGGTATGTTTAGTATGATAAATTATATTTACAAAAATATATAAATAATTAAAAAAGAAAATGTTTATTAATTAATTTAACCCATTAATTAATTGGGGTCTTACTGACCTCCATGAGGAGTTTACGTAAAAAAAAATGTGTGTCGTTCTAGTGTTAAGAGCCCATTCTCTCGCAGAGATTATGCATTTTAGACTAGTGAGACTTGACACTTGTAAATCCATAAAAATATCAAAAATCGAAATTTGTAGTTCTTTATTTAAAAACGAGCTGTTAAGTTAGGTATCTATTTGAAGACCAACAAATCAAATCAAACATTTATTTCCATTGGAAGAAATGTGGTTGCCTTAGCTTTGCAATAACAAATTATTTTGAGGTGCGTCGTTGTCGCCGTCGTCGGGACACTACTCGATCATATGAATGATACATTTCAATTACACGCATTAGAAATAGAAATTAATTTTAATAAGTAGTCAAACGTTGATTAACTACTATAGAAACACTTTGTATACTGCAAAATACTTCAGCTATAGAGTCATCGATATTTATGGTAGCCCCTTAGTTTTAAAAAAGTAAGAGGCTACCATAAAACGTAATTTGGGATAAAGAAGTAAGATTTTTCGCCCAACAACACATAATATTAGGGCTAAACTGGATTTTAACCGTTTTAACGGTTATCATCCACGAAATGGAGAGATGAAGCCAGGTGGTAATATAGGGTCAGCTAAATAGAGATCACAATATTGATGACTCTAGTATTCAATTAATCAACGTTTCAAAGCATATAGAACAAAAATAATTACAAGATAAAAAGAACTTTTTATATGCTACGTTTTTAAATATTCTGTCAAAAATCATAAATTTTAAACCCGTCAAAATGAAGATTGTAAATATGGGATATGTCAAAACAAATGAAATAACTAGCGGATTTTTTCCGAACTAACTTTCTATACAGCAAAATTTGCTGAAAACTAATTAAATTCTGCTGAAAGATGGCTAAAAGTATTAAAATAATGCATTGTCATCGTGTTCTGAGCTATTCTAAAAGTTTCAAATGTCTAGCTACTCGGGAAGTTAGTTAAAAATCGATTGCAAGATTTGTACTGGACAAAAAAACAAACAAACAAACAAGAAAGCAAGCTAATAAAAAAAACTTAGTAAAATAAAGATGAAAATCATCAATACATTTTTTAAAAAAAAGCTGATACTCGGAAACCATAAGTGAAAAAATGATAAAGTTTGGTATAGATAATATCTTTGACATATTTTATCATATGAAATTCAAATAATTCAAATACGGTTTATAGAGGTGTCTCTAGCGAGCAGTGCGAAGGGCTCTAACTTTTTCGTCAGTATTTTTATTTATTTTTTTTTTTAAATTATGATAAATCAAGGTATTTTAAGAAAAATAAACATGTCAAGTGGGTGCTAGTCATCACACAGCGAGGTTCCGTAGGCAACACTGTATTCTTTAAGTAATACCCTATTGAAGGTGCTTTTTAAAAAGCTAAAATGCTTACTTTGAACAACTATCCTATGAGTCTGATACTACCATTTCATCGGGAGTAATAATCGGTTGTCCATAAATTATTACTTTCATTCCGAAAAATAAAAACTGTATAGTATATTATTTTCACTTGAAAAAAAGGGAAAAAGGTAGTAAATATTATCTGACCAATTTAACAATTCATCGAGCAAATGAAGTCGTAATGAGTTAATTAACAGGCAGCTGTTTATTAACTTATCCTTTAATAAGTCAATTAACTCTACCTAATCATTCGATATTTGATTTAGATAGTTGAGGTGAGATTAGATAACCTGGCTTTACAAGTTGAAACTCGACTGGAATGTTGTTAATTTTAGTTTTGTTTTGCGGTGTTTACTTGTCATAAGCCTACAATATAGTTCTGATTCTATAAGATCTATTAATTTGAAACTTGTGAAAGTTGATATTGCTAATTAGCGTAGGAAATGCACATTGATAATAAATATAGTTTTAATTCGTACAAGCTACACGTTTTATTAAATTGACTCGTAACATTTTCATTTTAGCTACTTTGGAGATAGGGAATTGAAAATTTAATTTTGTACTTAGTTAAGTAGCATTTGATAAAGGGATAGAGTTTGGGATTTGACTGAAAGTTTTTGAAAGGTATTCAATAAATTGAATAGTAAAAATAGAGGAAAAGGTCAGAAGTGGTTTACGAGTCAAAGCACTGAGCGCACCCACGGTCAAAAAGGAAGAAAATCATTCAGAATGGATTTTGCACCGGGGTTTGGGTAGACAGGATGAAATGTCTAGAAGTTATGATGCGTGTAGAAGTGGAATGAGGAAAAGGGTTGAGTTCGGTACGCTGTCTTTACACCGCTTCGCTTACATATATCGAACAGGGGGTAGATGTAGGGTGCTGCAGAGAGGGGATTCCAGTGACTACACGGCTGATGTACGACCTTGTCGGAACAAGTAAAACGACACGCAGGCTTTTGGCTCTATGGGAGGTTGTTCACAAATTTGATTTTCTCTCTCGAACAGTCAACCGTCGTAAAATTACCCCCCCCCCCCTCCATTTTACCATTCAGACTCTGGAATTTAATTATTTACGAGTAGAGGGCTCTACCGAGTTTTCCTCTACTGTCTAAAGGCAGGAAAAGGGGAAATCAATAAGAAAATTTGACAAAATACACGATTTTTAAACCATAATTTACTTAACTTTAACCATAACTTTTTGAACACCTTTTGTACACATAAATTATATGCATGTGTGTGTGTACGTATAACCTAATATTCTGTACAATTACTAGTTTGATAGAAAGCCAAGTCCTATATAAAACTTCATTTCAACTTAGCGTTTCTAAAAAGCTGTCAAATGGGATTACCATTTAGACAACTAGGGAAATTTTTAACTCATTTAAAAAATTGTTATTTAAATAAGTCAAATTGTATGAAGCTAAGTTCTATAGTCCAAATATTTTTTAAAAAAGTTCCGTATAAAAGATTATATGCATAACAGTCCCTTACCAATGGAATGTTAAGATTCTAGATAATATATATATATATATATATAAATGGGGGGTTAAAAACACGAATGAAGCCCTATAAAACAAAGATATTTCAATTTTATTATTGGAATATAATATTCGGGAAATAGTTATTAAAATAATTATTTTCGATAAATTTATAACCTGAATTCCATGTTGAAAAAAAAAATTAATTTTCCTCTGAGAAAAATGCCGGTAAAAAGGTATGAAATCAAGTAGATTAGTATCAAGAAAATGTGATTTATCGTTAGAAAGGGGGGAGAGTTTCAGCAAAGTGAGGAGGGCTTGAGGTAGGCCCACGATTAATGTTAGGTAACAAAGGCATTCATGGAATTTTTTATAACCGGAGGAAATGGCTGGGGGTTTCAGAGGGGGACAAAGCTAGGGGAACGATATCAGGGTAAAGGGATTAAAGGAGGGGGCGGAATTGGGGAAAATTTTACCTTAACCCTGGATTTTGGCTTTGGTAAAACTGGGGCGAGGGGGCGGGAGGAGAGACAATACAAATTGGAATGCCTCGGTGCCCTCGGCTACCTAACCTAGATATCCTCTGCCTTTTTCCCTCTCCTTAAATTTTCTACTAAAAGGTCTTTTTTCTTACTTCAATTATTCCTTGGAGAGTGAAGAAAGTGGAAGTAGAATTAGGAGAAATTTGGTTGTACATTTCACAACTGAAATAGGTATTTATTATTTGATTCAACAGGAAGATTAGCCATTAAATAATTATTAACGAGTTGAGTAATCAACACACTTTAACTGTTATAAATTATTTTAAATAAATTTGATTATAGGTTAATCATCATTTCTAGAAACAGAGAAATTTACTTATAAAATTTATTGGAATAATATATAATATAATTGTAAGTGTTACTTGGCTTCACCACAGTTTCTTTTTCTCCTACGGGAGCAGAGAGCATCCAAGAGAATCCACCAATCATCTCATTCCTTAGACAGGTTTTAGAATTCACCCCAGGATAACCCAACTTGCCTAGCCTTCTTTTCCACTGTTCTGCCAAGTTCATTTTGGCCTGACCCTCCTACTGACACCCTGTGGGTTCCACTCCAAAGCCTTCTTTTCTATTTCTGCATTTGCTTTTCCTTAACGTGTGTCACAACCATCTCAATTTTCGTTTTTGTATCCATCCATCAATAGGGGCCTTTCCTGTCCAGAAAGTACCCATAATTCTTCATTTGTGTTTCCATGATGCGCCAAAGACATCTATTTACAAAGACCTGCAGTTGAGAGGTACTTCTAACGTCAACTCGCCATGTCTCACAAGTGTATATTAGGACTGTCTTTCTGACTTAAAGAGACAAATTTCAGTAAGCTTTAAAATATTATGTACTTCTATTTTGCCAGAGGCTCTTCACATCTTTATCTGCTCCTCTTCCACGGTTACCATACGGCCCAGGTATTGAAATGAGTGGAGAATCATTCATAAAATTATGAAATTAGGTTAACACATTCAACTTAATTTCAAAATAAAGTAATTTCTCTCCACTTATCACAATTAGTAACATCTCCATATTTTGGAAGCTATACTATAACTCCCTTCTTCCATTCTCCGGGAACCATATATTTTTCCCAGATTTGACGAAATGCTGCATTTTTACTGTAATTTGCATACCAGATTTAAACAAATCAGGGAATATATTACCAACACCAAGAGCTTTTCCATTAATACTCCTCAGGCGGTGTAGGTCACTGTAGATTAATACCTTAATCTACCAGAACCATACATCCACCCAGGTCCTGGGTGACCCTGACCCATCCTTGTGGATTTTGTCGTCGGTCCAATACTCCTCTAAATTGATCCTCCCACCTTCTAAGCTGTTCATCCAATGTTAAAATCTGCCCATCTCTGCTACTTACGGGTTTTTCATATTTTCTTTGTTTAACTGATTATTACCTTCCTGACTGTTTTGAGGTCCGAACAGGTGGCATATTGCTCATAGGGCTCATGTTCATTGTGGGTGAATGCTCTAATGTATCCCCGCTTTAAGATTTAAATGAATTATGAAATAACAATTTTTAATCAAAATCGTCACAACCGTTTTAGAGAAATATTATTTTCAGAATATGTTTGGGATATTGCAGCGCTCCGAACTTCAGAGCTAAAATATATTTCTCAATTTAACCTTAGGGTTTTTTCTGAACATATGCCAAAATTTCATCGAAATCGCCTCAGTAGTTTAGACTCCACGCGTTTGCACTGACGTCAGACAATAGACCACAAAGAGACATCTATTTGTTATATCGACGGTTTGGAAGAAGACCGTCACAAAACCGATTTTTTGAGAAAACCTTTTTTTTGTACCAAAACACTCCTAAGGAGTAGTACTTTTATGTAGAATATTGTCATATTTCTAGTACAAACACAGAACGCCAGAATGAGTGAAATGCCAGTCTGACATTAGAGAGTATTGTATTAGTATTATGGTCTAAACTGTAACAAATCAGTTTTCAACTTGGAATCTAAGTGGAAACGTCGCATTTTTTTTAATAAACTGTCACAAAAGTGTTTCTTGCAGTCTTCATAATAAGGTAAGAAGACATTTATATCTCATTTTTGTTCAATAACGACACAAATGCTTTTATGACTATTTAACCCCTAAAATATTTATTAAATAAATTGATCAAAACGTCATACGTGCGATATTATGACAATTTTGATCAAAATAATTATTTTTTTATTATTTTAAAACAATTATTTTTTAAAAAAGTGACCCTCTTGCATACAATGTTATCTACATTTATATCATTTTGTAACAATATTATTATTTTATAACAATTTTCCACTAAAATAAAGCTTTTTTTAAATTAATAAATATAATTTTATAACAATTATTTTTTAGAATTGTCAACCGTAGATTAGTAACCTTTCGTCATTCACGAAATCGTTAACCCTACTACTTCTTATCTATGTGTTCTCCGTCGTATTCCCTATATTTATTTACCAATCGGAGTTTTAACCCTGCAGTGGTCGCGTGGGTGACTAGTGACTATTGTCATTCATGTGTATGTTATTTTGATTATAACTTTCTTATCAGCATTGGGGTGGAGTTGAGCACCCTCTAATCTAGTCTATTAATTGGAGGCAGTAGATTGTTCCGTGGGATACCTGGACTCCAGGCCTTGTGAAGGTGATGTTATTGTCAATTTAAGTTGTTTGGAAGACAAAAGTTTAGCAGCAAAATGGAAATCAACCGAAATAAAAAAGGTTAAACTAACATCAGCTTATAAACAAAAACTGGACTCAATGGTAAAAAAGGACGCTTTAGTTCAATTAATAAGTAAAAAAAAGTATTCCTTCATTTTATGAAAACATAAAAATTTATTACTTGTTTTATTTGTGTTTGAATTTTAATCATCATAATATTTTTTCTTTCTTTTTTTAACTTTTTATACCTACCTGATATGTTTTATACTATATCTATTTTTTTTAATAAGTAAGAAAAATACAAGCATAGCGTACAATACCTATGCATGATATACTGCTTATGCATTTGAATGTTTATTGCAGAATGTTGATTCCTTAATAAAGACTCAAAACTGTTTTTATTTTTTAAAATGTTTTATTTGTGTTTCAACATATTTCAATTTGACTATTTTTACTTTTCATTGTCATGGCATTTTATGATCTCATTTTATTTTATTCAATCAATATTCAATTTAAATAAATTACAGAAATCAGTATTTATATTTTCCTATTTCTATCTTTATTTTTAATGTGTAACAACTTAAAAGATTGTGTGCCCTAGAGTCCAAGGTAATTTGGAAAATCTAAATGTCATTATTATATAAATATGGAAAAGTGATATTATTTTTATGGGCACTAGTATAGACTAAGAACCTAAGTCAATTGATTTTCAGTATTATTATTTTTATATAGACTAAGAACCTAAGTCAATTGATTTTCAGTATTATTATTTTTATATAGACTAAGAACCTAAGTCAATTGATTTTCAGTATTATTATTTTTATATAGACTAAGAACCTAAGTCAATTGATTTTCAGTATTATTATTTTTATATAGACTAAGAACCTAAGTCAATTGATTTTCAGTATTATTATTTTTATATAGACTAAGAACCTAAGTCAATTGATTTTCAGTATTATTATTTTTATATAGACTAAGAACCTAAGTCAATTGATTTTCAGTATTATAATTTTTGTCTTTATTTATTTAAGAAGAATTATATGAAACAAAAGAACATTTAAAAATAAGTTACTTGTCTAAATTAAATAGCCTTGTCACTTACAGTACCTATTTATTTCAACACTGAATTTACTAACTAAAGACAAAGACTGAATAGAATTGTGTCTGATCTTGTTTTATTAGACATGTTATATAGTTTATGTATGATTTTGATTTTTGCACTTTTAATTTTAGTAAATAAATTATGTTAATTTGTAAAATTTTTTACCAAATTATTATAAACCCTTATGTACTAATATGCAATTTGCTTACTCTTTTTTATGGAATATCGTCACAAGTACTGATTTTAATTGAAAAATTGCCTAAAAATTAAGCACTGAGCTTAATATGTAAAAAGTAGTAGTATGGCTAGGTTTTCTGAAGTATATAGAAGAAGTTATTATAATATAAAGCAAATCCAACAACCATAAGGTCAATAAATTCGACTTCAAAAATAGTCACTTTTTTCTTTTGCTTCTCCTGTAAAATTTGAAAACACGGTTTTGTGACAGTCTTCTTCCAAGCCGTCGATATTTATAATAAAGGTAAATCCATCCAAATCTCAAAATCATTTTCTCGAAATTAAATATTTTCCCTCGACGAATGTAAAATATAGAACATTTTATAATAATAACATCAATTATAATCATTAATAATAATCATATTTAATCTAGAACATGTTTATGTCATTTAGAAGCCTAATGTTGCCAAAAATATGACATTAACAATTATATGGGTGGATGGAGTAGAGACATAGGTATAGCTTTTTTATAATGTGTAAGGTTTTTTTTTGGAAATATATAATTCTAATTCACCATTAATCACCATTAACCTTTATCAAACAAATGAACAACTATTGATTAAAAAGCATATGTTGGAATTTCTTTATGTCATATAGTAATAATTTATAAGAGAATCTTTCTTCAAAGGGAAAACCCTAATAGTTTTTGTTAGGGTTTAGCCTCCTGTCCAAGAATGATTTAACTACCAATTTCCCCTTCTCACGTCTGGAAAAGGCCTTTATACATCCTGCATCCTAATTCTGTCAAAATCCTTACATAAAGTAAAGCCCCTGTGGTTTCACAATCAGGCTCAAACGGTAATGGAAAAACACAACGCACAATATTTGCTAAAATATTATGTTTGTTTTGAAAACGCGTATCACCTGTGTTTGACAAACGTTTTATTTATTTATTATTCTTATTTTTACTTTTTAGAAATCCGAAAATAACAAAAGCTGGAAGGAAAAGTAATATGCAGTATATCACATGCCTGTATAATATTCCTTTACGTCAAAAAAGACTAAGATATATGTGTGTATTATTTTAACCAATTTCGATTTCTGAGATGTTTTTATGACAAAATAAAACAAATAAATTAGAAGAAGTTAAGTAAACTACGAATATATTTTGGGAGTTCTCATAACTTTTTGGTCATTATTTTACTTTTCAGTCTTACTGAAGATTTGCTAATGAGCCACATTACACAATCTCTATTACTTTCATTATGTAAAAATTTCAAGATAAAAAGAACTTTTTATATACCTACTACGTTTTTAAATTTTCTTTTGAATCGTATGGATTGTTGATAATATAATTGTTATTGTTATATAATATATAATGTTAGTGAAAAATAAAAATTGTTCCGAATTTATTTACTTCACATAAATGACAACCATCTAGAGAGCTGATCTTAAACCTTTAAAAGGACAAATCTTTGTACAACGGATCTCCCCAACACCAAATCTAAACCGTGCCATCGATATATTTGAAATAATATAAATAATATAATCGATAAATAATATAATCAATATATTTCCTGTTTTACTGTCATTCAATTTTTATCTCTTATTTATAAAAATCACAAATTTGAAACCCGTCAAAATGAAGATTGCGTAAATATGGGACATGGCAAAACAAATAAAATAACTTGCGGACTTCTTCCGAACGAACTTTCCATACAGCAAAAGTTGCTGAAAACCAAATAAATTCTGCTGAAAGATGGCTAAAAGTATTAAAATAATGCATTGTCATTGTGTTCTGAGCTATGCTAAAAGTTTAAAATGTCTAGCTCTTCGGGAAGTTAGTTAGAAAATAGCCAGATTTGTACCGGACAAACAAACAAACAAGAAAGCAAGCTAATAAAAACGTAGTAAAATTATTGCTAATTATCTAAATTTGATAAAAATTGGATGAGTGATTTTTAAGCAATAGTGGAACGCACAAAATACGACTCAGTACGATAGACTGACAGACACAAACAAAACTAAATATTATGTTCTCTGATATACAAAAAAGACAAAAAAAAGTCTACTAGTGAGTCTGGCACATGGCACATAGCTTCCTCACGTCCTATTTCGTATACTTTAATGATTTTATGCTTTTACAACTTATTATTTTAATCTGGAGCTATCTGCGGACTACATTCGTCAAACCATCCAAATTTCATAAAATTTACTTTTGATGATAAAGGTGTAAATAAATAAAGAAACAAATGGGCGCAGAAGGTTAAAACTTATATGGGGCCAACAATTGGTTAATTATGACCTACCATCCAAATATCAATAATACCGGACGAGTTAGTGCGGTTTTATGATAGTTCGCTAAATTTAAGCGACAGACCGTGCAGACAGACATGGAACCAAAAATGTTCCCTGGTGTCTGACGCGGATTTCTGTCTTTAAACGTTTGAAATCGGAGAAATAAAATATTTTCGTTCTTTGGAACGATCACATGCCGGTGTTACCTTCGGTAAGCTCGAAAGCAAAACGAACTAAATATAATGATATTTCAAGCAATTAATAGCAAAACTAAAGAAAACATTCTTCTTAAACGAAATGATTAAATTAATGAAATTTATCTACTATGGAAGTAGTAAATAAAATATCCCAGAAAATAGGAGAAATAACCAAATATTTTAATATCTGAAGTTTAACTCCATGATTTAAATTTGTTGTCTCAATTGGGTGATTTATATTGATAAAAATAATTTGTGTGTCAGCGTGTACCGTAATAAATTAACGAACGTACCTATCCTCCCAACGACCCTAAAAACAAGATTTTTTGATAAACAAAAATCACGAGTTTCGAATTCAAATAATTTAATTTTTCAAATAAAATGTAAATAAGAATAATTTAATAAAATCTAAGTGTCGAATCTAGAAATTAAAATGAAACTAAAGTCATTTTCATGTTATTTTTAAGGTTATGTCCACCAAAAAGATCCAAATTTCATAAGAAATATAGTTATTTCATATATAGTAGTAGCTCTACATATGTAATTATTCTTTCATTAATTACTCGCTAGCACCAAATATTGAACCTCAAAGGAGAATTGAAACTCAAATCTAGCGAGTGAAGAAAAATAGGTAAACCTGCGTTAATTAATCAACAGAACAAAGATTGCAAATATGTTACAAATTTAATAAAGATCCAATCAATAAAAGTTATAAGTTTATTAATCAAAACAGTTATTGTTGATTGATTAATAAATTATTGAAAGGTAGGATTTATAATTGTTCAGAAGCCGTCGGTATGAAGAGAGAAAGATAGCAGCTTGGGAGTCCCAGGACATCCTAAACTAATTTACTTAGGTCTCCATCTAGAACGGGAGGACCGGGCAATTTTACACGGCAACCCTGATCAATCAATTGGTCCAACAACTCTAGACAAGATCACTTCCATTTCAATATCAAATCACTTGACTTCACCCAGATGGATCTTTACGTATAAATTACCTCTCCCAATAAAGTTAATTAGCAGAGAGCAACTCCTCTATATTTATTGTACCTATTCAGAAATTAATTTATGTGTCTGTAGCTAGCATGAATTATCTATATGTTACTCTGTCCAAATTTATTACGGAAAATTTTAAAGTCCGTATAGTAAATCGTCCGTTGTTTGTGACGTTTTGGTTTATAAACGGCAAAATGTGAATGTTAATAATAAATAAAGTATATAATATTATAAACAATTGAAAAATTGAATGCCAATTAGTGTGTCAATTAGTTTCCTAAACAAAATTCATTGGTATCATCTGAGTCAGCCCCTAACTATCCACTAATTCTGAGCAAAATCGGTTCGTTAGACCTTGAGATATTGATTTTTATCTCATTTTAACGTTTGCGCAAGCGCGATGGATACTACAAATCCAATTACAATACCATTAAGGCACATCTTTGGATTGTTAATCTCCTTATAAAAAAAATAGAGGGGAGTAACAATCTAAAGAAGGTGTACGGAATGTTCTTCATTAGACTGTTACTCCTCTTATAAAACAGAAGTGTGATATTCCTTTGTCCCAAAGTACATTGGACTAAACATCTCTTTGTCTTAATAGTAATTTTGTTTAGTCAAAGTCATTTATATTCTAAACAACATAGAGGAATAACAATCTAAAGAAGTGCCAACATTCATACGGAAACATATAGGGGATAACCTGCACAATCCCTGAAAATTTCATCGAAACCGGATGAAAATTGTGGAAGTTATAAGTGTGGGAAGGATCTCACGTTTGCGAATGTGCAGTAGCTAAGACTCACCCGAAATTCATATGGCAATATTATGCATTCAATCCTCAACTATCCACCAAATTTGAGCGAAATCGGACCGTTAGGTCACGATAAATTGTAATTTGGAGGATTTCACGCGTGCGCAGAGGCTACTATTGAAGCGCTAGCGATGAATGTCATAGGGGACCATATAGGGTATCCTAACCCGCGTAATCCCTAAAGATTTAATCAAAATCGGATGAAAATTGTGTAAGTTATGCGTGTGGCAAGGATTCGTGGATTCATAGACCGAGAGACAAACACCGAACAAAATTTGTTCAGGAAGTTCTAAAACTTAAAATGCGAATGGAATTTTGTTTTGGAGGGGGAAAAAATGTCGCCTCCCAAAAGTTAACACAATTCTTCCGCTACCTGGATAAACTCGAAAGCAAAAAAAAAAAACATACTACATCATAAACATTATTAATATACTATAGAATAATTTTAAGAAATAAAACTTTAAAAAAACAACATGGATATACAGTAACCGTGAGCAATTAAATTCATAGTGGACCATCAAGGACCTGAAAATTTTATCAAAATCGAATGAAAATTACAGAGGCTATGCGTGTGGCAAGGTTTCGTAGACACACGGACACGAAACTAAATTTGTTCAGGAAGGTCTAAAACGTAAAATGCGAGTAAATCCTTGGAGTTTCTATTTTGGAGGGGAACAATATTTATCTCAATAAAGAGAAAATTTAATAAATTAAAGCAGAATTGTGCTTTATAAGGGTCAAAGAATAAAATAATCCTAAAAAGGTAAGCATCCAATTGATTTAAAATGTTCACACATATAAAAAAGGTTTTCATATTTTACCTCTTTTTTTAGACTGTGAAATATAAAAATAACGAGATAGAAATGTGGCCAAGAGGGAGTTGAAAATGCCGTTGGATTTTCATGTGACAAGTTGAGAACGAGTTTGCCTGTAAGATGGGGCCCTGAATCCAGGGTTTTAACGACCCCACTCAGATTTAAAGAGGACCTTTTTTATTACTGGAGAAATTGTTTTTAAAGAAGGGGGAAAAAAATATCTTTAGGAAAAATATTTTATCAAGGTCTGCTAACAGGAAGTAATAAATCACATTTTACAATTAGAAGAAAGTAAAAATATGAGAATTCCCCCCATCTCCATTCAAGATAAAAGTTTTATTTGTTCTACATTTAGTCCTTCGGCCTTTTAGAGTAATTAAATGCAAATGCATCGTTTTAGTTATTGCAAAAAAAAAAAAAGTGTGAGACTCTCAGGCATTTATAGAAGTGGAACTGGTTCTAGAAACAGTGGAATTTAGGTATGCTCTCTTTGCATTTGTTGAAGATTTTATTATTTCTGGATTAAGAAATGGTTATGTGGAATTTAATTGAAAAATAAAATATTTTCATAACATTTTTGGGAATAATAAAGAAAAAAAACATGAAAACAACATTTATATATACTAGGTATCGCGTGGCTCTATCATTGAAGAGAGCATAATGGAATAAATATTAGATCGTTAATCATGATAAGTTGATATTTAATGAATATGTAGTGGGAGAGAAGGGTTATTCTACCATTCCTTAAATTCTTCTACGCGTCCCGGCCGTTCCACTTTAATTGATATAATATAATATATGACTTCACTACGCAAAAACTTCTGCTTGGATAAAGTTAAAATTTTACATGCCTGTTTCAATTGTCCTTTAGACTTTAGACGATGTTATGAAGTTTTATTAAAATCGTTGCGTTAGAACGTAAGATATCGGTAAAAACGTTGTTTTCTCTACTTTAAACTTTAGATCCACTTTAATAGTTTTAACGATCTTTAATAATTTATAGAGGTGTCGTTGTTGGTTGTACTATAAAATGTCATTTAAAAAAACATTCGTCTCATCGAATAGATAAAGTTACAATTTTTTCCCGGCCTAAAATTCCAATTTTAATTTTGAAGCGAGCGTTGCGCACGAACGCTTGGACAGATAACGTTGTCCAACGAACTTGTCCTGAGCATTAGTAAAATGAACATGTGTACCAAATTTCATCAAAATCGGTCAACTTTTACTCAAGTTATCGTCGTAAGTTTTAGACACGAACACAGATACACAGACACGGAACATATTTCGTTGAATGTAGGAACCTCGCTACGCTCGCTTCAATTATATTAATAATATAATATTATATTACATAATTAATATACATATTAATATATTAATATTATATTATATTATATTACGCGAATATACATACTAATTCTGTGAATTCAAAAATCATCTACCTGCGTGGTGCAATAGTCAGGCCTCATGCCTGCTTTATCAGAAGTCGGTGGATCGAGAATCGTCCAAGTGAAAGATTTTTTACCGGTAAATCCGACTTTTGATTTTTAGGTTTTTTTAGGTTGATTAACCTATAAAGAATATATCACTTAGACGAAACATAAACTTCGTTACATGCAATTTCACTTCAAAAATCTTTCACTTGGACGAGTCTCGAAACACAAACTTCGTTACACAATTTCGTTTTATCCAAACCAATTTACTCTACTGCGCTTAAAGAAGTTTCACTTAAAAAAAAACTTATTTCAAAGTAGGTACAGTAGTTTGTCTAAAATAGCTGTAGAAAGATCCTCGGCAAAGCCGGTGGATGGCGAACTCCCAACTCCACCTGAAATAAAGGTCTTAACACAGACATAATATTTGGTGAGTTCGAATCCCAGAGAAAGTAGAGATGTTTAACACTGATGATCGTATTGAATTATCAAGTTAAGTGAACGGATCCCCTGCACTGTAATAACCTAATGATGTGTTGATCGGGACGTAAAAGAAAGGGGGTAAAAAATAATAGAATTAGCAAAGACATTTTTTAGGTTATTAATAAATAAAAAGGTCTCTCCACCAGACTTTATTGGACTAAATCATTATGATAAGTAGAGTAGTAATTACCTTTTCAGCACTTCTTTAGCATGTAACTCCCCTTATAAAACTGAAGTGTGATAGTCCTTTGAGCTAAAGTGCATTGGACTAAACATCCCTTTGTCTTAATAGCTATTTAGTCAGTCACATATATATTCTAAAAAAACATTGGGAGTAACAATCTAAAGAAGTACCGACTTTTTAAGGTATGAATAAAATAACAGTTTATGACATGTTAATCTGAAACGTTTCGCCCCTATAATGTCATCTTCAGTCATTTTAATAAATAGAACAACCAATATAAATTAATCTTACAAATTCACCGAGGTACAAAAATAATCATATAAGTAATTATTTGATATATAATAATAATTTAAAGTTGTATTTAAATTAAACAATAATAGAATTATCAGTAACAATAAAAGTGGTGGTATGGTTAAAAAGTAAAAGAAAGGGTGTAAAAAAAAAGAATAGAATTAGCAAAAGAAATTTCTTTGATTATGATTATTAAAGAACCTTCTCCATTGTCAAAAAAGTCCCTTCTCCATCGCTTACTTTACTCTACTAAATCATTATTTGAAATTTCAAAGAAAAAGAATCTAATTATGTAGGGGTTGGGTTAGAGGATTTAATGTATGAGTCAGATAATATATATATATATATATATATATATATATATATATATATATATATATATATATATATATCTATGTTAGCGCCTCTCAACTCAGGGTTTCGGTCAAATAAAACTTCAAGCATTCACTTTAGCCAACAGTTTCGGCAACGTATATTGAGCCATCATTCAGGGCGATAAACAAAACAATAGAAACAAGGAAAACACAAAATGAAACATAAAAAAAACATATATATGTATGTATATATATTATTATAATGAATTATTATAATACATAACAATAATATTGTTATAATGAATTGTTTTTGACTCCGACTAGCGGAATATTTGAGTATCACTTGAAAGCTTAACGAATTTAAATTAAATAATTTAGTAGTATAAGAGCTACGATGTCTGTATTATACTACATGCATATTGTATACAAGTATTCAATAATTGAGTGTACATACATATCAATTAAAATACATATATATAATATGCAAATATACATTGTATTTATTACTTATCTCTAAATGATTGATTAGAGCAAATATACTAAAAATATATATATATATATTTTTTTTTTTTTTTTTTTGAACATGGAAAATATGAATAATTAATTATAATTAAATATAAAAGAAACAAAAGATTGGATTGGATTGGAAAAAGAAAAAAGTGAATTTAAAAAGAAATAAAGTCATATCTATTATTATTAAATAAAAATCCTTTGCTACATGTTAAAAATAAAATACTTCAGCAAATCCAATCGAGTTAAAAAAAGGCTAAAATAAAGTTGTAGCTATTCCAATGAAAAAGAAAAGTTTAAATGTTTAAACTAAAGCATTTTTGCATTGAAAATAAAACGTAACATTTTTGACTAAAGTTTAACAAAAGCAAATCTAATATAAATAGAAACGTGGAAGTTAGTAAGCCGTTGTGATTGAAAGTAGAAACAAGAGAGAGCTATCTTTTCAAGGGATTTTAAGGTTTCTTTTCTAAGAAAATCTAAGATGTAGTATCGTTAGATTTAGATTACAATGGATACAAGACTATTGTCATAGAATCTAAGTCAAAAGTTCTTTCAAGTTAACTCGCTAAATCCTATTAACTGTAAATCTTAAAGGTTGTTTTATTTTTATATTAGTAAATTCTAAGATGGAAACGAAGAGGCATGTGGGCTATTGTTTCAACTATATTGATGATTATTATTATATTAAAAGATTGGAACTATGTACTGTGTTTTACCTATCACTTCTGCATTATATAATGAAATATTTGTGATGTTTCAGTATCATTATTATGACGCAGAAGAGGCAAATGCTAAAGAGAAAGATAAAACGGTAGTACAATAATGTAAAGAAGACACATCAGAAAAATAATCAAATCAGAAAACCACCAAGATTCAGATGAGCAGAGTATGAAGGCCTCAGAAGTACCTAAGAGATACTAAATTCTTTAGGATGAGCTTGGAACTTTTCCTTACCAAACCTATAAATTACAAAATATTTTTTTATTAAATGAATAATAATTTTGTTTCTCCGTTAAAAGTTAAGACCGGTACGTTAAAGTGGGGTCCTTTATAGCGGAGGTATTTAAAAATGTAAAAAAACTTTCCTAAATCAAAATTAAAAGTCTATTTTTTCAAAATGGCGGCAAAAATATTAAATAAATTCAGTGGAATTGTTTGTCTTATAAAGAGGTATTTTAGCGCAATCGGGAAATTGTTTGATTTTTTATGAATTTTTAAAGTTTTTGCTGAATCAGAAAGAAAAGTGATTTAATGACGTCACCAATTTAATGATTGTCAGGGCAGCACAACTATAATATTTAAAGGCCCCCATACAGTCAAAATGTTTCCGTAAACATTTTGACCGTGTATGGGGCTGTTTGAAGTTTGCACAAACATGATGTTTGACGTGTATGGCCAAAATTTGCCCGACGCGACATCAGGTTTGTGCAAACATGTTTGATCATGTATGGGGGATTTAAGGCAGTGGCGCACCCACGGAGGGGGGGACTGAAATGGCTAAAGCCCCTCCTCCCCCCCCCCTCTCCAGAGCCCCTAAGGAAACGTACAGACTTAACAAAATACTATTTACTTTTACGACATACTCGTAGGGAAAACGATTTATGAGTGTCTTTTAATACTTACTGCTCATAAACACATTAAAAAGTTACATTTATTTTAAAAAATGTTTTGTACCCTAAATTGAGCGACAGACAGACAGACCGACAGGCAGTCACGGAACTAAAAATGTTTCCTCATGTCTAAAACGGATTTCGGTCTTGGAATTTTTTAAATCGGAGACAAAATATTTTCGTTCTTCAAAACGATCACATAGCTTTCGTTACCTTCAGTAAGCTCGAAAGCAATAAAATATACATCACTCCTAATCTTACAAACTCAACAAATATCTGTTGTTATCCCAGTGCCTGTTAAGGGGAGACTACCTACCTTCGGCTCATGAATGTGAATTCACAGACATCCCTTCCCTCCTAACGAAATCGGTTCGTTAGGGGGGAACGAGGGGACTTATGTTCCCGGGGGGATTTATGTTCCCGACCGATATCGTTCTACCGATAACAATTTATCTCACCCCTTACGCACATATATTGCACGCGGATATCGCTCAAAAACCTCATATCTGGCGCCGATATCTGCTCGTGTATGCCCACGTATTGTTAACAACGGTTTGTAGAGCCAGAAACGAAGAAAATGAATATTTCATTGATGCATAATTACATAGTTAAGCTATTTTAAAAACAATTTGGTTACTTTCTTCTTGAAGACGTTAATAGTTAAAGGTGTATCCGTTATATAGAACCTAAGCTTCTCAACAACTTCGATTTAACAATGTAAAGATAAATTACTACTCAAACAATATTTGCCATATACAAGCTGTTAATAGACAAAGTTATACACAAGTTTAATTGATTCTAATAGAATATTAACAAGCAGTTAGTCTTTAAAGTAGCCAACTTTAATTGGCTCCAAATTTTAACTAGAATTATAATTACCTGCATTACAATTTACTCCTTTGATTTATGGTTATTTTCTAATTATAACGATAGTGAGATATTGAGATTAACTTATTGTTATTACTTATTCAGACACACACACACACACACACACATATATATATATATATATATATATATATATATATATATATATATATATATATATATATATATATATATATATATATATATATATATATATGTATATGTGTGTGTGTGTATGTGTGTGTGTGTGTGTCTGAATAAGTAATAACAATATATATATATATATATATATATATATATATATATATATATATATATGTGTGTGTGTGTGTCTGTAAATTTTATGCCAGTTATAATTTAAATACCTCACAATAATATACAATATAATTCATTAAATAACATTTTCGTAAATACATTTAGTGCAATTACATTTAAAGAAATATCAGTTAAAACAAAATCTGCCAATTAGTGTGGCACACAGCTTGGGTGCTATAGGTGGTTCAATTATTGGATATTTTATTTCTAAGTATTATTCGGTTTTAAATGCTGGCAGATTTATTGTACTTTGAAAACATTAGCTTGCAGATCAGATAAAATGCCTTAGCGAGTCATAGTTTTTTATTTTATGGGACATTTGCTCATAATAGTACACCGACACTAACTTATGAGCAAGAGAGATTTAGATAAACTTCGGAGAACGCCACTAATTAAAACCAATGATATCAAGTAAATACACACACATACAGTCAAGGGTTTTTCTTCAATATAATTGTAAATTTGCATACAAAGTTTACTTACTCTTCGTACAAAGCTCCAAAATTAGTTTTGACTCGTTAAAACGTTTTCTTAACACATTTAAAACAACAATTAAATAATACCTGACTGTCAACTTAATTAGTTAAAACCAACTTCATACATAAAATTTGAAAGAGGGAAACTCTAATTCCATCTTCGTACTAACTAAAGTTAAGCACTTTTTGACTTAAATAGAATGGAAATTTAGATAATTGAAGTAAAATGTGATGTAAATAGGGTTAAAGAAATTGTAAATGTGAATTTGCCGGTAGCATAGTCTGGTACAGAAGAGGATTAAGACGTGGTTTCATTAAAGGTAAGGAATATTCCATTCCTTTAACCTTAAGAATTCTTCTTGTTGAAGATTAAGCTAAATACTTGAACAAATTTCACTTGTATTCTAATAGAAATTTCACCCTTTAGTATTTTTTCTGTAAATCACTTAATTTTATTTATTTATATTTTGCTGAAAACAGCTTTATTAAATGTCTAATATTATGTTATACATACACAAACCAGATAACATGATCCATTTCAATAAATTAAGATAAGAAGCCTGCTAAACCGAAAGCTCTAAGTAACAGTACCTTAACAAACATGCAATAAATACCACGACAACCTAAAATAGACTGCCAATTAGTGTGGTAGCTTCCTAAAAAAAATAAATATGTCAAGTCTGTGCTGGTCAGCACACAGTGAGGGTCTGTAGGCCACACATAAGCGAGATAGAGGGGGGGGGGGGGGGGGGAGGACACGTTTCACACCCACTTTAAACTTGCCTACGCTCGCCCTATCAAAGTTATAACCAAAGAATTATATATTTTTGTAATCAGCTCGACGTACCCTTTCATATGATACCTCTCACGGTGTCGAAAAAAAAATAAAACAATTTTAACCCTTAAGTTTTTTTACCCTAATTTTTTTTTAAATATACTTTTCTAACCACCTCAAGTCACTATATTTTTAAAATATGTGGGTAGGTACAAGACACATACATGCCAAATTTCAAAGTGATCGGAAGAAAGGTGTAGCCGTGAGAGCAGGCGACCGGACGGACGGACAGACACACGCAGGAAAATATAAGGGTCCTTGGTTTTGTCTACGGACCCTAAAAAAAAAAAAAATAATAATAAATAAATAATAATAATAAATAAAAAATAAAAAAATCATTGGGGATCTGTAGGACAGTCCATAACTATCTACCAATTCACAGCAAAATAGCATGGTATCATCATACGTTCGATCCTAAACTATCCTCCAAATTTGAGCGAAATCAGACCATTAGGGTCGCGAGAATCAAACATTTGAAGGATTTCACGCTTGCGCAGAGGCTATCATCAATGCGCGAGTGATGAAATTCATAGAGTACCATCTAGGGCCTAACCCGTGTAATCCCTGAAAATTTCATAAAAATCGGATGAAATTTGTTGAAATTATGCGTGTGGCAAGGATTCGTGGACATATAGACCGAGAGACATACACCGAACAAAATTTGTTCAGGAAGTTATAAAATGTAAAATGCGAGTGGCATTTTGTTTTGGAGGGGGAAAAAATGTCGCCTCCCAAAAAGTGGACACAATTCTTCCGCTACCTGGGTAGACTCGAAAGAAGAAAAAAAAAAAACACACTACATCATAATCTTGGATTTATTCACATTCTATTATCTCAGATTCCAGTCCACCTAGAGATTTGAAATTTGGTGCATAGACTTATGGTACCTAAAGAAGAAAACTAAAGACACTTTCACTACAACGTACGACCATTGTATTGAATTATAACCGCCATCTTGAATTTAATAAAACTCTATTATCTCAGCTTCTAGGGGACCTAGAGATCTGAAATTTGGTACATAGACCTATTGTAGATAAAGAAGATAATTAAAGGTACTTCCACTTCAACATATGGCCGCCATCTTGGATTTAATCAGAGACTATTATCTTAGCTACCAGTGGATTTAAAGATCTTAAATTAAAATATGTACCAATAGACTCATTTTAATTAAAATTGAAAATTGAAGCTAGTATAAAAAAGAATAATTGAAAATGCAAAAAAAATATAATATAACCTACTTTTACTATAATACGAAATTATGTAACAATAAAGATATATTAATTTTTTGTTTTAATTATTATTTACACACAGCGCCAACTTCTAGACAGGATCCGGCTAGTACTTTATAATCTTAAATTAGGTTTATCACAAATGCTTTCGGTATAAGATCGAAAGCAAAAATTAAGTTAAAAAAATAAACATACCTTATATAAAATGTATATCTTTAATAATATATTAATATTTATTTGTATCCTAGTATTTATTGCTGTTTATTCTATTCACTGACGATAGAAATAAGGCAGAAGACCAGGTTTTATATTACAATTCAATTGGTTGCTAGGTACTTATTCGGTTTTGTCTTAAATACGTCTTAACCATTAACAAACAATTACAATAGTGCAGCAATTATATTTAAAGCGTCCAAGGATAGTATAATTTGAATTGGAATTAAGGTCTAACAGAAAAACATTTCTATCCAGAAGTTGAAAAGAGTATTTCTAATAGAAAATATCAACAAGAAAAGGGGTAAAGAGTCAAATAAGCGTAAAATGTATGAAAAGTTTTTTAGCCCTAATACTTTTTAAATTTGTCAAAATATTTATAATAACTACATTCAAGTCCACCTTAAAATTGTGTAGATAATGGTTATTTATAACCTTTTTCATCACATTTTTAAGGCTCTGTGAAAGTTAAATAAAAAAATATCCCTTCGGTCGTTTACAGTTAGTGTGAAAGGCAACGCTGAACCTAGATAAAAAGGGACCCACTATCAATCAGGTTGGGGTTTCTAGGCCCGGGTCCTAAACTTCAATCCTTTCTCTTAATCGACCCTTTAGAAGAAGGAAAAAAAATCAGGTGCTATCCGACGCTTAAGCTCTATAGCGTGCCTTAATAGAGCTACATTACACTTATCTCGCGCCGAGGAAAAAGGTATTTTTCGTTAAAACGGTCCGAAGTGTGGAAAAAAAGGGAGGTTTTGTGCTAGCTATACATCATTTGGGCAAAACCTTAACAGCAATTTAACCACCTCTTAAAGAGATCTATCACTCTTCTCTAAGCAACCACACCGCAGTAAAAACTATTTTAAGAAGAAAATCCATGGATATAATATGTCAGCCTTCTTCTTATTTTTCTTTGGTTCCTCAATAAAAAGATATTGAAAAAATATCATTATCGGAAGAAAGGTTATGCGTTATTGAAAATAAAAAAAGGAAAGTTGTTTTATGGTCACACTCTAAAGTTAGCAAGATTATATTATATTTTTTTATAATCCTCAGTTTAGTTCTTTCATTTCTATTTCATATATGGAAAAATGTTATTTAAAAAAATCTATCATATCATAATGGGAAAGGAACTGGTAGTGTAAGTACCTTTTCATGATATAATAAAAATGGTGGTGCACGAAATGAGTAAGAGATATTCTTACTAGATTGATTAGCTTCTTCGTGGAAAAGAATAATTATATATAGCAAGTCACGTGCCTTCACCTATTGGCCCTCCGCTCATACATCATGAACAAAACCGACATTTTAATATCGAATGCTTAGGAACAGGGGTACGTACATTATTGTCTACGAATGTGAACATTCATGTAGATCGTATACGCATGGGAGAGAAAAAATTAGTCGGGCCGACGGTAATACCTTTCCTTATATGAGGTTTATGATGGGGAAGACTGGACGAAGCAACAGGACCCGGTTTATGAACATATCCGTGGGACTGATTGCTAATTTGTCTAACATATCTTGAAAAAACACCATGAAAGGATGTGCATGGTGCATGGAATTGCTTTCCTTCATACAATTTCAAAAAGTTGCTAGTAAACAGCTCTGGAAAACCTCGAGATCAACAGAGTTGGACGATAAAGCCCTTTAATGCTTAATAAATAGGAGCTTATGGTTCGTGTCAGTTTAATAAAAGCCATAGGATTCAAAGGGACATTCATACCTCGTGTATTGACTTCAAGTTCATAAGAAGTTAAGAAGGTCCAAATTGTTCAAATACAATTATTTTGTGTGAAGACGTTGTTTGGATATTGAACTACACCTCTTTCATAATGAGTCGCTATCATGATCAGCCGAGGATCCATTTTAAATTTAAGCACATATTATTTCTTGAAGATTCAGGCTATCTGATAAATAAATCCCAACAAAAACACTAGTTTAAAAAAAATAAGCCAAGTCTCGCGTAAAAAGTTGTGAGATGGCATAGGTTTAGCCAAGTCTCCCACTGTCCGAGCAAGTTCTACTAGGTCTAATTTATCCAGTTCAAATACATTATATATGTCTGTACCTCTCTCTATTCTCTTTCCCAAATCACTACACGTTTAAATTTTAAAACATTTTCTGACTTGGCAAACACACACCACAAACTTAAATCAAATAATAAATATTATTTTTTCATTTGAGCGTCCCAGCACAAGGATACAACTTTGTATACGACACTGCATTTAATTTTAGCCTCTTTAGGGCGTGTATTTGCCAAGTCAGAATTTTTTTTTTAAATTTAAACAGATTGAGTGATTTGGGAAAGATATCTATTTTGTGTTGAAACTTAAACATTCTTCTTTGTACTTGATTATTTTATTATTTAGTTCTAGAACGGAATGCAAAATAGAATATATTTATTTAATGCCCCACCCAAATTAATATACACCGGGAGCGAATATTTATAACTGCATTCCGTATTCAAGCCGAATACGAACAAAGCAGAATACGCTTATGAATAAACAACCTGTAAAATCTATATATTTTTAATGTTGGACGTGTTTTCCGAACTTGAATTCAGGTTAAATTCAAATGAATATATATATATATATATATATATATATATGTGTGTGTGTGTGTGTGTGTGTGTGTAATTTATTAAAAAACACTTTTTCTCCACTATCATTTCTAAGCGAAAAAAGTTTTCACGAAAATAGCTGTTTGAAAGATTTGCATTTATTTTAATAATGTAACAGATAAAAACAACTAACAGCTCCTGAAGGATGTCAGAGGAAAGCCGGCTTTCAAATATTCCACTTGCATGAATATTTCGTGCACTTAAAATGAATTGTAAAAGTGGCAGACAAATTAAATATTCTACAGAAAAACGATCTATTAAAATATAGGAGAATGCTTCAAATCCTACCGATATCAATTAGAAAGATTTCATTGTGATTAATTAAAATTTAAAGCAGTTAAAACTAGATAATCGAAAAATGAAAACATAATTTTTTTAAACCCTTTTTCAGAATAATTTGTTCAGTAAACAATTTTTTCGACGTCAATTAACAAAGGCAAATCGTCAATTGACGTCAATTGACAAAGCTGTCAAGAATTTTAATTAAACATTCTTTTTGTCACGGGAAATCCTATAATTAACGGTACAGTCATTCTTTACTCCTACTGATTTCAAATCGACCACCTAAACCCTATAACTGTTATTTAATCGATTTTTTAAGTGCATCCAAAATAATTTTTCAGTTATCTTTATTCCTAATTAACAGACTCTCTATCTAACTTAATTCAATAATCTAAGTTAGTTCATAGTCAAATTGGTAGATTATTTTTAATTCTCCATGTTCTGGAATGGATTATCCATTAGTATTAGGTCGGTCCAGATAAATATTCCGTTAATTAATATAACGTTAATACGTTATATTAATAACGGTCATATTACCTCATATATATACAGAACTCTAACATCAAGAATTAATTTTAATGCAGTATTTATTTGCTGTGGATTGATGAAAATAACATGATCTTTTATTTCAATATTTACAAGGTTCAAGAGTATTATTATTAGGGGCAATATTCATATCATGAATCGAAAAGTAACATTTTCAAAATATAAACCGTAAGTACATAAAAACAGCAATTAAGGAAATTATTTGAGGGTAAATATTAAAAAGTATACATTTCGGGTTTAACATGAATAGTTTAATAAATGTTTTAAAAAAGCATTTTAAATTAATAAAAATACGCATAAGATAAACTTTTTAAAATTAGGAAAGAACCTTAAAAGTTGCATTACTCAATCTCTTATATATTTCATATTCGTATATCATAAAGTAAAAAATAATAAACAACCAAGGGACCGGCTATTCCAAGTGATTAGCGTACTTGCAACTCTTCTGAAACATAGATCTAAACATCGACATATCTGGTGAGCTCTGTTTCACACTGATTATCACATCGAGTAAATGTGTAAAGTGGCCGCGATCCCGTGTCCTGTAATAACCTAAATATAAAGGCCCCCATACACGGTCAACATGTTTGCGCAAACATTTTGACCGTGTATGGGGCTGTTTGATGTTTGCGTAAACATTATGTTTGACGTGTATGGCCTAAATTTGCCCGACATCAGGTTTGCGCAAAATGTTTGATCGTGTATGGGTATGGGGGCCTTACCGCATCCACACAATCGCGCTAGTTCTTCGCCTCTTCACCCACCACCATTCGTATGTTCGTCACCACAACGCGAATGACTGTTTAAAAACTCGTCGAGTGTTTGCGTCGTCGATACAAGCCTTTGACTCGTCCCAAAAACCACTCCCGGGGCAAGCACCACGAGCGGCTAGGCGAATGACGAGCGAACCGACTCCACATTCTCCGACTCCATTCGTCTCGCTATACGTGTGAATTTGTAGTCGCCCCAAAAATAATAATGTGTAATTATTAATAATTTGTGTTGATCGAAAGCAATACACATGAATATTGTAAGAAAATATACAGTGAAAACAAGCTGCAAGGATGAGTCATAAATCAGAATAAAAAGGAATTGAACTACATAAACTCTACACCATGCTTTCCCTTAACTTTCTGCAAATAGAAAGAAGAAGGAAAATAAAATAAAAGTAAGTTAGAAAGTGATCGAGTTTAAAAAAGGAATACAACTTGACTCTATAAAAAGTAATGCTTTTACCTGTCCTTTTATTTTCTATATTGTTCTACATGATTTTACCTGACAGGAATAATATATTCGTTTAAATAAATAACTTGCTGAATGACATAATACCAAATACTAGAACATTTACTTTCAATAGAAAAATTGAGTCTTCGTCATTCTCGTTTTAATTGCCGACAGAAGCAACGACTTTTAAGTAAAATTTGACGGATTTGAATGAAATTGGTAAAATATGTCCTTTTAATAATGTACTGGCTAAAAACTTTTGCCAGGAGAAAAGTACATAATTAGTGATACTTTGTCCACAAATTCAATCTCGCCTTTAATGATGTACGATATTTTTTAAGCCTAGCACTTTTAAATGTCGGTACAACTAAACTTAAAAGTTAATTTTGTAGTTATAAGTTAATAAAAAAAAAGTTTTCTTTTTATTAAATAATAAAAAGTTAAAAATCCATTACAAAAAAATATAACTTGTTAATTCTCTCACGCAGTGTTTCCGAGTATTTTTATGTTACCTTTAAAATATTTATAACTCATTAAAAAGAAAGAGGAGAATCGCAACTGTGACAACATGAGCGGAAAAAAAGTTTATAGCGTGAAGATAAACCGAGTCCGTTTCACCTTACCTGCCTCACAAGTTAGGTCTATACAATTTTTAGTCCGAGATAGGTACTTAACTTTTAAATTGAAAAACTCCGAAGTGAAAGAAAAAAACAAAGTTAAGAAAGAGTCAAAAGGGGTCTGTAAAAAAGTCGTAAACTGATTTAAATGAGCCGTGTTTTTTGGCTTTATGTTTTGAGGAAGCTTCCGCGAAAATATTTCCTTTGTTTTAATGTTCTCATTCTTTCGTTAAAAGAACAGAACATCGAGTAAATGATGCTAAATGAGTGTTTTGTACCAGGGCTATTAATTAAGAAAGAGCGGTACTAGATGTACCTGGTGGTAGAGTGTAAACAGCCTTGCGGTTGGACCAAGACAGACTTTGGAAGGAAAGACCCACGGCATAATAAGAATGGCAGAATAGTTAACTAGTTCAAGTTCGCTGGAGCGGACAGACAAGCTTCAATGTTTTAACTTCCTCGAGTTAAACTAACCAGCAACCGGTAAACCAAAAGATCTAAGATAATATTTAGGACAATAGATAGGAGATTGTGGTTTCAGCATTATTGGTATTGGTTAAGCCTATACTTGTTCACAGAAATAAACCAATGAATGCAATTACATACAACTATAAACATACGTGTCGGGAGAACACAGAACTAGACAACTCAAAGGTTGGTTAGAGAGCAAAAAGCGATTCGTGAGAAGTATGAAAGAAGTAGAAACATTGAAAATGAATTAGTAATATCACTGGGTGATAAATATGTTACTGATAATGACTAATTACATATTGTTCGATACTGTCGTTTTACAATAAGCAATTCTTTTAAATTCTAGCAGGATACCCAGTGCTTCACAATAGAGTGTTTCACAAGAAAGATTAATTTTATACTGCTATAAAAAAAACTGTAATTATTATAAGTACATATTAATATGTTTATAACTTCTCCTATAACACTCCGATTCACGTAAGTCTTATGACACATTTTACCTAAAAAACAATTTTTACTACTTGAAATAAAAAGATAATACAGAGCTTGATATGATTTGTACCGAAGGTAATTGGAGCACTCTAGATTCAGTAAATTGTAGAAGAAAGTATTATAAAAATGACTCCATTGAACTGAAACTTGTTTCTCAATTTATAATACAGTGTCAATTTATAATCTGCGGCAACGTTCTCTTGTCCTGGTGTGTATCGTATGTCTGTCGAAAACTGTCCGATAAAAGTTAGGTGGCGTAGCTGTCGAGGTGTGGCGTTGTCGTTTCGTCGTTTAAAGGCATATACTAGCGGTTTGTGGTCCGTGTAAATTGGAAACGCTCGTCCTTCTAGCATATGTCGAAAATGTTTAATCGCCGTATAAATTGCTAACAGTTCTCTGTCGTATGTGCTGTAGTTTTTTTGCGTAATACTCAATTTTTTTGACATGAAAGCTAAAGGTTCTAATTTGTTTTCATTGATTTGATGCAATGCTGCTCCTATTGCAAAGTCGGATGCGTCGGTCATTAATACTAGAGGTAGGTTTGGTGATGGATGAGCTAGTAAAGTTGCATTAGCCAGGGATGTTTTAATTTGGTCAAATGCTAGCTTAGTTTCTTCTGTCCAATTTATTTTCCGTCTGTCCTTTTTCTTGCAGTTCTTTGTCATGTCGAATAACACTGCTTGCATTTTCGCGGCATTTTGCAATGAACGCCGGTAGAAATTTATTAATCCTAAAAATCGTTTTAGGTCGTGGACTGTTTCTGGTAGTGGGTGTTCCAATATTACTTTAACTTTATCCGGCATAGGTGCAATTCCTTTCTCGGATATCCAGTAACCTAGGAAGTTGACTTCTTTTTCACCAAATACACATTTATTTATGTTGATGTTAACGTGAAATTCTTCTAACCTTTTAAATAGACTTCTTAAGTGTTGTTCGTGTTGTGCTTCGTTTTCGGATGCAATCAGTATATCATCGATGTAAGCGAAGCAAAAGTCGAAATCACGTAGTATGGAGTCGATAAAACGTTGAAAGGATTGGGCAGCATTACGGAGCCCGAAAGGTAATCTTAAGAATTCGAAGAGTCCAAAAGGTGTTATGACTGCAGTTTTTGGTACATCTTCACTTGCCACGGCTATATGATGGTATGCTCTGACAAGATCTACTTTTGAAAATATTGCCTTTCCTGCCAGTTGACTGTTAAAATCATGAATATGAGGAATTGGGTACTTATCGGGTTGTGTGACTGCGTTGAGTGCACGGTAGTCGCCGCAAGGTCTCCACGAGCCTCCTTTCTTCGGTACAAGGTGGAGTGCACTTGCCCAACAACTGTTTGATGGACGACATATACCCATATTTATCATAGTCTGAAATTCAAGTTTTGCTATAGCCAGCTTGTCAGGTGCCAGTCGGCGTGCTTTTGCCGTTACTGGGGGTCCCGTAGTAACGATGACATGCTTAACATCACAATTTCGAGGTGTATATATGGGAGATTCTTGATGCAATTTAGGAAAATCTTTTAAAATGTTACTGTATTTTTGTTGCGGAGAAATGACGAGAACTGAATTAGTTTTGGAATTTGATTTAAAACATATGGCCGAAAGAGAAGTTATAGAATCTATAAGTCGTTTATTCTTTAGATCTATTAATAAATTAAAATGACGTATAAAATCTGCGCCAATTATTGGTGCCTGGACATTGGCAATAACGAATGGCCAGCAAAATTCCCGTCGTAGTCCTAAATTTAATCTGAGCATACGCTCCCCATATGTTTTTATAGTAGTGCCATTTGCTGCATACAGTAGCCTTTTCGTTTCATTATATCGGTCTTTAAGTAATGGAGGTATTACACTTATGTCAGCTCCGGAATCTATTAAATATTTCTTACCAGTGTCTTTTTCTGTGATGAATAAGCGGTTTGAGTTAACTGAGCCAACCTCGTCTGCCGCTTCCAGCGATTGGCCTTCTAGTTTTCCGTTTTAGTTTTGAAGTTACAGGGTTTAACACACTTCCTTGATTCTTCACCGAATTTCCAATGGTAGAAACAGGTAGGGAACTTTGATCTGCTCTTAGATCTGCTACGAGGTCGAAATGATCTTTTTTCCGTGCTTTGGTTTTTCGAATTGTTTTTTAGCTCCTTAATAGTTTCAAGTATTTCAGCTATTTGCTTGGACTCACTCACGTGTTCCGTTGAATTTCCCCGAAAACCAATTGAACTGGCAGATGTTATTGCATACATGTCAGTCATTTTGTCTGCCATGGTCGCAATGCTGTCTAGCGAGGCATCGCTGCACACTAGCACAGGTCTTACGTGCGCTGGAAGTCGGTCTATAAACATACTTCTAAGAAATTCGTCACTAACCTTATCTCCAGCCAAACTGCGCATTTCTCGAAGTAGAGTGGACGGTTTCTTGTCTCCTAACTCCATTTCAGTTAAAAACTTTTTTATTTTACGACCTTCAGTCTCTTGAAATTCTGCTATGAGTCGTTGTTTTAAGTCCGAGTATGGTGTTTGACTTAAAGGTTTCGAAATTAAGACCTCTACCAGTTCCGCTACTTCGCTATCTAAAGAACCTAATACGTGGTAGTATTTGGTAGTCTCTGTAGTTACTTGACACGTAAAAAATTGCGCTTCGACTTGTCTAAACCATACCTGAACGTTCTTCCGCCAGAATGGTGGTATCTTCATCGAAACACGGCCGATTTCTGATCGTGGAGGAATTTCCGGTGTCGCGGTTGTACTTCTATTTTGTTCTGTCATGTTTGAAGTTAAACGTCGTAAGGTCACCACTTTGGTACTCTTTAGTACTATATATTATGCGTGTTCTAAAGTTACTATTAAAAGCGTGTTAAAAAGTTTGAGAGCTGACAATCAACTATATTTATATTTTGACATTTGTAAACAAACAATGAAATAATCAAAATATACTAAATAAAAATCAACAAAAATATAACTAAGAAAAATGAAAATTATAAAGTATCCACATTGTGTTGAAGGATTTTTGAATTTTCTCTCCAACAATTTGACCAAACCCCTGTAGACGTTTCTTCGAAAAAGGAAAATTAAAAAAAAAAAAATATATATATATATATATATATATATATATATATATATAAAAGAAAATAAGGCATCGCTGTAAATTTCTCGATAAGAATGTAAAAAATAAAAATATTATTAAGTTTTCCATTTTATCTAAAACCTACGCAGCAAACTCGTAATAACAAAAAAGGGTTTTTTCAGGCTAAAAATATGAAAAAATTGTAAATATTAACAATTACTGTACTATATAAAGTTTTTAGCTCTTATATAGAAAAGAAGTATCCAAGAGCAATATTATCTGGATGGATTTATTTAGGATTTAAATAATCTTCGCAGTCGCAGTCTAATCCCAATCGGAATATTTATTATAAATGTAAATGCTTATTCTACAGATGGGTATTTGAAAATATAATCGTAAATTTCAAGTGTTGTTGCATTTGAAAACTGCAGGATGTGAAAAATCAAAGAGGCTCAAGTTAAGCTTTTGGCTTTAAGTTGGTTGGATTAGGAGGATATGATTTACAGCGAGTCTGGGGCCACATACTAGAATACAATATTCCGCGTTAAACCTGGCAATAGCAATATAGGCGGGTGTTGAACCTTGAGACGGGAATATCAGGAGGGTTGTGAGACGTGATCCCCCATATGAGTAAGGGTCAGAGAAATGGATCGTAGGGTCGTATGTTGTCTTTTCTATAATGTTTGCTCTGGGGGTTGAGAAGGTACAGGATCGGGCTATAAGCAAGGACTTGGGATAAGCCCTAGGATACGCATACTTCAACTGGACCCCGTAAGCCCCAAGCCCCCCAAATACAACTCCAGCCAATATTAATTCATATATCATAGTAACCCCCTCAACTCTTATTACAAGCAACGTTGAAGGGAAAACATACTTTATTTCTTATACGTGATTCTCATATTGATATGAAGCAAATAAGAATTAAAGTAACATAAGCTAATCTTATAGCTATAATTATAGGATGCGAGAAACGTGCGAAAACGTTTGCCTATAATTTCATCGTCACGGCACCACCATTACTTAGTTCGATAATAGTGGATGAGGATAGTTCCTTGATGTAACCTGCATTGAGTATAAAAGGTCAATCAATCATTATTAGTTAAATATACGTACAGTGAATTACAAACTAAAAAGTTTCTTGTAAGAGACCTATTATAAAAAAAGGGGTTGCAAGCAGATTGAATATTGAAAGACAAATTCATGCATGAATACAGTATGCAAGTTTTTAGTTGTGCAAATGCTATACCTATACATCGCATTAAACTTCAGAATATCAATATTGAATTGATTGGGTACATATCTCTTCTAGTTCCAAGTATTTTACCCAATACGATATGCAATCATAGCCTGAAATAATTATACAGTCGCTTCAACTAGTTGAACTAACTTAAAATATGAACAACAATAATATTGTTTATAAGTTGCTGTGGATTTTTGACAATAACTGGCCTACTCACTCTTTGAATTTTATTCACTAGGAATATGTCACACAAAATATCGGTAGAAAAAATAGAAATATAAAAAAGTTTCATGGTCAATATAAAAACAGAAAATATTTAAATATAAATAAATCAATACCTTTCCTTTACAGGTGAGGAAAATTAAAAATAAAAAATCTGTCTGCTGTGACAGGTACTAAACTTTCTGATATAAGAGTACCAAATAACTAGTTCGTCCAGCGTTTTCAATGAGTTAGTTGTTTTAAGCTTTTAAGGTCTCATTTAACTATTATTGAACATTTTGTCAAAATATACTATAAAATAATTTCTCACCGGCCGCAGCAGACAGACATTTTGTAATAAGCAACCAGAATTCAGTGTCAATTTTTCAAATCGTGTAAATTTTTCAAAATAATTTTCTCGCGATCACAATTTTTTCTCTATATCTGTAGTACGTATATATGAGAAAGTAAAAACGATTCTGATGATGAAATATTAGTAGCGGCAATAATGTTTATTTTGTTCGGATTCTCTCTACTTAATTTGTTTTTGCTCATTACAGTAAGTTTAAAGAGGTTCAAATAATCACAATTTACTATCAAATTCTCTCTATGGTCAGAAAGTGATAAAAATTAAGTTAAACGCTTATGTACTTATACCTACGACAATAGCATATAATTTGTTAATAAACATTAATAGTCTTATATATTTGACTATACTATTTCCGAAAAGCTATACGCCCCCCCGGGGGAGGTAGTGATATAACTAAATTATTATTTATTCTTCAGTTAATCCCTTAAATTTTCTAATATTATTTTTCTTATAGGGGTCGGGATGATCATTAAAAAAAATCATTTTTATTTTTTTTAAAACAGTAAAATTGGTGCAAATTTTCGCCCATTCCTAGGCATCATCAGGCCTAAAATAAAAATTACACACTTAATATAGTACATTTTTATCCAAAATCTAAATTCTAAATCTATATAATATAGATCTTATTACTAAATATATATAATTTATAATTTTGGGATGATATTTTAAAATATATATTCTTATTATTATATTATTTTTCAAGTATTTTAGCATTTTTTTTTTGTCCAAATGTGGTGCCTAATGTAGTCATTAGATACTTTTAAACCCGATGATGAAGCGTGGATTATGTTTTATCCTGCAGCAGAAAAATCAACTTAAAATGTAAAGGTTTTGAACAATTTGAGATTTTTTTATCTTGTTTCACTTTTTTTATTATAATAAAATGACAAGACATTTGTAGATAGGAACGTTTATCTGTGTCCTTTAAGAAACATAATTAACGGAGAGGAAAAATGTGAGCTTGTTTATATGTACCGCAGGTTTGCTTGCTTATAACGCAATTTAGTTTATCCTGTACTGGGCTTAAGGTAGGTTTAGCATAAGAAAATTCTTTTGGTCTGCAGTTAGGTTAGGACTGGTTTAAGCTATATTTATGGTTTAAATGAAAGTGCAATTTTCAAGTTGGAAAAAGAAAAGAAATATGTAGGTCAGGTAAAAGTTAGAGGTAAGCTGAAATCTCCGACCAGAATGTAAAAAAAGGTAGAATGCTACACAACTGTTTTTGACTTTTCTATCTCTTGGACGTTTGTTTCTCAGTGACGCCTTTATTTCTCCGAGGTTTTTATTCGGTGAAGGAAGGAGGGATACCTCTGGGGCCCAATTCTCCCATCTTAAGGATATAAGTCAAGTCAACGAGAGAAGGACACGAAGCTCTGCCAAGGAATCTCCTCGGCTAGAAGTCCAACGGTTCTTGTTACAGCACTTGGTGACCCTAACCTGACCTCTACCAAACCATTTCCTCTACAGGGAGGCACCCCACGACAATAACACCGCAACAAAAGCCTAAAGTGGGAGTCGGGACTCGACCATTACAGAATATAACATAGTCAAACAAACATAACACTTAGACCTCACTCCCTTTTAAACATTACAACTCTATAGCTTCCAAACTCAAAAAGAGCAAAAGCTTTAAGTACTTTGAGAATGAACAGAGAAAACACTAGACTTAATAAAGGAAAATTGTCTTCCACTTCTAACTTTTTAAATTACCCAATTTAAACCCAACATTCTTTCTCTCTGTAACCTTTATTACAGTTCTGATTTGAATGACAATAACAAATCTCTGAGTTTTTTTTAAAGAAAGTCACTGTATACAGGAGGAAAAAAATAAAGAAGTTTATGGTAACAATCGTAAAAAGAAGTACCTTTTAAAGAATAAAGAAGGAATAGATGATTCAGGATAGTATTAAGTCGTTACAACAATGTCTCTTTTTAGAATTGCATTTCCAAGCAATCTACTTATGAAGATACAAGATAATTGAAACAATGAAGATACTTCTAAAGATAAAGCAATTGAAAGGATAGAGTACTTTCTTACTGAAATGCTCTAAGGCCTTGAGGTAAGATTACAATGAGAGTAATAGGAATAACGTATACATTTTTCTGAAGCTTCCAAACAAAAGTTTCTTCATTTGAAATTTGGTAAAAGGATACTCAAACTCCATCACTTAAAGTTAATTTTATCAGATTGTTGTGAAGAATAAAAATATAAGAAAATATTTCAAAAAAACTTCGAATGAACAAAATATTGCTGTTAATTATTTATTATATTATGTTTTCAGTATTTGGAATCCCAACATGTAAAGATAAATCCCAACAAAAACACTGACTTGTGAAAAAAAAAAAAAGCTAAGTCTCGCGTCAAACAGGAGATCATTGGTTTAGCCAAGTCTCCCCTGTCCAAGTAAGTTCTACTAAGTCTAATACACCTAGTACAAATAAGGGATGTTGTTTGTCTGTCCCCCCTCTCTATTCTCTGTCCCTCAGAAACTCAACTTTTCTTTCCCAAATCCACATTTAAAAACATTTTTTGACTTGGCAATTACTCAGCACAAATAGGTTAAACAGTTTGTTGTTATTTAATTTATATTTTCATTTGACTTATATTAGGTTTAAAAAAAAAAAAAAAAAAATGTTTGTCTCATTGAATAGATGAAGTTAGAATTTTTTCCCGACCTAAAATACCAATTTTAAATTTGAAGTTCACGTTTACGCGAGCGATGCTCGTGAACGCTTGGACGGATAACGTTGTCCAACGAACTCGTCCTGGGCATTAGTAAAATGAACATGTCTACCAAATTTCATCAAAATCGGTCGACATTTACTCAAGTTATCGTCACACGTTTCATAATTCGCGGACACAGACCGACAGACAGACACGAGACCAAAAATGTTCCCTGATGTCTGAAACGGATTTCTGTCTTGGAATTTTTGAAATCGGAGGCATAAAAGTTTTTCGTTCACAATAGTGAACACAATGCTTCCGTTACCTTCGGTATGCTCGGAAGCAATAAGTATAACATGAAAAATTTAGTACATGAAAGTACCTTCGTATACAATTCTCAATAAAACCTCCAAACAGATCAAATCTACAAATACATAACTATGAATATAGGTATACTATAATCTGTTTATGTGAGTAAAATTAAAAGAGCAAAATTTTTTAGGTTTTTATTAACAAATTATAAACTTTTGTGTTTTATGACTTTAAATTAATCACAATTTGGCTCGTCGAGAATCATTCACTATTGTCTCAATAAAATATATACATTTTTTCCATTATTTGAATGTCTATAGGATCATTTTTTGAACTAACAAGCCGTCTCTGAAATATAATTTATGAAACGCATAATAATATGTATAATCATTTTCTTTAAATTTAAGAGTTCGATGTACAAAGTTTTGAAATATTCTGCTAAGATTCTACAATCAGTTTCTTTTCCTCAAAAATAAGTTCGGCATTGCAATACATCACGAATACACAATTAGATGAGTTCCATTACTCAATAGTAAAATGCTAAGAGTCGTATCGCGTGCGCTGAAACTGACAAGACCGAATTATTTTTTGTAAAAAAAAAAAAAATGGTAAGAATTATTTTTCCTTATATATATATATCAGTAACTAGAAAAATTAATATTTAAGAAAATACTCTGCCAATTAGTGTGGCACATAGCTTCCTCGCATCCTATTAAATGCGTAAACTTAAATGCTTTTTTGCTTTTACAGCCCATTATTGTCAAATTTTTTAAATTTTCCCTCAGAATGTTTTAAAACTGTCAAAATAGTATATATTTTTTATACATGAATAAAAGTATCAATTTAGCATTATTTATAGAGTGCAGACGGTTGAAATTAATCTCGGGCTAACTGCGGCTACTTTTGACAAACCATCCAAATTTCATAAAAATCAGATGAGTACTTTTGAAGATGTATTTACAACTACATACACAATTACAAATGTATGTTTGTGCGCATGTGGAAGAGAAACAAATAGGCGCAAAAGGTTGAAACTTATAGGGAAACACCAATGGGCTAATTATGACCTACCATCCAAATTTCATTAGAATCAAAAGAGTAGTTTTTAAGATGTTGGTTTGCAAAAATTGAGTGACAGACAGACACGGAACCAAAAATGTTCTCTGATGTCTGAAACGGATTTCTGTCTTAGAATTTTTTAAATCGGAGACATCAAATACTTTTGCTCTTCAGAACGACCACATAGCTTCCGTTGCCTTCGGTATACTCGGAAGCAAAATAATGTAGACTAGTTAATAACATTTCAGTAATATGTAATGGACAGTTATTTCAGGAATATACAAGTAAAAGGTCGGTCTCTCCTTAATCATTTTAAAATAAAATACAGTATTCGTCTTCTATGTTGTGGGTCGTGAAGGGTAATAATTTTTTATATTTAAAACCACTAAATTGTTATTTTTATTCGGCTATATTTCGACCACCTCCTGGTCATCTTCATGCCTTGTAAGTCGGTCAATTATAAAAAGTTTATTATCCACCATTTTATGGTATCGTCGTTTTATTATTTTATAATTGACCGACATCGCCGAGTTTGTACTCAAAAGGAAATGGAGTTGGACTGGACATTTGGTGAGGTCTAATGACGAGCGATGGTCCAAAGAAATATTAAATTGGTGGCCGATAACAGAGAAAAGAAAAAGGGGAAGGCCCAAAAGAAGATACGACGAGGAAGTGAGGAAGGTGTGCGGTGGAGTATGTTACAAGAGAGTGGCATTAGATCGAGCAGAATGGAAAAGAATGGGTAAAGTGTATGGTGACGTTTGGTTGAAATAACAAAAAAGTACCTAGAAGAAAAAATAAATAAAAAATAAATTTAAAAAAAAAAAAATACGGAACTCAACCCTTTAAGGGTACCACAGCTAAACGCCGATTTGCAAATATTAATATAATTAATTTAAATATTTAATATGTAACTGAAATTGTTGTTTTGCAATAAATGGTTTATTATTTTGCGGTGGGACATTGTATATTCTCCGAATCTTTTCTATACCAGCTTCACTAGTTCTTTAACCACGAGCAACATTCCATTAGAGAGGAACTAAATAACTGTCAGTATCAGCTTTTAGTTTTTTGCCACCCGTTACAAAAATGTAATACTATACCGTGTTATATTTTATCGCGAATGTGCTTAAAAATAAAACGTTAATCCTTTAAGGGAGAGTGAATGGTTGTATGGAATTTTAGCTTTCCTAATAAAATAGGAATTTTCGATGAAGCGAAATTTCTAATTTACATTTTTTTATGGAAACAATTTCATAATGTAGTAATTTGTTCACTGTTATAATATTTATAAACATTTAACAATATTAAGGTATATTAAAAAAGATTTAATAAAAGAAGCACGATAAAGAATGACTCATTTAAAAAAGAATATAAGTGAAAAGAATAAAAATAAGGAAAACATCTCACCTGAAAAGTATTAACAAAGTTAAAGAAAAAAGAGATAAAGTAGACGTTAGAAGAGGGTATTAGGCTGAGAGGCGGAGAAAGTAAAGAATAAGGGTTAATAATGATAAACATAACCCTAGACCCGAAGTGAGGCAGAACCGAGGGGGCATAGGCAGGTTATAAAAAGAAAATTTGGCGGGCAAACTTTCCCTTCTAAATCCTTTAAAATAAATCTTACTTTGGCTGTTAGTAATAGTCTGAGGCAAAGTAAAACTTTGTACTCCGGCGCGCAAAGAGGAATTATTGCTCCTTATCAGAGCGGTATAGTTTAAAATATATAAGGGTTATTGTTGTGGGTAGCACGTGGTATAAGGTGTACTGTACAGTGTTGCTTCCTAACCTCTGCTGTATAATATATCTCATCACATGAGTTTCTCAAACTCGTAACTAAAACAACCGCCAAATAACCTAAATCCGACCTCCCCCTCCTGAACTTTCTTCCTTTTACTTTTAACCTTTTATTTATTTTCCCTTTAGCACTCAGATTCATTTTTATAATTTTACAATTTCTCAAACTTTGCTTTGTTTATAAAAACTGATAATATAAAAATGTTCAAATATTTATCTCTAAATACTATTGCATTTTTGGCTAAATAAATAAATATATATATATATATATATATATATACCGAAGGTAATATATATATATATATATATATATATATATATATATATATATATATATATATATATATATATATATATATATATATATATATATATATATATATATATATATATATATATATATATATATATATATATTAACCAAACCTACATTCTAACTTTTAACTGAAAATGATTCTTTATTGTAAAGTATAATAATATTTAACTGTAATGTCAAGTATTATATTTCAGGTTACAAAAGGAACCAAAAATATGGTTATACCCAGAGAAGCCAATACGGCATGACCCTACTCTCTGTGAACAGTTGCTGGAAAAGGTGGAGAATTTCAAATACCCTGGAGCAACTATCTCCCAAAAAGAAACAATAGATTAAATTAAATTTTTTATTTAACCCTACAATTTATAACAGAGGATGATTTCATAATGCCACGAGTAGACGCTTAAGTAAAAACGGAAATTAATACCATTAGCATGTCGTCAAGAAAAATGTATTTCAAAAATGTTATGTGGGTTACATACGGAATAATTGAAATTGACGACAAAACATAAAAATCGCCTGCTGGTTGCGGAATCATACAATTCGACGTATTAATAGTTGGAGTCTCACATCACTACCTGATAAACGGTCCTCCAAGTACGACAAAACATTCTCATAAACCTAGATATATTGAATTTAAATCCCATAATATCTACTTTAAATATTTTACAATTAAAAATAGTCTACCGATTTATGTGACAATTAGCTTCCCATTGCTGTCTACTTGATTTATTTATTTCTTCCTAGCTCACCGAAGGTAACGGAAGCCATGTGCTCGTTTTGAAGAACAAAATTTTTTTTTTATGTCCCCGATTTCAAAAATTCCAAGACAGAAATCCATTTCAGACATTAGGGAACATATTTAGTCCCGTTTCTGTCTGTCAGTCTGTCGCTCAATTTTTGCGAACTAACATAATATCTTAGTAAAAACTACTCGTCCGATTTTAATGCTATTTGGATGGTAGGTCATAATTTGCTTATTATAGCTCCCATGTAAGTTTCAACCATCTGCACCCATTTGTTTTGATTGGTTTATCGAAGTCAAAAAATGCTCTTTTAATAATTTCAACGGTCTGACCTCCTTAAATTTTGCAAAATTAATACTTTTATTCATGTAAAATATTAAAACAATTTTGTCAGATTTTAAAAAAAGGAGGGAAACCATTTTTTTAAAAAAATTGATTTTTATAAACCACTTTTTTGGGTACTTAAAACATGCAAACTCATCAGAGTCTTAAAATCGAGTTTTTGTATACCATAGCAATACTTTTTCTCGAATACATAGAATATAAGAAAGTAAAAAAGGAAAAGCTTTACATTTTACTTACATTCTTTACAACAAAATTGAAATTATATTTGAAAAGAGAAACTATTCAAGATATTTCTTATTTCTTCAACCAGTTCTGTCAAGATATAATTTAATATTGTAATATTATTCAGAGAACAAGATTCCATGAATTTACAAAGATAAGGAATGATCATGGGCGCCCATATGGGGGGGCAAACAGGGGCGCTTGCCCCCCCCCTGGAATACTGATCCATTTTTTTAAAAAAACAAATGTAAGACTTTTTAAGTTCAATTTATAAATATTTAAAAAAAAAACCATTAGGGTAATAGCGAATATTATAATAATTCTTCGTATGTATAGTTGTAGTGTATGAAATTAGTACAAAAAAAAAATATATATAAAAAAGTAAGAAATTTATAGATAAAATATTGAAGCAAAGGAGCAAGTTATTATAGTATGAAACCGGATGAAACGTTTCATTCTTGCAGTATTCTTCTTGTCGAAGTTTATCAAATTGTATCGTCTCACCTCTCTCTCTTGATACCCTAAGGACACCCTATATTGCCATTATAACACTCTCTTATCAATTCTATCACTATCTACTAATCCTTTTTTACTTTCAATTTTATACAAAATTACACGTTGAATGGAGTTTTTTGTTGGAGGGAGGGATGATGATACATGCGCACAGATACTAAATAAAAGTCAAAATAAGATCAGTCCTTTCTGTTCCGTCTTTGCCCCCACAAAGATTAAAATTGTTTATTCTCTTTTGGAAATCTCGGAACCTCTAACATTAAATTCAGTTTCTACTGTCCGTGGCTTGTTTATCAAAATGGATATTCGCAAATAGATAATGCCCTATTTTAATAAAACTTTTTTATTGTTACTTTAAAACCATTTATTTTTTTATTAGATTATAGAATATAAAAATGTTTAAGTTTGAAATCTATAATTAAATTTCGAATATGATAAAACAAATTAATATGTGTATACATATATATATATATATATATATATATATATATATATATATATATATATATATATATATATATATATATATATATATATATATATATATAAATTATTTTGGCCCCCCCCCTAAATTTTGGACTATGGGCGCCCATGGGAATGATGTATAATATAAATATTAAATAGTAAAGTTAATATAAATATTAAATATATAAATAAATATTATATATATATATATATATATATATATATATATATATATATATATATATATATATATATATATATATATATATATATATATATATATATATATATATATATATATATATATATATATATATATATATATATATATATATATACACACTTTTCTTTATCGTTTATGAAAAGGTAAAAATAACTAAGGTGCTTAGGTCAAAGAAAACAAAGTGCGTGACCGCCAATATTCAACAATAGTGTGAGAAAAAATATCTACAGGTGTCAAATCAAGAGAAAAATTTATGTGAAACAAAAATAAGTTCGGAACTTTTTTAGACTGTTACTCTCCTCATAAAAAAAGCAGAAGGGAGTAACAATTTTAAGAATGTTCTTTACTGTTACTCCCCTTATAAAAGCAGAGTGTGATATTTTCTTTGTCCCAAAGTATAGGTACACATTGGACTAATCATTCCTATGTCTTAATATGTTAATAGTTATTAAGATAAACAAATGAATGAATAATTATATCCCTTAATATTCTAAAAAAGGGAGTAACAATCTAAAGAAGTATTAATAGTTCTATCTTTTCATGAAGATTTGACCAAACACAGGAAATGAACATAGGATTTTGATAACGTCTAAAGTCTAAACCTAGAGCATTGATAAATTTATGTATTAATCTAGATCCGGGGTTCTCAACCGGTGGGTCGCGACCCCCTGGGGGGTCGAAGGACGTGTCTGGGGGGGTCGCGAAATCCGGGGAGAATTTTTTTTTTTTTTTTTTAATTTAATTTTTCAATTACATAGGTACATTTTCTTAACTTTTGGTTAACTGCAATAGCATAGCTTGAGTGCGGCCTTCAGTGATCTTAATATATAATTATTTTTTTCATTTCCATGTATTACTTATCCAAATATTAATAAAGTCTTTAAATAATCTAACTAGCATATCTAATGAAATAATACATAAATACTATAAAATAGAATACACTATAGAGTTATAGAGAATAAAAGATTAGAAAAAAGATTATCCAAACAAAAAAATATTTATATAAAAAAAAGAAAATATATATAAGTGACTCATTTGTTCAAAGCTGTACTGCTTTTAGCCTATTCAAATCATCTCAGGTGTAACTTGATAATTAATAAATTCTAAATAATATAATATGAACAAATATAATCATATACAAATACAACAGAATAAACTATAGAGAAAAATATATAAAGTAACAATAAATGTTTAACCAGACAACAAAACGAAAATTTCAATTTCAAACAAAACGAACCCCCGGACCCCCCCCCCCCCCCCATAAATCCCCCCAACTTTACGAAATCGATTCAGCAAGCTACACATGATTGCTATGAGTAAATACAAATTTGTTAAACTTAATAATTCAGAGGGGGTCGGCGAAATAGTCTACCTAAAAAGGGGGTCGCAGTGTCTAAAAGGTTGAGAACCCCTGATCTAGATGAATGTTTGTAATGATGTATTACTCAAAATCAGTCAAGTCATTATCCTTGATAAATTGAATTTTATTTTTATTAAAAAATATATTAATTTTACAAAAATATTGATTTTGGAGGATGTGTGTAGTGTGAGGACTAAACCTGATAAAATTTCAAAATATTCATTGTCATTATAATTTCCATGGAAATCAATTTGCATTATTTAGCACTGTTGAATAACTGCCACAATACTAAAGAATTCCATGTTTTATGACTAGGTTGTCTCTTCTCCATCGATATAACATGGGGCCAATATTTATATGACATAACTAAAATTACAACACCTAGCTAACGTAATTTATTTTTAATCAAACAGATATATCGATTTTATCAAAATAGATAATTTAAATAAAAATGTACACTGCCTTAATTAATTTGCTTCAGAGCTTACCGAAGGTAAAGTAACCTATGTGATCGTATCTGAGGAACTAAAATATTTTGGTCTCCGATTTCAAAAATTCCAAGACAGAAATCCGTTTCAGACATCCGGGAAAATTTATGGTCTCATGTCTGTCGTTAAAATATTGCGAACTTAGATATCTTAAAAAGTACTTGTCCGATTTTAGTTAAATTTAGATTGTATAGGTCATAATTTGCCCATTGTTGGTCCTATATAAGTTTCAACCTTCTGCGTCAATTTGTTTATCTTTCACTTGCGCACAAACATACATTTATTTACATCTATATCTTCTAAAGCACACATCTGATTTTTATGGAATTTTAATGGTTTGTCGAAAGTAGCCTCCAGACTAATTTCAACTGTCTGCGTTCTTTAAATCTTGCTAAATTGATACTTTATATTCTTGTAAAAAAAACCGATCAACTTCGATAGATTTAAAAAACGAGGGAAAATTAAATAAATTTGACCATAAATAGGTTGTAAAAGCATAAAATATCATGTAATGATACATTACATTAGCTTAATATACCAAATAGGAGTGAGGAAGCTATGTGCCACACTAATAGGCAGACTATTTTAATAAGTGTCTCTACCGCAATAGTATTATATAGATATTACCCTTTTTTGGATATTTTTTATCTTCAAGATTTTTAAATTTAAGAACTGAACAGAAGTAGTAATAAATACTTGCTTATTCCTCTTATATTAAAGTAAGTTTATAAGTAGCAGGTACTTAAAATGATCTATTACTGTATGTACATCTACTCAACTAATGATACAAGAGCATTGTAAATAATCATTGCACTCCAAGTTTTACCTTGACTTCCAAAGTATTAATAACAATATAAATGAATTAATTTACAAGTACTGGAATTATTAAAGGGTTCCCTAAGAGCATATAATATAGTAAATATTGAGGATTTCTTGGTAAGGATTTTGCGGGGGCCCAAGTGCCCACATATAAGAGGAGAATTTAGTGCCGATTGGAGGGCTCCCTGGGTTTTAGAGCTTTTCTAGATAGGGAGCCAATATAAACCCTTTCCCAACACCGAGCTTTGCATTTCGCCTATAATATACATACTAAGATTAGTTCAGACAAAATTAAATTATTTAATAACACTACCCCTCGTATTTTAACATTATTCAATTATATGCTTATAATATAATTATTTTCTTTCTTGCCTTATCGCACAAGAGATAGAGAAAACCATTTTAAAATGTTAATTTAAATAAATATAACTAACTAAGCTCATTTGTTCTGTTCCTGTGAATTAACAATATAAACTAAAGTAGTCAAGAATTTAAACGCTCAAATATATATTGGAAAAAAAAAAAAATAGTTTTCCAACATTGAGGATCCACGTATTCAGGACAATCCCGGAAGCAACCAAGTTTTTTTTTTTTTTTTTTTTATTCATAAATTTTTACTTTGACGTGGAAATAATAACAAATGGGGGCCAGGGTAGCTCATAAGGGAGAGCAGTTGGCTCTTCTTTCAATCAGGTTAAGAAGCACTGGGCGTGTTCACTCATTGGATGGGTGACCACACAGATCTAGAGTCAGTTCCTGGACCGGGGCCCCCACTCGGTGTTCGCCTAGCATCGCAATGCTCATTATGCATATAGCAGCTTATGTGAAGTGGCGACTAACTGATTGTATAAGGTAACTGATAGCAATGCAATGTTTATACAGCTGATGGAGCGGCACACTAAGTGGCACACTAACCCCGAATCATTCATAATTGAAGCGAGCGTAAAGAAGCTGCTTTCATTCAACAAACTATGCATCCTATCCCTGTCTGTGTGTCGGAAACCTATGACGATAACTTGAGTAAAAGTTGACCGAGTTTGGTGAAATTTGATACAAATGTTCATTTTACCAATATGTATATACTCAGGACAAGTTCTTTAGACAACGTGATCCGCAAAACGTTCGCGTGAACTTTTTAAATTGAAATATTAGGATGGAAAAAAATGTTAACTCCATCTATTGGATGAGAAAACATTTTTTTTTTTTAATACAATGCTTTAGTAAAACCAATAGCGACACCGCTATGAAGTGTTAAAGATCGCTAAAACTATTAAAGTGGATCTAAACGTTTAAAATAAAGAAGAAAACAATGTTTTCACCGATATCTTACGTTCTAACGGATTAATTTTAATAAAACTTCACTTGAATCGTCTAAAGTCTAATGTACTATTGAAACATGCACGTAAAATTTATTTAATTATTTAGTCCATTTTCTGGGATCATGTATTAGTAGATGTTTATTTTAACAAACCCACTAAATTAAAATAGAGTATTTATTGAAATAATAAAACATTACATTTTTTTTTTTTTTTTTTTAATATTCTCATATAAACCTTTTATATTTACTCAGACTAAAACTCATTAATACACACATTTATTTATTTTTAGCGAATTTCCATTGGAAAAAATTCGCTAATGGAGCCACTGAACTGGCATGGCGAGAGTTGGAGCCGGGACCCTGGCCAAAATTTGTTTAATGGGTCCCTGATCAAGAAAAAAATTTCTAGCGGATTTCTTGTGAGCACTATAACTCTCGAACGAATTGACGTATCAAAATGAAACTTGCACCGAAAAATCAAGCTCGTTGGGATGAGGATTGAAAATGGGATAATTATAACGTCATTAACCCCTCCAGATGAGTCAGCAAAGATTACAAAAAATCAAGTGAGGTATCGCTTCGTATGTTTTTTGGGGTCCTTAATCCAAAAAATGAGTTACCATAGCGATTCGAATAATAATTTAATAATAATAATAATAGTAATAATCATAATTTCATGTGGATTTCTTGTGAGCACGATAACTCTCGAACGAATTGACGTATCAAAATGAAATTTAGTTAAAAATAAATAGTTTACTTAGTTAAAAATAATCGTAGTAGTTTAAAAGAAGTTTCAACTGCACAACATTGAACTACAAATTTCCAATGGAAATTCGCTCGGCTTGCGGAAACCCACGGTAGGATTTTTTTAATTATCGGAGTAATTTAAAAATGAAATATTAATTAAATTTTATTTTACATCATTAAATTGTGTGGCCATCTTATTATTTTTCCATATTATTAATGTATCTGGCATTTGGTAGATGGAAAGATGTCTGATGTAACACCAAGCCTTTACTGAACCGATATCGGGGAGTACTTGTACTCTCCGATTGTGCACAGACCACGTTGTTACTATCAGAGAACCATGACCCTCCTGAGATGCCTCAAGCATAGAAGACAAATCGTTGAAACCTAAATCTACTGAGAAGTAACTATGTAAGGTAACTAGGTAAAACTAGGTTAAGGTTGTTGATTATAGTTAACTTGAACCAAATTTGCTAAGTATCGACTTGTTCGATCTTTTTGTACAAACAATCAGTAATTATCAGAATTTGTTAGTCAATTAAATTACTATGGTTTATCTTTAGTTCAGTTTAGTTGCTTAGTCTATACTACATAGTTAAAACTAATTATCATCTGCAACTGGAGTTTAGAATTTAACCTTAACTTACTTTTATTGAATAAAGCCCTATTATTAAATTCCATCAAATTACTGATAAAGCAAATTAACACGAGTTTAATTCCGACTGCTTATGACAGCAATTATTAATTCCTTGTTTCCCATCTAATAAAGTGTATTAATCTAATAAGTGTATTAATTCTCCCATCTAATAAGTGTATTAATTCCTTGTTTCCATCTATATAAAGTGGTGTTTATATTTGTGTCTATTGTGTCTATATCATTTATCCGATGGGGCTCAAATTTTGTATTTACATTAAATAAGTAGAATTTAAGTAGTATATTTAAGTAACCTGATAACGAATTTAAGTTTAAAAAATTTTGTGTCTGAACGGCTGAACAGATTTTGTAGGTTTTTGGGTACAATGTTAAGCTTAATTTTACGGGAATTATAGGCTATAAAACTTTTTGCTAGTTGTATATGGGGCAGAGAATAGGGCTTCTAAATAGATTTCAAAATTCAAATTTTATTTTTTTATAAAAAATGTATTTAACCAAAATTGCAAAGGAAGCTACAGACAATATTTTATGTTCTGTGGAATTTTCTGTAGAAAGAACTGTTCAATCACTTTAAAAAAAATTAGATTCATTTTTTTAAACATATATTATTAAAATAGTTTATAAATCATCAAGAAGACATTTGCTTATCAATTACACCTTAATATGCCTAAAACCATTATAACATAATTATAACCACTTCTTTAAAACGCAAAATAATATTTGAGAAATGGCTCCTATTTTGTATGTAAACATAAAAAATATATATGTTCAATACAATGTTCATACAAAGATAATTCCAATGTTAACTCAGGGATGTTAAAAGACACGGGGGGGGGGGGGATACAGAAGGAAAATACCGCTGCTTTTCCTCTAAAATTAACATTTAAGCATTTTCCATCAGTAGTCGGAATTAATTAGTAATTTGGTATATTTGCAAATTATATTATCAAAGGGGAGGGGGTATAGAAATAAGGGGAGGAATAGAATCTAAATATTCTCGATAAGGAAAATAATTTAAAAGTTTCTTGAGGTTAGGTTTATAAACCCATCAATTTAAAAAAACTAACTCCGCAGCGAAGCAAGGGTATCCAGCTAGTTCACTATTTAAAAAGCATGCATTTTTAGGGATGGTGTGTTAATATGTATGTAAGTATATTCTATGATGAAGGTATAGGTATATGCACACCCTAAAAATAATTCTGTCAGCGTAGGGTCAAAGTTGATAGTGCCTAAGAAAAAGTAACCTTTTCTTTGATACGGACAAAAAAGGCCAATCCATTTTATTTTCTATTAACGTCCATGCCATGAAAATGCTTTCAATAGCCGGAAAAACGTTCGATTTAACATCCTTCAGAGGTCTATTTTTACCTTTTCCTCAGATACAAAGAAGTAAAATTCTATAATCGATATTAATATGTGCCGAGCACGTACTATATTAACAAAATTGTCAAACATTTCGGTAGTACTTTAAACAAAATTATTCAAAATATGTACAATAACGAGACCTTTATTAGATCCCTCATTTATTAGTCAGACAAATTTGACTTTTATATATTTATACTTAATATATATATATATATATATATATATATATATATATATATATATATATATATATATATATATATATATATATATATATATATATATATATATATATATATATATATATATATATAAACTAGAGAGAGAAATCACACATTTATATTAAAGATTGATAGGAACCATGAATAAAACAAGGAAAAGAAAGTGGGATATATAAATTATCTCCAAAAAAAATTCTCTGTTATACTGAATAATAAGTTTTTAAAAATTCCGTAGTTTTTTTTTTTTTTTAGAATTATAAATCTAAAAAAAAGAGATAGAATGGGGCCTGACTGCAGATGTATGCATAAAGAACAGAGAGACTGGAAGCATAGGGAGCTCAAACCCAAAACCAGGGATCCAGGTAATGGAATATACTCTATTATTCATCAGGCATAATATACTTGCTAAGCTTGCCCTGCCCACTCCGGGACTACAGAGGAAAAAACTTTAACGGCTCAGAGCATGCGTAATGTGTGCAACAATCTTATAACAGTGTACGCGGAATAAAATAGTGGATCCATGTAAAACAGTATTCATTCAAAGTCTTTATACAACATTAAGTAAAGCTTATCCTTTTTCCTTTTATTTAAGTTTAGAAGATACAGCTTATTACCATGACATTATAATATAAGTCTCTTTAGAAATGAAATTTCAATTAGTTTAGTAGGACACCATGTCTCTGCAAAAAAACATTGAACGAAACATTGTGATTTATTGTATTCAAAAAACGTAAAAGTAACAGCAATATACTAGCTTTAATCAATTTAAAGTATTTTAAGATACGAGTATATCTTACAATAACGATTGTATATCTAACACTATTGATTGTAAATTTTATTTTATGCAGTATTTAAGTGTAACAGTTTGTTTTTAATCTTTAGCTTGAATCAATTTTCAATTTATAAGTTTTCTCTACGTTGAAGATGGAGGCATAGATCGCGTACTAATATATATTAATCAAACATATCACTTGAAACGCTCGAAACTACGCTCCTTTATGTCAAATTTATTGTGATCAAGATTACCAGAATTCCAAGAAACAATACACAAGCACCGCATACACTTTTTTTACAGCACACAGCCACCTAGAAACTGTTTTAGAAACAGACATAACGATTCAAACGGAAAATACTTCGACAATTTAATAACTATGAACAAACTGATCTATTTTTATTTTTATTTTTTATATTAAATTAAAATTACTTAAAAGGGATCATTATAGTCAGAATTTATCTATTTTTATATTTTATCCCAAAAATCAGTTATATATATATATATATATATATATGTGAATATATATATATATATATATATATATATATATATATATATATATATATATATATATATATATATATATATATATATATATATATATATATATATGTATGTATTCAAACACATGTTATAATTTGTTAGAGAGTAGTTTTGTTTCAAGTTAAAATTGTGATACTCATCATTTAAGAAGATTATTATAGCAGATATCACACCTAACATAAGTCTTCATCTGCGCTACAAGGTATAGTAAGATTTTATCTTAGTTCTATAGTGAAAATGATCGGTTATAAATTATAGCCTAATGTAAAAATAAAGAATTGACTTTTGTTTAAGGTCCTATAAGTTTTAAAATTAGATTAAAAAGAGGTTAATAAATATTAAAAATAAGACTGGATGTCCATACAACTAATTAACCGATGCATGAATGTTTGTATACATGAATATTTGTACTTTTGTAAAAATGTCTCAAAATAAAGTTGATGTTAAGGGCGTTGCTCATCAATGAAACAATTACAAAAATGTATCAAAGTCAGTTTCGTCGTTGTTTATTGAAGAAGTTTTAAATGTGTCCAGATTTATCAATGAAACCATTTATGCTTTTACAAGCCATTATTGTCTAATTTGTTTATTTTCCCCGTGTTTTTAATCTGTCAAAATTGTTTTGATTTTTGACATGAATTAAAGTATCAATTTAGTAAAAGTTAAAGAGCGCAGACAGTTCAAAGTAATCAGTTTAATTAATTAAACTTCGGGTTACTTTCGATAAACTATAAAAGTTTCATACAAATCAGATAAGTACTTGTGAACCTATAGGTGTAAATGAATGTATGTTTGTGTGCACGAGGAAGAATAACAAATGAGCGCAGAAGGTGGAAACTTATATGGGACCAACAATGGGCTAATCATGATCTACCATCCAAATTTCATTAAAATCGGACGCGTAGTTTTTAAGATATGTTGGTTCGCAGAAATAGAGCGACAGATCAACAGTCAGATACGGAACCAAAAATTTTCCCTGATGTTTGAAACGGATTTCTGACTTGGAATTTTTAAAATCGGATACCTAAAAATGTTTCGTTCTTCGAAACGATCATGAGCTTCCGTTACCTTCGGTAAGCTCGGAAGCAAAATAGTGACTGATATAATAGTGACAAGAGGGTTTAGCGTACCTAATTATTTATCTATGTAATTTACGTACAATAAACAGAAAGCCACAAAAATGGGGACTACCACAATAAAAAAACATGAATGGGATAAAATCTGATTTGACTCAGATCGATATTTTAATTGAAATTCAAGAAATATTTTCCCAAAGCCTTTTCCTGTCTAGACAAAAAACGTCAGTATAATTTACCAGTCTAGACTGAAACCGTCAAACTATAGTAATTCTTCCTCCACTGCTTTCTTCAAAAACTTATTTTAAAAAGGATAGAATACGCATACCACCACTACCAGGGGGTAAAAGAAATGGAAAGCTTTCCAAGGTGAACTCTAGCTAGTTTATTGGATTTCAGTTCGAGCAGACTTATCAGTTTTCTCCATCTTTTGGCGACTTTTCAAAACCCACCTTGTTCAAAAGAGCTTTACTTGATCAGCAGAAAAAAAAATAACTAATCTAATAAACTTGTAATCTTAACAACAAATGAATGCACTAGAATACTAAAATATTCTATATGAAAATTAGTAAGAAATCATCCTCCATTATTTAATAATTATAAGTTATCCATATTTTACTGTCATTATAAAACAAAAATCGGTCCAACTAGCTCGAACCAAACTTTCAAAAGAAATACATAGTGTTACTAAATTTAAATGCCGTTATAACTAATTTAATTAATTTATAATTAAACATTTTTAAAAAGTGTTCAACAGGTGATCGATTGTACTTCGTTTTCGATTTTTAGCTAAATCTGATTTAATTTAATAAATATATCGGTAACCAGATTTACCCGGGAAAGCATGAATGATCATCAACATTTTATTTTTTTTTCCATCACAATACTCTCTTCTCTCTATATATTATTACTGTGTTATCAGAAAGTAAAACAGTCCCGTGCTTAGTTTATAACAAAACATTTTATTTTTTTGCTTTAATTTAAAATCTTATTCTGGAGTATAAAACAGATTAAATTAAAAATCACAATTACCCACTTAAAGACCGCTATAATAGATACAACAATTATAAAAATAAAGAGCATACAATATTATATTCTGATATTTATGCTGTATTTTAACTATTGTAACAAGAGAAGTAAAGAAATTTAAGGGGAAAATTTAAAGAATATAAAAATTCTTTAGAGTAAAATGGATTCTTCATTTATGAGTGATATTGAGCGTTTAATTTATTCTGCGGTAAATTTATTCAGCGTTATTATGAAGGACATTTTAGTTATCCCACAGGATAGGTTCACTGTCATTTTTGTTTGGCAATTTTGCTATCACGAAGGCTGGGACTTTCCTTTCAAATTTTGTTTGGGTTTGCTAATTTTATTTCAGTCTTAACGAAGTTATCTTATATTAATTTATGCTAACTCTAAGAATTTTTCTTCGTAGTGAATTTACCTTCTCCACCAGTTTTGTATGTAGTTACATTTGTTGCAAGTATAGTTATATCTTTTAAGTAATCAAAAACTGCTGAAACGATTTCAATAAATATTTGAAAAGAAATTAACAGGTCATAGCTTGAGAAATAATAGAAAATTCTTACTTTCTTTCTTTAGGGTGAAAATACTAGTAGATGAAACCTTACACGGAAATAAAGTTATTGATTTTGTAATAATCTAGCAATGACTTGAATTTAATAAATACAATACATCCTTAATATATATAAATATTTTCTCGAGCAGAATCTGTTTTAACTAAAAGATTTCATAAAATAGAATAATAATAGAGCATGTTCTTGACAGAATGCCAATTGTGTTGAGAAGAAAGAAATAAATACTGAAACTTTCATTTTTCTACATCAGTTATAATTCAAAAACACTCTTTTATTAATACTTCATATTTATATGTTTACATCATGCAATTAATACTAAACATAATATTAAATAAAAGGAAAAATGAAAACATTCATTTTGTGAATTGTGTCCGTAAATGTATATATGCCTATATATTTTTCTACAATCTACATGTCCATGTCCAGTCAAATTATACATGTTCCTTGCAAAAGTCCTATGAAAAAACGTCGAAACTTTTGGACTTTAACAGAAGTTGCTCAATATCTCTATTCCTATGCATCGTAGAGCAAATTTAGTTATTATAAACATGGTAGAGAACAAAAGTTGCTACAGTTTATATTTGTACATTTTTTTCTTCAGGTTAAAGTTGTCCAACTACAGGGCAGTGAAGGTTTGATCATTTTTACAAAATTATAAAACACTCGTATTTTACAGAAATATTATTGACTAAATACAATTAATTTATTATACGTTAATTAAACATGAAATATTAATCAAATTTCGAAGTAAACACACGATTCAAAAGATGGTAAATACAAATAACAACAATTAAATATTGACTCTTACTTATTACATAATGATGTAGGTAATAATGTACTAACGAATTGAAGGCGAGAAGTAAGGAAGAATGTGTGAGGGAACTTTCCCCTCTAAAAAGTATTTAAAAATAATAAAACTAAATCAACAAGTAACCTACCAAGACTAGAACCACAAATGAAAATCAGATTTGCTCATTAATTATTATTTTGTCACAAGGCACGCGATACATATCCATCCTCCCCTCCTCCTCTTCAGCTCCATCAGCTATTGAACCACAAACAAATTAATACTCATCTCAACTAACATTCCTCACTTCTGACCAAAGTCCAGGTCTATTCTGTTCTTTTTTACTATAGCCAGCTCCGTCAGCTATTGAACCACAAACAAGTACTCATCTCAACTAACATTCCTCACTTCTGTCTTCTAACCAAAGTCCAGGTCTATTCTGTTCTTTATTACAATATCCAGCTCCATCAGCTATTGAACCACGAACAATTACTCATCTCAACTAACATTCCTACTCTTTAGTAATAACGTAATTAAGTCATTATACTTATTTACACATTTTTCGTCTCTTAAAACTATTATAGCCCAGGAAAATAAGGAATTCTCTGCCGAATAAATCCAATAAAGCTGAATTTTAGCACACACCTATATTTAGGCATTATAAGAAGGGGGTGAAAAGTCCCCATTGATATCGTGCCGGCGTTGTCAGATATTCAAGGTCAAAGGTCACGAAAATTGGTTTTTTGCCATTATCTCGCATACTATTAATCGGACGACAATTATAGTTATATAACAAATTGTAAATTTGATTATTCTCTACAAGTTTGGTTCTATACCTCTTTTACGTACGCGCAACCGTTTTAACGTAATACGCCTCCAAAAAACCATAAATTGCATAGACTAAACCCGCAACAACTATTCATTCGTTTCCACACCACCTTTGAGGTAGAATGTACGGCACGTTTTTTTTACATGGTTCCCCTGTTAGACCTAATCCATTTTCCAAAAACTAAGGCTATATATATATATATATATATATATATATATATATATATATATATATATATATATATATATATATATATATATATATATATATATATATATATATATATATATATATATATATATAGCCATAGTTTTTGGAAAATGGATTAGGCCCTAACAGGGGAACCATGTAAAAAAAAACGCCATTATATATTATTATATTATTATTATTATATTATTTTATTATTATATTATATTATATAATATAAATTAGATATATTTCGAGTCATGGAACAAATCCCAATGAGTTGGGATGTTTTGTAAATTTAATGTTTAAAAGGATTAAACCTAAAATATTTTTAACCCTAAACTTGTTTGAAATTAAGTAGTTTATTTTATTTTATATACATATTTACCACCAATTTTTACCATTTACCTCCAACTTACCCACTGTACCAACTGCAGTTTAAAACGCAATTGTAAAGAGCAAATGAAGCAATGTTATTAACACTTAAATAATTCCATATCAAAGTAACTAGGTAATTGCATAAAAGAATAATACTTATAAAAGGAAAAAATAAAATAAATCAGGAGTAAAAAAAAAAAAAAAAATAAATAAATAGTAGAAAATAAAAATGATCAAATGTATCAATAATAAAATTATGACTCGTCCTCTTCATCGTCTTCAACCTGTGTCAATTCTTTTTCTTTGTCTCCTTCAGTATCACTTTCTATCTCTGATATATTGTATTTTAAATAATGGATGGGGTTAACTTCATCGTCTTCATTTTCTTCGGTGGGTTCATCAGGTGAATCAATTATTAATTAGTAAATTAATTATTAATTATTTGAATAGGTTTTAACGAAACCGGATATTATGGGAACCTTTTTTTTTACAGATGTTTCAAAAATGATCACACTTTCAAGGTTCTGTAGTTCAATAACTATAGCCCGCAAAAAATGCATTTAAACAATATAGTTGTAGCAAATTTTGGTCTCTACAATATTGATAATAACTTCTTTTGTCCACCGATGCTTAGGAACATTTAGGATATTAGGAAAATTTCGACATTTTTCCAATATAACTCTGCTTGCATAGGGCTTTCTTTTCTGCGAACTTAGATTTTACTAGAGGCATTCGTCCCTACAATTTATTAAAACAATTATAGATACTCAATCTATAGATTTGCAAAGAAATCAATTTTTTGTACGTTTGACAGGACTATATTATCGGGAAGTGAAAATCATAGCTTCGTGAAAATACAGAATCTCAAAGATTAAAATAATTAAAAATATATAAAACCATAATTCAAATTCAACATGCGATAAGACAATAAAAATGATGAGTGTTTATTAGCAACTGCACAGTGTTTATTAGAATACATTGCTTTGAAGTTAAAAAAAAAACTACTGTAAAAGAAAAACTACATCTAAAAACATAATTGAGGTAAGACGAATGCTTTCATTTTGATTGATAGTTCTAAGTGAGAATGCAACGAGCTTATCTCCTTTATTAGAACAAATTAATCACGCGAAGTTTGATTTAAGTAGGTTATGCTTCTAGTGTTATCGAGCCACTGAGAAACAATGTTGTTATACATCTGCAACATAGATTGATGGATCACCTTAGACATGCAGTTTATCATCTTATATTCACCAGTAAAAACAAAAAGATTTTACTTTAGGAACAGAAATGTTTGCTCTAAGTAAAAATAATATATCAAATTAGGATTTTAAGGAAGTACTATACGACGGAGACCATCATTCTGCCATTAAGAAGGAGACATAATTCTGGAACAAAGGCAAGAGTGGGTAGAATTTGAAGATTTAAGCTTAGACGAAGGAATAAAATTAGACCTCTACGTTAACAGGAAAGAGATTTTGTTGCTCCCGTTGAAGTTGAATATCCCTTCTATACAACCTTGAGATTTGGATGCTATCTTCCATTTATGACAGAATCTTATCTCAAAAGAGTAAAAGCTTTTGTGCAATGAGCCATTATAATTCAAGATGGCGGTCCTCTATATATTCAAAAGTCCCTTCACGCATGTAATTGTAATTGTACTACTTTAAAACCGCTGGAAAAAAAATTAATGTATTTGGATAACGTTGAAGTCTGCAAAGCACGGATTTACAAATCATGAAGGCAAATTAATCTAGAAAGTTAATATTTGGAAAAGGCTTTTCCTTAAGGGACATAACCCAACCGCTAATAAGGGATATACAATCAATTTCAACCCAGTAGAGGTAGAGCAAGGAGACATAGAGAAGAGAAGGTATAATGGAGGTACTAAACCCCTAAGAATTCATTTTTGTCGAAATCAAACACTCTTTAGGGATTTAAATTTATCTATGGGGAGGGGAAAATGGGGGAGGGGGGAATATTTAAGCTCTCTTGATTGGTATGAAGTCTAGATCAAGGATGGAGGAGGTAGTTAATATATTAAGAATTGGAATAGTTTTATATAAAAGCAAAGAATTGGATGGCAACTGACAGAGTAGGTATTGCTGAGTAGGATTGCTTTGAAATCATTAAGCCTAAAGCCCACGAAACTTAGTAGGTATAGGATCCATGTCCTGATTTATTAGCTCTCTATATCTATATAAATACATTTTATATCATTAAAAGAATTGTTACCAAAAATTAATTAAGTCTTCTAATATCATGTAGTCCAAGTGATTAAGTTAAATGCCTAAATAGATTTATATAATATTTCTTTAGAATTAGGAATAAAATAACCTACGAACCGCACTATTTTTATCAAGATAAAATATCACACAAGGAACCTAATTGTGCTTATAAAAATATTAAAAACGTAAATATTGTGTATCAACGCCTTAAGGGCTTTTATATAATTTGAGTAAAAAAACAAAACAAATAAAAATAAATACAGAATAATATTAGTTTAGTACTATTCATTTTTAAAGAAAACACCATTGAAAAGTAAACTGTAAACGAATTACTATAATAACCGTCCAATCGTAAACAAAGCAAGTAAAAGGGAATGATAGTTTAAAAAAAAATCTGTTTTAAAAGAAAAATCAATAACCCTGATTGTTTAAAACAAAGAAACAAAAAAAAAAACATTTTATATTTTATTAAACATCTCAGGTTCTACTCAAAATTTGTTGATGAAACAAAGCCAATCAACATGCGCAACATGTTGGCGTTGACTACTGCGTAAAAATGAATCGATTTCGGTCAGCCAATTTTGCGCCTATAAAGTCGGACCGGAGGCGATGGCATACGGACAGACGCTCACATGAGAAGAGTAAGGCCGGATTTGGTATTCGTATTCGTATTATATGAAATTATGAAAAGTATCCAAACATTTTTTATTTCTGATCAACGAACAAACAAAACTTTAATTTTATATCATAATATAAATGCTTCCTGTCCCTTAATACCAAATAAATATTATTTTTCATCGAATACATAGGGTTGGGACCTTTATTACAATGTTTTCTAAAAGAGTTATCCGAATAAGCATCCATGATATAGATATTTTATTTAGTATAGACCTATCTCCTCCAAACTTAGACCATAGGATACCAAAATTGGGTAAAACTGAACAATATGATACGGTTTATAGAAAAGATGGCGGACTCTAACGTATTTTGACTCTTAACGTATTTTTTTGACAAAGGGATATAAACCCTCCTATGAACAAATCATACATATATAATTTCTCAAATGTTTAAATCATACAAATGTACTGTTTGACAAAGGGATATAATCTCTCAAGTGTATAAATTAAGCAAAGTTGTGCCGCCAAGCGATTCTCGACCGTATCATCTCGTTCAGTTCAGCCCAAAATTGATTTCACGAAAACATTGACAAATGATGAAGAAAATATTCAAATTTTTAGATGCATTGATAAATTTGAATTGGTCTTTAAACAATTTAAATAAAAATGCATTAAGTGAAGTTGTCAAAAGCTAAATCGGATTGTACGTGCCCTGGAAATTTCTTCGAGTTTGACCTCTACCTGGTTTATACACAGGAGGGTTGTTTTTCTTCAGAAAATGAGAATGAAAATGTTGTTTTTTTTGTGAAATGATGGGTTGATTTTCTATAGAAAATTCAAGGGTACACAAAATTAAGGTTTTTAATTTAATATGCGGGATTTTATCACCTAACCTCAAAGTGGGGGCACGTACAATCCGATTTTACCGTTGTCAAATTGTAGAGTAACGCAAGAAAAGACATAGACTAAAGTGGTAGCTGATTAGGCTCCTAAAGAGAAGAGAACAATAAAAGAAGACCAAAAAGATTATAGAGAAATGAGGCATAGATCTGCTAGAGAGAAATATATGGAAAAAATAATTAAAAATGATTTACGCTGAGAACTGTAGGGGTTAAGATGGGAGGCTTCTGCTCAGTAGTGTCATTACGAAGCTTATTATTAAAAGTCATATTTTAGTACCATTCGGATTTATAACTCGAAAATTAATATTCAGCATAGTGCGAATCAATATAAGAGCATCATATATGTAGTAATATACTAAATAAAATAAAATCCAGATTAAGAATAGAAATAACAATGTTTTTGTTTAAATACAATTATTATTATTATTTAATAATAATATATGTAATAATAAAATTGACAACCAAGCATAATATAATAAAAAAAATACCTAGGAGGCAAAAACGAAAACAGACAGACAATGACAAACTCAATGAACCACCAAGTAAAGTCAAGAATGACTGAAAAACTCACATGTAAGTAAACAAAAATAATTGCTGTTAAATTTGTGATTGTGGAAAAGTTAATTAATTAATAAATAATTCAAAATAAATATACGTAATATAAACAAACACAATACAAGTCAAAAATAATACAAGATAAAGAGAACTGAAGTTGTCATATTAAGCTCCTAATAATAATTAAAATAAAAAATAATAAATAGATCTATATAATAGAATTAATTACATGTCATGAATAATAAAGAAAATAATAGAAGAAAACGAAAATAAGCCCATTTATATATTATTCAAATACAATGATAAAATATATATTATATAAATTCAAATAATAAAATATTTATTTCTACCTCTGTAGACAAATATTTTATCATTTTAAAAAAAATTAATGACAACAATAAAAAATTGCCCCTTTGTTAAAGAATATTTAAATTTAAAAAAAATAAAGTTATATTTTCGTCTATTTAACAAAAATATATAATTTTATTTTATTAGTTAAATAATTTTGGGAATATATTATGTTAATAAATATATAATAAACAAATAATAAACAAATAAATTCTATAATGTTTGCAAAAAATACGGGGTTAAAATAAATAATAAATTAATTGATAAATGCATAAAAGAAACTATTTTATAATAATAAAATAAATATATAATAAAATAACAGTTAAAAAAATTATCTATAAGAGAATAAAAATTGGTATACATAATAATAAAAAATGTAATTAACAAAAAGTACCTATTTAATATTAAATTAAATAATACCGTCTGTTCAGTGTTTCCTTTTTCTTAAAAGAGTACTTTTAATGCAATTGATGTCATTTACCTTTTAGCTGGGTGAGTTTGGAGATGTGCTGGAATTGTGGGTGTATGTGTAGGTAGATCGCGATCGTCTGGGCAAGACCGAAGTACCGTAATACCAAGATAAGAGACAAGAATGTCGGTAGGCAACCGAACGAAGCGAAGCCTGAAGAAGGACTGGAGACTCGAGTATCAGCCGGGATGATGTGGACCAGGGGGGCCAGGATGGTATGAGTGGGGGGCACTACAACACCCCCCTCAAGCACCCCTCCTTAACTACTGTACCTTAACAATGTATACACTCAAGTTAACAACAAACAAACAAAACAATACAACAAGGCGAAAACAAGCTTCAACACAAACTAACATCCTGAAGAAATCCAAAAATAAAAATAAAAGACCAAATAAAAACAAGAATAGACGAAACTTCCAAGAAACTTTGTCTTATACATAGAGATACTTATTTTAAATCCTATAATATCTAATTTAATCACTTATTTGTAATTGAAAATCTTGCAAAAGTGACCAACAGGTGATTTTTTTGCATCTTGTTTCTGTTATCATCTAAATAAAATATATTTTCATTAATATTTCGAAACTAGAATTTTTCCAGGGAACCTCCTTAAATAGTAGTAAGAAGTGAAGTTGGTTCCTTGTATTATTAATCTTAATGAAGGTAGGGTTTTAAGGACAAATAAAAAATCGGTCCGAGACAACTCAGACTAACTTTCTCATATAATCTCGGTCCGAGAACCCAGAAACTTTTTGTTTTTGATATTTTAAAAAAAGCAGAGTTATTTTTATCAATATCTCGGAAAATAGATTATTCCAGAGAAAACGGCTTACTTCGTTAGATTCGTTTTTAAATGGACTACATTTTACAATTTTTTAATCAAAATCGTCGGAACCGTTTTGAAGAAATATTTTTTTAACATTTTTTCAGAGTTTTTGGAGTGTAACCCTTAAACTTGGGGGCCAAAAAACCATTTATCTATTTCGCCTAGGGATATCACTTTTCTAAACATGTATGCCAAATAATTTAATGTATTTATTAAAAACAGTTGTATAATATATATATTTAATCAAAAATAGAACTGCGATTACTAATACAATATTATTGTATATTATTATTATAATATTATTATATTACAAGTATTGTAATTCTATAATTAAACATTGCAATTACGAGGCTAATTGTAATTTTAATTCTATTATAGTAATTGGAAAAAGTTGTATGATTGAAAATAACTTTTAACATAAGATGAAACTTATTGTATTAAGTATTGATCAAAGGGAACCACGGCTACGTGCCGATTTGCTAGGGAATCAGTGTAAAACATTATAATTATTTGTTATTTGTTAAAAAAAAAGCAATAAATGGTTATTATTATTATTATTATTATTATTATTATTATTGATCAATATTAAGATCAATCAATATACACTTCTTCAGCCATCTAGTACTTATATTCAATATAAATATTATAAACATGATCCTCAGATCATTCGTATCCCACAACAGTGGGATTAACTCAGATTTATTAAGAATTATTTATCAACTTTTCAAATGTATTTCAGGATTTCACCTCAGGGTATGATTTTTCTGAACATTCATGCCCATTTTACCGAAATAGATGGATTAGGCGCCAGGTGTCTACACAGACAACAGATTTAATGCCACTATCGATAGACAAAATATGACAGACGACAGGCAGACAGACAGCCAGTCCTTAAAATGTCCAAGCCCATCAAACTAGAATTTTTGCACCATCACATATCATATCCTTTCTCTATAAAAATATATACACCGTATTTTAGGAATAAAATATTCAAAACTAAAATACAATTTTCAGAGTTTTTCCAAAATATTATTTATTTTAAAAACAAACTTTCCTACCTTCCTAACTCCTTACTTTGTTAATTACTTTTTTTTTAATTAAAAGAAAAAATGAAAATATGTCGGGAAAACCTTTTATGTACTCAGAGGTTGTAACTGAATTATTAATAATTATTCCTTATATTTAGAGTAAAATATTTAAAAAATTATAAAAACTAATTTATAACTGGTGCAGAATAAAAAGTAAAAAGAAAACACTTTTTCACTTCATCGAAGAAAAGAATACTCATACAACTAATACTAATACAACTCGTACTAATCATTTTCATGTACATAATTACTTCACCTCAGTGTGTTCTATTGTTGCGTTCTGTTTTTTTGTGTTTTCGTGAGTAAATTAAATTATAATTGTATATTTTATTAACATTTATCATACAAAGAACTCCTTCCCTGCAAGGAATTAAATCTAGCCACTCACCATCAATGCTTTTAGTTTTGTTTTCTCAGGAATTAGATTGTTTAAATTGACTCCATTTGTTTTTATCACGTCACTAGTTACCGCCAATGTCAACTTTAAAATGTGATATTAAAACACTAACTATTGGGAATAAGATTCCGTGAAATGCTATCCTTAACAAAAACCTAACCGTGAAAAAAGGGCTTAAGTTCCAGCCCCCACCCAAAAACGTCAGCCTATCAAAGTATTGATATCCTACACTGTGGCCAAGTCTTCACTTTCTTTAGACCATAACTTCACTTAACTTTTACTTTCCTGAGCAAGACCACACTTTAATTTTTATTGCTTAATTATTAATTATTCATTGTTAATTATTAATTATTTATTATTACTACTATATTTATTCATTGGTTTGTGTTATTTACCTATTATAAATTATTTGTTATTTGTTAATTAGCTAATCTATTTATTATATACATATAATGTACTTTGTATTTGCATTCTATTATGTATTGTTAGAGTGCCTCTCTCGTGGTGTGCACAGACTGTAGAGGACTCGCATTAAAAATGAAATAAATAAATTAATAAATACTTAGCCCGTTTTTGAATGATGATAGACTGACTTATTTGGGAGGGGGTCTGAAACTTTGTTCTTTTCTTCTAAGTTCACTACTTCTGATTACCCACATAACTCCTATGTGACCGCACATGATACTGATGTTTATTCCTTATTCAGAAACTGGCCAAGTGTTAAGCAATAAAAATAAAAGAGAAGACATGCCCATGAAAGTAAAAAAAATACGTGTGGTGCCGCGGGACACCCGGTAGGAACGAAGTTCCTTACATTTTTTATTAAATATAAATTATAAAATCACACTGCGAAGTACGTATACATTGCTAACTACTTATACATGGCGGAGTTAGAAAAGAGACAAAATTAAAAGTAACGAACTGTTTGTACCTGGCAGAGTTAAGGCAAAATTAAAAGAAAATCATTATTTGTATAATTAATGCAAGCGTCTTACTATAAATATATATTAAATATAAGAAAAAAGTTGATCATGATGAGTTTATAGTGAAAGAGTATGTTTGTTAAAGGAGTTTGGATTGAAATTGGACTGTTTTCTATCTACCCGGTCAATTAATTTAAAATATTATAAAATATATCTCTTCCCTGCTCTACAGCTTCTGCTTGCATCAGGGTGAAATTTTACAAGATTATATTTTATTTATTTACAAAACAAAGTGACATTTTTGACATATATAACAAAAATAATCAAAACAAGTCAAGTAACAGGCTTCCTTAATAACACTTTTTCCCGTCTTTTAATGCTTACGTTTACGCGAGCGCTGCGCGTGAACGCTTGGGTAGATAACGTTTTCCGACGAACTCAGCCTGGGCATTGGTAAAATGAACATGTGTACCAAATTTCATCTAACTCGGTGAGCTTTTACTCAAGTTATCGTCATCTGTAGATTTCGTGACGGATTTTGCGTGACGGTGATTTTGTGACGGTGATATTGGTCGTTATTTTCGGATTCACTCCCGGGCTCCAGAACGTGCCATAAGGAACTTCGTTCCAAAATTTAGTGAAGTTATGGTCTAAAGAAGGTGCAGACTTGGCCACAATGAAGGATATCACTACTTTGAAAGGCCGACTTTTTTGGGTGGGGACTGGAACTTGGCCCTTTTCAAGGTCAGGCTTTTGCTCAGGCCTTTTTGCTGGCTACAGCACTTCAGCATATTTGGTGAAAAAGTTAATTTTTACGAGGCCCTAGCCTAGAGGGAGCAAGGCCACTGTATTTTCCGTATATATACATTAAATTGTTTTAAATTCATATATGTTCGCGGTTGCTGAATACGAATCTGAAGTCTAAATTTATCCTATTCGTACAGTTTTCCAGGAAAATGCGCCTAAACCCTAATTAAGAATGTGTACTGAAGAGTGAGAAATAGTTATTTACGCACCAAGGGAGTAAAGTAAGTGATTGCACCTTGAGCGATGAAGTTGGTTGGATGAATTGGAAACATGACGTTCACACCCGAGGCAGAGCCGAGGGAGTTAACTATCGCGAGGGTGCAAGTGATTTTTATTCCCAGGTACGTACAAGATTTTACCTCCAGAAGGGAGAAAAAAATATGGAAAGATTTTAATTTTAAATTATTTTACTCAACGAAAAATATATATCAGTTCATCAAGGTCCACTAATGGTCTTTCATGATCATTCCTTATTTATCTATTTTACGTAACTTTATATTTAAATAAAAACGAGCAAATTTAAAAAAGAACTAATAAATTTAACTAAAATCAACACAATTAATAAAACATTTACTCAAAACACGGAGCGTTTTAAAACAAAACAAAGAAATATTTAAAAACAGCTGATTGCGAGACATGTTTGTAATAAACAGTTTTGCCAACTTAAATCATCTTTTACTAGAATTAAGTTGGCTGCAGTTAACCCCACATAACTCCCTGTGGCTCGGCCAGGCAGTTAAATATCACTTAACACCTTAAAAACCAGGCAGTTAAGTTAACTTCTTCTCCCACCTGGAGGTAAAAAAGGTTTTCAACTGGAAGAATGAAGAATTTGCATACAATACAAATCGATACAAAAGTACATGTACCTAATTTTTAAAGGAATAAGCAAATGATACAGTCCTAAAGTACAAATTGAGGCCTTTCGAATGATAACCAACTCAATAACAAACTTTTAAAAAAGTAGTCACAAGACAGGCCACTCGGGAAAAAGGTTAGTGTCATGTTTTCAGAAAATAAGAAGAAGTTATAAAATAATCAACTTTTTGGATTTTTTGTCAGTTACACGGGTATAGCTGCAAGTGTGCAAAATTTCAAATTTCTAGCCATTCAGGAAGTCACTGATAATTTTGATGATGAGTGAGTGAGTCGGTAACAAAAATCTCAACTTTGAAAATCTCCCCTGTTAAAGAAGCTCTGGGTGTTAAGGGCTCAATTTTGCACTGTTTTCTAAGCTACTTAAGTTTAATCTATGTTTCAAATTTCAAAAGCCCATGTAAGAGAAAGCAGATATGAGGGTGAGAAAAACTGGGTGAATTGGTTCAAATAAACATACACCGCTTACTGGAACTTGGCCTTGCGCACTACCGCGCGCTCAGATCAAGATACGTATTTTTCCTTTCTTTCACCTCCCCCCTCCCCGGTCGGAAAATTATACTTTAATACATCTAATCTTCCTCTTTTCCTTGGTTGGCCGTAACATCCCTTAGTGAGTCTTTGCCATACGTCTATTTGATTTGCATTAACCCTAGAAGTCTAACCTGGAGTCAAAATTACTCCCATTTTTTTTAACTATGAATGCACGGTGTCTGTAAAACTCAGAACCCACATCTCAGCTAGGCTATCTCCCACCCTTGAATGACCCTTCTACACTTCTATCAGTTCCACATTCAGATTCTAAAGAGGACGTATCGTTTGTTTTTCTGCAGTCACGAAGTCATTTTGACTCCTGTTTAGTCTTACACGTAAATTTTTTGTAGGTAATTTTGACGCAGAATAGTATTTACAGCCTAATCTAATAAGTGTTATTGTTTATTTGGTCATTTTAAATAGGTATTATATAACTTTTAATTGAATAATTATTACAAATTGAAGGTAATATCATTGTAATTTATTCATTTATAAGTATAAATTGTTATATTACTTTGTCTTTATATGTCTAAATTATATAAAGTTAATAGAATATAAATATAGTCAAACAATGGAGAAAAAATACAATGATCTAAACGACATTTGTCGCTTAATGAAGGAAATGACCGATACAGATACCGATTATGAAAAAGAGCGTATTCGACAATAATGGTGACACTTGTGATTTGGACCCTGCCCTGATTTGAGAATAGAAAATGCCTTTTTTGATCCCATCAGCGATGATGGGGAAAATGATAAATTAATTGAAACAATTTACGAAATTGATAAACCAAAGGAAAGGAAAGAAAAAAGCTACATAAAAAAAAGTAAATAAAACCACTCCGGTAGATAACAATACCGGATAGTACCAATAGATAGGATAACAATAGTAGTCCAGATTGAAAAACCGGAATTAAAAGGAAAAAATCGTTTTTTATGGCAAACAAAGCACCCAAGTGTCCCATTAACTAGCACTAAAACGTGTTAAAAAAATATTATACATATTAGGCCTTGATATTTAATAAAAATGGGTATAATAGATTAGGGAGTCAATATGACTCAAGGTTAGTCATAAGAGGTTAAAAAGTATGGTTAGCGTTCTAGGGTTAAGTATATTAAATTGTTAAATCAGAATATTATCAAGCAAGATTAAATTTGGAATAATCTAAACTTTATTGAAGTCAGAAAACTATAAGCAGGGGTAAAATAAAGTAGAATGTTTCTCCACAAAATGTAAAATTATATTGCACTAAGTCTGTTTTCGAAGAGTAAAGGGTCATTATCAGTGTCTGAGAATAAAAAGGTTAAAGCGAATGAGTCCAACACAAATAGAAGTTTAAATCTAACTCTACTCGTGGACCGAATTTTTCTCATTTACCTTTCTATGAGTCTCATAGGCACTGGATACGCAACTGATGGCGATCATCCCCAGGTTGTGTAGAATAAAGTTAATTTTGATGGTTAAACGTTTCAATTCATTTCTTACGAGTATAACACATTGGCAAATATCATTAAGTTCGAATATCTTCTTCTACATCTAAATGTGTCTGTTCCAATAATAACTCTCGGTTAAATAATAAGCATTTTAACCTTTTATTTAAATTATTTAAAACTAATTCGATTTTGTTTGATTTTTTCTTTTGCTTTCGAGCCTAACGAAGGTAGCGGAAGCTATGTGATCGTGTTGAAGATTTTTTTTATGTCTCCGAATTCAAAAAATCCGTTTCAGACATCGGGGAACATTTTTGGTTCCGTGTCTTTCTGTCGCTCAACATTTTTGCGAACCAGCATATGGGTCATTCTCTCAAATTGTGCAAATTTCAACTTGCAAAATAGTATAAAAAAAAAGTTTGAATTTATCACAGCCATACGTCTTATACTACTCTTCTGTACATACCCAACACTTCTTTATACCCAGCAGAGCAGGAATTTATGTTCCTCACTAGCAATTGAAAATTTTAAAAAAATTGAAGGTGAGGGAATGAATAATGTGGTGAGGAAATGAATAGTGTGGGGTGGGAATGAAGTTATACGGAGAAACTTATTTAAGAGGTAATGAAAAAACGAAGAAACTTAATTGTTTTATTAAATAAATAAATAAAATATTATGAAATTTAAAATAGAAAAATCAAACCAATGTTCATAAAATATTTAAAAATACCACAAAAACAAAACAAAATAAATTGTATTATACACATTTAGTTAAATAATAGATCAATTTAAATGTACATTTCAAATTATACATTTATTTTTACATGGCATGACAATGGAGAACTTGCATGGGATTGACTGTAAAGGTTTTTATTGCTTCAATGTAATATTAGTCCTTTAACAGTAAACAGTTGATGAGGACACTCCTTACTAGTCCTTAATACTAAGTTGGTTCCATGCCAATGCGATGTCATGTCGACAGGACCCAAATTTTGTTGTCACTTACTAATTTTATCAATTTTTTCGAAATTTTGAGTGGGGTAAATTCCATTATTCTTAAAATAGGCTCTACTTTCGATTAAAAAAAATCTTGCAGTTTCTATTAAAATTTAATATTAAATAAAAATAAAATTACACAACAATCAAAAAAATAAAATACACAACCTGTACAACATAATAATAATTTTACATTATTATTATTACTATGCCTTTTCCTTTATTTCTTTCAAAGGAAAGGAGAATTTTAAAATGGTTTTCCTATTATTGAAAATAGTGCCTGGTTGTGGCAGAATTTTTAAAATGTGTTTATTGTGTACAACAAAGTTATGGTTTTTTTCCACTATAAATTTGTATTTCATAAAATAAGTTTTTCCTCGACACATTTTTTCTCAGATACCTCCCTAGATCCCTTCCCCCATTCCTTTAAGAGGGTATTTGATACTCCCCACTATCTCCACTAGCACCATGCGTCCTGCGCACATCAAAAAAATGTTATTCTTACGTGGATTATAATATAGGTGCACGTAGTAGTTTTTTTAAAAAATACTATAGCTCCCCTCCCCCACCAAGAATTTGAATCTGATAGGTACTTTGGTTCCACTGGAATGTTTTAATGATTAATGATTTAATCGATAAATCTAATTACGTATATTTATAGTAAAGATATATATATTTTTTTTTTTACAGATAATCTTAATTAATACGTTCCTTCGCCCAATATTTCATTCTATCAATAGAAATTGGTGAGGGAATGAAAGGTGAGGGAATGAAATGTTTAATGTATTCCGCCTCTAAAAATTTTCCTAATAATTGTATTTACAAAACAATAAATAAAACATGTGTTGAATAGCCTAATGTATACAAATAATAAATAAAATAATTAAAATCTCAATTATTTACTTTTTTATTGAAGGCGAGGGAATGATCAGCAATAAAAACACAGTCTCAACTAAACACACTTTTCACTGTACTAAGACGAAACAATAAGAAAAGGCGGGAAAACAAAAGTGCGGGAATGTTCAATCAGCTCCAGGAAAATGAATCAGTATTGTTGCGGTCTTTTTATCCCTTTCCACTGCCCGCCAATATTCAAAACTTGTGTGGTGAGGGAATGAATATAAATTTATGGGACAGACAGTTTAAGTTGATTTTCTCTTACCCAATAACAAGGAAACTCTTGAAGACCTTATAGTTGGCACCTTGGGGACCCTCCTTAGGCATAACCTCGATTACACCTTGAAAATATGTTTAGAAATGGGGTTTTTAGATGTCTAAACTGTGTGGGTCAGGTTTTGGACAAGGTGAGGGAATGAAAATTTTCGTATTTTCGATTTTTTTTCTAACCTATAAACAAATAGCAAAACTACGTTTTAACTCCCATCTTGCACATCTAAATGCCCTGAAAATTAAACTGTTTTCCCCCCCTCCTCAGCTTGGACGGATAATGAAAAAAATCTTCTGGACAACAATTTGCACTTTTTCGGAGAATGACCCATATATTATTACAACTAGCAATTCGGATGGTATGTCACACATAGCCTCATAATCCGATATATTAATTTTAACACTTCTTAAGTTTTGTGATCGTGTTGAAGATTTTTTTTATGTCTCCGAATTCAAAAAATCCGTTTCAGACATCGGGGAACATTTTTGGTTCCGTGTCTTTCTGTCGCTCAACATTTTTGCGAACCAGCATATATTATTACAACTAGCAATTCGGATGGTATGTCACACATAGCCTCATAATCCGATATATTAATTTTAACACTTCTTAAGTTTTGCTAAATTGATACTTATATGGTGTAAAAAAACAAAACATTTTTACAGATATTAAAAAAGGGGGAAAATTAAACATAAATGGTTTGTAAAAGCATAACCTCATTAAAGCACGTGATAGGGCTTGAGAAAGCTATGAGCTACACTAATTGGAAGACTATTTTTAACAATACTATAATTTTAATTTAAAACAAATATAAATAAAATGAAAAATGTTTTAGTTAGTGTTTTTTAACCCTTAAATAAATGTTAAATTCTATAAAGATACTATATTTAGGACTCCAAATGAAGCTTTTTCATTGTAAAAAGCAAAGCCTCAACTTTAAAAAACTAAGAAATTATAACAAGACACATTTATCAAAATTTGCAAGTGTAAAAAAAGTTTTATAATATAACTTTGACTTCTACTTTACTTGGAGTATTTTTATAAACCCGTAATGAAAAAAAATGAAAAAAAAATTATATAAAGAATGGGTGGAGTAAAGAAGAAGTGTTTTTAAAAGTTTTAAACTTATTACTGCTGCTTATTTATTTACTAGTTAAAATAACACCTAGGTAAAAGATAAAAGAGAATAAATAGATATTAGGACTAGTAAAGTCCATGGCAGTTTACAGTTCTCGTTTTAACCAATAAAAGCCTTCTTAAGAATTTATCAAAATTCCTATAATAGACGACTTTTTCCATCTAATGAAAAACGCGCGGTAAATTGTAATACTTTTTTTCTTTAGGAAGTAGAATAAAAAATATCTATGTCAATATATATATATATATATATATATAGACAGGAAATCTAAATTTCAAATTTTCCTTTTGTTTATGTAACATCTTAACAGTGTTTAGTTTATGAACTTGGAATATTTAAAATAAATATTTTTTCTATTCGTAATTTTAGTATTAACTTACAAATTTAAATTTCCATATACATTAAATCGTAGAATTATTTTTAAAAAAAATTAAAATTGATAAGAAAAAAGGGAAACTCTCATGAGAGACAAAAAAGTTTTTTAAAAATGATTCCTATGGCCAAAGATATTGATTAACAATTCTTAACTAGTAGTCTAATTATGGTTTAATTAGTATTCAAATTAATCCATGTACCGTACGTAGTTTTCTGGGGATAGATCTAGTTTCTGAAAAAATTGGTAGTGCGTGAAGTCCCACAAAAAAAAGGATTTCGTTGGTGTTGTAAACATGAACTTAGTAGTTGGGGGGGGGGGGGGGGGGGTGCAAAATTTGGATGTTTTTTGACAAAATGGCGGTGAAAATTAAACGCTTTCTACAAGTGTTATATATTTTTGTAATTTACTCTTCAATACCTTTCATTTAATGCCTCACTCAAAATTTTTTTTTTTTTTTTTTTTAAATTTTATTGAATACCACAACTACACATAATTTCATTGTAATTATGTGTAGTTGTGGTATTCAATAAAATTTAAAAAAAAAAAAAAATAAAAAATAAAATAAAATTTTGAGTGAGGCATTAAATGAAAGGTATTGAAGAGTAAATTACAAAAATATATAACACTTGTAGAAAGCGTTTAATTTTCACCGCCATTTTGTCAAAAAACATCCAAATTTTGCACCCCCCCCCCCCCAAAATTTTAAAAAAATATTTTTTTTCCCGTGACATCAATCAGCCGCCATCTTGGATTCCCAGTTTATCCGACCAAGGTGCTATTCTTATTTTTTCTTTGGCCCATCAGACCGCACATTTTGCATATTTTTCTATATTTTTGGCAATAGCGGCAATACGATTTTAGGGGGGGGGGACACGCAAAATGTAGATGTCTTTTTGACAAAATGGCGCCGAAAATTGAACACTTTCCCTAAGTGGTATATATTTTTGTTATCTACTCTTCAATACCTTTCATTTGATACCCCACTCAAAATTTAAAAAAAAAACATTTTTTTCGCATGACGTGAGTTATCCGCCATTTTGGATTTAAACAGCTGATAATTTTGAGTTCGCTATATTTTTCCTGTGTGCGAGTCAAAACGATCTTTAATATTGGAAAGTTTCACGTTTCTATCTCTTTTTATTCAAAAGTTATTGGAACCGTACAGAGTGACAGACAGACAGACAGACAGACACATGAACCAAACTATAAGGGTTTCTTTTTTTGGTTTTACCAACGAAACCCTAAAAATAACGACCATATTAATCCATTACGTTCTTTAAGGGAATGGATATAGATACCAAAAAAAAGTATATAAGCTCCTTCTTAAGGGAAAAAAGTAAAAACCAGTTTCCAAGATGTGGCGCACAATTTTAGGGATGGGGAACTCTTATCAAAAAGATTATGAAAATTGTCCATTTTTTTTTTTTTTTAATTGTTGTTAACTCTGGTTTTACTCAATATTATTCGACGAAACCAAGCTGTGTAACGAACTGTATATTTATGATCACTTATCTATTTTAACGTAAGTCAACACACACTAAAATCTAATAACTCCTTCCGTCATAAAATGTCATTTCACTTGATACCACACAAGCCTACAACATACACAACATATTGGCGCATACCACTGCGTAAAAATTATTAACTGATTTCGTTCAGTCAATTTTGAGCCTATAAAGTCGGACCGGGGACCGATAGCGACAGACATACATTCATAAAGACAGGGAAAAAGTTGAGGCCAGTTTTGATTTTCTTAATGAATGAAATGAAAAAGTATCAAAATATTTTGAAATTCTGAGAAATGGTTAGACATAACTTTAATTTTATGTGTGTATTGTATATATATCATCATTATTTCGACTAGAGGTCGACCAAGAAGTCATGGAAATGAGAGGAGTGCGCTAGTGTCGTCATGTACAGTCAGTTTTTGATATAATAGACCACGGTCAAAAAACACAGTGTTGTTCTTCTGTTATTAATAACTTCTATATTTTTTAAATATTTTTTGCAACAGGCAACACTGTACCTGATAAGAAATCACTAATAATATACGATAATATTTGTATATTATTATTTATTGATTATTCATAATAATATTCTTTAAATCTAAATCGATATTCTTTTTCCTTAATCTATTTTTTTTCTTCCTCTATATTTCTGAGTTTGATTTGGATTTAGAAGAGTTGTGACTATAGTTCGTGCTGTATGGGTGAGAGGGGGGGGGGGTACTTTGAGTTTTGTAAACAATTATGTACACTTTTCTATACTATATTATTCAATTTTTCTTTTTTTTAATACAAGGAGTGATATTGTTTTATTTATTGTTACCCTTTCTATTTTTTCACCAAGTCTTAGGGTCATTAAAAGTCATAGAAACTGATAAACTTGTCATTTACTACCTCATTTTCATCCAAATAAGGTTGTAAACCTGAAACAAACTAGGTAACAATTTATATCATATGAAAGCTTATTAAATGCGCCAGTTTTACATGACGTTAAATTTATTCATTTACCATACAAATTAAAAAGTTATGCTAGCAAGAACGTTGACAACAAATTTCTTACTAACCAAATCTTTGTATTTAGAAGTTTACAAAAATAATTTAATAAGGGTATTATGGGCAAGCAGCTTGGCATTTTTAAAGTAAATTTCCTCACCTTGTGAATGGTGAAAACCCCGTCTTTATAACTTTTTTAGATTTTACGCTAACGTTTTTAATGGGAAAAAGTCACCAGTAAATGAGATAATTGAAAAATCGATATATCTCGAAAACGAAGGTCGATCAACCATTATGTTATATAACATTTTTTCTCAGAAATGTGATGTAGAACATCAGGTTTTTCTGAGTTACACCTTATGTGGGACACCCTGTATATGTATTTTTTCATGGAGAAGGATTACATTTCAAAATTTAAATTTTGGTACACAGGGGTATACAGGGTACGGGGTACAAAAGTCAAAATAGTATATAAAGCAATTGTTGTTATGTACACTTTTGTAATATTTTCATATAAGAGGGGGGTAAAAAGGAAAAACAGGGGAAAAATGTTATTTAATTAAAAATTAGGAATATTTGAATGAAAATTGGTATACGAGCTTTATTTGAAGCCAGGAACTCGATAATAAAATAATTTATGTACATTTAGTACTTTTGGGTATGAGAGCTTAAGTGGTAAAAAAAATGTATTTGTTTTGTTCAATACATTTTTTCATGGAGAAGGTTTTTATGATTTTGAAATTAAAGATGTAATTTAAATTAAAATAATTTGAATTTCGTGCACAAGGGTGCAGGGTATAACGAGGTACAAAAGCCAAAATAGTATATACAGCAATTGTTGTTATGTACACTTTTGTAATATTTTCTTATAAGAAGGTGGTAAAAAGGAAAAACAGCATTTTTTTTTTTTTTTATTAAAAATTAGAAATATTGCTATTTTTGATCTGATTTGAATGAAAATTGGTATACGCGCTTTCTTTGATGCCAGGAACATTTTTACATTGTACTTTTAAAGTAGTGTACATTTAATTTGTACTTTCATATTCATAGTAGTAGTATTTTATATTTATTGTACTTTTGGGTACAAAAGGTATCAATGTATGTTTTAAGCTCTGGTTTAAGTGGTAAAAAAAATGTATTTGTTTTGTTCAATACATTGTTTCATGGATAAGGTTTCTATGATTTTAAAATTTAAATTAAAACAATTTAAATTTCGTACACAGGGGTACGGGGAATGGGGTACAAAAGTCAAAATAGTATATGCCCTTCGAAATGGATGTATAGTTGGAAAGCTCTTTAAGAGTACAGTAATTGTTGTTACAACCACTTTTGTTATATTTTCATATAAGAGGTGGGTAAAATTGAAAAGCAGCGGAAAAATGCTTTTTAATTAAAATTTAGAATCCATGTTTTTCCCATGGTAAACTATGTGTTGCTTGCTCCAGATTAGGTACTCCAAAAACTCTGTACTCTCAACTATGCACCAAATCAGAAAACAAAAAAATATTGTTTATATTATACCACTCACGTTTCGCTAATAATTAGCATTAGTTTAATTTATTTTAAGTTTAATTATATCGCGAATGGAATAGTAAATAATATTGTTCATTCACGTGGATTATTTATAAAAAAATTGGTCCGGACAACTCAGACAAACTTTCTCATATACGAGTTTATAATTACTTAGCCCAGTGTTTCCATTTATTAGTTTTCAAATCTACATTTAAATATTATTGAACTTTTCATCAAAATTTATTATAAAAAATAACTTCTCCTGGGTGGGGAATCGAACCCGGGCTCTCTCCGTCCGAGTTTTAAGCTAATTTCTCAGGAACTATATTTTTTCCGGGAAAACGGCTTATATCGTTGGATTCGTATTCAAATGGACTACATTTTAGAATTTTTTAATCAAAATCGTCGGAACCGTTTTCGAGAAATAATTTTTTTTCAGGTTTTTTCAGAGTTTTTGGGGGGTAGCGCCCCCAAATTTAGAGCTAAAATTCATTTCTCGATTTCACCTCGGGGTATGATTTTTCTGAACATGTATGCCAAATTTCGTCAAAATCGGCCCAGTAGTTTAGGCTCCAGGCGTCTGCACAGACGACAGACGACGGACAGACATTTTTTAAAAACCACTTTTTTGGACTCAGGGGACCTCAAAACGTGTAAATCCATCAAAATCTCAAAATCGAATTTTCGCGCCATCACAATACTTTCTCTTTATATGAGAAAGTAAAAATGTATACAGTTCATTATTATCTATTTATACCAATTTAAAATTATAGAATCTCATCAGTATAAGCCATCTTTCATTATTCTACAACGAATATTCGAGTAGATTCTAGATTACATTCACATCACCCATATTTACAGAAGTAAATAATTATGCACAGGCAGGACAAAGCCTGTCGGGTTTTGCTAGTATTTTAAATACTCAGTAGATCGAGAGTAAAAATGATATCACCAGAATGAAATATTCTGATTATTATGTGTGTGTGTAAAAATGATGCATCACCATTATTAAAATAAGGAAAAATATGATTTCACTTAAAATATAGATTTCCTAGTTGAATAAAGAAATAGCTTTTACAGTATTTAACTATAAAATTCTTCATAAAAAAAAATGTAATCAGTTCTGTCTAGTTATTATGTGAATATTGAAATATTATATGAAAACAATATTCCAAGAATATAACAATGATAAGGAAAAATGTTTAATATAAAATATAAATAAATACTGATGAATATGCTTTATTTTCTCTTACAGAGAATTCAAAATAATAACAATTCTATAAGAGGCGTTGGGCGTTGAGATCTATAAGGTAAAGTTTCAAAAGCATGCTCTTCAAAAGGCTTGTCATATTTATCTTTTTCTTCCTTTGTTCCTCTTTTAATTCTAAAGTATTTATTTTCAAAGTTAAGATTTAATAACACCAACAATCAGACTTTAGAGATCCTTCAAAAATATAAAATTATGGGAGAGTTGAAGTGGTGTTTTTAAAAAAATATACCTTTTCTGTTTCAATGTATTTCTTAACTGAAAACCTAAAACTCTAAAATCTTAAAGAGGATTAACTTTAAATTACCAGCAATTTAAAGCAAAGCTGCCAAAAACAAAGATGGTAATAATAATTTTAAATATTTTTTTTTTATACCGATATCAAAAATTCTGTTTTAATTAACCAATTATCACACTGTAAACACTTTATTAAACTGACTCTGTATATTCGATTAGAGGGTACTGAACTCAAGGTTAAAAATGCATGGAATAATAATAGAACGATTTTCGAAATATTAGTTCATTACGAGCTCCTTGAACATCCTATCTCATCGAAATTCATCCATTCTATCTCTCAACTTTGACGGGTTAGTTATAACTATAATCATCTTGATATCAGAGTAAATCGTAATAGCACATGTTGGCTTAAAAGAACTCAACTCCACTTGCTCGAATCTTATGCGGCTCAATATAAAACTAAACTGTTACCAGTAGACTTTCTTCAAACGCGGTGTCATTTAGTCTCACATGTACATCTCATTGTTTTCATTTCGCTCATTGTTTCAAATCCGCATATCACACAGCACATTTTTCTTAAGATATCTCAAAGAATAAAAACATACTTGGTTTAAAGACGAATCCTGATCTACTAAAGGAAGTGAGATAGCAGCGAGTATTTAAGCCAATATTGATACAAAAGTTGGAATATATAATTTTAGGCTAATGACCATCTTCATGAACTTTCTAGTTTAGGATCTGCCATTAACGTGTATACAGTTTTTGAAGCGAGCGTAAGCGAGCTTCTTACATTCAACGAAATATGCATCTTGTCTGTCTGTCTGTCTGTCTGTCTGTCTGTCTGTCTGTCTGTCTGTCTGTGTGTAACGTTTACGTGTCCGACGATAACTTGAGTAAAAGTTGACCGATTTAGTTGAAATTTGGTATAAATCTTTCTTTTACTAATACTCAGGCTAAGTTCGTTGGACAGCGTGATCCGTCCAAGAGTTCGCGCGCAATGCTCGCGTAAACGTGAGCTTCAAATTTAAAATTGGAATTTCAGGACGGGAAAAAATTCTATCATCACCTATTCGATGAGACGAACATTTTTTACAAATAACATTTTTTAGTGAAACCAACAGCGACACCGCTATGAATTAATAAAGATCGCTAAAACTATTAAAGCGGGCCTAAACGTTTATAATAGAGAAAACAACCTTTTTACCGATATCTTACGTTCTAACGTAACGATTTTAATAAAACTTCATATACACCATCTAATGCACAATTGAAACAGGCATGCAAAATTTCAATTTGATACATGCAGTAGTTGTGTTGTAGCAAAGAGATACATTTTATAATAATTGAAAAGGAGATGGTGTGGTTAGAGGAATAGTAAGAATGCGGGGTGGTTCCCTTACTAATAGCCGCTGTACTACTACTATACCCATTATCTATCACATCATGATTCATGATTATCTATTTTTTCAATATTCAATACATATTTATTGCTATACGCTCGCTTCAATGATAGAGCCACGCGATGCCTAGTTTAACAAGTATCACAAAACGTGTAACTACAACTACAACAGAGGGCGCTTACTACTAAATGAGAAACTTTATTTCCCGTTTTCCAATAAAGTGGCAATATTTCAAGGTGCCTTACCACTGTTTGGAAGGTAAAAACCTGATACTTATTGCTGGGAATATTGAAATAAAAATTATTTCACTTAGATCGTTAACTTTTTTCTCTGTACAAATTTCGACTGTAACTTAGATAAAATGTGCATAAACACAATTTTATTGTTTCAATATGGTTCCTTATATTGGCTTAACAAGAAATGTATTTTTGTGTTACTTCACTTTTGAAACAAATTTCGTATGTATTGTGGTAGGGAAGGGGAGAACACCCTTACAACAACTATAATTTTAAATAATAAGAAACAATAATTTTAAAATTTTGAACCTGGCAGTCATATTAACTGTTTTTGTGAAAAAGTAGGTATTCTCGATAACTTGTTAGTAAAGACAGTTGTTAGGGACCTGATTTCTATATGGACCAATTAAAATCCAAAACAATTAACTAATAAACTTTCCAAAGTGAATAAAGTTTTACAAAATGTTAAAATTACTCTCGAAACAAAGCTAAAAATTTGATCTGGATTTTAAAAATCAAAGAGGTATAAGAAAAGAGGCATATTCATTATTTGAATATGATCTTTACAAAAATTTCCGGGGGAGGACCCCCGGACCCCCAGCTTAATGGGTAAGTTTTACTAAGTTTTGGGGGGGAATTTGCGTCATGAGCCTTGGGGGGGATGGGCGAAATATAATCTTTTTTTAATTAACTAATTGTTAATTTGTACTCACCCATAATGATCCTTAAAACAAATAGTCCCCATAACAATATGACTACTGTTCAAATAACTAACTAAAAAAAATCGACAGATATCTTTACAAAACAGGGTAAACAGACCTTCTTTTGTGTTTTATATACTAGGTCAGAAAGGCCAGTGACACGTTTATCGTACAGGGAGTCAATCCCAGCTGAGCGGTCCGTAAAACCGAGACCTGATAAGAGGGCTTCTACTATAATTCGGTCCTTTTTGAGGGGAATTAGTTCCCCTTTGTCTAGGTCCCCAGGGTAAGCTACTGACTATTTTCTCCTACCACTAAGCTATGGGGAGGAGGTACTCCCCCCCCCCCCCCCCCCCCCCCCGCCCTATCCTGCTCTTACAAGAAGGAACTTGACTATCTATCCATTTTCCATTTATTCATTGCCGGCGTAGTAGAATTCACAGGCGTGGGTGGCGGCCGCCTTTGGAGGGCAAACTGAGGGGGTCGTATAATATAGCGAATACATTTAAAGTTAAATTACTTTAAATCTATGCTGGATAGGGCAAAAAACACTTATTTTAGCAGTTGAAATTATCCTTTAAATCTAAGGAAAGTATAGTGAGAATTGTTTCAGGCCGTTAGAACATTGAATATTATTGCTATAACATGAACATAATTATTCGTAGAACTCCGCGTAAAATTTTGTTTTTCCCCGCCGGTTGCTCATAATGGGAGAAAAAATTCGAAGGGAAAGGATGATAACTCGCGCTAAAGAGCTCTAGTTTTCATTGGTTCCCGTACTTTTTTCCCGCCGGTTTCTTCAAGTAGGAGAAAATTCCCGCTCCCCAGAAGGAGTAGGAAGTTCTATACAAACTCGGGCTAGAAATAAAAGTTTTTATTAGCTCCAGCTGTTATTTCCCGTCGGTTTCTTCAAATCAGAGAAATATCGTAACGAGAAAACTGTAGCGCCAGTGATGCACTGTATGTGCCTCATACTGTTTACTTATAAAAATATAAAAATAAAAATAGTAACAATAGAGAATTCTGACTAAGTTTATGGTGAGCTGCCTGAACTGTGGAAGGTGAAACAAACAAAAATAGAAATATGGTATTATTCACATTTCTATTGGTGTGCGAGAAACTGGTGGAGAAGATGAAGGAAAATGGCACCAAAGTACAGCAAACATTATGGTTACGCTATAGTACTAACTATAATCAATAAATTTAGACTTTGATAAATTTGCCAGATTTAAAAAAAAAAATCGAATACTTGTTTACCAAAAAGGAAAGAGTATAAAGTTCTAAACTGATTTTAACAAGACCAATATGAGAAAAAATATGTTACACTATTATACATGTTTTACTAACTCAAATAATGTGGCGTTGAACCTTTATTTAACCTTTAACCAAAAAACCAAAAACCAAAAAATAATTAACTTAAAAACTCTTGTGACTATGAAAATCTTTTTTAAAGTAGACTTTTTCTTGGGGATCTCTACTAAAATTTTGGTAGAAATATGTTGGCCTCATACACTTGCTTTAAGATTGGCTCCACTTGTTAAAGAATTAGTTATTCCCCTACCTTCTCCACTTCTTTTTTTTTTTCCAGATGACATCCTCTTGAACCTTAAACTTTTCAAACTCTTAAAACTTGGCACGTCACATTTGAATTTTAATTTCAAGCAAGTTTTCTTAATAACATTAAGTCTACTGAATCCTCTCATGCCAACTGTTACGGTAATTTTAAATTATTTCTTAAGACTTCGCAGAATTGAGGGTTTTATGAAATAAATTCTCGTAGCTTTCTTATTTAAGTAATAAATTAAAAATGTAAGAAATCTATTGAATAATATTTTTAAATGTTTATAGTTCACATAATACAATGGGTGTGTTATTCCCTTATCTATTTTAAGTTTAATTAATATCATAACAATACTACAATAGTGCCCCGAAGAGAAGAGTTAAGTGCAGCCGAAAATAAATTTTTATTTCTTAAAATTAAATGTATCTTACGAAAATAAAGCAAAGATAGCGAAGCATTAATTAGTATACGGGGACTTCACGTATACGCAAAAATGCCAAGGCGCAAACTAGAGGCGGAGCAGGTCACATCACATCGCATTTTATGGGAGGATTTTAGTTTCAGTCGTTAACGGGCATTGAGTGGGTTGGACTGTTTCTGTTTAACGTACCTACATATTCAGAACATCAGCTAGAATGATGAAGAACGTTATTCATTTCAAATTTTTCTCGATGAAGAAACGAAAGCGCATGATGTGGTATCTCATTTGCACAAAATTTTTTATAAAGAATGTCATACTATGTATATATATATTATTTCTCTATTCACCATTTCCTCTAAAACTTTTTATATTGGCCACCATTTTAAAGTGTGAAATTTCCAAAAACAATTATACTACAGTTGTTACAAATGCTGAGATGCACGCGTGTGCCCAAATTTCGTTCAAATTGGTAATTTTGTCGCACAAACTAACTTTTAAAATCCTAAGTACCTGAATTGAAGATGCAAATCCCCTACGCATGATCAATTATTGATAAAAAAAAAAGAAATTATCAGAATTAATCTGCTGCTCAAAATAGACTGCCAATTAGTGTGGCACATAGTTTCCTCGCATCCTTCATGTTCTTTAATTGTTATATTAATATTATAATTGTTATATTAATATTAAAACTATTGTTATATTACTTTATTCTTATATTGTTTATTCTGTAAAAACTATTAATAGTTTTTGTTTTTAGGGATATTTTACACTTCATAGCGGTGTCGCTGTTGGTTTTAATAAAAAAAAGTATTTGAAAAAAAAATGTTTGTCTCATTGAATAGATGAATTTAGATTTTTTTCCCGACCTAAAATTCAAATTTTAAATTTGAAGTTCACGTTTACGCGAGCGTTGCTCGTGAACGCTTGGACGGATAACGTTGTCGAACAAACTCGTCCTGGGCATTGGTAAAATGAACATTTTTACACAATTTCATCAAAATCGTTCGACATTTACTCCACACACACACAGACAGACAGACACGAGACCAAAAATGTTCCCTGATGTCTGAAACGGATTTCTTACTTGGAATTTTTAAAATCGGAGACATAAAAGTTTTTCGTACTCAAAAGTGAACACAATGCTTCCGTTACCTTCGGTAAGCTCGGAAGCAATATATAATCTCATCTAAAGTTTTTAGCTACAATTGTAACATTTTAATCATTAATAAATTATATACATGTATGTATAATGTATACATATTGTTTGTGCATTGAATTATTTTAATAATATTTTATTTATTATTTTTCTTCTTGTACTCTAGGGTTGATCATTAAAAACATTTTTCTATTTATTTTAAATCAATATAATTTGTGCACATTTTCGCCCATATCTGGGCATCATCAGGCCTAAATAATAATGACACATTTATAAATAATTTTTATCTAAAATCTTATTATTATCTAACTAATAAATACATAAAAAAATATTTTATTATAAAAATCAAAATTAACCAATTTAAAAATATATTAATAGAATATTAAGGGATTAACCCTAGAATAAATCACAATAAACATAAATTCACTCGTATCGGTGGCCACCTGTACCACTGTTTTTTTAAATAATATAATTAAACGATCCTGTGAAAATCAAAACTTTACCTCTCTTTTCAATGTTCCTGCAGAACGGCATGTTTGGCATGCAAAAAAAAAAAAGAAATGGCCCAGCGCCCAGTTGCCATATACCCAATTCATCGGTGGACACGGCATAAATAAGCGATTCCATAAGGTAAGAAACTTTATCAATCAGCGACTCACTTCTTATGGTGGCCTGGAGACTAAAAGCGTTTAGAAACGTGTTTGTTTCGGCGACAATTACAAGTTTTCAATTGTGAATAACTCAAATAAACAGGTTAAGTGTGTGCTAGGCAGCACACAGCGAGGGTCCGTAGGCCACACTGTATAGTTTAAGTAGTACCCTATTGATGGTGTTTTTTAAAATGCTAAAAAGCTTACTTTTAACTATCATATGGCTCTGATATTCTCAAAACACATAAACAAACTTCTGATAAAGTATTTTTTTGCCACTGAACCGGACTACAAACATATAAATACATCGAAAAGACCATGCTTATAAAAAATAAACGTATTTTGTCAATAAAAAATAAAAAAATATTTTTTTAGAAATTTCCAAATAGTGGTATATCTTTACTTTTGGTCAAAGAATGTTCAGGATTTTTTGCACTTCACATATAAGCGAGATAGAGTGGGGGGACACTTTTCCCGCCCACTTGAAACTCGTCTACGCTAGCCCTATCCAAGCTTATAACCAAAAATTATATATTTTTGTAATCTGTACGACGTACCCATTCATATGAATGTGTGGGGTGTCGAAAAAAAAAAAAAATGTTTTAACCCTTAAGTTTTTTTACCCTATTTTTTTTTTTGGAAAATATTTTTTTTTTAATTCACTATATTTTTAAAATGTGCGGGTAGGTACAAGACAAGAAATTTCAAAGTGATCGGACGAAAGGTGTAGCCGTGAGAGCAGATGACAGACGGATGGACAGTCACATTCAGGAAAATATAAGGGTCCTTGGTTTTGCCTACGGACCTTAAAAATATTGATTTAACAAAAAACGTTATACTAGATTTTTTCTTAACATTTGATCCCCACCGATTTCCGGGGTTATTTTGAGCATGGAATTTCCACCCCCGAGAAGGGGTGGCACTTTGGCACTATATATAACTTTTGATCGGCATTGAAAGCGCACATCGGCACTTTATAACTTTTGTTATTTGAACACTTTCCCATCAACTCACCAAATTTCAAGCAAATCGGTTCAGTTCCTCAAATTTTGGAGGTGAAAACCCCGAGTAACTGGCCTAATTTAAGAAGGGGGTAAAATAGAAAAATAGGAAAAAAATACTGTTTAATTAAAAATTAGAATATTACTATTTTTGATCCGATTTCAGCTGTTTATAAATAATTTTTTTTTTTGTAGTTTTAGTCCCGTTCAACAGCTTATTAGGTCATTACAGGACGGGGGTTATCCGGCCACTTTACTCATCTAATCGATGAGATCATCAGTGTGAAACATGTCTCACCCCGCTGGGATTCGAACTCACAAAAATATTTATTGTTTAAGATTAAAATGCACGCTCAGCTCAATATTGCAAGCAGACAACTGCATTGCACACCTAGTATAACTCAACTTTATAAATCGCAACTTTAGAACTCTTGTTATATTTTTACTTTTAATTATGCCTCTCATATGTGATCTTGCATGCATGATCGGACTTTCAAATATTTAACTATTTTTAAAGTTAATGTACACTGGCGCCGGGTTTGCGCTTTGCGTCCCGTTCCATTTGCCTCGCTGCTTCAAGGTATCAATGTAACTCGGTAGCACGAAGGTGACTATGAAGACTCTCCAATTTTAGTGAATTCAGCATTCGATACTTGGGTCATTTTACTGTCACCCAAATTTAATCGAGGGTTCAATATAGTAAAATTAATGAGATAATACTACTGAATACTATAAAAATGTAAGAGTAAATTTTGTTTGCGAGATAAAATCCCTTATTACAACTCTCGATCCCATAGTTTCCGCAGGGAAATTTCTTTTATAACTTCAACCGATGAATAGATTTATTTATACATCCACTCAGCCACAACTAAATAACTCCTATGGAGTCATTGCCATTCTAAGAAAAATACGGAACATGTTTCTGACAGTCTTTCGTGAAGACTTTCTTTTGAATCCGAAGCCTTGAAAATCACGGAAATATTTCTCTCTCTCAAGTCCTCTACAAATAATGCACAAGTATCTATAAAGCACGATTTACGAGTTATCTCTGTAAAATAATTTATCGATTGGATTTGTAAAACTTTTGTGGTTATATCAGCAGCATGAGCGATATAAGAGAGGGAGGACCTAGAAGTCCAATCAGAAACTCAAGTTTATCCGGGGTCTCTATCTCACCATTACCGAGGTCTTGTTTACTTAATCAGTCCTCTTAATTAGACGGATGAATCGATTCAACTTGGAACAAGGTGTTCAGACTTCCAGGCCACTCTGCTTAACAAACTTCTCATTATTATTACAAACTTACATATACCTTACCAAAAGCCTCTCTAACAACTTATTATTCAACTTCAAATACTTGAATCGGCAGAAAAATAATGAACTTTACTTTTCAGATTAACAATACTTTACAGTTTACTTACAAAAGAACCTTGTCAGCATTCTCTTCTCACTAATTAGATCTCTTGAGTTTGATGAATATTGATTTTGAACGTTGGCCTTATTTTTAAAGTTTCATTGAATAACTAATGGTTCGAAACTTACTTTTACGAAAACGAAATTCTATAGTGACCACAAGCCGACCTAAATTTCTGGCAGACTTTAAGCCTTAAAACTCCCATGGTAAACGGTTTTGTTTTGACACTTAATCCGACAAAGGAAACTTATTGACTATCCTAAAGGTTAGAGCTGGTTGAGACTGCAGGATATTTAACATGCAGCTTAAATATCCTTCCCATCTAATCACCTTTTAAATAGAACGCAACATTGATTAAGTATTAAGGTTTTTCCTTAAAAACAAAACACACACATACATATATATATATTGTGTGTGTTTGTGTTTATGTACTAAATATAATAATAAAATGTTCAATAAAACGGTAGATTGTTCAACATAAATTAAGCCCGAATCATTGTCAAATTTAAAAATATGTATTTTAAGGAAATTAAAGTAACATATTATAAAGGTAAATGATTTACTCAAGCGAGCCCTCTGCCCCCACGTAATAAATATATTAATAATTTATTAAATTTCTATAATTTATGTCACCAGACAAGCAACCACTTAAATTTCTCTGCATTTTACCTATTAGTAAGACACTAATACATACTTTTTTAAAGCCCCAAATTTGACTAAAAAGCTCCAATCCCTTACAAAATATCAAAATTAAAAAAAAGGCACAAAATAACCCCTCTCAAAATAACATTATGGCTCCGGTAAACACTTTTTTTTTTGTTACTTATGCCAATAAAGAATTTGTTTAAAAAAAAAAAAAAAAACATTCTATAACACATTCTCTTTTAATCGTTTTTGATAAAATGGAAAACACTGCTAAAATATAAGAAGTTTACTTAAGAAGTATTGATATTTCTTATCATCTAAAATCCCACAGTATAATAAAAGTGTCAAACAAAGAAACGATTTTTAAATAGCAACAGAAAAAATGCAAACCTTTTATTAGAAGAATATGAAGCATTGTTGCTGACAGGATCTACGGTTCGGCAGCCAATTTTAGAAGCTCAGCACAGGCTAAAATATTGTCATACCTCGACGTAAAAGTTTAAATAAGTTTAACATTAAAAACACTTTTTCGCACAGGATAAAAAAATAGTTTTAAGTATTAACACTTACGAGAATTAACATTAGTTTTGGAATCCCGCACATGTAACACTTTTTTTCGCACCTGAAAAAAAATTGTCAGTATTACAATAAGGTAGGTATATAATAATTTGTACAAATCATACAATTTATATTAATGTAATTAAACTATTTTCAATACTTGAAACCCTAATAAATATTATATTTTGGGGATATGTTCATAAGTTGGAAATAAGGAGCTATCCCGACTCCTCCCCGAGGATCGTCCGATTGATCCCCACTGATAATCTCTTGAAAATCACGCAGTCCGATTCCTCCCTGAGTGAAAAAAAGGTCTCAGCCCGATTCCTCCCCAATACCTGGGATTAACAAAAGTTCAATAAATACATTTTATGTTTATGTATTTGTTTAAATTTAGATAATTTTTCATTATGCTTGTGTTGATGATGATCGATTTTAGTATATGTAGTTTAGTTTTCGCATTAATTATGGATACATTTACACAAATTTTAAGCGAAAATTGGCCACGTGTTGTAAGTTTGTTTAGTTCCAATTTTGTTTTCATAAGACGACATCGAAGCATTGTTTCCACCAAAAATATGGGCTTCAAAAACATCAAGTTGTCAGTAAACTACTAATGCATTCGAAAACTTTCACACCCAATTTAATGCCAGTTTTTATAGTGCTTTTCCTAATATAATATAAATTTGGATTTTTTTTAAAGACTTGGAAAAGACAGCTCAGAAATTCAGCTGAATTCAAGTTCCAAAGGCCCTGCAATAATTCAATGTTCAACTAGAAAAATAATTAAATATTTAGAAGAATTAATATAAAAGTTTAATGATGGCAGAATTACAATTTTGCGATATATTCAAACTGTAAGTCGAAGGAATTTACCAGTTTTTAATTTAAAATTACTAGAATTTAATATTTTATTAAGTTGATTTTCCTATTTTTAAAGCTCAAGACAATACATTTTTTACTTTTTGTTTTAAAAAAAGGTTATGTATGTTATGTATTTTTTTATACCTGAAAATAATTTGGGGATCAATCGGGATGTTTAAAATTCAGCCGACATTTAAAACGGGGAGGAATCGAGCATCCCCCGGAAATAAAAGTCGAGTATTTTTATTAGGGATTTAATATATCTCACAAAATAATCGGGCGTCTCGGAACTTTTCCTCACCAAATAATCCTAAACTGGCGGCTCATATTAATTGAAATGTGGAGAAATTATGTATTATGTAGAAAGGTATAATTGGTGGAAATTTTAGCTCAATCGGCGAAATAGTTCCGAAATTATATAGCGTTAAAGTCTCAAAGTTCAAAAGCCGATATTTTCAAAATGGCGCCAGATGTCAAACCGTAATTCAGTAGAAATGTTTGCCTTATAAAAAGGTATTGGTCAAATTTCAGCGCAATCGGAAAATGCTTTGATTTTTTTTTACGACATTTTGCTGACTAAGCACATTGAGTAAATGACGTCACAATTTATTTTATCTACGATTGATACGAAATATAAACATTTTATCTCTGTTTAGATGCGTAGAAAGTGATTCTTTTCGTAGTTTTATTCATTGCGCATGCAGGTTTCATAATTAATTAATTATTAGTTAATCAATAATAGTTTCCGCAATAGTGCGGAAATAAAGAAGAATTCTTCTCCTTATCACACGAATAGCGTGTTTGTTTTCATTTAACAAAACTAATTTGCTGTTTGTTTAATTAAAGGTAACTATTTTTTCTGTATTTATTATTAAAATCCAACAATCGTAGATAAAGTACGGTACGTAACTCGTGCGAAAACTGTATTTTGCTTTGCTCGTGTGGTTTAACTACCCTCGCTCTCGCTCGGGTGCAAACTCCACACTCGCATGCAAAATGCTACTTTCCGTACTGGACGCGTATTGTACTATTTCGGGTGGCTCAACTATATGAAAGGACTGATTTTTGTACCAAATTTCAACTCTATACCTTAAAAACTATGGAAGTTACGTATGACATAGACCGGCATACAAGTAAAAACCACTCAAATGATCTTTAAAACATCCAAAACAGATAATTCTGTTGAAATTTTGATTTCGGATTTTTTGAGTAAAAACAAGGCTTTTCCTTTAAAGGTAAGGAAAAGTAAAAAAAAACGAAAGAGTAAACGTAAATAGATTTTAGGGTTTAAACAAATGTTAAAATATTTTTTTCTTAATATAAATATAAATACTTTTTTAACTAAAAACAGAAATATCAGTTACATTTTAAATTAGATGGCAAAATCCGCAAATGAGTATAATAATTAGATTTAGCAGCTGTAACTACTACTGTTTATGGTAGGGGAGAGTGGGGCAAGAAGTCACAGGGGCAGGTTGTCACAGGGTCAATTTTAAGGGGTTAGAGTGATAAGGGAAAGCTCGCGCAGCTACTGAAGATAAGCTTCATTATGTAGACAAACTTTACGAAAAATGGTGTCACTGTAACAAACCGTCTGTCATCTATGGAACATAAACATTTTAGGCAAGTCACTCACTGCTTTTTTTTGTTTTTAAATTATGTTTTCTGTTTTGTATTTTTTATCTAGGGTGCTATATTCGATGATTATTATTACTTAGTAGTTTTGGCATTGTTTTTCTAAACCATTAAATCAATATTATTGCGGCAGGAAAAAAATATTTCACTATAATTAAAAATGGCGCTTTGGGGCTAGTTGTCTCAAAGTAAAAGGGGCAAGTAGTCACATCCTTGCCCCAATGCTATATTTACATAAGAGTATTCTTCTATATTTAAATAGAAATGGAAAGTGAAGAGGAATTAATAAAGGAAGCGGATAAAGAAAAAGAAGGATGGCCAGTTAAAATAAGTTAAACAAATATGCTAACTATTGATAAAAAATCAAACAAATGGTACACTTTTCCCCTTTTATTTTTAATACAATAAATAAAAATTTATTCTTAACAGACCCTCTCCACCCTTATACTTAAAAAAGCAGTGTTGATTCCTTTACCGAGGTAGCTGATTGATTCCCTTACCGTACTCTTAGCTAAGTGCTAGGTACAGGACCGAAATAACGAGTTTAGCAAAGCTGTTCTGTTTTAGGCAAAATGGTGAGCAATTACAAGGCAAAAACCACTAGAGGACGGTATGCTCCAGGAGTGCTCATGCTTCATGCTCATGAAGGCGGTTAGGGTTCTAAAATTTAGAGGCTGCTCCACTCGTTACGCAGCGGAAGCATTTTTAATAAATTACAGAACCTAGCATTGGTACTGCAGTAAAATTAACATAAATTATTCCTATAAGAAAAATATTTTGACTGTATGAGACTGATAGCCCCATAAATAATAATTATTATTATATTAATTAGCCAAATCTTGTAGTTTAAGCTATTAAAATGTTGTTAAATCAAAGTGGTGATAATTAATTTATATCTTGTGACAACTTACCCTATACCAAGTGACAACCTGCCCCTTGATGGGGCATGTTGTCACAAAAAAATTGAACTTTAAAAAAATAAAATAAAAATACTTCTACTAATGCTAGATAAATGAAACTTGTGCCACATGTAGCTGAAAGTTTAAAATAAACAATAGTACTTAGAAATTGAAAATGTACCGAATAGAAAAAAAAAAAAAAATAAATTGTTAAATTTGTGACAACATGCCCCACTCTCCCCTATATTTTGGAACCGTTACTGAAAGCTAGACTGGAAATAATGCTCTATAAAACACCACAATCGATCAATTAGAATGTCCATAACACTAACTTATTTTTTAGTTACTTTGGCCAGGTAGTTGTTCCACAGACACCTGTATTAAGTTTTCAGTTTTCCAAAAGGTGTAACAGTTAACAGTTACAAGTTACAGTAGTACAGCACGAGGGACGAGGGCCACGTTTTTGTGAAAGACACATTTCCCCGGAGTAATTTGTTATGAACTTTTTACATTTTTAACTTCTTCACTTAATACTGAATAAAACTTAAAGATGTAAATCAATCAGTACACAAGTATACTGTTACTAAAAAACTAGGAATAGATAATGTTTAATAAAGATCGATTTCGAAATTTATTTCGAAATAGTATGAGGTTTTGTATTGGGTTCTTTAGGCGATGTCCGGTTAAAAGAAATTTCTAAGCAGAGGGTATCACATAAAAGAATATATTAAGAAGAAAGCTATTATTAAAAGTCGGGTTAAAGATTCTTTTGAGGATCCTCATGGTATCTAGAATAGTAACAACAAGTTACTTACACCTAATAATCTATCATTAGGAAATTAAAAATAATACTAATAAAAAATTAAAAATACAAAGGAATAGAGTATAGAGGTTTTTAATGCAGTGAGGAATTACTGCACATTATAAAGTAAAGTATTTAATTTCGTGAAATTGAATTAAATGTTATAAGTTATAAACAAAAAAAAAAAAAAAACCATTTAGGATAGCGGAGATCAGTCAAAAATAATAATAGAAATTGTTGATTTACTGGCAGCTCGGAAAAAAAGTAATATTCTTCTTCAAAATACCAACAAGAATTATATTAAAACGTAAAAGAAAGAAATGTATTATTATGTAATCGATTGGACGAGTTTATTTAGATTTGTTTGATTATTGGATTGAATCACGGAATCTTGAATCTTAATTGCTTTCTTGTATTTTTTTTTTATTCTGTATTATTATTGTGTGATTTATAATAGTAATAAGATAAAATGTGACTATTAAAGTGCTTCACAGAATCCAGCAAGAGGGTTATTTTGGTAGGAGAAACGCATATACATACATGATAAAAATTGTTGGACACTACTCAAGATTAGGTGAAGATTTCCAAATTAAATTTATTCACAATGGTTTTTAACTGTTTCAAGGTCAAAAATCCACTAGAAATAAGGGCCTAAGTAATTTGTCCAAAGGGTATGCACAGTCAAACTGGCAAGTCCCGTGGATGGTAGAAGGTTTTTTTTTATAGACGTCTTCTGACATCCATGGAAAGTCCATAGCATATCCAGTATATAGGTACAGTTTTAGGACATATTCTGTATATTCAAAATATGATTTCTCTAAAATGATTCCGAGGTTTTAAATTTAAAAAAAAAAAAAATCTAAAATAAACTACGAAAAAAAAATACGAATCTAACCATAGAAATCAATTTTAGGAGATAATGATAGAAATAAATCTAATTTTGTTGAGCATCAAAACAGATAAAAACATCCACCTGTTTAACACTTGTAAATATGTTTTAAAATAAATCAATTAAATTAGTTGTTATTATGGGATATTTAGTATCAATATCTATAAGAGAAAGTTTTGTATGATTTATCGGAGTCTTGACCGATTTTTAATTCTAAACATATCATATATCAATATATGTATATGTAAATTGTTGAGGGTTGAAATAAACATACAATAAAAACAGGCAATTTAAAGGATAGACTTATTTGAGAACAAAACACACTTCACTTTAGAAGCTGTGACTTTATAAAGATAAAGAGACAAAAATAAAGTTTCTGGCGTTCTTAGAATGTAAAAAGGAATAGAATAAAAAACCTTAAAAAGAAACAAAAAAAAAATTATTAAAATTTGAGGAGAAAAAATTAATTGGTCAGATACTCGACAAATATAATTTAACCCTAAATATTTTAAGGAATTTTAATGAACTGAATATTATAATGGTCAGTGAACCGTAAATCAAAATTTAATCATGTGTAATTTTAAAGCAATACAATCATTAGAGACTTTTAATGAAATCTGGACCGAAATGTAATTCATAAAGCACCATACTTTTTAATTAAAATTACCACAACCCCACACTAAGGGGAGGGGGGGGGGGGGAATCTTTCAGGCCTAAAACGTTGTGTCATATAATTAGGATCAGAACTTCAAACGTAGCGATACTCCTATCCTAAACCAAACAAAAATGTTTTAACACAATTATTAGACGTAAAATTTCGTCTTAAATTGTCTTAAATTTCGAGATCTCTTCTATTAGCTACTATACGAGAAAAGTTATTCTTTTACAGTATGTTTAGATTTATAATTTGGATTTTAACCTCGTTATATCCATTAAATCAGCTTTATTATACTCTAACAGCAGTTATCTACCACTCTAAATCCCATTCTTCAGACATGAAAACGATTAAACCATCAAAGTCAAAAATCATTTTTTTTTTCTAATAACCCAATACTTTCTCATTCTTAAAAAATATATTCAACTAAAAAAGAACTACTAATAAAAAAGAAAGTAAAACGAAACAAGGTAAAATGCGCTGAAATTCTAAATTATATAATGCATCAGATAAATAAGCGGCATAAAAGTTTTAAAAGAATTACCAACAAAAAAAAAAAAAAAAGATAATTGCCTAAAAAATTTCTAAAAATAATTGCCACAAAGAAGGTATTTGTCGTCGGTTATAGAACGCACTTAACTAAAATAATAAAATGTGACTGATGATCTAATGTGTTTATTAATCTGTTGAGAAAGAGAAAGAGGAGAGAAAAAAAAAAATCATAATAAAAGTGTTAAAGAAGAAAAATAATATTAGGCAAAGAGGAAAATTAAAATGATCAAGGTCAAGTCAAGATGAGGAATGAGGTACTTCGGCTTCCCTCGGTAAACTTCGATTCTACTCGGAACCCATCGGCATCACTCGGGAACCGAATGATATCGAAGTTACACCTATGACAATAGTTGTTCCCTTTAAAAAATTCTATTACATACATAATTAAATTCGATATATTAACAACTTTTTTACTTGGATATCGTCGGAAATAGCAATGGATTTACACTCCAAATTTTAGTAAAATCATACGATAAACATATTTAAAATGTTAATTCTTAATTAATAAACACAAATATTACTTCGAAAGTACCTTTTGTGGCCAAATCCGTTGCAGAAATATCAAGGAACGACTTTAACCTCACCGAAACTTTGAACCCGTACAAAATCCTAATGAAATACTCGATCATTTTACGAAATAACTCCGATAAAACATAAATACCTTGAAACAAAAGTAGACTTAAGTCGAAATATATTAAATCCAATACATTTTTGTTTTAAACTACAACTAAACAAATGAAACTAAATTTAAAAATTGATTAAATAAAAAGAAAATGGCCGCAGACTGAAATGAAAAAGGACCTAGTCAAAGACTGGGAGTCCTGGAGCTAAATCAGTGCTACCACAAAAAATAAATAAAAACCACTAAATAATTTTTTTTTTTATATGATCTTTAAACAATCATTATATAAATCAATAATTTTTATTTATGATTTTTTTGGACGTTTTATATTTCTATTATTCAATTAGTGTAATTATTTAATATTAAATGACTAAATTAATGTTATTTTCCCAAGGAAGGAGCTTATTTAGAGCTCTACACTGGCTCTTTTATAATTAATGTAAAATTGTTTTTATATACATTTAATTACTTTAGTCTATGCTATTATAAACTAGCTTTCACCCCGCGCTCCGCGCGGGGCTCATGTTTGGTATTAGTGGCTATGTTTCCTTTTGACTTTTGACATGTAAGCCTAGCAATTAAATAAAATGCCTAAATAGTTTTGTTTCCAAGCCTTCTAGGAATAAAATCAGGACTATATTATACACCATTCATTCCGTTTCTAAGAATATAATATTCTCTACATCGTAGTTTGGAGTCTATCTATATATTTCTATTGGATATTTAAAAATATCCAATAGAAATTAATTAATATGTATAGTAATTAATAAAAAAACTAAAAAAAAGGTATGATAAATATGAAAATAAACGTCGTAAAAACCAATTACACTGGGAAGTCATTGAACAATTATGAACCGTGATGGTGCATTAATTTAATTACCAGTCTCTTCTCTCAATAAGGCAGTTGCAAAGTAAAATATTTAATAACTCTGGTTCTAGAAAAAAATAATTAAATAATAATTACTCGATTTATAGAGCAATAGTGTGAGAATTAAGCACCCCAATCAGAAATTAAATCGGTCAACAATTGTGGCCACCATAAGAGCTCAAAGTCAATTTTTAAAAAAAAATCAAATTTAGCTCTATTTAAGGAGAACCGATAAAGGTACGACAAAAGTCTTAGGTCCAAAATTATAGATCTTTTAAAATTAGTTACCGCTGGCGCAATCAGCTTGTCGATACGACTTACCATTTAGCCACAATGAGCCTCCAAAAAAACTTTAAAGTTCGTCCTCCATCTTTATTTTTTAAGGGGGGTTAATATATATTTTATCTACGATTGATACGAAACATAAACATTATGGCTAAATCGGATTGTACGTGCCCTGGAAATTTCTTCGAGTTGGACCTCTACCTGGTTTATACACAGGAGGGTTGTTTTTCTTCAGAAAATGAGCGGAGCGGCTATAGAAAATTCAAGGGTACACAAAATTAAGGTTTTTAATTTAATATGCGGGATTTTATCACCTAACCTCAAAGTGGGGGCACGTACAATCCGATTTTACCAAACATTATATCTCTGTTTAGATGCGTAGAAAGTGATTATTTACGTACTTGTATTGATTGCGCATGTGTGCCTCATAGTTCTAAAGAATTCCTCTTCTTTACCACGCTAGCGCGGTAAAGAAGAGGAATTCTTCAGCTTTACGCACGATTAGCGAGTTTGTTTACATTTAACAAAACTAATTTGCTGTTCTTTTATTAAAGTAACTGTTTATATCGAGGTTTTAGTGAAAAACAATGAGTGAATTAAGTGACTTTGACGAAAATGTAAAGAATAATACTCCTTCAGAAATAATTAATTCGGCAAAAAATACAACTCAAGAATTAATGCCATCTTTATTAAGAGAGAGATACGAACTTACATACAGCAAGTTTATTTTTTTCTGTATTTTTTATTTAAATCTAACAATAGTAGATAAAGTACGGTACGCAACTCGTGCGAAAACAGCATTTTGCATTGCTCGTGTGGTTTTACTACCCTCGCTATCGCTCGGGTGCAAACTCCACACTAGCATGCAAAATGCTACTTTCCATACTCGACGCGTAATGTACTATTAATAATTAAAAACTACTTCTTGTTTCAGAGAGGTAACACAGCTTTACATGTAGCAGCAACGAATGGTTTACACCGCTGTGTCCAGCTGTTGTCTGGGACAAGAGTAAGTCTGACTGGGGTGACACACACATACATACATACACAAAAAAAGTTAAGGTCGGATTCGGTTTTTGGAATGTATAAAATGAAAAAGTATCCAAAAAAAAATTCAATTCTGACCAATGTACAGACAAAACTTTAATTTTATATATATAGATAAAGATTTATTTGTTATTTTCGTACTACCTTAAATAAAATAATCATACTAATTTTGTCGTATTCTTTCTACTTTTTTTTATAATATAATTTATTATTAACTTTTAATCATAATTATTTAATTTTTTAAAAATAATTATTATTTGTATTTGCATGAGATTATGTAGAACTTAGGCCCTTCATCCGCTAGTGAGAAGCAACTTAAAACAAATGAGTAAGCTGACCATCAGAAATCAGTTTCTTGGTATCCTGACCATTGCTATTGGACTGCAACACAACCTGAGGTCAACACTCAAACGACTAACTCCAAAAAACTCTATTTAATTAATTCTAATGTTAGATCGCAACAAAGTAATAAACAACTTGTCATTGTGAAGTAGACACAAAAAACACAACTTTTGAGTTGATTGCCATTTTTAGGAGAGTTGCTTATATGAAAGACTGTGCAATAGGACTCATCAAACAGTCGCAAAAAAGTCGGGTTTGAAGTTGAGTTGCACTAGTAATCGAAAGGCCTTAGGCCTCATTCACACTAGAGATTCAGGAATGCGATTCACGAATGCAAGATTCTAATGATACCAAGCAGCTTATAAGCACTAATTCCATTCAGACTACGATTCCGTGACAAATAATAAGAGTAATATCATCGCAATTTGTGTAATACTGCAAGCAATATCACAGTGTTTTGTGACATAAGTCAACTTACCTGTGTCTTACTACTTAATCTTAGAGTAATTAGTAAAAGTGGGGTACAGTATAAACATTCATTACCCTTAATTAAACCTGAAAATCACTCTGAAGTATTTGCATCCAAATCTTTTTAGGTTTTCATAGATTATGAAGCATAGTTAAATTATTATAAGAAATAAAATTTTCCTTATCCTGCAAAAAAATAAAAGCAAATTTAGGCAGAAGGCACCAAAAATCAAAGGGTCCCTGGTACGCCCCAGGGGGGGTCACAGTGCTTTTTTATCGGGGATCGGCAAAATAAACTCTCAACAAAATAAGTGTTTAATCCTCAAAACTAGCTTTCGGCCTCTTTGCCATCATCAGGCCTGGTTGGTAAAGAAAAAGCCTGACGTTGGGTTGGAAGAGAAAAAAAAAAAAAACAGACTGTTATTCAACTTCTTACCTTAAACGGTTCTTAAGACAAATCATCCTCGGCATAAGGGTTTTGAGAAGGATTTATGAAACCCTAATAATAAAATATATCAGGAATAAGGTGTTTAAAATAATAAGAAAATAACTATTTTTTCAGTTTTTATTAAACTTTTTTTATTGTTTTTTTTTGTTTGTTTTTTAAATTAATTTTTTTTTTAAATGTTTTTTATATAATTTTTTTCTTTTCAAGTACACAATGGTAAAATATTTTATGATTCACACGACAACAGTATTATATTATTTTTTTGTTTTTGTTTTGATCAACTTAATAGTTTTTTTTTTAATACGTTTTATATATAGCATTGAAATTACTTATATATAAAATTCGTATGCAAATAATTATAATATATACAGAGATTTTTCTTTTTGTTTATTTATTTTTACAGAATTTAATTTATTAATTTTATAATATATACATTGAACACAGATGAGAGTCACAATTATGACCTAAGTTACAAGCAATAAAAAATAAAATAATAATAATAATAAATAAATGGAAATAATAATTTAAAAAAAAAAAAAAAAAAAAAATCATAAAAGCCACTAAAAAATAGAATATATTTATAAAAATTTAATAATTATTATAATAATATAACAACTGTTTCTTAATATAACTGTAACAAACAAAGATCACTTAAAAATTATTTCCTTGTTTAATTTTATTATCTATTAATTTCAACGACAATAATTAACAAATGATTTCATCACTTCAACAAGAAGGTCGTTATAAGGTTTTATTTTCTTTTTGTATAAACTTCACTTCATGTGATAGTGAAACAACCTAACTTATTAACATTAGTATAACTTGAGTATAATTTTATCTACTAAGAATAGGGTGTTGACTTAAAATAAACTAGGCGATAAACATATCTACATCTTTTTAGGGAAGATGGAGTCAAAGATTTACATAATAATCCAATACCATAGAGAAATTTAGTTGTTTTATAATACCAACATTAGGAAAAAAATATCAAATTATTAAATACTTTATATAAAATAACGATTATAAACCAGATAGTATAAGAGAATAGAACCAACTTAAGTCTTGTCATTCATAGGACATGTGTTCAAGTGGAGAAGGGTAGTCTTTTAAAAAGGCCCAAAGGGCTGATGGTGACATCAGAAGAGAAAGAAGTACTGGGATACCTAAAAGTGTACCCAGGATAGGCAAGAATGGACAATGTCTGTTAAAAAACTCAGTCCTTCATAGACCTATAGTGTTTTGAGGATGTATAGAGAAGATGAACGTCATTTCTATATGAGATTACAAAATACCGTGTTTAACAAGCAGAGTGGAATAGTGAAAGTCTTTCTTCAGATATTTATCAATAAAAATTTAACATAATATACCTCAACAAATGTTAATGAAAGTTCCTTTTGCCCTATGAAAATGATTCCAAATACCTTGGACACTACCGAGTCCATCAATAAAGAAAGACGTGTTATCACATTACCTAACACTAGGGTTACTAAAAAGGTATTTTTTTTAATATAATAATTGTTTCTCAAATTTTCTCTTTAAACCACCACTAGAGCTGATGGAATATCTAATGTTTTTTTTTATTTTATTTTTTTTTTTTTACATCAATAAACATATATTATCCGTATAAAAGGCTAAACTCAATTCTCTTTGTTAGTGCATTAACTATTTTATTTTTAAATCCCAACTTTGGTAGATAATTGGAAAATAGAAAATAAACAATAGTTAATTTAATTATATTTGTGATGGTTTCTAATCATAAAATACATAAATGGCTGAACAAACATTCTGATTAGAGTTTAGGAAAGTAAATACGGCATTGTAATTGGTTGCAATAATACGATCTCAAATTCTCTGCTATGTCAACTTATTACTTATGTATGTCAATAATAGCGTAAAACCAATTAGAACACTATATTTAAATCTCTTATATAAACTCAAATAAGAGATAATACTAATTGGAAATACAAAACAGTTTAAACGATGGTAATGAAATAATAGGATTAAGGATTATTTTCTTAAAGACTAATGTTATTGCTCGAATAATTACCAGTAATTTTAAGAATACACCCTTTTCATAATAATAATAATAATAAATACCAAAAAAAAAAAAAAAAAAATTAAAAAAATATTTCGCACATAAATCAATTAAAATATACCTCAACAAATTATTAAAAAAAAAAGAAAGAAAAGGAAATTGTAGTATTGAAATGTTAAAGTAATTTTATAGGGATTATTATTAATCTACCCTTAAATTATTAGAAAGTACTAAAAAGAAAATATTCAACTTACAGTAAGAAACTAATGTAGTGTAATACAAGAAAATGCATTGAATTCACTTTTCTTTAAAAAATTTAACACAACCTACTTTATTAAATTGTCAGTGTATAATAAATTTTCCTAGTTACTCATTTTTAGAAAAGATTCTTTTGTATTTTTCTTTTCTTTTTGATTCAATAAAAAAATTTACCTAACATCATTTCTTCCCATTTTGTTACTATTTTTTTGTTTAGAGGTAAAAAGAAGAAAATATAGTGAAAGAATTGACAGGCAACCTATTTGGCCAAACGATTATTATAAAACATAGAGGCACCTAAATTGCTGTTTTCGATTAATATCCGTATTATCTAGCTAATATCTAGTTATTAAAAAACTAAAAAGGAACGATTAGGGTTAGTTAATTGAAGGTGTGATAAAAAAAAAATCTGATTCTATAAAAAACCCTTTGAACTAAAGGGTGAGGCACATTAAGGGCAAACAATAAATTTATAAGGCAGTACGTTACTAGTCCCTAGATAGCGATAATTTAATTTAGCTATAATTAAAAAAATATTAAAATAGCGTTTATTTTTTGGCTCATATAAATGTTTCCAACCAATCTTGACAATCTAAAGTAAAATTAATCTGCTATATAGGCTACGCCAGAAGTAGTGTCATAGCAATTTTGACGATCTTATCTCCGATGTGAAATATGTTATTCATTCTTATACATCCAGAATATTCAATATTTCGTTCCTTCTAAACATTTTAATTTTTAGTTACTCCTTTTAAGTTGATATAATGATGCTTGTTACTTCAAAATGCTTCCAGTACTGGAATTTTGCTTAAACTTGACATTCTTTAAAGAATTTCCTTCTCCAGGGAAAACTTAGATTGTTACAATCCTAATGATGCAATGCACCTAGCACCTTAAATTTTTCGAATTTCACAAATTACTTGAACACATTTTTTTGTGGAAGCCAAAAGCAGAGATGTAAAAGTTAACAATTTCTCATGAAAAGATTTTATTTATCCAAGAAAGTTGTTGACGAGGTAGTCAGATTTGTACAAGAATGGTAAAATAAAATAAAAACTATGAAAGAGTTACAATTTCAACAGGCGAAAAGAAACTTACACTACTCAGAACTATATTTTTTTATCTCACCTTTGAAATTACCTTTTTTTAATTGAAACAGTGGCGTAACCAATGAGAGATAATTTACGAATCCCTCCTCAAATTTGACGATAAAAATGTGGAATATAAATATAAGGCATTGGCTACCCCCCACCCAAAATACAAACCCTTTCCCAATAAAAAATGAATGGTTACGCCACTGAATTGTTTTTTTGGTTTTTTTTTCAATTGTATAAATTTATTTTGTTTATTTTTACTTTGTGGGACAGTTATTTTGTTGATATGCATCTGCTAAGATTTAGAACATTTTTTTTTTTTTCTTTTACTTAAGTTACACAATATTTGTAAAAATTACTATAAAAGCAGCATAAATTACCGATTAATAATTTAAGTTAATAATACTGGAATAAAAAAGGTTGCCCATAAAATAAATAGATAATTTTAAAATATAAAAACTTCTGTTGGCCAACAAAATATTTTTCTGTATGGAAAACTGAAACTTAAGAGTATATTATTTATTTTTCTTTAATAATACAATTAAAGGCATTATTACTAATATTTAATTAATTTATTAAAAGATGATTAATACATACATAAATATTTTTAATCTCATCTGTTAATATAATCAACATTAGAAAAGATCGTTTATTTAAGGCAACGTTTAAGTACAATTTGTTTATAGTAAATAATAACAATTAAAAAATTTGTTTTTCTACAATTAATTCAGTTTTCAATAATAATTTTTCTAAAATACCAACATCCCATTTGTTATCATTAACATTGTCCCATTTCTCCCCCTAAAAATATAATTCTGAAAAAAAAAAAGATTCAATCAGTAATTTATTATGATACCACGTTACATTTGAAAAAAAAAAAATTATACATATATATATATATATATATATATATATATATATATATATATATATATATATATATATATATATATATATATATATATATATATATATATATAATACAAAAGGTGTTAAAAACAAAAATATCAAACCCTAACATCTTTTTTCCATAAGAGCTAGAAAAATCAACTATTTTATAATTACAAATAAGATAAATTAACCTTATAGAAGAAAGTCAGCATGTTTGAAATCAAGTTTTTAAGTAAAAATAATTTTTGTTAGGCTTAGAATTTTGAAGTTTTTCCAGTTAACAGTACTGAGTTTAGACATTTCTGATTAGATAGGATAGGAAACAGAACAGTATGAAAACCAATAGCTTTATAAGAACCGATAGCTACACCCTTTCTTTGTTCATTAAAGGCTTGTAGATATCTGGCTAACTCAAGGTATGTACCAAAAAGTAGTTACCATATACATCATAGTAGTCAAAAGCTACTAAGTGTTGAGAAATCACCATAGATTTGGAGATCCCTAGCAGCCACCAGTACAGTGGCCTCTGGCACTTAACTATAACTGTCTATGTTCTAGAAAACTACAAGGTATGTAGAATAGATGATGAAACAAATACCAGCTACAAGTTAAATAGCCCAAATGCTTGGCAATTAACTTCAAGGTTACGGACAGCTACAAGCCCCATCACGTAGAAGAATATCAGAAGAGAGAATTTCTAATGTAATAATATGCTATCATATTTTACCTCCCTAGATGCTTGAAAATTTAATTTAAGTGTCTCTAAGCTACAAGCTATTTAGTATAGAAGAATAACAAGACTACACAATGTACTGCATTAAATAATAATACATAATTTCAAACACACTGACATAATTATCAAAATGCATGAGATTTGCTTGCCGTAAATTACGGATGATTATCTATTTGTTAACAAAAAGTCAAATTACTATTATTTACAATTACAGGTAAAATAATTTTATAATCGGTTAACTTTAGGCATTTTTGTTACAACCTACTAAAATAAATAAATTGATAAAATTTATCATTATATTATCAAGGAACTAAATTTATCAAATTACTTTATATATGCGATTAAGATTGTTTTATGCTAAATGTTTTTTTTATACATTATATTTTATCTGATTATAATAACATTTTGCTTTATTAAAAAATAAAATTTATTAAACATTTTCCTTTTATTAATATTTTAATAATATAAATTTATATTATAAAAACAGATTCCATAATAATAGAGATTAAAAAAGTTTTTTTTTGTATTAAGTAAAACAATATAATCGTTTTAAAAATCAGAGGTAAATTGAAGTAAGTAGTGTTGAAAATGTACTACAATCCTAGTTAAGCCAAATAATAAAGTATAGTAGTTAAAACATAAAGGAAATGCAAAATTAATTGTTCATGCATAAAATAAAATAAAAAATACTATAGTTCAAGTAGGGAAAGAAACACGGTTAAATAAGTAGGTAAATCCAATAACTATGTGTCGAAAAATGAGCGTCAAACGACAAGATTTTACAATAAGATTTTAAGATTTTAGAAATCTTCTGTTTCAGCTCTTAAGTCCTCAAGGAATTAAAAATTAAAAGAAATAAGTCAAGTAAATCATACAAAAAATGCAGATAGGGAAATCGAAACCACGTGCCGAGACCTGTGCTCCTACCAACTAAGCTTTGACGAAATAAAAAAATTCATTATCTGTCCTAATCGATATAGCCCCCCCCCCTCCAATTAAATGAAATTATTTAGCTATGGATAACACAATCATTTCAAAACGGCTTAATTTCATGTTTATTAAAATCTCATTGAAAATATACAAAAAATATTTGGCTAACTAGGATTTTAGCAGAGTCAACTAGAGTTGTGATTAATGCAATAAATAATTTTTGAAGATTCACAAATGAGTCATGTAATTTCAGTGTTAAAGGACAAATTTAAAAAGATGTGTAGTTTCACTATTAAAACCATCCTTAGTGATGTTAAATTATGGTTTATTAAAATAAATAGTGTAAACTTCCTATATTAACAATAAATATTTCCTATAGTTAGTAATTGCTGTTTGTGAAATTATGTTTCCTTTGCTCAACCAATTGTGATAAGTAAAACTTAAAACAGGAAAATGGATGAGTTAATAGCAAAAATAGCTATTATATTTTATGAAGAGTGGGAAGTCAACACAATTATGACCGATTTAAGTGGCCATAAACAATCTGTATAAAACATTTTAGATGTTGTGGTTTTTTGACAGTAAACTGATAAAATTTTCTGAGTTTTTCTCAGAATGAGAATGAACAACTAATTTTGTAACCTTTTTTTGCTTAAACAATTGTGGTAGATTGCTTAACTAATTGCCTTGACAATGTTTCTTTTAACCACAATTTTTAATAAAATCATCAATAATTAATTTTAATATTGACAGAGATAAATTCAACCATCCATATCAGACTTCACATTCTTCAAAAACTGTTAAAATTTTCCAAGAACATACAACATACAACCTTGATGTAACATTAAAAAAAAAGTTACATCAAGGGAGTGTTAATAGGAGATGATACATTAAGTATACTTCAGGATTTGTGAATCTATAAGATTACTTAATGTTCAAATACACAGATGTTATTGTAATCTTAATTCTACAACTTATTCACTCAAAAATTTGCGTTTTAAGAATAAATGTGGTAGAAATTGTTAGCATATTTTCTCTAGAATCTTTCACAACTATAAAACTTAAACAGGACAGCTTACGATTTAATTTGACAGTGTTTATAGTTGAAAAGTTTTAAAATCAACTCCATATTTTCTAACTCAACGTGCCGGTGTATCAAAACTAATAAAATTAGGGTTATCAAGTTGTAATATTAGGATGACAAATTTAAACTTAAGCATTAGTAGAGTATAAAACATATTGTTTTAAAATATCCATTCAATAAGATTATCAAGAAGTGAAATTACACATGTATTTTTTAATTTGTTCTTTTCGAAAGATTACCTGTTTTTGCCTGTGACATTTTTTTAAGTATCATATCCAACCATCAAGATAATAAAAGTGACACTTCTCAAATTTTAAAGTGCATTATAAAAAAGCAGACTATTTAAAATAAAAAACTTGGTAGCTTTATCACTAAGAGTTGACAGCTTTGGAGTCATCGCAGAGTATATAGATACATAAAAAAACCTTAAATATAATGGTATAATAGTGAGAACCTTTTCTAAGAAAACAATTAAGTTGGATAAATATAAATATATTATGATAAGAATAAAATCTTAAACTGACTCCTTCATTATCGATTCCTAAAAAAGCCTTAATACAAATGTCTATAAAAATACATTTTCAATTGATGTAGGTAAGCACTCAGGGTGCAAGGTAATATGAGGTTCTATAAAGAAATATGTATTTTTTTAATTTCTAAAATATAATTGCAATAATTTATTTAATTAATGTAACTTGTTTAGGTAGTTAAAAGATTTAAAAATCATAAATTTGGAGTTAATAATAACATAGTTTTCAATTTTTGATGAAAGAAATTACGTTGTTTAATCACTAATTATATAATTAAGAGTGATTATGTTGTTAAGTACTATTTAATTCATAGTTTAAAATTAATTATAGATTTTTCGAATTTAAGGAAAACGAATCTGGCAGGAACCAAACTGCTTTTTAAAATGAAAAGGTAATAGAGTTATCTTTAAAATAGGTAAGTGGAATTCTTCTAGATAGAAACTGACTCCCCACTAACCCATAACTATTATATGGAAAGATAGTAACTCACTGCTTCACCTCATTTTGAGTTATAGTTTTGTCAGGTTGTTGTTAATTATTTGTAAAGAATCTGAAGAAAGAACCTAACAGCTTATAACGTAAGGGTATGCAAGAGTTATATTATACCTCATAGCTGCTAAAGATGTTGATTATTTAAAACAAACGCAAGCCTCATAAAATATATTAAATACTGGTGGTGTTATGTCGATGTTGATTATTAGTTTCAGGTCATAACTTCTCAGATTATAAAAAAAATATATATGAAAATAGTCGCAACCTACTCTGAATAATAAACAAACTTAATTTAAAATATTGTTTAAAAAAAAAAAAACTAATGAAGATAATACTATTTAAGTAGTACTAGATGGTTCTATCAGTAGATAATAATAATTTCACACTTCTAAATAAACCCATTGAATTAATAAGTTAAAATAAATAAACAATCTAATGCACACTGAAACATCTGTTGTATTTGAGAAAATAAAATAAAAAAAAGTGAATAAAACATACAATACAAGATCATTTATGTCACAACAAAATATTTTAAAAATTATAAAAAAGGCATAATTACCAAAAAAAGGGGTTGTAGACAGAATATAATATATGTAAAATTAACACTTTACAAGCAGTAACAATAATATAGTTTTTTTTATACACGTTGATTTTTTTTTTATTAAGGTGTATACACAACAAAACTTTTGAGTGAATACTGAGATTTTTTTGAGAACATTAACACACCTATGTTTTTAAGAGCTGGAATATTTTGTTTACTACTGAAAAAAACCAAATTCAGTGTCATATAGCATATCTAAAACAATGAAAATACCACACCAGAATGTACCTCGGAGAATATATATGATAAGAATGAACAGCTTTCTTAGGATCCAATATGTAAACCTTTAATAGTCAAAGATTAGTAACAATAAACCTGTCTTACTAAATATGTCTGTCAGTGCTACATACACACATTCCACTTCTGTTTATAAAAACTGTTTAACTGGGGTATTGATAATGTTAGAATTTTATTGCAAACTATCAGTTATGATAAAATTTGTGTTTCATATAAAGTTAGTTTTTGATCTCAAACTATACCATAACTCTAATAGATGTTTCAGCACCTGATATAACGAGGAAACAATGTACACACTATAGCTAAGAGGTTTTAGGCTTGGTTTTGAAAGGATCGTATGCATGATAAAGATATTCATATGAAATAAAATAAATATAATAGATGTCCTCCCAAACAAACTAAAAATAGATAAAGATGTAAAAGGATATATTATGAATAAGTTGAGAGAGGCATTTGGGATATAATTTTGATTAAAGGCTGATCCACACTACACCTTGCCAGGGTCCAGCAAAAACTCGGTTGGGCACAGTGAGGTATTGTCAAACAGGGTTTTACCGGAATCATTCACATTACAGCTAGCTGGGACCAAGTGGTCCCATCTAGTAGTGTGAATGACTATTGAAACCCCATTAGACAATAACACACATTGCCCTGACCGGATTTTGCTCGGCCCCGGTAAGGTGTAGAGTGAATCAACCTTAATACTACAACAGTAATTGTTTCTTCGTGACTTTAGTCAATCCACTTTTTGATAGACTGTCTGATAAAACCAGCTTTGGGAAAATTAATATCATAGGAAAATAAAACTCATAGATAATCAGTTAAGTGATAATAATTGACCAACTAAAGTGGTCAAAACAGGTCTGCATTTATCATTAGCTATTGTTTTTTTGTTTTTTTTTTACAATAAAACTGATCACTTGTACTCCAGTTTTATTTACTAGGAGTTAAGTTACATGAAATCTTGGGCGAAACAACTAATTTTAAAATTGACATGCTTTTCTTAGGAAATTTCCTACTGAAGAAGTCTTAAGATAGGAATAAAATCTAATGTTTAATTTATACTACGATGCGGTAAGAGGTATGAAGCTCAAAATTCCTGAGTATTTTTCTCAAGTAGTAAAAGCCAAAAAAAATTAAAATAAATAAAATAATCAGCAAGGTATATCTGCATGTTTTACAGGGCTTTCACCCCAATAATAAATATCATTCCAGCTAGAAAAGGTTGGAGTAAGAATCTGAATAAGGAAAATTTTAATATTTTTAACAGAAAGACTTGAACATCTAAATCAATCAAATTCTCAACTCAGGTTCACACATTGATACACCTCTTCCTTCAGCCCTTTCTTACATCATTTTCTCCGATAGTGCCAACGACCACATGTGTGTTTAAGTTTTTAAAGGTAAATTTATTATTGATAATTACTATACTGATAAGGTCCTTCAAATTCAACTAATCTATTAATTAGGGAACTTAGAAATAATTATAAATTTAGAGATACTTATTGCTTAAAATTATATTAGAGATATGTACATATAATGTACCTCCAAAAAAAATTATTTTTAAATAAAGGAACCTTAACTTCTACAAAACAATAAATAAAATTAAATTGACTTAAATTTACAACATAAAACAAATATCTCTATTAAAAAACCCCATTTATTTCCATACATTTTTTTTAAAAAAAGAAGAAAACCTCATTTTCACTCCAAAAGTTCGTACTGTTGTCGATCCACCTTTTAACCACTAAATTATTTGATAATAAAAAAATATTAATTAATCATTAATAAAAAAATTAAAGATCATTAGAGAAAAACAAATGGAAATAACAAACAATGAAATTATTCTTTTACAACTTTTTTTTCCAATACTTAAAAAAAATATTTCCCCAATCCCCCTCTTATTATTTTAAAAATAATTTAGATTGGATTTATTTTAAGAGAGTTCTTGCAGCTTTGAAATCACCTCTACATGGTGATAAGAAGAAAAATAAAATGAACCATTTGGCAGTTATCGAAAGTCCCCTTGTGATTCATTGCCGACAGGGAAATTAATATTTTTAGGATAAATATTAAACAAGTAGCTAAATAAAACCTCCTTTACAAATATTTTTATTTTTTTATTTTTTATATTAGTTATCATTCAAAATTTAAACATGAAATTTCGATGCAGTAAAGCATGTATTTATTTATCACAGTAATTAAGGCTATATAAATTTTCTTGGATACAAATAATGTGGAAGTACAAGATCTTTGTGGACGTAGAATTATGTTTACTGTTCAACCAACCGAACTCCAAATCAAGCTACAAGAACTTTCCTTTATTTATTTATTGATTTTTCCAATTAATTTATTTTTTTAACCCTATGTACTTTATTTTCAAAACTTCAACATGGTTTTTATTGCTTTTTTTTTTTTTTTTTTAAAAAATCAACAATATCATTCATAATAATAAAACATGAACAAAAAGAGGAAAAGTAAAAGTAGTACTTTTTTCTTTTGAACTTAGTGGCTCAATTTTTTTTTTTTTTTTTTTTTTTTTTTTTTTTTTTTTTTTTTTTTTTTCTAAACCTATACAAATTATTAATAGCCATTTAACAAAGGTTATTTTTTTACAATAAATTAAAAATAATTACAAAGGAAGAAAACTAATATTATACATAATATATATAAATGATCAGTTATTATTTAAATTACACTTTATTAAACAGAAGGATGTACTCAACATGAGTTCATTTACTGAATGGTCAGCCAATGGTATTTTGCCATTATCAAAATGACACTAATCTTTCCTAGAAAGATAAGAAAAAATTATAATGTAAGTACAATTTCAATTATTTTTTATAATAATATGGATGCCATAACCCAAAATAACCTTAAAAGGCAATCTAGCATTAACATATATATGTAACATGGTTTCTTAACATAAGCTAACAGTTAACATAAACTTCACAAAAGGTTACACATTAGAAATGTTGAAAGGCTGATGAACTACGCCATTGGTTGAGCCTTTTGTAATATGACCTGTGTACACTTACAGATTGGTCAACTATTATTAAACAGACTTCTAATAATATGGCTTCCCTGAGAAGTAAAAATCATTAACGACGTTCCTGCTCCTTCAGAATCGTCAACTATCATTGATTGTTCTTATAACATGACTTCCCTGGGAAACAAAAGAAAATTAGTGGACAAATTACGTTAGGTCATTTATACAATGAACAACTATCATTGGCCAATCTTAGTTAGAAATTTGATTTCCGTCAAGTACATTCTTTTATTTAAAAAATACTGTAATAACTATAGCTAACAGATCAGGGACAAAGAGTAGAGAGAAATGCAGTTCAAGAAATAAGATAATTTAGTCATAACAAAACTATCAGCTAATAGAAAATAATAAACATTTTGAAATTACACTCTAGTGAATAGTACAGCTCGATTAAGTCAAATTATTAGATATATAATTATTTTTAATGATGATATTATGATTTATAAATAAGGGTAAAAGTTATATAAGTATGACAATATGTAATTAGTGCTATTCAATATACTATCCAATGGTCTGAGAATTTTAATGGCACTTCAGAATCAATTATAATACCACTAATAGAGTATTTGCACACAATAGTGAAGAGAAATTGGCACGACTACAAGATATACCAAAGAAGAACATGCATAAAATTACTCGCATAATGAGCTTTCTCTAGAAATTAATTCATACAATGGGTTCAAATTTTACAATTTACACAATATAAGTAAATAATTTTCTTTAAATTATGATTGTCAAGGGTCGTTGCAATAGGAAGGGCATATATAATTAACAAATCTCATTGTGGCATATAATAAAACATATAATTTTTAACGGAAATTTCAGCGAAGATAAATATGCCATAAGAGATATTTTTGTACATATAATAATGGAAAAATAATATTGCTAATTTTATTTCACAGTTTAAATTAAAAATTTAAAAAAAAATGTTTAAGGTATTTTTTTTTTTTTTTTTTTTAATTTTATTTTTTTTTTCAAAAAAGAATGCAAATACCCTATCAATAAAAAGTATTTACTTTAATACTTGTGCATACAATTTTAAGTTATTACTTGTAAATTTTTATTTAAGTGTTAATCATTTGCACAAGAAGTTTTACTGAAATCAACGTAATGATTATTATCAGACTTTCCCCCACATACAACTTTGGTTCATTTCAGTTATTGACGTCTAAATTATTGTATAATAGGCTTTCCTGAACTTGTAACCACAAACATTTTTTATTCTTCCCCATCAATGATTTCTTACACCAGATTCAAAGGTTTGTTATTCATTTCCCCTATCAATCATAAAACTCCGTAATGTTCGTAGAGAATTTTATTATAACTATGAGGAATTTTATGATTATCTCTATTCTCACTTTCGAAGGATATCGAGGATTAAAACTTTAAGCCAAAAACAAAGTTTTGACTCAACATACTCAATAGTGTAAACTAGGATTATAAAAAGCAATAAATTCAAGAACTTTTTGTTGATAATTGCTTGACATAGAGATAATAGGAACAGTTATGGCCAAACATCACGCTCAGCAGAAGAATGAAGAATGTAGAGAATTCTTATTGATCACAATTCTTTATAGAACTATTGCCAATTTTCATCCTTAACACTCTTGGAAAAGTCATATTGAACTTAAGGTGTCTACAAAGACGTATGGATATACTTCTATGTAGATTTTTTTGAGTCCATATAGTTTCTCCATAAGAGTTGTCTATTCTTCTGCTGATAGTGTTAAGCTAAAACTGGTTCATAGAACTCCACGACAATCAGTTCTTTGAAAAATGAGCAATATCACTGAAAAGCTTCTGTTACATTAGTAAGACCTTCACATCTTTAAAGAAATAATATCACTAAGAAAAATCTAAATTCATAGTATATTTTTCTTCTGCTTATAAGCCAAAACAAAGTTACATACATCCAAACTCTCCAGATCTAACAAATCATATATCAAATATAAGCTATTCTTTTGTATTTTACAACTTATTATTAGTATAATTATGCAACTGATTAACATTAAATATCAATGGTTTTTTTTGGATCATTTGATTAAATAAGTTAACCAATTATAATAATTCATTTACTAAATACTAACTTTTGACAAACAAGCATTTAAGCCAAGCAAGACCATTTGAGTGTAATAGATATAAAGAAGACAAGAAAATATTTGGAATTTTATAAAATAAAGAGTGTCCATTACTGTTAAGCAAGATTTCGAGCAAATATTGAATATTAAGAAGAAAAGCCTACACCTAGCTTTTGAGCGACCTATTCGACAATATACATTTCAGAATTAAATTTGTCCAAAATAATTTTGTATTATTTTCTAGCTTCAATAATTTTTACTCAAAAACCTAAGGCCAAATTTAAAACTTCTTTACCTTTTTTAAATGGCTTAAAGTACAAACAAGATTTTATATTTTTACCTATTATTATTTTTCAACCTCAATTTGTTATCCATAAAAATATGTACAAAAAAAAAAAAATTATTTACAGTCTTGGTACCACAGGATATTATATGTATATATATATATATTTTTTTTAATTGTTATTTTTAAATTAATATCATAGGACGTTATAAGTAAATAACCCTACAGAAGAGGTAAATGTTCTCCGTTAATTTTATTTATTAATTTAATGATTCGTTTTACAAACTAATTCGAATGACTACATAACACAACTGAGTGTTGTTTAAAAATATACTATATTCATCAAAGGATATTACATGATGAAAATATTTTTAAACACAAAATTAAAAAAAAAAAAAAACACAATGAGAAAAATGAGATAAATATATAATTACATCATTTGACATTAAGGGAAATAAAAAGGGAAAATTGGGTAACAAAAGATCAAAAAGTGGGACCAAAATAATTTAAAATAAAAAGCAACTTTAAAAAAAAAAATAATTAAAGGTAATTTATTCATTACTTACATAATAAAAAAAGTTTTAAAAAATAATTAAAATATGGCCAAGATTTCATTAAAAATTAAATGACGAACATAATTACCAATTTTTAGAGGTTCAGCTTGGCAGATAAATATTTTTAACTTTATTAAAAAATCAACAAGCAATTTAATTATACAGCTATAATATTATATTATGTTAATTTCTTTTTTTTTTAAAAATTATAAGCAATTCTCAATTTATTAGCATTATATATTATGGGTGAACTAAGCTTTTTTTCTTAAGATTATAAGTCGTATATATTCGAACGAGATCGAATTTGGTTCAAGCAATTTTGTCTTTAAAAAAACAAATTTATAGGAATTTCGGTATAAACATGCCTTTATTTATTATTTCAGTTTAGCCATGTAACATCAAAAAACGTATAAAATTATTTTTAAAAAAGGCATTTATTTAGGCAAGAAGAAGAGATCAATAAGGGGCATTTTTTAAATTCTTCCCAAAAAGATTAGCATTAAAAATAAGTGAATTTTAATATGGTAGGTAACCAGGTAACATTAGTTACGAGAATAAGTCCTATTTTTTTACGATTCAAGGAACAAATAATATTGGTTTTTCTTAGGTTACAAATATATAACCGGGGATAACAATGTAATTACTTTGGTAACCAAACTTTCTTAATGAGAAAGATTACTACAAAAAACAAATAACTATCAATGTATTTCTATATGACTTAGTTTCCATAGCTATATCAAGTTCTTTCGACTCAAATTTATATAACATTCGACATTAGCGAACATATCAATATTATAACAGCATTAGACGTAAATGCCAGATTGATAATTTAGATTTTCCGAGGGCAAACACTTAAGCCTAAGATACGGTAAATCTAGAAATTTTGAAACCATTAAGGAGATCATACTCAAGGACTCAGCTCATGAAGTAAATAAATAAAAGAAAGACTAACTAATTACTAATGATTCAGATTAAAAGCATCTCCCTTGAGAAGATGGGACTAACATGATTCTAAACATCATAATCCCATCCATCTTCAATGCTCAATGCAATAAGATCAATAGAATGATTAATTTTATAAGTGACTTAATATGCTAAAAGTATAATACCCACTAATATAAAGAGAATTGCTCATTTTTTTTACACACAATTCTACATTACTCATTAAAAAGTGTGAAATGGAAATTCTATATTTTGGAAAATAATAAATATTTATCTTTCATGGTAAACTCTCTAAAAATAAAGTAAATATCTTATTAACTACAGGGGAAAAATCTATTAGCATTGACGTTGAACATTTTTCTTTCTCCTTTTTACACACTAATGGTGATTTTTTTTTTTTTTTTTTTTTTTTTTTTAATAATAATTATAAATTTATAATAATAATAATAATAAGATTATCTACACTGTGAACTACATTGCAGTCATTTCCTCTTTTCGATAAAATAATAATTTTTTTTTAAATTTTTTTATTTTAAATAAATTAAATATTTTTGTCACTAGATTATTTATTAATATAAACGCGCATATATATAAAGTAAGAAAATTATATATATATATACGATGGCCGTGTCTGCAGTTTTACAATATTGTACACACATATATATATAAATATATATTTTTTGCTTGAAAGGTATTAATATTAAGGATCACACGATAGTAACCTAAGGGTATTGTGATATGGAGAGAGCTAAGTAGCGAATAGCCCCCACATATGTCACTTATCAGTGTTTGAAGAAGGTAGATCTCCGCTTGGGGATGTAGGAGAGGATATCTGTCCGCTTTGACTGCTTCCTCCGGTCTTGGTGTAGTCTATCTTGTACTGGCCTGATACACAACATCAAAAATTACTTTTACACTCAGAAAATATTCAAATAGATCACAGTTGATGACCATATCGACAAAATATACACGGGGATTGAGATGTAGTAAAAAAAAACACGTTTTGTGTCAACATTTCACTGAAATTCATACTTAGTCAACAGTAAAGAAAAGGGCCTGGAAACAGACAAAAAAAGTACATCACCAATAATCAAAAGAAGCACAAGCAACTCACTTTCGAACTTTTATACATACAATTTAGGAACAGTGTTCCACTCGTTGATTTATCTCCTCAATGGGTTAGGAGTTTTGATTTTAGGTACTCGCATATCAGGTGGGAAGCAAATTAGGAAATACTGTTTAGCCTTGCTGGGGCCAGCTTGGGCATAAGAAACATAAAAGATATCATTAAAATTGATGCAGTAGTAGTAGGGGGATTAGTATTGAAAAAGCAGCTTTTTTCTCTTTTTTTATACATATTGGCAAAGGTGCTTTAAACATTTATTATCCCGATAAGATTTGAAGAAGTTACCTTTTTAATGATGTTCTTCCCATAGATGCCAGTGTCATAAAAACATACTTACTGCATGGATCACATGTTTTATTCACATAATTTGACAATAATTAATAGTTCTTAATAGTCAATTTATTTAAAATTTGTTCCTCCAAAGACAAACCTATGAAGTAAACCTAGCTGAGCTGTCTTCACTGTGTTTACCAAACAAGTTTGATAAAAAAAAATTGAATTTTGTTTTTAAAAATATTTAAAAACAAAATTAAAGTTCTTAGTAACATAATCTAGCAATTAGTAGGTAACATTAAGTCAGCCATATGAAGGTTGAAGACATTCATGATACCTATGCAATATGTGCTCACAAAACCAAGTCAAGTTAAATTAAACCCTCTACACACTGGCCGACACGACTGCCCGACAGTTGGCCCGTGTGTAGCGCTGTCGGGGCCAACGGTCGCCCGGTCAGGTCGGCTGGACCATCCGACCACCTGCCACTTTTTTGTCGCGTCGGAGTGTGTGTAGTGTTGTTGGTGGGTCCGACAGTCCTACTTGCAACTTCACCTCAGCTTCATTTCCGTTTGATCAGTTTGATGGGACTTTTAGAACCACGCACCATGAGCATCGATGCTAAACTGGACTAGTAGTCAAGTCGGCTTATTTGGTCGGGGTGTGTATAGGCAAGACCCCGACATGAACGGGCGGGGCCAACGGTTGTGTCGGCCAGTATGTAGGGGGTTTTATAAAGATAGCAGAGTTTCATTTGGGTGTAACCTGTAAAACACAAAAATGGTGCTTTAGAGAAAATTAATGTTTTTCCCTCCATTTATAGCAGTGGTCATATAATATAATATACTCATAAATGAAAACGTAAATTAACATGTTAACATATACTTAAAAAGTTAGGTATAATTTAATGAATTAATCTAAATATCTTCATTAGATGTAGATACTATAATTTTTATTAAGATTTGATAGCGGAAATATATTTCTATACTATTAAAAATAAAATAAATTACAATATAATTCTATCCATAGGGTGTAGAATAATTTGAAAGGGAATATTTCCCTTTGCTAGGGTTTCTTAAAGGGACTCTCTGATGTCTACATCATTTGGTTTTTAATCTCCCCTGAAAGTAAAAAAGTGGTTAGGGGCAGCCAACCAAAAATTTCCTTTTCAGGATGAACCACAAATAAGTAGTGACTAATATTTATTACAATCCACTATCGGGATGTATGTTTTAAGACATACAAGAGGATAGAGACTTTAGCCATGTAGCAACTTATTTAAGCAGGTTTTACTGCATTATTATTTTCTAATCACTTATTTTTAAGGGTATAAAGATCTGTGTTAGTTACTAGTCCTTCTGGTATGTTTCTAGGTTCTGAGGAACTGATATTATTTAATAATAACAATAAATCCGAATTTAGTAGTACAAAAAAAAGAAACAACAACAGCTGAGTTTTAATTTATTACCCATTTTATTGAAAGATTCACTTAAATGCCTAATTACTTTTTTAAAAATGATGGCCAGCTTGAAAAAGCAGACATCTTTAATAAGAGTAGATTTTTAACCGATGGAGAATAGGAAGTTTCATATTCGGTAAAGGTCTGGACTAGAAATAGTTAATAAAATCCTATCTTTCACCTGAAAAACACCAACATGCGCATTCTTTGAAACAGTGAACATTGTAACTAATAGTGAACTACATACTAAATAATAAAAATAAAAAAATAGACAAACTACTCCAAAATAAATAAAGTAGAACTGCTTTTCTTCAATTTGAACCCTATAAAGTCAATTTTTTTTCTCAATATTACAAGCAGAAGTTTGAACTAACTCATGCTAAATGAAACTCAAGAAGTAAACAAACAGATATTATAAAGCCAAAAAAAAAAAAAAAATATTTATGGCCAATCTAATACTAGAATGTCAAACTTAACACCATACAAAGGCTGTACTAGACAGTTGGCTGTATCTCTCAGGCCAATTAACATAGAAACTTGGGACTTCCATTCATTCTGCTCAGGCATTTGGAGTAAGTTCATTATTTACTACCTGAATCAGAATTTTGAGCAATTAATATAAATCAACATTTTGTAGAGTAAAAAAAAATAAAAAAATAAAGTTTAACAAATATTAGATCTCTTAGGTCAGATTGTTTGCCACAGACTGCATCATACAACTCCCGGTTGGCAAGTTGGGCAGCCCAGATCTGATATAATACAATATTAGTTTTGTTTCAATGGAAAATTTGCATAATTTACTTAATTATTAACTAATAATGCTCGTAGAGCAAAATTGATCATTTTATTGAAAAACAAACCATAGACAGCTGAAGAAAGATAATCTACTTAATACATAGTCCAGTTTGACGATTTCAGTTAACCTGTAGTGACATATAGCTCGGAAGCATGGACTCTCATCATAGCTGACGTGAACCTACCGATGTCCTCCAAAAAAGTATCTTGCGCAGAATATACGACTACTAATAATAGATCTGGGTACGAAGAGGATGCGATATATTCATAAAGGCTCAAACATGCGGAGAGCATGACAAGATATAAAATCCCCAAGAGAATGCTACATGAAAGGCTCTTCATGAGGACAAGAAGAGAACGCACCAGTATTATATGTTTGAATGGAGTTCAGAAAGAATTGGTGGCATAAGATATGAGAGATTAATATCCTGGACATCTGACCGAAATGGTTCGAGAAACATGGGACAGCAGGCCAAAGTCAACGGGCTGAAGAGAAAAAAGTTGGCCAGTTCAATGACTGATTTGTATTAAAGCTTGTTTGTTTTTTCGACAATAAACTAATAAATTTGGCTAAACGGGTTTGAGTTGTTATGACCATCAAATTGAACACTGATTACAATTCCAACTGAACTAAATTCATTGAAGTCCTTACAAACACAACATTAGGTCATTAAAAAACAAGTGGTTGGAATTTCAGGGACATTTCTCATGCAATAATAAATAATTTGTATTTTAACCCACTCTTATTAATAAACATAGGTTATATATTTTTGATTTGACAGTAACAGATGATGTTTACCAAATTTACCGAAGTGCAGTTACTATGGAAGTTTTATTTATGAAGTTCATGATATTACATTAAATTAAAAAAAAAAAAAAAAAAAAAAAAAAAAAAAAAAAATGGTGTAAAAGATAATTAATAATATTAATAATATTATGCATGGGATTAGTGTTACATGATATTATAAAATTTCAAAAAAATACAAAAGATATTATACTACTACTATTAATACTAAAAATAAATACAATATATTAATAGAAAATTTAAATCTATAATAAATTATAATATAGGAATAACACTATCAGTCTCTACAATTTAATTGCCAAAGCAGCTTTCAGCCTTCAAAAGGTTACCATCAGTGCCTATTGGGGAAGAACAAGAGTTACATTAATAAAAAAGATTTAGTGAGTGGCGAGTGTAATTCATGTTGGAGATTGACGTGAGACTCAATCCTGGGCTGTAGAGAAAAAGTTAGCCAGTTCAATGACTGGTTTGTATAAAACCTCATTTGTTTATTTTAACAATAAACTAATAAATTTGGCTAAATGAGTAACTATGACCATCAAATTAAACAAAAAATTAAAATTACAATCCCAACTGAACTACATTCATTGAGTCTCACGTCGATCTCCGACATGAAGTAGACTCGCCACTCACTAAATCTTTTTTATTAATGTAACTCTTGTTCTTCCCCAATAGGCACTGATGGTAACCTTTTGAAGGCTGAAAGCTGCTTTGGCAATACGATTTTTTAAATTTACGTGGAGAGACTGTTTGTGTTATTCCTTTAAGATGCCCTCCATAGAAGCTCCCGCATCTAGCAAATAATAATATGTCTAACAAAATAAATTATCTAAGAAGATAAATACTAAATAGTGCAATGTTTAAGAAACCTATCAAGCCAGGTTAGGCTTATCTAAAATGATTTGTTAATTTTGTCTAATCAATAATGAATTCATACTATATAAAAGAAAAAAAAAGGTGTCATAGATAATTTGAAATTAATCAATTAAAATAAAAAAATTGATAATAACTTCCTCGATTTTTAAATTTCTACTTAAGATCCGTGTAAACTTTTTGTAAGTTTATAAGTAGAGGCAATGTATGGGATTTTTATTATAAAAATAAAAACATTTTGACGATATATTTATTATAATTTGTGTATTTAGAGGGGAAAAATTAGGACTTTTGAATAAATAGACAAGATAAATAAAGCTTTATTAGACCTAATGAAGCTGGACTAATTTAAAATGAATAATAAGCAGAATTTATACAATAATGTGCCAAGTTAAAAGTTAACATTTATTATTTTAAATACATTTTTTTATTGATTTGTAGAAGGCAAATGTCATATACCTATTTTTTTATTATTTAAATTAAGGGTAGCATTATTTCATTTGAAAAAAAAAAATCTAACAAAACTCTAATAGGCCATCATAATTGTTTAAACAGAAACAATTAACACTAATTCAGGTAAGCATAGGTTTCATTTGCTAGAGAAGATTGCTATTACCTTGGTTGGTAATTTCCTCCATGGTGAGTTCAGGACAGTCAACAGGTGCATGAGAAGGACTGCCACAGTTGTAGCAAGATATTTTGGCCTGAAGATGAGGAGGAGGGTAAGGCTGATAGGCGTATGGATACATCATCTCTCCGTTGAACGGAAACGGCTGCGGAGGTGGCCTACAAATCCCAACAGGAAAATGATTAGTAAACTATAGATTTAAATCTTTACTAGTTGTTGTGATTTTTTTAAAAATATATTTATAATTTACTTTTTTAGTTTCCTGATTGATAACTTAAAAATCAAACAGGATATAAATGCCACTATAACCACCTATTGGTGCTGTTAATAGAGTAAAAACAAGGTTTCTACTAAACTAGATAAGTAGGTGTTTGGATTATTGTTCCAGCGATAGCCTTTAGACCATGTTGACCTCCTTTCACATATACACATTTCTATTCTCAAAATAAAAAATTAAAAGATTATTCAAAGCTTTAATAGTAGGACTGTTAGTTATTCATTTGAGTTAAGTGTCAAAAAAAAAAATCCCTGAAATGAATAAAATTTTTAAGCCATGTACAAATACTGCTTATTTTACACTGCGTTGTTTTTCATGCATGATTTAGACAATAAGGTTAGTTGCAAAAATTATGTGATTCAAGCAAATAAAATTAACTTTTTTTGATTGATGTAATATTAAAGGAAGTGAGTAGACTTCGATGACATAACAATCTATATTTTCCTATATAGATCCTGTTGTAGTCTAACCAGAAAAGCAAAATGTTAAAAATACAGTATTAGTTGAAAATTAATGTTAAAAGAAAAAATAAAAAAAAAAAAAAGCGAAATCACACAGCATTAAAATGCCTTAACTGTATCAGAATGTCCTTGCTGTGCTAAAATTTAATTTCTTGCAGGTTCCTAGAAGATAAAGGCATGTGATAATCCTAGAAGATCACTTTGATCAGGGATAAGAGAACATTGCAGAATGACAACGAGGGGTTCGTTCAAAAAAAGTACCTAAATTCTTTTAAGGGGGAAGTTTTTAAAATAATTATTTAAAAAATTACATAACAATCCCCTTCAAAGTGCTCTTCTTCCTGCAGGCCATATTTCTCCACACTTCTCTACCACTTCTGTTGATTACAGTTTTGGGAATAAAAATAAGTCTACAGAGGCTTGGATGGAAGAGTAAGATGGCTTAGAAAGACAATTGTTTAGCGCAAAACTTATGAATTAGCAACAATGCAAGTAGTGTGTTGCAGTGGTGGAGGAACCATAAGTCTCTTTCTTCTTAATAACATTTCAAGAAATTCAATGCATTCTAAAAAAAAAAAAAAATTATTTGGATTTCTTTATCAAATCTATCAAAATTAAAATCACCAAGGATATTTCTACCTTATATCCCCAAATTTGTTTATTATCATTGTTCTTTCAGCACAGCAAAGACATTGGTTTGTGTTGTGTAAAAAAAGCATTCAGGTTAATTTTTTTTTTTTAAAAAAAAGTTAATTCCAAAAAATACCAGTTGTTTATTAATATTTTTCAGGTTTCTTTCATGCAATTCAAACAATTAAATGAGCAAATTTCATATACATTCAAAAAATATGTATTATATATAAGTATGTAAAATATATATCTGAAGGTAAACTGTATAAGTCCAATTCGCACAAGTTTTTAGTTTTAGTAAGAGTATAAGGAATCAAATGTTCAGGTGCCAACTAACTCAACCAGAATAATTTGTTTAATTAACCTGTTAGCTTGTAAATCTGATTATAAGTGTGAAGCATGTGTCCTTTCTTTAGAGATTAAACCAGATATGTTGGTTTTTATAACAGTGGTTTTAGGTAAATGTCGTATTACTAAACTACACAGCTCATCTAATATTTCTTTATTCGTATTTCAGTTTGTTTTTCTGGTCAATTAGTTGAAGAGATGTGAATAACACGCAAAATTAAAGAAAATTTCACTTCTTATGTTGTATGCTATAACACAAAGGATGTTGCTGGGAAGGAAGGTGTTGTAAGACTTGCACTAAACCTGTTTTTGCATCAGTGAAACATAAAAGAAGGAACAATAAAGCATTATCTCTCCGTTGAACAGAAACGGCTGCAGAGGTGGCCTACAAATAACAACAGGAAAATGACTAGAAAAGGTACCTTGGTTGAGGCGGTACAAAGGGAGGGAAGTGATGGGCTGGGTAGGCAGGTCTCATGTACTGATGAGGCCAGGGTGGAGGTGCACCTGCTGGTGTATAGTAACCTCCTGGTCCATCACCGCTGTACACTTTCCTATCATCACAACCATTCACCATTCCTCCTCCGTCTCTCCGCCTGTATACAACACTGCATCAAATATCAATCATTATTTGTTGTTTACATAAAAGTTGACATGTTTAATGAATGGAAAAAAATATGATTAAATAAAAAAATAAAAAAAAATAGATAAATAACATTAAAAATTAATTAAATACACTCTTACACGAGTGCCAGTTATTTGTATGGGCACCTTTTTAAAGAGGTATTTTCCACAATTTAAGAGGCATTTAAAGAGGGTGCAATCCAGCCACAACTTTAAAAAATAGTTTAAACATTTTTCCTTCAGGGAAAGTTCATAATATGTTACTTAGGAATTTTAATATGTGTATCTTTCAAGTATAAAAGATAATTAATCTCATGGAGGAATAAAAAAGAAATAAAAAAATGCCTCTTAATTTTTACCTTTTTGTCAACTATCTAAATCTAGATAATATATTTATGTTTAATCAATACCTATTTTAATCACAAATACTCAACTTCTTATTTGAATAAAATATGTAAAGGGTCAAAAGGACGTTCACCTTCATACAAGGAAAAAACATTGAGAAGCTCCGATCAATAGATTTGAATTATTAATAGATAAATGGTGCATATTCAGGACATTCCCAAATTTTACTTTCCAAACAAAATAAACTTTGTTTTGCTAAGATAAAATAAATATACAGTAGAGCCTAAATAATCAATAATAGAGTTGACTGGGCCCGGCACTAACTCAGATTACTAATAAACTCCGATTATTGGAAATCTATGAAAAATGAGAATTTGGAATTCTACTTTTTAACTATTTATTAAAAAATAATACTTAAATCCATATTTTACAGTAGAACCTTGATAAGAAGTGTCTCAAGGGGATTAGGGAAACAGTCTTGTTATCGAGGTGCTCTTTTTGTCGAGGGTTATGTTATCAAGGTTATTTTGGTTATCAGTCGTGTTATCGAGGTTAATGGGCGGGGGTTTCAAGTCTAGACTTGTTCAAGGTCGACCCCTTCCTGTGTAGAGTCGCGTTATAGAGGTTGACTTCTCAAAACGACTTGTTATAGAGGTTCTGAGTTTCGTTGTGAATTGGAAAAAAATCCTTGTTATTGAGGTTGTTTGGATAATAATAGTCGTGTTATAGAGGTTCATTTAACATTATGTGTTATGGCAATGTCAAGGGGATTTGAATATTTCACTTGTAATAGAGGTTGTCGTGTTATTGAGGGTCAAATAAGCGAGGTCCTACTGTATTTACATTAGGTTTTAAAAATAATTGCATCCTATTCTTTTTCTAATCACTCACTGCTACACCTAACTTCTTACAATTGTTTTCAGTGACACGCCTTTATCTATAAGCAACAACACATCTATTTTCACAGCTAACGGAACTTCGGAATGTTTTCGTTTACTCATTATAAATATGTTATGCGGTGCTTTCTGTTTAAGATCTTACTTAGAACTGAAGAAGAAGAAATTAATTAATTAATAGGCTTTCCTGAATTTGAAAGCTAACACAGCTGCTCAGACAGGAAAGGGAATCTATGAAGTCATACGGATCTCTCTCGTCCGCTCACACTAGGTCGGGCCAGAGCAGGTCGTATTGCATCGCATTAACAGATCGCTTTCTAGGTGGATATTTGCTCCAGTAGTGGGTTTGCACCTTCATTTCAGAGACTTAAAATTTTAAGTTTGTGTGAAAAATTTATCAATTTGAACGAAATTCGATACACACATGCATCTCAGCATTTGTAATTTGTAACAACTGTTTAATTGTTTTTGAAAATTCACACTTCATATTTTTAAATATACAAAAAAATTAGACAGCTCTTGGTGAGTAGATATAAAATATACATAGTATGACATCCTTTATAAAAATGTTTTGACACTACATAGTATGCATTCTTTAATTTTTTTTCTTTATGTTCATCAAGAATCAAGAGAAATTTGAAATTTTTGCATGTAATAAATAGACTTTAAACTACAATTTGAAGAGTATTTTATTCTTTAAAATGGAATGAATTATGTATAATACAGTCCTGATAATATTCCACGGGAGTCAAAGGTTTGACATCATTAATTGAGCTTACCTATGGTTGAGGGGGTGGTGAGGGCCATTGTTAGGCCTTCTCGACGGAGGACCAGGGTTATGTATCCTTCGGTTTGTTACAGGATCCTGAGGACCAGGTGTATCAGGAGGAGAATGATCTGAAGCCGTGTCACTTGCACTCGAGTTAGACTCCTGATCTAACCTCATCACTCTTAAAGATTCCAGTGCTGGGTAAACCTGCTTAAAAACACAATAAACATAATAAGCATTTCATTCAAAGATATGTGTACAGTGTGATAACTGTGTGTCCCCGGATCGATGCATGTATAGGTGAAAAAGACTAAAATTTTTTAATTGTAATTTCATCATTTGGGGTTCAGCCCTACTTCAGTAGAAACTAATTTACTTCATAATTTTAGTTTTTGAAAAATGAAGTATGTCTTGGAAATTAACAAAAAAAAAAGTTTTTTTTTCTCTAGTAAAGTGCTTTTTCTCTAGGAGATACGACAAAATTTTATTTTAAATCAAATTCTAATTATTATTAACTACGGGAAACAGACAGAGAAAAACACACTCCAGCGCCGGGATTTGAACCACGGGCCTCTGTATTTCCAGTATAGAGTTAGTTGGTAGAACTCTACCAACTAAGCTACGCAGGAGAATGATTTTCTCTGACGTTAATGATACCTTGTCCCGAATTTAAGCTTTCAATTTTCCACAAGTCTTAGAAGTCAACATTAATGACATAGAACTAGACCGAGAAATAACGCTTATAATAGCTTATAAAGTACCCAATTAGTAACTGTACCTAGTACAATCAATTAGAAATTCATATTTTACGATTTTTTAGTAACACAGTGTAGTTACTAATAATTATAATTTGATTTAAATTAAAATGTAATCTATTCGTAGTATGAATAGTACCAAAATCGTAAAATATGAATTTCAAAATGTTATTATAAAAAGTTGTTCAGGAAGAAAAACTGAGTAAGAATACAAAATTTTAAGACCCTCCCCCTTACTTTGAAATTTTGTATTTTTCAGTTCCATATTTTGCCTAAAGTGCTGTTAAAAATTGTTAAAACTAATAATTTTAGTAGTGTTTTCTGTGCCACAAAATAGTTTTCAAACTTTGAAAATACCACTGTGAATATTGTTATGTTAGTGTGAAATTAAATTTAATCGTGAATTATTTTTATTATTCATATTAAATATGAAGTATAAAATATTAATATTTCTAATAACATTATCTAAATGTCTTAACAGATGAATGAAAGTAAACTATAACTTTTTTACAATTGCATAATTTATCAATTTTGTAAGGACTTTTGCAAACATAATTATTCAATTTCTTCAACAATTAAAAAAAAAAATGGTAAAAAATGCAATAAATCAAAGTAGGCGGAGGTTAAAAAAAAGTAGGCGGAGGTTTAAAAAAAAGTAGGCGGAGTTAGTTTTAAAATTTTGTATTCTTACTCAGTTTTTCTTCCTGAATAACTTTTTATAAAAAACATTTTGTCGTATCTCCCAGAGAAAAAGCACTTTCACAACTTTATTGTAAATTTCTAAGACACTTTATTTTTCGAAAACTAAAATTATGACATAAATTAAGTTTCCATTCAAGCAGGGTTGAACTCTAGAAGATGAAATTTCAATTCAAAAATGTTTAGTATTTTTCACCTATTCATGAGTCGATCCGGGGACTCACTGTACAGACACAGGCAGGATCTCTACATATGTTCCAAATATTAATCTTTGCATTCATATTTGACATCATTATATACACCTTTATATCTCAAATCATTATGGATTTGTGAATGAAACCAAGAATATTGCATTTGTTAGTTTGTTTCTTACCACACATTGCAATCTTTAACACAAGATTGTATGCACAAATGAGCATCTTGTATCTCTATGGTTTAAAGTGAACACTTTCAACACCTCTCTGTATAACATCTAATATTTAACAAATCGAGTTTTAATTTAAAGATGTCAATGTTTGAAGTTCATACCTGTGGAGGGAGAGGGCCATATTTAGGTCGAGGAGGTACAGAGAAACAACAAGGCATCGCGTGACTCACACAGACTCCCCCTCCAGGATAGCCTTCTACACCCCTGATCATCATCTACAAACAAACATAACCACAATTAAACAATTTTACACGTGTTAAACCAATTCTATAGGTGAACTGCATATGTTGAGGCTCAAACTTATTCTTCTTAGTTAGCTTATGAGAGCTAAAGTAGTTCAGTTTATACTAGATTACAGAGATTTTATAAGAGAGCTAGATATTTGTAATTGCAAGCTATTAAATTTTACCAAAAATAAATTAAGGCAAGAGATCTTGACGAGACCAACAGTGACCGCAGATATCTGCAGTACGTTGAGATTCCCCTCCTTAGAAACTCGTTCATTCCTTTTAATAACCTCATGGATAAAAGAGCAAATGGGAACAAAAGCCATTATCATCATATATCTGAGCAAAAATTGTCAATGAATCAATAATGAGATAGTAATGCTCTTTGTACATTCTGACTAATTCATCAGTTAACCCATTCAATGCGGGTGGATCCACTGTGGATCCATGCCGTGCTAACGTGCCTGGCAGGTGGATCCACAGTGGATCCAAGCCCTCCCTTTCAGCCCTCTGTAGCTCTATTCTCCGTGCCTCGAGTAGAACCATCTTGCAAGGCTCCGTCAGGCCCGCTGACGTTTGTATCCACAGGGGATCCAACAATTTTTTTTTTTTTTTTTTTTTTTTTTTTTAATTAACTGTTAAAGTTTCTATTCAGTCACTAAGGTAGGTTCATGAATTAGATTACGCATTCAATGGGTTAAGTACATGTAACTAATCAATAAACTTCTACTTCAAAGGAATTTTAAAGTTTATAAATGAAACATGTATATAAATTGTCCTTAATATAAGTGCAAACATTACATCTTGAAAAATGAAATTAATAAAAATAATTGTAAATATAACACAATGTAAAAGTCAATAAGCGATCACCACGTCTTAAAATCACTTCTGAAAAGCACCTGTGTTTACAAAAATTGACCTTTTACCATCTATTGACACCACATCCTTACAGTGAACGCGTTACGAGTTGTGACTTTTGACTCTCAAATTTGTCAACCTAAATGAGGAAAAAATAAAGCCACTTGGCCTGTGGAATGGGTGGGGCCAGTGACATTTTTGTTTGCCTAGTTGGCTCGACCTTCTAGAATTCAAAATCCTGACCTCTAATTGGCTCCCCACCCTAATTTTTCGGATTTTCCCGTGCTGTCAAAAGTCACAACTCATAACGCACAAACTGTAGTTAAAGTGTTAGGATAAGAAATGGAATTAAGAAAGAATCTATCTTGATCTAGTTATTGACTTCAAAGAGTAAACTCAAGAGATAAATATGAAAAGTGAAAAAAATTGTTATTGGAGATGAGACAGAGATTTTAACATTTGTAATACTTAAGTCTCAACTTCTCTTTCTTAAGATGGTTGAAAGACAATTTTCATTATTCCGAATCATCTAATTGTGGATGATTCGAGATCCCTCTTCCCTTATCTCTTTAGGGGTATGTAATGTAATCAAACTTTCCAACATCATTTTCCTATATTCCAACTTCTCTTTAGAGACATTTTCAAGCACCATATTCAAAAGCTAAGATTTAAATATTGTTTTTATACAAAATTGTCATTTTAAATTATTTTTAAGTGCATACACAGCTACTAGTCCTGTTCCTATGGAGGAAACTACCTCAAAACCAACATTCATATTAATTTAATTTCCTGATTACATATTGTCAACCTTTTTGTAATCAGGAAATTCAATTAATATGAATGTTGGGTTTTGAGCTATTTTCCTCCTTAGGAACAGGACTAGTAGCTGTGCACTTAATAAGGATTTAAAATGATGATTTTGTTATAAAAAAAGATTTAAGTCTTAGCTCTTGAATATGGTGCTTGAAAATGACTCAAAAGAGGAGTTGAAATATAGCAAAATGATGCAGGAGAGTTTGTTTATATTACATACCCCTAAAGACTCACAAGAAACAACAAATCATTTTATATTAGCGGATTTATATCAAACTAAACGTATAAACATGAATGAATTAAGATATTGCTATTTTCTTTGAAGATATAGTATAATTTTGTTCTTACCTCAGGTTTCTTTCGGTAGTCAATAAGAGGCTGAGGTGGCAAACCATTAGAAACATGTTTGTTGTTTAGGTTTCTTAACTGAAGTATGGCATTCTGAGGGAGACCAGCTTCCCTTAGCTCATCATCGTTCATACGACTTAGCTATGAAACATAATAAACAAAATATATAATAAATTATGTCATAGAAATATAATAATAAAACCTTGAAATTGTTCTTCAATAATCTATATTTTAATATTTTAGCATCTCAGCTTATTCATTGTGTACTCTACACCACCCAAGGATCACAATAACAAAAAATATTTTTGGTGTTTTGCTATCAACTTTATCACTTTCTTATATTAAAGCATATTTATATACAGAGTAAGTATTGTGATAATTGTACACAAACTCAAAAATGGTTGGAGTAGCCGAAACGTTAGTCTTCTTTCTTTTCCTACCTTTCAAGGATCCAAATTACTCGATCTATAATTTATTTATATCCTTTAAAATTACCTCTATTTACGATCTTATTTTTCAAAAACAATAGGAATGGGTCAAATCCTATAAAACTCAAGACAACATAAGCAACGTTTCTATTATATTTAAATGGTACAGAAATAAATTTTGAAATTGCTTTTAACATAAAAACATACAATGGTAATAATAAATATTACATTTTCTACTTAATTGTGATTGATTTAACCTTTAGACCAAAACAATCTTAAACTTTTACAAGAAAGATATTTATGTATCTCCTTATTTAAAAAGTGTTTTCACAATTTGTTGTGATCCCTTCCCTTTTCTACTTTTGTTGAATATTAAAATAAACTTCATTCCGTGGCAGGATTATGAATTATTTAAATAGAGCTAACAACTTTCGTCACATTTACTTCAACTCCTTTTTTTCTGAATTAGTAATAGCTCAACAACTTGCCTAGAGCCTAGAACTAACTCAATTAGCATAGCAATTATTATTATTTTTTTTTTTTAATTTGAAATAATATTTTGTTACTTTATCATATGAACTACACAATTACCTAAACATTCTTATTTTAAAATAATAATATAATTTTCATCTAAACTCATAAAAAAAAATAATAAAATAAAAAAATTGAAAAGTATAAGGTTATTTTCAAAGTTATTATCGATAAAAATCATTAAATCATGAAAAATAAAGGTGATTTCCCAGTTCCACAATCAAATCGCCAATGGAGTGGTAAAATAATCTATTAAATAGTTGATTTGTTATTTGGCACTAAACTGATTGAGTGAATCTTTGAATTTGATTACCTAAGAATATGTTTGGCAAGATCATTAATTCTCCAAATAAAATAGACGTTAAGCCCGTGGCAACAGGCATTAAATCATAAAAAAAATAAAGGTCAAAAATAAAAAATCATTAAATCATGAAATAAATAAAGGTAATTTCCTGAGTCCACATTCAAATGACCATGGCTTAATTTTATATTTAGAAAAAAAAGTAAAATTAAGTAAATTAATTTAGATATCTATGTAGATAAATTATTACATCTATTTGAAGACTAACAAATTTAAACAAACATTTATATTTATTGGAATAAATCTGGTTGCCTAAGCATAGCAATCACAAATCATTATAAGGTGTCATCGAGACACTACTTGATTATATAATTGATTATATTATTATTAAAGCATCTTTTGGCCTCTAAAAGGCCATAATCAATGTCGGTTAGAGGTGGTTAGAAGAAATTGAATGACATTAATAAAAAAAAAGGTTAGTCTACTTATGCCTCATATCAAGTCAATATGATTTATATAGCACTTGTCTGAAACCTCAATCCTAATACAAACATATCAGGGTTGAATCACAAAGATAGAAGGCATGTTACATACAGAATGTATGAAACATCTCTCCAAATGAACATTGTGAACATTGGACAATATTTAAAGTAACTGATTCTTATATTTTGATTTCCAATGATTAACTCTAGGCCAAGAAAATTATAAATTATTTAGTTGTGTTTTGTATAGTTAGACTAAGGTCAGAGCATTAAAAACTCAAGCCCTCATCGGCATTATACTTCAAATTGTTTCCTTTAATGTCAATTTTCTTCTAAATCATAAGAGCAAAACAGACAAAACTATTTGGGTTATCATTTTTATCAAGTTCCAATCCTTATTTCTACTGAAGATTTACTTGAAATGTTTTAATAATGATTAAAATAACAAATATAGTTACTTGCAAACTCTTCACCTCATAATAAAAAATATAATTAATATATATTTGTTTAATTTAATTTAAAAGATTCCTGCTATTCTTAACCCAAATTAATTTTGGATCCTTATTTAATTTTAATATATAATTATATATTCAGAAGAGCTAAATATATGACAAATATACTAGTAAACAATTTCCACTGAAAGTTTTATGTAGTAGTTGTTAAAAGTCAAACGTGTAAGAAGGAATTAATATATTCAATAAAACCTGTATCAAGGCCAAAGAGACCACAATATTTCCTCCTAAATATAAATTTAAAATAAACTATTATTTTGCATTTGTAAATGTCAGGGAATTAGGACAATAGGTGGTTTTTCCCCATTCAGCTTTTCTAACTTATGTCAGTTATTAGAAGGATATTACATATCCTTTTGCTAATTGCATTTAAAACTAAAATTATTTCAGCGATTGAATGGCATTATCTTGCTTTAATTATACTGAAAAAGATGCAACTTTTTTTTTTAATTGAAATATCATAATTATTATTCAAAAACTAACTGTAAAATAATAATGTACATAAGATCGTTGAAGTAAATCAAATTTTAGAAACTCTTTTATCTCCAAAACACCACTAGTTTAATTACCAGGGGAGACTGTTTTTCTTCCTTATCCAAAAATAAATTAGCTATTTCATTGCTATGGATAAGTAAGATCAACAGCAAGATAGAACTATTAATTATAAGAAGGGTTACAGGGACACAATTTTAATTAGTGTGAAATTAGCCGTTCCCTTGCTACAGAAGAGTTGACTTGATGGGCTAAGGAGAATATGATCAAGAACATTTTTTAGACAGTCAGTGCAGTGTCAGGGAAGCTATTTGTCAGCTTTCATGATTTTAAAATATGTTTTTTATTTTTAGTGCTTCTCACACTGAAAACAAGTGTCAGCATACAAAGATTATGTTCTTGCTCCAAACTTATCAATGAAAAGCTTCATAATTTAATTTTCCAGTCATAATTTCCAGTTTACTTGATTTTCTAAGTTCTTTCTTTTGAAAATATTTAATATGAAAAATACTTAAGATCATTATAAAAATGTTATGCAAAAAATTAATTTAGATATCTTTCAAAGGATCGATTAATTCTTCTTGTTGTCACTGAGTTTGACATTTTGTGGTGAAAGTCATTTTTGTACAATAAAATACTAGTGGTGGAGAGTTTTTTTTATTCGTAACTATTGCATACTTCAAAAACGATAAAAATTACCTGCTCAATTGGAACATTAGGTGCAGGTACATCTTTGGTTTGGTCCTTATGGTTGGTCTGCCTTGGAGGAGGACTTTGAGAGGAAGTCTGGTTCTGAGGCAGTCTATGGCGAGGCGGAGTAGACGGTCGACTAGGAGACTGACAGGGAGAGTTGTTCCTGCTTACCAGGGGCGAACCTGCCGGAGGTTCACAAGGGGAAGGTATGACAACCCTGGAACCTGCCGACTCAATAGGGTTTCCTATTCTAGAACCCATGAGGGGAGATCCAGTTGGGTCGCACGTCTGTGTCATAGTGACTCTAGTACCGGGTTGGTCACAGGTTGTAGCCAGATTAGCTATCCTAGCGCTCATCATCGGAGAACCTGTAGGATCACAAGGAGGTGCTGCCAGAGTAGACGGTCGCACCACTATCGATCCATTGTCACAAGTGATACCTCCGGCCCAGCCTCCTCCAAATCTCCTCTCATCACTGCTCTCTCCTACTAACAATTTACAAACTATGAAGAACCTCTATTAGTTATATGAAATTATACCATACCTGGAATAAATAAGTCAAATAATATCTGATTAAATAAGAAAATAAAAGTTTTAACCCCTGTTAGTTAATGATTGACATATTAGATTTTCTTCAGGATTATATTTTCCGGTTATTATTACTGGTTTATCTTTTTATTATTACTTTGAATATCACTTGAATTAAGATAATAATTATTTTAATTACAAGTGTTTACTTAATAATTAATCTGAAATTCAAGGTAATTTCACAATTCTTAACAACAAGGATTATAGTTTCTTAGGGCTTTTAAATGAGTTTTGACATCATATGATCTGTTATTTTAGTATACATTATTATCACATAATTTTAACAGGTGCAAATCTTCCTTCATAGACTTTAATAATTTAGTGGTACTAAATAAGTATTGAAAATAAGATTTTTATGATTAAATAGACATAGTCGGTTTATAGGGAAATAATAAGCTAAGGTTTGATGGTCAGTTCGATACTATGATTAGTAAGGCTAACCAGCGCCTTGGTTTAATTTGTAGGATTACCCATGATTTCTCTCGAGTATTTTCTTCTCCTCTACAAATATCTTGTTTGTCCTGTCCTATATTATATTGCTCCTGCATAGAATGTCTATGGCTCAACAAAGTCCAGTGCCATTGAGAATATTCAGCGCAGTTTTGTCCATGCATGTTATTTAGGGTATAGGAATGATCGTGTTTCTTACAAGTACGAATCTCTGTGGATTGTCTCAGTCTCAGTCTGAATCAGTTCTGATCTTGGTGAACTGTGTGTCTGGTAAGACATTCTGCTCTCTGGTTCAGGACCAAGATTTTGTCCTACCACCCAGATAGGAGAGCTGGTCGCCATCTATATTACGGGTTGTCTGACTGTTGTTCCTTAGTCAGATGTGTTTTTTCTTGTAATTCCCTTGATAAGAGATTGATTTATTAAGTCTATCAAATCTTACGTTTTGTCCTTTCTGGAGTGATCTACAATTTTAACTGTTTTCTTACTTTTTTATTAGCTTATTTTTTTATATATTTTTTTTTTTAAATATTTAATGTTTTGGCTTTAATTTTTATTTATTTGCTATTGTTATACACTATATTTATTATTTGTTATAGTTAATTAGGTTCATTTTTATTGCCATAATTTTGGTGTGATAATGTTTTCTGCATAATGGTTATCCACATAAAATAATTATTATTATTTTAACGAGTATGAAAACTCCTTTGTTAGATTTAATTTAGGACATTAACTGTATTGAATTTTTACAAAAACAATTATTTTCCTCTGATGGGATGGACATATTCAGAAGAAATACTTGTAAAAAACTCCTTGACTTTGATCTCTTAATTGAATCTCTGCAAGCACTAATATTTCACATTATGATCTCCAGCATGAGGAAGTAAAGCTGGTGCATATATTGTAATTTCTCAATTAAATTTTAGAAACAATGGGAAAAGTCTTACCATAAGACATATAAGGTTTGCTGGGATGAGGATGATGGTGAGGGGGTGGCAAAGGTGGGCAAGGACCCGCATTGGTAACTGCATAGCATGGCTGGTGAGTATCGTCAACACACTGCTGGTAACTCTGCAAAAATTAGAATAAATAAATTATTTCAAGTTTTATTAAATTAAAAAATGTGTTTTAAAGTGAAATAAAATATATTAACATTCACAATATAACAATTCTTGTGTCTTAAATCCCATAATACTTAACAAATAATACAACGAAATTCTGCCATCTGTACAGGTAAGAAAGAAAAGAATCTATTTCTCAAAAAAAGATAACAAGGTAAATATAACTTGGTCCGTAGGCTTCCGCGGGTAGATTCGTCATAAACAGCTTGGGTTTCCGGTAAAATCCGCGTCACGAAGAGGTTGAAATCTGACGTTTCGCCTCCACTACTGAAAGCATCTTCAGGGATGTGGTACATCGTGAACCACATCCACGATGCACAAAAAGATGCTTCCAGTAGTCGAGGCGAAACGTCAGATTTCAATGGAAACCCAAGCTGTTTATGAAGGTAAATATAGTCAATTAATCTATTACAATACCAATCAAACCGTATAAGTAGCTTTAAATATGGATAATGGGGACTATCAAAATAAAAATATTATAAGTCAGAGTTATCTAGGACCAATTCATTTCTATGTTAAGAACATGATTTTAATGTTAAGAAAACATGACTAAGCTTATATATTTTTTTTACTTTCTCATATAAAGAGAAAGTATTGTAATGGCGTGAAAATTTGATTTTGAGATTTTGATGGATTTACATGTTTTAAGGTCCCCTGAGTCCAAAAAAGTGGTTTTTAAAAAATTTCTGTCTATCTGTGGTCTGTGCAGACGCCTGGAGCCTAAACTACTGGACCAATTTTGACGAAATTTGGCATACATGTTCAGAAAAGTCATACCCCAAGGCGAAATCGATAAATGAATTATAGCTCCAAATTTGGGGGCGCTACCCCCCAAAAACTCTGAAAAACATGAAAAAAAAATTATTTCTTGAAAATGTTCAGACGACATAAGCCGTTTTTCCGGGAAAAATCTAGTTCCTGAGAAAATAGCTTAAAACACGGACAGAGAGAGCCCGGGTTCGATTCCCCACCGAGGAGAAGTTATTTTTATGATACATTTTGATGAAATTATTAATAATATTTAAATGTACATACGAAAACTAATAAATGGTAAACACTGGGCTAAGTAATTATAAACTCGAATAAGAGAAAGTTTGTCTGAGTTGTCTCGGACCGATTTATTTTATATAGGATGCATATCCATATAAATTTATTTAATTTATAGTATGAGCAATTGTATTTCAGTCTCAATGGGCTATTAAAAAAAAAATGTAACATCAATTTTGATATCAAAAGTAAACAATGAATATAAATTATATCAAAACCAAAATTTCTTGATAATTGTCCAATGGTTGACCCTTCAAACCATTATGAACAAAAAAGAAAACATTAGTAATAAATTTGATTATTCTGTGTTGTTTTATATCTTTATAAATTTATAAAAGTGGAGAGCCCAAGAACACCATAAATTCATTTTAAATACTTATAAGTTTTGAAACTTTAACTCAAGTATTGTCTTTGCTTAGAAATAAATGTTATAGTACCTTAACTATTTTTAGATTACTAAGAAAACTTAGTTTGCTTAGTGTGATCATTCTTAACTATACAGAGAAAATAATAGCACAGTTTAAGATTATAAACATTTATAGTATATAAATAAAATAATAAATTAAAATAACTAGAGAGTGAATGAAACATGTTAAAATAATATACTATGTGCTAGTAAAATATTATAATTACAAATTAAACAATTTTTTTATTAAATTAATTTCACCTCAGGGTGTAATAAAATTTTAAAAAAAATACTAATTTATAGCAAACCCCATGTATGCAGTATAATTACATAATACATTTATTGAATAAATGTATTATGAAAAAAAAGTATGATATAAAACTAATAAAAAATACTGTTGAGATTTCATCTAACTGATAGTATTCCGTGAATTACACAATGAAATGGGTTTAAACATCACACTTTAGAGTAAATAATTTTTAACGACAGATTATAATTTTAATTGTTCTTTTTAGAGGTATGTATATACGATTTAACATTTTTACAATAGTAGTAAAATTTTGTTAAGATGTGTCATTTACGAAAAGAATTCTTAAAATTATAGAATGAAGTGGGTGTAAGAGATAAAATCTACCATTGTAAAAGTTAATCATTAATTATATAATACAAATCTGTCAAGATAACTTTTCACTCATTAAATAAAAATAAATAGTAAACAAATAATTATCATTTAATCAAATTTAATTGAAAGGATTTTAAAAATTATTTAAATATATTGTGGTGTATACACTTAGAAATATATTATGCTAGATTTACTGGGAAATTTATATTAAGTATATAGATTTATGTAAATAACATACTTACATATTATGAGAATTCACTTGGTAATTTTTACTTGTTTTATTTTATTTGACATCAGAAAATGTAAGAAAAATAAATCACAGGCAGTAATAAGACAAAGAAAGTGCCATTTCACAAATAAACTTAAATTTTCTGACACAATTTTCAACCTTTAAACCTTAGAGACACGGGCTGGCACATTGAGTGCACCACCAGTAAAAAAGTTTCTGTAAATCACAGATTATCAATGCAGGAATAATAATTCCTCACTCTACCCTACCACTAGAGACCCCTAAAAAGGACGCAACAGTCTGCTTTGATTATTGTTTCGTTCTGCATTGTTTTGCCATGTAAATTTGTCTTGGTGCACTGTTTACGCCTCCCATGCCACCATGTCAGGTAGAGAAATTATGCCTTCAGATCAATATTTTTCGGTTTTGCACGAGTTGTCGGATTAGAATGATGGTTGTGAGGAGTTATCTTAGGACTTCGACAAATAATAATAAATAATTAAGGTTGAAATCCTGATATTAAGTCAGAACCCTTAAGAGTAATTACTGATTTTTTATAGTAATTTTTACTTTTTGTAATTAATATTAAAGATATCATTGAGAAATAAATATGTAATACATTAATTGACTTTTTAGTTCAACATTTCCAAAACGCAATCTATAGGTATGAACGGTATGAAAAATTCATTTTTAAAGTACACCGCCCATGCCTCATTGTTTGTCCACTATAGCCATGTCACTAAGGGTTAAGCTGTAACTCATGGATCTATTACCGTAGATAAATGAAGACCAAATACACATGTCCTGAGTATTTTTACTTTTTTTAGAAACTCACTTTTACTTATCATCTAATATTAACCCTATAGTACGGGAGATAGCGTGCAAAAAAGTGTCCGACTAACATCAAGTTAAATTTTTGCATACAAGTTAATCTTTTAGTGCCTATTAAGACTATGTGGTCGGCTAAGTTCGTCTGCAGGACATAGCTTGGCAATAGGCATTTGAAAAAAACCAAAATGGTGGAGAGTGGCCATGTCCCATCAATTATAGTGGACAATGTGATTTTCATGATCCTGAGTACAAAAATTAGTTAGTAGACCGAAAATCAAGTTGATGTTAATTTGTCCCTTGATAGATGTCCACTTTGATTTGGAGTAACTAACCATTCAAGGGAAAAACTAACATCAACTTGATTTCAGTCAACTAACTAATTTTTGTACTCAGGGTCATGAAATTCACATTGTCTACTATAATTGGCGATTGGCGTAACATGACAGCCCTTCACCGGTTTGTTTATTTCAAATGCCTATTGCCAAGTTATGTCCCGCAAACGAAATTAGCCGACCACACATTCTTAATAATAGGAACTAAAAGACGTACAAACAAATACTAGATTGATGTAAGTCAAACACTTTTTGGCACGCTATCTCACGGACTACTACTGGCTCCTATTCACAACCATTTTAAACATTAAGAAATAAATCTGGAAATAAAAAAATAAATCTCGATCTTAAGAGTCAGTGGCAATTGACTCTCATCGTTAGAAACACCCTTTAGAATGATACCTTTTAATAGGTTCAAAACTCAGGATTAAATTTATCAGACTCCGCCCACAGAAAGCTAAGCTATAGAATTGTTAAGAGATGATTATGAAGATTAATTAACTAAAATCAATTTAAGTACGAAATAGTAGAAGACGAACAAAACATTACAGACAATATGCAAGACTAAAAAACATAAGCTTGAATATGCCATATACCTAGTTTAAACAATCTAATAACACTTTAAAGATCCTTTTCACATAAGGTAGCACAATAATTATTTGTAAAAAAAAGCGAAACTTTATGGGTTGACAATTGAATATATTTGTTTGATGTCGCAGAAAAGAGCTTTCCTATACATAGAAGATAGATACTTAATAGTTATCGATAATAGTAACCTATAAATAAATAACAAAATCAGAGCTAACTAATTCTGTCAGTATTTCCAACAATTAGTTGCAATGAGTTTATGCTAAATAATCACTACTTAGGGTAAATTGAACCAAACATTTCCAGTTAATTGTTAGATGTCGTAGAAGAAAATAATAAAAATCTTAGTTTTGTAACTTGACTTTAAACTGAATAGTTTTCCTCTTAGAGATTTATTCAGAATGAGCAAGTTAACTTAACCAAATTAATTTATAATTTTCTTTATTAGTAGAGAAAACAAAAGGGATATGTATTACTTTTAATGATAAACTATTTTGTAAAGAATGGGAGTCAACCATTATTTTATATTTACACCAATAAAAAATCACTTTAGATCCTGTGACAGCAATGAAAAAACCCGTAGAGAAGGTCCACTCAAATAATTTGAAATCGAGAATAAATATTCACTTCTTAAAAGTAGAAAAAGTTTATTGTAAGCTTTACTGATTTAAACTCTTTCAATTTGATTTGGTTCCTCCCGATTTGGCTTGGCCATAGCCAACTATCTATATAACGAATTGATTTGGATTCTAGGTTCCTTAAAACACCTGGAGAGGAAGTTAGAGGGAGTTAAACATATTGATAGTACGCAGCACTGTCAAGTTGAAATTTCCTAAGATGATACTCACACGGGAAGAACGGAACTTAATAGGATAAAATTGTAAATAAATAACAAAATATAGAATGTAGGATTAGGGTAGCACTGAGGGCAGTACTCCTCTGCCAGTGACATTTTTGTTTGACTAGTAGGCCCATCCTTCTAGATGTCAAAATTTCAAGCTCTGATTGGCTCCCACCCCCTCTCTTTATGATTAACCCACAATGTCAGAATTGACTGTAATTGTAATCTTAATGTAGAATGTTACTTCAATAAGCAAAACATAACTTGTTGCCAATAATGATCTAATGTGTTTTAAATAATAAAAATTAAAATGGAGATAAAATAACCTTAAGGTTAATAAAAGGTGGATAAGTAAATAACCTGTTAGTGAGCAACCTTCTCTCCAAAAAAAAAATGGGATTTATTTAATTTAATAAATAAAAATAGTTAACGTATTTATCCGAAGTGTTTTAGAATTCGAAGGTAAATATAGAGCTAAAGAAAGGTAACCCCAAAGTAAATTGGACCACTCCTTTATGGTGGTTAATCCATGAAATTTTAACTTAAATCATCTAAATTTGTAAGTAGAGGATTTAGAACAAAAGTGAGATGAATTTTGCATTCTTGTAAATACTGACACATAAAAATGGTGTTAAAACAATTGATGGAGGAGTGAAAAAACACTGATGCAGACAGAAAAATGATGGTTATGGGTGTACCAGCTCGGAAGATTCCGACCTTTCGTACGCTAATGAAAGAGCTGAATGAGATATTTACCTGGATGGGTTGCTGGATCCTCTCGTGGATGCTTTCAGAAAGGGTAGGGTGAGAATAGTTATTCTGTTTGCTCTTGATATTCTGCTCCAACAAGCGGGATTCTTCCTCTTGAAGCTTGCAGAATATCTTGTCAATAGCGATTTTTTGGTCGAAAGAAAATGCCGGATGATTTAAAACTAGAGTATAAATAGAAAGTAATTCTTCTAAAACTAAATTATCAGTCATAGCTAAGTTTAACACACTATTGATGTCATCTTTGGTTAAAATTTTGAATATTTTGTTTGAACAGGAGTCGTTGCAGGAATGCAACAAGGAGATATAAAGAGCTAGTTTAGTCCTAGTTTCTTGGTTGGTGATGCTCTGTACTTCGGGCGAGTTGAGCTCGGAGAGACTGTTAGCCTCTGTCTCGGTCTGCCTCAGGTCCTGATAGTCTCTTTTGGCCAGGTCCTCTAAACATGTGCCCAGGAACCTGAGTTCGAACGGCACGCACAGTTGCAACAGACTGCACATAACATCCACCCGTTTGTGGCTTTTCAGATTCTTAAACCAGGTAACGACATCTTTTTTACACACCATTTCCAGAAACCATCGAAACAAATAGGCGATAAAAAGGTCTTCTCTAGGTATCCCTTATCAATTAGCAGGGCTGAGAGCCCCCAGCGCTCCTTCTCGGGAAAACCACACGACCCACCGAAACTCGAACGGACATCACGGTATCGGTACAAGAACAACACCGTTCGGACTCGTCAATTATCGGCCACAAGGATTATAAAAAAGAACGATCGAAAAGATCACAATAAAACTCAGATCAACTGACTCTACCAAGTATGGATAAGCCTTCTTGATCTCCATTAGGATGTTCAATTTTCGACTGAATGCAAATGCCCACTGAATTACTATAACGTCCGTTCGACCCTTCGAGTTATTTAGCGTAAAAGCAAAACAATACCGAACTTTAAGTTACCGTTGAAAATTAACGAAATTCCGGTAAATAATAAATAAAATTCCCTGACTTAGAGGATGGATTTTCTGACAACGTCAACTCGGTATCGACATCACAAGACAGCGTAGCAAATTTGAACGCACTCTTCGAATTTCTGACGTCATCGTATTGTAGCAATTCTGTTCCCTTCCCAATTTCCATTCCGATTAATTTCGATTTTGAGTTCAAAACATTTTTCAAACCTTTGTTTATTTTTATTTTTTGTGGTGTTTTATTTTTCCGCATTATAGTTTCGTCCGTAAAAATGGCATCTTCTGTTAGTCGTACAAATAATAAAAAATATAAATGGTCTCTAGATTTCAATACCAGGTGAGAATTTCGTTTTACGGTTCGGTGTTAGTGCTGTTATCGAAAATCAATTAGTGGACTTCATTTTTTCTTTTGTTTTCAGGACTAAAGTCGATAAGGCCTCCGAATCTTCATCGCCGCCTGGTTACAATCCTTCTGTGGGACAAGTTTTCACGGAAACATCAAAGGAAAATGATTCCAATCATTTGATTATAAAGAAATCATGGGACTTGGCTCTAGGCCCTCTAAAGCAGGTGTGATAACAGACCTAATAAGTTATATTGATTTTGATAATTTATAATTAACATCTTAGTTTTCTATGTAGGAATCGTCAGATTTTCAGCTATGTGACGCTTAATATGTTTTAAAATATATATTATTTTGAGCAAGAATCATAAAAAAATCACTTGAGTTTTTTTGCAAAGTGAATTTTACTTACTGATATGGTAGTCTTACGTCTTTATTGCTGCATTAACTTACTGATAAAAGTTATACGAATTTGACTTCTAGAAGCTGAGGAATACACAATTAAGGATTGTAGGAAGTACATTTTGGTTTAAACATAGAACTTTAAATTTGATGGTTTATAATGTTTATATGATAAATAAAGTTGCAGCTTTTATCAAAGTTAACCAATAGCAACTTTAAATTTGATGGTTTATAATGTTTATATAATAAATTAAGTTGCAGCTTTTATCAAAGTTAACCAATATAACTGGGTAAAACTTATATTTTATGGTAAATTTGACATATTGTTTTCTAGGTTTGGCTACTTCAGATCTTTTTATGACATACTTCTATCCTATGGTTGGTTTATGATGGCCTTTTTTTCTCATTGTTTAGACTTTTAGTCCGTGGTACTTATCATTCAGATTTAACGTACACTACAAAAATATAATATTTACAACTATAGTCTGTAATTGTTTAAATCGACCATATTATTTGTTTAACCATATTAATTGTTAAACAACATCACAAAATTAAACTGCCTAGGCATTATTACGGACAGGGTAAAAGAAAAGCTTTCAAAACAATCAATAATACAACAAAAATAATAGAATTAAGTGGGTCATAAGGAGATGATCCATTAAAAGTAATCCAGAACTGTATATCTTAATAATTTTACAGCTTTCGGGATAACTAATTAGATGTTTTACTAGTTTGTTAAATACTGTTCTTATTGCAGAGAGAACATTATTACATTTTTCAGACAATTATCATTTTAAAATGTGGCAGTAGTTAATATTCAAGTGACAATTTAATCACCAAATGATTCATTGTTAACCATTTAGGTTTACCAAAGTATATTTGCTAAACCAAACATGTTACTTAGGTAAAAATAATATATATGTATTTAGTTCAAATTGGGACCTACTGAAACAGAAACCGGATTTACTTAGTGCTTGTTTCACCTTAAACTTGTTTAAGGAAAAATATGTTTTCTTAACTCTTTAATATCTATGCCTACTACTGCATATCACTCTTAAACTAGCTAATTGTAAGTCAATCGCTGGTTAAATCACGGATAACATTATGATATAGTGATTAACATTTAATGAGCAGATTGAAGTAGACTGCCCAATGATTAAAACCAAATTAAGTGAATAAAGGTTGTTCCAACTCCCCTATTTGTATGGTCCTTTGCATCGTCCCGCCGATAGTTCAGGAATCGTTAAGGACAAGTTTTATGCCCATGTGCAAACTTTGTACTTTATTAAAACATTGTTAGGTTGGAACGTTTTTTGACTATTTGCATCATATTAAAACATTCAAGGAAATCTAACCAATAGGGAAGGTCCTTGTTAATATTTTTGATACATACATAATTGTGCATGCTTACAAACTAGTACAATTAAGTCTTTGTAGTCTGACTCTCCATCAGTGCGGCACACCCAGTAATCCAGCACTGAGGGTGAGCCCCCCTCTGGGCTTTTATCCATTATGCATGCCCTTGACGACACAGTCGGTGCACTGCTTGTTTGGAACAAACCTAACCAACTATTTAAAGGGCCCATATTTTTATACTTAAAAAAATCCCCCAATTTAATTTCTTTCAGATATTCAATTATTTGTTTGCTTACTCATTTAATTTCTGTTTATAATAATGTTTTTTGTTTTGTTTTTTTCAGGTCCCCATGAACTTATTTATAATGTACATGTCAGGCAATTCAATATCTATATTTCCTATTATGATGGTATGCATGCTTGTTATTCGGCCAATTAAAGCTCTATTTACAATGCAAAACAGTAAGTTCAACCATTCTTTCATATTTGTTCTTCCTCAGATATTTATTGATTAAACCAATGATGGATCTGATGGTCTGATTTAATCAATGTTTAACAATAAAATAAAATTTAAAAAAGGAATTAATTCACTAGAATGAGAAATAATTAAAAATATCTCCCCGCTTTCTATATTCCTCAATCAGTACATTACCTAAATTATATAAGTGAACACAAAGAAAAAAAATCAGATGGATTTAGATAGATTTTTTTTCTATCAATTGACTACTAAATAAAAATAATTATATTTGACTATTAGTGTTTCGTCTACCCAAACAATATCTTGAGTTCATAATTTTATCTCCTGTTGGCGGTTTTGAAACCCAGTTTTAGTAGTTTTTCTACTAAAACCCAGTTTTATAGCTTTTCTACTAAAACACAGTTTTAGTAGAATAATATATTAGAATTAGAAAGCTTCTCTGAATGTAGTTTATTTTATTAGTTACTTGATTCCCTGACATGTATCTGAAGAGAATTAATGTAGAGCATCTCATATTTTTTTTGTAATTGTTAAAAAAAGTGATTTAAAATTATGAAACAAATGAATTCTTGTATAAAATCATCCTTTCGTTAATTAAAAAATCATCCTGAATTAATTATGCAGAAGCTCTTTTTGCTCTTAAAAAGGACTGAAAATTAATAATTCCCATCATCTCACTTTTCTTTTTAGGTATCAGCTCCTTTCTTGGACTCATGACTGTAGGAATTCTAAAGTGAACATTTTAAAAGGCTTGAAAATAAATTTTTGAAGGGGACAAGTAAAACTTGATCAAACTGTTTCAAATAGTCATTTAGCTTGTCATTGCGCATTAAAATTACTTACTCTTTTTGACAATTTCAAAATAAGATATAAAATTTAGGGCATTTAAAAGTAATAATGGTTTCTGGACTATTTGTTCAATATTAAAACTGTTATCATAGGAACTGGAGAAAACAGAAGCTGGAAGAGCTTGAAATATGCTTACGTAGCTGATCAAACTTTATGATTTGTCCATGAGGACTTTTAGCCATGGCCTTACAGCTTCTGCAAAGAAATGGTTTCTTACGTCTTTTCTAACTCTTAGGCTGTGCACACTGAAGAAACTGGTTTCATAAAACTTGTTTCACGTTTCAGTGCACAAAGAGGAAACCCTTTTTTCATGTCTTCTGACAAAGATGTATTAATTCAATGTAGCACATTCAATTAATTAAATGCTTCTTAATGCACTCATTTTAAATAAACAATGACACAAACAACCAAACACCAAACAAAACGCAATAATCAAAACTGAAATGATAAGCAAAACAATAAACATGAAATCACGTGCAACTTGGTTTTGACGAAACTTGTCTTTTTGATTGAGCGATACATGACTTTTTGGTTGCGTGAAACATGTTTCATGAGACCAAATGAAACTACAGTTTCAAGAAACGCAGTGTGCTCCTTCCTTTCTGTATGTTTTAAATCAAGTGTTTTCATGATTCAGTGTGCACAGCGCCTTAAGCCTAAATATTAAAATAAATCAAAATTGAATTTTACTATTACAATTTTTTGAAGAGGAACCATTTTATAACAAAATTGATTATAGCTTATTTTTTTAAAAGCTGTCTTTAAGCCAAAATTAGATTTTAAAATAAAGGGTCTACCTAGTGAGAGAAGTGGCAATGTAAAGATTAGATGTACTCCCTTTTAGTCACCTTTCTTCCTTTCAAAAAAATAAATATGATGTAATTTCTCATTAATTGTTTACTATTAACTCTTTTTTTTATTTTTTGATACATATAGACAAGTTGCATGAATCTAAAAAATGTAGTTTATCCTCGCAGATATGTGAAATTTTAACTGCTCAACCAATTTCAATGAAATTTGCTATTCATATTTTATAGTGTAATTAACAGAGGGTGGAATTGAGAATTTAATGTTAGCTTATAATTTGGAAGAACTGTCCTCCAAAAAAGTATTAGTAAACCCTGAAAATATGTTTGCCTCAAAAGTAGCCTCAGTATATAACCTATATAAGTATATAGTGTTAAAATAAGACTATCATGTCTTCACATTTTGGGATTTTTTATGATGTGTGTCCCTCTCACTGAAATGCATGCAGACATCCAATTTATGTATCTTTGGTTATTGTTAGTGTGCCTGATCCATTTATACTTTCTTTTATTAATTGTTTTCCCTTGTGGGATTTCTTCATATCTCTTCCACAGCTCCTCGTTTGCAATTCTTTTGGGCCAAATTATCTGGAGGATTCACAATTTAGCAGAAGTTCATTTTTTAGGGTCTTCGTGACATTCCAGGAGATCAGAATTAACATTTGACTCGTAAGTCCTTAGTTTTGTTCTTCTCCTGAATTGCTGGGATCCCCCTACAGGACAGAGTTGTGTGAAGACACCTTTAGCTTTTTCTATCCTTTGCTCTTTTTTTCCTCTGTTCTACCCCTTTTTGAAGTTATGCTGCCAAGATATTGAAATTGGTCTACCTGATCAATGAATTTACACCTTATCGTCTCAACTTTCCCTTCTTTTGTATTGTTTCTCCAGTTTTCCTTACATATCTAGTGGTGAATGGCACAACTGACAGTCTGTCTGTAAAGTCAATGTCTTCCAACCTGTCAGTTAGTCTCAACTTTAAACCCCTATTTGATCTACCACAATCATCTGAAATGCTCAAATTTTATCTGTTTCTTTTGTAGTAACGTATTTCTAACATAATCTATCAATAATATTACTTCAAAATGATATTAATGGTTTTAAAAAATATAATAAAGAATTTAGTGTAGTTTATGATCATTTTAAATAAAAGTCCTTTACATTTAAATTTTAGATGTTTAGTTATAAAAATATACTTTCTGAGCTTTTGGTCATGGAACATTAGAATCATCTGCGATCTTAAAAATTTATATTTGGTATAATTATAAATAAGTTATAACATAACAAAACCACAAGAATATTTCATAGTCAAGTCCATTAAGCTCTACCCCTACATTTAAGCTAAACACCTGCTACATTTATTAATTTAATAATATTGTATTCCTCTTTTATTTTTCAGCATTTAAAATGATTGAAGGGAGTCATTCAGCTGGACAAAAATTTGTTTACTTCGTAGGTAATGTAGTCAATATCGCACTAGCACTTTACAAGTGTCAATCAATGGGATTACTTCCAACCCACGCATCTGATTGGTTAGCATTCGTCGAACCGCAAATGAGAATGGAATTTTCAGGTGGAGGTCTCGCATTTTCTTAAAAAAAATATATATTATATGTGTTATTAATTTCATTATTTATTTATTTAATTTTAATTTAAATCTATTACAATTTTTTTGTTGGTTTTGTAAATTTGATATTAAAAATCAAAAATCAAATATTTAATATGTTGTTGCATTTTTAAAAATATAAAATATTTTGTTTTGCATTTTTAAACCCGAATAATAATTCCAATTTTTCTTGACAGAATATCAAATTTTACAAAAATAAAATGATTAATTTATACCTCATGTAATTTTATTTTTTTCTTGAGATTGCATATTTGTATGTATGTATGCTGACATGCGTCCTTATTATTACATATTTATAAACACATATGCATTGGAAGTTCAAGGTTCGTGATGTATTTATGCATTACTCTGTTCTTTTATTTAAATCAAGAGTGTTTGTTTGCAACACTGTTGTAAGCAGTAAAAAAAAAAATAAAAATAAATAAAAATAAAAAGTTGAATTTGGTCTTAGCTCTGAATGTGTCCATAAGCAGTTTTTTTCAATGCCTATCTTTTTCAGAAAATAAAAGAAAGGACAGAAAATTGAGTCTTATAATGACCCCAATAAAGGCCAAAAGTTGCTTTGAAAATAAATTCTTTTAAGGCAAAAGGCTCCTTTAATTCCTTAAGTGGAAAGAGTCAAGTTATGCAATCTTTTTGTGGTTTCCTTTGTTTTTATGGATATGTTTCACCTTTAAATTGCTGGTACTTTTTTACTTAAACACCCCTCTATATCCCTTGTCTTAATAGTTATTTAGACAAAAGAACTTATACAGAGTAATATATTCCTTAACAGACAGGTGTTGACAAATATCTTCTCAAAACAGTGGTAAACAGATATTTTATATTAGAGGTCAGAAAGTTCGGTGACGGATTCATATGTGGAGTAACCTTCAGCTGACTGGTCTGTTTAACTGAGACTGGATAAGAAGGCTTTTACTGAATTTAAATTTTATTCACTATGAGTTAGTTACACAAAATCCCAGTGACAACTATTTTAGCTCCAATAACACTACAAAATAATTTTAAAGGATGTGAGTTCAGACATTCATCAGCTTGTTAGTTTAGATGATTCCAGTTGTAAAATTAAAACATCAGACTTTAATGCATTAGAGAAACTGAATTGTTTATAAAAATAGTGTTAGATGCATTCTTTACATTACAGTATGCGCATTATGAGTGACTTTTGACCCTTAGATTGGCCAACCTATTTAAGGAAAAAAATAATACCACTAGGCCTATAGAGGGCCAGTAACATTTTTGTTTGCCTAGTTGGCCCAACCTTATAGAATTCCAAATCATGACCTCTCATTGGCTGCTAACCCCATTTTTTTTATGGATTTTCCTATGCTTTCAAAAGGCCCAACTCATAATGTGCACACTGTAGAATCTAGTTTTCTGGATGTGATTTACAGTAATTAAGATTTGTAGATTTGTACCTGGTAACATGGTTGTGAGTGTACCTCAATGGGGTCCAGGCATTTGCTAGAAAGCATTAAAAAGAACATAGAAAATCATATATGAATAGGGTTGCCAGACGTCCCGGTTTCCCATTGTCCCGGTTGGACTCAAAGTCCCGGTGTCCCGAAGACACTTTTCGGGACCCCAAAATGTCCCAGTTTTTAATGGAGGCGTAATATAATAATAATTTAGGTGCAAGAAAAAGCTGATAATTTATGTTTTAAAATAATTCATAAATGCGTAGTTTTAGAAAGCTAAGGTACAATAGTTTTATAGATAAGAAGTATTTTAAAAATCTAAGATTTTTTTTTATATGATACCGATATTGTACTGTATTGAGGATCCATATATTATAATATGATAAGTTACAACTTACAGTACGGGCGTCGCCACGCAGACGCCCCAATGTCTGAGGTTGGGGCAACAACGAAAAACGATTATCATAGAATGACAGTTTATTATAGATTTTAATTAGGTGCACAACTTTTATTGTATTACAATTACTATTTTTCTAAATTTTGTATTAAAGGGAAAATGTGTACTTATGTTAATACTTTTTTGCCAACGAACTACACCATAAGTTTACTTTTATGACAAAGTATTAAAATCAAATGTCACCTCAGAAATGCATAAAAGCCGCTATTTGAGAGGTCATATTTTAAAAATTTTCCTGGGGGGGGGACTCCCCGGAGGGGGGTGTGTCCAGGTTTTTACATTCAGAAATCTGGCAACCCTATATATGAAACAAATAGTTTCACTATAAAAGGCACATTTCCAATATTATTTTGACCACTAGAGTTGTTATGAAAATTAACGGTTGAATAACACACAAGTTGTCAATCTAAAATATATATTTGCCTAACCATAATTTACATATACAGGGTTCACATTTAAAATTTGATTTTGATTTCCCTGACATCCCCTGAGATTCCCTGACTATGTTGATCAATTTTCCCTGACAAATTAAAAAAAAAAAAAAAGAAAAGAATAACAATCTCGTAAATTTAACGGAAATATTTATTCACACCATTTGTTTATACACTTAAAGTAATGTAAAACCTTAATAAACATAAAAAAAAGTCACCACAGTTTAATCTTGTTAATTAAATGAAAAATATTAAGAAATGGGTTTTTTCCTTTAAATAAAGTGCACTCATAAATACCTAAAATGTAGAATTTAACAGAAAGTAACAAATATACCTAATATAGTTTAATATTTTTTTTAAAAAATCACAAAATATGCCCCCCCCCCCCCCCCCCCCCCCAATATGATTAGTTGGGCTTAGAGATGAAAAAAAGTTTTTTTCTGGTGACGTTATTTTTCCTAATTAAAAATTTCGTTTTTTTCATGAGCCTATTTTTTCACTGTAAAAGAAGTTATGTTTTTAATTGCTCATCTTCAAAATACTTTTAATTATTATTTTACTTTAAAAATACAATGTATATATGTCCAAGAATTTTTTAACATTCAACATTAATATAAAATATTTTTGATGAAAAATATTTGTTTTATATATATACTCGTATATTTACTTGTCATAATAATCTCCACCACTAACGTAGTCAAATAAAATATCTGATTTTTATTGCCAACTTTTTGATTTTGTACACTAAAAATTTACTCAAATTTTATTAATCAATTATGCAAGTTGTGTAACCATACTTTGTTTCTTCTTCAGAATTTTGTTTCTTATATCAGAGTTAAATAACCATGTACTCGTAATAAAAATTAGTTAAACAAATTCATCTGAAAAAAATGTAATATGTCACAAAAAACAAGGGGCTTGTTTGTTTATAGTTTATTTAATTGACAAATTTTGTTTCCCTGACTTTTGTCTTATTTTACCTAAAGTTTGGTTATTTTCCCTGATTTTAGGGTTATTTCAAAAAGTTTCCCTGACTTTCCCTGACCTCGATTATTTTCCCTGACTTTCCAGGTCAGCGTGAACCCTGATATATAACAATCAGACAATCGTTTCAGTCTTTCGACTATCTTCAGTGACACTTTTATATAGACTAAATTGTCACAACAATTACAAAATTGATAATAGTTAGATAATTTTGTAATTGTTCTGTCAATGTAGTCTATATATGTGTCACTGAAGGTAGTCAAAAAAACTGAAACGATTGTCTGGTTACATAATATGTTAATTGTGGTTAGACAATTATATAATTTAGATTGAGCAACTTGTGTTTTAATCAAGTGCTAATTTTCATCATGTTCAATCACCACAAAATATCAGTCAATACAACCAATTTTTGAACAGAGTTTTGTTTTAAACAAAAATTTTGTTTCCACAGTCAGTACATTGATTGAAACAAAAGATGCTTACTCTCTAGACTCTAGGGAGAGCAAAAGCATAAGACCACAATTTTAATGATGCACCTTTTCCTCTATTATGTGACTAAGGTTTTTTCAGACACTTTAGGTTAAACAAGCTTGCCTTTCTAGATTTATTTCTTAAGAAAGTCAATTTACTTGCAAACCAAGCCTAAGAAATGTAATATTTTATTTATTTTTGAAGAAGGGGGAAAAACAGATCAAACAACTCACTCCCTTAGCTTTTGATTCCAAATGAAGTATTTACGAGTATATTCCCCCCACTCTCTCATAGCTCCTGGCCCTTGTGGGCATGGATTATTATATTTTTATCTAGCCTTTATAATTATTAAAATCGACATAAATGTTTACTCTATTAGTCGAATTCCTGTCTTTCACTATGGAATAGTGATTAATATTTTTACGAGTATTTCTTTTTTTTAAATTTAATAGGTTTATTAACATCCCTCAAGGACCATTGAAATTCTTAAGTCTAGCTAGATTATTGTAGACTTTACAAAAAGTCAGGTTATAGAATTTTAATAATGTTTAAATTTATAAATAATTTTTTAATCTAATTTTTTCACAGACAACTATCAAAAGCCTTCTAAAGCAGGCTACGTAAAATTTACAGTAGGAAGAATTATTCCTTGGTAGTGGCAAAGCAATCTGAAAATTGCAGTCTTAACTGTAAGTGAATTAGAATAAAGGAATGAGTGGAGATGGCTCTAAGTGACCACTATTTTTGGTTATATCGATAAAACAATTTGTTAAGGGTACACCATAAAGGTAAATACTCTGTAACGTTTAAAAATTGTAACTCCAGTGGTGTTGGATTTTTTATTTATACATAGTTTCTAACTTAATTTTATAATTTGCAACGCAACAGCTAAGGCCTGCCAAAGGTCTTACACAACCTTATTCTATAATATGGATGACGCGGACTTAAACCATATTATTGGCATCTGTAACCAGATAGATGCCACTTCACTTAAGCAGCTACTATTTACATGGTGTTATCACTGAATGTGGGGTCCCTTGCCGGAGTCAACTATTGACCCTGGGCCTCCTGCGTGAGAAGTGCAGTCAATAGCAATTAGATGCCAGGTTCATCGACTAACTTACCTACTACTCTATATTTTTGTCCATTTAATTATTTGGGGGGGGGGGGGGGGGGTATTTTATAAGATTTAAAATAAAATCACTTCATTCTTTATTTAAATTTTCTAACTTAGTTCTTTCTTACCTCTTTGTCAATGTACAGGAAAATTCAAAGTGAATTAAGTTTTTTTTTTTTTTTTAATAAATGTTAGAACAGATCAAATTACCAGAGCCTGAAGAAGTCCCATGAAATATACCTAATTATGTATGAAGAATATTAATTAATCAACTCAAACAATTAATGGAGAAAAATAAAAATAATCACCTAGCTAAATTCCTATTCTTGCCTATAATTGTACATAATGTTTAGTGCTAGTAGTAGCAGTAAGGTCCTAGTATTAGATGGGTCAGACGAAACACTTGTTCGAAACTAGCAATTAGGCCCTTTCTACTATACCCGTGGTAGAGAGTTCCAGCCACTTCATACATCATACCTCTGTACATTGCACAGAGGTACAGTAGAGATTGGTCAGCTAACTCCTGAGGACGTGATAAAAAATATGCTCAGCAGCCAGGAATGATGGAGAAACGTAGAGACCTTCGTCGAAGAAATTCTGAGACAGAAAAAATCTGAAGAGGAGATTGTCTCCTTAGGAAAAAATAATTATAATAATTAGTACAGGAGGGAATACAAAAAGAAGAAAAGCCTACAAAGCTCAATACGAGGCCTCCACTCTGAAGTAATGTGAAAGCGGTTCCGGAGTGGACTTCAAGGCCTGAATGGGAGGGAGGTTTTAGTGAGTAAGAGTCTCACACACCAGGGGACTACCGTAAGTTCTCTGAAGGTGCAATGAAGCATTTCCCCTTTAAAAAAAGGGGGGGGGGAACCTCTGTACATTGTACCGCCAAAGCGAGTATGACGTGATCAATATCAATAGTGAGCCATATAAATCAGAGTGTCACGGCGAGGAATCGAACCCACGATCTCGTACCGCTCATGATTCAGTGATGGCCGAACAGACGTGGTAAGTAATTTAATCCACATGGCCACGCTGGCTCTCATTAATGTTTAGTGCTGGTAGTGTGTAGTGTGATAGTAAGTGATGTTAAGTAAGGAATTATTAAAATTTATTTAGTATATATTCAGGTTCTTATAACATACTGCATTTAAAGAGAAAATTAACTCATATTATTTTTATTACTTGTGCCCTAATGCAGTGTTTCCCAACCCTATGGTCGCAACCCAAAACAGGGTCTCGACAAAATATTTTAGGGCTGCGAAAAATCTTTAAAAGCATACAGACAAAATAATTTCAAAAACCTTACATAAATAAGTTCATAGAATTAAAATAGGTATATAAATTTAATTTATTTAAGTAAAAATAATAAAATTATATCGATAAATTCATTAGGAAAAGATAAAAACAAACACTTGAAAAGTTGTCAAAAATAAAGGGTATGGCAACAAGAAGTAATAAAACTTCCTAGAAACTTTAATCTCTTTTCTTAAAAATTCGGACAAATGGTCTTTGTGCGGGCCCGCCAACATGAGTCCAGGAATTAATCACTCTATGTAATACAAAACTGATATAATTCGGAACAGACAAGATAAAAAAATAAACATATCAATCAATGACATTAACCGTATTAAGATGATCTTTGTACTGTTTTTTAAAAGAATATATCAGTCTACAGTCCCTCCTCTCTTATCCAGTAATGATTTTAGTAGAATTCAGGCTCTTGGAGCCATGCATATCCCTGCAGGGTATGCAATACACTATATTTAAGGAGGGTCGCGATAATGTTAAGGAGACATTTATAGGGTCGCAGCATCAAGAAGGTTGGGAAACGCTGCCCTAATGACATGATGCCCAGCTTCCCTGTACATAAGCTCAACAAATAAATCTTGACTTCTAGAACTCACACTCACTTGTATTTACAAGTGAGTGTAATATTTTTCTTCTATGTACTAAACATGTTGATACATATCAATGTACTCCAGCATATTTTTCATTTCTAATGGAATAAATAGTCTTATATACTTGCCATTTAATAGCTTAATGATTTAGTTAGAGCTGGAGAAGGTATGGCTAGCCTCATAACTGGTAGCATAAGCTTAAGGTGCTTTTTCCTACAACGCGGCTGACACGAATGGGGTGTTTTCCTAAAACATGGCTGGCTCAATCTCCTTTCTCTTCAGTCTCATTCCATCGTTCGTTATGGCTACTCTTCGTTGACATTAAAGAAAAAACCTTTAAGTGCTTATTTGCTTCTAGAGGAGGCTGCAGACGAAGAACTACTTATGTTAGTGCTCGATCTCTCAAAGAGGAACCCCCATCGGCCATTATACTCAAATCAAATGGTAGAAGGCGGGTAAAATATACTTATTATAAGGCACCTTCTGGGTAACAAGAAAAAATGTAGGCAATTTTTTAGGCTGAATATACTGCAATTTGATTATATACTGGACCTGGTGAAAGTTGAATAAGATCCTGTACGTGGTAGAATTCATGTCATATACACATGGAAACCTGGGGACTTCAATCAAGCTGTCGTCCTCTTTAACACTAAAAACTACATTTTTCCCCGCCACTGTGAATAAAAAACTAGAAACAGATTTTTACAAGAAGAATTAAAGCCAAAGTACGTCAGAGCTGTACAAGGGTTTGCGGCTACACTGCTCTCTGAGGAGTAGTTTCGAGGAAGCAGTATGTCATTGTAGGAAAAGACCCCTTTAACGAAAAACCTAGTAATTTTAGCTACACAAATCTGTAGAGGAAAATTCCTTTTACTACCTAAACCCTTCTAATTAAAATATTATTTTCATCACAAGGTCAATTTTGCAAGATTTGGAGAAACATATTTAATAAAACAATGTAATTTTATTGGTTGTTATTTGAGAGATAAAAGTAAATTACAATTACAAAATAACATCAACACAATTTACAATAATCAACAAAAATAAGTTTCGACAGTACACACTTATGCACATTAATGAGATTAATATTTTTTTCTATTGTCTTCATTCTATTACCTTTTAACAATTGAAACTATTTTAAGCATTGATTCTAACACTAAAAGATGTTTTATGTGTTAAAAAAAAATTGTTTTATCTCTAAATAATTCATTGGAAGTTTATTTAATTTTAAAAAATAACATTTTAAAATTAAATTTTATTTATTATACAATTTAAATTAATTAATACGTATGTCTAAGTAAATGGAACTGATAAATCAAATACAGATCACTTCACAGAAGATTACTGAACTAATTTGACTTTAAATTAAAATGTATTTACATTGATAAATAGATAAGAATAAATTTAAAAAATAAATAAATAAACACAGATTTTATAAAGTAGAAATAAGTTTTACTAATTAGGAAACAGAAATACAATTTTATTATTTTTTTTTTTACGAAGCTAAAAACTAAAGATCCCGGAAGTAGCCGTTGAATAGTTATTTTTTACTGTTTTCTTTAGCTAATTCTTCAAGTTTGCAGAGGAGTTTGTTAAGCATAGTTGCTGGGTCGTCTACCTTCTGGATCTGAAACAGAAAACCAAACCTTATTTAATACTACACTAAAATTTGATTTGTTAAAAACAAGGAAATTATCCCCGCTTATTTAATAATAATAAATAATTATGACAATCTATCTTAAATAAATCAACACTTCAACCTATCTAAACTAGTTCCAAAGGTATAAAGGTAAAGTATAAAGGTATAAGTGTAAAGGCTGAGATAGTCATTTCGGCACTTCTTTAGATTGTTACTCCCCTTATAAAAAACAGAGGGAAGTAACAATCTAAAGAAGGTACTCAGAATGTTCTTCTTTAGACTGTTACCCCACTTATAAAAACAAAAGTGTGATGTTCCTTTATACATCAGTACATTGGACTAAACATCACTTTTTCTTAATAGTTATTTAGTCAAAGTCATTTTTATTCTAAAACAACATAGGGGAGTAACAATCTAAAGAAGTACCGTTATTTCAACAAGGATTGTGAGGAGACCTAGGCCTACCAAAGAGCTTATACAACTAAATATACATAGTGTGAGTTCCGTCAACTGTACATACTTACTTAAAGTTGAAAATGTAACCAGTTAGTCGCTACTTCACATAAAAAGCTATCCATTTATATGGTTATTCTGGGTGAACACGGAGTGGGTTGCAGGGTCAGGTCACTATCCAAGTTGTGACCAGGGCCGATGCTGTTTAACTTAATTGATAGAAGAGCCAACTGCTCTCGTACACATGCAACTGAGTCCCCCTTTCGTCCCTAATGCCTATGTAACTGATATATAAAACTACGATTAGTTGGGGCTTACACCCAACATATGTGGTTATCCCCAGAACTTCATTATGGTACCAAAGTACCAACCACGGCCAATATAGTAGTACAAGTTTAGGGTTAAAGTTGGTTATACCATGCCCAATCTAATAGCGATGTTTGAGTAGGTTCCACTTTGAGATTCAAATACATTATAAAGATTATGCCCCTTCATCTATACAAAAAACTAGACAATGTTATACTATAATTTATATATACAAGATTATTTGGTCTCTTGGTCAACACATTAATCATTTATTTATTTGTTATAACATGTACAGAGGAAGTCCTCTTATCCGGGACTGAACCCATGGCTGGATAACAAAATGATCGGTTTAACCCAGTCGCAAAGCTAGGAGGGTGCAAGGAGGTCATCTTTCCCAAGTCTCAGCCATTGTGGGGGCGGCAAATTAAATTCAGTGACCTTTTTGAATTGATCCGACTTTGTCCCTGGACACTACAAACCTGAAATATGCCTCTGCTTATACCAAATTTTTCTTTTAACAAGCAAATAAAGAGATTTAAAAAATACAATACATCGCAGCAGTGTCAACTTTTGAAGTAACTACAACAGACAGGTATCAAAAGATGTCTTTACAGGACTATGGTCTGTTTTATCTTTTCTATACTAGGTCAGTAATGTAGATGAAGCGGGTGTTGTATGAGGAGTCAAAACAATACATACATACTAAATGGTTAGTTTGAGGCCCACCCACTTTTCTTCTATCCCCTCCCAAAAAAAATCCTTGTTCTGTAGATTTACCACTCCTTCAGCCTGCCTACAGATACAGGTTTGTAATATGCCAAGTTGGCAACTAAGTTCCTGGTCTGTGGGTCTCTTAACATTTTTTTACTTTAATTTGACGATTTGCTGATCAGAGCTTAAGTTTTCATCTCTGACATAAACTTTGTTTTATGAATAAACTCATCTAAAGCTTAAAGGTGAGCGAAGTTTGAACATAATTTAAGGACCATCATTTGCTATCAAAGACGGTTCGCAATATACTTTTAAGAGAAAAGTTTTGTTATGTGGGCGACTGATTTTGTATGTTGTCAAGTTATAATTGTTAACACATCATAAATCACATATTAACAACATAAAAATGGGTCACGAAACAATTGACATGCTTGATGATGCGAGTATAAAAATGCAATCAAACAAAGAGGTTTTTCTTTTATCAATCAAATACAAGTAATACAACGATAATACTAAAAATCCATAAAGCTAAGACCATTTACAAGAGAAACTCAAATAATGAACAAGAAAGAATGATGTAAGTCAAACAAATTCTAAAAAATAAATCAATATTCCTACCTCATAATTTTGGGAAGCATAAATCCCCGTGTATACTCCTAATCCAAATGTGAACTGTAAACAAACCACAAATTAACAAAATTTAAACATTTTCCTTCAAAATTTAAAATAAAAATATAGCTATTGAAATTAGGCGAAATAAAATCAATGAGAACTTAATGACTTGTATAAGAAGAACTTTTAGAACAATTTATAATAACTTACGAGTCCTTTAAGCATGTTTTTAACGGTATGAAACTTAAATTCAACGATTCATAAATTTGTTTTGTAGTAAAATGTTATTTGAAAAAAATAAATTTTATTTTGACTAGGTTAAGGTTACGAAGAGAAAGACAGTTTGGAAGAGAGGTTACAGTAACAGCTGCAAATCAGTTTAGCCAACCCATTATTAGGGTATTTTCTTTTCACTTTTGAAAGACCATGCGATTATTATTTTTTACTATTTTAGTTTCTTTAATAATTAGGTTATTTTTTACTAAGTTGTTATAAAATATTTGTGTTTTCTGTGTTAAATTGAGTTTTCAAATCTAATATTGTAATCAAAAACTTTTTTAAAGGTTATTCAATAAATTTTTAATGTTAATTTTGAAAGAGGGCATAAAAAATTGGCCCCATAAATAATGTTATCGTAATATAATTATTATTTTCTAAACTAAACTTACAAAAGCGAGAAATGTCTAATATAAATTAAATCGTCTAAATATATTCACGACACAAATTATAAGCGGACTGTTTACTGTTTGCTGTTTATGTAGAAAAACATTCTTTAAGCAAGGTAAATAAATGTAGAATTTAATGCTTAGGTAGAGAATCTGGTTAATGGTAAATTCGGATTGTAAGTGCCAACACTTTGAGGTTAGGTGATAAAATCCCGCATATTAAATTAAAAACCTCCAACTCGAAGAAATTTAGATGGCACGTACAATACGAATTAGCCCAGGTTAATTCATGCTATTGTACGTACCAGGCCGAGATTTAGAGCCACCTCTAACCACCATTAACCACCCTTTAGGAAATTTCACTGGCACGTACAAGATGAATTAGCCAAGAATCTCTACCGATGCATTTACTGAAGACATTTATTTTTATAATACCGTCCCATAAAAACTGGTGGTGGTGACCTATGAACCCTTAAACTTAGAATAATCTATTACCTATTAAATAATTACGTATTATTAAGTAATAAACATATTAATTATTTAATATTAGAATATTAGAACTATAGAACTAATAGTTAGCTGTTCTAATTGTTTTGTAGTTCTGTCATGTCAGGGAACTGATTTGCAATATTTGACTAACTGGTTAAGCCCAGTTCAAGTTGAAACGCAACAACTAGCTTAAGGCCCCCATACATACACGGTCAAAATATTTGCGCAAACATTTTGGCCGTGTATGGGGCTGTTTGATGTTTGACGTGTATGGCCTAAATTTGCCCGACATCAGGTTTGCGCAAACTGTTTGATCATGTATGGGGGCCTTTAGTCGATTGTTTTTAAGTCCACACTTAAATTTAATTCCTTTACTTTCTTTAATTTACTACTACTATTTGTTTCTTTTGCCGTTTAGGCTTTGAGAATGGACGATGGACCCTTGTTACTACGTTTAGGAGTTTGATTTTGATTTATGCAACGGAACTAAAACAGGCAAAATAATTGTTGAACATTACCGGTTGGGGAACGCATTTAGATCAAGATAGTAGGAACTAATTAAAGAAAAAACTGCACATAACATATTTACTACGTTTCCACGAGTATTCAAATCTGTTTTGAAAACATTTTTGGTATTCAAAACCCCATGGAAACAGTGATTTCAAAACGTTTTGAGTCCAAGGTCACAACCGCAAATTTTTGGTTTTGAAATGAAACTGTTTTGAAAAAAATAGCATTTTCCTACGCGGGAATTCGGAGGAATTTCATTCCTCTCCTTTCTGGCAGCCGGTAGCCTAATGTATTGCAGCCCTCCTAGACCATATTATGTCGTTGCGACCTTGGTGTCTATGAAAATTTCGATATTTACGATATATCGACATCGAGTGAATCAACATCGATATTAGTCAAAATATCGAAAGAAAATATCGATATTTTCGGTATATCGAGAACCTCGACGACCCAGTTTTTTCCGCTGATGAGCAAAAAAGGTCGGCGGCAATCCCCCCCCCCCCCCCCCCCTCTTGACTAATAAAAAATAGAAAAAAAGGTCACCGACTTCCGATTTCCAATATTTTAGAAAAATATCGATGTTGCCGATATATCAAAAGATCAATATCGATATAAAATATCGATTTTATTGCCCGACTTACCGGAATCGACGTCCCAACCCTTGTCTATAATTTTTAAGTTCTTACAATTTGAAATTGTGTTTCAGAATAATTGTTTATATTTAGAATAATTGTGATTGCATGTACAAAGTTTAGGTCATTTTCTCAGTTCATTCCTATAATGGTTTCTGATAGGGTTCATTTATTAAGTTATAGAGGTGCGAGGTGCCATAAAGCTTGAGCTGTTCTTTTCATGAACTATCTATTCTTTCAACTATTTATATATTTAATATATTTCAGCACGAAAACTCAAAACACAGTCCTTTGTCTTTTTTATTTTAACAAGGTTAACTATTTCTACAGTCAAACGGAAAATTAGGGAGACGCTAAACTAAGTTAAAGTGGCTATTTGAAATCAAATCCTAACAGTGTAATAAAAGTCAATGACAAAATGTAATGTTTTGTGTCAACGGCAAGCATAAATAGAGAAAGAACGACTTTATTATCTAAAACAAGAATGGGTTATTTTGAACAAAATTGTTTACAGACGTTTACGGGTAATACAAAAAAATCACAGGGAAGTACTTGCGTCCAAGTACTTTTTAGGGTTTTGTAGATGATGAAGCATACCCGTTATGAAATTATGATTTTTTTTCTTCGATCCTAAGGGTCCCGGGTTCGATCCCCCGGGAGGTCACAATGTTTTTTATAGGTAATAACGACAAGATAAATTACATTTTTTTAGGAAATTTTCATTGCCCAACCATACGGTGTAACCATGAATCATTTCAAAATTTTAAGACCAGCCATTATATAAAATTTGGGGGGGGATTTTTTGGGGGGTATATTTTGACTTATAAAACCAATAAAGAATTAAAAATTTAAAAAAGCAAATATATATTTGTATCCTACTCTTCAGCAGCTTTCATTTGATACCCAACTCAAAATTTTTAAAAAATAAAATTTTGGGCGCACTCCAAATTTTCGTGCACAAAATTGGTAATTTTTATAACCTGGGAATGAACTCCCGGAAATATCATCGCCCCACTATAAGGTATTAGTATGAATTATTTCGAAATTTTAGCACCAGCCGATCTATAGTGGTTGGGGGGGGGGGGAAATTTTTTTGGGGTATATTTTGATTTTTTTCCCCTATAACTAATGCAAATTTTAAAAAAGCATATATATATTTGTGTCCTACTCTTCAGCAGCTTTAATTTAATACCCAACTCAAAATTTTAAAAAAATAAAATTTTGGGCGCACTTCCCTTTTTCGCGCCCAAAATTTACAATTTTTGAAAATTTGGGATGAACTCCTGGAATTTTCATCGCCTCACAATAAGATATTAGCATGAATTATTTCAAAATTTTAGCGCCAGCCAATCTATAGTGGTTGGGGGGGGGGAAATTTTTTTTTGGTATATTTTGATTTATTTAACCAATAAGGAATGCAAATTTTAAAAAAGGATATATATATTTGTGTCCTACTCTTCAGCAGCTTTCATTTGATACCCTACTCAAAAATTAAAAAAAATATAAATTTTTGAGTTTACCACATTTTTTCGAATTGCGCATGCGCAAATCTAATTATGAACTTCTGTATATTTTTCCTGTGGTTGGGTCAAAAAGTTGCACCAGTGTTTCAAATTTCAGTACTTTCGCTTAAACGGTTCGGGCCCTATGAACCAAAGAGCGACGGACGGACGGACACATCACCCTCGGTATAAGGGTTTTGAGAAGTATCTACAAAACCCTAAAAATACAGGGTTTAATGGTCAAGAAATGGAGATTAGTGGTGGAAGGAGAAGATATTCTCGTGTACAACAAACTTTTTACTAAAATAGGTAAGATTTAATGCGATCAAGAGCGTAAATAAGTTTTAAAAAAATCGTCGGGGAATTAGTAAAAATAATAATACTTCGTATAAGGAAACACTTCCGCTAATCGCGTATTATTAGGTATATATGTATTTTTCTTGTTAACACACATACTTTTAATATGTACGACTTATAAAATTCATTAACTAATAACTAATATAAAATACACTGCCAATTAATGTGGCACATAGCTTCCTCGCGTCCTATCGCGTATACTTTAATGACTAGGCATTGAAAATCCATTATTTACTAATTTATTTAATTTCCCCCCAAATAAAGCCTGGTCGCGAGGTCCATATGCTATTGAAGAGGTAGGTAAAATAGAGAGGGGGGGGGGGAACCTAGCCATCTCCTATTCCTTTCGTTTATCTCCCTCCCCGCGTTCTCTCCATAATAAAAAATATTAATAGTTTCAGCGATCTTTAACACTTCATAGCGGTGTCGCTGTTAGTTTTATTAAAAAAATTGTGTTTGAAAAGAATATTTGTCTCATTGAATAGACGAAGTTAGATTTTTCCCGACCTAAAACTCCAATTTTAAATTTGAAGTTCATGTATAAGTGAGCGTTGTTCGCGAACGCTTGGGAGGATAACGTTGTCCAACGAACCCGTCCTGGGCATTGAAAAATGAACATGTCTACCAAATTTCATCAAAATCAGTCTACTTTTACTCAAGTTATCGTCACAAGTTTCAGCAAGGGGTCGTGGACACACAGACCGACAGACAGACACCAGGCCAAAAATGTTCCCTGATGTCTTAAACGGATTTCTGTCTTGGAATTTTTAAAATCGGAGACATACATTTTTTTCGTTTACAAGAGTGAACACAATGCTTTCGTTACCATCGGTAAACTCGGAAGCAATAACATAAATTAGATCTAAAGTTATTGATTATATTAATTGGAGATCAATTCAATAATTAGTTTACGTAAATCAATGCTTGCAGGATCTAGTATCTGCCATGTTTTTTTAATCGAGTCACCTCTTTGATGCACGGGGAGATACTTACCGCAAACCAACTTGCGGAGCCTGCCATTTACCTGCACCTCCGTCTCACTCTGAAAGCATTTATTTAAGCAAGGGAAAAATAGATTACTTCCGGTTAAAAAATGGCGGCCAAAGCAAAATTTAAAAACTCTAAAAATCTCAGTTAATATTTGTTGGGTTGGCGCACAATGACATTAACTATATTAAATGTTTGTTTTCTAAGAAAAAGAGCAATCAATTGCTCATTTATCGAGTTATAATCTTTTAAAAGTTTAAAATGGCCACCATTTTAAATCCGAAAGTAATATTTTCTTCCAATTTCCCCTCTAAAGTAAACGGACTTAAGTAAGACTATCAAATCTACCAAGTTTCAACTCCTTATCGCAAACCGTCCTTGAGTTATACATACATGTTTTTGTAACAAACTCAAACAGACAAACATATACGACTAACTAAGACTAAGAGTAACTTGTTGAATGTTTTAACCTGACAAAATCAAATAATGATGTTTTAGGTGTATATGTGGCTCTAAATCTTAATGCATCTTTTGTTGATCGTTTGTGGATATTTAATCGCTAAAAGTTAAATGGTTCCCTAAGCTCGAGTGGACTTTGCCCAACCATTATTTCCTTTTAGCCTTATTATGTGGACAACTCAAGAGGAAGTGTCCCAAATCTTCTTTTTTGTCTTGATTGCAAACAAAGCATTTGTTAAGAGTCAACCAGAACAGAGGTTCGCTTGCAGCACTATTACCTACTCAGCTGACTAATTAATCTAAGCTTCTCTATAGGTAGGTGTAGGTAGTCTGATATTCTTCTCCATTTCCTAATGAGCTTACCTTCTGTAGGGAGAGGGTTATACTGCGGGTCCAGTGTCGCTTCCACATCATCACTTACCGATTTATTTAAGGCTTTCTGAACCAAATTAGGAAGTTCACTGCTTATCTCCCATGCCGTTCTATTGTAAATGCCATAATACAGTGAGATATCATTAATACCGATACATTTTATAAACAATCAACATGTGAGAAAACTTTTAAAGAAATATATTTAACCAAATACAATAAACGATCTTTAACCTCGTATTTCTGGCCTGAAATATACATACAATAACAGTATCTAACCGTAGATTATAAAAACATTAGCTATTTACATCAGATTGCGTATTTCATTCAGTTTTTAGAAAGTCACGACCGTTTGTTTTTATTATCCTTTTTTTAATGCACGCGTACTAAAGCAAGAATAATATAGGTATTTTATTTATTATATTTATCACCTTTATTATAAAGTAATACAACCCAAGCGTATTCATATCACTTATTACATTGAAAATACATTACCCTTACCACACACACAAAATTAACTTTCTTAGTACAAAGAAAACACAAAATTTTTAACAAAAGCTACGAAGAGTATCTTAGCATCATATTATTATTAATATCTAATAATTGTAATTTATTTTTTATAGCTTCAAATTTTACTAAAGTTAACGCAAGCATTGTGATCACCCTGAACTCTCCTGAATGTCACCAAATTAAAAATTCTTAGAAATCCGTTTCAGAAATCCGGGAATATTTTTGGTCTCGTATTTGTTTGTCGGTTCTTTTAAACCCCGTCTTTCGTTTTACATTTTTGCAAACCACCTTATCTAAAAACTAATCATCCGATTATGAAAAAAAAAAAATCATTTTAATGGTAGGTCATAATTAGCTCATTGTCGGTCCCATATTAATTACAACCGTTAGCACTCATTGGTTTATCTTTCAAATGCACAATTGTTTTTCTTTTTTCTTTTTTTATATTTATAACACCTATATACTTCAAAGTACTCGTATTTTTGTTTTAAGAAATTTGGATGGTTTGTAGAAAGTAGCCCACAGATGGGTCACATCATAATTTCATCCATTTTCCCGCAGTTGAAATTGCTAAATAAATACTTTTATTCATGTAAGTGAACAAAACAACGCTCACAGATTTAAAAGAATATGATGGGGGGGCCATTGACCATTATTGTCTAATACATTAGACAATAATGGGTCGTCAAAGCAAAACATTATTATGTGATGTGAGGAAACTATGTGCCACTATACACACTATACTAATTGGCAGAACTATTTTTTATACTAATTTAATTATACCACTCCGTCTGCTCTTATACAGGTCATTAAGCTCTTCTGTCTATTTTGGTTTCATTGTTTATTTATTTATTTTTAACCCCCAATTTTTTTCTGTTTTTGTGTTTATTTTCAATTATTATTCCCCCCCCCCTTTTCTTACTGTTCTAAATTAAGTTATAGACCCATAGCCTGCTTATTTTATTAAAAGATTTGGGCCAACGACCAACGGGTCCGTGAATTGGAGTTGGATTCCTCTTATTAAAATGCCACATTCTATGGCTATGTGGTTTGTGGTAAAGGGGGCATTTCTAAATTTGGGTAATATATTAATGGTGATAAATATAACTAGGCATCGCGTGGCTCTATCATTGAAGCGAGCGTATGGTAATAAATATGTATTGAATATTGAAAAAAAAGATAATCATGAATCATGATGAGTTGATAGATAGTGGGTCTGGTAGTAGTACAGCGGCTAGTAGTAAGGGAACCACCCCGTATTCTTACAATTCCTCTAACCACACATCTCTTTTTCAATTATTATAAATTGTATTTCTCTGCTACAAAAAAACTACTGCATGTATCAAATTGAAATTTTGCATGCTTGTTTCAATTGTGCATTAGATGGTGTATATGAAGTTTTATTAAAATCGTTACGTTAGAACATAAGATATCGGTAAAAAGGTTGTTTTCTCTATTATAAACGTTTAGGTCCGCTTTAATAGTTTTAGCGATCTTTATTAATTCATAGCGGTGTCGCTGTTGGTTTTAGTAAAAAATGTTATTTGAAAAAAATGTTCGTCTCATCGAATAGATGATGATAGAATCTTTTCCCGTCCTGAAATTCCAATTTAATTTTTGAACCTCTCGTTTACGCGAGCATTGCGCGCGAACTCTTGGGCGGATCACGCTGTCCAACGAACTTAGCCTGAGTATTAGTAAGAGGAACATGTATACCAAATTTCAACTAAATCGGCCAACTTTTACTCAAGTTATCGTCGGACACGTAAACGTTACACACAGACAGACAGACAGACAGACAGACAGACAAGATGCATATTTCGTTGAATGTAAGAAGCTCGCTTGCGCTCGCTTCAATTATTGATTAATATATTAATTAACAATTTAAATAATATTATGACGGTAAGATAGCTTGCGTTGTTTTTGTTACAAAACTTGTATTTTTTTTTGCAGTAACAATGTGAATATTATGACAATCTAGCGAAGTTACCTTTTTGAAGCTTACTTCGAAGTTATTTGTATTTTTTATGACCCAATTCTATGTCGTTTCTATGATTTTAAAACATTTATTTCATGTTCCTAGATCGTATTATTTTATATTGATAGATCAATATTTTTTGAGGTATGTACCTATTACTAACTTACTGGATTGTTCATGTTTTAGCTAAAGAAGAAATGAATCTGAAGAGAAGTGAATTTGTAGTTGAGAAGGTTATCGGCCGTGGTATGTTCAGTCAGGTCTGCAAAGCAGTGTATCCATCTACAGGTCAACAAGTCGCATTGAAAACAGTAAGGTTGGCAGACCTCGATCCAAGAGCTGTAAAGGACTGCATCAAGGAAGTTCAGCTACTTCAGGTATTCTTTTCTAAAGTAAAATAATAATACATAATATTAAAAAGTGAAAATAATAGAAATATGAGAAAAGTACCCAACAAATATTTTTTTAGTTTAATATAATTATTTATTATTATAATTATTAGAGAAAGTTAAATTATCTGAAAACCATTCTTAGAAAAAAAATATATGTAAACTCTACCTTTGTGAGTTTACCCATAAGTTCACTAGTAAATAGAAGTTCTTTGGCCTATCGGATGGCCTAACTTATTTATTTAATAATTTATACAACCAAATGCATAAAAAATAGAGGAATCATCAAGAGGCTATGTCAAATAAATCGGTCCGAGACAACTCAGACAAACTTTCTCTTATACGAGTTCATAATTACATAGCCCAGTGTTTTCCATGTATCAGTTTTCGTAGGTACAATTTATTATTATTGAACATTTGATCAAAATGTATCATTAAAATAACCATTTATCATGAAAGTATCTTTTCCTCGGTGGGGAATCGAACCCGGCCTCTCTCCGTTCGCGTTTAAAGCTTTTCTCAGAAAAACGCTTTTTTCGTTAGATTCGCATTTAAATGGACTACATTTTAGTTTCTTTTTAATCAAAGTCGTCGGAGCCGTTTTCGAGATTTTCTTTTACGTTCTTTCGGATTTATTGGGGGGTAGCGCCCCCAAATTTGTTTTGGTTGCGCGCATTTCTTGATTTCCCCTCGGGGTTTGATTTTCCTGAACATTTATGCCAAATTTCGCAAAGTCGGCCCAGTAGTTTAAGCTCCACGCGTCTGGATAGGCGACAGACGACTGACAGCTGACAGACAACACAGATATTTTTTAAAAACCACTTTTTTGGACTCTAGGGACCTCAAAACATATACATCCATCAATCCATCACCACCTCATAATTCATTTTGGCCCTATCACAATACTTCCTCTTTATATGAGAAAGTAAAAGGGGTAACTACCCCTTTTTTGGGAATCAATAAAATTTTTATCATTCTGCACACACGTCATAGTTTTTCTTTGAAAACTATATATATTTTTTTTTTGAGGGGGGGGGGGGGGGGGTTCAGTCAACCGGTCACTGGCCAGTTCAATGACGACTGACACATCTCTAACTAATTATAACGGATTAATAATAGAATCATATTACATATAATCAAGAATATATTTTATATATATATATATATATATATATATATATATATATATATATATATATATATATATATATATATATATATATATATATATATATATATATATGTATATATTTGATATATACATATATATATATATATATATATATATATATATATATATATATATATATATATATATATATATATATATATATATATATATATATATATATATATAAACAAAAATAAGCATTTCGTGACTACCTAGTAAAGCAAAAACAAAGTTGTTACCGCAAACGGCTTCGCGTGACGGTTGTGCTTGAACGCATGATAACAGATTAGGCTGTTAAACACAAAGTCATTTGCCATATAAATTCACAAAATAAATTACTTTCAGTAATTAACAGAACTTTGTAAAAAAAAAAAAAAATTGATTTTAGGTAATCGATTCAATTTTACTCGAGTTATCATAATAAAGGTTGCAGACGAATACTTATTTTATTCATTATGAGTTAGGCTTTTAAGTTTAATTGTTTTCCCCTATAATTAATTATCTTAATATTTATATTTATCTCCCTATTAATATTTATCTTAAACTTTCAATTACTGGTATAGGGTATAGGTAGTTTTAGTTTACACAAATATCGATTTTTTTTATCAATATTAGTTGTTAATAGGTGTAATAATAAGTGTTAGTGTGTGTTTTGTAATTGATTTTTATTATTATTTATTGTTCATTTGATAAAATTGGTTGTTATTGTAGATATATTGATGACCGAGGCTAAAAGCCGGCTCTGAGAAATAGTTTAATCGAGTGTCGTCTTTAGTCTTATCTTACCAAGTTAGGTTTGTTTAGATTTCTAAAATAATATTAAAATTTGGCGATGAGAAGTCAGAATGCCCTTATCCTATTTTATATGGGTATATACGTATGCAAATTGAGTTAGAGAATAAATAGAACCCTGTGCATGTCACAGAACTTTGTTTAAAACTTCAATATATCAGCCACTCTAGAATCGTGTCGAAAAATATTGAGGCGAGTTTAAATCGGTGCACTGGTCCCTTGAGAAATTACAGGTAGTTTTCCCTTCTCTGCTCTTCTCCCATGCTCCAGTATGTTAGTTTATGTAATACATACCTACCCCTATTTCTGCTCGGATAACATGTGTAGGCGACAAATGTCTTGGCGACTACGGTTAAATTAAATAAAACATTGATTTAATGTCTTCGTTATAACCACTGTGAGCCCTTGTTCAAAAGTGTATTTCTTTTTAATATACCTAGTCATTTTTAAGCGCAAAAATAGATTTTGATTAATTTAAACGTTTTGAGGATCCCTGAGCTCATATAAATGGTTTTTGGAAAATCCTGATTATTACCTGATGTTGGATCATTCTATTAAGCAATGATAGCAACTAAATTGTGAATGTAAGTTCTTGAGAATAATCCCCGGTCTACCACCTGATGTTGGATCATTCTATTAAGCAATTATAGCAACTAAATTATGAATTTAAGTTCTTGAGAATAATCACCGGTCTACCACCTGATGTTGGATCATTCTATTAAGCAATTATAGCAACTAAATTATGAATGTAAGTTCTTGAGAATAATCCCCGGTCTACCACCTGATGTTGGATCATTCTATTAAGCAATTATAGCAACTAAATTATGAATGTAAGTTCTTGAGAATAATCCCCGGTCTACCACCTGATGTTGGATCATTCTATTAAGCAATTATAGCAACTAAATTATGAATTTAAGTTCTTGAGAATAATCACCGGTCTACCACCTGATGTTGGATCATTCTATTAAGCAATTATAGCAACTAAATTATGAATGTAAGTTCTTGAGAATAATCACCGGTCTACCACCTGATGTTGGATCATTCTATTAAGCAATTATAGCAACTAAATTATGAATTTAAGTTCTTGAGAATAATCACCGGTCTACCACCTGATGTTGGATCATTCTATTAAGCAATTATAGCAACTAAATTATGAATGTAAGTTCTTGAGAATAATCCCCGGTCTACCACCTGATGTTGGATCATTCTATTAAGCAATTATAGCAACTAAATTGTGAATGTAAGTTCTTGAGAATAATCCCCGGTCTACCAACTGATGTTGGATCATTCAATTATGTAATTGGCAACAAAATTGCTAATGTAAACTCTTGAGAATAATCCCTGAAAGGAAATCATATCGTCCGGGTCCACAAAATCTCAGCACTCCTCATGAGAACGCTTTGAATGCGAAATCCAACTCTACACATTTGCAAATGCTATTATAGACTGGTTTCGTTCACTACTGGTGATATTCTACATATTTATATATTATTATCTCATCCATCTAGCTATTGCTTGTGCTTAAATTAACTAAAAGAGCATTTCTGTGGGTTGTTTCAAGCGTTATGTGAACCGTAACAAATTTTCACTTTGAACACGATGTGTCACAACCATAATTAATAAATAGGTAGCTCTGTTTAGGTTTAGATCCAATAGAGCAATAATAAAACGATGGTTATGTAAACATGTCGATTTTATTATAATTATTTTTAAGAAACATCAGAATCATATATATTATAGGACAATTATTATGCTTAACATTTATTGATAATTTTAATCAAGTACATTATTTGAAAACTAAGTAGCTTTTAAGTGTTAAAATTTGAGAAGTTTTAAAGCATTCCTAGCAAAAGTTTCTTAAGAATTTATATGAGAATCAATTATTGTTCTATAATATATTTTGACCTCTATTGAAAGTATAGTAAATAAATAAAACAGTTCCCCAATATCTCGGTCCAAACTACCAACATAGGCTCTTCGTCAGGTATCATGATGCATTTTTAAAAAGTTTGATATACCTCATAAATCCATAATAATAATGTGCTGAATTACGTCGAATATAAGACGCCATCAAATTTAAGACGCACCATAATAATAATAATAATAATAATAATAATAATAATAATAATAAAGCTTTATTGGTTTCTAAACAAATTATACATAAATACAAAAAACAAAAAAAATCTTCTACTTTTTTTTTTTTTTTTTCAAACTCAAGTATTTACAAATATTACAATTTGATAATTATTTGTTTTATTTCTTCTTGAAACCAGGCTCATTGTTGAGCGAAAGCCTCCCCCAATTTCATCCAGTTATTTCTGTCCTTTGCTTGGATGTTCCACTTAGTTCCGGCAAATTTTGTGATATCGTCCTCCCATCTTTTCTTTTGGTGTCCTCTCTTCCGAAATCCGAAGCTTGGAGTCCACATAGTGACTCGCTTTGTCCATCTTTCATCTGTGGTCCTGACCACATGTCCTGCCCAGTTCCACTTCATTTTTTTCACAGTTTTCCTGATGTCCTGCACCCCGGTCTCCTGTCGAATTAGATCGCTTCTGACCCTATCTTTTTTCCTTACTCCTTTCATGCTTCTTTCCATAGCCTTTTGCGTTATTTGAAGTCTGTACAAGGATTTTTCTGTTAGGGACCAAGTCTGACAGCCGTATATTAAAGTAGGAATTACGCAGGATTCAAGCACACGACCTTTTTTCTTGAGCGCTACATTTGGATTTTTCATTATGTGCTTGAGTGACCAATATTTTTTCCATCCTACTGATATCCTGCGGCTAATTTCTTTTTCACTTCGTTTGGATATACTAATCAGTTGACCTAAGTAAATGGTATCATCTACGTATTTAAATTTTCTTCCCCTTACCTTGATATCTTCTAACTATCATAATATAACAAGAAACAATGATAACGATTTAGTAACATACAGGGCGATCCAAAAGTTCGGAAACGGCTTAATATCTCCGGTTATAATTGAGATATTAAGTTCCCGTTTGCGGGAATCTTAATCATTTGTAAAAAACTGCTTTTTTGGTGGGTAATTATTTTTTCCGCCATATTGGTTGCCACCATATTGGATTCAACTTTGACATTTTAAATTGGAACACCCATAAAGTGATACATTTTTGGAAAGCCCTTAAAAAAAGAAAACATTTGCCGCGAACCCGAGCTTTCTATCTACTCCCGTTCCAAAATGGCGGACACTCAAAGTGTAAAAAATTACTCTTTTTAGGGTCCGTAGGCAAAACCAAGGACCCTTATATTTTCCTGCGTGTGTCTGTCCGTCTGTCCTCTCGCGTGCTCTCACGGCTACACCTTTCGTCCGATCTCTTTGAAATTTGGCATGTATGTGTCTTGTACGTACCCACATATTTTAAAAATATAGCGACTTAAAAAAATATTTTTCAAAAAAATTAGGGTAAAAAAACTTAAGGGTTAATTTTTTTTTTTTTTTTTTTTTCGACACCGTGGTGAGGGGTATCATATAAAAGGGTACGTCGAGCTGATTACAAAAATATATAATTCTTTGGATATAACTTTGATAGGGCGAGCGTAGGCAAGTTTGAAGTGGGTGTGAAACGTGTCCCCCCCCCCCCTCTATCTTGCTTATGTGAAGTGCAAAAAATCTGAACAAAATCCTGAACATTCTTCGACCAAAAGTAAAGATACCACTTTTTGGAAATTTCAAAAAAAATATTATTTTATTTTTTATTGACAAAATACATTTTCTTTATAATTATGGTCTTTTCGATGTTTTTATATGGTTTTAGTCCGGTTCAGTGGCAAAAAAATACTTTATCAGTTTGTGTTTTGAGAATATCAGACCCTTAGAATGGTTCAAAGTAAGCTTTTTTGCATTTTAAAAAAACACCGTTTATACACTTTACAGTTAAACACTATATAGTGTGGCCTACGGACCCTCGCTGTGTGCTGACTAGCACACACTTGACCTGTTTATTTTTGTTATTTTCAATAGTGTAGTAAGATATAAAACATAGGTGCAAGACAACTCAGACTAACATTCTCATACAATCTCGGTCCCAGATCCCAGGGAACATAGTTAGTTATCAAGTCATAGTTTCAGAGATATTGATGAAAATAAATCTGATTTCGTTGGAAACTAAAAACAAAAAGTAAACAACCACCTGTTGTACACATTTAAAATAATACAAATTAACTAAGCATCACGTAGGTTTATCATCGAAGCGAGCTTAATGCAATAAACATTTAATTTTATATTCATATTATATGGCATCTGGGACCGAGATTGTATGAGAATGTTAGTCTAAGTTGTCTTGGACCGATTTCTTATATCTTACTAAACTATTGAAAATAACAAAAAAAGAGTCATTTTTTACATTTTGAGTGTCTGCCATTTTGAAACGGGAGTAGATAGAAAGCTCGGGTTTACGGCAAATGTTTTCTTTTTGTAAGGGCTTTCCAAAAATGTATCACTTTATAGGTGTTCCAATTTCAAATTTCAAATTTCGGTGGAAATAGTTATTTATGTAACTAGGCAGCAGCATGGAATTTTTCTGACGAATGATTAAGTTAGCCTCCGAGCCGGAGGCGAGGTCTGGCTATGGAAATTAACTGCCGAGGCGAAGCCGAGGCAGGTAATTTATTCGACTGACTGCCTCGGCTTCGCCTCGGCAGGCAATATATCAATATGAGGCAGAAATGTTTCCTTTGCTGCCTTGTTGCATACAATATTTTTCCTACTGGCGGAAGAAAAATGTTTCCCATAAATAATATTCATTTCATAATACTTACTTATCAAATACTATTATTGAACTATTCAAATTAAAAAAAAAAAACAAGCAACAATAACAATATCAAATGTTACAGTTATAAAAAATGAATCGACAGAAATACAGTAAAAACAATACAAAATGATGATAATAGACGAGCTGCAGTGTTGCCACTAATTTAATTATTTATGATTATTTTAAGACATTTCTTTTTTATCTTTTTCCATAAATCCGTATTTTTACTCCATTCTATTTTATAAATATAATCTATAATAAGAATTTATAAACCTTTTTTTATAAATTCGTAATATTTTTAAGGTAAATTGTTCAAATAAGTTAGGTTAAAGATAATATTAAAAGAAAAGGTTGTTTGTTTATTTATTTGTAGCGGGGAATGTGGGCGTGGCTTAGCCTGGAAAAATCCTCAGCAAAATACGATTTTGCCGCCTAGGCAGCAAAATCGAATTTTGCTGCGTATTGTATAGTATTCTTGAAACCTCAGAGAAATTTAACTTTCATGCCTAAAAACAGTTCAATAATGCGTAATTTTGCTGCCGCTAGTAGGAAAAAATTATTACCCACCAAAGAAGTAGTTTTTTACAGATAATTAAGATACCCGCTAACGGGAACTTAATATCTCAATTATGACCGGAGATATTAACTCATTACTGCCCAGGATACAACATTTTTTTTTTTGCCGGTTCCGAACTTTTGGATCACCCTGTATAATAAATGGATATTAGAATTAGAGAGAATGAAAAAATGAAATCAATTAGTTACGTTATTAGTGTGCGGAATACTGAAGAAATTATTTGATATAATGTCCTTCAGTGATTATATATTTATATACTCAAAATTATTAAACGTTATTAAACGTAAGGTTAACAATAAGAGAGTTACGACTATGACCCTTAGGGTCCCATTGTTGCATTGTCCCTGAAATGAAAATCCTAAGAAAGTAAGACAGAATAATAAGATCCAAGTTATTATTCTTTTTAATATCCTTTAAATTAAACTTGAATAAAGACGTCTGATCCTCTTAAATTTATAAGACCGATCTCTTTTCCAAGAAAACTCAGAATTACTTTCAAATTTGTTAGAATTTAAATTAAAACTTTTAATTTGAAGGCTTATAATTTTATTTTAATATTGCAGTTACAAAGAAAATGTTAACTTTTCTCGGTATACTCTTTTCTGATAAAGGTATTGTTAATAAGAAAAATTCTGTGATCCTGACTGGGGACTAAAAAATAATTACAAATTCTCATTGCTATAAGAAAATGAACTGATCCATCGCTCATGTGATTTGACCTATCCTTTGATCAAAGTTTTGGGAAATCCTGATGCATTTGTTTCTTTGTAGAAAAGTAGTTTGGTAAACTCCATTATTTCTAATTAAATAATATATATGATGTTCATTTCTTATGTTTCAGTACTTGAGTCATGAGAATATTATCAGATACATTGCCTCATTCCAAGAAGATGGTTTTTTGTTCATAGCTCTAGAATTGGCAGATTGGGGTGACCTAGCTAGAATCATTAAGCACTTCCAAACCAAGGAGCGACTTCTGCCGGAGAAAACAATCTGGAAACTATTTTCACAAGTTACTAATGGTTTAGACCACATGCATTCCAGGAGGATTATGCATAGAGGTATTTCTAAGCATGCTTAATAATAAGATATATGTATTTACTTGAGAGACGGATGGAGTTTGTAATCTTACCTCGTTAGTTTAATTGTGCTGCAGAGGATCGACAAATCCAAATGGTTAGCTGGTAACCCATTTGAATTAGAACAACAAAAAACTGACCAGATTGGTCGGATACAGTTTCAAATCCCAGAGAATTGAGAGAATATGTTGAACACTGATGATCATATTATCAAGTGGATGTGTTAAGTAGCATAACCTTGGTGATGTAATACTCAATTGATGTCTTGATCAATACGTAAAAGAAACTAATTAATTAACTTTTTGTTTTAGATATAAAGCCAGCGAACGTGTTTGTATCATCTTGTGGCACAGTGAAGATCGGTGATTTAGGATTGAGCCGATACTTAAGCGAAATGACCCTGGAAGCATTTTCTTTGCTTGGAACACCTTACTACATGAGTCCTGAACGGCTGCAACAACGTGGATACACTTTCAGCAGCGACATCTGGTCACTTGGATGCTTACTGTATGAGGTAATTGAACCGATTTTTTTCTCTAAGCAAAGTTAAGTACTTGCTTTCTTTCCTCGGTATTTTATGGTTGTGTTCGTTGAAAACATGTTTTCCAAATAACCTCCCAATACAAAAAATTCCGTGGCTCATTATACCATCCTTTCCTATAATCCCTAGCTCATCCAGCTAGAGAGTTTTTTTTGGCTCTCTCTTATAGTAAAAGGGAGTTAGATAGAAGACACCATTCCGAGAATTTTTTTATTGGAACTATCCAACTATCTATCTTATCTCGCTTTTAAAGAAATATTTTTTTTTTTTTTTTTTTTTCTCTTTATTGATTATCACAACTACATAATTTGTTAATGTTATAAGTGATACTGATAACAATGTTTTTTGGACGTTGAATTGCATGCTAAAGGTAATAATCCATTGATTACTCCTTTTGGCGTGAATCATTCAGAATATGAACAAATATAACAATAAAAACAAGTGAGTGAGAAAAGAAGCACTAATTAAAAAAAAGAAAATAAATGTTTGTTGTAAGGAATGATAAGTATGAGTTAATGTAAGTGTGAGTTAATAATAATTAATTGTTAATATGGAATTCCATATTTAATAGATCTCGGGGCCACTGTCTTCTCAGGCGACGAGGAGGATTATCAGGGATGGATTGGGAAGAAAGAAGTTCTACTAAAGGATTGGGGTGATTTAATAAGGACTCGTGGAATTTATGGTATCTGGATATAGATAGGTCACGGACAAAAGGAATATTGAGGTCATTATGGAGGGTGAGGTTGGATACGTAAAAAGGAGCATCGGTGATTTTACGAAGGATCTTTGATTGAAGAGTTTGTAGTCGGCGGGAGTTGGAAGGCTTGGTGCTACCCCAAACCTCCAAACCGTAGGTCCAAGCCGGTTTTAAGACTGTGTTGTAGATAAGAAGTTTATTACTTAGTGTAATCTTGGACCTACGATCTAAAAGACGAAGCAGCAACTTGTAGCGTCTTGAGATGTCAGTACGTTTAGTCTTAGTGTGGTGTTGCCAGGTGAGTCGTCGATCAAGGTGAAGGCCAAGGTAACGGACAGTGCTAGATTGAGGAATAAGGACTTGGTTAAGAATGACTGGAGGACAGGTACTATGTCGAAGAGTAAAAGTGACATGTGCACTTTTCTGTTCGTTAATCCGGATCCTCCATTTTTTTAACCAAGGTTCGAGAAGGAGAAGGTGACTTTGGGTGTTATTGGATGCAATTTGAGGGTCTTGGTGGACTGATAGAATTGCCTTATCGTCTGCGAAGGTGGCAAGGACTGAGGAAGGGTGTTGAGGGATATCATATGTGTAGATGGAATATAGGAGGGGTCCAAGAATACTACCCTGAGGTACTCCTGCTCTAACAGGGCAGATGGGGGAGGAAGTGGTTCCTAAGCTTGCACAGAACGATCTATCGGTTAGAAAGGACTTGAGGATAAGGTAGTAGGTAAATGGAAGGATGCCCTTGAGTTTCCAAAGAAGCCCAGCATGCCAAACTCGGTCAAAGGCTTGCGCCTCGTCCAAGAAGACAGCTGAGCAAAACTTTTTCTTCTCAAGGGTGGAGGCAATGACATCGACAATGCGATGACACTGTTGGATGGTGGAATGGTGAGCACGGAAACCAAACTGATGGTCAGGAATGAATGGTTTAAGTATGGGAAGGAGTCTACGTAAAAGGAGCTTTTCTAGGACTTTCCCCATTACTGGGAGTAAGCTTATAGGTCGATAGGATGATGGCAGATGAGGAGGCTTGGATGGTTTAGGAATCATTATTATAGTGGCGAATTTCCACAGGGTTGGAAAGTGAGTTGTTTTAAGGACAGAGTTGAATATGTAAGTAAGGAAAAGGATGCCTTTTTTAGGGAGGTGTTTTAGGATTTCGGAGGTAATAAGGTAAAGAAATATTTAGTTTCTTTTTACTTAAAGGTACGTGTAAGGGGAAAGGGAGAGGTTCTTTGGAGAAGTGGATTCCACTTAATTAATTTAGAGCTCTTTCTGCCCTCTTTGTCAATGACTAATGTTTTTAGAGTAGTTTTAGTAGTTTTCTTAGTCTTTTAATCCTTCTTTTTTAAAAACTTGTTTTGAGGACTAATTTTTGTCTTTATTTCGTTTTTTTGGTTTTGATTAAGAATGCACTGAAATCTGCAATTTGTATACTTTTGCCCCCATATAGGAGCAACATATTGGAGGTATAAAACATTTTTTGAAGTAAAATACTCTTATTTTTCGCTGTAGATTCCAAATTGACTATCAAAAATACATAATCAAATTTGAATTTTTTAAGTTAGGTGGCCTAGGGGCAAAAAGGGTGGTTGCCCCTAGTACGGGAGTGGATGAATTCACACTTCTCTTTAAATGGTATAGATCCCCAAGTTTCATTAATTTATCTCAAACCGTTTAGATTTTACAACGGTACAATTTTTTTTTTTTTTTTTTTTTTTTTTTTTACTATTTTCGGGAGGGTTATTTTTCTATCTTTGCCCCTCTATTGGGGAAAAAGTATTGGAGATAGAAAAAAAGTTACCTACTAGTAAAATTTTATTATTTTTTACCATAGCATCCAAATCTGCTATCAAAAATATACACTCCGATTTGAAAATTGGGTGGCCTGGGGGCTAAAAGGGTGGTTGTCCCTAGTGCGCGATAGCATCAAAGCAAACGTCCTTTTGCGTGGTACAGATCATTAATTTATCCCCTAAGTTTCATTAATTTATCTCAACTTTTGAACCACTCTGTATATTTCTTTCTTTTTGCTGAAAACCCCCTATGACGTCATTCCTCTTCTAGGTAACTATTTGATCTCATTAAGTTATAACCTAGCTGTTATGACCATTTATATTTTACCTGCTGGTAACTCATTTATATTTTCACCCTAAAAAAGTCTCCCCCTACCTAAAAACCACCCTATAACGACTAGTCCTAAAATTATGAAATAATTCATGCTAATACCTTAAAGTGAGGCGATGATATTATTGGACCGGATTTTTTACTTTTTAAAAATTGCGAATTTTGTGTGCCCACATGCCCTGTGAGGCAAATTTTTTTTTTTAATTTTTGAGATTGGTGTCAAATGAAAGCTACTGAAGAGTAGATTACAAATATATATATTACTTTTTATGACTACTGTGTTTTTTACCGCCAATATTGCGTTTTTAGCGCCGAAATTTCACAACAAAAAAATATACCCCCGCCCAACCACCCTATCACGGCTTGTCGTATAATTTTGAAATAATTTATGCAAATATCTTATTATAGGGTGATGCAAATTGCCAGAAAATAATTTATTTAACGTTTTGTTATTAGCGATAGAAAACACTGTGAAATCGAACTAGGGACGTCTACTCTACTCTATTTTTTCTTTTGGGAGGATCTATTTATATTTTATTTTTACTTTCATATAGGGGGAGAATGGGAAATAGTAAACTGTCATTTTTAGCATATATAATAGCGAATAATCAACGGTACCCTAAAAAGTACTTGTTTGATGCAAGTACTTCCCTGTGATTTGTTTCTTTTTAATTAATTTTTGACCAATTTCGAACTTAATTTTTGTATAATTTGACTCGGCATGCAATAAAGCAAAAAAAAATTAATTTAGGTCTGACACAATAATTAATTCTCAATATCGGACAAGGTTAAAGTAGTTAAGCCAGCAGTAATGTAGTTAAAATGAAGTTCTCCCTATGAAAGACGAGTATCATACATAATTTAAATTCATGCTGGTATATGCTAAGTCTTTCCTTCGTACAATATAACCTTTTAACTGATCAAGCACTTTATAAAAGATGAACACTTCAAAATTAATTTTTGCTGAGGAGAAAATTTTAAATGAAATTTACAGCTTAGTCTAGCGTAGGCTTTAATGGCTATTGTCTGATTAAACTATTAAAATCTTTCGTACTAAACCATTTCTGAGATTGATTAAACCATGATGATTCAAAACAACGTTCTTACTTTAATTATATAAATTTATAAATACAGTATGTCTACGGATGGAGTTGCCTATACCCGTAAATTCCAAAAAAATTGAATTTTCGAAAAAGTCACTCTTCATAAAATCTCCTGCTTGTTCTTAAATGAAGAACAAAATGTATCCTGTACCCAAAAATTACATGTTTCTAAAATCGTACAAAAGGAAACCGGACCAAATTTCGACTATTCAAGGAAAAGTATTCTTTATAATTTCTTTTAGATACTATTCGAAATTTCTTTTTCACATTAAAATGTTCAATTTTGAAAAAAAGTCAAATTTGTTTAATTCTAAAAACGAGGGGCCAATTTAAAGGTCTCATTGAGTGCATTAAAAGTTTTGGTACACTTAGTAAAAACGGCACTTCTTTAGACTGTTACTCCCCTTATCAAAAACGAAGTGGGATATTTCTTTGTCCCTAAGTACATTGGGCTAAGCATACCTTTTACTTAATAGTTATTTAGTCAAAGTCATTATCATTCTAAAACAACTGAGGGGAGTAACAATCTAAAGAAGTATCGTAATAACAATATGAAAGCTATTAAAGAAGAATTTAATTATGTAAGACAAAAAATCATGTTTCAAAATGATAATTCTTTTATTAAATAAATAAATAATAAATAAGATTTCTCTTATCGATTTTCAACATTTTTATGTGAAAAAGAAATTTCGAATAGTATCTAAAAGAAATTATAAATAAATATTTTCTTGAGTAGTCGAAATTTGGCCCGGTTTCCCCTTGTACGATTTTAGAAAATTGTACTTTTTAGGTATAGGGAACATTTTGAAATAATAATAATAATAATAATAATAATAATAATACCATAAATCTCCATAGAACAAGCAGGAGATTTTAATTAATTGATTTTTTAAAATTAAATTTACACCTAAAGGCAACTCTATCCGTGGACATACTGTATATAAAATATATATGCTCAATATTTTCGTTTGATGAAGTAAACAAACCCAGATTGTGGAGAAACATGTAATAGGTTTGTTTAAATTTGGGTTATAGTTGAGTAAAACTTGAGTATTACAATTTATTATTAAGAAAAATGATAAACTAAACAATATACTCGAACTTATTCTGATAAAAGATAAGCTAATCGAGATATCAATATAACCAAAAAGGGAAATTTAAAAAATCATTTTATTCTAATCCTAATTTCATCGTGATTATGGAGGTCTATCTGTAATACTTGTGTGTCTTGACTATAGAAGAAAAAAATCAAGATTTTAATGAATTGTTAGCATGTAATTGTAATGTTTAAATGCAATCTAAAATATAATAATGTAACAATATAACAAATAATAACAAGCAATTATATAATCAGTTGCTAGCAATGGTAAGATCACATCAGTGGCGTATCCAGGGGGGGGGGGGGGGGGGGGGGGGGGGCACAGGGGGCACGTGCCCCCCCCAGACGGGCCAAGACCCGATAGAGTAAAAAAAAAATAGCGCTTATTTTTTTTTAATAAATATTTTTACATTCACCTCATATTCAATTTCACCTCAGAAATGCATAAAAGCGCTGTTTTGAGGGGTCATATTTTCAAAATTTTCCGGGGGAGGGCCCCCGGACCCCCCACCATAGATCCCCCCACCCCAATAATTAACTGCAGACGCCCATAACTTACAGTAAGATATTGTACTGCAGTAAGCTTCACCCCAACATTTTTTAACGAATACGTTCTAAAAACAGTTATTGTACTTGGGCGCGGTGATTTTTTTTTTTTTTTTTGGGGGGGGGGGGGGGGGGGGGGGGCAGCTGCTTTTTGAATAAGTAGTTCCCTTTTCTTGTTTCCACTACAAATTCCCCCCCCCCCCCCCCCCCAATCTAAACTGACTTAGAATGTGCCCCCTCCAGACCTAGCCGCTGGATACGCCACTGAATCACATCATCATAACGGTCACTTTCTAAAATAGATATTTTGGCAAACAATGGTGCTCTCCTGCAATTACCAGAGCACTGTTAAAACAGACTCTCAAATTTAACTTTTAGGTTCTCGTTTTTATCTATTCAATACATAATTATTATAAAATATTAAGAAGTATAACTGCAATGATTCTGATGATCTTATCGAGTAGATGAATGAAGTGGCAGGATACCCTGTAATAACCTAATGCCTGTAATAACCTAATAATGCTTTTGATCGGGACGTTAAAGAAAAAATGTAATAAAAAATACTAGGAAATATAACTGTAATGGGAATCCAACTTCGTAGTACTTAATATGCTTCGAAACTGTAGATACGAAATGATATTATAATATAGATAAGTAGGTAATAATATTTAATAATTATTTTATATTTTTAGTTGGAAAGAAATGGTTTTAAATACTCCTAGTTTTCTTTGAGGTAACTGCTTTGAAGATGGTATCAAATATGGCAGTAATAATTGAAGATAACAAAATGTCTTTATCTAGACTTTCAGTTAATAGTTACTTTCTGGTACAACCTTATTTAATAGTCTTTTAGATTTAAAGTAAGTATAGTCTGAAGTGGAAACAGAATGTCCGATTTCCTTTCTGTATAATGATGACGATGGTAACTCGTCCAGCGGTTAATCTATGTTTTCTTGTAAATGTCTTTGACCTGTACCTCTTATAGTAGAGTAAGAAGAAACTCTTAAAATGCTCAATAATCTATTAAATGAAGCTCAAAAAATGGCAAAACCTCGCAATTTTTTTCGTCCTGCATCGATTTGCATATAAATTTGGAATTAGGCTCATTATCTTACCCTCTACTTCAAATTCTATATTGTGCCGACGGGCGCTGTTTATTTTTTAGAGGTGAAAACTACCCCTAATTATCAGAACATATAAAATAACATTTTAAAGGTTAAGATGGGTAAAATTTATGAAGTTAGTAGTATTGATACTAGTATTGATACTAGTATAGTAGTATTGATTTTAATTATAAAATAAAATAAAAAAATGTGAAGAGCGGCCATGTCCTGCCAATTATGGTGAATTGACAATGTGAAGTGGACAATGTGATTTTTCATGAACCTAAAATTATTTAGTAGACCGAAAATCAATTTGATGTCAGTCTGTCCCTTGATAGGTTAGTTATTTAAATATTACTCCAAATCAAAGTAGTCACTTATCAAGTGACATACTAACATCAACTTGATTTTCGGTCTACTAACCATTTTCTACACATAATTCTAGTTTGATGTTAGTCAGACTCTTTTTTACGCGCTATCCCCTGGACTATTGAAATAAAACAATAAAATAAAAAAATAATAATCCTTTACACTTTGCTTTTATACATTTCCTTTAATATTTATGCTGTTATTATTTGAACAATACTTAACAGTGTTTTAGAAACTGTTGGTTCAAAGTTTGAGCTAAAAGTTTTAAAGATTTAAAAGGGAACTTGGCTAGTTTCTAGGTATTTTATATTTGACTCCAAGAATCCCGAAGGCTATAAAAAAAAATTAATTTTCTCAAAGTAAAAGAACGTTGAAAAAACAACTAATTGTGTTTACAAATTTCATATTAATTAAAAAAAAAAAATAATAAACATAGTTTAATTTAAACTATATAGGTAATAAATGAAGCACAATTGTAAAACATGGTAAATTAATATTTTGTTGCACAGTAAGTTGAAAAAAGTATTGTGCTTGTAATAATAAAATTAAAAAAATACAACACAAAAAAGAACAGCCTTTATAAAGGATTTAGGATTTGTGTTTATTTCTCTGTGAATTGAAATTGAAAGAGCGAGCCAATTCAGCCGGTTTTTAGACGTAGTATTTCTCAAATAACACGTTTTCAAGCAACAAAAATTCCCTATTACGAATTCTTATTAGCTTTTTTTTATTTGCGTTTTAACTCTTAATTTTTTTATAAGTAATTTTATACTTCTGCAGCACCCTCAGCACCCCCCTTTTTATTCTCCCCCGGTGTTAGATGTTTTTCAATTTTTTTAAGTTCCAATCGATAAAAATAGGTTATTCTTGAGAGAAACACAGTTTAGTCTAAACAACACTATATTGTAATTAACACAATGCAATTAATTTTCTTGGAAAGAATGAAAAAATATGTCAAACAACATTACATGACAATTTCAGAAGCCAAGGTGGATAATGAAAATTACTAGTTCAAAAGGAATTAACTTTTCAATGTTATTGCAGGGTGATCATGACATCGTTTTGAACATGACTGTCGCCGAATTCGAGCAATTATCAGATTTCTCGGTTTTTGGACCGAGACAAGTTGAGAGTTCGCTATAACCACTAGGCTTTGTCGATTCACCAATATTCACATATAGTATAAATGATTGAATGTTTTTTGTGGTAAAATATTTTTGTGTATAACCTTTTTGTAATATTTCCTAGTCAAAGATAGCTTGAATAATTTTAAAAATCCTGTTAAAAACCTATTAAAGGTATAATTCTAAACGATCTCATATCCTTTCTCACTTTAAAGCTAGAATTAAAAAAAAAAAAAAAAAATAGAATGAAGTACTTAAAAGACCCTTGGTAAAATGGAAATTAATTTATATTAAAGGTTTTAGTGCTTGTCCTGCAGGCTTAAATTACGTGTTACATTATAATCCTAGATGATGCTTATAAACATATATCTATTTTACATAGGCCCAAAGGGAGCCTAAAAGGCTTTAGTTCTAAATGGGTCTTAAAGGTGCTTCAACCCTTAAAGCCTTAATTCGGTCTAACTGTGGGAAACTTATGGGCCTCAAGTTTCTCTAGAGCTATGTTAAGGCTCCCAAAGGCATAACATTCTACTGAAATATACCTTTAGAACTCTACCATCTCTAGTATTATATTAGTATTACTTGTTAATTGTATAGTTATGTTCAATAACCTGAAACTTGCGATGGATAGTTCATTTTTTTAATGAGTTAGTTTAAGGTTTTTGAAGAACCTACTCAAAAACTTGAAGATCAAAATGAATTGGTTAGTTGAATATGAATCTTATCGACTATTTAATCATCAGTATACATATGACTAACCTGTCTATTAAATTTTGCTATAATATTGTTCTTTTCTCTCTCTTATACGAAGTATATGAGTACCTATATAGAGAAAATATTGTGATAACACAAAAAAAAAACTATTTTGAAATTTTCATATGGATTTGCCCGTTTTAAGAATGGGCGAAGCTCAAAATTGAAACACTCTGGTCCCCAAAAATTATTCAAAATTCAAAATTGTAAAACAAATCGGTCAGAAAGAAACAATTCAGAAAAACTTTCTCATATACGAGTTTATAATTATATAGCCCAGTGTTTTCCATTTATTAGTTTTAGTAGGTACATTTAATTATTATTACATATTACATTTTATCAAAATTTATCTTAAAAATAACTTCTCCTGGGCGGGGAATCGAACCCGGCCTCCACCTGCTTTTAAAGATATTTTCTCAGGAACTAGATTTTTCCCGGGAAAACGGCTTATATAATAATATATCATTGATTTGTATTTAAATGGACTACATTTTAGATTTTTTTAATCAAAGTCAACTGTTTTTGAGAAATAATGTTTTTTCAGAGTTTTTTTTTTGGGGGGGGGGGGGGGGGGGGGTAACGCCCCCCAATTTGGAGCTAAAATTCATTTCTCGATTTCGCCTCGGGGATATGTCACATGTATGCTAAATTTCGTCTAAATCGACCGGCACAGGCGTCTGCACAGACAGACGACAGACAAACATTTATCAAAAAACCACTTTTTTGGCCTCAGGGTAGCTCAAAACGTGTTAATTCATCAAAATCTCAAAATCAAATTTTCGCACCATCATAATACTTTCTGTTTATATGAGAAAGTAAAAAATATTTTTATTTATTTATTCATTTTTAGAATATATATATTTATAAATTTAATTTACTTTATACTGACAAAGCAAGTAAACTCATGTAATACTTTAGCATATACCTATATTATCAAAAATCGCATAAATTCGTCTATTAATTCATAAAATTAATCGAATTGATTCAAGTATACATATATAATATATAACAAGGTTGATTCATATTATCTTTCAAAATTTTGAATGGTCTCAGACTGCAAAGTTGAATAATTTTGTCCCAAACTTAAAATGGCCGCTCTTATTTTGTTATACGATTGGAACGATGGTTTCGGGTCATTTGACGATGAAGTTTTGTCTCACACTGTTATCTGATAGACGACAGGACTTTCAGATAAGTGAGAAACTTTAAAAGGATTTTGTCTGTCAGTTTGGTGAAAAGTTTAAAAGCATTTTGTCACAAAGAATAGCAAGAAAAGTTTAGTACAAGTTTAAACTGATAATAACAACACAATACAAGCGACTTTCAAAATAAACAAGTTTATTTGATTTAACAATAAGTTTGTTCTTGTTAATGATTTATTCACACATAAATCAAAAGTCTTTGAAGTGGAGATTTTAAAGGTGAAAAACAAAATGTATGCATTAACATTTGCAGGACAATACAATTCTGCACTTACCAGACACGTTTGCGTGTCGAAAAACTACAATAACTAGACACGTTTGCGTGTCTAGTTATTGTACTGTTCGACTTAACAATAAGCATAAATAAGTATAAATTTAGTTGAGAAATTATTCGTGTCATATAAATAAATAGAGGAGAAAAGACCTTTCCTACTGGGGAGGCTTGAGATTGGGAGCAACATTTTTGCAAAAACATTTGTAGGACAATAGAATGTTGAACTAACTATAGACACGCTAACGCGTGTCTAGTTATTGAGATGTTTGACTTATCAATAAGCGTTAAGTATAAATTTAGTTAAGAAATTATTCGTTTACTATAAATATGTAGATGAGAAAAGGCCTTCGCCACTGGGGAAGTATGAGAGTGAATACGTCTCTCTTTTTTCGGTTCAGCAAATATACGTGTATCGTGTATCCGGTTTCTTACCGCCTGTCTTTTCAGAGTGAAAGCCGCTTTAGTCAAAGGTTTGGCAGTGATGATTATCTATTAGAGTATATTTTTGTGGAGAGTACCATTTTGTTCTTTGATTATGGACTCTACTAGTGTAACCAACCCTTTTTATTGAATGAACAACGATGAAGATTCTAATACTGCAATTTTTTTCACTCAGATGGCAGCTCTGCAGCCACCGTTTTATGCTGAAGAGAAGAATTTTCTCCTGCTCGTTAAGAAGATCGAGCTAGGACTACGTCCACCTATACCATGTCCAAGATATAGCGATGAAATGAACCAACTCGTTGATGACTGCCTTAACCCTGACCCATCTCAAAGACCACTGTCAAACAGAATAAACTCATGGGCCCACGAAATAAACTCGATCGTGAACAAATCTTAAATTTCACGGTAATCAATTCATTGTTCTTAAATTTAATTTCTATATCTAAAAATCATCAATCATTGTAGTAAAAAAGTAATCAATAATAATAAAAATAATTAAGGGGTCAGTACAATTTAACGGGGATTTTAAATCACTTGTAAGTTATGCCCACGTTTCTGTGATACTACTAGCCTAATAAATGTCTTGTTCAAGAACAGTTTTGAGAGAGTGAACTCTTTCAAATATCTTGAAAACAAATAAAACTATAATAACCACGTTATGTCTAACAACACAATATATTTTCAGAAGCTTCTATATTAAGAAATTTATGTTTTTAGCTAGGTGACGTAAATATTTATAGGTAAACGATAGTTATAATTGGTGGTAGGGCGGGGTCTCTAGACTGTAGCGTGTAGGCCCTAAATCATGGGGTCCGCGGGATTCTATCTGAGGGAGAGGGAACCCTAGCGCCCTCTATCTACCTAATGAAGGGCTGCTACAACTAATCGCGACCTTACATGCACTGACACTGCCTCGTTGCCCTACTACCTACTAACTCTGATTTCAAACTATAACTTTTATTTAAAACTTTAGGGATATACTTTAGAGATGGTTGCTAAATATCTCTACAGTTCAGTCTGAAAGAGTCATTTGGCCTTGGCCTTTAAAATATATAGAGCGTGAGCTTTAAGCCTCCTTTTTGGGGGGGATAAAATAAAAAATAACTTTTATTTGACCCATTCTTATAATATTTTTTTTTTCTCTTTAACAAAAACAAATTTAATAATACTTGAGTTATAAGTACTTACCTTATTCTCCCATTTAGTGTAACCTCGTTTCTGCCCTGATCTAAATACAAGACCCTGATAAGAATAAAATCAGAAGCATGACATAAAACAATTGTTTTCCTAAATTCTTTTCAAACCCTAAACCGAATTAATCTGGCGAGAGAAAAAAAAAAATCTAGGAAAAACCTAACAAGTTAAAAGAGGAATAAAAGAGATCAATATAACAGGGGGTCAACTATGGTCAAATCAAGGGTTAAAACCGTGGGGCTTTACTATGCCAAAGCATGAAACTTTAGTTGTGATACAGATATGGTTGGAGCAAGTGCATAAAACCACCGGTATATCGAGCTATTTAAGCTTAAACTCATTTCCTCCTCCCGAAAAAAAAATTAAAATTTAACTCTATTAAAAATTCTTTGGAACTTTTCCCACCTAAGTTAATTTATTACTCCCACACGACTATATTTACGTTAAATTATATTCTGTCCTCTAAACCAGCAACTCATTAATGCGTTGCATGCTAGTCACGAATCCATTATTAAGGGGAAAATGCCGCAATCAGCTCAATCAGTTCGGATCCTTGAAACATTCATTGTTAAGCGTTTGACCGTTACGTTTCTATCCGTTCAAATATAGATAAAACGTTCTTTTAAACACTCATTTTATCACTCAAAATACAAGTAATCTTACAATAAAGTCATTTTTGAAATATTTTTAGTAATTTGATAATAATTATGTAATAAAGTTAATTTAAAGTTGTAAATTTCAAAAATAAACTTAAATAATTGTGCATATTGTTTTAATTGTAAAAATTTTAAACTATAATTATATTAGAAATTGTATAATATTTTTTATTTATTAATTATTATCGATATATACATTGTTCTGTTTTGTTTACATAATTTTAGTTGTTTAGACTTATTTACTAAAACAAAAATACTGTTTTTATTGATTTGTAACACCACTTTAAATTGCATACATTATTTTATATTGTAAGAGTAATTATTATTACTTATAATTTTTTTTACCATAACTGTACCATAAACTGTTTTATTTTTTAGTTAAAATTTACTATTATGAAATACATTGTTATATTTGTTCGTAAACTGACATTAGTTTAATGATTATTGTTTATTATTTAACAGTTACGTGCTCAAAATTACATCAAACAAAAATCAAGATAAAGAATGGCGAGAAAAAACGTGGTTGCACCTGCACCACAGCGCTTCGAGATGGGAGGTTAGTGAACTTAGAACAATTAAAAATAAATTAAGTAATTATAGCTTTAAACCATTTACTTATTATCAAATTTTATTATTATACGTTTTGTATACGTAAAAAATAGTATTCGAGTATTTTATTTGCTAAAGAGGTTAATAATATTAAGACTTTTCATTCTAATTGGAGATTTAAAATTTTTTAAGGAATAAAAATACTCCACTTATATAATACTTAATAAATAAGTGGATTCTGATTTTGTTTCTCAAAAATAATTTAAATAATACATATACACACACATACATATATACATAAATATATATATATATATATATATATATATATATATATATATATATATATATATATATATATATATATAAGTTTATATATATATATATATATATATATATATATATATATATATATATATATATATATATATAAGTTTATATATATATATATATATATATATATATATATATATATATATATATATATATATATATATATATATATATATATATATATATATATATATAGAAGTTTATATATATATATATATATATATATATATATATATATATATATATATATATATATATAATATATATAAACGCTCATTTTAAAATTTTATTTTGCAACTATTGAATATTTAATTGGCCTTCATGAGAACGATATTGCTTTTTTCTTTGATTAGTGCATAAGAGGTGGTTGGGGCAACATTACTACTCTAGATATTTCTTAGGTTAAAAGCCTTGATTAGGAATATTAGGTCATTAAATTTTTCTACTATGTCATGTAAATTTTGCCTCAAAACATTAAGATTTAACTCTAATCCCATATCTTTCGTCCCCAAGGAAGGGAAAGCCTACTTTTTGTGTCACAGGTCTTATATTGAACTTACCACGCATTATTATGATTTGTGATAAGTTATATGAACCTTATCCCTATCTCTTCTCCTCAAAAAAGAAATCCATAATATGAGTCAACTCATTTCAAATCATTATAATTTAGATTTTGAATGTTATCAATGCTTCCCAAAAAATATATATATATATATTGCTTCCGAGCTTACCGAAGGTAACGGAAGCATTGTGTTCACTTTTGAGAACAAAAAAGTTTTATGCCTCCGATTTTAAAAATTGCAAGACAGAAATCCGTTTCAGACATCAGGGGACATTTTTGGTTCCGTGTCTGTCTATCTGTCTGTAAATTTAAAATTGGAATTTTCGGTCGGGAAAAAAATCAAACCTTATCTATTCAATGAGACGAACATTTTTTTCAAATACAATTTTTTAGTAAAACCTACAGCGACACCCCTATAACGTGTTAAAGATCGCTAAAAATTTTAATTGTTCTTACACAATAAACAATATAACAATAAAGTAATAAAACTTTAATGTTAATATAACAATAAAGTTCATGATAGGATGCGAGGAAGCTATGTGCCACACTAATTGGCAGTGTATTTTTATATATTGTTAAAGAACTATGCTATGGTTGTCATTTCAACTCATCATGATTTAGATGGCAACCTTCTGCCTTCTCAAGAAAAGAGGAAATCCAGAATCATTTCATGATATGAAGATTATAAGACACCTTCCTCCAATCATTATCAGTTACCATAGAATCACCAGTCTTACATTTTTCCAATCATAATCAGTTAGATGAACCAATAATCTTATCCCTCTTTTAAAATAAAATAAAATAAAAGCCTTTAATAGTTGATAATAGTGTTTTATAGTGGACAATTAGGGCCGAAACATTAAGGCCATGTTAGAACCACTCTTACTAAAATGTTATATCGCAAAGAACAGGTTAATTTATTTAAATAAGGCAGACGCTTATAAAGGAAAATACTAGTCCAATCGTGTTAAAGAAAGACTATAAACATGGCAAGAATTAAAAATAACCCTGTGGTAATGCACCACAGTTAGTTCTGATCAATATTTCAGGCTGAGATCACATCACGCGAAAATTCTATTGAAGTATATAATAATACAAAATGTATAACATTTTGCTAAATATAATTTCTTTTCCAAATATATTGTTTATTATTTGTGCACAATTTATGAGCAAAATGGAAGACACCTAATAGAGAGTATACATACAGACGTATGCCCTGTCTTAGATACTCACTTGTAAATACCAGCGTCAAGCTATATCTTTGTCTAGACAATCGAGGGATTGTATAAAGGCAGTCAAGGAGACAAATTCATGTCTATTACAGACTCGCATTTAAAAAAAAATTGTAGAACTTCAGTCTCCCATTTGAAATTGCAGACACGAGAGAATTGACAGACAATGTCGTCCAATATTTCGTAGTGTAGAGGTTGACACATTGTCCCCAATTTTGTTGTTGAAAACTCAGTGTGATTACCATTCTCAGAGATAGTGGAATGATTACTCTAAAATCAACTTTCTTATTTCTGTATGTTTCTCCCTAAAAGCTAAAGCAATACTTCCAAGTCACTTGTGGTAAAACGGGCGAAGTTGCGGAAAACCACGCCTTCTTCTAATTTCAGTGTTGACAGTAAATTGCAATCGAGACGAGGTCCTCCGTGAAAATTGCACGCCTTCCCCCAACCTTTCCTTTTTCATCTCTCTTCATTCTCCATGATTAGAACTTAACGATTCCAACACAACAAGGTCTGCCATATTGAGCTACTGTGACAAACAACAACGAGAAACAAGGCATTCAAGTGTGTACTCGCGACAAAATCTCTAGACTGTCTATATACAATCTATGTCTCCATAAAAGATCTAATCTATTATATACTCGACTTTGTATACGCGTGGCTTGTAAATTACTGAGGCGAAATCAAGAAATGCATTTCTTGATTTATTTCCCCCCAAAAAACATCACCAAAAAAAAAAAAAATAAAAAAATACGTGTGGTGTCGTCGGACACCCGGTAGGAACGAAGTTCCTTACATTTTTCATTAAATATAAATTATAAAATCACAGTGCTAAGTACGTATACATTGCTAACTTCTTATACATGGCGGAGTTAGAAAAGAGACAAAATTAAAAGTAAAGAACTGTTAGCGCCTAGCAGAGTTAAGGCAAAATTAAAAGAAAATCATTATTTGTATAATTAAAGCAAGCATCTTACTATAAATATTTATTGAATATAAGAAAAAAGTTGATCATGATTAGTTTATAGTGAAAGAGTATGTTTGTTAAAGGAGTTTGGATTGAAATAGGACTGTTTTCTACCTACCCGGCCTATTAATATAAAATATATCTCTTCCCTACTCTGAAATTTTACATGATTATATTTTATTTATTTAAAACAAAGTGACATTTTTGACATATATAACAAAAATAATCAAAACAAGCCAAGTGACAGGCTTCCTTAATAACACTTTTCCCCGTCTTTTGAAGCTTACGTTTACGCGAGCGTTGCGCGTGAACGCTTGGGCGGATAACGTTTTCTGAACTCAGCCTGGGCATTGGTAAAATGAACATGTGTACCAATTTTCATCAAACTCGGTGATCTTTTACTCAAGTTATCGTCATCTGTAGATTTCGCGACGGATTTTACGTGACGGTGATTTTGTTCTTTTGTTTCGGATTCACTCCCGGGCTCCAGAACGTGCCATAAGGAACTTCGTTCCAAAAATGCTGGTTAAATACGGATCTAGCGTTTTTAATTTACATATTCTAAATTGTTGTCCAATTCAATAAGAATTTAGCCATATAAGTTGACATATTACTAGATTGTTCCTTGTAGTTTTAAATTCTTAATTAATTGGGTCTTTTAAGAAAGATTCAAACGCCTCACATTTGTGATATTTTATCCCTCTCTCATCAAGTGAAATAAGGTACCTATACTGTCAATTACACTATTATTTAACAATATCTCAGACATCGAAATGCATAAAACTATCAAGAATAATACATTTCTATTTCTACTATCTACTTCGACTTAAATCTTCCGTTATATTTCAATCTTTCATATAAGTTTTTTTCCTGGGAAAAATCTAGATTCCTGAAAAAAAATCAATTGTGTCCGGTATTATCATTGAATACTCGTAAAAATACGAGTAAATGTGATTCTTCTGAAATTCAAACAACCACCTGTCACATTTATACTTACGTTTAACATGTATACCAAGTGTTTAACATGTATAACATTATGTGTAACATGTACGCATTATGTTTAATATATATCCATATGTTTTTCATGTTATTAATACATTATTGTTTAATAATAAATTTATTTAATAAATGATAACCTGGGATTTAAATTCAGCATCATTACGTATTATGAGAAAGCATGGGCGTCGTCAGCAGTACATTATTGGGGGGGGGACACATTCGGGGAGGGGGGTCCGGGGGCCCTCCCCCGGAAAATTTTGAAAATAAGACCTCTCAAAACAGCGTTTTTATGCATCTCTTAAGTGAAATATGATTTTAATACTTTGTATAAGTAAACTTACTGTATGGTTCGATTGGACAAAAGTATGAACACGAGTATTTTTTATAAAAAAAATAATAGCAACTCAAAAATAGTAATTGTAACATAATAAAAGTTTTGCACCTAATCATTGTAGATTAAATAGATCAGTCAATAGCCATTATGCAATATTATTTAAAATCTACAATAAACTATGGCATTTAATCATTAGTTATGAAAAACAGTAAAAACCTGTTTTCTTAGAGTGGCCATAATATAAAGTTTAGTCCAAAACGAGATATTGGGTGGTCGAGCTATTGCAGCTCCCAGACGAATGGGGGGGGGGGGGGGGGGTCTTTAGCATCTAGGAAAATTTTAGGAATTTTTAGGAAAAATTAGCATTCTTTAGATAAAGTTTTCTCTTTTCTATCAATTTTAGGAATTTTTAGGAAAAATTAGCATTCTTTACTTAAAGTTTTCTCTTTTGACTTCAATTAGTAAATCTGCACTGTTGGCCCCACAATTTTCGTACTGTCCGATTTACTTCGTTATTAGGGTTTCGTAGGTAAAACCAAAAATAGAAATCCTTATAGTTTCGTTACTGTGTTTAGACAGAAACAGTGTGAGTGACAAACTGACAGTCACTCTGTACGGTTCAAATAACTTTTTGAATCAAAAGAGATAAAAAACTTTCCAGTATTAAATAATCTACCGATGACAATAACTTGAGTAAAAGATCACCGAGTTAGTTGAAATTTGGTACACGTGTTCATTTTACCAATGCCCAGGCTGAGTTCGTCGGAAAACGTTATCCGCCCAAGCGTTCACGCGCAACGCTCGCGTAAACGTAAGCTTTAAAAGACGGGAAAAAGTGTTATTAAGGAAGCCTGTTACTTGACTTGTTTTGATTATTTTTGTTATATATGTCAAAAATGTCACTTTATTTTGAAAATAAATAAAATATAATCATGTATAATTTCACCCTGACACAAGCAGAAGCTGTAGAGTAGGGAAGAGATATATTTTATAATATTCTAAATTAATTGGCCGGGTAGGTAGAAAACAGTCTTATTTCAATCCAAACTCCTTTAACAAACATACTCTTTCACTATAAACTCATCATGATCAACTTTTTCTTATATTCAATATATATTTATAGTAAGACGCTTGCATTAATGATACAAATAATGATTTTCTTTTAATTCTGCCTTAACTCTGCTAGGTACAAACAGTTCGTTACTTTTAATTTTGTCTCTTTTCTAACTCCACCATGTATAAGTAGTTAGCAATGTATACGTACTTAGCAGTGTGATTTTATCATTTATATATTTAATGAAAAATGTAAGGAACTTTGTTCCTACCGGGTGTCCCGCGACACCCGGTAGGATGTGTTGAAGAGTAGATTACAAAAGTATATACATATATTGTGTTTCATTTTCCATATCATTTTGTCAAAAAACATAAAAATCTTGCGTGACCCCCCAAAAAATATATTTCTGCTGTTACTAAAAATATAAAAAAATGTGTGGGCTGATGGGCCATAGAAAAAATAAGAATAGCAATTAGATCTGATTAACTAGGAATCCAAAATGGCGGATAATTTCAGTCATTGGAAAACATTTTTTTTTTTAAATTTTGAGTGGGGTATCAAATAAAAGGTATCGAAGAGTAGATTACAAAAATATATAACACTTGTGGATTGTGTTAAAAGTTTCATGCCATTTTTTTTCAAAAAACATCAACATTTTTGCGTCCCCCTCCCCTAAAACTATATTTCTGCTATTACTAAAACTATAAAAAAATATGCGAAATTTGCAACTTTTTATGCATATTTTAGTAAAAAATAAAATGTGGGAAATATGAATTTTTTATGCTTTTACAAACTATTATTGTCTAATTTTTTTTCTCCCGTGTTTTTAATGTGAAAATAAAAAATAGGTGGGGCATATATACAGATTTACCCCACCCAATAAATAACATATTTGTCATCATTTTGAAATGGGGGAGGAGGAGGAAACACTAGGTCTTCACACAAAGTATTTGCAATAACTGATAACAGGTTTTGGCTACTTAATAGCCATCTTCAAATTCTAAATTAGTTGTTAACCATTAACAGTACATAGCATCATTGTGACATACAATGGATAATATATAATTATTGATAAAATATATGTAGAAAAGTAAATACGTGTTAGATATTTTAAAGTTTCTTTAGGTTAAATTCTTTATTACATCTCAAATATTGGGGGGGACGCGTCCCCCCTGTCCCCCCCCGGCGACGACGCCCGTGTGAGAAAGATTTGTTGGAGTTTGTTGGCCTGATTTATTACTTCTTCATCTACGTAGTATATAAAGAAGAAAGTATTGTGATTCTAAAAAAAAAGCGATAATTATAGAAGGAAAAGGTCAGGTTTGCTTCCTCTCTGGAAGGATTAAGTTACACTGTACATTGTACATTTTGATAAAAATTTTAATAATAATAAAAATGTAACCAAGAAAACACAAAACAACTAACAAATTAAAAACACTGGACGAAGGACGAAGTAATTATGCACTTAGGAAATTTTAGTATCAGTTGTATCGGACAGATGTTTTCATAAAATACATACACCATCTAAACATTGTTTCTGAACATACCGAAGGACACGGAAGCATTGTAGTCATTCTGTAGAATAACATTTTTTCATGCTTTCGAATTCAAAAATTCCTCGCCTCTCTCTGTCGTTAAACATTTTTTGCGAACCAACGTATCATAAAAACTATTCGTCCGAATATGATATTTAGATGGTAGGGTATATAATTTGCACATTGTTGGTCACATGTTAATTTCAACCTTCTGCGCTCATTGATTTCCTCTTCTCCATGCTTACAAAGATTGTTTTAAACATCTACATCCATATAAGCACTTATCCGATTAAAAAAAAAGTGTCCCAGATGGCCTCATAATTAATTTTAACTATCTTCGGACATTATTATTTGATAAAAATGGATGAAACCCCACTGAGCATTGAAACAGGTCCAAACAACCACAATTTAAATTCGCACTTGGATTACACAATTTTAGTGGCTTGTGACCGCACATCCAATAATAGGACGCGAGGAAGCTACATGCCTGACTAATTGACAGATTATTATTAAATTAGTTAACCTTTGATTTATAATTTTGCTTCTGAGCTTACCGTTACCTTCGGTAACCTCGGAAGCAAAATTATAGCAATGTGAGCGTTCTAAAGAACGAAACATTTTTAGGTCTCCGATTTCAAACATTCCTAAACAGAAATCCGTTTCAGACATCAGGAAACGTTTCGTGTCTGTCTGTCGGTCGCTCAATTCTTGACAACCAACGTATCTTTAAAACTACTCGTTCGATGTTATTCATATATGGATGGTAGTTTATAATCAGTCCATTGTTGGCCCATATAAGAAGTTTCAACCTTATTTGATTTCCTTCCATATGTGCACAAACATACATTTATTTACACCTATATCTTCAAAAGTACTTATCTGATTTTTATGAAATTTTGATGGTTCGTCAAAAGTAGCCCGCAGGTAGCCCCAGATTAATTTCAACCCTCTGCGCTCTTTACATTTTGCTAAATTGATTCTTTAATATTTTATATTTTTTTCTTTTCTCTTGATGGTGAACCCTTTTTTAAATTGCTATATAATTGAAAACTAGGTATATATAGTATATATTTTCTTAGGGTCTGGTTAGGGTTATAAATAAACTCCTCCTTTTCTTAAAAAAAAACAGCTATATTTCGCCCTAACTAAGGGCTTCCTCAGGCTGGTAATATTTCTTGGGACATAATCTTTTGCAGTATAAAAACTTTGTCATGAAAAAACATAAAACATTGTAAAAATATACGCTACTAAAATGATTCCTCCCTGTATAACTTCCAGGGAGAGACTCAAAAGTACTTATCTGATTTTTATGAAATTTTGATGGTTCGTCAAAAGTAGCCCGCAGATAGCCCCAGATTAATTTCAACCGTCTGCGCTCTTTACATTTTGCTAAATTAATACATCTTAATACTTGTACAAAATTGAAACAATTTTGACAGATTTAAAAAACGGGGGAAAATGAAATAAATTGGACAATAATAGATTTTAAAAGCATAAAATCATTAAATTTTACTAAATAGCACGCGAGGTAGCTATGTGCCACACTAATTGGCAGAGTATTTTTGGGGTGTACATGCACATATACTATCACACTACTCTATTTAATCGAAACAGAAATTAATATTAATTATGTACTTTATCAAAGACAACAATCAGAAAGTCTTTTATCCAGTGAGATCTATAGTTATGTGTTAGTATATATTTAAGAAATCGCTAGTATTAAAACATTAGGGTGTTGGTTAGATACATATACGGTAATATAAAATCTAGAATTAAAATAAGGAGAAAAGATTCAGTCCATTCTTAGAATTAAAAAGATTCGTTTTTGTCTTTAATGTTTTTTAATGTTGTAACTTCTTACTTCCGGTCCTTCCTGCCACCTTTCCTAAGAAACGGCCATTTTTATTGAAACTCTCATAGCTTCTCAGTACGTATTTTCTCAGAATTTGTTTTGTTTTGATTAAAACTAAAGATGTAGGAAAAAAGTGGGGTGACAGGATTTATATCTAAACTATTTGAAAGTAGACCAGTATTGCGTGGTCTTTCAAACAGTGAATAAGTATTCCTCTTTTAGACAGATTCATTTTATTAGAATGGTTTAACTTCTTAATAATTTAATTTAACATTTTTTTCAGTTATCAGCAGTGTGGTTATTAATTGTGCGTTACCGTTACTTATAAATTAATTATATTCCATTGGATATTGTTTTATTATTTACCAGCTGGACATGTGCTTCACAACGGAGGTTTTTACAGGGTATATTTTTAATTTGATGTTATCTTAATCTTCTATCTGATTTGGCTCAAATTTTGCATTTTCATAAAAAGAGTAGTCCTAATAACGAATTTAAGTTTAAAAATGTTATGCCTGTTTGTCTGTGCGTCAATTACGCCCAAACGGCTAAAAATATTTAATTGGTTTTTGGGTATAATTTTAAGTTTAATGTAAGGGTTAAACCCATTTTTTTATATTTATAGAAATAGAATTTTTATATCTATCGAGATGCCCCGCTCTCCACCTAGGGTTGCCAGACGTCCCAGTTTTGCGGGATTGTCCCGGTTTTGGACTAAAGTCCCGGTGTCCCGAAGACACTTTTCGGGACGCCAAAATGTCCCGGTTTTTACTGGAGACGTAATATAATAATAATTTGGGTGCAAGAAAATAAAGTGCAAGAAAAAGCTGCTAATTTATGTTATAAAATAATTCATAAATGCGTAGTTTTAGAAAGCAAAGGTACAATAGTTTTATAGATAAGAAGTATTTTATAAATCTAGCTTTTTTAGATACCAATATTGTACTATATTGAGGATGATCCATATATTATATTGAAACTGAAAGATAAAGGAGCGTACGGCAAAATCTATAGAAGTATTCTACATTTAAATAAAGGAATAGCTTAAAATAAGCCGTAAGTAAATTGAACGATTAGTGCAGAGTCGAACCGATAGTTGTAAGCCAAATAGTGCAGATGTATCTACCAATTTTTTTTACGTTTTATTTATTTATATTTCAGTTTTGCTCGCCTTTTGTTAGGAAAATAGATCTAGTGAATGTTTTTGTAAATTCAAATATTAGAACATTATATCATTGATATCATAATAAAAATTAATAAATATCGAAATTATTTTTCTACTTATAAAGTTTTTGACTGTTTAATAAATTTTAATAAAAGCTATTCTATGTATTTAATTTTTCTCAATACAATAGTAACATTAACATTTAACATTTTGTAACGATTATGATGTTAAAACAAAGTTGTTACTTGGAAGCGAAGTTTATTTAGTTTTAGTTCAAAATGGTAACTTTTTTTGGTTAATTTTTCTTTTTCTTTGTTTTATTAGTTTTGTTGGTAGTTGGTTGGTTTTTAGGGTTTTGTAGATACTTCTCAAAACCCTTATACCGAGGGTGATGTGTCCGTCCGTCCGTCGCTCTTTGGTTGAAATAATTCATGCTAATATCTTATTGTGGGGCGATGAAAATTCCGGGAGTTCATCCCAAATTTTCAAAAATTGTTGAAAAAGTGAAGTGCGCCCAAATTTTTATTTTTTTAAAATTTTGAGTTGGGTATTAAATGAAAGCTGCTGAAGAGTAGGACACAAATATATATACATATGCTTTTTTAAAATTTGCATTCCTTATAGGGGAAAAAAATCAAAATATACCCAAAAAAAATTCCCCCCCCCCAATCGCTATAGATCGGCTGGTGCTAAAATTTCAAAATAATTCATACTAATACCCTATAGTGGGGCGATGATATTTCCGGGAGTTCATTCCCAGGTTTTAAAAATTACCAATTTTGTGCGCGAAAATTTGGCTTGCGCCCAACATTTTATTTTTTAAAAATTTTGAGTTGGGTATCAAATGAATTCTGCTGAAGAGTAGGATACAAATATATATTTGTATTGTATAAAAAAAAAACATTGTGACCTCCCGGGGGAACGAACCCGGGACCCTTAGGATCGAAGAAAAAAAAATCATAATTTCATAACGGGTATGCTTAATCATCTACAAAACCCTTAAAAGTACTTGGACGCAAGTACTTCCCTGTGATTTTTTATTTATTTATTTAAAAATGTTATAGTGAATGTTTTTGTAAATTATAAATGGAACATTAACATTAATAACAATTAATAAAAATAAATAAATGTAGAAATTATTTTTCTTCATTCATCTTTGAAATGAATAAATACTTTATTTTACTTTTATTTTGTTCACCTATTATTATTTATTATTTAATTGTTATTAGTCCATTGTTGATAAGTTACACCTTTCAGCACGGGCGTCGTCGCCACGGAGATGCCCCCCCCCCCCCCCCCTCAATGTCTGAGGTTGGGGCAACAACGAAAAACGATTATCATAGAATGACAGTTTATAATAGATTTTTAATAATATTACATAATGGCTATTGACTGATCTATTTAATCTACAATGATTAGGTTTGTATTACAATTACTATTTTTTTTAATTTTGTATTAAAAGAAAAATGTGTAATTATGTTCATACTTTTTTGCCAACGAACTACACCATAAGTTTACGTTTATGGCAAATTACAAAGTATTAAAATCAAATGTCACCTCAGAAATGCATAAAAGCCACTGTTTGTGAGAGGTCATATTTTCAAAATTTTCCCGGCCCCCTCCCCCTGAGGGAGGGGGGGGGGGTGTCCCGGTTATTACATTCAGAAATCTGGTAACCCTATCTCCACCCCATATTTAGCTACTCGAATGTTTTATAGCCCATATACCTCCCAGAATTAAGCATAGCATTGAACCCAAAAACCAATAAAATATGTTCAGCCGTTTGGACGTGATTGACGCACAGACAATCAGAGATAACATTTTCTAAACTTAAATTTGTTATTAGGGCCACTCATTTAGTGGAAAATACAATATTTGAGCCCAATCTGATAAATGTACAGAAACCTCCCCAATCTTATATATACATATATAAGATTACATTATTACTTCAAATTGATAAACTTTTTTCTTTTGTTTTACTGGGCGATGGACAGTTAAAGTCATTTATGTCTTTTAAAACATTACTCAATTCAGTGTTATTAAGATCTTATTACATTCTATTAATTATGATATCTTTAGTTATAAATGTACTAACCTCAGTGTTTAGTTCATAATACGAGTATACGATTACTTAAGTATAGAGATAAACTAAATCCTAATTGTACATCAGCAACAGTTGGAACATGGAATGGCATCATTTAATCTGATCAAGTAAGGTACTATTATTATCTTTCTGATAATGTTTATTAAAATTGTTGCCTTAATAGCGTGACAAAGACTATTAAAGATGGAATATGGTAATGTGGAATATCAATTGAATTAACAGCATCGGGCGTGGTCACGACTTGGATGCGAACCACAGATAGATCTTGGTTCACTAGTTCACTTCCCGGAGGGCCACTCCGCTCGGTGTTAACTCAGCCATACATAAAAGGGTAGCTGTTTATATTAAGCAGTGAATAACTGGTATCTTAATCAATTTTAAGGCTTATGCAGCTGATAGAGCAGGACACAAACCCCGTGTTATTCATTACATATATAGCTATTATTAAGTAGTGAATAACTGGTTTCTTAGTCAATTTTAAGGTTTATGCAGCTGATAGAGCAGGGCACAAACCCCGTGTTATTCATTACATATATATATATAGCTTATATTAAGTAGTGAATAGTTGGTTTCTTAGTCAATTTTAAGGTTTATGCAGCTGATAGAGCATCAGGACACAAAACTCCGTGTTATTCATTACATAATAGTTGTATTGGCAGGCCTATATAGGCTCTGCAGGGGATGTCGCGCCACGGAGTTAGTTAGGAATGTCAATTTTTCAGAATGAACTCCTTTTTTGGCAAACAGTCCTTTGCAAATATAAATAAATAAATTATGTATATTAGATCATTTGGACTTTACATTCAGTATCATTACCAACGTTACTATATCAGAAAGTTTTATTGTATATTATTGCTTCTTGGTTACCTACCGGAAGCTCGAAAATTGTGATCAATGTCATCTCCAAATTCAAAAATCCTAGAACAAAATTATGTGTCAGACATAAGGGAACATTTTTGCTTCCGAGCTTACCGAAGGTAACGGAAGCTATGTGATCGTTCTGAAGAACGAAAAAATTTTAGGTCTCCGATTTCAAAAATTCCAAGACAGAAATCCGTTTCAGACATCAGGGGTCATTTTGCTTCCGAGCTTACCGAAGGTAACGGAAGCTATGTGATCGTTCTGAAGAACGAAAATATTTTATATCTCCGATTTCAAAAATTTTAAGACAGAAATCCGTTTCAGGCATCAGGGAACATTTTTGGTCCCGTGTCTGTCTGTCGGTCTGTCGGTCTTTCGTTCAATTTTTGCGAACCACCATATCTTAAAAACTACACGTCCAATTTTAATGAAATTTGGGTGGTAGTACATGCGAGTAAACTTTTTCCCGTGCGCCGTGTCACGTGACCACTTTTTTTGGTTTTTAATATTGTGTCGTATATCATATTAAAGGCCTTGATATGTACATTAAAGCAATTTTATTTGTTGATTTTTTGAAAATTTTTTATATGTACTTTTGTACCGATTTATAATTTTGTTGTAGGTTAAAGGGTTTAAATATTTTTTTGATATTAGGATTTTTAATTATATGTATTTATTAGTTAAATGAATGCCCTTTTGAATTGTTTGTATTTTAAAAATATTATTTTGGTACCTCAGAGTATGTACAGGGGTACAAATGTTAAAGTTAATCTTTTATAATATATAATGTATTATAATGTATATCGTTGAAAAGCTCTTGCATAGTAGATTAATTTTTGTTATATTCTATTTTGTGTTATTTTTAGTTTTGAGGGGGGTAAAATAAAAAAAAACTGTTTATACAGCGGTTTCTACGATTTGGTTGCAGTTTTATATTTGTTTATTAAATTAATTTTATGTGCGCTAACTTTTGGCGCTTGTTGGAGGCTTTGTTTCTCCAACAAATGTTTAAATTTCTTCATCTTTATTAAATATTTAATGGATCAGTGCCGCGCCGTTCCAACGTTTTGATTATTTTAATCGAGGTATTTTTCTTAATTTGGTCTTTTCTTTGCGAGGAAGCTATGTGCCACATTAATTGGCAGAGTATTTTTCCTCTTCGGTCTCGTTTTTTTTCTGGTCTCGTGTTTGTCCCTTAACATTTTTGCTAACAACTATATCTTAATACTTGGCTGATTTTTCTGAAATTTGGAGGGTACGCTTAATTAGCCCACACTAGGCACCATAACTATTTCAACCTTATACGCCTCCAGCTGTCATTCTCTCACATGCGCTTTTTTGCTTCCGTTCTTACCGAAGGTAACGGAAGCTATACGATCGTTCTCGTTCTGAAGACTAACATTTTTTTAATAAAAGAGATTTAATTTTTAAACTTGTATAATATCATTGTAGGCTGGAGGGTTTATTTGGAGAAAGACCTTCGAGGGATATATATTTTTATTCATTAGAGCTTTCGCTCTGGAAACCTGAGCTTCATTAGTGATGTGCAAATTAAACATTTATTTTACATGAATTGTAGAGTAGCGTAAAAACAAGTCTTTTTGAATTACAAAGTAAAATAGTACAAAAAGTATTAAGGGCAGTTTTTAGTGAGTACAAAAAGTTCTTAAGCAAATTTTAACATTTCTGGTAAGACTTTTTGTACTATTTTACTTTGTAATTCAAAAAGACTTGTTTGTAGATCACTGAAGAAGCTCAGGTTCCCTGGGCGAAAGCTCTGATGCAATAAAAATATATACCTATCACTCGAAGGACTTTCATTCTTTTCCAGATAAACCCTCCAGCCTACCTAGAAAATGTATTATGTCTTCAATTTACAAAAAATGCAAGACAGAAGTCCATTTCAGATATCAGGGAACGTTTTTGGTTCTCTGTCTGTTTGTCTATCTGTGGCTCATTTTTTTTTTTTTTTTTTTTTCGAACCTGCATATCTTGAAAACTACTCGTCCGATATTAATGAATTTTTGATGGTTCGTCATAATTAATTGTTGGTCCTGTTCAAGTTTCAACGTTTTGCTCCCAATTCTTTCTCTTCCACATGCACACAAACATACATTTATTTACAACTATATCTTCAAAAGTACTCATCTGATGTTATGAAATTTAGATGGTTGGTCCAATGTAGCCCGCAGATAGCCCTAGTGTAATATCAACCGTAGCGCTCTTTAAATTTTGCTAAATTGATGCTTTATTTTATGTAAAAAATCAAAACACTTCAAAAACGGGGCGGGGAAATTTGACAATAATAGGTTGTAAAGGCATAAAATCCTTAAATTATACAAGTCTTGAGTAAAAATTCTATAGTTTGAAATGTATTTAATTATACTTTTAGTTTATAATTATGCGACCATTCGTCCACTGATCAAACGCAAGGAAGCTATGTGCCACACAAATTGGTAAACTATTTTTTTCTTATATCTTGATTATTATTACTATTTATTTATTTTTTTAAACAGAATATCATTCGTTGTGTGTTCATTATAAAAAAATAAATGAATAAATTTCTTCATTGAAATATTTATTGCTTATTGATAGTTAAAAATGCGTTGTTGCAGTTTGAATTAGGTATGTAACTTATTGAAAAACTTGTTGGTGAGTTTAGATATATTTTCACTTATATATGTAGTTAGGGATCAAGTATACCTATACCGTGGTAATTGCTGTAGTTAGAATATGTTTTAATTCCTTTCAGTGACACAAGCGAATTCTATCGGTTTATTAGTGAACTATACTCTATTAATAACTTCATCGAACCACCACCAGTTCTTAGCAAATTTACATTCTACTTAAAAAAGAAACAACTATTTATTAAATTGATTATAAACGTGAATCCCTAGATAATAATATAATATACAATAACTGATAAACATATAATTTAATTAAAATAGAGCTTACTATAGAAAATAACACATGACAAAAATATAAGATACTGGCACATGATTTAAGATACGTTGGGTTCCATCTAATTATTTCATAATGGTGTTACGTGTTAATGAAGTGTGTATTGTGACTAAATATTATACTATAATTAGTTAGTATCGGTGGAAAAGCAATGATCATAGTTTAATTATCTGTGGGCAAAACAAAATAAAACGTCCTGTGCTTATAAAGTTTTTACTTTCTCAAATAAAGAGAAAGTATTGTGATAAAGCGAAAATTTAATTTTGAGATTTTGATGGATTTACACGTTTTGAGTCTCAGTCTAAAAAGTGTTTTTTAAAAAATGTCTGTCGTTTGTGCAGACGAGCGAAGCAAGTACTGGTTTTTTTTTTTTTTTTTTTTTTTTTTTTTTTTTTTGCGACACACATGTTCAGAAAAAAAATCATACCCCGAGGTGAGAAATGAATTTTAGCTCCAAATTTGGGGGCGTTACCTCCCAAAAACTCTGAAAAATAAGTGAATAAAAAATATTTCTTGAAAACGATTTCGACGATTTTGATTAAAGAATCCTAAAAAGTAGTCCATTTAAATACAAATCAAACGATATAAGCCGTTTTCCCGGGAAAAATCTAGTTCCTGAGAAAATAGCCTTAAACGCGGACGGAAAGAGGTCGGTTTCGATTCCCCGCTGAGGAGAAGTTATTTTTTGATACATTTTCATGAATGTTCAATAATAATTAAATGTACCGACGAAAACTAATAAATGGAAAACACTGGGCTAAGTACCTTATTATAAACTCGTATATGAGAAAGTTTGTCCAAGTTGTTCATTTACATGTATAAATTATAGATAATAATTGTATATAATATAATAAGTATAAAATATATAACACAATGATGTATTATATATTTTATAATGTGATAAATGCAATAATATAATAAATATTTTATAACATAATCATAATATACATTGTACAATTCTGATGAATAATAAGCTCAACCTAAACCCTAAACCTGCAGGCGAGTCCCACATATACGATCCGGTCTGCACGCACCTGCACCTGCATAGGTTGGAAGAATCGAATTTAAATTCTTCTCAGGTGACCTGTACAGGTCAGAATACCTGTGCAGGTTTGTCATGACATGGTGGTGGCCGGAGCACACACGCTCAGGTTTACCTGTACAGGTCCACTTGTCACCTGTCAGGTATACCGTAACGTGTATGGCCGCCGGCTTAGCACACACGTTCCAGTTTACCTGCGCAGGTTACCTCTTCAGGTATACCTGCTAGGTATACCACAACGAATATGGCCGGCTATAAGTTATGACATAACTGCATAGTTATGCTAGCACACACAGGTTATATTACCCAGGTTCAGGTTAGCCCAACTTCTATCTAACCAGTTCACCCTGTAGATCGTATCTGTAAGGTTCTATACATATTTTCGGCTCTCTTCTGACTTTTTTCGTCATTTAAAGTCGATTTTTTGTTTTATTCCCCAGGCACTGCATTGTGCCATTGTTTTTCCGCCGTGAACGTGAGGAGATCTCCATAATTATATAGACTCTAATGCAATGGTAGTTGAACGAAGTGATAAAACTTACACTGTATTAGTAGGAAGTCTTATTTTTTTACACCTGAAACATGTCTCATTTTGTAAAGGCGATCTTTGACTCCTGAATAAATTTTATTGACATGCATGCAAATTTTTCTTCTCTTCTAGACCAGAACAAATCTCCCAATGTTATGAGATAGTCGAAAGTCGAATAATTTTTTATACTTTATATTGGTTGATTTATACTTCTAAAACCTATCTTCCTAGGTCGTTTTTCCGTATCAATGTTTCTTCTTTCTTATACAACAATATTTAGTCTAATTCTACTTTCTTTTGCTGAGTTAAATTAAGAGTAACATTATTAGAATTAGAGTGATATTTATTGCTGTTTTTGATTTTACAAGATCATTTTTTCAAGAGCAAATTGGCTTGGCTGGTTAAATTAATCAGTAACAATGCATTTAATATTGAAAATAATTATTCTATGTACAAAAAAATTCAATATCATAAAAAAAAAAAAAAAATTGTTTTTTTAAATTATTTATTAATATTATTGATTTATTTCTTGCAGAGCCAAACTTGACTAGATACTGCAATCATTCTCCTCAATTTTTTCTATCTCATGTAACTCTCTGCCAAGTTTGGATTCCACCGCACTTTCACATCTCATTAACTTTTACTTTTTTTCTTGTCTCTGGACTAATACCACTGCAGCATCTTTGCAGACCATCTCTCCGTCTGCAGACCGTCCCTTCTTATCTTAGTGTCTCGCCCAGCTTCACTTTCTCTCTACCATGATCTTGGCAATATTTTATGTCCTGACTTTTTTATCACACATTGTTTGGTTTATTTTCAGCATACTTTGGTAGTTCTATTCGCCTTTGAGCGATTCGCATTATGTTGATAATTTTATTTGATAAAAACCGCGTTTCCACTCTATATATATATTTTAGCACCAGCAGGATGCATTTCAACTATAATTTTCTTTGTAAATTAATATTGCTAGTTCCTATATAAAAAGATGCCTATGTTCATTGAAAGTAGTCCATGAGTTATTATTATTTTTACTTTCATGACATCATCTCCAGTGTGTAATCTCAGTTCTCCTAAAAATATTTATACTAACCCCCTTTTCAATTAAACTATTATATCTCCGCATTTCGTTTATACGCCCTTAGTGTTAACTGTCATAATTCTGTTTTCGATAAGATTATTTTCATTCCAATAGTTTTAACTTCTCTTGCCATTTTATATAACATTATCTCAGCTTACCCTTCGTTCTTACTTATTGTAACAATATCGTTGACAAATTGTATAATATAATACTGGAGTTTAGCCAGTCAAGTTTTTTTTTTTTCACTTTCTAAAACTGCGACAAATAAGATTTTAGCTGAACAGTTATAATTATTATGTCTCGTCGTGGATCCTTTTAGGGTCGTGGGAAAATTAACAATTCAAAACATTTTCCTTGGCGACGTTTCATGTTTTTTTGTTACAGCCAATAGTTATAATTATTATTATACATTTAGAGTCGCCATCACTATTAGAATATGCTGTTTTATATACTTACACCTATTTTATTTTGTCAGAAATAGGAACAACAGTGGTATATGTATAAGTATGATCATTGTGAGATAAAATTCAATCTTAATTAAAAAAAAGTTTATCGTGGCTAATAATTAAATAGAGGATTTTTTTATAACATTTTTTTTAGCCTTCAAACTGCGATTCGCAGGGTAGAATAAATACGCATAGTAGAATAAATTATGTATACAATATAGTCCTGATTATTATCTATGAAGGCTTTGGAAACGAAACTGTTTAGGCATTTCATTAAATCAATTGGCCTACTTGATAATAGAAAATAACTGACCTCTTGCATGAGTCCTGCTCCGAGCACGGGGTAAAGCCTAGTTTATTATAAAATTAAATTATATATTTCAAACCTTGAAAGTAAGACCTTTTCTCTTAGATGAATCTTCTTTAAGTTAATGATATATTTCGGGATTTAGGTTAGGTTTTTTTTTGTTGATTATATATTTAAAACAAGTTTAACAATAAAATATATTATGTTAAGAATTTAAAAAATGATTATTTAAATATTATTATACTAATAATGTCTAATTGTACTTATAAAGCTCCCAGATTCTCTGTCCAAGATGGTGGTATTATAAGATGTGGTATTTTTCAAAATTGTTAGAAGAAATATTGATTTGGTCCAGGCATTTTCACACCCAGGATGTCAAAACAAAGCTATTAACGAATCTGAAAAACAAAAGAAGAAAAAATGTTACTAACTGGGTCAGAAAACAAGACTTTACCCAACTAAAGCTGTTTTTCGAATACAATGACTTGCCAATTTGTTCAACATGCTTAATTTCAAGTAAATATCACGGAGCTCTTCTTAAGAGGTTTTTAAACACGTTTAGTACTGTATAATACATAATACTGTACATACATAATTAATTAATATTACACTTAGAACCAACCTTTCACAGATAATAACATTTTTTAATCCTTAAAATCTTATGGCTGTGGGCTCCATCGATATAGTGTAACGATACTCACTTGCAGGCGCGAGATGTGGAAGAAAGCGATGTAATTATGTCAGAGAGAAATCCATATGCCACTATTGGGTTTTTCGTACCAATATTATTAGAAATCTTAATTGCTAAGCCCAGTTATTTACTATGGGCTAACCCAGACCCTCAATGCCTAACTCTTCGCTTCAGACTGGAGCTGAGTAGATGATATGATAAGAGTAGGAATAGTCAGATAACACTTGACACTTTGATTAGGCTCGACTCTCCTTTTAATTATAGGAAACCTGTATGCAAAAAAGGAATCATTAGTTCTTCATCTACATATTACTAACGCCTCGTTACTAGCCGACATCCGCGAGTGACACTTGTACATTCGTCAGAACAACGTGAATGACCATTTAAACTCATTCCCTGAGTGTTCACACCATTGATTCAAACCTTTGACTCGACCCAAAAACCCGATCCCGGCGCAAACGCCATAAGCAGCGAATGACGAGTGAACTGACTACACATTCGCCTTGCGATTCGGCCCGCTATTTGTGCGAATGTGTAGATGCGCCTTAAGTGTTGATTCCATTGTTAATTCCTGCTGATACTCAGAATTCCTTTAACCACATAGTATACATCCCTTGCTAATTTGATTTAAATTTTCTAAGAGTGCTTTTTAACTCTTTGGTTGTAAGGTTTGGTATAATTTTAGTATATTTAAGGATTTATTTATTGATTTCTTCAAAACCTGTAGCCATTTGCAGATAAGGGCTTGAATTTCTAGTCACTTATATGAAGTCATTGCTTCATAAATAATGTTATCAAATATTTAATACATTCAGGACAGCTGTTATACGATATATTTAGCAATTAAGCCCAGTGTTTATTAGCTACACGTTTATTACCCATATGTTTATTAGTTATTGTACATGACGCATAAACGCGAAATGCCGTGCATGCTGTAAGCACCACAGGCATAGCAGACACTTCGTAAGTCCTTTTGATTGCGAACTATTAGCCTCTCTTTACATTTTTTTATTTTGCTTTGGACGTATTTTGTGTTATATGTTGAAAGTATTTGGACCTAGTTCTGCTTGTCTCCTTGTCATACTTTTGTAAGTCTAAATGCGGGGTTCACATTGGCGAGTGAAAATCTGTGCTAGTGGACTAGTGGCTAGTGCCGGGCTAGTAGCTATCGGCCATGCTAGTAGCTAGCCTAGGTTAGTAGATGTTCAGACGCAGTATGGGCTAGTAGTTAGTGCCAGGCTAGAAGCTCCCTTCAAGGCTAGTGGAGACAACATCATGGCAAAAGTTTTTAAAATGCACCAAGTTCGACTTAAATTTAAGAAAGTGATAAACAAAGTGGCAAATTTATTGCAAGAAGAACTTATAGATGTCCTTGAGGAAGATTGTTATAAACCAAAACGCATTTGGGTGAGAAACTGGATTGACAGGCGGCCCACTTTGGGAGTGTCGTCCTGTTTACTGAAAGAGCTCTCAATAGAAGATCCAAATGATTTATTTTATTTTATTTCTATAATTTACAGAATCATTGTCCCATAAACACTCAAACTCCCTGTATAATTCTATAAACTAAAGATTTTCACTCTCTGACCACTTCATTTTTTAATTTAAAATATATTTTTAAAAATAAAGATTAAAAAATGCAAAGAAAAATTAAACCACGTGAATTTGTTTACTAACTAACCCTGTTATCTACCAATCTACTAAACACATTGTTCACACGAGGCGAGTTAAGTAGTTAGGCGAGTTAGTTGTGGGAGGGGGTAGGCTAGTGGGCTAGTAAATAGCCCCCTGAGCTATCTACTAGCAAATGCTCTACTCACCAGGTTAGTGGACTAACCAAGGAGAGTGCACTAGTACAAGTATTCAAACGAGGCGTGTTCTGCCATACCAGTTACTAGCCATACCAGTATTTTCTATGTACTAACCCGTTTTACTCGCCAGTGTGAACGCCCCTTAATCTATGTTGCAACGAACAGTTCGGGTACCCGTGACCAGTCAGCCAATTGTGTCATCTGATGCATAATATTCTTTAAGAGTTCTCACTTTATTTTGTCACTTTTTATTTGCGCCTTTTCCCCTTGCTACCATATTATGACTGCATTTTTTCCTCGCTAAACGGATAAAAGAATGCATCCAGGGATCTTCTCGCAACTCTTTAAGTTTTAGGTGTGGGTTATGTGCTTCATATTAATATTCCTTTCCAACAAGTCTTAATTTAAAATGCGACATTTTTAATTTATTGAGATTCTTTAATGTTATTTTGCAGTTTCGCATAATTAATAAGAAAAACATCAAAATAGAAGGGTTCTTTTTTATTTTGATTGAAATAATTTCAAAGCTGAGAAGAACTATAGAAATACGAATATACACATTAAGAATCCTTTACAAGTTTAAGTAGAAGCACTTAAAAAATATTAAATGAAATAAATGTTAATTTTATTTAAATAAAAAATAAAAAAATGTAATTTTTTTACATGATGGTTGCTTTTTTAACTTGAAGAAACTATTTCTCGATTTCTAAGGCAGAGTACTGTAGAATTCTCGCATAAGATACTGCAGCCTTTAATCAAAGCCACTTCATTACTGTATTTTCATCTCATCTTTTTTACTATTCCAACTAATTTATTTTACTTTTCCTTCTTTTATAATTTTTTTTCTTAAATAAATTAGCTTAATTTGCAGCAGTTATATAATAAATTAAGATAGTTAAAAGGATTGAAATTGCTCAAAAAGATTTAATTTATTTTTTTATTTTTTTATTAATCTTTATTTTTAAAAGGTCTTGCTAATATTTACAAATGTTAATGACATTGTAAAGGAAATTAGCTAATGATTTTTTGCATAATTAGAAATATGCATAAATATAATTACGATCTTTATTTTTCAAAAAATGCAAATAATAATTAGCACTGTATGTTTGAAGCTTTCAATGCCACGTTCCATAACAGGTTTCTTTAGCGATATATTTGATTTGACGGTGAGGAGGAGGGGGCTAAGAACGAACCTCTTAGGACCGAGTAAAAAGTTGCGTCAAAACTACATTTGATTAAAATTAATATTGAAAACTGTTCGAATTTAGTTTACTTGTTTTACGGACTACTTGATATCCTTAGCAATCTTTATTCTATTAAATCTCTTTGAGTGTGTCTACTTCTTTGCAATACCACTGTAAGAAAGTCGTCTTAGAGAACAATTACAATAATATATTTAAAAACATGACAATTGACACAAGTCAAAACAAACAGAAAAAAAAAAATAAATAAAAAATAACTAGTCGTCCTTTACATCTTTCTTCTTCGAAAGAAGGACTACTTTTGACAATCATCAGCTAGTTTCGTCAGCTATGAAAGTTCTGATCTTCTGGCCTTATGTGCACCTGGTGGAACATTTTCTGAATGTCAACGACCACCGCATAATAGTCCCCTCGTAGAAAATTAAGTAGAATCTTCGGAAGTGAATTTGGAAGGTCAGGGCCACTTAGCAATCCATCATGAAAGGATGCCCCGTTTGATTTCAAGGCGGCATCGAAAACAAGTCTAAGCTTCCCCGGCTTGTTCGGATTTGTGACCCCAAAATGAGGAAGGTAGTAAGTCCGTCCCGAGACAATTCTTACTTCTTTTTCATCAAGTTTCCTGAAGTATTTATCTTCGAAATATTCATTGATTTTATGGTTATAGCCGTCCTTGAACTGGTGGTCTCTTCTAATTCTGGCTTTAATACCTTTATGCCTTTTAAAAGCTTGTCCGTAGCTCTCCGAGTATTCAATCTCGTTGGACTTCCAAAGTAAACCCGCTTCGTACCGAGGATCTACTTTCTTTGTCGTCTCTCTTAAGATAGTCATTGCTACGTTAGTTGGCGTCCCAGCTTGTTCCTTGGTTGCGGACCCGAAGTCATCGATTGTTAAGGAGACGTTCTCAAGATCGTGCAAGGTATTGTCCTTAACTAGGCCCGTCATTATGAAATCCGGATCAACTCTTTCTGTTAACTCTTTTGTCTTTCCATGAAGTGTCCATCCAAGCTTTGTCCACGATAAGGTCGGTGAATTCGATGGTCCTTCAATGATTTTTCTTGGTAGGAGAAGCTCGCTGTAATTTTGTCCAATCAGTATTTTAGGCTTTATGTCGGCAACAGGAAGGGGCTGTTCCAATACTTTCAAATGCTCCCACCGCCTCTTTAACTTTACAGCGTCGACTTCTTGCAAAGGCAGGTCAAGTCTTCTCATGGTGTGCACATCATCAAGAGTGTACACTTTGTCTTCGTATAACCCTTTAATACGCAGGCTGACCTTTCTCGATTGCTCTTCCAAATGCCTAGTTGAATTGGCCCAGCAGGTGGTGAGTGGTTCCTCTTCGCCCTTCAGTCCTAATTCTTTAGCCATTTGGGCGTCTAGTAGTGATGTTGTTGAACCATCATCAAGAAGTGCATAGGTTCTTATCTCTTTGTTATCCCCATATAGGATGACCGGGCAGACTTTCAGCAGTACTTTAGGCGTAACTTTTTCACTTATGGTGTTAACTGGTTCGTGAAGGGTAGTCTGTCGCGTTTGGTTCTCATGAGATTTACTTGATCGAACTATCTGTTTGTTTGTTTCATCCTTATGGAGAAGACGGTGGTGGTATCTTTGGCAATTATTAATCCCACAAACCTTTTTGTTTTTGCAGGCTATCATTTGGTGGTACTGTAGGCAAGAAAAACACAACTTTCTCTGAGTAACCATTTGCCATCTTTTTTCTACATCGCTATCTCTGAATTCCTGACATTTATTATGATTATGGTCGCCTGAACAAAATCTACAGGTCGTTTTAACGGCCCTGTTTATTTCACTGGCCTTTTTAGATTTGGTCAGTACAGTATTGAAGGTTTCACTTGTGCTTGGAAGAGGTCTATGGTACAAGCTCATTATCGAAGCTTCCCGTTCTAGCCAACTAGCGAAGTCAGTCAAAGTCGGTACAGTCAAACTATTGTGTTTGACGTATTTTGCCCAACTGTACTTGTAGCCGTGTGGTAGTTTGTTGGCCAGTTGAGTTGTAAGCATCGGGTTAGTAAGATAAGCTGTCATGTTTAACGAAGTCGCCGTAGTTGTAAAATTTTGTACAGTATGTAATCGAAAATTTTATTAAAGTATTTGGATCGTCCTCTTTCCCTATTGGCATGAGTTGTATCTTATTTATCATAGATTCAATTATAAACTCAGGTCTTCCGTATAACATTTCTAAAGTTTTAATAATCGCATCAACGTTCTCTGAAGACACGAAAAGCGGACGAACAGCTTCTAACGCATCCCCAGTTAGGCACGACAGTAGCCTGTTCAGGTTTTCGCTATTATCATAGTTATTTCTAATCCTATTGAATGCAGTTATAAAAGTAGGCCACTCATCTGATTTACCTCCGAAACGAATGGTGTCTAGCTTCGGTCCGATTGCTTTTTTTAATGTCTTAGTTAAGGACTCCATCGCTAATGTAACTGCTTTAGTCATCTCACATGCTTCGTTTTTCCCTATTGTGTCTCGCTTGTCCCTTTCAGTGTCCAGCAAATTAGTATCTTTGATCTTCGGACAGGATATACGAGTGGTATCTACGCGTGCGTCGTTGTCTGTCGGGTCTGCGTATAACCATCTATTCACCTTATCCAAGGTATCCTCTGATACATCACTTAAGCGTTGGGAACATTCACTAGCGCGACTAGAACCTGCTAAGGAAGCAATCTCTAGAGCTGCCTTCGCTTCAATTATTTTTTTTCTGCCGTTCTAATTCTTTTAGTTCAGCTGCTCTTTCTAGCTGAGCAATCTCCTCGATTTTTTTAAATTCAATTTCAAGTCTAAGTTTAGTAGACGAATTTTTTTATTTCAATGTCTTATTTGAGACCCCGTCCCTAGTTTTATTAATAATGCAACAGATGGACTTACTGTCTTGTTGCTTTTGGTCGTCTAAAACAGCTCCAGCTTTACCTTTTGATGTAATTTCAGGTGAATAACGTTCGGGCGGGACACCAAAATTTTTCCTCTCACCGTCTCACAGATTTTGGCATTGTCTGGCTCTGGATCAATCGGGTTTCGGCACCACTGTTGTAAGAAAGTCGTCTTAGAGAACAATTACAATAACCACGGAATGTATTAAATCATACATTCTTTTTACTTTTCCCACTACTAATAGTAGGAAAAGTATTGTTTTCACCAAACAATTTTTTTCGAGATTGCAACGGAATTATCCGTTTTAGGTGTTTTTAAGACCTCCTGATTGGTTTTCAGCATGACGTATGTATGTGTGTGTGTGTGTATGTGTGTGTGTGTGTATGTGTGTGTGTATGTGTGTTATCATCGTAGCGCCCAAGGTATTTAACCTAGAGAGTTGAAACTTGGCAGAAAAATCAGTCCTAACCTGTAGTTGTGCCGCCCGGAAAATCAACTTTTTCCGCCATCTTGAACCCAGTTTGCTATATATTTAAATAAAATCGTAATAAATCGAAAATGTTCCTGAGCGAGTGAATGAAATTTAGCTTGAATGTACCTCTCTGTATGACAAACAAGCCCACTAAATTTCATTTTGATTTTGGCCGCCATTTTGAAGTTATAAATTTTTTAATTTTTAAACTTTGACGGTTAATAATACTGAAAGTATAAATAGGTTTTTGACGTATAGCATATCGTTGGAACCGGAAAAAATTAAGGAACAAATATAAAAAAAAACGATGAAATTCCATTAATCAGTTTAAAAGTTATAAGTGAATATAATTATTTATTAGTGCAATAATTTTGATGACGTCAAAGTTTGTTTACATCTGTCAAAATACCGCCAAACTTCAAATAATTAAATAAAATATAGGTATTAAAAATAAGGTTTTTTTAAGAATGATAATAAATCAGTTAGTTCAGAACGGTCACCCATCCAAGTACTGACCACGTCCAATGCTGCATCCTCCTGCTCCGAAGCAGCAGGAGAGGCCACTTTAGTGGCCTCTGAAGTGAGGAAAAGTTCCGAGGTACCCCGTACCTGATTTTTTGTATTAAATCTCTACTGGGAATCCCGTGGCTCTTTCATTGAAGCGTGCCTAATCCAATAAATATTGAATATTGAGAAAATAGTTAATCATGATGAGTTGATAGTTAAAAAGGATGATTGTAGTAAAAAGCCCTGTAGTGACAGAACAGGACTATTCCATAAATCCCTCTCGCCCTGGCCATCTCCATTTAAACTATTATAAAATGTATCACTTCGCAACACAAAAATTTCGCCTTGTATCAGGTTGAAAATTTACTGCATGTTTCAATATCACATTAGATGATTTAAGTGAAGTTTTATTAAAATCGATATGATACAACGTAAGATATTGATTTTAGAAGTGTAGCGATTTCAGGAAAAACTTTTGCTTTTCATAAGCTTTATTCAAATGATATAATTTAAGTTTAAGATTAACGGAATAGTTTTTGAATTTGGTTGATTGAATGTTACCATCATATGTGAAATATATTGGTCAGGTTCACAACCAATTCTTCTACAAATGCAAAAATGGGTTTACCGAACAAAACCACCAAACTTTGGGTTCTTATAGGAAATTTGACGCTCAACAAAGAAGTTCCTATAAACATGGATCCGGGAGCAGCTTCGTTTTCGAGATATTCTCAAAAAAAAACATAATGACGTTCATCTTTAAAATTCTTCAATACTCTACTTCTGATCATAAAAAACCTTGAAGAAAACCTTTACTAGTAGAGAAAATAATTTTTCGTTGACCGATATCAATCCCAGCTCTGTACAACAAACCCCTGATTTTCAGCGAAATGTCGAAATTTTACGTCCCTATCACTTTATCAGTCAATCCATTAGGGTGATCTCCATCAGCGCTCAATTTTAAAGGATTTTGATCTAGAGAGCTAAAATTAGTATAATTCTACTCTCTACAAGATTTCTTTCAAGGAGTATTATGGTAAAGAGCGTAGGTATTTGGGAATTGTAAGGATAAACACCGGAAAGTGATGTTTTTAGTGAACATCTCGAAAACTGTTCCAGGTCCATGTTTATAGAAACTTTTTTGTTCAGCGTCATTCCCTATATAAGAACCCAAAGCCGAAGTGTTGTGGTTTCGTTCGGGAAACCTTTTTTTGCATTTGCACAAGAATTGGTTGCACATTCAATCCACCATAATTTAAAAACTAGTCCGTTGATCATACAATTTGAAAGCTTATGAAAACAGAAGTTTTCCCTGAAATCGCCACACTTCTAGCATCCCTCAATTAAGAGTAACAGTAATTAAGAGTAGAAAGCTCAGAAATTATGTGGTCGAATTTTAAAAAAATCGGGCACGTGCCCCCTGTGCCCCCCCTGGATACGCCACTGGCTCCCACCATGACAAAATGTCCTTGTGAACTTTATGAACAATGTTTGTTTTAAAACTCTATTTCTTGGTTACCCTCTCGTGGGTGGGAAAAAATGATTTAGTTAAATTATAGTATTTAAATAATAGGTAAAACTGAAAAATCCGGTGCCGTTAGGAAAGGGAGCTGTTTCCTCTTCCATATACAGGAGAGTTTGCATTCCTTTGTCCAAGTAACTAATAAGACAAAGATATTTAGTCCAATGTACTTTATTACCCTTCTGTATATAAATGTGTCACTGTCCCTTAGGGCCCCCACAAACTGGCGACAAAACAGCCTGCAGACTGTCTCTCGGTACAAAAGATAGTTGGAGGGCGACAGTTTTGTCGCTGCACCCTCGCACACTAGAGACAAAACAGTCTGCAGACTGTCTGTGGAGACTGTCTCCCGGTGCAAAAGATAGTTGGAGGGCGACAGTTTTGTCGCTGCACCCTCGCACACTAGAGACAAAACAGTCTGCAGACTGTCTGTGGAGACTGTCTCCCGGTGCAAAAGATAGTTGGAGGGCGACAGTTTTGTCGCTGCACCCTCGCACAATAGAGACAAAACAGTCTGCAGACTGTCTGTGGAGACTCTCCCGGTGCAAAAGATAGTTGGAGGGCGACAAAACTAGAGATAAAACAGTCTGCAGACTGTCTTTTTGTCACTGCACCCTTGCACAATAGAGTCAAAACATTCAAACAGACAGTTCTCACAGCTAGTAAAATGGATATTGTCGAAATTGCTGCTATAAGTGCTATCATATAAGGCTATATGTATGCTTTCTACTTTGTAGGCGATGAAGTGTTTGGTTTAGCAGATAATATATTGGGGCCATATGCAAAAAAAACCATGTCAATTGCAAAAGAAATTACCAATATAAGTATCTGTAGTCGAGAGGACGTAGACTTGTTGAATGCTCTTTTGGCATCCTAGCCAGCAAATGGCGAATACTTCGCAGACCTATTGATGAAGGAGAAATGTTTTGTGACACTATAGTAAAATGCTGTTGTATTTTACACAATAATTATGTAAGAACACAGGATGGTGATGTGTACATTTTGCTGAACCAGTGTATGAATGCACACAACAATGTTCAGTTCAAATTGTCTCAGAATAGAAAAACTGATTAACTCTAGAATGACACCGGGGGTCTGTATGACCCCACAAAAGAGCTTATGCGCAGATCATATTTCTGTGAATCACAGATTTTTTTTCACTTGTCTAAATACTCTTTACCTTCCTGCCCCCCTATTTCACCAATCAAAGGTATCAGTTTCTGTATAATCTTTGAACAGTGAGCATGTCAAGTGCTTCTGGAGTCTAGCTGACCCCACGGTGTAGTTACCCACCAACTTTTTTCAGCCAACACTAATTAATAGTTGCTCTAACCAACCCTCCATCAAGATGATCCTGATACAGGCAATCCTGAAATCATCATAAGCTATAATAAAACAAAATGTGGGACAGATTCGTTTGACCCGCAGGTAGCCTCAGCGGTTTTTCTTTGGTATATGCTTGATCAGGCGGCAGGTGTCAAAGCTGCTATTCTTCATTGCATGGCCAACTGGCAAAAGAAACTACCGCGGAAGGATTTTATTTTTGAATTAGGCTTCTCCCTAGTCAAAGCATGAAGGAAAGGATTAAAAGACAAGAATGCTATGCAGTGATTGCCATGGTTCTATTTGTGATGAGCATCGGTCCTACAAATGCTTAGAATGCTAAAAGATTCACTAAGGACATTTTGTGATTTTTTTTTGTCTTTTATTAGTTTCTTTTTATAAAAAAAAGTAAGAAATTTGTTAGCTTGCCATTTTTATGCTAGATTTTAATTTTTAAAACCAGCTTTGTTAAAATAAAAAGTTACTGTTTTTCATACCTTGCTTCATTATTAGCATTAGTTTATAAGTCAATACAGTTTTTTAAATTTTATTTTTCTTTCTTCTGTTCATTGTATTGGCCATGTAGATTGAAATTAATATTTTTGTATTACAATAATATTTCACGCGTTTCAGGATAGAGCGGAAAACCTAAGTGGGGTCATATAGACCCCACGGTGTATAATTTGAATGTGGAAATAACGTTGTCATTCTAGGGTTAAGACAGTAATTTATACTGTAAAGGGATTTTATACTATAAAGGGGATGGTTTTTTTGTCCTCAGTGTGCGTAGTTCCATGTTATTCAATTGCCTAGGTCGAGCCGAGAGACAGTCTGCGCACAAAAAAGTCGCCTGCTGCCTCCAAGGCTCGACGACACTTTTGTCTTTTACCTGTCTTTATCTCCGGTGTGCGCACTCCCATATATTTTATAAGACCTTGAGGTAGCGACAAAACTGTCTGCGGGCAAAAAGTAGCCAGTGTGCGCCTGGCCTTATGTTTAGTCTTGATCGTACCGTCTCGTTAAGTATAGCTAAATATATTTACTTATCCTTTATAAGGAATTCCTTTGTTTAAATAACTATTAAGACAAGGGAATATGTAGTCCCCAAAGAACTGTGAGACAAAGGAACGCCTCACTTCTGTATGCAAAGGTGATAATATCACAGTATATATAAGATTAAGACATGAGAATATTTACACATTAAAGAAATTGGGGTAACCAAGTAAAATAGTGAAACAAAACATCTAAGAAACAAGAATTTTTACGGATTATATTTGTTCGTTTACAAATGTTTATAATTCACGTTCATGTTATTATTAACACCAACACAACGTTTATAGGTTGAAGCATGTGGTTAGGGAAAAATCACAATAATTAAGAAACAATGAAATTTATTAATGAGCTATTTAGACAGGTCTTCAATTAATTCTTACGTGAAGCAAATGAATGTAAATTTGAATAACTTACACTTATTTCTCTGTGGAGTCACGCGATATTTAAATATAATTGCATATAAGAAAATAGAGGACAGATAGATTTTTAGGTCAGGTAAAATATTCAAATAAAGAAATTTCTTTTTATTTGTTTGTTTCTAGGCCCTAGGGGTTACGACCACAAGTGATTATTAGTTCAAAAGTTACTTGTTTAATTACAGAACTTTTATAAAGCCTACAAAACTTATAAATTACTTTGTTTTACCTTCATGTTGTTGTTGTTGTTTTACTTTCTTTCATTGGTAAGGAGACAGAATGAAATACTCAGCAAATTAATGTGGCACATAGCTTCCTCGCGTCCTATTTCATATACTTTAATGATTTTACAGCCCGCATTATATTCAAATTTATTTAATTTTCCTCCGAATTTTTTAAATTTATCAAAATTATTTTGATTTTTTACATTAATTAATGTATCAATTAAGCAAAAGTTAAAAAACGCAGACGGTTGAAATTAATCTGGTGCTACCTGCGGTCTACTTTTGACAAACCATCCAAATTTCATAAAAATCAGATGAGTATACTTTTGAAGATATAGGTGTAAATAAATGTATGTTTTTGCGCATGTTGAAGAGAAACAATTGGACGCAGAAGGTTAGGAACTTATATGGGACCAACAATGACCTAACTATGACAAACCATACAAATTTCATTAAAATCGGACGAGTAGTTTTTAAGATATGTTGGTTCGCAAAAATTGAGTGACAGACTTCTTGGAATTTCTGAAATGGGAGACAAAGAAACTTTTCGTTCTTCAGAACGATCACATAGCTTCCGTTGCTTTCGGTAAGCTCGGTAACATCACGAAATTCGATGAAAATGTTTGTCCTGCAAAGAGGTTTAATTGGTTAAAGGTATTAAGAGCAGTTAATGGTATAAATTTCAGCGCAATTGGAATGTTTACTTTTTACGAATTTATGTTGAATCAAGCTGTGCGGGTTTGACATCCACTTCGCATTTATTTTTATTTTTGCAATTTGACTTGTTTGTTTTTATTTTGACATTATATGTTACGTAAATAAAAAAGTCCAGTCATGGCACCATGACTTAATGAGCGAATTTTCAAAGAAATCTGCGTCTTATTGGCTTATGATAATATTGGAAAATTTTGGTTTAGAATTTGCTCGGGTGAAAAAAAAAAATTGGTACACAGGGGTACGGGGTACAAAAGTCAAAATAGTATTTACCCTTCAAGATGCATGTCGTTGGAAAGCTCTTTAAGAGTACAGTAATTGTTGTTATTTTCACATAAAAGGGGGGTAAAATGGAAAAAACACGTTTTTTGACCCTAAATGGTCAAAATTTGACCCCTAAACAGACTCCAAAAATTCTGGCCAACGAACTCATCCTTTCTTTTGATATAATTGACATTTTAAAATTTGTTTGAAATTTTTAAGTGCATCCTAAGGGGAGATATCGTCTGGAGTGATACATATATACATACATACATAAAGAAAAGTGTTAAATTTTAGGAATCGATTCAGAATGGTCTAAAACGGATTTCCATGGAAAACATTTTCAAAAATTCGCATTACAAAAATTTTGAAGCCATTGCAATAGCGTAATTTTCTTTGAAAATTCGCTAAAAGACTCACTCTAGTAGAGCTCCCAATCTGTTGAAATTATCTTTTATTATTCGAAGCTAGTTTTTAAAAACCGAACACAAGCAAAATGAGTTAATGCCGTCACACATTTATGATTCCGGGTGGCACAACTATATGTAAAGACTGATTTTTGGACCAAGTTTTGGGAGTTTTGTGTAACACAGACAGACAGATTCACACACACACACAGATAGACATGCAGCTCAAAACCACTTAAAAACACCCAAAACGGATAATTACGTTGAAATCTCGGTTTCGGATTTTTTGGGTGAAAACATTACTTTTCTTTTAGCCAAGGAAAAGTAAGCAGAATAGATACTTTTTAATTAAAAAATAAACGACCAAAATTATTATGAACTTCAATTATTATTTTTGTAAGAGTGTTTTTAATAAATAAAACTTTATTTTATCGTTTATTATTATTGAACTTTTTATTTCGTAAAATTGATAGAGTTAGTGTTTTCAATATTTCAAAATGGAATTACAGATACACTAACTAATATTTTTGTTTGAAATGAAAACAAAACTTTCTTCAACCAAAACCTGAAATTCTTTTAAACAAAAATTCTAGTTTTTTCCTCAGTTATGTACCTATTGTTTTGTGAAGATAGTCCACACTTGATGAAGATTTTTTTCTTTTTTTCTGTGTAAAAGATCTGTAAATCAGAGACTGAAGATGAATCCCTTTGTCTCAATGTTTAATATTTGTATTAAGGGTTATACGTTGTGCGGGTAGTACACACCCCCAACTCCCTTGTTTTCGGTTCTAGTGGGAGCCGGTAGAGAGAGGTCTGGGGGGAGGGGTTTTAGTCCTGGTGCCCCAGTCCGCTTCGGGGAGTCTAGCGAGTAGCACCGCGTCCCCCCACCACAAATGTCAGCACCCGAACAGGTAGCCAACCAACCAAAAAAAAAAGAATAAAAAAGAAATCATAATATATACTACAATATCAACAACAAATATTTAAATTTTACTCAAAAATAAATATTCGATATGGTTATACAAATGTATTGGGGATAAAAAGTGAATTAATTGCGAATAAATCTAAATAATGGCTGTCCTGACGAACCTTGCTTTGTTAAGCCTCATTCTACCTTCATGTTTTTTAGTCCTTTTCTTTCCTTAGATGCATATAATTAACTTAGTTTATCCTATTAAACATAATTTAATAGTCAATAAATTATTTATAATTATATTAATATTAGTTTATAAGTTTCAAAACTATGTAAGTATATTGCTCTATTTATTTTATCTTTTACTCTTTATTTTATATATTTATAATAATTTTATTTATTATTTATCATAATTATACTTTATTTAATGATAAAATAATCTCTAAGAAACAACAAAGTTTTTGAAATATTTATTATTATAGTGCTTTCGTGTCTTATAAATTTATAATAATTACATTATATATTAACATAATGTTTCAAATAATAATAATTTAGTTAAAAAATATATATATATATAAACACTATTAAGATATTAAAAGAAAGAAAAAATATACCTTTAAAGTTATCAATGACGTAACCCTATAAATTTGCCCTATTACTTCTTTTGAAGTGAAGAAAAGTCCATTAGAATTATGAATTTTAAAATTGATAATCCTTCATATTTTTATCTTTTATTTTGTGAAAAATAAATCGTATTGAGTTTTTTCGAAGGATTTGAAGACGTAGATAGACATGGTGGTTTCTCATATGGTTTTCTTTCTTCATTTTCAAATCGTTCTCGTTTGCTGAAAATTATTTTTATCCTATGTATTTAATCTTTAATTTAAAATGCTAATGTGCAACATTTACATATAACTAAAGCCCGATTATTTTTTTTATAAAAAGAATCGTTAATTATACACGTAAAATATTTTAGTTACAATTTTATCTCTTTATACATATAGTAGGTAGTACGTGAATTTCGGCAAATACAATATCTTCAAGTAGATATTAACTTATTTGCCATAATTTTAACCTAATTTAAAATTCTATTAATAATATTAGTTACCTATGGCAAATTAATAATATTTGTAAAATACTATGTAAGGATCTATTAACTTCATTATAGTTATGATAATTAGCAATATACTTTTACAATTATTAGTATTAGTAATTACAATTATCAATATACTATTATTTGTATTAGTAATAATAATTATCAAAAAAACTATTATTTATATTAGTAATAATAATTATCAAAAAACTATTATTTATATTAGTAATGCTAATTATCAATTATTGTATAAATAATTTGTACTTTGATTGCCTTTAGGTGTAATTAAAAATAATCAAAATTAGTTCATTTTCATTAATTTATTGTGAGACGTTTAGGCCCTTTGCGTTATTTATATGGCCATCTTTCAATCACATCTTTTCGTACTAAAAATGAAAACAAATTAACAATAGTATTAATTCAAAAATTTCCTATTATTAAACATTAACAATTTATAATTTGTATTAGTAATGATAATTAGTGATATCATATGTATTTATAATAGTAAAGATGTTAATTACTAATAAAATATTATTAATGAATGAAAAAAATAATAAATAAGTAAAAGAAAATAAAATGGTACTTGCAATAACTTGTAATATTTATAACACAAGTAATAATAATTAGTAATTTACTAATTAAGTTATTAGAAATGATAATTAATTAATACATACTAATAAAAGGGAAAAATTATATTAACTGCAAATAAAATGTTATGATAACTATTGATATAGTAATAATAATAATTAGTAGTAATAGGGAAAAAAGTCAAAATAATAAACGTATATCTGAGTAATTGAGAAAATCATATTTCCTAGAAAATTTATTAAGTGTGAAATAATTATTTACTCTGAAAAAAAAAAAAATATATAAAAAAAAAAAAAAATATTGTAAATATTCGACCTAATATAAATCCGTAGAAAATTGAGAATTTAGACGTAAAAAGATTCTGCCAAACCCTATCCTGCCTTTTATGTTATTTTGTATCAAAAATTATTATTCCAAAAAATAATTTAAAATACAGTAAAATGGTACAAATTACAATAATGAATAAATAAATTTATTATTTGTTAGTGAAATTAGAAGAAACGAGAAATATTTAAGGTGAGAAAAAAAGGAAATTAAAAATATTTGGCGTGTGGTAAAATGCAGTGTGTGATAAAATAAATGCAGTAAGTAGCAAGTAAATGAAGAAATAATTAAAAATGGTGTAATTATCAAGCAAAAAATTAAAAATTAAAGATTTTCCTACCACCTTAATTTTTTTCGTGAAAAATAAATCTATGATTAAAATGACAAAAATTAAGAACAATAGGTAAAATGATTTTTTTTGGCTTTTCTATACTTATTGTGCTTTATTATTTTGCTTATCAATATATTTTATCTACTCACGGCAGCAAAATTAAGCATTGTTGAACTGTTTGCATTCTGCAAAATATTGTCATTTTTCTTCTTTCTTTTGTAATTTTTTTTGACAAATTACAAAATAATCAAGAAAAATGACAAAATTTTGCAGATTGAAAACAGTTCAACACTGCAAATTGAAATGTCTTAATTTAGGGAACTTTCAGCTTAAAAAAAGGTATTTTTCTTTTATAGCATTCGCTATTCTGAGATAACTTTTATTAAGTGTTTTCAAATCTTGTCACATGAGAACCTGCCATTTTGCAAAGGAAACATTTCAAACCACAATGAGCATAGGTAAATAATTTATTTTATCTACTCACGGCAGCAAAATTAGGCATTGTTGTACTGTTTTCAATCTGCAAAATGTATTTTTTCTTGATTCTTTTGTAACATGTAAATAAACTCGCAGCAAAATATCAAAGTGTCAGCAAAATTTCAATGTGTCAGCAAAATAACAAACAGGCAGCAACATTTTAAGAAAAGGTTACTACATTGCAGGTTATGAACTCTTCCGCATTGTTCAATTTTACTACGTTTTTATTAGCTTGCTTTCTTGTTTGATTGATTGTTTGTTTGTTTGTCCAGTTCAAATCTTGGAATCTATTTTTAACTAACTTCCCGAGTAGCTAGACATTTGAAACTTTTAAAATAGCTCAGAACACGATGACAATGCATTATTTTAATACTTTTATCCATATTTCAGCAAAATTTAATTCGTCTTCAGCAAATTGTGCTGTATGGTAAGTTAGTTCGGAAAAAAACCGCAAGTTATTTTAATTGTTTTGGCATGTCCCATATTTACAATCTTCATTTTGACAGGTTTCAAATTTATGATTTATGACAGAAAATTTAAAAACGTACTATATAAAAAGTTCTTTTAAAAACGTAGCATATTAAAAATTTATTTTTTAAAGTTGCAATTATAAGAAATTAAAGTTATAATTATATAATATTTAAACGTAATATTCTGCTAAATATTTATATATTTTTTAAAAACTAATAATAAAACAAATTTTATTTTTTTACAGAGATTATTTTAAAAAATTGAGATAAAAAACAGCTGTTAATAAAAAAAAGTGGCAACACTGAATTCGTTTTGCCTTTGTTTTGTTTCAACTTGATGACTCAAACTTTCGTATTTTTACAACTTTCATTTCTTTAAATCTTTTATCTATTAAAGAAGGAATTTAATAATTAGTGTAATTTTTAGATAGTAGATAAAATATTGTATGTAACTATGCAATAAAGGAAACATTCCTGACTCGTTTAAAGGTTACCTGCTTCGGTTTCACCTTAGCAGATAATTAACGCCTCGTCAGTCAAAATTTAATTTTCCTGACTCGGCTTCGCCTCATCAGTAAAATAGTAAATTTCCAACCTCGGCTTCGCCCCGTCAGTAAATTTGCCTAGCCTATCCTCGCCTTCGGCTCGGAACTAAAACTTAAAAACTTGTCAGCATAATTCCATTTAGCTGCCTAGTTACATAAATAACTATTTATTGTTACTCAATCTTCTTTAATTATTTGCTTGTCTTCGTACAATTATAAAAATTATTTTAATTTATTTGATGCAACAGAATAATGACGTTTATTTTAACTAATTGGTTAAACTATATGCACATGCTGCTTTTATAAAAGCAAAGTACCGGTGTGGAAATCCCACACATGACTTCCACGAAATGTTGTGGATGAAATGTGTAACAATATTAATTTAGTTTCTTTTTCAGCATTTTCCACTTAATCACAGCTTATTCATAAATCCATAAGATTAATTTTATAGCTTAAATAACCAAATAGAGAAAAGCCAAAATTTCAATATGATACTTTTATGCTTAATTTGTTGGTGCTTATACTCGATATTTGGCAAGCATGCTAATATTCATTCAAAAGTAGTCAACAAGCTGCGTATTTTAACGCAAGAATTGTTTGGATACGATCAACTGGACGGAAACCATTGTCCAAAGAATTGTTTTGATAAAAAACACTAAAATTCCAATATCTTCCAATTCCCAAACCACTTGTCCGATTGTGCTCAAAAAGTATAGGTAAAATCTACCATATAGGACACATATATACCCCAAAGGAAATTCAAATTAAATAAAGCCTACTGAAGTTATCGTCGACAGACCGATTTCGTGCTTAATTGACTGTAGTTCCGAAACGTCCGATGTTCGGGTTTGTCGACAGACCGATTTCGTGCTTAATTGACTGTAGTTCCGAAAAGTCCGATGTTCGGGTTTGCGCCATCAGTTTTTCTGACAAAAGTTCCAAAAAATACCACAAACCTCATCTCAATACGATGAAGCGATGTCTCTCGATTGAAGCGATGTTTTAAAGGTTTAAAGTTTCAAACGAACGTTCGAACGAATGAACGTACGTACATACATATATACGTACGCAGAGACATATATGTATATGAAACGAATTTTAATGATATCCCCGGGTTCGTAAGACCCCTCCTTCACAGAGATCTCGGAATTACGTTTTGGAGGGTATCACCATACACTTCCATTTTCATGGAAGTAAAAACAAACTTTTTTTAAAATGTCTAAAACATCGAACATTGATAAATAAACAGAGTATAGAATACTCTTTTGAAAGGTAATATAAACCATAAATGTTTTAAATTTTTACATAAAACAAGAGCTCGAGAAATATTTCGATATTTTAATTAAATGAAAGTACAGGGAAACCTAAAATGAAATGATTACTGCCCTATCCAAAATTAATATATTTTAACGGTGATTTTAAAAACTCTTATCGTGGAGTTGTTCTTAAGATATAAATGATTATTTTATAAAAAATATCTCATAATATAGTATATTTTATATGTAGCAGGCATGACAAATTACTTGATATAAAAACAGTGTGATCTATCAAATTTATAACACGCCTGCTTCATTTATGTATTATGTCTTATATACAGATCATAAAAACCCATACTATTAAAATGAATAACTTTATTTATATAATTAAGTTATTATAAGTTTAACTTTTATTAAATGTTAAGCCAATTAAGTAATACATTTATTAAATGCCTTAAAAAGTTTATTCGGCCATAACTTGTTTTAAGTTCACTTTTTTTTACAGCTTAGGTAAAGTTTATTCATGAATGTTTTTAGCATTTCATATATATATTATTGTATTATTAACAGTCAAATTTAATATTCCTTATTATTTTATAATAAAGATATACATATAATATGATTATTAATTTTTTTTTTTTAAATTGAATAACCTATGGGGGGTTATTTTCTCCAAACTATATAAAAATAAAAAAATCAAACTTGTGCCACCTTAGGCAAACTAAATGTCCCTAAATAGCAAAGTTCATAACTAATTATATACTAGATTTGATGCTAATTTACTTATTTATTGTAAATAGATAAGCAAAATATATTCCCATGTATACTTGTTCATTTATTCCTTATAAGTATTCTGTCCTATTTAGATAATAAATTGCTCTCTAACGTGACTTTCATATCTAGTATCCTATAAAACCTTATGGTGTTTGTGTGTGGTTAATTAAGCTATATTATCATTAATACGTATAATATGAAATGTCGATAGATGTTTACTAATTGCATTTCGTAAGTACGTACCAATATTACAATATTTATTATACATATTTCATATTACACTATATCATGTCACCATTAATTACTTAGTTTTGCAATAACATGATTATATAATTTTCAGTTTTTGATAAAATCAATAATTAATTTTAATTCCAAGAGAAAATGTTTTTAGTAAAAACCCTAACTTAAAAAAAAAATTATTGGAAATAAAAGAGCAACATGGTCGTTTGTTGTCAAAAACCTTATTAGTTGATGTGATGTTCAAACTGGTTTCGATTCTATAGTTGGTCAATATTAATTATATCTAATATGGTAGCAACTGAACTGTAATTAGCTATTTTATTCACTACTAGCTAGATGCCACCCGTGAATCGCTACGGAGTGTTATTTTAATTTGATAAGTTTATAAACTACCATCAAGAAACATTTAAATTACTTTACTATGCGAGAATATCTAGATTCTATCCCTCCCCCTTATCCACACCCCCCTCCTCTTTGATTAGATAATTTGCAAATATCCCAATTTTACCCCACTCTGTACCCAATAACTGTACTCTTAAAGAGCTTTTCAACGATATGATTCATGAACGGTATTCATTACTTTGACCCCGTATTCATTATTTGTACCCCGTTCCCCTGTGTACCAAAATTTAAATTTCGAAAATTCATGTAGACAGTAATTCTCCCCTTGCTTTGAAGGTCAAGTGTGCAAATTTTCATCGAGATCGGACTAAAATTATAGATTTGTATAAAGAACATATACACATACGTTGACTTTTATATGTATATAGATAATAGTTATATTTTTCCATTATACCCTCCTCCTAAATGAAAATATGACAAAACTGTACATAACAACAATAACTGTACTCTTAAAGAGCTTTTCAACGATATGCATCATGAAGGGTACTCATTACTTTGACCCCGTATTCATTACTTGTACCCCGTTCCCCTGTGTACCAAAATTTAAATTTCGAAAATTCATGTAGACAGTAATTCTCCCCTTGCTTTGAAGGTCAAGTGTGCAAATTTTCATCGAGATCGGACTAAAACTGTAATTTGTATAAAGAACATACACACACACACACACACATATACACACAAACGTTGACTTTTATATATATAGATTAATATTGGGCAAAGGCATCATTAAAAAACATAGTTTTTATTTATACCCTTAAGACCAAGAACAGACTTCAGAATAACTAATATCTTAACATTAAGTATTGTGAAGTTTTGAGCTATGATATTTTCCAAACTGTAGTGAAAATCTACTCAGTGTAAGAAAAGCATTTTTTCCGTGGTAGGCTGTGAAATAGTAACTTTAGAGCCTAAAAGACATAGCTAAAATCCATTTTTTCATTACGTGGACTTAAAAAATCTTTTCATTACTCCTAGCTGTAAAGAAAAAATCTTTTACGTCCTAGGAACTAAAAGATTTTTTATGTCCGGCGGGTAGTTGTCAAAACTTCCGTTAGTACCGCTGCAGTCTTTGTAGAAATGCTTCTAGTACGATTAAAATCCGCTAGATGTCAATGCGTTTTATTTATCTTTTCTTATAGTGTAACCTCTTTTTAAGGTTTCTTTTTTTAAGTCTTAAGTATGTACTAATATTTGTTATTATTATATATTGATTAGTGATTAATATTTAATGTTTTTTCATTGTCTGCTACCTTGGAAAAAATAGCATATGCTACGCGACTGTGAAGTGTTTTTTCTTTACCTTGGCAATATTTACTGTCTCGCTTCGCTCGACAGTAAATGTAATTGCCGCGGTAAAGAAAAAACTCACTTCACAGCCTAGTAACATAATATACTATTAAGGGGAAAATACGAAGAAGGAATTACTCTATACATCCTCTCTCTTTGCTTATTCTTGTTACTCCTACTCCTTCCTTGACGAAATTCGTGACGGCTTGATTCAATTGGTGCCTAACGTGGGAGTCCAATATAGTATTATTCACGTATATTTTATTCAGTTTGTTCAAACATTTCGATAGATGTTTGGACTAAAACAAATATAACCTAAAATAAATCTTTCCTTGCTAAGTATAGATTATTACTGATTTATTAGTTTTAATTCAGAACTTTCGTTGATTTTTCTTATAAAAAAAAAAACTGAAGGAGCTAAATTGATTAGCAATTTTAGTGTCAAAATGTTTACAAATAATTATTTTAATACTTAGTAATTTCGTTAGTATTAATTTAATAAACATAATACATTAAGCATCAATTTCTCAGTATGAATTAAAATTCATGATTGTTAACGTTCTTTATATACTTTCAATTAATTTATGTCAACTTAACTTTATTACTTTTATCTGGCCTTCATTTTTAACTTTATCTGTTCAAATCTGTAAATTCGAATCTAAATTCTTTACATCAGTAATTAGCTGGATTTCCGTGCTTCGCTACGAAGTGTGTTATATTCAACGTACTTTTTTTAATTTGATAAATTTATAAACTACTATGCTTCCTATAATAAATGTTATTTGTAAAGCTCTTCTATTACTGAAGAAATTATCATATCAAATACAATAAATTTTATTTTAGCGTTTCAAAGTGGTGTTAATTATGTTAGTGAACGGACAGGGTTTCAAATACGTATAAAATTAATGGTCAACATCTTGAATCAAAATGCCCGATTGGATAAGCCTTTCACAAAAATTGTTTTGCGTCATGTAAGGATACTAATTTTCAAATTTTAAGGTTTTAGTGCAATGTTCCGGAGATATCGCTATGTAAAAATGTTGCATATAAATGGCCGCCATCTTGATTCAAGATTGGCAGATCGTAAAAGGATTTCTTAGCGAGCACCTGGGGGGAGGTAGGTAAGAGGAACCTATACAAAATTGCATTACTATAGGTCCAAGTGGTTCCAGAGTTATCATGATGGAATCAGTAAATCAGTGATTTTGGATTATATATATATATTTATACCAAGGGATAAGAAGAAATTGTTTTTCCATGAAAAATAACTATTTTTATTCAAGTTTAGTAGTGGATCCTTTTAGGGTTCATGGGAAATAAATTAAAATAATTTACTCCATTCATTTTTTCATTATTTATCCTTCTTGTTACTGTTTATTGTTTTATATGTTGTAGTTAAACTAATAAAATATACGTAATTTTTAGGCTTGAAAATGGCCGGTCAGGCCGAAACGTTGCCGCAAAAAATGAATGGAGTAAATTAATTTAATTTATTTCCCATGAACCATAAAAGGATCCACTACTAAACTTAAAATTATTAGAGGGTACACTTACAGCCAATTTTCATATTTTTATTCATCAAAGCAGCTGTCAATCTTTATAAGGCCATCATCAGTGTTGATTAGGGAAGAATCCGAGATAGTTACATAAATAGTGAAAGTGACTTCCCGCCCTAGCGCAACGTAAAAGTCATTCCTTGATAGTAATCGGCGCCAATTTGTGATATAAAATAGCTTTTTTTATAAATGAAATACAACATTTTACATAAAGAACGTTTTTTCTCATCAAAATAGTTCTTTAGTTATGGAAGTAACACTATTTGCTTCAATTCCGTATAATATAGTATCTTTAATATAATAATTATGTTAAATAATTAGAACTGTTACCCGTTGAATAATACTAATCGATTAATTCGTTGAACGTATTTAGTTGTTACTGCCAAAATTATATTTGAATTAACATCATGGGAAGGTGCTTGAAGAGACATGGATATACGAGTACATAATGAAATGAGTAGATGCAATAGTATGTGGTTATTTAATTATTGCGGACATATTTACATGATTTATCGGTCATCTCTATCCATCCGTTTATAGATGTATTGGTTCAATTAGTACATTTAGCAGTTTGTTTGTTGAAGGTGAAAATATATTTATATACACAGACATGTTACACTTTATATGTCCAGAGAGGTCTGCACTCTCTCCAGCGTAAATGATTAATAAGTTGGTTTTCATTTTATATTAACTTTGATTATTTAGTTTGAACATGTATGCCAAATTTCGTCAACATCAGCTTAGTAGTTTAGGCTCCACACATCTGCACAGACGACAGATAGACATTTTTTAAAAACCACTGTTTTGGACCAAGGAGACCTCAAAACGTGTAAATCCATCAAAATCTCGAAATCGAATTTTCTTGCCATCACAATACTTTCTCATTAAACAAGAAAGTAAAAAGAACTTAAAGTCAGAGGAAAACTTTTTGTTTGGGGTTATAAATGGTTGAGCCGTCAAAAAATAAAGATAAACGAGAAAGTTTCAAACTGTCATTTCCAGTTTAATTTCTTTATTAACTTCCTACTGAGATTTTAATAAAAAACAAACTTTTTTGTTCATACCACTTTAATAATAATATTTTGTCTCTTAAAAATGCTTATTAACAAAAAAGTATGAAAATAGTTTCGATAGAAGACAGACATAAGATAAATTAAAATAAGTAAGCTGAATAAGGCTTTTAAACTCTGGCTTATACTTTTTAACTACGGAGAAACACTAGAATCATATAATGGCTTAATCTTAAGTATTTTGATGGATTTTTATGTCACAGAAAAAATGATTAATATTATAAATCTACCAATTTGTTAGTTTAGCCTTGACAGTTGACAGCCCAGAGATTCTGTACTAGCTGTGCTCTTCAAAATTATTTCCATCCAAAAGCGAAAGACAAAGTTTTTAACTTTTAAATTGAAAGTTGTATAAAATTAATTTTAAAACAAAACTCAAAGAATTAGTGCTTGTTTAGCCGAAATTAGATTTTTTTTTTTATTGATCCAAACAAAATAGAGTTAGATGTTGGCAGTGTCAGATAATGAAAATGATTTTTTTTTCACCAATTAGTGTGGCACATAGCTTCCTCGCATCCTATCACGTACTTTATTGCTTTTAAGCTTTACAACCCATTGTTTAATTTATTTAACTGTTTCTCCCTTGTTTTTAAATCTGTCAAAATTGTTTTGATTTTTTAAAAGTACTATCAATTTAGCAAAATTTAATTAGCCTGGGACTCTCTATGAGCTACATTCGACCAACCATAAATAAATGCATGTTAGTGCGCATGTGGAAGGGAAACTAATCGCAGTTTAATGAACTAATCGCAATTTAGATGAAACTAAGCGCAGAATCATCTAAATTTTATCAAGTATTTTTCTCAAAAATTAAACAACAGACAGACAAGGGACCAAAACTGACCCCTGATGTCTCTAACGAATTTCTGTCTTGGAATTTTTGAAATCGGTGAAAAAAAAATGTTTGCTCTCCAACATTTGACGTAGCTTCCGCTACCATATGGATAGCTGGGAAGAAAAATAAAACACGATGTTAATCTGAAGTAATCATTTGTTTTAGGCTTAGCTCTATCAGAAAAGATTTACTTTTTAAAAATGTAGCTCAAATTTTGGTTTTCAAAATTGGAAAGAGTATAATGTTCTGGAAGTGACTTTTCGGGGAACTATAAAAGATATTTTAAGCCTAGCATAAACTGATAATCAAAAGATGATAGTCATTAATGGAAGGTAAAAATAGTATAAAAGATTTGTGAGTGATAAAGTTTTGAAATAAATTTGTCTTGTTATTCTCAGCTTTCAAGTAAAGATTGTCTTTCAAAGGATATGGAATCAGATCTTTCATTAATGGAAAATGGGATTTGCTGTGAGAAATTTCTTAACCGTAAGGCAATCCATAGTGGCAGAATTTCTGATCTGACATTGTCTAAGTATGCCCTTTGTTTTCCGGTAGACTGCTTCTCAAAGGATGTTAGATCAAATTTCCCAGTAATGGAATGTAGTGCCATTGTGGCCGACTTCCAAACCGTATTTGGAGAAGTTCTACTAGTCGTAGCTTTCCAGTGAAGACAAAGTCTCGAACAATGTTAAATCTAATAAAGAGTTAAAGAGCATTGTAGACTTAACTACAAGTTAAGTTAAGTGGCAACAAACTAAAGCTATAGTGCGTGAGTTAACACTATATTACGTAACTTGTTAAATTGATGCAAAAAGTTCATGTTCAATGATGCTCAAATAAAACCAGCAATGGAGAGTCTCATTATGGTTTTTCAGGATTGAGCCCCCAGGGAGTCGTCAAGCCTTCCATTGAGGACTCATTTAAAGTTTCCTCTTCTGATTTCATTCATTCAACCCACACCATTCTTTACCTTTTTTCATCAATGAATTAAGTTTTGCAGTAGATTCATTCCATCTAATTTTATAAATTAATTTAAAATTACACCGGAGGTTAATAATGAAATCTCGGGTGATAAAATCTCGTTTTAGAATTATTAATAATATTGAAAAATAATTAGAATTTCCTCACTTTATTTATCATTTACCAAATCCATTAAATTTGAGCACCTTTATTTATATCCATATGATTTTAATCTTAAAATCATATAAAATGTTTTATTAAAAAATAAAAAAAAAAAATTACAATTCATGTAATGAACCTATTTTAATTTATGACTCAGATTTACATTTTTATGTATCTTTAACAATATTATCAACGATTTGAATTTTTTGATAAACAATAATTGTGAATTGTTGTAGCAAAATCTTTTTTGAGATCTCTTGCTCAAAACTTCAGCATGATAGACGTTGTGAAGTTTTCGAAATTGTCACTAATAATTAGGTTTTTAATACGTACATAATTTGTTAGAATAATGAAACATCCCTCTTCTATGGATGAATGCTTATAGCACTTAACCTACTAAATCCGAGTTCAAGTTTTTGGCAACGGAATGCACTTTTATAATTTTGTATTTTTTTATAAATATGAAAATACGCATGCAGCAAGTTCTTATAATGATAATTATTGTATTTATAGTCAGTTTATCCATAATTTAATTAGTCTGTTACAGATAAGCCAAAACTTTTTTTTTATAGAAAACCATTTACACTTGAAGTTTTATAATTAACTGATGATAGGTCTATAATATATTGAACATTGTTTTGCTATTAAAGTGCGACAGTAAAATAGATTCAGGGTACAAAATAAGTTTAACTATAATAAATAAATAAATGCAAATTTTTCATTTAAATTAAAAAATTTGTCAAAAGCAATTTAAGTGAAATTTTTATGTCACTCATTTATTTACTTGTAATAAATTAAATATTACGCGTCTAGTGCGGGAAGTAGCATTTTACATGCTAGTGTGGAGTTTGCATAGCGAGGGTAGTAAAACCACATGAGCAAAGCAAAATACAGTTTTCGCACGAGTTGCGTACCGTACTTTATCTACGATTGTTGGATTTTAATAATAAATACAAAAAAATAGACTGCCCTATGTTCAGAGTTCCCTATGTTCCCTAATTTTCAGAGACTGAACTATGACTCTTAGAGTCATAGTTCAGTCTCTGACCATGACTCACCTCACAGTTATTGATTTTATATAAATTTTTTAATTTATATTATGGATTTACCATTGACGAGGTTAAGAAGTGGGATGGTATTTTTATTTTTATAAAAATTAAACTTCTCTAATTGATGTAGACTGTTTCATATTGATAAAATCAACCACACCAAGTATATTGCTTGAAAATGTCCCAAAAGAGGGACGAAATATTGCAAAAAACCTAGTGTTTTTTTATTTAAAACTCCCCTGAAGACCCTTTTTTAAAAATCATCAGTTCATTTTATTCGTTAAAGATCAGGTTAAATGTTAAAGGTCTAACTAAATTATTTAAAATTTACCTATACAAGAATAAGTATAATAAAATCGAAAATATATAGTTTCTCCATATATCCCAATGATACTTCGCTTAAGAGTATTTCAAATGTCACGCGTCTTAACCACTTAAGGGCCTAAAACTATTCTACTTGAGAAATGGCAATTATTTTGCCGTCACCCGGATAAAATACAGCTACTTGTGGAGAACTTAGCAACAAATCTTGCTTGCGAAGCTTGCAGAGAGGCTTGAAACGACCCCTATCTCTGCCCTTACAATTTCTTCCAAGTCTATTCTCGCCCACCCTTTTTAAACCCTAAATAATTTGAAGACTTTCTGGCAATGGGACAGGATATTTTTGGGTGCTTGCGAGAACCCACTTACTCTACGCCAGACATAAAGACTTTTCCATGACCCTGACCGTACAATATCGTCTGCTCATTTTTTCCCATCAGACATATTTAAAATTTCAGAATTCATTTTATAAGACTGCGGCAAAGTTTTAAAAGAATACAACTAGATCCTTCTTTAAGAGCATCATTTAAAGGCAGTTTAATGGCTGGTGGATAAATAAATTATAATTGGTTTTAAGATAATACTTAGGTTTTACTAATAATAAACATATTTTTCTTTTGTATAGCGTATTTCTATTATATACCGTATTTTAAACTTAGAGAAATTATATTATTTATTTTTATAATATTCTAAAAAAAATCAATCCTAGTACCAATTTCAATCTCAGAAAACAGACGTTGGATCTTAAAATGTTGTAGATGGTTTTCTTTTAGGTACTTCGTTAGATTGCTACTCCCACTTGTTTTTTAGAATATAGATGGACATAATTATTTCTTTGTCTAAATAACTTTTAAGATGAAGTGATGTTTAGTACTTAGTACAATGTACTTTGGGACAAAGGAATATCAGACTTTTGTTTTTTTAAGAGGAGTAACAGTCTAAGAAGAACACCTTTTATACATGAATTACTGTTAAGCCTAAGAAATCACATTTTTCGATCCGATTACTTGCACGTGGTGACGATCCTCTTTATGCTTCATCTCATCAGAATATCTTAATAATTTTAAGAGGAATATTAATTTGTCTTACAAATAACAAAATATTAATCAAATTGAAAAAAAGAAAAAGAAAAAAAAATGTATTAAGCACAACTCTATAGTAAAGCACAGGAATCAGACTATTACTTATATATTTGTATATTATACGGGAAAAGCACCTACTATTGTATTCTGTGGAAGTTTTTTTCAAATAATATAAATGTATTCCTTAAATTTGTGACCTGCATATTAATTTAAATTCAAATTAAAAATAAAATATTTTCCACCTTAATAAAATAATATAATGATAAATATTATAATAATGATAATACTAATTTTTAAAACATTATTAAATAAAATAAAATAATAATAACAGGGCTTGTAGTGAGTCACTGAAAGTCACTAAAAGTCACTTATTTTGACGAGAGTCACTTTTTTGTCACTTATTTAAAAAAAAGTCACTGAAAGTCACTTATTTGGGCTTACAAGGATAAAAAAATTTAATTTTCTATAGTTTTTTAAATACAAAACATATATTTTAACTGTTTTTCAAAAGGGATTTTGTAAGCTCAAGACTTTTTTTATACTATGCATTTTATATTAGGCCTACTTTGAACTGTGATTAATGATAAAGTTTGTAACAGACACGCACTAGATTCAGCTGGCGTGTGTTGTGTTTTATTGTCAATATTAAGATGGAAAATGGTTGAAATGAAGATGAAAAGAATATTTTATTCCGAACTCCCTCCTGATTGTTATTAATTTTCTTAAAAGTATTGTATTCGAAAAGTATTGTTTCACCAAAAACTTTTTTTTGAGATTTCAGCGGAATTATCCGTTTTGGGTGTTTTTAAGACCTCCTGAGAGGTTTTCAGCATGGCGTCTGTATGTATGTGTGTGTGTATGTTATCAGTTATCACTGTAGTGCCCAAGGTATTTAACCTAGAGAGTTGAAACTTGGTAGAGAACCAGTCTTTACTTTTAGTGGTGCCGCCCGGAAAATCAACTATTTCCGCCATCTTAAACACAGTTTGCTGAGTGAGCAAACATTAAAAAAAAACGTAATATCGAAAATGGTCCTGATCGAGTTGAAATTTGGCACGAATGTACCTCTTTGCATGACAAACAAGCCCACCAAGTTCCATTTTGATATTGGTCGCCATTTTGAAGTTATCAATATTTGAATTATAAACATTGACGGTTAATAATTCCGAATGTTTTTATTACGTTTTTGACTTATAGCATACCGTTGGAACCGGAAAAAATTAAGGAACAAATATAAAAAAACCCGATGAAATTCCATTAATTAAGTTACAAGCGAATATAATTATTTATTAGTGCGATAATTTTGGAGACGTCACAGTTTGTTTACATCTGTCAATATACCGCCAAAGTTCAATTTTTTTGTAGTTACGGTACACAAAATCAAATGAATAAAAAACCGTTCTAAAATTTTATAATTGCATTTGTTTAACAGTGCGAAACAACAAAAAGTAACTAAAATACTTTTTTTTACTTAAAATTAAGTCACTTAAAGTCACTTATCTGGGGAAAACAGGTCACTTAAAAGTCACTTATTTTGAAAAAAATAGTCACTAAAGTCACTTAATTTTGAGGAAAATCTGCTACAAGCCCTGTAATAATAATAATTAAGTAAACAAGCAAAGAAAATGCCCCCCTCCAATAAGCAAATCTTATCAACGGGAGTGACTCCTTTTGTGGTAGTGATAAAACAAATAATAAAATACACAAAAAAGTAAATAAACAAAGTAAAAAAATAATAATGTAACATATTAAAAGAAAATGTAAAATAAATAAATATGAATTAATATATAAATTAAATATAAATTAATATTTATAACTATGTTCAAAATCCATTTCAATACCTTACCTTTGATTGCTTTCAATATTAGAAGTAGGAATTAATTTAATTATTTTCGATAATTTGATCGTGGATCATTGAAAGGTGAGTAAAATTAACAATTAGTTAATTTGTAAATAAGGTTATATTTCTCCCATTACGAGTATCATCAGACCTCAAGTCTATGATTTTGTCTAAAATGTTACATATTTTTCTAAAATTTGAAATGTGATACTTATACATACGTATAAAAAAAAAAATAAATAAACATGATCATATAAGTCACATTTAGACATAATAAAGACTTGAGGTTTGATGATGCCCATAATGGGAGAAATATAACTTTATTTTCAAATTAACTAATTGTTAATTTTACTCACCTTTCAATGATCCACAATCAAATTATCCAAAAGTATCAAAGGTGCAAAATAGTAAGAATAATCTTCAACTTAATTATTTTCTATTAATCTTCCAGTTATACAATGATCTAAGCATGTTGATTTATAATTTATATTGTCCCTAATTAAAAAGATAAGCAACTGAGCCATTCTGCGTCGAGTCATGCGTGCGTCGTTGTTTAAAAAGTATTTTGACCCCACACAATTTTGATGAGTTATCTTATTTTAAGGTCCTTTTGAATCAATACAAGTTTGGCATGGAACTGTCACAATTCTGACTGTCGATCCATATGATCACTGAAAGTGTCCCTACGGGAGTTAGTCTGAGTTGTCATGGACAGATTAATTTTTTATTAGTTTTTTTTTTTTATCAAGTTTCTTCCTTGCAACCAATAAGCCTCTTCCAGATTTGCTTTAGGTCCTCAGTCCCTTGCTAATCGATGCTGCTCCATCCCGTCCCATAAAACTTCGTGATGGCGTCTCTTTATCTGTTATTGATCTCATTGTTTCATCCATCTCTAAAGTAAGATGTGAGTAAGACGTAAGGTATTAACGTCTCTTTAAAACAGGTTACTTAAGCTATCTAGATAACTTAGAGTAGGTATACTTTGGACAACTTAGAAGAGAAATCTATATCACTCAAGACTTCGGACAAAGTTCTATTAAAACTTTACTTATATCAGAGATGTCCTACCACTTAACCTTAATATTGTACGTATAGCCTACTTACTTGCAACTCACTTAGTTCAGGTGCCAATAAATTGTGAAATAGTTTCTTCCATTAAGAATTATTACTTATAGAGACCACTTAAAGACTATGTTATCAAAAGTTTTCAAGAATTATTCTCTATTCTCCTATTAACCAAAATCCTAATTTTGTTGTTGAACTCATTTGTTCTCGATCAAAGTTAGTTATTTCTCTATGGAACTAAGAAAGCTTTAGGCACCTTCAAATATCTATAATATGAAATACTGGATTAAAACTTATATAGGATATTTCATCTGTTGATTAGGAAACTGGTTTCAATAATTATTATTATTATAAGATGTATAAATTTAGCAACCGTTAAATTATGAATTATCCTTAAAATTAGTGAGGTACGGTTTAAATAAAAAAATAAACTACATAGTTTGACCAACTAGTTTCGTGTAATTTGTACACATCGTCAGGGTATAACTACAGAACTACAGAATTTCTTTTACTGTTAATCCTCTCACGTCCTTCTTGCCTCCCACCTTCAATCCTTTCTAGCTCCTCTATTTACTCTATCATTTCTTGACCAGTCCTATTCCTAACGTCTACATGTATATACTTTAAATTCAGTATATTTTGTCTATTATCTGTAGTTATACCCTGACGATGTGTATTACACGAAACTACTTGGTCAAACTATGTAGTTTATTTTTTTTATTTAAACCGTACCTCACTAATTTTAAGGATAATTATTATTATTGTTAAAACATGAAAAATCTAACTTTTTAAAAGGATACACTGTTAATTAGCGTTGGGACAACCGACTAGAAAAAACAACCGAATGAATAAGTCGATTCGGGAAAAAACAGTCGATTGAATTCAATCGACTGAAAACAGTCTCATAGCGGGTATAGGATATATGAATAAAGATATAAACCGAGACTGAACTCGCAAGTCGAATTTTTCAATCGAATGGTTTTTTTTATATAGGAGAAGTACGGTGGAGGCAGTAAAGGCCTCAGAGCTGAGGGGGGGTGAGAGTGAGAAGGCGCTTGACACTCGTTATCTCGTCCCAAACTACAGCCTGCTACAACATCGTTTTCATTCGAATGAAAAAATATAGACTGAGACTGAATCCAGTCGACTTTTTCATTCGAATGTTTCATTCGGATGTTTTTTGGTTTTAGGTAGGGGAAAGGAACGACGGTGAAGGGCTCAGAGCGGAGGAGGGGTGTGAAGGCGCATGACACTCGTTATCTCGTTATACACACGTCCACATATACACGTCCGAATTACAACTAATACAACTCCAAACTATAGACTGATATCATTCGAATGAAAACTAGATATCCACAACCGAATGAATGAATATTTTAAAACAACCGTTTAGTCGAATTTTTTTCAATCGAATGGTTCCCAACGCTACTGTTAATTATAAATTGTTTTTTAGTTGATAATAAAATTACCCATTTTGTGTTCAAACTTGCCCTGTATTATGTTGGATTGGTTTGTTCTTAAGCCTTGTACACACCAAACACACATTCGCAAACAGGGTTTGCAATCACGATGTGCACACCGGACGCGCATTCTAGACAAACGTGTGTTATCAAACGTTTGTCCTTGTCCCCAGTTATTCTTCATTATCTTCCTATACACTGCATCATCAAGTACTAAAACTATATTGCATTTGCATTTAACTTTATTAAATGGTTCTATCAAAATGCGATATATAAAAAAAAGAAAAACTATAGAAATCGCTTATAGAAATCTGTTCTTTTTGTGGAAAAAAGATAAATATCAATATAATATTTGGTCTTACGCTGGCCCATAGGAGGCTCAGGTCCGTAGACCTATGTCTTTAGTAATAAGCTTGGAAGCAATATAATAATTTAAACAAATAGTATGACGCATTTTCGCGTCATACTATTTCAAAAACTCATTTCTAGTTTCTATTATTATTTATTAATTAGTATATATTATTAGTTATTAGATGCAATAGTCATAAATAATACGAATGAAAAAAATATGCCTTTCTCGGCTTTTCAAGTAACACCTCAGGCTGTTTGCCAATGCTCAAGGAGTTTGCTCAAGAAGCGTCCACACCAAAGCGCACAAACAACGAACATCCTTTGATGTACCGACTCTACCCGGAGCACCCTCGAATACAAACAATTGGTGCCGTTCACACCGGACGCGCATTCCTGTTTGCAAAAGCGATGCGCGTCTGGTGTGGAGCAAGCTTTAATCACTCGTTTTAAATGTAGAACAACATTGTAAAAATGTCAATGCTTTTCTTAGGGAATATTAGTAAACTATGCGAGGTACGCATTCGAAGGTAATTGCAAAGAAGATTTAATTTTTTGCATCACTCTTCTTTTTATTTGTAGTAAAAAATCGTTTAATTGGTTAGAGCTCCCGCACACTGGATATGAGGGGGAGGTCCGTCCTGAAGTCTATTTTTCTCTGTCTGTCTCCCTTTATAAATAGTAATTATAATTTGATTTAAAGTAAATACTTTCTAAATGTTATATAAAATTAATCTCAGCTCCATACGGACCAAAACCGAATTTCTTCTATCCCGGAAAACTACTGCCTCTCTCAACAAGGCAACCGTCTTCAGAGGGGGAGTTGTAAAGGTTTGCTAAGTTGGCTACACTGGATTAAACGCACAAAAAAACATCACATCCACAATTCAATGTTTTTCCATGAAATGGAGAAAATCATTTATTTTTATTTTATCTTTTTTTTATATGTACTAATATTGGAATATTCCTCCAATTTTCTTTAAAAATGTTTATTCATAGCTTTACAGAGACAATTGTTGCAGTGTGTATGAAATAATTGTTACTAATGACCAAAATCTTTTATTTATAATAGCACCATCATAGCTTTAATAGTTTTTGAGTAATAATGATTTTAACAAGTCTTAGTTAGAAAATGGCTATTATTAGAAAATAACTGTTTATTCATATTAATCCAGAACGGTTCGAAAACTCTATTTATTTATAGTTCTTTAGAAAGGTTTTTAAAATGCCATTGTTTATACCAATTTTATAACGGCTTGTGAAATGTAGAATCGCGTTCATATTGGCAACACAATGCAGAACATATATTGGTATTTAGTATACAATATTGTGTTTATATTTTTAAACCATTCTTAATCCAAGTAAAATTCTTTATTTTTGTTACTTTTGTGTCGACTGGACCTTAATGGTCTCTGACGATACCTAGGGACCCCAAGTAATTGCTTTAGTGCCATAAAATATTTTATCGCCACAACCAACTTTTATTTTTAACCAAACCACTCGAATAATATGTAGAGCGTTTTTATTTATTTATTTTATTCCCCTTTCCTTTTTTTAAAGAATGAAAATACAAATACATGTCCATGTTTACTGCATGCACCATACACGTCTACTCTTGGTTATACAATACACTAAACTCGTGGAAGTAAGCAAATTAATTATATTTCGTACTTTTGAGGCAAAAGGCAATTTGTTGGTTGCACTTTAACATACTAAATATTTAATTAAATATTATATTTAATTTAGATATTCCCAGGGTAAAACTAAGTTTTTATACCTTCTTATTTATACAACAGAATTAAAACCTGTATAGAAAGTAATTTAAATTTGGTATTAAATGAGTTCTTTTAATCCACGAGTAAGTTACTCGTGGATCTTGCGCATATATAATTATTTTATTGCAAATCCTAAAACTTAAATAATTATTACATCCCGATTTTGATGATTATAATTATGAATGATCAGTGAACTGATATACATTAATTATATATTCCTGATAGATGCTAGAAATAAAAATCGGTCCGAGACAAGTCAGACAAACTTTCTCATACAGGAGTTCATAATTACTTAACCCAGTGTTTTCCATTTATTAGTTTTCGTAGATACATTTAATTATTATTGAACATTATATCAAAATGTATCGTAAAAGTAACTTCTCCTCGGCGAGGAATCGAACCCGGCCTCTCTCCGTCCACATTTAAAGCTATTTTCTCAGGAACTAGATTTTTCCCAGGAAAACGGCTTATATCATTAGATTCGCATTTAAAAGGACTATAATTTAGGAATTTTCAAAACAAATTCGTCAAAACCGTTTATGAGAAATATTTTTTCAGAGTTTTTGGGGGTAGCGCCCCCAAATTTGGAGCTAAAATTCATTTCTCGATTTCGCCTCTGGGTATGATTTTTCTGAATATGTATGCCTTATTTCGTCAAAATCGGCCCTGTAGTTTAGGCTCCAGGCGTCTGCACAGACAGACGACAAACAGACATTTTTTAAAAACCCCTTTTTTGGATTCAGGGGACCTCAAAACTTGTAAATTCATCAAAATCGAATTTCGCATCATCGCAATACTTTCTCTTCATATTAGAAATTAAAAACAGACAAGGTAGTAGTCATTTTGAAAGAAAACTAATTTAAGCTTGATGTAGATATTAAATTTAATAATTTGGACTCAAAACGTGAAAAATCGTTATAAATCACAAAAATAGATTTTCCCATTAATCAGAAATCTTTCTAATTAATTATAACTCGTTTATGAGGAATTAAAAATAATATTATACTGAAAGAAACTTGTCTACGTCGATCTAATTAAGAACATTTTACTAAATAATCAAGAAGTAACCCTGAATAAAAAGAGATAGTCAAGAAAGATTCTACGTAGCATGATTTTTCATCTTAGAATCTGTTAGGGAAAGGAGGCCTTAAAAGATATGAAATATGAATAATGATGTCTGTGCCAGGGCTTAGAATGATTGCCTAGAGACAAGCGTAGCGACTTCCTAACACCAAACCGAGCGTACTTGATTGATACTCACCCAGTTCGGGCTAAAGGAAAACTAAGAAAAATGGAGACAGTATTTTAGAACGTTCTATCTCAAATCTGTCTCCCTGATCGAAACAACATAGCTTTTACACTTCTAAAATCATTTCTTTTTCCCCTTATAAATAAAATATTTACTCATAAATATGAATATAAATCTTGTCTGCATTTATTATGCCTAATTACCAAAATCATATTCGGTTAACCTATTTTTATAAATCACTTTACCTTCTATTTGTCACTTATAAATTTACATGTAATTAAATATTTCTCATTCATTTATAATATATGATTTAAAATATCATTTAAATGATCAAGAACTTTTTTTTTAACTAATGAATAATGATTTTGCTGAAATATTTTGGCAAATATTTCTACTATTTTGTTATTTCACCGAAAGATATTTATATATATTTTTTTTTTACTTGCTGGATATACCCGTGTTTCGCTTATTATAAACTACCACATCAACAAACATTTAAAAATTTCTTACTAAGCAAGAATATCTTGATTCTATACCCCCTCTCCTTTGATAAGATAATTTGAAAATATCCCAAATTAGTAATTGATTTCGACAACTTAAGAAAAAAAATTCCGGGAAAATCAGCGGTATTTTCTTTCCGTATCCCCCCGTGTCTTTTCACATCCCTGGGTTGAAATTGGAATTATCTTTTATTAATATACATGTATTCATCCAAAATACGTGCCCATTCTCAAGTATTAACTTCCTACCTTTATAAGATCAGTCTGGGCTCAATTTCCCCTCTTTTTTTACTTTGTCCCTATTTTTCCCTTAGGATAACATTTAAGAAAATCGCTACAGGCAGTTATTAATTTTGAAATTATTATACTACATAATATATTATACTACATAATATATTATACTCGTAGATTGTGTTTTAGCCTTTTAAAGAAGTGGTTTTAATTATGTTAGTAAAGGTTTAGGCATGGTAAGGTGTTATTCATAAACTACTGTCTTCTTGATTTGTTTAAAAATTAAATCTAAATATTTTTTGACTACGATTGAAAACTTATTTCTTTAACAGTTCCTCCTACAGACATTTTTACAAAACAAAATATTGTCTGTAGCTCCTTCTACAACTTTAGTTAAATACAATTTTTTTTTTTTATAAAAAATAAAATTCTAATTTTGAAATCTATTTAGAAGCCCCGTTCTCCGCCTCACATAGAGCTACCAAAATGTTGTATAGCCTATATCACCCGCAAAATTGAGCTTAACATTCTACTCAAAAACTAACACAATCTGGTTAGCCGTTTGGACGTGCACAGACAAACGGACATAAAATTTTCTACAGTTAAATTCGTTATCAGGACTCATTTAGTGGAAATACAAAGTTTAAGCTCAATCGGATAAATATACAGATACCACTCAGATAAGCAGAGATTGACAGCAATGCGATTACTGTTTCTTAAGGGCTGTTTCTGGGTTCATAGCCCGTGTTTTATACGCAATTCAGAATAATCTATAGACTGTCATAACATGACGCCTAAAAAAGTTTGTTCCAAACCAATATTCTCGCTGCAAAGCTAACCTGAATGAAAAAGAGATTACTTAACTAAAAACCGCGCGTTTAATTGATATTCCACTTGAAGAAGGATAATTGATTCAGAGGTGTAAAATTAACAATTATTTTGAGGTTTTTATGAGAGCAGCCGAAATAGAGGAGCAGTAATAGACCATTCCCCTCGCACGCTTGTATTTTATTTTGTGTGTAGAACAAAAATGGTCTTTTAACTTTTCTAGCCTTATGAATAATCTTGTTTCTCGTTATCTTCTGGTTTGTCATAAGGATAAAACAGAACTGGTATCAAGAATGCCGTTCTATACTAAAGATAATATGGCATGATTATCACAAACATACAAATTTACATAAATTCTCAGTCATATCTTTAGTGATGAAGTTGAATCCTTCAATTCAATGATTATAAATGCGTTAAAAAAAATAAAAAGTATAAATATCGTTCCAAAATTCAAAGCAGTATTGTTAAAGGCAATTGTTAAGCCATACTTCGAAATGGATCGAGTTTTGTAATTTAGATCTGACTCGTGACGTAGGTAAAAGGTATTTAATGGGTTTTTCGTTGTATGTGGTTGGGCGGATGGATACGTGGCAGTTTGCGGGCCCGCAGTGTTGCACGTTATCAGCCAGAGGAACGGGGTTCCGTGTTTCCTTCCTGCTTGGGCCCCTTCCTGTTAGGTGGTGGATGATTTGCAGCAGGGGCCACTAGGGCAGCGTCTCTCTCTCACCGGGCCTTAAAACCCTGGCCTCTAAACCAAACTCTACTGGATTATTTGAATATTCCAATCAGAACGACCATCTATAAAGCTCTATATGCCTATAGTCTTAACTAAGACCATTTGCTATATGTATATAAATATATATATGCATAGTCGCTTAGTTTCTACTACATATAACTTCCAGAACCTCCTACCCCTAAACCACAGTTCAACTTTATTATCGTGCAAGTCACGATTCCTGCCATGCGTGTATGTAGCGCTATGGTAATCGGAATACATTAAAAATTTTATATTCTGCGAATAACTTTGTAATTTTCATTGCTCAAATGACAAATATGATAAAGGTCCAGAATATTTGATACAATTATTCTGCATATAGTTATATTTATGTACATATTAAGTTCTTGGTACACATAACATAAAAAATTGTATATCTTCTTTCAAGAAATTCATTTGGATTTAGTGGCTCCAATTACCTGAATTCACTGCACCTTCTACTGTTACGAATGATAAATCAATTTAATAGGTGTTCCATTTTTCATGTTTTATGCTGGTGTGTATGCTTAGATAAGTTAAAAAGACGAATATGGAATTTGACATTTGAACTGACTCATTTGATTGAGTTGCTATTAACTTATATGATAATTATTTCTGCCTAGTGTTTGAATCGTAGAGCTTTGCCTTATCTTTCACAGACTTTCTGTAAGTATTTTAAGTCATGAGTAGTTTACATCGAAATAATTTAGATCGCCTCACATTGCCTTCTGACCTAATTTTAAAAAAATAATGGCATAAATAGATTTTTCTAATCATAAACCTAATTAATTTCTAAAATATTTATTGTATGGTATATAATTTGATTCTAATAATTGGTCATAAATTAATATTAAAAAGGTTACAATATGTAGTTTGGCTTATTTCCAAATTAGAATTGATATATAGAACCTAATTATGAGATTTGCGCCTTGAATTCTTTCACGACGCAAAAAGACAAATTTCAAAGGGAATTTTTAGTTTTAGTTAGTTCTAGAATATTACAAATTATCACTTTTTATACAATACTAGCTGGGTACCCGTGCTTCGCTACGGGGTGTGTTATTTTCAATTTGATAGGTTTATAAACTACCATCAAGAAACATTTAAATTATTTTACTAAGCGAAAATATCTAGATTCCATCCCTCCCCCTTATTTCTATACCCCCTTCCCCTGATAAGATAATTTGCTAGTATCCCAAATTAGTAATGGATTCCGAGAACTGAAGAAAAATTCTTAAAAGATAACTTTTCGGGAAAGTTATCTTTTACCCCCCCCCCATACTTTTAGCCATCCCTTGGTTGAAATTGGAATTATCTGAGAAGATTGGTCTGGGCTCAATTCCCCTTCTTTTCTTACTCTGTCCTTACTACTCTTAGTAATAAAATTTTAGAAAATCTCTATTGGCAGTGATCAATATAACTTAGAAATTATTGTACTATGTGTACACGATTTTATTTTAGCATTTTAAAGAAGTGGCGATGATTATGTTAGTAAAGTTTTAAGCACGGTAATGTGTGATTTGTAAACTATTGTCTTAATATCTAAATATTTTTTGACAGCGATTGAAAACTAATTTCTTTAACAATTCTTCTTTCAGAAATTTCCACAAATATAATAATTGTCAGTAGTTTCTTCTGCAATTTTGGTTAGAATTTTGAAATCTATTTAATCGCCCCGTTCTCCTCCCCATATGAATCTACCAAAACGTTTTATAGCCTACATTACACGCAGAATTGAACTTAACATTTTACCCAAGAACCACCAAAATCTATTCAGCCGTTTGGACGTGATTGACGCACAGACAATTCGTTGTCAGGAGTCAGGACTACTCATTCAGTGGAAATACAAAATTTGAGCCCGATCGGATAAATGTACAGACACAACACTTATTAGTTTGTTATACATAGATATGGATATATTTTTCCATTTTACCCCCCTAAATGTACATAACAACAATTACTGTTCGGAACCGTAAGTGCCACATGTATTGATGTATAATATTTAGTTTAATTTTTGTTTAATTCGTTTTTTTGTGAAAAAATATATTTTTAAATAAAATAAATGTATTTCTCTTAAAGGGTCGTCATTGTTGTAGCGACAATTACTGTACTCTGAAAGATCTTTTCAACGATACGCATCATGAAGGGTTTTCATTACTTTGACATTTGTACACCCCGTACCCCTATGTACCAAAGTTTTAATTTCGTAATCTTATATAGGCAGTGACCTTGACCTTGTTTTGAAGAAAAAATGTGTAAATATTCGTCAAATTGAGATAAATCTGTAGATTTGTATAAAAGACACCCTCATACAGACACTCTTCTTTTTATATTAGATATAGCTATATTATTCCATTTTACCCCCCTCCTGAATGAAAATATGACAAAACTGTACATAACAACAATTACTGTACTTTTAAAGAGCTTTTCAACGATATGCATCATGAAGGGTATCGATTACTTTGACATTTGTACCCCGTACCCCTGTGTACCAACATTTTAACTTCATAATCACATGTAGCCACTGACCTTCCCCTTGTTTTGAAGGAAAGTGTGTAAATTCATCAAATTAAGATAAACTGTAGATTTCTATAAAAGACACTCATCTCATAGAGACTCTTCATTTATATAAGATGTAGTTATACATATTTTCCCATTTTACCCCCTCCTAAATGAAAATATGACAAAACTGTACATAACAACAATTACTGTACTTTTAAAGAGCTTTTCAACGATATGCATCATGAAGGGTATCGATTACTTTGACATTTGTACCCCGTACCCCTGTGTACCAACATTTTAACTTCATAATCACATGTAGCCACTGACCTTCCCCTTGTTTTGAAGGAAAGTGTGTAAATTCATCAAATTAAGATAAACTGTAGATTTCTATAAAAGACACTCATCTCATAGAGACTCTTCATTTATATAAGATGTAGTTATACATATTTTCCCATTTTACCCCCTCCTAAATGAAAATATGACAAAACTGTACATAACAACAATTACTGTACTTTTAAAGAGCTTTTCAACGATATACATCATTAAAAGTATTCATTACTTTGACATTGGTACCCCGTACCCCTGGGTACAAAAATAAAAATTTCCCAAAATCCTTTCTTAGTGGATGCCTATGATATGAACCGAGTATATCCTCAAAATTTCAAGTCTCTGGGTTAAGCAGATTTTGCTGTGCGTTGATTCTATGTCAGTCAGTCAGTCAGTCAATCAGGACATTGTCACTTATATTATAGATGTAGTTATACATCTTTTCCCATTTCACCCCCTCCTAAATGAAAATATGACAAAACTGTACATAACAACAATTACTGTACTTTTAAAGAGCTTTTCAACGATATACATCATTAAAAGTATTCATTACTTTGACATTGGTACCCCGTACCCCTGGGTACAAAAATAAAAATTTCCCAAAATCCTTTCTTAGTGGATGCCTATGATATGAACCGAGTATATCCTCAAAATTTCAAGTCTCTCGGTTAAGCAGATTTTGCTGTGCGTTGATTCTATGTCAGTCAGTCAATCAGGACATTCCCACTTATATTATAGATTAACAAAAGTAAGTCAATAAATGAAATTAGAAAATAATTGAAGATAGCAAAAGTACTGAAACAATATTAAATGTAAAAAAACATTTTTTTTTTTTAATGATATACATTTTTTTTTATATGTAACAACCCTATGGATTATGTTATTTTAATTAATTCAGCAAGAACCAATGCATACGTAGTATAGGTCATTTTTTAAATTGTTACGGAATATAATAATATATTATATACGTCTAGTAATATATTTTGGTATAAGTCTAGTGTATCTTTAAGTCGTTTGTCATTAGTCGAGTTAATGAAGCACCAACATTGGCCACATTTCAAACGAAGCAGACAGTCCTTAACTTATGATTATACCTTTTGCTCATCTAAACAATAAAATTTTATATTTCTTTATTACAATATAGTTATTATGTCTTATCGTTTGTGCTTTAACAACTGAATAGAATTTTGTAACTGACAAGAAGCATTGGTTTGGATAGAATATTCATTTCAAAATATTTAATCACCAATATCTCTTTTCCGCTTTAATAATGACACTCATTTACTCGGTTCCCACCCCCAAATTACTTTAATGTGTAAATATTCCTTTGTCCAAATAGTTAATTAGACTAAGGGATAGTATCACCTTTACATGGAGAAGAGTGATGTTCTTTTGTCCCAAAGTTCTGTGGATTAAATACCCTTTTGTCTTTTAATAGTTATTTAGAATAAAGAACTCCTTATAATATAAATAAAAATTACTGTTTGTCTGTCTGTCTCTTATGCCTGCCTAAACCGTTCATCCGATACCTTGGAAGGTTTCTGAATTAGTAAAACTATGTTCCAATTTTGGTACACGGAGGTACGGGGTACAAATGTCAAAGTACTAAAAACCCATCATGATGCATAACGCTGAAAAGCTCTTTAAGAGTACAGTAATTGTTGTTATGTACATTTTTGTAATATTTTCATTTAAGAGGGGGGTTAAGTGTAAAATACAAGAAAAATATTTATTTTAAATCAAATTATAATTATTATTAACTACGGGAAACAGACAGTGAAAAATACACTCCAGCGCCTGGTCTCCTGCGTATTTTTTACCCGTGGTTCAAATCCCGGCGCTGGAGTGTATTTTTCACTGTCTGTTTCCCGTAGTTAATAATAATTATAATTTGATTTATAATGGTTGGACGCATGGTCGGGAAGATTTCTAAGTTAGTGAAACTATGTTTAAATTTTGTTACACAGGGGCACGGGGTACAAATGTCAAAGTAATGAAAACCTTTAATGATGCATATTGTTGAAAAGCTCTTTAAGAGAACAGTAATTGTTGCTATGTACATTTTTGTCATATTCTCATTTAGGAGGGGGTAAAATGCAAAATACACGAAAAATATTTCTATTATCTATATGGTAAATAAAAATGAATGTTTGTTTATCAGTATGTCCCTTATGCCAATATTGTATATTATACAAGGCATCATTATTTATCTAAATAAACTATTTATAAGGTTTTTCAAAGGTAGTAGCTATACATTTTTTATGTTATTAATGTGTATTAGGCGCTACGAAGTTCGCCGGGTCAGCTAGTAGTAAATAAATATAGGGTGGTTTACTATACACATTGCACCTAATTTATAGTTGGGTAACAAAGTAAATTAGTACCTTGATAACTAAGGCGTTATTTTAAAGTATATAGGGTCAATTAGTAAACAGGGTCAATGCGTTATCCCTTGATCCTATTTGGGCATTAACACTGATCTTTGCAGGAATTTACTTATAAGCAGGTTATTTTGTTGTTAGGCGAAGCGTTCTAAGTTGATTGGTTGTTGATAAGGTAGATAAGAGTTAAATTACAAGGTTGGCTGGTTGGTTGATGATGCGGAGTGATTGATGGCTCCACACTGTGATTGAGTTTGTGATTATCAAGTGTGAACGCTGCAGATAATGATCCCTTTAATGGCCCTCATATCCCTTGCATTACCCACTCTGCCTTGCATTATCTTGATGGTTTCTCTGGTAGAAAAGGTCTAGAGGTCGAGTCTACTGACTAAATTTACCATTACTCTGAGATGTTGGAGCTGGAGTAAGCTTAACATGCTTCCATTCACTTGTTTTCCCCCATTTTCATTCTCCGCCTTAATAGACGTAAAATAAACTTGGAATTTCCTAAGCTTAGGTCACCCCTTTTAGATAAATATGTACCCTTCAAATGTATTTAAACATTGTCTGTACTAATATTTCCTTAACAGTGTTTGTTAAACTTGTTAATTAATATCCACAGTTAAATTTATTTTATCAATCCAGGGTGTTTAGTAAAACTTACAACTTCAAGTATACAACGCCCGACGATATTCCAAACATAATAATCATACAAAATTCAAAATGATGTGTACGATTACTAACTAGTTTATTATCCTACAATTCACAATGAAAAGAGTTTTATAATACTTTGGGTTACTTATTACTCATCACAAATTAATCATGTTCGCTATAAATATAGTAATTGTCTAATGATTTTTTTAGCGTACGTAGCTTGTAGAATGTCGTAGACAAATAAAATAAAATGTATGTTGGTTTAATTGTTGAAAAGTTATGTGAGTTATAAATATTTTAATACAACTAAAATAAATATTCACCTACCATCATAATTTAGATAATACTACCATCAGTTTAGATAATGCTAACATCAATTTAGACAAAAAACTTACTAATTTTTTTCTTTCCTAATTATTAGGTTTTTATTAGCTTGCTTTCTTGTTTGTTTGTTTGTCCAGTGCAAATCTTGCAATCGATTTTTAACTGACTTCCCGAGTAGCTTTACATTTGAAACTTTTAGAATAGCTTAAAACACGATGGCAATGCAATATTTTAATCCTTTTAGCCATCTTTCAGCAGAATTTAATTCGTTTTCAGCAAATTTTGCTTTATAGAAAGTTAGTTCGGAAAAAAATCCGCAAGTTTTATTTTAATGTTATTTGTTTTGACATGTCCCATATTTACAATCTTCATATTGACTGTTTTCAAATTTATGATTTTTTATTAAGAGCCCGCGGGAGTGAGTTGTGTTGTCACCTTCTCTCCAGAGATAGCGCTGCTTTTCACAAGTTTTTTTCAACCCCTTGTTTATTTTGGGAGGAAAAGGAAACGCCCACATTACCCCTCCCATTATTATGACATAACGTTGGCCATTGCATTTTTTTAAAGATAAATAAAAAAACAGAAATGTATAAATATTAATTTCTTTAATTTATATCACTTTACGGAAATATTAGAAAATTTAGATTTTAATTGATAAAATATTTTTATAAACAAGAATTTTAATGAATATATTTAAATTTAATAATATATGTAATTTGTGCTGCAATAACTATAACTAGATTATTAAGTAAAGTAGAAAATTTATTTTCAAATGACAACGGCACCCCCTTATAAATAAATTAAACAATTAAAATAATTAAGGCATCGTTAGATTTGCATTAAAAAGTTCTACAACTTTTATTTTTACCTACTGGTTTTCATGAAATTTGAATTTAAACTTGAAAACTAATATTTTTGGAAATTTTAGATATCGGAGTTAGTGAAACATCTGTAAAATTTCATAAACATATTATCTTGAAGGGTTTTTTATTTTTTTGTTTTCTAAAATATAAAAAATGGCGGATTACGGCTAAACTAAGCCGAAATCGAATAAACGTTACTGAGCACTTCAGACATATTTTCACATGTAGAACACTGTTCTGAATATGCTTTTATGTGGGTCATATTTTACATTAGTACTATTATTTACAATACTGAAATATGACTTTTTAAGCCCATAAGCATCCACGGTTAGATTTAATCATGTAATTTTAGATCCTCTGGTAATGAACTCATTCAAAGGTGTTTTTCACTCATTATACTAAAAGTATCTTCAACGGCTATTAACAAGATTCTACGATGCCTTTAACAATATATAATTCTTCTAGTATAATCAATTTATACTCCCACGCATTATCCTCTATCACTAAAAATGTTTTTAGTATTAACAACGAAAAATCGTTACCTGGCCATTGTCGGAATATTCAGGGCGTCCTATTAATTTATGTTGATACAACGGCATCCCTAAAGATCCGCTTGAAAAGAACCTAGCACTTTATTGTAAGTACTTTATTATAATTGTTTTGGAGGATATCTCAGTAGCTCATTACTACAGAACCCACTTTAGACGCAGGAAGTTTAGGTGTGACTCCTAACTCTGGCTCATGACCATGCCCAGTTGTCACCCGGATATCGTGAAATAAATTGGAATCTACTTTGGGGAAGTAGGATCCTTTGGTCATGCGGGTGCCATGTTATACAGCTCATGAAGTCATTGCTCTGACCCACGTAATTACCAAATAATGCAGTTCACAGGATGTTGCGCCACGAATTATTATTTAAGAAATGGGTACCGAGCACCTATGGCGCTCGAAAGAAAGAGTAAAAACTTAGCAACCACCCTCGATCGTGTAAGGCTCATTTTTCTTCTCTCACCAACCTCTCTTCACGGGGGCATATTGATGGCACCTTTTAGATTCGGTTTTGGCGAGATCCTTTGAACAGAGATTTGTCCATTTATAATATTTAAGATTATTTAAGGGAAAGTTTTGTCTTATGATCCTCGACTGCATTGTTCTCCAAGTGTGTGATAGCGACTCATCATAAATGAGTTGTTGTTCAATAACCAAACAACGTCTTCACACAGAATAATTGTATTAAACAAATGACCTTTTGGCTGATCTAATGCAGCTTTCTTCACATAATTTGGCGGTTATAAGGAGACTTACTTTAAAAGTCCTAGTCACTTGCACAACAGCCGAAATCAGTCAATTGCTTAATATAATCATTCTGTGTTGAAGTTTGGCTATAGAAACTACACCTCTTTTATGATTTTTTTTAAAACATATTTTTAGAAAATATTCTGTTAATTCCATTTTTTTTTTTTTTTTTATGGACTCTTCGTAATAAGTACACTCAGTAAAAAAGGAGGAGGGGTGTCTCTGAGACCTTGAGGAGAGGAATAAGAACTGACTCTTTAGGAAAGCTGGATAAAATAACATGATTCGGGAAGGAGTTCGTATTAAATTGCTTATTGATTCTTTTTAAACTTGGTCCAAGCGTTTGTTTTTCTACATTTATCTCTTATATATATTTTCAGTAATTCCCCTAAGGGTTACGAAACAGAGCTGGATGCTTCCCGTCCTGCAACTGACTCATATATCCCTTTCTTATTTATTATTATTTTATATCGGCATTATTAAAAAAAAAAAAAAAATCGGTGCTGTTTTCCTCGTTAGGTTTTAGACCTTGTATTGAGTAAAATTGAATATAGCATAGGATAGTAAAATATACTATATTATGACTAAGGGCTCACAAATAAACACTAAACAAACGTCATGGTTGACTAAGCCTATCTTAGGCGTCATTATGGATGGTGTTTCCACCATCCACTATAACGCGGTCACCATTGAAAGACTTAGAACTCCATTATGAAACCAACCGCGGAATCCTAAGCACTAAGATAAGCCAATCAACAATGTTTTCTTGATATTCAATATTAATTTATGGACCTATGTACTTACATAATTCGTCAAGTGCGGGCTAAATACTGGTCTTATATTACTTTGCTTTGTAAGTTTCATCGCACATTTCCGTTTCCCCAATTTTAAACCACTTTCCGTGATCCAATCTTCCTCAAATTTTGCACATAGATACAACTTAGGCGAAAAATACAGAAACAAAAAAAAAAAATAAAATAAATAAATGGCGTCAAATTTATTTGCTTTTCAAGTTTCATCGCACACCTATTACCCCAATTTTTAACCACTTACCGTCAGTTAATCTTCCCTAAAGTTTGCACATAGATACAACTAAGGTGAAGAATACAGAAACCAAAAAAAAAAAAAAAAAAAAAAAAAATTGGCGTCAAATTTATTTGCTTTTTAAGTTTCATCGCACACCTATTACCCCAATTTTGAACCACTTACCGTGATTCAATCTTCCCCAAATTTTGCACATAGATACAACTAAGGTGAACAATACAGAAAAAAAAAAAAAAAAAAAAAAAAAAAAAAAATTGAAAATAAGACCAGTTTTGAAAAATGGCATTTTTATATTAATTATTTTATCAATTCATTGGGTAATTAATATGTATATGTAATGCTGAGATATATTTTTATAAATTACTTTTGCCTAGCTTTGTATATTATACTGAGTGGTTCAAAAGTCTCCCCTCCTCTCTTAACTTATAAACGGTTTGAGGTAAAGTAATGAAACTTGAGGAATCCGTACCATGTAAATGGGAAGTTTGTTTTCATGCTAACGCACACTTGGGGCAACCACCCATTTTGCCCCTAGGCCACGCAACTTCAAAATTTCAAATTGGAGTGTATATTTTTGATAGCAGATTTGGATTCTACAGTGAAAAATAAGAATATTTTACTTGAAACCTTTTTTCTATCCCCAATATTTTGCCCCCGAAATGGGGCAAAAGTATAAAAGTGGTAGATTTCAGCGCCAAGGGGCCAAATGGGTTGTTTGTTGCCCCTAGTACGCGAGCGGATGGATACTCACCTTTACATGGTATACGGATCCCCCAAGTTTCAAACCGTTCAAAAGTTAAGAGGTGGGGGGGTTAACTTATTACACTAGCTACATAAATTATTGTACATACTTAAAATAAATTTAGCATCATACCTTGTGAAGTCATATGGAAGACTAAATTTTTTTATTATTTTCTGTAGTAATATCAAACTTGTCAAAATAAAACAGAATAAATACCTTTACATTTATATCTAATATAATGAGCGTATAAGGTGTTCTCATATCAGGTTTAAATTTACTACACCAAGCAAATTTTAATTTCTTAAAGTGGGCCGGCGGTTATTTAACCACCCGAGAGCTGTGTGCAGATGGGTTTGACACGCGTTTGGGCTATAGGGAAAAAATATATATTCATGAAAGCCATGTGGAGACGTCAGTACATAATTTTTCCCACCCTTCCTTCCTTGTGTGCTTCCACATTGTACCGCTTAGGTTATAAACAAAGCCAAATATATTATTAAAATTCAACACAATATAACTTTCTAAAATAATTGTTTGAAAATTTAAAAACAAGTTTATATTTACTACGTAAACGGATGACTCGAAACATAAAAACAAATATATAAACAAGATGGAAGAGAACTAGAAGGTTTCGTTCAGGTTTACGTCATCGCGAGGATTTTGGAACAGTACCAACGTTTTGCGCGTTAAGATAAGACAGCCATAGATTAAACATACGTGCGTCAAAAAAGCGTGTTTTATACCCAGTTTTAGACCTAATCTCAACCACTAGGAAATAGAACTATTACTACTCATTTATGGATATATCATTGAAATAAGTAACAATTTACTGGTGGGTATATAAGGTAATTCCTAATTTAGAAGGCATTGTTAATTGTTACCTTAGAGTTAGGATTCTCTCTATAAAAGCGAACTTCTTACGTTTATTAGGGTTTCATAGTCCGTCCGTCGATCTTTGGTTTATATCCTCCGAACCGTTTACGATGATAGAGAGTTGACATTTAAAATACTGGCGTAACTTTTTGACCCACATCTTGGGAAAATACAGAGAATTTAAACATTTAATATATATGCTCATGCGCAATGCGCAAAAATTCGATTACCAATTACAAATTCGATTATCAAAAAAAGTAGTTTACAAATCTATATAAACATTTTTTAAATTTCATTTTTTGTTGCATTTGTAAGTTGAAATATACCCCAAAAATAAATTCAATAAACTTGAATGTAAATACTTCCCTGTGATTTTATTTTATATGTCATTGGTAGCTCATACCCATTTAAGCTGCTTACCTTTGGACTTATATAAAAATAGTAAACTACTTACTATATAAAAAATAGGTTATTTGTATTGTATTATATGCCTTGAGTATTTTATGTAGATAAATCGTTTCGATTATATAATTATTTTGGATTGTGTAAGATTATTATAATATATCAATATCTTTTATTACTTATCAATTGGCACATATATTGCTTACCCAGTTTTTAATTTCCTTTGTCCACAATGCATGAGAAAACATTAAAAACAGAACGACGTATTATTTTCGCGAACCTCAGATTTAAGATGTATTTTGAATTATGGCTATGGCTCAAATCCAGTATTAATGTGGCCCATGGGACAGGTTAATATCCGAATAATTGGTAGGCTATGTATCAGTTGAAATGTTGCCAGTGCTCGTGGAAAGTGTTTGTTAAAGATCTATCTTCCCCACCTCATGACCTTGCCCCACCTCTCAAAAATTAACATCTTATGAATGTCGAACAATAATTGTACTTTTATAAAGTGAATAATGTTGATAAAGCTTTAAGTGCACATGTCTGTCTGTTTTCTTGGGAAACATCTATTTTTCGAAATTTGATGTTATTTTCTTTCCGCTGAAATCAAAGCCGAAATGAAGCAACCCCTTGTTAAAAACTTTATAAATATAAGTACTTCTTAAGATTTTTACTCCCCCATTTTTTTGTTTTTTTACTGGTCTTATATTACTTTGCTTTGTAAGTTTCATCGCACATTTCCGTTTTCCCAATTTTGAACCACTTCCCGTGATTCAATCTTCCCCAAATTTTGCACATAGATACAACTAAGGTGAAGAATACAGAAACCAAAAAAAAAAAAAAAAAAAAAAAAAATAGGCGTCAAATTTATTTGCTTTTTAAGTTTCATCGCACACCTATTACCCCAATTTTGAACCACTTACCGTCATTCAATATTCCCCAAATTTTGCACATAGATACAACGAAGGTGAAGAATACAGAAACCAAAAAAAAAAAAAAAAAAATGGCGTCAAATTTATTTGCTTTTTGTTTCATCGCACACCAATTACCCCAATTTTGAACCACTTCCCGTGATTCAATCTTCCCCAAATTTTGCACATAGATACAACTAAGGTGAAGAATACAGAAACCAAAAAAAATAAAAACAAAAACAAAATGGCGTCAAATTTATTTGCTTTTCAAGTTTCATCGCACACCTATTACCCCAATTTTGAACCACTTACCGTCATTCAATATTCCCCAAATTTTGCACATAGATACAACTAAGGTGAAGAATACAGAAACCAAAAAAATAAAAACAAAAACAAAATGACGTCAAATTTATTTGCTTTTCAAGTTTCATCGAACAACTATGGTGAAGAATACAGAAACCAAAAAAAAAAAAAAAAAAAAAAAAAATAGGCGTCAAATTTATTTGCTTTTTAAGTTTCATCGCACACCTATTACCCCAATTTTGAACCAGTTACCGTCATTCAATATTCCCCAAATTTTGCACATAGATACAACGAAGGTGAAGAATACAGAAACCAAAAAAAAAGTTGAAAATAAGACCAGTTTTGAAAAATTGCATTTTTATATTAATTATTTTTAGAATATAAATGGATATATTTGTTTATACATTTTATTTCCATTCTTTAAATAACTATTATGATAAAGGGATATTATGTCCAATGTACTTTAAGACAAAGGAATATTTCACTTATTTTTTTATAAGTGGTGTACAGTCTAAGGAAGTGCCGATATATTTATAATAATAAATTAATTAAATAAGATATTTTGAGCTTGCGTTTAGTATCGCTATGTATGTGAGAAAGTTTTGTTCAATTTTGACAGACTTTTTTTTAATTTTCTATTTTTGTGGACCTCTGACTTTAGATTTAAGTATTTAAGTCGGGCAATTCGTATCGTGTTATATTTATTTTTGCAGATTACTGAGTTGTTATTTATATTTGACGATATAATATTTCTGCACATTTAAATTTTAAAATAATTCCACGGTCAAAGTAAGGGATTTATTTAAAACTTCTCTGATTCAATGCCTCTACTCACAGCATCTTGTCTTTGTCATTTAGTGGATATTATACAAGAAAAAAGTTAATAGTGCTATTCCACCCAAAAAAATAACTGTGTGGTAAAGGGGTGGGGTAGAATAGATACGAAATGGGACAGGTGGCTGGGAATGAAAGGTAAAAATAAAGCCGTTATAATGGGACCGATGCCAGGGGATCACATAGTCTTATATTATTATTTTGATATGGACTATGTGACACCGTGCACTGGTTCTTTGATATCTACATCCAGTCTCTAGTCAACATTGAACGTATGTTTTACCCCACATCTAGCCAGCCCCCGACTAGAAATAGATGACATCACGTATTTTTACATTGAAATAAGTATACGAATAAAGAGAGAGCACTATGAAATATTAGGCATACAAAAATAAAAATAAAAATCCAATATAACACATATTCTTTTTATAAAAATAAATGAAGTTATTTATAAAACATATTTATTTTTACTGATTGTCTTCGCAGAATAAGATGGATATAACGACTTGCGCATATTTAATAAAATCAGTCCGAGACAACTCAGACAAACTTTCTCATTACGAGTTCATAATTACTTGGCCTAGTGTTTTCTATTTATTAATTATCAAGTTTTCCTTGGTACATTTAATTATTATTTAACATTTTATCAAAATGTATCATAAACGTAACTTCTTCTCGGCGGGGAATCGAACCCAGCTTCTCTCCGTCCGCGTTTAACCTCAGTTACCTATTGAGATTACTTTATACAAGTTATTACAATTACACATCAAGATAGCTTTATAGAGTTTATAGTAATTACTTGGGTTAACTGTTGTGATCGCTTTGTACACTTTATGGCAAAAACAGATGGGAGTTACAATCTAAATAAGGTGTATGTGTATGTTCTTCTTTAGACTGTTACTCCACTTATAAAAACCGAAGTGTAATGAGCCTTTGTCCCAAAGTACATTGAACTAAACATCCCTTCATAGTTATTTAGACAAAGGAATGTATAAATAATGATATCCATTTATATTCTAAAAAAAACATAGGGGAGTAACCATCTAAAGAAGTACCCAATTTATTACAATTACTTGTGAAAACTACTTCATACAATTTAATAATATTACTAGAGTTACCTATTGAGATCGCTTTATACAATTGATTAAATTTACTTAAGTTACCTTTAGAAACTTAAGTATTTAATCTTCTAGACATTTTGAGAAATCGAAATATTAGTATGCTATTAATTTTTTCACCCCCAACATTGTAAGTATTGAATACTCCAAGAAATAATTTTCATATTAATTAAACAAGTAATTGTAATCTTGTTGCTCTATTTAACTTGATGCGTGTATGAATTAATTTTGGTCTAGAAGCAATACAGTCATAGTAAGAAAAATAAAAGCATTTTGTCTTAAAATATGCCAAATACAATTATTACAATTATGAAAAGAAAATAATAATAATAACTTTTTTCAGGCATATAGAAACCTGGCCAAATAAGGTGTGTGCAATCGGTCTGTATTGTCATTTGCTAGAGTGGTTTAATAGAACCAAATCAGTTTTATTTACTAAGCATTTAACAAATAGTCCAGGAGATAGAGTGCAAATAAGTTTTTGACTAACATCAAGCTGAGAATTTTGTGTAAAATTTAATCTTTTGGTGCCTTTTACATAGTCGGCTAAGTTGGTCTGTGGGACATAGCTTGGAATTAGGCATTAAAAAAAACGGTGGAGAGCGGCCAAGTCCCGCCAATTATGGTGGACAGTCTGATTTGCATGATTCTGAGTACAATATTAGTTAGTAGAATGAAAATGAAGTTGATGTTACTTTGTCACTTGATAGGTTAGTTAGTCAAATATTACTCCAAATCAAAGGGGTCACCTATTAAGTGACAAAGTAAAATCAATTTGATTTTCGGTCTACTAACTAATTTTGTATACTCGCAGGATCATGAAAATCACACTGCCCGGCGGGACTATAATTGGTACAGGATAATTGGTACAGATGAGTTTGTCTTTTGATAGGTTTATTATTTAAAAATTACCCAAAATCCAAGTGGTCACCTATTAAGTGACAAACTAACATGAACTTGAAAATCACATTGTCTACCATAATTAGAGGGACATGGCCGCCCTCCACCGGTTTTTTTTTTTTTTTTTTTTTTTTTTTTCAAGCTATGTCCCGTAGTTTTTGGAAATTTCGAAAAAAATATTATTTTATTTTTTATTGACAAAATACGTTTTTAGGGTCCGTAGGCAAAACCAAGGACCCTTATATTTTCCTGCGTGTGTCTGTCCGTCCGTCCTCTCGCGTGCTCTCACGGCTACACCTTTCGTCCGATCACTTTGAAATTTGGCATGTATGTGTCTTGTACCTGCCCACATATTTTAAAAATATAGCGACTTAAAAAAAATATTTAAAAAAAAAAAAAAAATAGGGTAAAAAAACTTAAGGGTTAACATTTTTTTTTTTTTTCGACACCGTGAGGGGTATCATATGAAAGGGTACGTCGAGCTGATTACAAAAATATATAATTCTTTGGATATAACTTTGATAGGGCGAGCGTAGGCAAGTTTGAAGTGGGAGTGAAACGTGTCCCCTCCCTCTATCTCGCTTATGTGAAGTGCAAAAAATCTGAAAAAATTCCTGAACATTCTTCGACCAAAAGTAAAGATACCACTTTTTGGAAATTTCGAAAAAGAATATTATTTTATTTTTTATTGACAAAATACGTTTTTTATAATTATGGTCTTTTCGATGTATTTATATGGTTGTAGTCCGGTTCAGTGGAAAAAAAAATACTTTATCAGAGTGTGTTTTGAGAATATCAGACCCTTAGAATGGTTCAAAGTAAGCTTTTTAGCATTTTAAAAAAACACTGTTTATACACTTTCTAGTTAAACACTGTATAGTGTGGCCTACGGACCCTCGCTGTGTGCTGACTAGCACACACTTGACCTGTTTATTTTTTTTTATAATTATGGTCTTTTCGATGTATTTATGTATATGGTTGTAGACCGGTTCAGTGGCAAAAAATACTTTATCAGAATTTTGTTTATGTGTTTTGAGAATATCAGACCCATAGGATAGTTCAAAGTAAGTTTTTTAGAATTTTAAAAAACACCATCAATAGGGTACTACTTAAACTATACAGTGTGGCTACGGACCCTCGCTGTGTGCTGCCTAGCACACGCTTGAACTGTTTATTAAAAGTACTGAAATCGAGTTTTATTATTCATAAACTATCTTTGATTGTTATTATTTATTCTAATTGGTTTTATTTACTCTAATAAGTTCTCCAAATGCCGATTGGAAGCCCTCGGAGACATTTGCCAGTCATAATTGCATTGTTCGCTAGTCTAACATTATCAATAATAATTTTTAATAAATTTTTATTTTTAATAATTTGTTCCACTTTCATTTTTGAAAAAAAAAAAATTCTAGACTTCAGAGTTATTATTTTAAATTAATACAATAAGATAGAGCGTCACAAAAATGGACTAATAGGGGCTGAGGGTTGTCTCTATTATCAAAGTCCGTTTTATAACTGTTATTTCAAAGAATGATGCAAAAGGGTGCATTTCAGTGGTAGTACAGTAGTTAGTTATAAAAATTGTTTATCTTACATCAAATAAAATATAGCCTTAAACATAAGTTTAATTAGCGATTTTTGACGAATACTAACAAAATATAACATGTTAAAGGGTCTCGGTCGGGCGACGAATCGTGAAATTTCATAGAAATTAGAATAATACTTTTTGTCCGCTCTAAAAGGGTTAATTATTGTGAGGTTCTACTGAACTGAATTATTCTTGAGTATATTCCTTTATGAATTAATCGCTGTTTTCATCATCTTCCTCAGCAATGCAGCTCTCGGAGAACCTGGGCCTGCAGCACTTGTGCACGGTAGGGTGGGTCGAATTTAACTTTTTTTAAAAATTCTGAACTACGATGGGCTAAAAAGTTGACCGTTGGTATGAAAACACCAGGAAAAAAAATTGGGCTCATTTGAACAACCCCTAGGTGGAGCACACCAGCCCTGAAATTTTGATATTTGGGGTAATCCTTAAAAATAGTGATTTTTGTGATTTTCATGCTTTCTAAGTGCTTTAATGCTACACTTTTGACTTAAAATTCATTTTAACAGGTTGTGCACATATATTGCAATAAAAAAAATCACCAAAATAAATTGTGGGGGGGGGGGAGATTTCTTTTTTTTTAATTTACTTCAAATTTTTAAGCTCTTTTTAGTTTTTTGATGACTTAAAAGGTATTAAATTAATATTCTAATATAAATATTATAATTTCAGCTCTAAAATAAATTGTGGAGGGGGGGGGGGGTATTTTCTATTTTCTTATATTTACACAAAATTTTAAGCTACTGTCTTAGATGACAGAATATAAGATTTAATATAAAAATATTTGTAGCTCTCAGCTATTTGAGGCAACTGCAAAAAATTAAAGGGGGGGGGGGGGGGGGAGTTTTCTAATTCTGTGTCAGTTTGCTGCAGATTAAGAAATTTAGTTAGTTACATGAAACAAGTCAGGTTGTAAATATCTAGTTTTAAATATGGTACCTTATACATCCTTCCATGCTAATAATTTATTTTTCTGTTTTTAAAGTGTTTTATATTTCAGATTTTAAGACAAGTTTTTCGGAATATTACCGTGGGCAGATAAAAAAGATAAGGGATTAATTAGCCCTTGTGGTGCAAAATATAAGAACGTGCCCTTAAACCAACAGGTGTTTTTTTTTTATAGATCTAAGAACAGTTAGGTGAACGATGATAGGCTCATCATAGTGCATTGATCAAAAAAGCCGAAAGGTTTGCCAAGCATAAAAAATACTTGGAAAGGACTTCACTCTGTGAACTTGTACCTTCAACATCAAATGTAAACAGATTTCAAGTTTTAACTTCTTTGTCTGACAAGTCGTCATCTTCATCCTCTCTTACAACCGAAGACTCGGGCACTGAGTTTAAAGATAAATCACTGAAACATGTTTCATCTGAGATGAGGTTACCGATCACTACTGTAGCCGAAATAGCTCAGCGAACGCACATTTCTAGTAGAGCAGCAGCAATGATTGCTTCGGCCTCACTTTTGATTCAGGATTAATACCAAGTAATAGTCAAACCAACGTAATAGATAAATCTTCGCAGAGCAAAGAATGGTGTCCTCAAAAAATGGAAGAAGAATCCATGATATTAGAAGGGCTTTATTTTGATGGCAGGAAAGATGACACTATTAAACTTATACAGAAGAGAGCCAAACATCATAAAACCCTAGTAAGGGAAGAGCATTTTATTCTTGTACAAGAGCCTTCGTCAAAATACATAAGATTTGTTAGCCTTTCATCAGGCACGGCGCGGAAAGTGTTTCATCAGCAATCGTTATACGTTTCTGTGAATAAATAAAGCGGTTACATCGAAATTATATGTGTCATAGGGAGTGATGGTACCAATGGGAACACTGGAGTAAGAAGAGGAATAATTATACAGTTAGAGTGTAAATTTGAAACACCTCTTCTATGGTCTATAAGCCTGCTAAGTGGCAATGACCCTTTAAGACATCTATTTCAACACATAGATAGTAAAACAAAAGGACTTAGATTTTTTGAAGGAGCAATTGCAAAGGCTGTAGAAATATGTGAAAGTTTACCAATTGTAGAATTTGAAGCCATCCCTACTACAATTACGTCGAATTTATATATCAGTGATTTAAGCACGATCCAAAAATATTTATTAGTCTGGGTGTATTTGATCGTTTCTGTTCACTAGAATTAGCCAACAGAAATCCTGGAAAAATGGCACACAAAAGATGGCTAACAACTGCTAATAGTGTCCTTCGTTTTTATGTCGCTTGTGATAAACCATCTAAAGAACTTATAACAATAGTAACATTTATTCAACGAGTTTATGCTCCTTCCTGGTATAATATTCAAGAAAACTATTATGTGAAAGATGGAGCAAAACATTGGCAAACCTTTCGGCTTTTTTGATCAATGCACTAGATTTTTTTGTATCATCGTTCCCCTAACTGTTCTTTGATCTATAAAAAAACTCCTGTTCGTTTAAGGCCACTTTCTTATATTTTGTTTTTATATCTTAAAATCTAAATTATAAAACACTTTAAAAACAGAAAAATAAATTATTAGCATGGAAGGAAGTATAAGGTACCATATTTAAAACTAGATATTTACAACCTGACTTGTTTCATGTAACTAACTAAATTTCTTAATCTGCAGCAAACTGACACAGAATTAGAAAACTCCCCCCCCCCCCTTTAATTTTTTGCAGTTGCCTCAAATAGCTGAGAGCTACAAATATTTTTATATTAAATCTTATATTCTGTCATCTAAGACAGTAGCTTAAAATTTTGTGTAAATATAAGAAAATAGAAAATACCCCCCCCCCCCCTCCACAATTTATTTTAGAGCTGAAATTATAATATTTATATTAGAATATTAATTTAATACCTTTTAAGTCATCAAAAAACTAAAAAGAGCTTAAAAATTTGAAGTAAATTAAAAAAAAAGAAATCTCCCCCCCCCCCACAATTTATTTTGGTGATTTTTTTTATTGTAATATATGTGCACAACCTGTTAAAATGATTTTTAAGTCAAAAGTGTAAGGATTACCCCAAATATCAAAATTTCAGGGCTGGTGTGCTCCACCTAGGGGTTGTTCAAATGAGCCCAATTTTTTTTCCTGGTGTTTTCATACCAACGGTCAACTTTTTAGCCCATCGTAGTTCAGAATTTTTAAAAAAAAGTTAAATTCGACCCACCCTAGTGCACGGCCTCGCTGTTGTGCACGGCCTTCCATCTCCTTACTCCTATCCTCCTCAGATCGTTCTCCACCTGATCTAGCCAGACCTGACAGATTTACCATCATGCAAATTCTTAGCCACCCTATTCTCTGGCATTCTCTCTACGTGACCTAGCCATCTCAGCCTATTTGTCTTAATTTCAGCCACTAGGTCCGGTTTGCTGTAGAGAATATTATGTAGGTAGCTCTTTGTTCCACCTAAGTCGTTATTTTAATAAAATTCTTCAGTTATTCTTGAGTATTCTTTTTATTTTTATCCATTTTTAAATACCGGTTAAAGGAATTAACTACGGATTTTAAGCTAAAGGCAACATTGAGCTCCTAAGGCAGATCAGCACGAAAAACAGCATTGCATGGTTTTCCACGCATATTGAAGCACAGTTTTGTGGGGCAGTTTGACAATGGTAGGGTTAGTTTTGTGGTAAACTCCTCACATAAGCAGATTCCTTTTTTTAAAAGATTAATATGTATTTAAAAATTGCTCCATGCACGATCGAAGCGAGTTATAGTTTTCTGTGTCAGATCCACAAATAGCGAGTAGGCTGCGGTGGTACAGTATTGCTCTGCCCTGCTCTGTGTCTCAAAGTACCCCAACCTTATTACATGGTTTTATTCCCTAATTAGTTTTGCAAAATTCCGTGTCTTAAAATACATACTAACTTTGACTTTTATTCTCTAATAAGATTTATTTTTAACATCAGGGGGGATGTTAAAAATAGTTTGAGATAGAAAATAGATTGAGCAAACTCGGTGCATGCCCTGCTGGACGGGGGGTGGAATCTGCCACTTTACGCTGCCACTTAATATGATCATCAGTGTGGTAAATCAGTGTGGTCATCAGTGGTCATATCTCCTCCCTAGGATTCGAACCAGTTACATCGATAATGACCTTGGTATCAAGCGAAAGCTTCCCAAATAAATTATCATTCTTTGAGTAATGATTATGTGTTGATATGAATATTAAAAACAAGAAAGTGGACTGTAGGTTTTAAAATGATTATTTAATGTTAATAATAAACTACACTTTACATAAAATGACCATGAAACATGAGATGAGAGATTGAGACTGAGGCTACTTATATGAAGGTTACAAACAGACTGGTTGAATCAAAAACACAGAGAGATGAGCAAATCGCCCCTAGTGGCCACTTTAAGAATAAAAAATACGGAGCCCTGAGGGGTGCTGCCATCTAGGGAATGAACAAGAATTAACGACAGTCCCAACAAGTAATTTAACTAGATTACATTACTTTGGTTTACAAAATCCGGGATAATAGAAATAAATGAATTGTCTTACAGCTAAACAACTCCCATTGATGATCTCATCGAGTAGATGAGTGAAGTGGCCGGATAACCCCTGTCCTGTAATGACCCAGGCTGTTGAACGGGACTAAGCCCCCCCCCCCCCCAAAAAAAAAACAAACTCCCATTTTTAATGATAAATAAACCTTCCTATTGTTTGTTGATTATACAAATCAGAACAGCTAAATATTTCGTTAAAAAACACTAATTTCAATACAATTTTTTTTGTACAACTATCTTGTAATTTCAATGCATTTAGATTATTAGTGGCAACACTGGTAAATTTATCAGAATTAAAATCAGAAAAATTAAACAGCTGGTAACTATTTATCTTTGTGCATATAAATTTCTGAACTTTCAGACAAATATTTCTTGACATCGTGCTTATAACATTTAATTTTGGTCTCCAGATAGACTCAGGTAGTTTAATTTGATTTAATAATGTTTTAATTAAATTTAGATGCAATATATTATACTTCTTTAGTAGTTCCGAAAGAGTTAAATAGAAATGTTATATGTTTATTACAATATATATTTTTATATTTTTAGAAACAAGTCACGGCACTCTAAAGACTAGGTCAAGTCCTTAAATGCACCTAATTTTGCATTTAGAATTTTTTTAATAAACTATTCATATGATATTAATTAAACATTTATTAATGACTTAGTTAGACCAAATTACATAAAAAATTGTTTGGAATAATATATTCATAACTTTATTAAACTTCGATGTTGGTATATTTGCATTTTTAGAAATATAATTTTAAAAACTAGACACGCTGCTTATTAATAATTTTCATTCTTTACTTCCATAAATCGTCCCGAGGTCCCCCAAAAACTATGAACAAAAACCATAAACATATTTTTTCTTTTATAAACAGTTCCAGTAAGAATATTGTTTATTAAGAATTATTTTTTTAAATAAATATATATGTATTTGGTTATGTCGATTGCACGTGATCCCTATAACTTTTTTAATTATTTCCTCGTGGCTTTTTTTAAAAAAAACAGTATTTTTGTTGTAATATTCTCAAGACAAGAGGAATTATTGATTTGTTGATTCAATTTAATTTTAAGTAAAGGTTAAAGGTAAAACCAATTCATAACAGTACAATAGTATTAAATTATCCAACTTTAAAAAAATGACATATTAAAAAAAAAAAAAAAAAATACTTGTTAAAAGTATATATGCTAAATTACGATAACTTTTACGTCTGTAATTTGCATATTTATGCTTATATGAAAATATATGAATTCCGTTGCGGACTAATAACCCGTTTAAAACTTCTTTTGTAAATTCAGAGGTCACGTATTAGGTGTTATTTAAAAAGTTTAATAACTAAATACTCGTATATTCAACAATAAGAATAAATTGGCATATTTTAAGATAATAATTTCGGGCATGTCGTATAAGTTTTAAGTGACTTTTTTTATAAATACTTAATGGCAAAAACATTCCTTTCAAGGATAAGGGAAATTAATCTAAGGGATATATCTAACCTTAAACTTGGCTTCGAGAAAAGGGTCCCTTATAAGCTGTTGGTGCAACATTACTCGAAAATCGCGTGATACTTCAACCTTATCCGTTAATGCTCGGCTGCCGGGTACCTTATCCTTATAATTATTATCAAAGGCGAAGGGCAAGTTACCAGGCTCAAGGTAGCCCTTTGGCTGCTCCGGAGGGCTTACAGATTAACGATATCACATAATGGTGTATCAGAGCCTTCTTATCATGTTAGAGTAATATGTCTTTAAAAGATTCTCTTTTCGGATAGCGATAACTTTAATTCATTGCTTGATATATGAAGACATTATATTATTGGATTTGCATGTATAAGATATTTGAATTTATACGAAGATCTGGAAATTCGAAAATTTGTCGATATCGAGAAATATATCTATTGTCGATTTTCGATCTAAATCCGTTTACAAATAATTTCGTTAACAAACTACAGGAAATCCTCAAACCATAAGGAAAAGCCAACAATCCTATACTTTTTAGCGTCCTTTAGTCTTCGATAAAGACCTTTATAATATCTCTATACTCTCCACTCTCTTTATAGCTTTTGAAAGGGAAACTTATAACATTAAAAGCACTGGTTTCCTATTCCTTGGAGAGCGGTGCCATTATATAGCGGCCGTAATTTAGCGGTCGTGACTTTACAAACGTTGACAGAATAAACTAAATAACGTTGGTTATCTATGTAGCGTTGACATCCACAACGTCAACGGAGAACGTCAAAAAGCGGTGACGCCTTTTTTATGACCGTCATAGCGGTTAACTAGTTTTGCAACTTTTTTTGTAGAGTTGAACATTGTATGCAATAAAAAGAGTAAATGCAATGTAAACCAGTGAGGAGGATGAAATATTGATTGATTTTGATATGAATCAAGATGCTCTCAATGTCGTTTTAAGTTGATGTCGTTTTCATCTATGGTCACCGTTAAGAAGGCCGTCATTTTACGTCCACCTCAGTGACGTCATCTCCCGCTATATTATGGCCGCTAGAGTTAAGTCGACAGTCATTTTACGTCCACCTCAGTGACGTCATCTCCCGCTATATTATGGCCACTAGAGTTAAGTCGACAATCATTTTACGTCCACAGCAGTGACATCACGACCGCTGTATAACGTCACCGCTCTCCTAGGAAACCAGAGCTTTAGGGTGACATGATGCCATCGTATATATGATCGAATACAATACGACAACCCTAGAATACGGAGGAGTTCAAAGAAAATATATCGATGATCCTCACCTCATTGAAGCGAGCGTATATGCGAACTTCTTACATTCAACAAAATATACATCCTGCCTGTCTGACAGGTACGTTTACGAGTCCGACGACAACTCGTGTATAAGTTGACCAATTTATTTGAAATTTGGTATTCATGATCCTTTTAGTAATGACTAAGTTCGTTATCAGTCCAAGAGCTCGAGCGCAACGCTCGTGTAAACGTAGGTTTATTTTTGAAAAGATTTTATCATCACCTATTTGATGAGACGGACCTTTTTTTACAAATACATTTTTTTATCCTCAACACCCCTATGAATTAATAAGGATCGTTAAAACTATTAAAGCAGACCTAAACGTTTAAAATAGAGAAAGCAAAGTTTTTACCGATCGTTCTAACGTAAAAATTTTAATAAAACTTCTTATATATCGTGTAAAGAACAAATTTGAACTTGATACAAGCAGAAGTTTTTGTGTAGTGAAGTGATACATTTTATAATAGTTGAAAAGGAGATGTCCGAAGCCTGTAGTTAGTGGAATAGTAAGATTGAAGGGTGGCTTCCTTACTAGACTCTCTATTAATCACACTTAACTATCAAACCTGATTATGGAAAAACGCTGTGCTTCCGAAACGCTGTTAGTGAATTATTATTTAAACAATAGACTTTCCAAAAGAGAGAGCCATAATTATCATAGACTAATCGCAAGAAAGTTTGACAAGTACAACAGAAAAACTAGTTCGTTTTTAGATATATCTGAAACATCAAGAGATGTCTGAAACTTCTATAAATTGGTCAAAACACGAAGTCGATAATGTTTTCTGATTTTCATTTCTGGCGAAAAAATCAGCCTCATTTATTTTAGGGGTAATCTGGTTCGTTTAAGTACTTAACTTTTAAAATGTAAATATTTATTTAACTAAGCCTTATTAACCAAGATCTTGAAGTAATGTAAATTATTCCAAACAACAACCCGGAAGAACTCGGACTAGAATAATAAGTAAGGTGGGGAGAGAAAATGTTTACCATGAAAAGTTTCCCCTATATATTTGATAGGTTTTTCCAGGACTAACACGAACGAAAAACCTAATAACTAACAAAAAACATTTTCTGAAATTTCCTCTCTCCGTAATACTTTTTCTCTTAACAAATAAAAAGATAATTTGGATGCTAATGGTTTTTAGAAATTTCAGGCATCGCTGAATACGATTTTATGTAGTTGTTTTTGTGGTGAAAATTTCAGCGCAATTGGAAAATTTTTCGATTTTTTACGAATTTTCGAAATTTATGCTAACTCAGAAAAATGGGTTAGGGACGGCTGAAATTTATGATTTTCCGGGCAGCTCAACAACATCTAAGGACTGATTAATATGCTCAAATTTCAGCTCTCTGGCTTCCAAACTTTGGGAGTTATGAGTGATACAGAGAGACAATTAAAAACATTCTCTGACGGTGACATACACTGAAAGACGGATAGACTGACATTCAGCTAAGAACCACTCAAATAGTCTTAAAAACACTAAAACAAATAACTTTTTTTCCGCCCTAGTGCGGAAAAAAAGGAATTCTTCACCTTAACGCACGATTAGCGAGTTTGTTTACATTTAACAATAGTTATTTATGTAACTAGGCAGCAAAATGGAATTTTACTGACGAGTGATTAGATTAGCCTCCGAGCCGAAGGCGAGGACAGGCTATGATAATTAACTGCCGAGGCGAAGCCGAGGCAGGTAATTTACCTATTTGACTGCCGAGGCGAAGCCGAGGCAGGCAATGAATAAACGAGGCAGAAATGTTTCCTTTGCTGCCTAGTTGCATACAATATTTTATCTACTTGCGGAAGAAAAATGAAGCTGCTAAAATGTTATCTTTATTAATATAAAACATAGTTAAAAACTATGTGTCATATTTATAAAGATAATAACATATGTATTAACTAAAATTAATGTTCAAATAAGAAACTTGGGAATAATAACAATAAGTGAAAAGCAAACTCAATCTATAACAACAAAATACAAAACACACGTTTATAACACATATAACTTCTGAATAAATAATGCACGCAATATAAAATATTTATTTATATTTTTACCAAAAAATTAATAAAAGTGTTAAAGATATCTTCTATTGCTTAAAAGAAAAGAAGTAAGTAGGATACATCAAGAAAAGTAGCTAGTCTAATCTAGAAAGACTTCAATAATAAAAATAATATGGATGTTCAATGTTTACATGACGCTACAGTTTAGTTAGTGACTCTACTATTTTTTTTAATTAAAGATCTACTAATCATTGAACTTATTTAACAGAATTAACAAATTATTTTATTATTAATACGTTTATTTATTATTAAATATTACTTATTTAACTATAATATATAATGTTATAAGATAGAGATAATAGTATAAACTGTTCTTGCCTAAATAAGAGGTTATGACACGCAGTGGTAAACACTGTTACTTTCTCTGCCTAGGCAGGGAAATATTTCCCTGCCTAGGCAGAGAAAGTATTTTCCTGACTGTTTTAACTACTTTCCTGACTGTTTTTAATATTTGAATGACAAATCAGGGAAATAGTACTTTCCAGCCTAAAAACAGTTAAGTAATGTTTAATTTTGCTGCCGCGAGTAGATAAAACTAGTTTGCTGTTTGTTTAATTAAAGTTACTGTTTTATCGAGTGAAAAACAATGAGTGATTTAAGTGATTATGACGAAAATGAGGAGAATAATACGCCTCCCGACATAATTAATTCGGCACAAAAATACAACTAATGAATTAATGCCATCTTTATCAAAAGAGAAATACGAACTTACATACAGCAAGTTTATTAAACATTTTTTTTCTGTATTTATTATTAAAATCTAAAATCGTAGATAAAGTACGGTACGCAACTCGTGCGAAAACTGCCTTTGCTTTGCTCGTGTGTTTTTACTACCCTCGTTATCGCTCGGGTGCAAACTCCACACTCGCATGCAAAATGCTACTTTCCGCACTAGACGCGTAATGTACATTTAGGTAAGGAAAACTAAAATCATTGTCATATAGGTTGCTCATGGTGGGAGTCATTACCGATTAGCTATTCAAAGTATATCCTACGATATATCAGACCCACTCTGCTTATAGGACTTAGGCCTTAGATTTGTAATTAGTAACTTCTTTATTCTATTTAAACTGTTATAGGGAATACATAGAAGAAATAAATAATACTATTATAGTGATTGAAAAGGCATTTAATAGACAAACAAAAAAAAAAAAAAAAAAAAAACCACACGGAGAGAAGTAAAATGAAGACAATATTATTATTTTATCAAGAATAATCTGTAATTTTTATAGCTTATAGTATAGGTAATCGAAGAATAATCAATTTTAAATGCGTTTTAATTTTTTTTTTTTTTTTTTTTTTTTTTTTTTTTTAGTACAACTTTTGAGTTACCGAACTTGTAAATTTCGATATCAGTATGAGGTTGTAAATCAGTAATTCAGTAATCTCAATTGTGTATTTAGAGATGTCAACCCTTGTCCAGTCTTTTATCTTTATTCCTCTGTCTAGACTCTTAAACAAGGTCCACATTATGCATGCTTCTATTATAAGGGATTGACTTCATTGTTATCGAAGATACCTAGATGGCAAGTTAGTAAACGAAACCAAAGTAAAACATTGGGAATAAAGAATGACGCCTTTACAGTAATAAACTAATGATAATAATAATAATTTATTTCTCACAATTTTTTTTTATAATTTAGATTTTACAATTTTTAAAATAAATTGATATCATATACATAAATCTCTTTTTACAATGGTGTGGGTGAGTACCCCTGCAACAAAGCTGATGCTTGAACCTGAAAAAGAACCTGAAGAACCTGATTTTTTTTTTAGTGAAAGTAACTTTATTGTAAAAAGCTGACTTTAAACTAACTCGTACTCTTCAGTGCAATCAAACGAGTCGAAATATGAAAGAAGATAACTGAGAGACGGTGTCGATGTAGAGGTTAGATTTACCTCTGAATAAAGATGACCTCTAGTTGTGTAAAGTTCAAAGCAGTCTTTGTACAATGAAGCTACTTTTGATTTAGTGAGATACGTCTTTCATTGTTCTTAACTAGCTGAAGCATAGCCTGGTGTATACAAAAATGAAAAATGTGGCGAATAAAAAATAAATTGGTAGTGCGTGAAGTCTCACGTAAAAAGGGTTTCGTTGCTGTTGTAAACATGAAATTAGTAAGGGGGGGGGGGGGGGGGCAAGATTTGTATGTTTTTTGACAAAATGTCGTAGAAAATTAAACGCTTTCCACAAGTATTATATATTTTCGTAATCTACTCTTCAATACCTTTCATTTGATACCTCACTCAAAATTTAAAAAAAATATTTTTTCTCTCGTGACAGGAATTAGCCGCCATCTTGGATTCCCAGTTAATCAGATCGAATTGCTATTCATATTTTTTCTATGGCCCAGCAGAACGCACATTTTGCATATTTTTTCATATTTTTAGAAACAGCGGAAATATAGTTTTAGGGGGGGGGGGGGGGACGCAAAATTTTGATGTTTTTTGATAAAATTGCGTGGAAAATTAAACGCTTTCCACATGTGTTATATATTTTTGTAATCTACTCTTCAATACCTTTCATTTGATACCCCACTCAAAATTTTAATTCATATTTTTTTTGCGTGACGTGAATTATCCGCCATTTTGAATTTGAACAGGTGACCATTTTGAGTTCGCTATATTTTTCCTGTGTGCGCGTTAAAACGTTCTTTAATATTGGAAAGTTTCATGTTTTATCTCTTTTGATTCAAAAGTTATTGGAACCGTACAGAGTGACAGACACAGGAACGAAACTATAAGGGTTTCTTTTTTTGGTTTTACCAACGAAACCCTAAAAACAAATAAAAAGTAATATAAATGTATATAAAATATACATAATGTATACATAATGCATATATAAATGTATATAAAAAAACACAGTATTATGAACATTTTTATGTTGTGAAAAAATTATGTTGAAATCATATATTTACGTTAATGACTACAGCAGTCATGTAATAATTACATGTGTATTATTTTAATGATGTGTTGTATCGGTCCTAGTTCAATTTAGTCATTTCGATTGTGTTTTTATAGGTGTCAACCCTTGTCCAGTCTTTTGTCTTTATTCCTTTGTCTAGACTCTTAAACAAGGTCCACATTATGCATGCTTCTGTTATAAGGGATTGACTTCATTGTCATCGAGAATACCTAGAGTAAGTTAAAGTTTGTCCCAAACGAGAGGTAGTGGGTTGACAGCGCGGGAAATCGAGTGACACACAGATTGGCCAACCTCTCAGAGGGAAAAAATAAAGTCACTAGGTCTGTGGGTAGGTCACTAGGTCACTGGGTCTGTAGTACACAAAAGTTAAATTGTAAAATCCCATTATGGAAATTGTTTATGTCAGAATAAGTGATAAAAGAATTTCCAAATTCAAAGATTCTAATAAAAATGTATTAAAGATTTGGTCTACAATGTCCGAAATTTTAAATTATTACATGGGAAAAAAATTCCAGGTTTGTGAACGTATGTATCTACAAAGAAATCTCCCCAAAGCTCGTTTTTGTAGAACATGTTTATGCCATATGAAGTAAATAATATTAAATTTTCAAGGTTCTAGAACAAATTACTTGGTAGATATTGCGACTATAAAAATTCATGGAAAAATTGGATGTAATCTTGAATCAAAATATCCTTTCCTAGTGGAGATCAAAATAAGTAACAAGCTCTGTAGCAAAAGTCGTGATTCCAGAATTAACAGTTTCCGAGATGTAGTGATTAGTGATTAGGTAAATTTTACCTTAAAAGTAGTGCATAAATGGTGCCATATTAAAAATGAGTGAGTATTAGAGAATGAAATATACCATTATTTTTACAAGGGAGACGACAAATATGTGTGGTAAATTTGCCCAAAAAGCCTAAAAAGGACTATTTCTAATGAGTGCTTCAGGAAGAATAGAGTCATTAATAATTTATACAATTGAGTAGTGTCACTTTTTTTTCTAAATGTAAAATCAAGCCCTTTGCCATGGGCTTAAGGGCTCGTTTATTTATAAAAGATGATAATATTATGCCGATATAGGATTTTCGCAGTTTGAATTTTTAATTTAAAATTATGGTATGAATAGGATTTTTTTTAAAGGGAACAAATCCATCTTGCACAATAATTTTTAATTTGTCTTATTCTTATCTATGAACGTTAATCATGTGTACCAACTATGTTTACTGGTAATAATAATCAACCTGAGAATTGGTGTTTCTTACGCGTTGGTAACGCATTATCGTTCGATTCTCGAAGAGACAAGGCATGTATTTAACTTCAATGTGCTGATGATTCGCGCTAATTCTTCATCAGAAGATTTCATCAGGACGTAAAATACCGAATTATTATAGCCTTTGATGGCCCTAAACATTTTCGTTGACCCTAAATATTATCTTACATCTAGATTGCTAAGAAATATGATTTGTAGAGTATAATATTGTAGAGCTTAAATTGAAATAAATTAAAAGTAAAAATAACAATATAGTGTAATAGTCAGAGACCTTCAAATGCCTTTTTGCCATGGCGCCATACTAAAATGCCACATTTTGCCTATTTTTTGGTAAAAAGCCACATTTTGCCGATATTTGGTAAAATGCCACACTTTGTGCCACATTTTGCCTTATTTGGGCTAAGTTCTGAGAAAAAAAAATAGAAATATTATAATATTCTAAGGGGTTCTGCTACAACCCATAAAACCAGGTAAGATACGCCTTGCAGGGCAGGATTCCAAGGTGCTGAGGATTCCCCAAGTGACGTGGATTCCTATCTTAGGGTAGTGACACACTTCGTCTCGGGTAGAAGTTCTAAGGTTAAAAAAATCAAGTTTAAAGCCGCGTGTAGCAAATAATCTGGGGAAAGACGCAGGTAGTGTTGTGTTCAATACCAATTACCCTTAAAAGGTATAAGTAGCATACTTAGAGGATAACCATTGGCACATTCGTAGTAATATTGAATGGTTTAGGGATTAACTCCTGCTTTAGAAACATAGTGCTATATTTTGGTTTTTTGCTAACGGTGCCTCTTCCAGTCTCAGGTGTACCTGAGTCAGATACTTGACCAATATCATTCCACCTCTCTGGTTGTTGACAGTTATTGTATTCTTATAGTCTTCGAACTTTCCCAGTGATTTTAAACTTTGTTTGTGTATTACATTTTTTGACCATGCCAAAGAATAGAAGTAACCGAACTGCCCTGCTCTGACAGCGCTGCATACATACTGAAAGCGGGGGTGTGTTAAAAAGTGTGTTCCCTAAAATGGTCCACGTAACCTGCTTGACCCATGCTGTTTTTCACCAGCTGTAAATGACTTAATTTCAGCGGGTAAACAAATTTTTATTAAAGCTCTAAGCCGAGTGCCAATCTTCAAGGAAATGCTACCAGGGTCCTTCAGAGCCTATCCTAACAAGATGGGAAACTTAAATAAGAGCGGCCCTTTATTACGCAGAACATGGGGAAAAAGTTAAAGTTCTATTATAAGAATTCGACGAAGAGGATAACATGGCAATTAAAATAGCCAAGCAGGCACTGGGAAACGTTCAAACTTTGACGCAGCTAAATTTTATACGAGCTCATTTTTTTAAGTTGCTACAGATGAAAGAAGAAGAGGTGCAAGGCACTTCGTTGACTTCAGCTGCTAAAGTTGTCTTGGAGCTCCAAAAAGCTGCGATGGAGTTGCCGGGCCAAAAAGGAGAGCAAGCCCGAAAAATACTGGAAGCTGCTTTAAATGCAAATCCAGATTGGAATGAAATAGTTAATGTTATCCTGGGCGCTTAAGGGTTAAAATAATGCAAGGCGGAGACGCAGTATCAAGTTTTAAAGACTGCTTTATATTGAAGTATGTATATGCCAATTGTTTCTACCAACGTGGAAAGGTCATTTTTGAAATTAAAAAATATAATAGCAAAAAATCGCTAGAAATTGACCACAGAAAATATTGAAGAGATAATTATTGTACAGTATAATAATTTGAATTAAAGTATAGAAGTTTAATTAAAGTATAAAAATTTTAATTTGAAATTTGTTTAGAAAGCAAATTGCTACATAAAAAGAAGTGTATAAGTAAGAAACCATCTTCATCTTATATACATATAAGTATGTATATGCACAGAGAGAATGTATTTAGGCTTTTAAGAGCATAAATTCCTAACCCTAGTAATAATGTAGTTAATAGGACTCAAGTTGCACGATTTAATATCCCTTTTACAATGGGGAGGGGAGGGGGTTGGAAAGTTGAAAAATAAATGCCACATTAGCTAAAATAAATGCCACATTTGGCCAAAATAAGTGCCATATTGCCACATTTTTTAGTGCCACATTTCATAAAAATAAATGCTACATTTTGAAGGTCTCTGGTAATAGTGGAAAAAAAAAAAAAAAAAAAAAAAAAAAAATCGGATTTAAATCATTGAAATATTATTTGTAAGTTAGCTAGTAAAAGAGGTTGTTAATTTTAGAATTAATTGTGGTGCTGTCACCAAATAGATTTAGTGCACTATGCAAAAACATCTGGAACCTTGCGAATGTAATATTAATTACTCTTTTATACTTTCTTACTGAAGGATTTAATGCCGTTTTAAAACAACGTAAATTTATGCATTGATTTCTTCTGTTTTATTATTATTTAACTTCAAGGATTTCAAATGTGTTTTGTTATTAAACTAGGGTAGTTTATAAAGGGGAAAAGTTGGTCATCATGATAAAGAATAATAAAATATGCTTCAAGTTACAATTACTTTTTTTAATTTTTTTTTATCGTATATAACTAATCTCGGTCTAATAGGCACTAATTTATACTTCCAAGCTTACCGAAGGTAAGGGAAGCATTGTGATTACTCTGTAGAACGACATTTTTTTATGTCTCGGAAATGAAAAATTCCCAGACACATATCCGTTTCAGACATCTGGGAAAATATTTTTGGTCTCGTGTCTGTCTGTCGTTCAACATTTTTACGAACCATTATATATTATATATTAAAAACTGCTCGTCAGATTTAAATGAAAAAAAAACAGATAGTGTTTCCAAATAATGTTGATCCCATATTTCTCTCTTAAAAAGTAGGATTTGCAGCAAAAAGGGTGTGCCAGGCCCAGCAACTATAGAACGCATTTGGGTCCTTTTTGTCAACCCCTAATATGTGAGGACAGGGGCTGAACAAACCTCAGTCTCACTCCCGAATCTTCTAAATTGACTATAGAAGAGAGGATGTCTCTCCGCTTTAATGTAACTAGTTCCTCTTCCCTGATTTCTTCAGCTCCTAATGTCTGTCACCCAACAATTTTTGCGAACCACCATATTAAGAACTGCGCGTCTGATGTTAGTGAAATTTAGATGGTACATCATAACCATTGTTGGTCTCATATTTCTTAAAAAGTAGTAGTAGTAGCAGAAAGGCTGTGCAGCCTAGCAACTACATCTACGGTCTAGTTGCTGCTTAGGGCACACCCCTGAGGTGTGAGTTTAGGGGCTGAACAAACCTCAATCTTACTCTCGAGTCTTCTAGATCTTTTATGAAAGAGAGGATATCTGGATATCTTTCCAGTTTAATGTAACTAGCTCCTCTTTCCTGATTACCGCTCCTAATGTGGGAAAGCGTAGTATCTCATATCCTTCACATACATCCATGAAATGGTAAGCTGAATTTCTGTCTCCTGACCAACTTCGCGACTTGTGAACTAGATTTGAAGAGCTCTAATCTTGATACGGAGGAGATGGAATCATTGTCGTCTCATTCCACGACCTTCCAGATTTCCAACACTTCTATTTGTGGCACGATTGTGCATGGACCAGCTATCAATGTCGATGTACCTGGATTCAAGGTATCCCCATTAAACGGCGAAGACCTGGAGACAGTATTTGGAACAGCTATAACTACAGATTCGTTCTACCAAGCCATAATTACTTTGGTCGGGTAATTCAGTACAATCGGATACACCTCTTCGCCGCCTTCTGGACAAATGTGGTCATTTTTAATAATGATGTCTCTTATCTTAGAAAGTACTAATCCATGTTCAAAAAATATGTATATGTTTTACCAAATGAAGTTTACAGATTGTCCCGCATTAATTGCAACCGCCTGAGAAATTTTAATATTTCTTATAAAAAAATGTTGACCCCACAGGGAACCGAAACAGATCCGAATCTGGCGTGACCAGTCGTTCTATAGTATGACTAGAGGAAGCTATGTGCCAAATAAATTAGGAGACCATATCCATCTGGTTTGAGGTGGTTAGAGTCTTGAAAGCACTAAATCTTAAAAGGCACTAAAAGATCAAATTGTACACAAAATTCTAGCTTGATATTAGTCAGATACTTTTTCGCACGTTATCTCTTGGACTATTTGAATTATTTTTATAAATCAATAAAAGAATTGTCACTTTGTGCAAACAAAGTGTGTTCTTCCGGTTCTTTCAATTAAAGCTTTACCACAGGATATTTCCCGAATTGCTTTCGAATTTATTATTATAATACTTTAAACGTTATTTTACGGATATTGATGTTTTCATCTGCTGCATAAATTTAAATTCCTTAAAGGATAAAAATCTTTAAAAACGAGGAAATCCCACGCATCAAACAGGAAATTCTTTCAAGATTTTACATCGTATGGTACGTAGCAAGAGATTGTTTGTCTCTTTTCACAATGTTAGTGTTTGGAATGTATCCAAAATTTCCTTAAAACCCGTAGAATAAATTGTTTCGGATGTTGATGTTTTTTTTGCTTGGAATACTGACGTCACTCCAATAGTTTTCTGTTTCAATTGCATCTCCATGTGTTTTTTATTATCTAAAGGTTTTTCTTATTATGCTTTTCTTTATCTTCTAAACTTTTAGATAAAATCGTTATCGTTTGTTAATCTATAGAAAACTGCAAGGTTAGGGAAAATTATATCCAGAGGAAATTTCTTCGGTAATAAAGTTTGGCGTAACCTTGGAGATTAAAACAAGAAGAATTGCTTTAAGTTTGCCACATCTTTAAGCATCGTCATCATATTATAAAAGCAACTTGTTTTTTGCACCATCATACATATTAAGCATTATTTATAACCAGGCATTAATTTACTGCAGCTATAAACTATAAGTGTTGTGCTGCATGATTTTCATACTAAGAAAACTAAATATGGTAGAATATCATCTTTCAAAATAACAATTAGCACCAACTTATCATAAATCGTTAATAATTAAAATAAAAAATCGGTCCTAGACAACTCAGACAAACTTTCTCATACACGTGTTCATAAAAATATTATCAAAATAATCATAAAAATAACTTCACCTCGGTGGGGAATCGAATCCGGCCTCTCTCTGTCCACGTTTAAAGCAATTTTCTCAGGAACTAGATTTTTCCCGAGAAAACGGCTTATATCGTTAGATTTGTATTAAAATGGACAACATTTTAAAAAATTTTTAATCAAAATCGTCGGAACCGTTTTCGAGAAATAATTTTTTTTCACGAGTTTATGGGGGGTAGCGCCCCCAAAATTGCAGCTAAAATTCATTTCTCAATTTCACCCCGGGGTGTGATTTTTCTGAACATGTATGCCAAATTTCGTCAAACATACAATAAAGACGACAGACAGGCATTTTTAAAAACCACTGTTTTGGACTCAGTGGACTTCAAAACGTGTAAATCCATCAACATTTTAAAATCGAATTTTTCCGCCATCACAATACTTTCTCTTTATATGAGAAAGTAAAAATCAATTTACTAATATTATTGATAACCCAAATCATTTCTCATCAACATTATAATAGAGAATTATCTACCTTCATTACCTTCTAAATATAATTTAACAAATCTCGAATCTTTTTAATGTACATACTATTAATTTTAAATAAATATTATCCAAGTTAATTTTTCATTTATTAATATTATATTTCTCTCTATTTTGGTCTTCAAAAGAAGATTCAAGAGATGAATTTAAATTTATTTTAAAATGGTTATTTTTTTCTTCCCTTCCTGACCATTTTTAGGCTTAGAAACAACAGTTATAATAATATAAATGATATAGCCAACATTTGTAAAATTAAGTTTGAATTTATTAATATCTGAGAATCAGGTCTACATAGTCTTAATAAAAAGTTACCTCAGGTGTGACTCTCCCTTAAGAAACTTCCAAATATCAAACCCTTTCCTTGCTAAGATTGACGGACAAGGGTCATTCTGATAGTAATATTATTCGTAAAGAAAATCCCGTAGTAAGAGAAATTCATTTTATTATATTCTCCTATTAAAGGATCCACAAACACTGTGGTATATATTATTATACAACCTTTCAACATCTAGTCAACGTATAGACGAATATTGTGTACTATTACAATTATTACAAATAGGCATTCAAGATGAATGTTCAATTTGTGATGTTGCATATTAATTTTGAACTCGTATGGGCCGCTTTAGTATTTTGTGGCTTTTTTAGGGTTTCGAGGTCATTCTAGAAACATTTATGCTTTTGGTAGTTCGTCCGTCCGTCCGTCGGATCTTGGAGTATATCTCCCGACCTATTGTAGCTAAAGATTTGAAATTTGGTTTACAAGTTAACCTTTTTTTGCCCAAAAACAGGAAAAAATATTGCGAACTTCACAACACAAAAGTTTTTCGATCAGCGAGCAATTGCGATCTGACTGCAACATATTTATGTTTTGTAATTTTTGAGTGGGGTATAATTTTAATGGTATTGGAAAGCAAATCACAAATATATAATGCACTTCCAAAATGGCGGCAATTTTGCCCACACAAGAACAAAATAAGTGCATACCTAAGTTGTTAAAGGAAAATATGTACACCTGGTTCCTCAAAGTGCATCTTTTTATACATATTTTAGTAAATAAATAAATGTAGCAAATATGAATTTTTATGACCGAAGAAAACCTTTTAGTAGCTTGCTGGCAAGTACTTCACGGGATTTTTATTAATTTATTCAAATAATCAATAGTTTACATTTTGTACGAAAAAACTAATTAAGAACACAAATTAACAGCCTAAGGAGTAAACTAATAAACAAGCTAATAAGAATAGCTATTAAGTAGCCGAACCGGTTATTTGATAATACAAATACTTTGTGTGAAGACCTGGTTTATTTTGCTTCCGAGCTTACCGAAGGTAACGGAAGCATTGTGTTCACTTTTGAGGACAAAAAAGGTTTTATGCCTCGATTTTAAAAATTCCAAGACAGAAATCCGTTTCAGACATCAGGGAACATTTTTGGTTCCGTGTCTGTCTGTCTGTGTGCCCGCGAATCGTGAAACGTGCGACGATAACTTGTGTAAATGTTGCCCGATTTTGATGAAATTTGGTAGACATGTTTATTTTACCAATGCTCAGGTCGAGTTCGTTGGACAACGTTATCCGTTCAAGCGTTCACGCACAACGCTCGCGTAAACGTGAACTTCAAATTTAAAATTGGAATTTTCGGTCGGGAAAACAATCAAACCTTATCTATTCAATGAGACGAACATTTTTTCAAATACAATTTTTTAGTAAAACCTACAGCGACACCCCTATAAAGTGTTTAAGATCGCAAAAAAATGTTAATTGATCTTACACAATAAACAATATAACAATAAACTAATAAAACTTTAATGTTAATATAACAATAAAGTACATGATAGGATGCGAGGAAGCTATGTGCCACACTAATTGGCAGTCTATTTACTTTTTTTTTTTACTTTTTAAAATGTTGAGTAAATATCACACACTGGAGATTGTTGATACGCTAACAAGTTAACAATCTTATGAGTAAACTAATAAAAAAGAGAACAAGCTAATAGTTTAACATCCTAACGACTAAACTAATAAACAAGCCAGCAATATAACAATGAAACAAAGTAATAAATAAGTAAGCAAGCTAACAAATAAACAACCAACAAGCTTACAATGAAGCAAAGTAATAAATAAGTAACCAAGCTAACTAGTAAACTTAAAAACAAGCCAGGAGTATAACAATGAAACAAAGAAATAAATAAGTAAACAATAAACTAACCAATAAACTAACCAATAAAGTAACGAGTAAACTAATAAATAAACCAACAAGACATCAGTGAAAGAAATTAATAAATAAGTAAACAAGCTAACTTAAAAGGTTTGTTGTTAAAACAACAAAGCTTATAAAGAATATCAGGAAAATATTCAATGAGTAGAAGCGCTGATCTAGGATATCAAGGGGAAGAATTCAGGTTTTGGATTTTTCCCTATCTCTTTGATAATAATATGCAATAACAGTACTCCATACTTGTTCTACAAATACTCTTATAGAAATGGCGGCTAATGTCGTCATATTTATTTAAAAAAATAGATTTAACAGTCAATCCTCTTTTTTACTGTGGATAATAGTTATGGAAAAGTTTAAAGCAGTTTGGAAGTTAATAATAAGGTGCATATATAAAGATTTATTTATAGAAGTCATAATTTGAAGAACTTGTATAAAACTACAAGGCTGTCTAGGAGGAGAAAAATGGTTGTACGGCAGCATTACATGCTCTTCAGTAACAGGTGGTTCCATTGTTTCATGCCCAGGTCCCTTTTCATTCACTTTAACATTTATGTCACATATTACAATAACTCCTACTTAATTATATCACCATTCTAAAAAAAAGCCGCAAATTGATTATACAAAGTATAATTACACTTTCTGAAGCGATGAGAGAGAACAATGAAATCTGAGCATAAAAGAAACAAGTCCAGTGTGAAATCCTTTGATAAGATAAAAGTATTTTGTAGATAGTTCATAACAGAACAATCCTTTTATATATATATATATATATATATATATATATATATATATATATATATATATATATATAAAGATAGGTCTGTCCAACAACACAAACTCGGGATGCGGTCAGTATAATCAATAAAAAACTTCAAATTATCATTAAGCTAACGTTTCGGTGACTAGCAACATGTCACCATCATCAGAGCATCTATTAACATACAAAAATATAATAAAATAATTAATCAGACAGAACAGACATGACCAAAAAATAAGTCAGAGAAAAAACGGAAAAAAATATACAAACAAGATGAGAAATGAAGCTAGCATGAATTTAGAAGTTACGAGTTTGTGTTATTGGAGTGATCTTTATATATATTTACGGTCGAGTTAAGTGTGTGGATATATATATATATATATATATATATATATATATATATATATATATATATATATATATATATATATATATATAATAGATGCTTAAAAGCACTCTTTAAATGATGTAAATTATATAAGTATGGGAATGCCCCACCTAACAAGTTTGCCTTGATTTTCTGTAGAGAAAACGTATTAGGTAAACATCAATTTTAGTTCTTAAGGACCATTTTTATGGGCAAAGTAATTCTTGTTTAGCATATTTATGAAAAGGGTAAAAGAATTACCATTCGGAATTCGATATGTCCTGCCCATTGAATTTCTTGGGTTATTGGTCGATAATGGAACACATTTTCCTTGTCGAACATCTTCAACCACCTTTTTTCAAGAGCTTTAAGGGATCTAAGGTTTAAGAGGGAAACTCTCCAGTAAGCCCTAGGCCCTTGGCTAAGAAAAGACGCAGCCTGCTGGATATTTTTCCATTTTCCCTGTTGATAGAGCTTTTGATATCGGTCCAAAGTTGTAACAAGAGTCTGAAAACTCTCGTAATATCGGTCTCCAAATTATTTCATTCGTTGATTGGGAGGGTAAAAAAAAGAAATTAAATGCACATTTATACCTTAACATAACTGTACAACAAACAATAATGAAATTTGTAAAAAAATAAACTTTTCTCAAAATACTGGTCGGACAGATCGAACAAAACTCTCACTTACAGATATAATTACTTATTTAAATTAAATAATATCTCATTTAATTGTTGTTTGTTTTAAACATATTTAAAAAGTGTACAACGTGTTGTTGTACACTTTTTACTTTCTCATACGTGTTATATATAAAGAGAAAGTAATGTGATGACGTAAAAGATGTATTTTTGTGATTTTGATGGCCTTACGTTTTAAAGTATCCTGAGTCCAAAAAAGGTGTTTTAAAGAAATGTTGACTCGTAATCAATAACTTGATTTTCTGGTGAAATCCGCGTCACGAAGGGGTTGATGTCCGACGTTTCACTTCCACTACTGGAAGCATCTTCAGGGGTGTGGTGCATCATAATGTTTACTTGAAGCAAACACAAGATACTGATCTCTGAAGAGAAGAACGCCGAAATTTATACTGGTCTTCTAGACCGTGGATAGTACCACATCTCTGAAGATGCTTCCAGTAGTAGAACAGGGTGGCCACAGACCGGGAAAACCGGGAATACCGGGAAAAGTCAGGGAATTTCGGCCGACAGGGAATAGTTAGGGAAAAGTCAGGGAATTTTGTCATAGGTCAGGGAAAATCTACCGGCAATTAAAATCCATATTTCATCATTTTAAAGCACAGAAACCTTAACTTTCTCGAAATTTCTAATAAAAAAAAAATTCTGTATTTGGAACAAAGGCAGAAGGATTAGCGACCTCTATACTTAGAAATTATATTAAAAAAATCCCGTCAAGTACTTACCAGCAAGTTACTAAAAGGGTTTCTTCGGTCATAAGTATTCATAAGTACATTATTATTATTCCCACCAACATTTAATACCCCGGACCAACTCCCGGAAATTTCATTGGACCACAGAGATATATATTTATGTGTTTTTGCCCTTTTTTAGGACCTGTCCTAATGGGGTAGTGCAGGGGAGGTACATTTTGGGTTTGTCTTAATTATTTGGGGGGTATAATGGCCGCCATTTGGAAACGCAATATATATTTCTAATCTACATTTTAATACCTTTGAAATGATACCCAACTTGAAAATTACAAAAAATATTAAATATTGCGATCTACTCGCAGATCGTAGAAATTTGGAGTGTTGTAAGTCCGCAATAGTTTTTCTGTTTTTGGGCAAAAAAGTTTAACTTGTATACCAAATTTCAACATTATTGACAATTAATGTTCAATTAAAGTTAGATTCGTATTTAAATGGACTACATTTTAACTAAAAAAATTACATTTTAAAATTTTTTAATAAAAATCGTCGGAACTGTTTTCGAGAAATAATTTTTTTCACGTTTTTTCAGAGTTTTTGGGGGGTAGCGCCCCCAAATTTAGAGCTAAAATTCATTTCTTGATTTCGCCTCGGGGTATGATTTTTCTAAACATGTTATGCCAAATTTCGTCAAAATCGGCCCAGCAGACGCCTGGAGCCTAAACCAGGCGTCTGCAGTCTGCAGAGACAGACAGACATTTTTTAAAAACCACTTTTTTGGACTCAGGGGACCTCAAAAATAAAAATAAAATCAAAATCGAATTTTTGCGGCATCACAATACTTTCTCTTTTACATGAGAAAGTAAAAATACGTGAATTGTTACTTTCTAGGATAATAAGGAAAGGTTACAATTAGTTTATACTTTTTAGCGTTGAACAGGAAAACGCTTAACAGGAAAAATCAGTGTGGACCCGACAAAATACTAGACATAAGAAAAATCATACCCCACGGCGTAGTCGAGAAATGAATTTTAGCTTGAAATTTGGGGGCTCTACCCCCCAAAAAACTCTTAAAAAACGTGAAAAATAATTATTTCTCAAAAAAAAAAAAAAAAAAAAAAAAATTGTAGTCCATTTAATAAATACAAATCTAACAATTTAAGCCGTTTTCATGGGAAAAATCTAATTCCTGAGAAAATAGCTTTAAGCGCAGACAGAGAGAGCCCGGGTTCGATTCCCCGCCAAGGCGAAGTTATTTTTATGACAAATTTTGATGAAATGTTCAATAATAATTCATTTTTTCTACGAAAACATGAAAACTAATATATGAAAAACATTGGGCTAAGTAATTATCAACTTGTATATGTATTCTATTTTTGCTTGATGATCTTTAACTTTTTAAAGGTAAATCTTGTAAAGTAAATATCGATGATGGTCAGGGAAAACCTGAAGTAGGTCAGGGAAATGTCAGGGAAAAGTCAGGGAATTTTGTCAAGCTATATTAGTGGCCACCCTGTAGAAGCGAACCGTCGGACCCTTCGTGACGCGGATTTCACCGAAAAACCAAGTTATTGAGTAAAAATCATATTTATATTTATTAATACCTCGGAAACTTTTTCCCGGAAAAACTACTTACATAGTTATTCTTATTTAAATGGCCTGCATTCAGTATTGTTTTAAAAATTTTCGAGGTATAATTTAGTTTCGTTTCTAAATTTTTTTAGTGGTAGCGAGCCTAAATTTCTGTTGATGACAGACTATAGACAGCTATTGATTAAAAATGACTTTTTTTAGACTCAGAGGACCTCAAAACGTGTAAATCCACCAACATTTTTAAAATAAAATGTTTGGCCATCACAAAGCTTTCTCTTTCATACAAAAAACACAAAACAAATCTCAAAAAAAGGCCTTTCTCATAATATGGATAGTGGTACTAAATTAAAATCCCACATTCGCGGCAGCAAAGTTAAGCATTACCCTACCCTTTTTTAGCTTGAAAGAACTACTTCGCTGATTTGTCATTAAAATTTAAAAACAGGCAGGAAAGTAATTGAGTAACAGTCAGGGAAATGTTTCCCTGCTTAGGCAGGAAAAGTACAGTGCGTGTCATAACATCTGTTTTTATTTGTGTTTAGTTTTATTTTAATGTGTGTTATTTTAATACACACACATATTATTAATGTATAAATATGTATACCTAAGCTTCGATTTTGTATCTAAACAGCGTGAGTAGATAAAATATTGTATGTAGCAAAGGTAACATTTCTGCCTCGTGTATTCATTGCCTGCCTTGGCTTTGCCTCCGCAGTTAATTTTCATAACCTGTCCTCGCCTCCGGCTCGGAGGCTTACATAATCACTTGTCAGTAAAATTCTATTTACCTACATAAATAACTAATTGGATATAGCTAAAAAAAAAAATTCCAACCAGGGGATTTTAACATCTCGTTTTTGATTTTTAGTAAAATCAAACAATTTTTATCTATTCCCTGGGAGCTAGATTTTTTTCCTGGAAAACTTCTTTTATGGTCAAATTTCGTATTTAATAGGACTGTAGGGTAATTTATTTATTTATTTTGTTTTGTTGACAAGTTTTATTTTGATGTGACAGGAGAAAAGAAAATATATACTTAGTCTTGTTTTTGACTCCTCATAAAATTGTGGTTTTTTACTATTACTACGTTTTTATTAGCTTGCTATCTTGTTTGTTTGTTTGTCCGGTACAAATCTGGCAATTGATTTATAACTAACTTCCCGAATAGCTAGACATTTGAAACTTTTAGCATAGCTCAGAACACGATGACAATGCATTATTTTAATACTTTTAGCCATCTTTCAGCAGAATTTAATTGGTTTTCAGCAAGTTTTGCTGTATGGAAAGTTAGTTCGGAAAAAATCCGTAAGTTATTTTATTTGTTTTGCCATATCCCATATTTACAATCTTCATTTTGACGGGTTTCAAATTTGTGATTTTTATAAATAAGAGATAAACATTGAATGACAGCAAAACAGTAAATACATCGATTATATTATTTATAATATTTCAAATATTATATCAATGGTACGGTTTAGATTCGGTGTTGGGGAGATCCGTTGTACAAAGATTTGTCCTTTTAAAGGCTTAAGATCAGCTCTCTAGATAGTAGTCGTTTATGTGAAGTAAATTAATTCGGATTTTTTTTTTTTTTTCACTAACATTATATATTATATAACAATAACAATTATATTATCAACATTACATACGATTCAACAGAAAATTTAAAAACGTAGTATATAAAAAGTTCTTTTTATCTTGAAATTATTTTCATATTAATATTATAAGTTTAAATTCACGTAGCTCGGCGTAGTAGACCCAAGATCTACGATACCAGGGCTACAAATTGGTGACCCCGATTTTCGATTTGATAATTAATTCACCCCGTGTTTGAAAATTCATCCCGTGTTTGAAAATTCACCCGTTTTATTGTGAATTTAAACTTATAATATGAATACGAAAAAAAACCACAATCTTGTGAGGAGTCATAAACAAGACTAAGTATATATTTTCTTTTCTCCTGTCACATCAAAATAAAACTTGTCAACAAAACAAAATAAATAAATAAATTCCCCTACAGGACTATAAAAAATCATTTTTAAAACAAGATTGTTGGAACCTTTTTTTGAGAAATAATTTTTTATCGATGTTTTTAGGGATAGCGCCCCTACATTTAAATAATTCACAGACTATTCAATTCACAGTCAATTCATCTCATTATTTCCATCCCGTCAATTCATTAATTTGTAAAGGTATTTGAAGAAATATTGATGCTTTGAAAATTGTTAGGTCTTAAATTAAAGTTAACAGGTTTGCTAACCTGTAGTTATAAACCACTGTTCTAGTAAGTTAGATTCTCTGACTTATTACTCTGATTTCTATTATTCCAAGGACTGATCTATTATAGTTGTTCCAAGGAATTGGCGTATATTTAAAAAAATAAATAATTGTACGGATGAGTTCTGATAAGGTGAACCCAACCATAACATTACAAAAGCAGGTGTGATTCTTCGTATATAGGATTTGTTAACCATACAAAGATATGTATTTTATACAAAGATTTGAACACTATACAAAATACTGTCTGAAAAAGTGAATTGCTTTCTCTAGAGTAGTGGCCAAAACCCTGAAACTGCTACCTCTATCTCTGACTCTCTATAATTCTCTGACCACCTTTTACCACATGCGACATGCAGTGCTGTTGTCTGCTCTTTTATAAGAGATATTTCATCGTCAGACAAATAGTTTTAGAAGATTTGAAGAGTAGAAAAGCATTTGACACATTTCCATTATAGGGATGAAGTGAGACTAAAGAATAGTCATTCTTTTGATGGGAAGTCCCTTAATTGATGATCACTCTTAGGGTCTATAAGCTGTAATCCCTTTATTCTGTACAGAAATTATTATTTTGTATTTATTTTAATCTTGTTGATCTCTGTTTGTTTCTCCTCCATACCCCTTAATCATCTCTGGTTCTATAAACAATCAGTCTATAATAAAATGATAAACCTAATTTAAATAAAACTGACTATCATTAACGCATTAAAAGAACTAATATAGTTTAAAATTTAAGATAATTCATTACCATCTTTATATGTGATCCTTCAGAACAACTGAACTAAGTTTACGTAAGGCAAACTCTAAGTAAATCATTATTAATAGCAATGATGAAAACTTTGCACGAAAGAATAAAAAATTATAGCTTCTTTGACCTTTATAAATAATTTTTATTTTAAGTCAATTTTTCACTTGTTTGTCAGGCATGTTGTTAGGATAATTACTCTTTTTAAGGTCTTCTATACAACACGATAATTGTTTTTTTATAAACACGATAAAAGATTGTTTTTCATATTTATATTTATTTCTCCTTCTCACATAAACTTTTTTTTGTTAGATTTACTACTTTTTATGATCTATTATGTTGTAACAAGTGTTTCTATTACAAGATGTTAGAAGTCGAAACATGTTAGAGTGTTATTCCCTCCCCCTAAGACTCTATAAGGGTTTTTGAAGGGGTCAAAATGGTTTTTGCTTGTTGCATGTCCCTCGTCTCCGACTCAAACCTTTTAAAACTTTTTCAGCCTTAGAAAATATATCGGTAGCTCATAAGATTTCAATTTATCTCGGTACTTTTTGATAGACCACAAAGACTTGACCTGTTCCTCCTTTATAAGGGTCAGAATCCCTAAAGACAACACGTGTAAAAAACACCTTTGGGCCTCATCGTGCTCCCATGTATAAATAATCAGCTATTCCTGACCCTTTCTACGGTACCTTCGTGCTTTGTTTCATTTATCTTTCAACTGCCCTTTTGAGAGAAAAACCTTGTACGAGGTCTTTAAGGGCCCCATCTCCTTCATTGCCTTTGTTACTCTGATTATTCCTTATACTACATTAGTATCCATACCATTTTACCTTGACATTTTATTTATTTTTTCTTTCAAGAGATTTTTTTTTTTTGTTAACTAAATAACCCTAATTTTCTGAATATTGCATTGCATTTTGTTAATCTTTCAACAAGCTTGGAAAATGTAAAATATTATAAATAAATATCATTTCTAAATTGACTCTTTCATTAATATAGACTTGACTGACTCACTTACCCATCATAATTTCTCATTTACCACTTAAACAAGACAATTACTTACAAATTATTCACTACTCTGCAAATAATTCAAGTCAAATTACGAATATTAAGCTAAGTTTTATAACTTCACCACTGCCTTTGTTTCTTAAAGACAGAAGTTCCGATATTTTTTAAAAAAAAACTTATTATTTATCTGTTTTCCGAATATCCATATACATCAATCACTGATTATCCCCAACAAAAGCCTAACCGTGAAAAAACGCCCAAGTTCCAGACCCCCTCACAAAAAACTCAGCCTATCAAGTAGTGATATCTACATTGTAACCAAGTCTGCACTTTCTTTAGTCCATTACCTCACTTCCTTGTTTCATGAGCAAGGGTGCTCATTTATTTTTATTTTATTGATTAACACTTTGCCAGTTTCTGAGTTAGGTATAAAACAGACTTGGCCGCAATATAGATATTTTGATAGACTGACTTTTTTGGAAGGGGATCTAGAACTCTTATCTTTTCTTCAGAGTAATTCCTGCCCATTATATACGTACATCCTATGGCCAAGTGTTTAGCAATAAAAATAAAAGAGCAATATTGCTCATTTAATTTTAGCCTATTTTAAGAGGAATGAGAGATATAAGGGTGAGAAAGACCGGGTGAAATTGTTCATGTAAAGATATACTGCAGACTTACTGGATACTGCGGAATTTGGCCTTGCGCACTGCTTGCGCTCAGATTATTCTAATGTGTTCATTTTTTAGGGTTTTGTAGATACTTCTCAAAACCCTTATACCGAGGGTGATGTGTCCGTCCGTCCGTCGCTCTTTGGTTCATAGGGCCCGAACCGTTTAAGCGAAAGTACTGAAATTTGAAACACTGGTGCAACTTTTTGACCCAACCACAGGAAAAATATACAGAAGTTCATAATTAGATTTGCGCATGCGCAATTCGAAAAAAATGTGGTAAACTCAAAAATTTATATTTTTTTTAATTTTTGAGTAGGGTATCAAATGAAAGCTGCTGAAGAGTAGGACACAAATATATATATGATTTTTTAAATGTTGCATTCCTTATTGGTTAAATAAATCAAAATATACCCAAAAAAAATTTTCCCCCCCCCAACCACTATGGATCGGCTGGCGCTAAAATTTTGAAATAATTCATGCTAATATCTTATTGTGGGGCGATGAAAATTCCGGGAGTTCATCCCAAATTTTCAAAAATTGTTAATTTTGGGCGCGAAAAAGTGAAGTGCGCCCAAAATTTTATTTTTTTAAAATTTCGTGTTGGGTATTAAATGAAAGCTGCTGAAGAGTAGGACACAAATATATATATGCTTTTTTAAAATTTGCATTCCTTATAGGGGAAAAAAATAAAAATATACCCCAAAAAAATTTCCCCCCCCCCAACCACTATAGATCGGCTGGTGCTAAAATTTCGAAATAATTCATACTAATACCTTATAGTGAGGCGATGATATTTCCGGGAGTTCATTCCCAGGTTTTAAAAATTACCAATTTTGTGCGCGAAAATTTGGAGTGCGCCCAAAATTTTATTTTTTAAAAATTTTGAGTTGGGTATCAAATGAAAGCTGCTGAAGAGTAGGACACAAATATATATTTGCTTTTTTAAATTTTTAAGTCAAAATATACCCCCAAAAAAATCCCCCCCCCAAATTTTATATAATGGCTGGTCTTAAAATTTTGAAATGATTCATGGTTACACCGTATGGTTGGGCGATGAAAATTTCCTAAAAAATGTAATTTATCTTGTCGTTATTACCTATAAAAAATATTGTGACCTCCCGGGGGATCGAACCCGGGATCCTTAGGATCGAAGAAAAAAAATCATAATTACATAACGGGTATGCTTAATCATCTACAAAACCCTAAAAAGTACTTGGACGCAAGTACTTCCCTGTGATTTTTTTCATTATATCCAAAAATATAAGCTAATTTTTTAATAGTATCGATTTTATGCTTAATCAAAATATATAAAATATAATTTACCACAACAATATTTAAATATAAATTAAATAAAATTTAAATTATTAAGTACTAATATTTTTAAAACTCTATTTATTCTAATTCCAGTATGATTAATTAAAAATTGTTCTATTTTAATATCAGATATAGTTCATAGTTTTAACATTTTCTCATATCGAAGCATGTTTTATATTACATAATATTTGCATAGATAAAGTTATTAAATTTAGATTTGTTCTAACGATAAGAATCGTTTTCATGATATTTTCATATTATGATGTAATGGGTGAATAAATCAATGATTTTAACGATTGCTTCTTATCAACTTGAATATATTATAGTCTATACTTTACTGCTGATCAATTATTATAAAGGATTAAGACTCACTCCTCCAGCTGAATAGTAAGTACGTTATTATCAGCATCGTGTGGATAACTCATATAAATTATTATATGCGATATAATTGTTGCATACTTATCTTCCGAGCTTACCGAAGGTAACAGAAGCATTGTGATCATACTAAAGAACGACTTCAATTTCAACAATTCTTGAACAAAAATCAGTTTCCGACATCAGAGAACATTTTTGTCTCATGTCTGCCTGCCCATCAACATTTTTGATAAACACCATATCTTAAAAACTACTGAAAAAATAAAAATAACATTTAGATTTTTACCTGATCATGAGTGGAACAGTCACATTGAACTCAAACTAAGTCGGTTTGGTCAAAATGAATAGTTAATTGATAAAAAGTTCCCCAATGAATAAAAATTGAAGGTTTTATCTTGGTTACCACTGTAGTAACCAATTTCTATGTTTTATAATATGTTTGTTAATTGTTATCTTTTATAAGTTTTTAAAACTGTACTAATGGTTCGACGTGTGAAGGAGAACTTTTATCTATAATTATTCATTTTGACAAAACCAACAGTTTGAGTTAAATGTGACTGTTCCACTCATGATCAGGTAAAAATCTAAATGTTATTATTATTTGTTCAATGGTTTAAAGATGTTAAGTGTTAATATTTATAAAAACTACTCTTTCGATTTTAATGAAAATTTGGATTAGAACGCTAACCATATTTTTTAACCTCTTAAGACTAACCTTGAGTCATATTGACTCCCAAATCTATTATACCCAGTTTTATTAAAATATAAAGGCCTAATATGTACAATATTTTTTTAACACGTTTTAGTGCTAGTTGAAGGGACACTTGGGTGCTTTGTTTCCCATAAAAAACAATTTTTTCCTTTTAATTCCGGTTTTTCAATCTGGACTACTATTACATATCCGGAGTGGTTTTATTTACTTTTTTTATGTAACTTTTTTCTTTCCTTTCCTTTGGTTTTTCTATTTCGTAAATTGTTTCAATTAATTTATCATTTTCCTCATCATCGCTGATGGGATCAAAAAAGGCATTTTCTATTTTCAAATCAGGGTCCAAATCACAATCGTCACCATTATTGTCGAATACGCTCTTTTTCTTAATCGGTATCTGAATCGGTCATTTCCTTCATCAAGTGATAAATGTCGTTTGGATCATTGTATTTTTTCTCCATTATTTTTTATTCATATTCTATTAACTTTATATAATTTAGACATATAACGACAAGAAAATTATAACAATTTATACTTATAAATGAATAAATTACAATTATATTACCTTTCATTTGAAATAATTATTGAATTAAAAGTTATATAATATTTAATTTATAAGATTTAAAATGCCAAAATAAACAATAACACGGCATATTATTCTAAAAAATACTATTCTGCGTCAAAATGACCTACAAAAAATTTACGTGTAAGACTAAACAGGAGTCAAAATGACTCCGTGGCTGCAGAAAAGCAAACGATATATCCTCTTTAGAATCTGAATGTGAAACTGATAGAAGTGTAGAAGGGTCATTCAAGGGTGGGAGATAGCATAGCTAAGAGGTGGGAGTTCTGTGTTTTACAGACACCGTGCATTCGTAGTTGAAAAAAAAAATGGGAGTCATTTTGACTCCAGGTTAGCTTTCTAGGGTTAAGGTATGTGATTGTTCTGGGGAGCGAGTTTTTTTTTATTTCTCAGATTTCAAAAATTGGAAAAAAAAGTACGTAGTAAAGTACGTTTTCAGTAGGTATCTGATTATACCAAAAAAAGAAATCGACCAAAAATTCAAATATAATTACACAACCTTTTTTCCAAGACAGAAATCCGTTTCAGACATCAGGGAACATTTTTGGTTCCGTGTCTGCCAATCACTCAATTTTTGCGAACCAACATATCTTGAAAGCTAAAATTTGTATGGTATGTTAATTAGCCCATTTGTTGTTAGGATACTCATGAGAATCGGTTTATATTGGAATTCTGGACTGCTTTATCTGGGGAACATTCCGCATCATAATTTGCTCTGTGTTTAGAGTCTAGAGAATAGGCATGAAGTAACTCTGTATGCATTCTGATTGTAACAAATAAGCATGTACGATGTATGGCAAGACAATGTGGAATAATGCTTATGGATACCATGGAATAGGATCTCAGAGGAAATTCCCTCATGTTAGTGCGTACAGGGAGAATAGGGAGGTTAGTGCAACATGAATAGATTTACCTTAGTGCAGCATAAATGCATATTAGTCCATCTTATCAGTTCATTGGAAATGGTTATATTATGTAATATAAAACAGATCACGACAATACTAATAATGAAGTTTTATGTTCCGGTAGCGATCGGATCTCAAAGGGGGTGCAATGTTTTCCCTCTTAATTCAAGAAGCATCTTCCGGTGTGTTTATGGTTTTAGTTAGAGTTGGTAGTATGATTAATTTAGAATTGAACATCGAAAAATATAAAATACAAATTCTTGCTTTTATTGTAATTTACTATTAAAACATTGAGTTGAGTAAGTACTATTGAGTTGAGTAAGTACTATTAAAACATTGAGAGGATGTAAAGTCGAAGCATCAAAAAGCTGAATTTGCAAGCGTATATAGGCGTATTCCCGGGAGCTAATTACTATCGCATTCGCTTCTCACCTAGGAGGTCGGGTTTCAATTCCCAAGCAAATTTTCAATCTGATGGAACGACACTCTAACCCCGTGTCATCCATTACATATTATATAGTCATATAAACCCTTTGGCAGGCCTTTTACAGTCTGTTTACGCCACGAAGTTGTTAGTTATATTTGGCTGGCCTAGACCTTTCTAGGCAGTCTATTACGCCACAGAGTTGTTTGTTATAAGGCAAGCTATGATATTATGTGTCAAAGTTAGTTCTAAAAGAAATTGTTATGTGTGACGCCATCTAGAAAATAGGAATTTTTTAATGGTAATGTAGCTGCAGGAATATGATTTTCCTTTGAGTGCTTGGTAATGATCTTGCTTAGCTTTCTCTAGGTAAAACTGATTTGCTTCTGTGATAGAAGTGCAATAAGAGATAATGTAGTAGGTAATAGAGTAATATCTTAATAAGAGTCTGTCATAATACCACAATTTTTACACTTCGTTTGAAGTATTTGGGCACTGCTGACTTATTTACTGAGATTTTTATGATTCCTAAAGAAAGTGTTTATCAATTCAGCCAGAGATTTCATAAATGCCATACCGTGTGTCCAGTAAACTGTATGTTGCAGTAAAATGTTTTCAGTAGGTATCTAATTTAACAAAAAAAATAAAAATTGACCAAAACTTTAAATTTATTATGACAAATTTATAAACAAAGTATTATTTTGTTGAGACTTTTTTAATTTTTGAAAGTAATGAAATTAATCTTTTTTTTATTTGTCATTGCAGACAGGATGCATGCTGCCATAGAAAAGAACTCATGGCGGCTGCCACCGGAAGACATCGTGCAGGTGGCCGACCCACGCTCCAAAAAAGGACAGGTACGCTTTCACCTGTTATAGCTCATACTAAGCTTAATTACGAATATTTAAGTGCAAAACACTACCTAATTCATCAAAAATAAAAACAAAAACATGAAATATTAGACAAAACTTAATACCTTGTAATTATCACTCAATAGTGTATAGATTTATGATGACTATTAGAATTATAGTTGCTAATGTGACCGCCTGTGAAAGTCAAACAATTTGCTTTAAATGACCACTTTAATTGGTCAAATTATTGGTCACATTATTTAGGCAACGCTGTATATTCTAATTATATTATTAAAATATAATTTAGAAATGACATATTATTTAATTTAATAAAAATTAGACGTTACACAATGTGTTTGTCCATTAGTAATTTCACTTTTTTTGCACAACGCATAAATACAATTATGTCATGAGTTTTAACCGAGTTTGTTTTCCAACATATTTAAATTATATAGTTATTGTCAATAATCTACAATTTTTATCGGTGATAAACTTGGTTTTAATGGGTAATTTGCTACTAAATGCGATTTGTCCATGATCGAGATTAGGTAAATATTTTTTTATATAGTAATGTAGGGGGTGTTAATTATTTTTGACCAGTCTTAATGTGTGTGAATGGCTTATCTTTTTTTGTTCTGTTTACACAAGATTTTGATTTTGATTTACCGTACTCTTCAGCAATATACTGTCCGTCCGACTGTCACTTTTCATTTTAATTTATATGATTTTAGATTCTCAGTTGACTTGTAAGAAGCCTTTTTAATTTCTTCTGACTTTTCTTTGAAATTACTGAGCACACTCTCCCTGGCCTTAGCATAGTTTGATCGCTCTTACACGATATTATATCTTCAATTTGTTTAATTAATCTTCAGATCGAGCAAAGAGAATAGATATTTTAACTTTTTGATTGAAGTCGTTGGCAGTAGTTTTAATAAGCGAGAACTGAACCTCAATGTTGGCCTGGGCTTGCTCATTTTCTCGCAAGCTGATGGTTCTGGCAATTCTCGGTGAATATCATTACGGTCAGAACAACGATATTTATGTGTGGTAATGGAATCGATAGACTATAATCGTCAATTGAATGAGCAGAAAACCACTGTGTGAACAACTTCTAGTGGGTCTAACAAAAAAGCACACGACCTTGTGCTGTATGTGGGGTCCCCAATTGCTTGGTAATACCGTCTACGCTCTATTATTATTTCAAATCAAAACAGGTTTATTATTTTCTCCTATCGTCACATAAAAACTTGTGAAATATATTTAACACCCTCTACACATTATTTAAATTCCAAAAGAAAAAAGAAAAACATCTAATAAATTGTTATTTAAATAAATTAAAACTAAAGAAGTGTAACATTTTTATCTTAAAAATGTACAACTATAATAAATAAATACTTAAAAGTATTTATTTACAAAGTATTTATTTAAAAGTATTAAGTTACTTTACATCCATAAAAGTATGGATGTATAAATATTACTAATTTTATGTGGAAAACGGAGCTCGGTTAAGATTTACAAATTATTTATCATTATTACTATTGTGTTATTATGAATTTATATATGCAAATGTGTTTAATATAATATTAGGTTATTTTATGGAACTTAGACTATTGACTTTATTGTTGTTATAATATTTTAAAGTTTTAAGTGTAAAGCAATTTGAATGTTTTAGTTATGGATTAGACTTAAAACAAGAAAGGATATTAGATTAAAATTTATAAAAACTTGTTCTATTTAAATACCAAATTAACCGTTTAAGGCGCTATCCTAGAAAAAATCTTTTTTCTTAGATTAAAACCAATATTGATAATGACCATCACAGGTAGAGGTTCGATTTCTCACCGGCTAAAATGACAAATTTTTATGAAAATGTTCATTAATAATTAAATTTAATAATGAAACCCAGTAAGATTTAACAAATGGAAAACTCTAGACGAATTATTATATGTCGGACTGATTTTTTAAATTGTCTGTCTGTAGTCCAATGAGCTGTGAAAAAGGAATAATAAAAGAATTACTAGGCATTCATTGGTTATAACTTCATCTTTCTTATAATTTTCGTTTTATTCAGTTCTTTTTAAAACCATCAATGTCCAACCACAAATATCCCTTACTTTCAAAAAGAGCAATGCGATTACTAGTTTATTAAAGCAGTTAACTTTACATATCAGATGTAAAAGTTTATTTACGGATATGAATATTTTAAAATGTGTATCTATTAGCATTTAAGTATAGAATGGCAGTAGGAGATAGTGGGCGGGTATTTGTCCCTAAGCTAGCAACAGGTTACAAGGGGGAGAAGAGTGGGGGTTAGTTCCCACCCTACTCTGACCTTCTCTCGGTAACCTAAGCCCTTGGTGTGTGTTACTTCGTACGTCATAACACTGTGTTAACTTTATTTGTTATCTAGTGTACACTTGTTTCACTCAAGTGTGTATAAATGTAATTACTAAAACCTTATTGATTTTACATTCTACTGTCTCTTTACTTGTCCTCTCTTAAATTTATTGTACATTTTAAATGTATTTGAATCGATTTTTTTAATTAGTATTTAAAAAAAAATCTAATTTATTTGCCTTTTTTTGTACATTGAAAGCTTGCGTTTCAATTAACATTCAGATCTTTTTTTTATATCCCCGAATTGTTTTAAGATTAAACATTTATGGAAATTACTTAATTAATTTTAAATACAAACAATTTTTCTTCTTCTGAATTGATTATTTCCAATTGCCTTTCTTTTGGATGGTTTTTTATTTTTTTTATATTTTGTAAATTGAGATTTATAGGTGTAGAGACAATGGTTTCCTCACCCCAGTATAAAATCATTCAACATTTTTCAAAAAAAAAAAATTTCCAAACAACTTAATATAGTTGGCTTCTAAATGATCCCTATTGAATCTTCCACTGTTTTAATCTTTTAATTAATACGATGTAGGTTTTTAATTTGGTTAAAGTTCTATTGATTTGACAAGCTATACAATAAAAATATGTAAATATATCTCTCTCTCTAATTTGATTATTTAACTGAATAATTGGTTTACACATAAATTGAGATAATCCATTTTTTCGTATTGGTTGATATATTTATTTATTCGTATGATATATATATATATATATATATATATATATTAACAACTGCACACGCTTAAATTATGCTCAATAACGGAGATATGTAATGTAACCTCATGTTGTTGCTTTTATAAATTTCACAAAAATAATCATTTTATTGGTTCTTAGGTTTATGGCATTTTATAACTATACATCTAGGTCCCACGCTCATTACATGATTACCAATAATTTGACTCTACTCTTTCAATCATGAGTAATAATTTAGGGTAGATTCCATGGCTACTTCTTAAGTAATTGATTGTTCTTTGAAATTCTTTGTTATTTTGGCTAAATAAGGCATGGCTTTGAGCCAATATTTTCTTTTACTGAGCTACAGAAATTTTTCATAGCCTTTCTATGATGCTATATACATTCTGTCTGAAACTCAGAGTTTTTGGAACCAAGATCAGCACTTATGTTTAACTAAAGTCAAAAACTGGTCTTTATAAAACATGTACTTTTGAGATTTTATGACAATCAACTGATCAATTTGGCTCTTTGAGTAGAATATTTATACTAAGTTACTGCAGGATTATTTTAGTTTGTCATAATTATTGTCATCATTTGATATTAGTACTAAGAATTTTGTCTATCTATTATATGAAGAATTTTAAAACTTTTTAAAGTAATACTTATATTATTGAAAAATAGATATTTCTAGGCACAATTCTCCTATTTTTATGAAATACACTATGAATTTCAATAAATGGTAGACTAAGAACAATTCTATTAAACGAATTAAAAATATGTTTTCTTCCTTACATTTTCAAATCTTGAAATATCCTATATTTTATAGAAGATATTTATTCTATATGTAACAAGCATATAATCTCATTTTTTAAATATTAAAGTATAACGAAGTTTACTAGAAAAATCCAAATAAATATATATTGCAGTCAGTATCCTGGTTCTGTTGTAATCTCTAATAAATATTATAGAATATTAAGGAATTTCGTTTCCCTGATAACCATAGTTTTAATGATTTTTATATTATATATAAATGAATATGAGATGCTCCCTATAAAGATAGATAACGAACTACGAACTTAACAGATACCAACACACCACTCAGTTTAACATAAACTATATTTTATTCTTTGTTTATGTGTATTCTACTCAGAACTAAGAAAGCAAGAACCTTGCAGCACAACTTAAGCTAATCCTATACTTTACGAAATTCTGTTTCCTCCTCATCTAAAGGAAACATTTTCAGCAATTTATTCTTTATAGTTTTAACTTCTGAATCCACTAAAGGATTTAAGATAAGTGCTCAGGAGGGGGCAAAGACTCTAAAAGGAAACCTCATCTAGTCTCTTGGTTTAGATATATATTTTTTCCTCCTGAAACGCCCACCTGTTTGGTATCAAATAGCCTTCGGACCGTTTCGTTTTATAGCCAAGTGTTTCTCTTTTTTTTACACTGTTTCATAACATTACCTGGTTGGTAGGAAAACCTATCTGACCTAAACGACATTGAAGCTGAAACCATCTACCTGAGCTTATTCCCTAACACCTCCGAACTTCAGCATTCTATCGACAAGATTCGATAAGCCGATTATTCTTCCCCCTTTCAAACCACCCGAAATATTTATTTTTTTCTTCAGAAAAGGAAGTTGGAAAAAATGGAAATGATACCTATGAAAAATGATGAGAATGATAAAAAGGGGTTAAGCCGCTAAAGGATAACAATATTGTTTCGATTTTTCCATCAGTGTCATGTTTTTTCTGCAATACTATTATTGTCGATGATAGGTATACAAGATGTACAGCCTTATGCGAATTTTGTCCTTAGTTCACGATTGCATTCCTTATCCTGGTTGTCAAACTTAAGTGATGTTAATTTAGATCGTTTACCTATATTTGGTACAACTTATAGATCGTTATAAAAGGTTATCATCTCAACCGTTATCCATCTACATTACACTGTGTACAGTATATAATTTATTTACGACGAAATGATTTGTTATTGCTAAGCTAAGGCAACCACATTCATTCCAATAAAAATAAATGTTTGTTTTGATTTGTTGGTCTTAAAAAAGATATAATAACTTACCTAATTAGTTATAATAACCTAATTTACTTAATTTTACTTTTTTTCTAAATATAAAATTAAGCCCATTGCCACGGGCCTAAGGTCTCGTATCTTATAAAACAACATGCAAAAAAGTAGGATAATATTCCTTAAGCTCAAATCTTGATAAATGGAAGAAAATGCGGATTTCTTTTTATTTCAAAAAGTTGGCTTGACTTCATTTTTTTTCTATTAGCCTTTATCAGAAAAAAATATTTTCTGAAACCTTTAAAGTTCAAGCTTGAAGAAAGCTTTCTTTTTTTGGTTGATGGATAAATTGCAAACATCTGACAGTAGAAGCTTCAGCAAGATTAATGGACTCATACCAGAAAGAAACTCAAGCCAACAACTTAATAAATGGAAGAATATGTATGCCAGATATTTCTCAGTATTAAAAAGAAAAATGATCATTTTTTATTTTGCCAAAAAAAGAAATAAGCCACACATCGGTGCGTATGAATTGTGGCTTGGATTTTTTAGAATGGTAAATTACCTTTTTTTTGGCATCTAAGATTTAAGATATTAAAAAAAAGGAATTTATAATATGCCCACTCTTTTGTGTTATTAAAGTTAAGATGGAATCTTCTGTTAGAAAAATTCTAAATCCCTCTTATGTAAAATTCTTCTTGTGTATTAGGAATTCAAAGGGCTCCCTTAGGGAGAAGAATGGAAGAAGCTTTCAAAGATTTTTGCAATATACAGTGTGTAGAATATATGTACGAAATTAAGTTAGAATAGATTCGGACTTTGTAAAATATGAATTACTTTTATTATGATCTTCAATTCATTTCTGTTTGAAGTATTTCAATTTTTTGGCAAATGCAATAAATGTCCTTACAGTCTTTTAATATTTCATTGTTTACATGGTTTATCTAAAACATTCCACAATCTTTACTTGTCTTTATTGCACCTTTTACTAAACTACAACAGAATCGCAACTTTTAGCTAAGTGCATTTAATGTGGTAGTCAATAAATTATTACTCATCTCAAGCACCAGAATCAAAAGAGAATATTTCTTGATCGGATGGTTAAGTGTGAGGCTGTTTATTATATCATTCAAGGTCACAATCCCTTCCTCCCTGTGCAACCAAGTGAGGCATTCATCATGCCTCTTGGTTGTACAAGGTGACATGTTCAGTGGACAGTGGCGAATCTCCAAGGCCATAGGGTAGTGGATGGGCCTGCTCGAGGTCGTGCCCATTGATTGTGAAAAAGAGCTAAATTGATCAGTTTGTTGTAAAATAAAATATATTTTTTCAATTTCTTTGTTAAATATTATCCGCTAAAGGACTGGTACTGTCAAACCATACAACCTTTTAAAAGATCAAGTCCATATTTTCAGTTACAATTTGTTCAATCCATAGCTGACAAATGAAACATTTTTGTTATTCTTAAGGTGCAGGTGACACATCTCTTATCCTCTATCACTTTTTACTGCTATACATTTGTTTAACGTACAAACCTACAGGGGTAAAAAGTGGATTCTGGCCCATGGCATCATTACTCATCATAAACACCAGAATAACTAAATCAAACTAGTTTAATTCTGTATCGGATGGTTAAGTGTAAGGCTTTCTTATTAGACCAACTTCTTAAGACCAACTTCTTCTTGGCTTCCAAAGGCCAACTTAATTAGGAAGTAGGATAAGCGATTTATGGACTACCATACCCTGCCAATTGTTTCACTATTAGTTAAGTCATGAGTGGTGTTTGATGCAAACCTAGTCTCCTGCTGCAATTATTTCTTGCGATAATATTTTCTTTAGGCTGCGATAATATTTTTCTATGATAATTAAACACAAGAATAGATGTGATTTTAAAGACGTTATCGACAGTGCTTTAATGGATCAATGAATTTGCAATCATGACTAAGTTGATAATTAACGGTGGATCTTTATATCAAAGTCATCAAATCCTTCCAAAGTACTCTATTATTAAAAAATAGATAATACAATTTAAGACAATTTAAAAACTAGTAATCCATGCCGATGGTGTTGTTATTTTCTCCTTCTCGCTAGTATTGTTAGCTTGTTTGTTCGATGAGTTCAAAATTGATGAATCTTAATAATTCCAATAGTCTAAAACATAACTAAACTTTTATTTGCTTCTTATATTTTAAGGTTATTGTTATTTATAAGTTTATACTAATTGTTAATTGCTTAAACACTAATAATTATTGTCTTGCAATAAAATAATAATATTAACCTTATAATAGTCTGAGTTCCATTTATAAATTATACTTATTACTTACTTAAGACCAGAGAAATTAATTATTGCACTACATATAGAATTATTTTCTTATTTAAAACCTCTTTTATATATTTACCCTATAATATTTAATGAAATTGTATAATTTAATTTGCATAATGTTCTTGTTTTAATTCCATATAGTTTACAACTGTTTGAAGAAATAAGTGGATTGAATAAGTAAATAAAACGAGAGTATACGCTGTTGATGAATATAATTAAAAATGTTTAAACACTACACTAACTAGCATGTTTATACTCGTATAATGAGTACAAAACCAGTAATTTTGGTCCTTTGGGCCGGATATCTCGGATGTATAAGTATTCCTCATCTAGACTCATATTAAATGTCAGTTATACAATGTATTGTTTAAACTTATCCATTAATTTTATCAACAGTGTTTACCCTCGTTTTATTTGCTTATGCAATTCTCTTATTTCTTTAAGCCAACAAATTTGAAAGCGCAATAATTAATTTAATATATATTAATAGATAACTCTATTTTTATTTTTTTAAGTGGTTTTTATTAAATTGGTCCTTGATTACAATTATCACGGTTTTTTTTATTTATTTTTGAGTTTCGAATAAGCTTGTGTGGAAAATTTAAAATCGCTTGATAAGGGGGAGTGATATTAAATTAGATTTGATAAGATGCTTATAGTTCAAGAGTCATGTTAATGCTTTTTATTTAAGATACATTTCAATAAAAGATAAACACATAACTAAGACATAGTTATAATAATAATAAAATATTACCAATGACAATGAATAAATCTTTACGAAGCATTGCAAAATGCTGGTCAACATACTTTGAAACTTCTTAGAGCAAAAGCTAGATGTTTTAAATCAGTAAATCTCAGTTATTACCGACAATGATAAGTTACTGCGATATTTCTCTTCCACTGGAAGCGTTTTCATAAATTTGAAACATCTTGTTAATGTCACGTATCACCATGATTCTGGTCATAACCCCTTTGACATTTTTCAGCTTTAGCGAGATATTATACATCTTGATAATTATACGCTCTAAAAATGTAATGCGTAATATACATTTTTACACTCAATTATGTATATGAGAAAACAAAAATACCTTAACTCTACAACTAGGTAAAAGTTGTCATGTTTAGTTTAAATATTAAATATGAAGTTGATTTTAAACTTATTACTAACTAATCACTGTTACATTATGCTTAAAAGGTTATTTTTGTTTAAATCGTCATAAGCCAAAAGAAGATGACCAGCCACATTTCTCTTAAAAATCACCAATTTTGGAGTAATCAAAAAGTATTGAGATGATGATATGCAGAAAAAGTATCTTGTAACAATAATGTAAAAATCAAAACATCTTTACTTGTTCTGATCTGAACTTCAAAGTTATTTTAGTTGAAGGTTTGTGCCAAAATTAGTTAGAGGTCGACCAAGAAGTCATGAACACGGGAGAAACGGAAAGCTTAACTTCGTTTAAAATCGGAACTTCCGAGTATTGCCGAAGTCAGTACAGTCGGGTGCTAAGACAATACCCATTTCTAGTTTGTACAACATGCGCAGTTATGTCAAATCTCACGAATAACATCAGGAAGGTTTCCAATCTGTTAGGTTTCCTGTTTTGTTTGTTTTTATACAATACGAATTATAGTCACAACTGTCACACAACAATTTTGATTTTGTACCATTCGCCATTCACCATGATGATGCAAATGCAAAGAACACTACAAATAATGGGGTTGGAACAAACCTAATATTTATTTGTTATTATAAAAATGATTGCTCTCCATGACAATTAATCAAAATAATATTTGCGAATTTCTAGTTTGCTTTTCCCCATTATATTTTTTATAAATAAAATAACCTTATCTTAGAGAAAACTTATCTTAGAATCTCATTATTTGTATAATTTCTTCCTAATTTTGAATTCGTGTTATTATCCATGTTTTTAATAATACCAGGAAATTTAATTTACCAAAGAGAAAATTGCGAAAAACAATCCGAGAGAGGTAATAGTACAAATAATAATTCACAAAAAATTTAGAACTAAAATCCAGAAATAAGGAAAGTAACAAATAAAACAAAAATATAAAAGTAACAAATCAAACTCAGAAATAAAGAGGAAGAAAAAAAACGATTAAGATAGAAGAAAATTTATTTAGATTTAAAGAATATTATTGTGAATAATCAATAAATAATAATATAAAGATATTATCGTATATTATTGTGATTTCTTATCAGGTACAGTGTTGCCTGTTGCAAAAAATATAGAAGTTATCAAAAATAAAATTATCAATAACAAAAGAACAACACTGTATTTTTTGACAGTGGTCTATTTGAATAAAAACTGACTGTACATGGCGACACTAGCGCACTCCTCACATTTCCATGACTTCTTGGTCCACCTCTAGTAATAAATTTATTTGGGGTTAGATTGTTATAATTACTACTTATTATGTTTAATTTTTGGATGTGATCCAGAAGAGACGAGTTTAGTGTGGCTATATATGGATAGAATGGCTTATCTCAAATAAATCTTACTATAGGTAAATTTGTTGTATTTGCCACTAAATTAAGGATAGTTCTGCGTCATCTTACTTATTTATGAGACATCCAGATAATGTTTTCATTTTGAATAAAATAAAGTGACATCTGTTTATAAATCATGCAAAATTGTAAACAAATAAAAGAGAAACCAGTTTGATAACTTTTATTTCACGCTATCAATGTACTGATGATGAAACAGCTGTTGATGCTCTGTAATGTGTCTGTTAATGTTATTGTAGTACATTTACTATGTCTTTTTTACGTCATGTTCCACAGAATCTTGTTCGAAACAAATAACTATAAAGTTGATTATATTATCACTTCTATTGATAATCTTGTATTGTCATTGTTAATAACCATAAAATCAGATTAAAGGTTATCTACTCCCTTCCTCATTTGTGATTAATTATATGTAATTAAAATTGAACTTTGTTTTAAAAATAAATGACTTAAAGGTAAATTTATATAAGAGGTGTGTGGTGTTGGTGTATAAGTGGTTAAGTAAGTAAGATAACTCAAGATGAGTGGATGCGGTGAGAGGATGTTGATACTGATGGTGTTTTCTTGTTGCTTATGTGTTGTGTCGGTGAAGCCGGACGGGATGGAAGAGGTAAGTGGGGGCCTCCAAGCTAGTTGGATATTGATTGCCGCACTGCAGCGCGGCAGCATCCCAGGACCCGCCCCCCAACCCAGACCTCCTCACACGACTGACTGACTCCTACACCACTCTATTTGCACCACCTTACACATGACTTGACCTTACTTTAGTCATTAATTAAACTTATTTCTTTTATTACATTACTAACTCACTGTAGTTATCCTTTCACTGTTAAGTATCCTTTAAATCACGTTCTTTTATATCTTCAAAACTAAGTAGATTTACTTTCATGAAATTAACATAATTTAAATTTAATTTTTAGAATTAGACCTCAAAGGATATGAAAGTGTATGGTATTTTTTCTCACTGTATTAAGAAATATTAAGTTTGTGGTTAAGTCGTATAGGGTGTATTTGTATTAACAAACTCGTCTACTTCTTAAATCGGCTATATACGTATTTCGACCAAACCTGGTTATCATCAGGCCTTAGTACAACATCATAAACAATTTTTGAATATATAATATCTTCTATTTTACTTACATAGTTATAAAAAATAAAAAGATATGCATTAAAAGAATCTTTATGATGTTGTAGGCCTGATGATGACCAGATTTGGTCGAAATTTTCGCTGATTTAAGAAGTAGATGAGTTTGATAATACACCCTATACGACCTAATCACAAATTTATATCAATATAAAATCAGGACAATAAGAGAAGGAAAAGAAACATTAAGGAATATTAAGGAAATAGAAAGAATCCTGCTTGTTATCAAACTTAAAACAGTGCTCAATACAATCTTCTTTTTGGGAAGATAACTTTAAGGATTCTTTCATATTATCTTAATTGTTATCATAAGATAAGGCCTCAAAGGATATGGAGTCTATGAAATTTATCTCTATTTATTAAGAAACATTAAGGATTTTAAAACAGGAAGAATCCTGCTTGTTATCAAACTCAAAACAGTGCTCAATACAATATTGTTTTTTTGTTATGATAACTTTAAGGATTATTTCACATTATCTTAATTGTTTTCATGAGATAAGGCCTCAAAGTATATGGAGTCTATGAAATTTGTCACACTTTATTAAGAAATATTAAGGATTTAAAAACAGGAGGAATCCTGCTCATTACCAAACTCAAATGAGTGCTAATTACAATCTTGTTTTGTATATAACCATAATGGATTCTTCTACTCTATCATAATTACTTATTAGTTGCAACATTTAACATCGCATGTTTCCAGATAATCTTATCCACTATTTTTTCCATAGAATTGAATATACTTTCAAATTGGCTTACTATATTTGTATATCACAAATTTAAGGATACACTCAATTTGTCTTAGTTACCTCAATATTAAGAATACAATCAATTTGTCTTAGTTACTCAATATTAAGGATACACTCAATTTGTCTTAGTTACTCAATATTAAGGATACACTCAATTTGTCTTAGTTACTCAATATTAAGGATACACTCAATATATCTTAGTAATCTCAATATTAAGGATACACTCATTTTGTCGTAGTTACCTCAATATTAAGGATACACTCAATATATCTTAGTAATCTCAATATTAAGGATACACTCATTTTGTCGTAGTTACCTCAATATTAAGGATACACTCAATTTGTCTTAGTTATCTCAATATTAAGGATACACTCAATTTGTCTTAGTTACTCAATATTAAGGATACACGCAATATATCTTAGTAATCTCAATATTAAGGATACACTCAATTTGTCGTAGTTACCTCAATATTAAGGATACACTCAATTTATTTTAGTTACCTCAGAATCAGGGAAGGACACACTAATTTTGTTTTAGCTATCTTAAAATTTGGTATTATCTTACTTAGTTATGTCAATCACTGAGAATATTTTAATATTATAATACATACTTACGTTTTTAATAACGACATTGAAGATAATTCCTAGTTATGTCATTTACTTTTAATGATCATAAAATTAAGAATACTTCTAGAATATCTAATTTACTTTATTTTATCTATAAAATTAAGAAAAGTTCTAGTTATTAAGGATACTTTCACATAATTTTAATGTTATATTGTTTGAATAAAATTATGGATGGTACTAAGTAATTTCTTCTTATGAATTGTTTATTTACAATCTTATCTATAGCGAATATATATAGTTGATATTATTTTCTGTTATATCAAATGCTTCCTGATAATCTTAATGTAATTTAATTTTCTTCTCTAAAGGTTGAGGATACATCAGGTTATTTTACCATTGAATGATATATTTTAAGGTGAGAGTTATCACAACATTAATGGAGCTTAATTATTATTTATATAGAGGCCCGTGGTTCAAATCCCGGCACAGGAGTGTATTTTTCACTGTCTGTTTCCCGTAGTTAATAATAATTATAATTTGATTTAAATTAAAACTTTTAATAAAAATTTGACTCGGAGAAGATTAAAGAAAGATTCATATTTTAAAAATTTTAAACATTTTCATTCTTATGACCTCAACAAGACCTTCACCGTAAAAAAAACCCTACATTGTAATAAATGTGTCAATCCATCGCCAGCGGCATCAATTATAATCCTAAATTATTTTTGGATATTTTCATGCTGCAACTAGGAGACAGTTGGCTTGAAAATTTGTTGATCCAATTCAATATTTTCTAGGGGAATAAAGAAAGACATTTCTCCTCTTTTTCTTGACCCCTACCTGACCTTTATTTTTCCTACATTAATTATTTGTATCACTGGCACTAAAGAGTCCAGTATCACTGTCATTAAACAGTCCAGTATCACTGGCACTAAACAGTCCAGTATCACTAGCACTAAAGAGTCCAGTAACACTGTCACTAAAGAGTCCAGTATCACTGGCACTAAAGAGTCCAGTATCCCTGTCATTAAGCAGTCCAGTATCACTGGCACTAAAGAGTCCAGTATCACTTTCACTAAAGAGTCCAGTAACACTGGCACTAAATAGTCCAGTATCACTGGCACTAAAGAGTCCAGTATCACTGTCACTAAAGAGTCCAGTATCACTGGCACTAAAGAGTCCAGTATCACTGGCTCTAAAGAGTCCAGTATCACTGGCTCTAAAGAGTCCAGTATCACTGGCTCTAAAGAGTCCAGTATCACTGGCTCTAAAGTGTCCAGTAGTGGTTGAAAACCAGTTTTGCGTTGGTGTCATTCTTTATTCCTTATAATTATTCAAATATTACCAATTTTAATTTGTGACCTCAATTTCATTTTTCTTTACTAAAATAACACCACTATAGTTCCACTACCATGTACTTTAACAAACTTTTTTTAAATTTTAATTAGTTTTATTTTAATAAGACACTTCAATTAAAAAATCCTTGAGGTAAGTGTTACTCAAATTAATCCGAGTCCTTAAGCCCCATATATTTTTAGCACTACTAAGTATATTCATCCAAATACAAATAATTTTTACATCCTCACGTTTTCTTTTTATAAATTTCAAACTATTGTTTATAATATGCAAAATAATAGCAGCAAAATTTTCAAGTTTCTGTGCTTTTTAAAACAAATTTAATTGGATGTTACCATATAACTTTGATGTCATTTCATCTGCTTAATTACATATTGTTTATGTGCTATAATCCTTCTGGGGTTTGCTTCCGTGCTTATCAAATGTAACGGCAGCTAAGTGATCGTTATGAAGAACTCCATTTTTTTTAATAACTCTGAACTCCATTTCAGACATCTAAAACGTTTTGCTTCCAAGCTTACCGAAGGTAACGGAACCTATGTGATCGTTCTAAAGAACGAAAAAACTTTGTCTCCTATTTTATAAATCCCAAGACATAAATCCGTTTCAGACATTAAGGAACATTTTTGGTCCCTTGTCTATCTGTCTGTCGCTTAATGTTTGCGAACCAACATATCTTAAATACTACTAGTCCGATAAAAAATGAAATTTAGATGGCAGGTCATAATTAACCCATTGTTGGTACCATATAAGTTTCAAGTCTCTGACATGAAGAACTCACTACGCTCGTTCAGAAATACCATCTATACTACATTTTAATAGATTAATTTGCTCTTTATCCTTTATATTTTATATAGTAAAACTATCTTTGACGGTCTGTCAAAATTTTTGCAAACTTTATCTTAAAAACTACTCGTTCGATTATAATAAAATTTGGATGGTAAATTATAATTAGCCTATTATTTCACATGCGCACAAACATACATTTATTTACACATATATCTTCAAAAGTATACTCATCTAAAATTTAAGAAATTTGGATGTTTTGTTGAAAGTATCCCGCAGATAGCCCCAGATAAATTTCAACCACGTGCGCACTTTAAATATTGCTAAATTGATACTTTTATTAATTTAAAAAAAAATGTAACACAATTTTGACGGATTTAAAATAAGGGGTGAAAATTAAATAAATTAAACAATAATGGGTTGTAGAACATAGTATCATTGATTACGCGATAGGACGCGTGGACTATTAAGCCACACTAATTCTGACAATTTTGCTTCCAAGCTTACCGAAGGTAACGAAGCTACGTGATCGTTCTGATGCACGAACAATTTTTAGGTCTCCGATTTCAAGACATAAATCCGTTTCGGTCATCAGGGAACATTTTTGGTTCTGTGTCTGTCTGTTGGTCTGTCGGTCGACAGACATGTCACTCTATTTCTGCGAACCAACATATCTTAAAAACTGCACTATGGATGGTAGATCATGATTAGCCGATTGTTGGTCCCATCTAAGTTTCAAACTTCTGCGCTCATTTGTTTCTCTTCCACATGCACACAAACATACATTTATTTACACCTATAGTTTCAAAGGTACTTTTCTGATTTGTATGAAACTTTTATAGTTTATCTAAAGTAACCCGTAGATAGCCCGTGATTGATTTGAACCGGTCTGTCTGCGCTCTTTAATTTTTGCTACATTAATACTTTAATTCATGTAAGCAATCAAAACTATTTTGACAGATTAAATTAACGGGGGAAACAAACAAATTAAACACTAATGGGTTGTAAAAGCATAAAATCAATAAAGTGCGTGATAGGATGCGAGGAAGCTATGTGTCACACCAATTGGCAATCTATTTTTATTTATTCTATTATGTGTTACTTTATCCATTTGAATAGTTTCTCGTTGTTCCCATTAATGTTCTATTTGGATTGGGTTTATTCCAAGAAGCATTAAACCGCATGGAAACCTTGAAATATTGCGGATTTTTTCTCCCTCTCTCTTTTCAATTTCCATCTTCATTCACCCTCTTCCGCACAGAGTGCATAATTACTTACCTTCAATTTATTCACTATCTTAAACATTAGTATCCTTTATAACGTCCACAATAACAATTCAAATAGTAAAACCCTTGACGTAGTAAGTTCAACCGAAAAGCCACTGAGGGTGATTTATACGTTTGATAAGTACTGTTTAAATTTCCATTTTATCTTGAAATGTCCTTCAGCGTCGTCGACCTGGTATCATTACCATTCTGTATCAGATAAAATGCTTGATTTCTTCCTTATTGATGAAAACCATGCGAAGTTTAATTTTCATTCTTCACATCGTAGTTTACTTGCATGACCTATTTTACTGAATAAAATCTGTCCTTACTCCCTTTAAAATAAACTTGATGCTATCTTTTTTAAACAATTTGCAATTTATACATCATTAAAAGAACCTGTATTTATCATGATACCAATATATAATGATAAGTAGATAATAAATTATATAGTTAACCTTCAGTATCTAACTCAAATAATTCTGTTGGATTTAACTGCACTTTTCTGAGTGTAGTTAACTTTGCAACTTGGATAATTTATCTCTTTCTTTAATGAAAATACCATTACTTTTTAATGTAAACTAATTATTAATAATTATAAGTTTATCTATTATTAAATCAATAGAGATAAAATGAACTTACTACAGAAATCACATTCTCATAAACTCAAAAATACTCACGAAATATAGGTAATATTTAGCAAGCCTTCAATTTAATTTTTCTCTTTGAGGAACACTCAGATCCTCAATGGTCTTTCAATATAGTATGTTTACCTATCGCCATCCTTTAAAGAGCACTATAAAATGTGGACGCGTGGCTCATGCTAGGAATCAGTGGTTTTGTTTTCCAGTGCTACATATGCCAAGCTACTAAAATTTCCGTTTCCAAAGCTTTCATAAAAACTAATTTGGACTACATTATTTATCAATGCTTTTAAAGTTTTACCATAAATAAGCGAGAAAAAGCTATATATAAAAAGAAAATGCAGTCGGTTTGTGCAGAAAGAATCTAACCTGCATTTGTTACGACTGGGATGGGACCATGGTATGCCGTATAGAAGCACTATATGTAAATATTCAATTACCTGCTTCTCTAAATGGGACTAAAGCATATAGGTCTAGTACATATATTTATTATTATTTTACATTTCATACTTTAATTTAACTTGACTCGTTTGTGTGGTACACATTTATGATACATTTTTAACCCACTTTCTGATTACCTAATAGTAAGCAGACACTTTCACGAATTATGTATTTCTGATGAAAATTGATAGATCAAAAATCACATTATACTACTTTGGATCGCAATGAATTAAAATTGATAATTATGACATAAACAACCGAACATTGTACATATTCACACCTCTCATTTATTTTAATTTTGATACATCGGTCCAATCTCGTCGTCGTTAGCTGTTTCGTACTGTGAATCTAGAAGCAATAATTTCTAATGCATTGTAATAACGCATTTTTATGATTATTGCATGTTTAGATTCATAATAATATAAGAATATATCGGCTATTTCAGATACACACAAATTATGTGATGTTATATCGAAGTGAAACAAGATATAGAGAGAAAAAACACAGTATTTATACTGGAACGAAAATTGCATCTGGATTTCCCGTGGGTTCCTTCAATAAGATTAATCTTTTATCAAAAATAAATTTGAAGCTCCAGAAGAACGATCTCACCCGCCAAAGGGACACGTAAGAGCAGTGAAAAACAAGGATCACAGAACTGCGATAGCTCAGCATTCTAAAGAAACCGGCTATCTCATCAAGTTTGAGGACATTCATGTACTCCCATCTGTCATCATAGCAGGGTAAAGGAGGCTATTGAGATCGAGATATAACTATAGAACTTAAGCAGAGAGGATGGATTCACCCTTGCCCGAACACTGAACCGTCTGGTCAAGCAAAAAGTAAGAGGCGGGGCCACCGTCACTTCCCGACTCGACAAAGTACACAGACAAAGGTAGCATCTGCCTGATTGCATCAACACGACAAAAGAATAACCCGAATGAAGGAACCACCGGGAAATCCAGGTTCAATATGCGTACCAGACCAGTAAAAATAAATACACCGTTCTTCTCTCCAGTCGTCCGTATGTTGATGATGCACCCAGTAGTTATAGGGAAACGGACTTAAAACCTCACGTAACGCGTATTTCACGGGAAAAGAAAGTTCACTTTTGACAATGTGTTGAACAATAAATTAATTACACTATGTAGGTGTATAAGAAAGAATTGATTCTTATTTGTCGGACCGATTTTTTCTTCTTTAAACAAATGAGATCTGCAATAAGTTTATGATAGCTCATATTGTTATGCATTTGATAGTTGTTATCAACTGGAATTTTAAGTCTTCACATAAATGAGTTACCTCAAACATGTTTCAAAAATAATCTTTGGTACAAAACAGTTTCCTCTTCGAGAATCGAGCCCAGATTATGATAGCTATTTGGACTTTGCTTTATCAGTATTATCTTGCTTTGTTTCTTATGATAGTTCCAAAACCCTGCTGGCTCAATAAGGCTCTAATACTCTAGTGGTTTTCTACAACCAAATGTTCTGAAAACCCTGCTTTTAGTTAAAAGAAACCTCATTCTGATATTAGTCTATGTGGAGTTCGAGCAAAGTGAGATACGTTTTTCCCATGGGAATAGAAAATATTGGGGTTTTGTTTATGTAAAACTAAATATTTTTCTGATCTTCATATCTCGCTTTCAATTCTACTTTGATTTTCCTGATTTGCTTCAATAAAATAAAAGGGTCTTGATTTATTTTCCCTAGCTCATTGAACTACTCTAGCTTATCAACATTTTTATTTTCTAAAATTACAAATGATACTTTATTTTATTATGTAGTTTAATCGAATTAAAATCTTAGTTAATTCTCAAGATGACTAAAAGGTTAAATTGCATTAGGGTAACTCAGTTTTGAATAAATTATTATTATTATTTATCTTGAGATATCAAATGGATGCAAATTAATGTGTTACGTAAGAGTAGTTAAACATTTTTCCAAAAAATTTAAAGTCTTAAGGTACTTATTAAGAAAATATGTTAAAGGTAAAAGTTATTATCTACAGTAAAATTAGAGTTTAAGATGTAGAAAAGATAAACAGTCTAAAATAATGAAATATTAGTTAATTACAATTATTAAAAGTTCGAAGATTCAAGAATGAATAATATTTTATTATATAAACTAAATATAGACCTACAAATAAAATACTGTGTATCACGGATCTTCCTCACATTTTATTAAATTTACATTAATAATATGAAATTAAAACTTAATATAGATCTACAAAAAAAATGAATCTTCAAAGAACCTTACAAGAACGTTACAAAGAAGAGAAGTTAATTTGAATTCGATTTTCCCTCTTTTGGGGCTAAAAATCTTTTCAAATACTCTAATTTTATATTTTTTATCATATTATCTTCAAGACATTTCATAAGTTAAACACTTCTGACATTTGAGAATCATTTAATAAATCAACAAGATCGCGTGTTCGGAGAAATTTTATTATCACAATACAAAATAGTATTTGTAAGAATAAATATCATGAATGTATAATCTGTTTCTATTTAAAGTCCTTTTAACGTATCGTTTGCTATATTTAGTTTTGTTTTATGTTATAAGTGTTTATTTGTATGAAAAATGAAAATTGTTTATTTTCACTTTCTTTAATGTTTTTTTTTGTTTTTTTTTAGAGTTTTTTGTAACAAAACTGAAATTAGATTAATTTTGTAAATTTCCTAGAGAAGATTAAAGTCGTAGCTGGAAAGCATTAATAAGGTTAATTTAAAGAATATAAGTTTGGCCCGTGGGAGACTAAATCTTCACCTTACTAATTTAAGGCGGAATTAGGCTCCACCATTTATCACATTAAGCCCTTGGTTGTGCATTTATAATGACTAATCATGCGCAAAGCCCTAAAAGCCCACTATGACTACAAACCTTGTTACAACACAACAGAAACTCTAGCTTCTTCTTGAACTTTAATTATATTTCTTTGTATTACTGTAATTCAAGAACGTAATGAACATTTATGAATTATGGTAGTTTAAAAAAAAAAAAAAAAAAAAAGAAACTAACTACCAAAAAATAATTTTTTAATTACGTTTATATTGGTGTAGAACCTTGGTATTTTTATGCTATTAAAGCTAGTTAAACCTAAACCTGATTCTCTTAAGTTTAAAACATTATACATTTTTTTTACCTCTCTACCAGATTTGTGAATTCATTAAATATCAAGACTGCATTAATTTATACAAAAATTGGAAAAAGTGATAGACGTCCATTTCATTCGGCAAAACAAAATACTAAATAATTAAGCGCAAATGCAAAACATATTCAAATATAGAATTTTCTGAATACCTTTTTGTTAATGAATTGTTTTGTAAGAAGATTTTTAGGAGTAAAACCTACCAGTTGTCCCATTAAACCATCATTTCATAGCTGTTTTTCTGCTCCAATAGTTATGTACTTCTGATCGACCCAAACTTAATTTATTGTAAATTCAGGCATAATTAGTTGAGTAGGGATTGTTTAGTTCTTGGTTGTTACAGTCGGTCAATTGCTGAAGAGGTTGGTTAGAGATTGAAAGTAGTGACAACCAGTTATTGTTTAAAATTTGGCCTATCATACTTTGGTTAACATTTGTATATATTATAGTCGCAGATGGTCAATACAAAGTTGGATTGGTAAGGTGGTTGTAGCATCAGCATCTATTATTCAATAATTATCTGTAGTAGCAGATGGTTAAAAGATAGTTGTGTCAGCAGTTAAAAAAAGCACATTTCCAATAGTAATAGCTGTGCTTCTGCTTGACCCAAACTTAATTTATTGTAAACTCAGGCATAATTAGTTGAGTAGGGATTGTTCTTTACGTTCGTTACAGTCGGTCAATTGCTGAAAAGGTTGGTTAGAGATTGAGACTGGTGGCAACCAGTTATTGTTTAAATTTGGCCTAGTATCATTTAGTTAACATTTGACATGGGTAAAAATTAGTTCGTATAATAGCAGATGGTCAATAAAAAGTTGGAATGCTAAGGGCACTGTAGCGTCAGCATCTTTTGGTAAATAATTAATTGTAACAGCAGATGGTTAAAAGATAGTTGTAACAGCAGTTAAAAATTGCGTCTTTTCAATAGTAATAGCTGTGCTTCTGGTCGACCCAAACTTAATTTATTGTAAACTCAGGTATAATTAGTTGAGTAGGGATTGTTTAGTGCTTGGATGTTACAGTCGGTCAATTGCTGAAAAGGTTGGAGGTGGTTAGAGGTGGTTAGAGGTGGTTAGAGGTGGTTAGAGGTGGTTAGAGGTGGTTAGAGGTGGTTGGAGATTGAGACTGGTGACAACCAGTTATTGTTTAAATTTTGGCCTAGTATCATTTGGTTAACATTAGACATTAGTAAAAAGTTGTACATATAGTAGCAGGTGGTCAATAAAAAGTTGTATTGGTAAGGTGGTTGTAGCATCAGCATCTTTTGGTCAACAATTACCTGCTGTAGCAAATGGTTAAAAGATAGTTAACATTTGACATTGGTAAAAATTTGTATTTTTATAGTAGCAGATGGTCAGTAAAAAGTTGGATTGGTAAGGTGGTTTTAGTATCAGCATCTTTTGGTCAACAATTAACTGTTGTAGCAGATGGTTAAAAGATGGTTGTAACAGCAGTTAAAAATTGCGTATTTTCATGAAGATGTTCCCGACTCTTAGAGTTTGATATCGGAAAATCATATTAACGCAGTCACCACACGGAAGACCTTATAATTACTATATTTTAACATTTTAATGAAATGATACCTAGTTAAAGTCATCTCCTAAATAGGTTATTTATAGAAGATTTTAAGAAAATATGTCCTTAAGGTGTCATCATCATCTTTTCATGCGGGATTATATCGAGGGAAAATGTTTTTCTGCGATCTTTATATCTTGTAAAACTACAGCTTAACTTATAGCAATGAAAGAAGAAGAATATATGTACGAAGAAGAATATATAAAAGCTGTTAAACAAATGAAAACGTTTCGACCTTGAAAAGGAAGTAAAATGCCGTTTTCGTGACACAGTATCGGTATCAAGGGAATATTGAAGTGCACTTTTTGACCAAAAACACTTGGGTGATTGGAAAGAAAGAGAGAGAAAAATGAATAGAGCTTCCACGTTGGTTTCAAGCAGAGTAGGAGTTTGTTTGACCAGGACCAACATGACATCCATCACTTGTTCCTAACTCCCAACCACCTTCATTTCCTACCATCTCACTCCTTCACTAAATCTCCTTCTTCGTCACTTTCTCATTTCCTTTCTATAAGTTAGTAAGCCACTCTTTCACTTTATTATCTCACTCACTTTTTAAACTTTATATAGCGTAAGTGACTCTCATTCATTTTTGCCTATTATATTAACTCGTCTTCTTGTTCACTTTATACATTCTTCTCTTTGTCGTGTGTTTATTTCTCTCCTTTGAAGCTTTCATTAAACGAACCATCTTTCTCATTTTTGCCAATCTTTATTTTTATATCGTCCGATTTTATTATGTTTCATTTATTATTTTAGAATATTATTTATTATTTTTTTCTCTGATAGGAGTTGTTATCCAATTTCGTATTTTATCGCAGCCACACCCTCCCTCTCCCTCTAAAAAAAATATTTAGTACAGTCAATTTAAATGCGAACACATTTCAGTAAGGATGTTTTTCTCATTTTTTTTTTTTTTTTTTTTTTCGCCATCAATTCTTGCCTCTCTTTATAATATTACAAATTTATATTCAATCTTTGATTTAGAACAAATATATATGTGCTTAAAATTGTATAGCAACATGTTTCAGTTAAGATTAAACGTTATTAAGTTAAGTTACTAAAGGCGTGACAACTCTTAAAACTTTTCTTTCGCCTTCCTACTTGTTTTTAAGTATTTACAACTTCATCAGAAAGTCACTCATTTTCTAATCATCACTTTAGTAGTTAATTTACTTGTTAATTTATCATTTTCATTTTAAACTTTTCATGATTATTTTATTTTCTCGAGGAATTCCATTTTTATCGATGCCACTCTCGTCCTTTAATTACTTATTACTAAATTAATTTCTCTATATCTTGAAAATAAATCATTTATTGATATTACATTATAATAACGTGATGGTACATAGCCAGCGGCAATCCTGAAGAACTAAGCATTGACAACGCTTTATTCAAATAAGTCTATCAGATTTGGCGTCTAATTACAAACAAATAAATAAACTTTATATAAATAAGGAACTCTTTGTACATAATAGTTAATATTTATGAGAATATGTGAATTAAAAATATATAAAAGCTACCTTATAAATTATTATATATATTAATATTAACGTAGGAGATAGAGTTGAAATATTCTATCATTGAAAACAAAGGTTGTTTTCTTGTAACAGTGCAAAGAGGTTATTCCAATAACATCAACAAAAGATTCAGTAAAATAATAACAACACTTCAGTATCGTATTTTTATTGATAAAAATAAAAATGTCTTTATCATACGTATTATTATTTATAGTACATTATTACTCGCTACCTATAGTAGGAAAAGTATTGTTTTTTACTATTTGTAATATGTTTATGAATATTAACGTATTATAATTGAATTTAGATTATTTTATTTCTGTTGTGTTGGCAGTAAATAGTAATCAGCTGTTTTTCCAGTTTCTGTTCGACCGGGACGGCCATCTTTGGCCATATTTTATTAACCGTCTTATTACATTTCATTCAATCGAATTTTTCATTAAATTTACTTATTAATTGAAAAAATCTATTTAAAATCGTTGTAAATATCTGTTTTGTGTGTTAAAATGTATGTTTTTCTTGCATATAGTGTTTTTTGGCACACTTCTTTTCTCCGAATAAAATCTTCCTTTAATTTATAAATCGATTGTGTTTAATATATAACTGACAATAATATTCTTCTAAATTAATTTTGTGATCATTTATGAAAAAAGTTGGAATATATATAAACCGTATCTGAAGAAGACTTTGGACTCATTTAAACATCAGATTATACGTTGCGAAGTTTTGAGGTATTTTATTTTTCCTATTGTTTTAGTTTAACAGAATCATTTGTACTTGCATAGGTGGTGATTTAATATATAACGATAATAATAAGAAGAAACACCATTTTATTACAAATTTCAGCTTGGGTATTTCCATTAAATTATTGGGATTCAAAAAAGGAACGTTTGCTTGTTTTTATTGTTAATGTTGGCGAGAATTGTTGATATAGTCTTATAATTTAGATCGATGTAGCCTTTTAGTAACCTTCCCGTTTCTTATAATCCTTCTCACTGATTTATGATTTTATTTCTTTACTTTTTCTGTGAATATTTCAAAAGTGACAACTTAAAAATTGTTATTCTTAAGCCGCGTTTACACAGCAGTTTGCAACTAAAAAGTTAACAACTATTAGGTTATTTGCAACATTTTAGTTTCAGACTTTTTGGTGTGAAACAAAAAAGTTGTAAACAAGCTATGTTTGCGCTTTAAAAGTCAATAAGTGTTTCAAAAGTTTTATTTGGATGGCTAGTGTTATTCAAGATGTGGATAGTGGAGGAAGTAATTCAAGTTGCAAGTGCTTTTATATTTTGGCTCCTCAAAGCGCACCAAGAAGATACTGGATAAGACCGACGCTACGAGCAAGTACTCGAGATATAGTGGCAGTGCACTTTTAGAAGATCTGAACAGGGATGATAAAAGTCCACTTTCAGGAGAATTACGGACATATATGGCAGTTTAAAAACTTTTTGAGAATGGTAAGCAGTGACTTTGCGCATTTGATACTTCAATTAGGACCGAGAAAATAAGACCGATACAAATTGGTGATTAGCCTTTTCCGTAAAAGAAAAACTGGCAGTGCGTTTTTTAGCCAGTGGAGATTTTTAAAACGCAGGGTGGGAGAAAGTTAGGTTGCTTGTTGTCTAGTTGTTCCAGTTGAGAAGTTTAGTTGTAACTAAAAAGTTTGCAACTTTTTCTGCACATTTGACTTTCAAACAAAGATCAAAGGAAGTTTCAGTATTTTACCGACTACTAGTGGAAAAATGAAATTCGATTTGCAACTCGATAATTTTGTTTGAAACTCGTTAAGTTTGCAACAATTTACAAATGTTATTTTGAAAAATTTCAAATTTTCTTTAAAAGTTCAGCAAATTGCTGTGTAAACGAGGCTTTAAGATAATGCCATAATTCAGTGTGTCTGGTAGATAACTCTTTGTGTTGTTTCTGAGTTTTCTGGACAATTCCAAAAGAGGCTCATCTTAGCACTTATAGTATGGATAATATCGAATAGTTTATTAGTCTAATATATATATTATCTCTTCTATACACAGGAGAATGATATTCTTTAGCCTAAAGAACTCTTAAAGACAAAGGGGCATCATCCCTACTACATATTATAATAGTGTTTATTTCTCTTTGACTGTTGACTTCGTATCACCTAGTCGAGATTTACCAAACAAATATTTGGTATGTTCTCTATTAAACTCGAAACTTAGTTTAAGAAAAAATATAATTTTTAGTGCCTTTGTTTATACCAACATTCAATTTCTTTTGTGAATTAGCAACACACTTTCACTTCAAGAACACTTCACCTCTTTCCTTTCACCTCTTTATTCCTTTCGTATCATCTTACTAATTTTTCACTCTTTGCTTTTTATAAGGAACCCTTATCTCGACACTTCGTAGGAAGTCTCAAAACTCAAGACTACACTAAATTACTGCCTCACTTAAGGAATTATTAATCCCTTTCTCTTTGTTTTTACTTTCTTCTGTATCTCATTTTCATTGTTTATTTTCAAGTATCTTGCAGTTAAAAGAAGTGGAGTTTACGTATACACACTACATTGCTCTTTATTCTTTCCATTCTTTGCCTCTTTATTAATCATCATTAGTCTTCTTTCACCTTAACTTCTTTGAGTTTCCTTTTTCTAAGACATTTTTGCTTCCGAGCTTACCGAAGGTAACGGAAGCTACGTGATCGTTCTGGAGAACGAAAATATTTTGTGTCTCCGATTTAAAAAATTCCAAAACAGAAAACCGTTTCAGATATCAGGGAACATTTTTGGTTCCGTGTCTGTCTTGTCGGTCTGTCGCTTAAAATGTTGCGAACCAACATATCTTAAAAACTATACAGGTCCGTTTTAATATAATTTGGATGGTAGGTCATGATTAGCCCATTGTTGGTCTCAGTTTCATTCAACCTTCTGCGCCTACTTGTTTCTCTACCACATGAGCACAAAAATACATTTATTTAATCCTATAGCTTCAAAATTACTTATCTGATTTTTATGAATCTTTTATAGTTTATCGAAGGTAACCCGCAGATAGCCCCAGATTAATTTGAACGTCTGCACTCTTTAACATTTGCTACTAAATTGATACTTTATTTATGTAAAAAATTAAAACAATTTTGACAGATTAAAAAAACGGGAGAAACAATTAAAGAAAATAGACAATAATGCGGCTTGTAGAAGCATAAAATTAGGATGCGAGGAAGCTGTGTGCCACACCAATTGGTAGTCTGTTTTATACAGTTCTATTATCTTTGTATAAACAAACTAGATTAGGAAGATATGGGTGAGACACTGAATTCAAAGAAGAAATTACCTACTAAGGAACTTAAGGCTAAACCCAAAGATCACTTGTTCGATGTTAGGAGGCAATTTTATCATTCTTTATTATCTACTTTTCTAATAAAATAATTAATGATTTGAATTTCTAGGCATGGATTACCTCTTCAATTTTTTTTATCTAATAATCATGATGTAACTGAGCCTATTTAATGCATATTTTAAAGCTTACATTTGTTTTGGTTCGTGTCATTATTTAGTTTGTTAAGCCGGACGGAGGGCCAAAGAGTTGGACCTCAAGTTCCGTACCCATGGCTGTTTTAAAGGACCACCTCCTGCGGGAGGAAAACAGGTAAATTGGGAGTAAAATCAATTTAAGAATAGACAACTATTTTGGGTATTGTTATAATGAATACAAAAAGGGGTTTATTAAATTGACATAATTATAATAAAAGAAGTCTGGAAAGAGGAAAATAAAAAACGGTGTTAGAGTTAGAATGTTGGTCCTAATGAAAGCTGCACTTCTCTACACAAATGGAGTCCTCTGAACAGGTGAAAGAGGCGAGTTGATTAAAAGAGGTGAGACACCTTCTATATTAGTACCCAACACTGAACGGTCTGAAGAAAGTTGGGTTCTAGGGAACAGAGAGTCCCTAGGTTTTTTTTATGAGTTCGTTACTAAAAGTAAGATGTGAAAAGTCTGTCCTAGTAAAGCAACTCCGAACCAAAGGGATGATATGACCCTACATGAAGCAGCTGATCTTCGGTAAGGAGAAAGACGGACTAATGCTGTTGGTTCATTAGATTCAACAACCATTGAAGCTTTAAGAAGAAAGAGACCTATGACTGCTAAATCTGCTTAAGGAAGGAGAAGTCAGGCATCTATGCATCAGTCTAATTGATTTTATTTTCTTACCTAAATTCCAGATTAAATGGAAAAAATTAGGGGCCTCAAAAGTGTTCGTAAACAAATCTTTTTTACAAGCTTTTATTTACTTGCAATGTATGTATGTATCTATGTTCGGGTCAAATCTTGCAACTGAATTTTAAAGCAGTTATCCTCAACCGATTGAATTGAAATTTTTCAGTTCAAGATGGTGAACTTGTTATTTTTAAGTACGCACTTGATATGGGTATCAAATGAAAAGGTTTGCTGAGAAGAATACGAATAAAAGCTTGTTTTTAAAATATTTCTTTTTATAATCAACTTATTGACGTAAGATATAAAAGAATTCATATTGAAGGATGATCAATTGAGTTTGAAAAGCTTGATTTATTCTTCCAACATGCGGACTGATAACTGTAACAATGGTTTTGATCAAGGAGTGATCGAGGGGAAACACATGTTATACAATAATGGACGCATCGATAGTTGGTTTAAGTACCTGGCCTATAAATGACCTGTTGCTGGGTCGATCAAGATCTGAAATTATGACGTAATTTAACAACTCGAAAACTAGAGTTAAATTTTATTAGATGATAAGTCGAATTTAAAGATTAACCTAATTTCTTACCTTATCTATTATCAGAAGAATAGTTCTTAAACCTCTTTCATGTCAAGTACTCTCCTCTTTATCACTTTTTGTTATTCCTTGAGTATCCTTTATATTTTTTTTTATACTAGTTTCTAACCAAAGGAATTTTTATCTTAACTCATTTTTTATAACATATTTTTTCTTAAAAGAATATTATTAAAGTTAACTTGAAGCTTTTACAATACATGGTACACAATTATATCATCCTTTAATCTCTTTTTTTCTGAATACTATCTGTTCAAACCTTACTTAAGAGGTGAACAGATAGTTCAAGAGCCTCTAGAGCCTGCCTGAGGCTGAGAGCTTTTTTTCCCTTCCTCTTTGACATTTTTCCTTTCAATCACTTTTCTCAAAAGATTTTGGGATGATCACGGCTCATCCAACTTGGCCACTTCAAATACGGATTTTCCTGGCAGATTACACCTCCTTAGCTAAAACACTTATCATTTACATTTCATCTTATCACAGATTTACTTCTCCATTTTTTTTATACTTTAGTAGTACTGCAGTTTATGTCTCTTTGTTTAAGGGGTTTTTAGACATAACTTTTTGTTTAAGACAACTAATTAGAAGAATAAATAGTTCTTAATCATATCTTAAATTTCTTTCTAATAATAAACGTTTATTAGAAGGTTGGACCATTTTATTTGAACTATTAGCTACTCTTTGACTAAACTAGCAACTCGATTGTCTATCTAACTGTTCAGAATAGAAATTACCTTTGCTCTAGTTCAGTGATTTATAGCAATAAAATGTGAAGGAACTGGAATTCTGTTTCCTTGGATGTATTATTTTGCTATTTTGCTGTCTTTGTTAGAGTTTCATGACTTGGATGGCTACGAACAACGATTTTCTTAAATTATATACTTCTAGAGTAGTTGGGTTTAATAAGGAATTAAAGAGCCCACTTTTGCAATATTTTGACCCATGCTTGGGTCATTCTCAAGCTGATTGACTAGAAGTTATCCTACATTATACTGGTTATATTCTTGAAATATTTTACTTGAATCTTTTTGATTCTTGTCATTTCTTGTAATGGTCATTTCACTTGTGATATATATGTGCATTTTAATATATTTAACTTTCTAAAAATATATTTTAAACATTTATTTTTTCCTCCCTTCTACTACCATTACAACAATTCATTGTAATCCTATTATGAACTACGATTTTCTTAAATTATATAAATATAATAAACTATTGCTTATTATGAACTTTCTACCTCATATTTTTAGACTCTCGTTCATTCAAGCATTAAACCTCATTTCTATAATAATAATAATATATATACCAATAATTCTTTTGGTTTGTTTGCTACAATTTATAAAATAGTTTTGTCATTGCAAGAATCATTATATTAAGAAAAACATAGATTGTTACAATTTTATTTTTCGTAATTGTATTGTTAACAATCTTATTTTTATATATTTTATAGCTCGGTTTTCATAATTTATCGGCGTGCCATTGAATAAATCAAGATAATTTTCATGTGGGAATTTTCATCTTGTTAAAAACAAAATCGCTCTACTATATTAGAGGCCTTTATCCGTTCACATCTATACCCTTCTCCGGACCTCGTCTTATGTCAGGGTATCCCTAACACTCATTTCTCACTCACCCTTTCAGAAGCCTTCCCTTATACAATTTGGTCCACGACTCCATAAATATACATGAATGGGTGATGGCTAGAAGGCACTCGGCAACTCGCCGGCTCCCTTACTTGGCCCTTTTACTTGAGACAGTCTGACCAATAATAATAATTCAACTCGGCTTGCCCTGAATCCTTGAATCATTTCGGCCCCCCCTCTGTCCTAGCCACCCTGTTTAAAAGGGCTGCTGAGTGATCTATATTTATTCAGTAAGCGTCCCTTTAAAGGGGAGGCCGAATAAAAATTGATAGAGAGAATATTAACGAAAGAGCCGCGATGAAAACTGATGTGATATTTATTAAAAGGTTATATCTTAGTAATCGATTCCATTTAATAAGTTACTTAAATAGTTCATTTTTCCATTACTCAGCCCAAGGTCGAAATAGATAGATTTTAAACAAAGTGCTAGCCTGATTAATAAAATTTCCTTATAAAGTGTAATTTGGTGCCCAGTGAAAATATAAATTGAGTATCCTATCCCTTCTATGTATATCTTTGATTAATATATAACCTAGAAATGAAAAAAAAACAATATTTTCTCGAAATTATATTTTATAGATTAAAAGAACCTAAGCAATCAGGACAACCATTCTGCAATAGGTTGCAAATTCATCCGGCTATTAACTTTTGATTAAAAGTTTAGTTATGAACTCATAGTTTAAACATTCTTAATACACTTGGTGTTAATGGGATGGGAGTTATCCTTATCCCAAAATTCGAGACTTGAGATCCAAGTCAAATGTATAAATTTGGTTTTACATCCTGATAATATGCTTGCGCTATGAGAAGACCAGTAGATCTGGTTTAATATTAAACTCAAATTAGCATTTGACTTCTTCCATTATAATTCATATAATTATGTCATCCTTAGTGTATATAATTAGTTATTTCAACGAAGATCTAATAAATCATTTAAGTATTCGAATTATTAAGTTTTTCTACCAACTAACCATGGGTGTTCTTTATCAACGTAATAACTATTAAATATTGAAGTCGATCATCCTGATAAAAATATTAAACTATTCCGAAACATCAGAGATTTAGTTGGTCGATGGAACAAATTCACTCCGGATGCTAGTATTATTCACTAATCTAATCTTGTTGCACGTCATATTGGCTGTGATTGAGACCTATTGATTTAGACTATAAATACGGTCTCAGACGGGATTCATGAAGGATTTTTAGATCGTCATCTTGTGTATACTCTAACACGTGATTTATTCGCCTCTTTTTTCTTATTTCAAGCAAGTTTACACCATAATTGTAAATCTTAATTTTGCTTAGGGGCGTGTTTTATTCAGCATTCATCAATGTAATTCTTCTTCACTTTGATTTCTTCTCTCAAATTTGCTTAAGGAAATATCTGTAGGTTCATCCTAATTTCTCTTTAGTGACTCGCGTTTCTTATTCATTTTTTCTTTGCAATGCGCAAGGGGATTTATACCATTACACCAAACATAGCCGAATAAGGTAAACATCAAATTTATATTTAGTGACACGCGGTTTTTATTAATTTGTTCATTAAAATGGATAAGGGGATTTATACCATTATACCAACCATGACCCCATGAGGTCAACACCAAATTTATATCTTTAGTGACAAGCATTTCTTATTAATTTGTTCATTGTAATACGTAAGGTGATTTATATCCATTATGCCAATCATAACCCCATGAGCTCAACCCCGCAAATTTCTCTTTAGTGACACGCGGTCTTATTCATTTGTTCTTTGTAATATGCGCAAGGTGATTAATCCCATTATGACAATGAGCTCAACACTACCTCATGTGATATTTTCAACGCATTTGTAGATTAAAATGTTTACTTGATTAATTTTTACGAATATAGTTTGAAATAAATAATTTTTTGAAAAAAAAAAATAGCGCAGCACTACGATTTAGCTTTAATTATATTTTTTCTTCTTTCCATTTATCATAGAATAAATAATTTAAAACTTTATCTGTTCCTTTCCCTCTTAGTTCCTACCGTATTATATAATTAAAACAAACAAAAACCCGGTGGAGAAAATTAAAACGTATTTTCCATTGTTTTCGGAACGCCGTCTGAGGGTGAAATGCTTTGCTCAAGCCTTATCGAGATTGCTCAGAGCGCTTAATGCTCCCGATGCAATTAAGAAAGAAAAACATTCCTCACGCTCCTGGAGCCCCTCAGTTCACTCAACTTGCCTGTTTACTTAATTTAAATTAACATTCCCTTCTTTTTATACAAGGAATTCAAGATAGTAGAGAAAAATAAAATACATAGAGGGAGAATCTCCTTACCCTTAGCCCCATAATAGACAAATCAAAGAATATTCCTATTTACATATTTATATCTATAAAAATCATAATGAATACACATTATATATTATTAAAATATATTCCACCTATACCTGTTTCCTTTTTTCAGATGTTACACATAATCTTACCTGGGAAATATTGGAGGAAAAAACATACCTTTGTGAAAAGTATTTAACGTTCTTTAATATTTTTCAATTTTTCAATTTTTTATACATATATAACATAATCTTTTACATTAAAAAAATTAAAATATATTAGATGTTAGACCCATCGATTTTATTTTACAGAGTAGAATATGTTAATTATTTAAAAAAAAAAAAATAAATTAATATTAGAAAGAATAACGATAAATTCAAATAAAGCATATCCCTAGATTTATTTATATTTTGTTTTTAGTTCAGAAATTTATAAAAATTTAATCAAAGTTAGAAATAATCCTTTTGTCAATAGCAAAAAATTATAGATTTGTTTTTTAGTTGTAGCATTTTTTTGGTGTTCGTTTTTATTTCACTATTTATTTTTCAACCTATGATAGTGATTAAACACCTATGTGGTTTGGATATATTTTAATTAGATTTTTTTCACGAAGTGTTTCCCTAAGTAGAGTAAAGAATAAATAAATATATACCTATTTATTTTATATAATAAAATATTGATTTTTAAAGTTTAGGGGTTTAGAAGGAAAGATTAAAAAAAAAAAAAAAATATGTATTTATATATATGAATTTACTAAAACATTGCAGCAGTAATTACTCTTATTTCCTGCAAAATAAATCAAAAAATGACCAATACATTCTTTTTCATTACTCTTTCACGGCTAGAAGAAGTTTAACTTTTCATGATATTTATATTAATAAATAATAATAATAATAATAAGCGTATTCATCTTAAATAAAATGAAGCATTTGATAGGTTTGATCGTTAAAACCTTTTTATATGGAAAAATATACTGTCATAATATGGTTAAAATTATTATCGTACTTGCTCTATATACCCTTGAACTTAACTATTGCTTCCGAGTTTTTCATATTTGATAGTTTACCTACACATTATACATATTATTTTAATCCTTTATCTTTTCTTTAAATCCTATAAATTCTATTAACAATATTCATCAACGTGAGGCGTGTTAATTTAAATTAGTTTATTTTTAAGTTGTCATTTTTTTAGACAGATTGTGTAGTGAAAAAAATAAACCTCTGTTTTATTTTGTGTTTTATAAAAAGTCTTTATTCTAAGTATAATAAGTATAATAGATGGCACTGTCCGCCGCATAAATTGGTTAACCGGTGAAGAACATTCGTAAGTTTTCATTTACATTTAACATATTAAATTCAGAAAAATGAATAATTCGCTGTTAGACATCGAGGATGAAAATCTCGATGAAAGTTCTAAAGAAATATCGGTGTTTTAAGCTGTCAAATTGCCACTTTTCTGGACAAAAAAACTAGAACTATGGTTTCCCCTTGCTGAATCTAGCTTTGTTATCGACAATGTGAAATCAGATACATCGAAGTTTCACCACGTAATATAATCTCTGAAGGGTTATATGTTGGAATATGTATCTGACATAGTATCTAACCCACCAGCGTGGGCAAATACGATTCACTATAAAACGCTTTAGTTGCGGAATTTTCTGAAAGCAGCAATAAAAAAATAAGTAAACTTTTAAACGAGATAAAATTAGGAGATAAGAAACCATCCTATCTCCTATGACAAATGAAAGACTTGGCTGGAGGTAAAATAGGCGACGAAGTGCTCAAATCACTATGGCTCCAGCGCCCACCTACGTTGTCAATCTTTGCTGTTAGCAAGGAAGATGTTACAACTATTGCAGAAATGGCAGACCGTATACTTGACGTCAAAGGTGGGCAATCAATACGATCGAAGCAACTTAGGGGGAAGCGTGAGGGGTGCTAATTTAATTTAGTTTATTTTTATTTTTAAGTTTTCAAGATAAATTTTGTAGTGAAAATAAAAAACCTCAGTTTCATTTTGTGTTTTGTAAAAAGAAGTTTTTATTCTAAGTTTAATAGATGCCACTGTCCGCCGTAAACGCTTTGAAGGTACAAAATTATTAAGATTATTATCTTTATTGATTGTAACATTTATAAAATTATAGAAGATAAGATAATTTATAAAATTATATTTATTTATAAAATTTTAATTAAGCTTCTCATTGTTTTGAACCTCCATAAGAATTGATGAGTTTTCTTTTAATAATATAGTAAATTAATTATATAATTTAGTATATAAAAACATTTATAATTCGATTAATTTGACAGCAATAGACTAGAAAAATAAACAAATCAACGATTTCATAATTTATGATTCATTATATTAGCAACGAATTGTGAATTCGACGAGTAAATATTATTATGTCATCTGAAGACACGGTAGTAGTCCATTTACACTCGCTCTCAAATTAATATATAGATTACCTATTTTTTTAATCTACATACGAATGTTAATTTATACATTAAACGACTTGAATTGCATTGCCTTAAAGCTTTCTTTGAACCAGGCCGTCTCAAGGGAATATGTCCGTCTGAGTAAATCTGAAAGTCTGTCTGAGTGTATCTGAACACATGTACAGTACATGAACACTGAGTATGTACATGAACACGAAAGTTTTATTACACACAATTACGATTTTAGTCAGGTATTACATTAAATTACTGTCTACATTTGATCAGAAATGTATTTAAGCCTGGGGTATTTGAATCAATACAGTGTTGCATTTTATCTCCTGGTCTAGACAGTCATTTTTAGGGTTTCGTTGATAAAACAAAAATAAAGAAACCCTTATAGTTTAGTTCCTATGTCTGTATGTCACTCTGTACGGTTCTAATAACTTTTGAATAAAAAAAGATAAAAACATGAGAAACTTTCGAGTATTAAAGATCGTTTTGACACGCACACAGGAAACATTTAACTCAAAATTATGAGCTGTTCTAATCCAAAATGGTGGATAATTCACGTCATGCGAAAAAATATTTTTTTAAATGTCGAGTGAGGCATCAAATGAAAGGTATTGAAGAGTTGTTTTCAAAAATATGTAACACTTGATAAAACTGTTCAATTTTTCATGCCTTTTTGCCAAGAAACATCAAAATTTTGCATAACTTATGTCCAATTTATTTTTTCTTCTATCATTCAAAATTTTCAGTCATAAACTTCCGAGCACTAGAACCACTATATTATTTAACATTTTTTCAAATTTAAATAGTGGCATAACTCTGTCTGGATTTACAAGAGGGTGCAAAATTATCTCACATTAATTTTCATTTACCGCATTTTTTGTCATTTCAACATTTTTTGTCAAGTATATTTTAATGTCTACATATGTGCGCGGATGTACCCGATGATTTGAGACACAACAGTGTTATATACATTTATTTGCTCGAATATAAAAATATTATTTATTTGTTTCCTTTTGAAAATAAGTTCAAATAATACATCTAACTTGAGACATTATTTTATATTTCCGCTAAATTAAAAAAACAGGCATTTATTTGTGTTTTTTACGTTGGTCTAAAATTATTTTACATCATAAAACACGACTTATTGTAATTGCAATGTCGTATTATTATTGGCATGTATTCTTTTGTCTAGGTCCTAGGTCAATATATTTTTAAATTCTTTGATTTGAGACGCGGCTGTGTTTAAGAATTAAAAAAAGCATTCACTTCTTTTCCATTCACACTCAAGTGTAAATTAATACACCTGACGACTTGTAGCATGACATTGTTTTACACTTGCCTACTGTTGAAGACAGGCATTTCTTCGTCTAAATGTTTAACTTGAATGTGTTATGTATCTGACAATCAAGAATTCGTTTTATTTACATTATAACACAATTGTAGAAAGGTTTTTTTATAACACTATTGTCTACATTTGTAAATGTATTTATATCTGGCGATATGAGACATGGCAGTGTTGTATTTAATCTCGGGGTCAAGATTGACATCCACTTTTTTCTTTCTATTGTACAAGATTATAAATAAAATTTCCGATTTCTAGAACCACTTCATTGTTATAAAATTCCGCAAATTTAAAGACAGCCATACTGCCCTGCTAAGCGAAAATGTCGTATCTACAGGATTTTTGGAAAAAAAAGTTGTGAGATAATTGACTTTAAACATTTCAAAGTTTGAAGCCTCGTTACTCTCATAGTATTTGTTTAATTGCTTATCAAGTAATATCAATAGATTCAGAATTTTATCTTCTTTAGAGCCATGTTGGTTTTACATAAATTAATAAAATATATTTGTTAGGGCAATAAGATATATTGAAATACCTGTAGATAAGGCTTTTATAAACTAATTATAACGGTTGGGGAGAGTGAAATTCATAAGCCAATTTGCCGTATCTATATTAAACTAAGCAAAAATGCCGTAAATGAATCTAAATAATGTACTCACTGTTTAAAGGACTTTTTGTTTAATTTATAATTCAGTTACTAAGTAATCAAAATAAGGCTTTTGAGTTTAATTAAATTAGTGACTAATTATTAATGGATTAATTATCAATTCATAAAAATATTAACTGCCATTATAATAATCTATGCTGAATAAACAGTTAATAAAAAATATTACAATGAATGATCAAAAAATATTAAAATTTTATGTAAATATCATCATAATGTAAGTTTCAAATGATAAAAATTGTGTTTCAATATCAGTGCTAATTTCTATCAAAGATGTTTGTAAGTTCCTCTAGAAGTGTTGTCTATTTAAAGGAATAATAAAAGTATTTTCGCTGATAATATGTTTTAAAATTCTTCTTTCTTTTCTTGATTATGTTGTTCCACGTGGTTTTGAATGTCTTTTAGAGCCAGGGAGCCTCTTCTCAAAATATTTTATTCATACTCCGCTGAGGCCCATCAAAATAATTTTTATAAAATATGTCGAACTGCTTCTTCCTTGCTTTGACTTGAACGATGAGATTAACTTTTTTTTTTACTGCGATAACAAATCGTACCTGCACAAGAAATCGTTTAGCTCCATCTCCTTAACAACACTCTTTTAAATTAAATTACTTCTAAAAAAACAATAAAACACGTGTCTTGGATAAGACAAAGACATCCACCCGTTTCAGTCTTTGGCTAGATACTGCATAAAACATCTAAAAACTATCGGTTACAACAGGGATTATCAGAAGCAAAAATGCCTTATCTACCGAATCAGAAGCGAAAAAGTCGTATCTACTTTCAGATACGGCGTTTTCGCTTCTTAATATTCACTTACGGCAATTTCGCTTAGTATATTACCTCTTTTTCACAATGTCGTATCTACGAAACCTTTTGTTTCTCTTATTTAGGACGGAGATACGGCTTCGGCACCATCAAAAACAGCAAAAACCACCCCCCAAAACCCTAAAAATGACATAACCTCATTTTCGGCAAAAAATGTAGATACGACATTTTCGCTTAGCAGGGCAGCATACCCCTCCCTGCCTGTCTTTACAAATGGGTGTAAAAATAACACATTTATTTATATTTCTTCATTTATATTCACCATGCTTTTAACATTTACCACTTCCCTACAATTGGAGACATTCTAAATCCCAAGTGTGTGTAAATGTATCTTACGTCCAAATACGCGACAGAGTTATATTTACATTAAAATACAGTTGCAGAAAAAGACTCTATTTCATTATTATCTATTTGTTAGAGAATGAATTTTAATCTGACTTGATTTGAGACATGGTATAATTCCTTCAAATTTTACAAATCGATATAAACTAATCTGACATCATAATACGTGTGTGTTCTTTTAACATTAAAATATAATTATATAAAGAGATTCGATGAAATTATTGACTTCAATTGCTCACGTCTGAAATCTATATTTTCTTATGATTTTAAAAATATAAACACCACTTTGAGTGTATGTAAATTGGATTGTTTCCATGCAATTATTATTTTTACAAGCTTTTATTTAACTTTCTATGTTTGTATGTATGTTCGGGTCAAATCTTGCAACTGAATTTTAAAGCTATTATTATATTATTATTATTATTATTATTATTATTATTATTATTATTATTATTATTATTATTATTATTATTATTACTATTATCCTCAACTGATTGAACTGAATTTTTTTTTTATTCACGTATAGTTTGGATGACAGTGCTTACTGAGTGACGTCATTCTAAATCGGTGGGCAGCCCAAGATGGCGGAGTAGTTATTTTTTAAGGAAGCCCGTGATATGGGTATCAAATGAAAGGGTTTGCTGAGAAGAATGCGAATAAAAGCTTGTTTTTAAACATGTTTTTTTTACTATTAATTTTGTTTTGTTAAAATAGAATGTATTACGTACGTGTAAACCAAATAGTAAGTATTTTAACTACAATTACTAACGCTGATTTACAAAAAAATTGATCAGATATAATAATGATAGAACACAAACGATATACATATTTCAAAAATAAAGAAACATTTTTACCTAATAGTATTTACTCAATATTAGCTCTAATTCTCTAGATATTTATTACTATAACTATTAATTCAACCTCTTAGGCATAGGCCTACTGGTATAGACATAGACAGTGTTCTGAATGAAACCCTATTTTTACACTTTTTAATCATTTTGTTACTTGCATAGACCAACTGGTATAGACATAGACATAGACAGTGTTCTGAATGAAACCCTATTTTTTTTTTACACTTTTTAATCATTTTGTTACATGCATAGACCAACTGGTATAGACATAGACATAGACAGTGTTCTGAATGAAACCCTATTTTTTTTACATTTTATAATTATTTTTATACTTTTTTCCCATTTCTATTCCTTGATAGACAATATCCAAATCTACCTAAATCCCTTACCTATAGCTGCACATGATTTCCTATTTATTAATCAATTTATTGGGTTTTCCTAACATAAATAGATAATATATAATAATGTAAATATTTTTTTAAACCTATTTTTAATGTGTCGAATTAATTTTGTGATGTGTATATAAAAAACTGGTCTTGGTACATTTATTTTATAATTGTTATCTTCTTTTAATTATTATTATTATTTTTTTTTTTTAATGGTTTTTAGTTTTTTTCAATATATCTAACTGCACAGTAGTGCATGATTTCTTTTTACTGTGAAAGTGGATGTGTGCTATGATTACTAATTTATATCTAGTTAATAATATTTATTTGAGTATAATTGCGTGTTTATTTGCTCTATTAAAACATAATAGACACACAATTAAAACTGTGTATTATACAAACATACAATATTAATTATATTATCATGATTTATTGAATTATAATATATTTCTTTGTTCAATGTAGTTACATTATACATATATAGCGCGCAGAACATCAACGCATTTAATATATATTAATTTAATGTCCACATCTTTTAAAAATACACAACAACAACAAAAAACATGCTTTTAAAATAATATTCAAATCACTTCGTGATCTCTAATTACTGTATGATTTAACTAATTGGTTTTTCTCTTGGTTAACATCGTCTATGATTTAATTTAGTATAAATTTAACTAAGAATAATCAATAAAAGAAAAGTAAAAAATAAAATGTACACACCAATATTAATTTAATAACAATATTTTTTAATTAGCTATAACTAAAAACTTAAGGCTTTATTCTTTTGTAATGCTGCCTCTATATGCTGTTTCAATTTTGTCCAAAAAGTAGTTTTAATAAAATATTTGAAGTCTGTGTAAACAGTTAAAATATGAAATTTAATATGGATTTCTATTAAATTTAACTAATTTTAATTAATAATTTCCAATGAAAAAAAATATTTTTCTTGTGAGAATATTGAATATTAATAAAGGTAAAAGATTAGAGTTCGATTTCTCGCCGGAGAGGATTATTTTACATTATTATTTGTTTAATAAAATATTCAATTTAAGCTCAAAAACTGTGTATTAACTGAAGTAATAGAATAGACTGGTCATAAAATAATGCATAAGATAAATAATGAAAGTCCTAAGCGTCCTTTAATGCCCTATTATTGTGTAATTAGGAAAAGAAAATTGAGAAAAAACACATTGCAATTTGCAACAAATATATTAAATTTAAACAAGTAAAGGTACTAAATAAGTAAAACTATTTTTTTCTTGGGTGGAGGTCACTTACTAACCCGTGTACGCGAGCTACGTGTAACAGACTGTCGTGTACACTTAACTGTGTACTCTTTGACTGCATAGTAGAAATCGGTCTGTAATTTACATATTTTATAATTATGGCTTATGATTATGACAATATACTGATTAATTAAACTGATAATAATGTTAATCATTTACTTGATTACCTTTGTTATGAACTGTATATAGAGTATTCATACATTTTATATATAAATTATACATGAAATGTTTACTATATCCTGAGAAGAATATTGATAAAATTATAAAAAACGATTTCACATAAATGATACAACATATTTTAGTTGTGTTTTAGCTTAAGGAAATTTTATATAAAGATTTGATTTTTTTTTCCAATTTATTTAATAACTATTGTATGTATTTATTTTTATTTATTCACTTACAGGTTTTTATATTGTATTTTTATATTTTCTGTGGAGTTCTTGCATTAGATTTTCTTCGACAGTGTGCTTAAGAGCTGTTACAAAAAATCTGATAGTAGAAACAGTAAGCTATGAGTGTGTTGTCATTAAAAATAGTAGTTACATTAGAAATAGTAGGAAGGTTTTACTAAACTGTATTAACAGTTAATTAAAACCTATTTAATAAACTATAATTATGTATTAACAGTGAGCTCAACAACTGAACCAGTTGAGATGGGTTGAATCAATAAAAAAAATAAAAAAAAAAATTCCTGAACACTAGTGCAATTTTACAATGCATTTATTTATAGAGTAGAAAGAAAGTGCGAACTCTAAGCTGTTTGCTAAAAGTATCCAAGTCAAGCTTACTTGGAACTGATATAAACTACTTATTGGAATTATGCATATTGTCTCCCCACGTAAATTCAAATAAATTTATTATCAAAGCAGCTCTTAGCTTTTAAAATGCCTCCATCAGTGCCTGAACCACAAGAAATTTATAACTTAGCCAAAACTTACATAACTATAAAAACGCAATTAGACCACAACAATCAGACCCTCCCATAACTAGCAATCTACTAATTAGTTTTCGATCATTTTTAACTTCTATTTTATTTGTATTATTATTAAGCACTTTGTGCTTTATTCAGAGTAATAGGTGTTTTTCAGGCACACAGAAAAATTAATAACTATATTGTCGGACAAAGTCGGCTTACAATTATATTAGTGGTAATCCTAGGTGCCGATTGTCTACGAGACAAGTAGAAATGTGAAATAGTCCGTGTTGCAGCTGAAACAAAGGTTTATATTTCGAGTCAGATTTAAACCTTTGTCTCTACTGCCTCCCTCCTTCTCTTCCACATTTTTACTTACACTACAAGCACTTAAGATTACCTCTAGTGATTAATAGAAGTCGGCTTTATGGAGAAATGTATTTCGTGTAGCCTCTTTCATGGAGGTTAATCATGGTGTTTTTGGCTAATAAAATAGTTTGTTTATACATCGCACAAGATGGATGCGTTTTGATAAATCCGTTCAAGATCAATTCCTTCCACCAACCATTTAATTTTACAATCAGATACTGCCTAATTAGCTATCGGTGATTGTAAATGTTTATGAATATAAGCAAGCAAACTTTGCGCCTAACACTTTTAACCTCGGCACGTTTTGCCCTTAATATGGCTGGTGTAATCGCGTCAATCTAAAGGAGCTTAGACGTCTCGTTCCCTGCCGTCTGGTTCTGGTCCCTTTTTGAGTTTCCCTTGCTCTGGTCTCCCCACCACTTACTTGCCAGAGCGTTGCATTTACTGCCCGACCAAGTTCTATCTAGTCACCTTTTCTTAAGGAGACAGGGAAATCGGGTCCGACGAGGAGGACAAAACTGTATGTTCGCATGGTAAAGTAGTGGGGGCATATAATAGTTTGCTCACTTTTCTACCCTACGTCGCGTCGGATGGAATTGCCATACGACCACCCTGTCTGGTTTCACCCCCAAAACGGGGTTTTCGGGCCGACAGAGCATGTGGCCTCGACTAAAACCTAGTCCCCACCAGTAGACACGTTGCGCAACATGTCTATAGACGGTCTCGTAGACCGTCCATAGACATGTTGCGCAACGTCTATAGACGTCTTCTGAGACCGTCTATTGTCTAGGTCTAGCGACCACAATTGTAGACACGTTACGCAACATGACTACCGTTGCACCGTGTCTACCTACCATTTAGAATGGAAAACCATAGACATGCGATTTTTGGTCTAGCAACGAGACCGTAGACGCCGATTGTCTAGCCCACGTCTGGCCGATGTCTATAGACAAATAGCTAGACATTGTCTCTGAGACCAAAATCGCGCAACATGTCTACTAGTGCGTGAACAAGGCTTTAGGGAGACCAGATCGGCTTATCTAATCACCCCTTAAACCATTGTTTTTAAAACGAATGGGGAAATATAAAGGGAAAATATATAAAAATAATATATAGGGATAATATAACAACAGAACATAATATCCAAACAAATATTTAGTATCAAGATAAATATTCAAGACACATTTTCTTGCTTCCATTTTTGATTTTTAATAAAGTACAAAATAACTAAATTGATAATTCATAAATTATCCGTTCATTATACTGTATACATTTCACTTCTGGAATATAATAATACTGTTTTCCTCCTGCTTTTCTACTGCCGTTTCAAGTACTTTGAAGCTGCAAGAACTCTTTATAATATTTAAATATGCAAATTTTATTTGTTGTTTTGTTTACTTCTTCTTTTTTTCAGACGGAATTAGTATTAAAAAATTTTAAGTAGAATTTTTCTAATGTAAATTATATTTTCAGATATTTTGCTTTTTAAAAATCCTTCAATATTTTTCTTAAAATCACCCATAAAAGTTTAGATTATTTTAAAAATAAAATAAAAAATTGTAGATAGAATTATTAAAAAGTAAATAAATATAAATATAATAAATAACTTGTGTAGATATTAGGCATATTATTAGATAAAACAAAATATTAATTACTCTTTATTCTTTGCTAATTAGCTATTTTATTTTTTTTCTCTCTCTCTCTCTTTTCTCTCTATATTTTCTCACTTAATAGTTATTTGTTTTAACTTTATAGCAATAGACCAGAAATTATCGTATTTAAGAAAAGTAAAATAGAATTATTAATCATTAATTAAAAAGTCTTTATCTAGTTAGATTTCTGAGACACAGATTTTTTAAGCAAATCGTAGGTACAATTGGTAATTAATGATTTATTTTATTAATTATAGTTTTTATTATTTATTTATTTATTTATTTTTTTTTTTTGCAGCAGTTATTTTTTCAGAGACAATAATTGCGGTAGCTTGTTAACTCACGATATTATTTTTTTTTATAATTTATTTCATTAGGTTATGCTGATTAAAAGTTTTATCAGTTTTATCAGGAGCGATTACCTTTAAGGTGCAAATCTATGCAACTGAACTTTTGTATTACGTCCAAAAAGAAGGATATCGTCCAAACAAAAGAAACTTACATAATTGGAGTTATGCAGCAGTAGGCAAATCACCATATAACTGTAAATTATACAGAGTCGACTTGAACATAATTTGTAGCTTTATAAATTCTACAAAGTAAGAAGTAGCTATGTAGACGATCCCCAAAATCAAAGATTTGTACAAATCAACTTTATATGTACACTTCTACATTCAATTAATTGCATATAGAATATATTAATAATTATAAAAAACTGAAAGTTACTACAGTGTTAGAAGAGTGTATCCGAAAAGATTTTTTTGTATTATTTATAAAGCACTTAAATATACGAATAATTGATTCTATCGTACATTTTTATAAATTTCAGGAATTCTAAATGAATTTTAACATAACTTAAATGCTACTGCAGTGTTTTTAGGACATTTATGAATAATATTCTAAAAAAAATTGGTTTTCTGGGGATCGGTTTTGTCGAAAGCCTAGGTCAAATCACCGACATTCGACATAATCTTCGAGTTGTGATAAATATTTCACACTTATTATCACATCGAGAAATGAGTTGAGTGGGTGGATTGCCCATCCTGAAATAACCCAAAGATATGTAGTTGACGACGTAAAAGAAACGAAAAGAACTTTACAAATCGTCAATTATTTCGGTAAATTCAAGTGGAAAAGTATTAGTTTCATAATTTTTCATTCATTTTTAATACACGAAGCTTTATAATTAAGAACGCAATTCTTGATTAAAATGCTGTAATAAGAGACGCATGTTTTGCACTGAGGATTCACATCGAATGGATGTGTAAAATGGCCAAACCAACTTCCTGTAGTAACTTAATGTTTTGTTGATCGCATCATAAAAGTAAATAAACACAATTATGAGTTTTATAATTAAAACGTATCTACAAGTCAACTAAGAATGAATATTTATATTTTTCTCTTATATTACAAAGCCTCCGTCTCGTAATAAATGAAGGGTTGGCTTAATAAAAATATATAATAATAGAAAACTGGAAATAAAAAGGACAGGTTAATTACCAAAATAAATTAATTCTAATATTTTTACTTCTCAGACGTTTAAAAAGTATATTCTGTCAATATGAAAACCCAGACAAGATAAATAAGCCACAATATATATTGTGCACAGATAAGAAATAGCTGTAGTGTAATGCTTTTCCATATCGTTTAACGAGTTTAAAAGCTGTCATAAAGATAAGACAAAATTGCTGGAAAAATCTATACCGCCTATCTATTCTTCAACGCCTACAAAGCATCTTAGTTTTTAGGCATAGTATTCTTTAAACATTTTTAAGTAAATCTTTATTACAAATTACAAAAAGTAGTTAAATTAATATCTTAAAAAATAATTTTTTTAATTCGTATATGTAATCTTAGTTTATAAAATTTTTCTTTAGTTATTTATCTATTAATTAATTGCGTTTATTAAAAGCATATCACAGCAGGATGAGAATATTTTATTATTTTATAGATTATTAATTTATTACTTGTAATATAGCTATTATTATTATTATATAAAGAAAACAGTGGCCTATTTTGTTACTATAATACAAGTAAAAATTATAAAAATACATTATTTGAAGAATAAATTAAATTATAAAATGTAATCAATATAATTTGTTGATTTTTTGAGGTTGAGTACATTATGTTTTAATTTTATAACTGCATAATGTGCATAACTATAATAAATGTAAATAAATAAAAAAAAGGTGACTTTAATACCCCCTTTTATACAAGGCCTTCAGAGTCGCGCCACCACGGGATATTGTGAATGAAGTTAATTGGTTGTGGGAAACGATTTGGTGGCCACTCTGGTTGTGTGTAACAAAAAGAGAGGTGGTTGGTGCCAAAAGAACTGGTGGCGCGGCTATTGTGGCTCTGTGTGAAGGGCCTCTAATAATTCAGCAAGTATGTACTTTTGTACTTAAAAGTTTCATCATTTTGAAACTAATGTCAATACATTATTATAGCCTGCAAACAAACCACATACAATAATTGTTAATAAGTAACTGATTGTGACTAAGAAATTAGATGCAATTTATAATTAATTTAGCTTAGGTACCAATTTACCAGCTTGCAGCAAATTATAAAATAATCAGTTAATAATTAAAAAAAAAAAAATAACTTGAATGTGAATATGTAAATAATTATCTATTTAATTACTAACCCATTAAATTTAACTGCTAGAAAAATAAAATAAATATATTTCGTTAAATTGGCTTGACTGAGAAGTGCTATTATTTTTAAATTGAATATTAAAAGACCTATTATGTGGTATTTTTTAGTATTATTGCGAAAAATTGAAGAGGTAAGTAGAAGAAGGGGCCATGTCACATTTACATTATTTAAAATCGGCGTTTTAAGTTCTACGTGTGGTGTTTTGTCCCACACAATCGCGGCAATAGCTCATTCTTCTATCAGCTTTTCTAGAAAAATTCTAGTCAAAAGAATAAAATGTTGGGGATCAAATTTGCCGGGTGATAAGCGTACTCGGAGCTCTCCTAGGTCTAAACACCTGTATATCTGGTGAATTCGAATCCCATAAAGGTGACATGTTACAAACTGATGATTACATCGAGCCGATGATTAAAATGGCCGGATCCCCAGTCCAGTAATAACTTAATGGTGTTGATTGGGATATAAAAGAAGCAGCAAATAAGAGTGCTTCTGATATCAGTAGTCAATATACCTACTCCAAATCACAAATGTGTTAAGAGATATTGAAAATTTACAACATGGATTACTTGATTAATTGAAGCCATATAACGTATATTATCAAACGCAAAGCTGGGACTGCCCAGTAATGGGATCATTATAAACCGGTATTTGAAGTAAAAACAGCCACTTTTTCCAAATTATAAATCGCATAATATGTGATAGACGTGTGCACTGCTGCTAAAACAATTCTCAAAAGTTCAGCCGTATTATACGCTGACTCCTGGTTGCACCTGACTCTTCCCTCCGGCGCTGATAATGACCACTTTGCTGTTGAAAGCCAGTTTCGCCTAAATAAAGCTATACTGATTTTGACAAAGAAATTTGATGCAATTTAGAGTTAATAAATTTAGAGTTAAATAAATTTTATTTATTTAGAGGAAGACATTCATTACTAGTTCACTTACAGAACTTCTCCTTCCTCTCACCCTGAGAACTCCAATGGGATCAAAACATGAAGCATTATAATATTAAACAATCTGTTAGATATATAAAAACTTAGAGTCCCTTCTGTCAGGAATCATTTAAACATAATAACACTTCTCATATCTAATATTAGAAAATATTGCAATTAGGAAAGGGTAATTGTCATTTGAATAATTTTTTTTGTCCCTTCTTTAAAAATTAATTTGTTATTATTTTTAGGAAGTTTCTGTTTTACTAGCAGTTGGATTTATAATAATTTTTGATAGATCAATACACAAAAATTAATTATAAACATTATAAGCTATTTTGACTCTAATTGAATATGATTGTTTCCCTGTAGGAGCTGGTGTACGGGGAAGAGAGCGAAGGAAGGAACTGGCGAAGCATCGTGTTATCACTTGCTGTTATCTCGACCGTTATATCAGGCATAGTATGCGCCATCTACGTTCTGGGCTACGTGGACGAACTGCTCTACTTCAGTGGGGAGAGGATGAAGCTAGATCAGTTTCTGAGGGGAGACTTCAGGGCGACCAAGCCTCAGCCGATGTGGGTAGACTCGAGTCATTTCGTCTTCCAGGACGACGACTATCATCTGGTTGTTTACGACTCTCAGAGGGACAACATCACCAGACTCGTCGAGAACAACACCGTAGTGAGTACCTTAAAATGTCTTTGTTTGTCCTTTCATTTTTAATAACAATTGCTTTTAATAGCATTAAGATGCGTGACTATATAGGTACTTAGCCACAATTATTACATTTCCATGAGTTTTCAAAACCCCAGTTTTGAGAAAGTTTTTTGGTATTCAAACCCCAATGGAAACACGTTTTGGTTATTCAAAAGCCCATGGAAACACGTTTTGAGTTCAAGGTCACAACGGCAAATTTTTACATTGCTCTTATCTTTGTTTCTATAAAAGAGACATGATAACCTGATTGATATATAAATAGTCTGGGAGTTTATAGTTTTTAAAATTGTTGTAAGAACTGTTTTGAAAACTCCTCATGGAAACACATTGGTTTGAGAGCAAAACAGTTTTCAAAACGGTTTTAAACTTCCACGGAAATGTAGTACGTCTTGTTGCTAATTATTTATCATCTGATGAATAATTTAAAGATATCTTATCTTTGCAAATACTACTGTGTCTTTACTCTACTCTTGCACTGACACTTAAACACGTGACACGAGCTGGTATTAGATTAAGCATCAAATTTCAATAGCATCTTAACACGGCTGCTGTCATATGCCTGTGTGGAGTGAACGAACCCTACGCCCTACATGTGATCGATAAGCCAAGAGAGATGTCTCGTATTCCTTTTCTTATCTTTGGAACAGTTGCCGGTAACAATTAGATAAGGGGGAAGTATCGAACGACTGCGTAAATGCCATTCCGACTAATCTCTCTCTAAGCGGGACTCGTTCGATTGCCAGCGTCGTCTTTTAAGATCCTTCATAGTAGCAAATATACATCCTCCATAAACTTTGTTATATAAAACCTTAAAACTTGTTTGCCTCTCAAAATAACATGCACGTAAATGCTACTTCTACCTCCCGGGCCACATAATTAGCGTGTCCGAGTAGCTTATTATAAAAATTATTATTATAATTTTATATGTTACACTTAACAGTTGAACAAAAAGATTATATTAGAGGTGTCTGTTGTAGGGAGTCTTACTCTAAGCTTGAAATTTCAAGAGCAGAATCTTTGTTTATTTTTAATAAATAATTTTGAATTTTTAACTCTTAGTACATATTATGTCTTTTTCAGTATTACAAATCATTATACGATCCTATAGCGCTTGGTGGCAACATAGTTTAAATTTAAGAACTAAGTTTATTAATTGGACAGAGAAATAATTTATTTAATATTTCTGTAGTAGTATAAACATTTAGAAGACATGTTGTAGTTTGTTAATACAAATCTTATTTGAAGACATTGAATTGGACGCTCAAAAACATTAGCAATTAATTTCGACTAAATTACTACACCTAAGTTGACTAAGTACTTTGAATAAATAACAGTTAAGACAAAGGGATGTTTAGTCCAATGTACTTTAGGACAAAGTAATATCTTACTTCTGTTTTTTAAGGAGAGTAACAGTCTAAAGAAGAACATTCTGTGCACCTTCTTTAGATTGTTACTCCCCTCTGTTTTATTTATAAGGGTGTTACAATCTAAAGAAGTACCGTAATCTTTAAAACTCAATTTTCAACCTAACTTGCAGAATACTGGATACAAAAGAATTCATTCTAACATAGTTTCAAAGGATGATGACAAACTTGGTTATTTGATCAAATTCACGTCTAGATGGCTTTGAAGTCGTTACGTTTTGCTTCCACAATTGAAAGCATATTCAAAGATTTTGAGCACCGGTCATGATTCCAGCCCTGGAAGCCTATACACAATGTAGTTTCTGGAGCGTAGCTAGATTTTGAAGCACCCTGGAACAAAGTCGTTTTTGTTCCCGAATCCCGAAAAAAATGCCGTAGATTTCAATTTGGTGTCCCCCATGATGCTGCATCCAGTGACCTCTGTCCTTCTTTTAACCCACTATATACGCCACTGCGTAGTTTTTCATGAATTAAAGAAAAATTGGAGTCCTTTAATAGATTAGAAATTCTTGGGGTAGCAAAGTTTTTCTCACGCTATATTAATAATAGTGCAGTAGTGTGTGCACGATGAAGCTATTACATGATAAAACAAAAATAAGAAATACGATGGAACTAAAAAAATAGGTTACATCCTAATTTATTTATAAAAAAAAAAAAAAAAAAAAATGACGGTATTTTCCCACTGTTGTCATACCCGAAGGAAATTTTTTTATTAGAATAGGAATGGAGCAGATATTTTACGGAGGAATGGATTCGCAGTGCTATAAGATTCTGATTCTTGACTGCTCCATCATATTTATTCTAAATGGAAATTCCTTCAGAATTCCTCTCCTTGCTTCCCGTTTATAGATTCAAGATTTTCTTTCCTCTCGTATTCTTCGTATATTGTCGTTGAATTTTCTTTTCGTTATGTTTGTTATCACAATTATTTTCCTGTGATTGTAAGACATCCTGCGGCTATTTTGTTTTGTTAATAAGCTTTTTTCATGTCAAAGTAGGATTTAAGTTTTTTGAATTATTTCCTTTTCTTTATAATAATTGAGGGTATTTAGCTTTGCTTGGTATTTGATTCAAATTTATTGAAGAAAACTTAATTGGCTTAGGCTTCAATGATTCTCTAATACTGCTTTTTGTTCTTAGAGAACCTTAAAATGTTTTAATGAATATAAATGTTAAAAGTTAATTCAGGTACCAGCTTATTTATCAACAAAATCTACTTGTTGGTCTTATTTATTTCCCATGGTACTGCAACACGTGATTGTTTTTGGTGGATTAATCTAACCGGTTAAAGTAATCCGAGCCTGACTTCGCATGAAGACAAACCAATTATGCAAAGCTGTCCTCTATATGAAAACAAAGTTTAAACACCAACTATCAGGCTGATTCGATTCTCATAGACAACAAATTCAGTTCTGTAATAGCCTATTGCTAGTTATGGAAAAAATTGAGGTTATATTAATTATCTATTAACTAAATAATTTAATATAAATTGTTGTGCTTAACATTATTTTTGAAATTCTACCAAGCTTATAATTAGTGGTTACTTGAATTTATCAAGTTAATTAATGTCCTCATTAACAAACCTTATTCGGTAAGAAAATTTCCTTTAAATTAAAAGCGTGTAAAAACACTTTTTTGCATTTAGTTATGCTAAAATTCCTTGATATTCTTTTAAATTAATGAAAGTGCTGAAAGAATATTTATTTATTTATTTACATTTTTTGATGCGAGTCCTCTACAGTGTGTTCACACCACGAGAGAGGCACTCTAACAATACAATAATAGTACATTATTATTCAAAGTACATTATTATGTATATAATAAATAGATTAGCTAATTAACAAATAACAAAAAATGTACAATAAGTAACACAAACCAATGAATAAATATAGTAGTAATAATAAATAATTAATAATTAACAAAGAAAAAAGTGATAAAAACAACAAACAAAGCAAGGACTAGATATAAAACTCCTGAGCTAACTAGCTTCTAACAAATTAAGACATAAATGGTTTAAAACAGATTTGAGGGAATTTAGGGAAAGGATATTGGGACAGTCAGGAAGGAAATTACAAGCATTAACACAACGGACAATGGGTGATAGGTTAGACATTTCTCTGATGTAAAAGGGACGCCCAGCACGCCGGCCAGGAGGTAAGATAATAACGTTATCCTGTACTGGAGCACAGCTTAACCTTCCAGTTAAGCAGTTCACCAGGAACAGGACATCAAAAGCTTTACGCCTTGTACTCAAAGAATGCAAACCAAAACGATCACACAGGAACTCATAGTTATAATATACACGCCGATACAAATACCTACGATAACATACATACATATATACATTATATTATGTCTGTCGGTTCTATACGTGTTTCGTTTAATTTCGTTCTGATCAATATTCTTTCACTCATTTTATCAGTTGTGAAATCCCCAATCAATGTTAAGAAAAATCTTCAAATTGTAGCTGTCTCCTCAAATTAGCTTTAGAAAGATGATGATATCGTTTTACTAACGCAAGCTTTGATCAGAGGCACTGGAATGATTTAGTCAGGTGTGGAATAGAAGCCAGCGTATATAGCTGTGAACGTGACTTTTCTCGTCTCTTTTCAGCTATATCCTTAAGTTCTTACATAGAACTAACTAACTCCGTGGCAGAACAGCCTGTGAAGGCCTGCAAAAGGGATACACAACTATACATTTATTTGATGACACGGGGATAGTGTGTCGTTCCATCAGCTGTATAAACCTTACAATTGACCTGCACAACCGGATAGAAGCCACTTCAAATAAGTAGCTACCCATTTTTATGGTGATGTTGGGTGAACACCGAGTGTAGGGCCACTTTCCAGGTTCGAGAATCGAACACGGACCTCCTGGATCAGAAGCGAATACCCTACCTCTAAATAGAAACAATCGAATATTCCTAGTGGGTGGAGCTAAAGTTATTAGACATTTTGATTAGGAACTACTGGGTTTGACACCAAGTTTTTATTAACTAACACCGTTTTGAAAGCAAGCACTTATGTCTTCATCAGGTTTAGTATAGTTGCTGTGGCACAACCCTATATTCGTGGTTTCTTTCTGAAGGCAGTCTAGAGGCGTTATCGACGGCCGACTACTTCAGCTCGAGTATGAATTTTAATATGGATGTGATTTTGGGCTCAGACGAAATTGTTACTTTATAGGTTAGTTATTCAAATATTAGTGAAAATCAAAGTGGTCACCGGGATATGGCCGCTCTCTATCAGTTTGTTTTTGTCAAATGCTTTTTGCCAAGCATTGTCCCGCAGACGTATATAGCCGACCAAATATTCAAAAGGCATCAAAAGATTTACTTATACACAAAATTCTATATTTATACTAAGGTAAGTTAGGAGCTAACCAAAGGTAGTTTGGTTTTCACTTCTATAGTACTATATTTCGCCTATTGGAGCGCTGAAGTAAATATTTTATTAATTTTATTTAAAATGATGACTGATGTCATAGCAAACCAATGTCGAATTACTTCTATTCCGGAAAACTACTGCATTTCGCATGAAGGCAACTGTCTTCAGAGGGGGAGGTGGGAGGCAACTATCTTCCGAGGGGGAGGTGGAAGGCAACTGTCAGAGAGGGAGATGTAACGGTTGTTGGCTACACTAGATTCAATGCCCAAAAACATATCCATGATTCTATGTTTTTCCATGAAGGGGAGCAAATGTCAACACGTTGTTATCAATTTGCTTGATGAATACGAAACATTATCTCTATGGTTGATCCGATCAACCCTTCACCACTGAGAGGCATCTTCCAAACTATAGTATATATATATATATATATATATATATATATATATATATATATATATATATATATATATATATATATATATATACAAAGTACCAACTATGTTCAACAATGTATTGCTTTACTTTTTTACTAACTTTTAATTTAACACTAATTTATTGATCCATACATCAAAAGCGTTTTGTGGCAATAAAGAAAGAAAAAAAAATTGAGAGATGCTGCATTTTTTATAATATAACCACCAATAATTTTTAAAGTTTCATTTTGTTTTGCCGGCATAAATTATATTTTAACATTAATCTTAGTAATTATAGTTCGACACATACAATATTTCTTTTTATTGTGTAATATTTATATTTTATTTAATCATTATTCTTCATTTGAGGATTAGAGTAAAATTTTATATAAAAAAAAGAACAGTTACGATTGAACTTCTGACCTTTTTAAACAATATTATTCCCATTGAATGCTTTTTTATTGTGTCCTTCACTACGAAACAAAATAAAAATAAGGCGTTGCATTTTCATTTTGTTCTTTTCTATAGAGAAAACCTTGAGAAAAAAGACCGAAAAACCAGGTTATAAATTCCGTAGTAAGACTTTTTTCTCGATTCGGACACGAGAATATAATTTTCCTCGGTTGCATGACACCAATTTAAGAGAGGAAGGGGGGAAGGATATTATTAACTAACTTTTTACTTAACTTTAATTTTCATTTTGTCTAGAACTCTGATATAACAAGTGGTTGTGAAGTTTATATACTTTAGAGTTATCGTTGTTCTTTTTTTTCTGGTGCTGTTTTGCATGATTGCTTCTCTGATTTACCTCATTCTTTTACCTTCTAACCCTATAAAGCTCTATTTCAAGAACCCTCGAGTTATATTTATAACACCCAATATTTTCATATTTATTTCCCAATTTTCTCCTTCTAATAACGCCGTTCAACAAAAAGAAGTGGATTAAAAACGGTATTTAAACGTTTAAGTCTTTCGCGTGGCTTTATTACTGTTATGCTGCTTTTTATAGTAACTTTAGCGCCAAGTCTGTTGTTTTATTAGAAGTATTTTGTTTTGCTTCTGAGCTAACAGAAGGTAACAGACAGAATCTATGTGATCGTTCTGCGAAGAACAAAACATTTTCTATATACCCGATTTTAAAAATTCCAAGACAGAAATCTGTTTCAGACATTAGGGAACATTTTTGGTCCCGTGTCTGCCTGTTGGTCTGTCACTCAATTTTTGCGAAGTAACATATCTTAAAACTACTCGTCCGATTTTAATAAAATTTGTATGGTAGGTCATAATTAGCACATTGTAGGCGCCCATTTGTTTCTCATCCATGTGCGAAGAAACATACATTTATTTACACCTATATATTAAAAGGTATACTTATCTGATTTATATGAAATTGGGATGGTTTTTCAAAAGTAGCCTACAGATAGCCCCAGACTAATTTCAACCCTCTGTGCTCTTTATCTATTGCTAGAGTGATACTTTAATTCATGTAAACAATTAAAACAATTTTCACAGATTTAATAACGGGGGAAAAAGTTAAATAAATTATACAATAATGGTTTGTAAAACCATAAAATCAATAAAGTACGTGATAAGATGGGAGGAAGTATGTGCCACACTCATTGACAGTCTATTTTTATTTGTTTTATGCTGCTTTGTTTTAAAGCTATTACTTCCCATCTTACCGAAGGCAACAAAAGCTATGAGATCGTTCTTAAGAAAGAATATTTTTTGTCTCCGATTTCAAAAATTCCAACACAGAAATCCGTTTCAGATATCAAGGAAAATTTTTGGTCTTGTGTCTTTCTGTCGATCTATCTCTCTAATGGTATGTCTTTCGTTCATTTTTGTGAACCAACATATATCTTAAAAACTACTCATCCTACTTGTAATTACCTATGAAATTTGAATGGTGGGTCTTGTAAGATTATAAAATTGGTTTCAATTTCTATTACAATATGATTTTGAATATTGTGGAAAATTGATCAGTTTGGCCATTTATTGTTTTGTTTAGTGGGTTCATTATTATTTTCGCCCTATACAACATTTTCGGAAATGATCATCATTGCTTAGAAATTGAACAACATGGTTCTGTTTTCGGATCCTATATCTGAATCGGAATGTACCCTAATTCCTAAATCTGTTTTATTTGTTAATTCTTCTCCAACATTACCTACTCCTTTAAGTAGACTCCTTGAGCTCATTTAAAAGTTTTATAGTAGTACAGTTTTGTGCTGTCAAACCATTACAATATAGAGGCAAAATTAGGGATATGAATTGGATAAAACCGACTAACGGAGTTTGCTAAGTGTCAGGTTGGATGCGATTGTTAAGAAAGGACATTTTAGCGGAGGAATACTAATGAGAGGGATTAGGAGAAGGATTAAATGGTAGAGGCAGAGAAAGGATTAATAAACAATGCCAAGCTGTCTTGTTTTCAGTTTTGTACTCCTGTTAGAGTTTCATCATCTCGTTTATGTCTGAATTGCTGAGTGACTGTGAATATTCTTCTAATGATAATCGCGTTTAACTTAAACTGGTTCAGTAATCTTAAACCCCTTAAATATTCACAGTAAGCAATTCTTCAATTAATATAATTAATTTACTTGAAGAAATATCACTTATATTTCCTTGACAGAGATATTTAAATTCACTTAGCACTTAACACCATCTTCCAAATAGGACACAATCAGTTTCCTGATCATAAGTGGTCAAATCCGATCTTAAACATTTATTATTATGGTTTTTAATAATTTTATCAATTTGCTTGATAAATGTAAATTAATAATTACTACGTTTTCATGAGTTTTCAAAACCGTTTTGAAAACGATGTTGGTATTTAAAACCCCATGGAAACGGCGATTTCAAAACGTTTTGAGTTCAAGGTCATAAAAGAAAATTTTTGGTTTTGTATTGAAACTGTTTTGAAAAAATAGCATGGAAACAGGAATTCAATTGAAAACAGAATTTAGTCAGAAAGGAATTGGCGCCGAAAGTATGATGAGCAGATAATATGATAACCTGACTTAACTATAACTAGTTTGGGAGCTCATAAATTGTTGTGAAAACTGTTTTGAAAACTTCTCATGGAAACACTTTCTGTTTGTTTTGTTTTCAAAACTGGTTCGAAAACTCATGGAAACGTAGTAATTATTAATTAGATATATGTATATATGGCACGTTGTACCACATAAAGGGTAATTGAATATTTACGTACACCATTGTTATAATTCATGGCATGGTATTTATCCACTTCCAGCCTTTACTTAAGACAGGTTGATTCTACCGGTACAAAATTGACTCATTTTTTTATTGCATATATACTTTCTTTTTTTTTTTATCATTTATAAAAAAGCTTTTAAAGTGCAGATTGAGAATATTTTATCTGCAAAATACATTTCTTTGTAAAGTCCTCCATACACGATCAAACATTGTGCGCAAACATGATGCCGGGTAAATTTAGGTCATACACGTCAAACATGTTCGCGCAAACATCAAACAGCTCCATACACATGTAAATGTTTGAGCAAACATTTTGACCGAGTATGGGGGCCTTAAGATTAAATTGATACATGATTAAAAATAGGTTATTTTGCGCATCTAATAATAACAAAAGGAATTTTGGCATGCAATAAAATAGACTTTAAACGGCGGTTTGTAGGGTACTTTATTCATAATAATGCAATGAATCAATCAATGTCTAATCATGTACCTAGTCGTGATTCGTTTTTTTATGAAGGCTTTGGAAATGAAACTGTAATAATTTAATGGGCTGGCCAACATGGCTTGGCCAATATGGCCTGGCCAACATGGTAAAAAAGTATATTAAAGCCTAGCTTACATTGGTAGAGTAAACGGTCGAGTAGCACTCTACCAAGCTACTAGCCTAATGTGAACGATACGGATAGTAAACGGTCGAGGATAGTGGATAAAAGTTGGTCGAGTAAATAAGCTAGTGCGGTGGTAGAGTAGCTCGCCCGCCGACGGGCGAGTAGACCCCCCACCCTACGCACGTCCTAACATTGAATACCTCTTCTATATATTAATTGCGAGATTATTCAGAACTAAAAACGTAATAACCTCACTTTACTAAGGCTACTATCTCAAGCACGTGTGAACGACTTTAGAGTCACTCTACCGAAAAACAGCATACCATTTTACTCTACCGTCTCTTGTGCTGAAAAGTAAGCTAGTGCACTCGACCCTTTACTCTACCAATGTAAAATAGGCTTTCAGCCTAGGACGGGCGTATTGTGGGGGGTCTACTCGCCCGTCGGCGGGCGAGCTACTCTACCACCACACTAGCTTATTTACTCGACCAACTTTTATCCACTATCCTCGACCGTTTACTATCCATATCGTTCAGATTAGGCTAGTAGCTTGGTAGAGTGCTACTCGACCTAGCTACTCGACTGTTTACTCGACCAATGTAGACTAGACATTACGCTACGAAATGAGTCCTACCTGTAGCACAGGGTGAAGGCAAGTCACGTATAAATTTAAAATCTTTATCGAAAAACAAAAAAAATCACTTTGTTTTTTATATTTCTCTCATTTGTAATGATATAAAATTAATGATTGTTCCCTCCGAAAAAAACTAACATACGATCGGTGCATATTTTTTAAACATGATTTATTTACTCTACAAGGTTCTCCATATGATTTTTATTATAACTCTGAAGATTAATGTTTTAGAAATATCAACTGAATATTCTTATGCGCAATGACAGCAAACTATAAATATTTTATTTGAATCAGCTTATAAATCAGTTAAAAAAAAGTAAATTATATATACATTGCAGAAAAGTCATTTAAGTCAAATACTTAAAAAAAATCTTGCAGATTTATTTAAATAATTGTTTAAAGATTATTCTTATAATCTTAGAATAAAGATAAGAATTGAATCTTAAATAGAGAATGTTTCATTTCAATATCTCTAACTTTTCTTTAGAAACCTGACTTTACTTTTTTAAACATATATTTTTAACACAAACATTTTTTTTTTTTTTAAAAAAAAGGGTGACAATGAAATACAGATAAAAGAATAAGAAGAATGAGTTAGACTTTTTTCCATCTTGACAGTTAAGATTTTCATCTAAATTTTTTCAAGATCACTTTCATGAAGAAATAATGTTTAAAAAAGAGAACAATGTTGCTTATGTATTCTTAAAATATACAAACTCAATATATTGTTGTTATTTTTGCTGCTTCCAAGCTTACCAATGGAAACGGAACCATTTTCATTATTCTTTCAGACAGCAGGGATTATTTCTGGTCTCGAATCTTTCTATCGGTCAAAATATTTGCTGTAGAATACTATAACTTTTTACTTTACTTAGTCGGTGACCACACTTTTACCATGAGGTGTAGCGCGGCGACAGAAAGCTTACCACCGGTCCCGGTGGTAAGCTTTCAACCAAAGCGTCAGTCCAGGACATGCCTCGCCTCAGTACTAGGCTCGTAATGGTATCCTGCCAAGTCACTCTACTTCTCCCTCAGGGGCTTCATTAGCTGGATTTTACTGACCTAATCCATCATGTGTCCGAACTACATTAGCTGGATTTTACTGACCCAATCCATCATGTGTCCGAACTACATTAGCTGCATTTTATTGACCCAATCCATCATGTGTCCGAACCACATTAGCTGCATTTTATTGACCCAATCCATCATGTGTCCGAACTACATTAGCTGGATTTTATTGACCCAATCCATCATGTGTCCGAACCACATTAGCTGCATTTTATTGAACCAATCCATCATGTGTCCGAACCACATTAGCTGGATTTTATTGACCCAATCCATTAAGGTGTCACTTAGAGAGTCCCAGATAGTTTGGTTTCGGGCTCTGTCCCTCCTTGCTTTCCCCGGTACCCGTCGAAGCTATATCATTTCTTGTGCCTGAATCCTACTTTCATGTTTGGAAGTGACTGCCCAAGACTCACAAGCATGGGTTAAGATAAAGATAGGTCTATAGATGGATTTGTAAACTGCCATCTTGGTTTTCTCCGATATTTCACGCTTTCTGAGAAAACTAGTATTTTCAGAGTGGATCAGTCTGCCTGCTGCTGCTATACGAGAATTATGACCTCGGTGTTTATCTACCCATCTTTTGCTATGCTTATCCCTAGCTTTTGAAAGGCTCGAATACTGTAACATCCACATCTTAAACACTAGGTACTCGTTCAAATCTTAATGAAATTTGGATGCATTTCATGCTAGGTCATAATTAACCCGAAGATAGTCCCCATATAAATTTTAAACTTCTGCACACATTTAAATTTGACTCCGCTGAAAATAGAAAACAGGTCCAAACAACCACAATTAGTAGGATCACATTATTTTGAACTCATGTAACCATCCATCCAATTCGAGGAAACTAAGTTCCACACTAATTGGGTGTTCTCTAAATATCTTATGCATGTTATTGTTTGTTTTTGGATTTAATTAGGACAATCTAAATCTTCCAGACACAGAACTTATTTAGTCACTTTAAAAAATGTAGCATCCCTATGGGGGGGTCGAAATATAAAAAAAAAGTGGGCCTTTTAGTTCTTAACTACTTAAGAATGGTTCTTTTATAAGTCGATGGAATTTTATGGTGTGGTAATGATTTATGCAATTAGTTTTTATCCATTATGAAACGTTTCGACCCTTATAAAAGGTCATTTTCAATTATATTATATTTTTGTCCTGTAATAAAGAAATAAAAAATTGTATATATATGAGTTAGTAATTTGTAGCTATTCCGATTTATATATTGTTATATAAAATGGGTCAGCAGCTTAAAAATTTGCTCTTTTAATGTTTTTTTGATAAAATGAAACATTTTTTATATGAATCCATCGAAGGGCAAAAGTCATATTAAATTGTATAAATTGCTAATTCGGGTTTATATTTCTTAGTTCTTACCCTTTAGAGTAATAATTTGAATGTCATGGTCAATGTTTTTTGGGTCAAATTGTTTTTTACTATTGTGTTATGCATGCTTTAAAGTTAAAACTAAACACGCATAATTATTGTACGAGATTAGTATATCACGAATACTGATTATTATTTTATTTAAATTCTCAAAATCACACCCCTTTTACATTTTTATTGAAAAAAAAATTTTAACTAATGCATTAACTTATTTATTTTGACATGCGAAAAAATTAAATGATAAAGCATTTCACTCTAGGATATTGTAATTAGTACGATATAAATGAATAATGAATAAATTAATTATATTAAATAATGTGTTTAGCATTTGTAATTTTAAACTGAAACATAATTTTATACAATGCTTACAATTTATGTTTTTATTTTTAGTTTAATTTATTAATATAATATTATAATTTTCTCTTAGATATTCATGATTATTCTCCCAAAACTTTTTTGTTTATTATACAATAACTTGAACATAATCAGATAGGACAGAAATTATAAATTCCTTTTTAATAGATTACCATCTCATAGATTTTGAACCATCTACGTTTGCGAAGTTGACTTTACTGCATAATAAATATTTTTACTTGAATTAATTCATTTTAACTCCGTGAGGGAGCTTAAGCCTTCGAGCAACTGGAAACGTAAGAACCTAGCAGCGAGCAGACCACTGATCTCTGTGCAGGTGCCAGACGAGCGGGCTATGTTCGTTACCCGATCCGGTTGTTGTCAGTTTTTTGACGAAACATCAAAGAGATGTTTGGGTTGGCTTGCGAGCAGTGTTGACGCAAAGCACCCGAGCTGGCGCAAACCTTCTCTTATTATTCTCCATGGGAATGTAAATATAATAGGCCAACGCTGCTACAGCTTTCTTATTAGTCACTGTGGGTATAAATACAAGTGTATAGGGCTTAACACAAACTACAAATTTACCAAAATTAACTTTAATTTATAGCTCGTCCCATTTTTGGCTCGGGGTATGTTGATTGACACCAGAACGCCGAGCCGAGCATTGCTCTGCTCGTTTCCTCTGTTTGGAGGCTTAAGGCGTCAACGAAGTACCTCCACCGGAATCTTAACAGCCATAGCTTTGATCACGTTTTAGGTCTTGTTGCCTTGTCTCTTCTTATCCATAATAGTCCTTTCTTCAGTTCCACCGAGTTCTCTCTGTCGTCCTCTTCCCTTGCGGATTCTAATCAAGGTATTTTTTGGTCATATATACTCCGGTTTTCTCTGTATTTGCCCAATCCACATTTATATTCTCTCTCGGAGCCTTTAATTTCAACCTGTCCGCAGTCCCTCCTCCACATTTCCCTGTACAGCCATAGTCTTGATCTCGTTTTAGGTCTTGTTGCCTTGTCTCTTCTGCTCTATAATAGTCTTTTTTTCCAGAACCACCGAGTTCTCCCTTTTTTTCTTTTCCCTTGCAGATTCTAATCAAGGCCTTTTTTGGTCATATATCCTCCGGTTTTTTCATTATATGCCCAATCCACCTTCATTTTCTCTCAATTTATTTAAATAATTTCACCTGTCCTTTCCTTCTCCATTATATGGCAGGAACTCTGTATCTTCAGCTCCCTCTCTAGCCAGCTTGTCAGCCATCTCGTTGGCTATTATACCTGAATGAACTTTAATCCATATGGATATTAGCATTACCCCTCTAAGTAATTTTATAGTGTGTTTTTATAATATCTATAATCAAGTAATTCTGGAGAGTAAAAACATTTGATTTATCACTTGTCGAGTGTAGAAAGTCTAGTTTTAGACACTTATAATATTTTTGTTTTATAACACTTCTGAGATGACAAGCATGAAATATACTCTTTAATAAAGTGTAATACTGTTTTATTTATGAAAAAGGCCTAATCAGGCCGATTCAATATATTTTTTTTTGGCAGTAAAAAAAGGCGTGTATTCCGGTTTAAATGGGTTTATTTATTGGCCTTACTGGGTCAACACGTGTATTTGGATCAATTACTCTGGTAGTGCCGATAATATCATTGATTACCAGAGACTCGGTCTCACTAATTAATCATTAATAAAGTGATAAAAGTGATTTAGAGGTTTGATAATTGAGTTTTGATAATTTGATTTATTATTAAGTATTCCGAGAATTACACTCTAAATCTACCTCAATCATCCTTCATCTATATATATAAAATCCAAATACCACTCACTCACTGACACATCACGATATCTATGAAACTACTGCACCTATGACCATGAAATTTTGTAGGTGTGTTCCTCTTACCTCTTAGGTGCTGGCTAAGAAATATTTTTAAAATCCGCCTTCTTGAATCAAGATGGCGGCCATTTATATACAAAATTCGACAAGTTGATATCTCCGGAACCAATTGCACTAGAACCTTGAAATTTAGAAGCTAGCTTCTTTTTATAAAATTAGTAATTTTGGATAAATGGTTTACCAATCGGGCATCTTGATTCAAGATGCCGGCCATATAAATATAAAAGTTGACGTATGTGTGTATGTTCTTTATACAAATCTACAGTTCTATCCTAATTTGGTGAATATTTACACACTTTTCCATCAAAGCAAGGGGATGGTCACTGTCTACATGGATTTTCGAATTTTAAATTTTGGTACAAAGGGGTACGGGGTACTAGTAATGAATACGGGGTCAAAGTAATGAATACCCTTTATGATGATTATCGTTGAAAAGCTCTTTAAGAGCACAGTAACTATTGTTATGTAGAGTTTTGTCATATTTACATTTAGGAGGGGGGTAAATTTGGGATAGTTTCAAATTATCTTATCAAAGAGGAGGGGGTAAAAGTGGGAGGGATAGAATCTAGATACTCTCGCACAGTGAAATAATTTAAATATTTCTTGATGGTATATTTCTTGGTGGTTTAAATATTTCTTTGGTTTGGTATAAACTTATCAAATTAAAATAACAATCCGTAGCGAAGCACGGGTATCCAGCTAGTATTATATATTATAGATTCTAACAATAGCAAACTAAATATTTTCTTTCTATCTAAAATATTCTTATATTAATTAAATGAGTATTTAATTTTTAAAAAAATGCGTATGGTGTCGCGGGTCATCCGTTAGGAACTAAGTTCCTTACGCTTTTCATTGTATTTAAATTATAAAATCACACTGCTAACTAAAGTAATTTTATAAGTTATAGGATGCTAAATAAAGTATAGGATGCTAAATAAAGTATAGGGTGCTAACTACGTATACATGGCGGAGTTAGAAAAGAGACAAAATTAAAAGTAACTAACTATTTTTACTCAGCGGTGCTACGGTAAAATTTAAAAAAAAAAATCGGTCCGAGACAACTCAGACAAACTTTCTCATATATGAGTTCATTATTACTTAGCCCAGTGTTTCCATTTATTAGTTTTCAAATGTACATTTAAATATTATTGAACATTTCATCAAAATTTATCATAAAAATAACTTCTCCTGGGCGGGGAATCGAACCCCGCCTCTCTCCATCCGCGTTTTAAGCTAATTTCTCAGAGACTAGATTTTTCCCGGGAAAACGGCTTATATCGTTGGATTCGTATTCAAATGGACTACATTTTAGAATTTTTTAATCAAAATCGTCGGAACCGTTTTCGAGAAATAATTTTTTTTCAAGTTTTTTCAGTGTTTTTGGGGGGTAGCGCCCCCAAAATTAGAGCTAAAATTCATTTCTCGATTTCGCCTCGGGGTATGATTTTTCTGAACATGTATGCCAAATTTCGTCAAAATCGGCCCTGTAGTTTAGGCTCCAGGCGTCTGCACAGACGACAGACGACAGACGACAGACGACAGACAGACAGACATTTTTTAAAAACCACTTTTTTGGACTCAGGGGACCTCAAAACGTGTAAATCCATCAAAATCTCAAAATCGAATTTTCGCGCCATCACAATACTTTCTCTTTATATGAGAAAGTAAAAATGTTTACTCTTCTTCACCTATAGTAGGAAAAGTATTTTTTCACCTAAATTTGTTTTCGAGATTTCAACTGAATTATCCGTTTTTGGTGTTTTAAGACCTCCTGAGTGGTTTTCAGCATGACGTCTGTATGTGTGTTACCATCGTATCGCCCAGGGCATTTAACCTAGAGAGTTGAAACTTGGCATAAAAATCAGTCCTTATGTCTAGTTGTGCCGCCAGGAAAATCAACATTTTCCGCCATCTTGAACCCAGTTTTCTGAGTCAGCAAAATTTTTAAAAAATTGAAAAGGGGTCCGATCAAGTGGAAATTTGACAAGAATGTACCTCTTTGTATGACAAACAAATCCACCAAATTTAATTTTGATATATCGGCCCCATTTTGAAGTTATCGATTTTTGAATTTTGAAACTTTGGTGGTTAATAATACCGAAAGTATAAATGCGTTTTTGACATATAGCATATCGTTTGAAACGGAAAAAAATAAAGAACAAATTTAAAAAACCCAATGAAATTCCATAAATTAGTTTAAATGTTAAAAGCAACATAATTATTATTAATTTGTTTGATTCTTTTGTGTGTTTACATTTGTCAAAATTTAAATAATTAAATCTATATATATAAAATTAAAGTTTTGTCTGTACATTGGTCAGAATTGAAAATTTTTTGGATACTTTTTCATTTTAGACATTCCAAAAACCGAATCCAGCCTTAACTTTTTTTCGTGTATGTATGTGTGTCTGTCGCCCCAGTCAGACTTTATAGGCGCAAAACTGGCTAAATGAAATCGATTTTTTTTTTTTTCAGGGGTGAGCGCAAACATGTTGTAGGCTTGGTTTCATCTAAAAATATTGAGTAGAACCAAAGTTATTAACAATTTTATAAAAAAAAATTATATAAAACATAACCTAAAAATATAGGTTGACCCGCCGTAAACAAACCCCACAGACTCGCTATTATATTATTACTTTACTACTATTATTATATACTTCTAGTCCACCTAGAGACTTGCGGTTTTTTGCGTTTGATCGGAAATTGGCCTAAGCCCATTGAAAAAATCCGAAAAGTTAAAAAAATTTATCCTCCCTCCTAAAAAATTAAAGATGACGGACGCACTTTAAAGTTTTTTTAGAGGCTTATTGTGGCTAAACGGTAAGTTGTATCGACAAGCTGATTGCGCCAGCGGTGACTAATTTTAAAAGATCTACAACTTTTGACCTATTACTTTTTGTTGTAATTTCATCGGTTCTACCTTAAATAGAACTAAATTTTATTTTTTTAAAAAGAAATTTCACTTTGAGCGCTTATGGCGTTCGCAATTGTTGACCGATTTAATTTCTGATTGGAGTGCTTAAACCTCACACTAATGCTCTTTAAATCGAGTATTTATTATTTTATTAATTGTTTGTAGAACTAGAGTCAAATATTTGCTGGTGCAACTGCCGTATTGAATGAAGAGGCTGGTAATTAAATAATGCACCATCATTGTTGATGTGAACAATGACTTCCCAGTCCAATTGGTTTTGTCTATGTTTCTTTTCTTATTCATTATACCTTTTTTTTAACATTGTTAGTTATTACTATATTACTTAGTTTCTATTGGCTATTTTTAAAATATATAGATAGAATCCAAACTATGATTTGGAGAGTATTATATTCTTAGCAATGGAATTAATGATGTGTAATATAGTCCTGGTTTTATTCCTAGAAGGCTTTGGAAACAAAACTATTTAGGAATTTAATTTAATTGCTAGGCCTACATGATTATAGGAAACATAGCCACTAATACCTAGCATAAGCCCCGCGCGGAGCGCGGGGTGAAAGCTAGTATATGAAATAAAATAAATAAAAATAATTTTTTTTGTTGAATAATGATAATAAAAAAATCAGGCAGTTCCAAACGGTCACCTTCCAAGAACTGACGACGCCCAATGCTGTTTCCACTTTAGTGGCCTCCGAAGTAAGGAAAAGTTCCGAGGTACCCCGTACCTGCTTTTTTACATGCCTGTTTCAATTTTACTCTGGACTTTTGACGATGTGTATGAAGTTTTATTAAAATCGTTACGTTAGAGCGTATGATATAAGATAAGGTCCGCTTTAGTAAATTTAGCGATCTCAACACTCCATAGCGGCGTCGGTGTTGGTTTTACTAAAATAAAATTACTTATAATAGTTATTTATGCACCTAAGGAGTAAAGTAAGCCATTATTCCCTGAGCGAAAAAGTTGGTTCTTGAGGCGAAGCCGAGGGAATTAGACTCTTTAATTCCCGTGGCGCAGCAGAGGGAATAACGCAAATTAGCTTCCTCGGCTGCGACTCGGAAGATAATTATATCGCGAGGGGAATAATTGCACTTTACTCACGAGTTACATACAATATTTTATCTCCAGTAGGGAGAAAATTTCACACTTTCGTCCATTGCATAGTTTTTATTTATTATTTTAATAAATAATTACACAAACAATCATTACTAGCACTTTTAATTGCAGATATAAGAGATTCAATATTAAAAACAAAAATAAGAATTGTAAATAAACTCAAATAGAAGGTTATTTAGATTCAGGTTATAAACAAAGATAAACATGGACGAAAAAGCAATGTCGCCAACCTGATTTTAACAACTTCATTACATTAGCCATTTCATTCTCTACTATTTATAAAATTATTAAGTTGGCAATCCTAACTTTTTCGCCCTACTTTCCTTTTTCGTCCTACTTTTACTTTTTCTCCCTACTTTTTGATACTTACTTTAGTCCCTCTAAACTAATCCAAAATCATAACCTTTTCACCCTACTGGAGATAAAAGTAATTTGTCTCATTGAATAGGTGAAGTTAGAATTTTTTCCCGTTCTAAAATTCTTATTTTACATTTGAAGCTTACGTTTTCGCGAGCGTCGCGCGTGAACACTTGGGCGGATAACGTTGTCCAACGAACTCGTCGTTGGAATTGGTATTATGAACATGTGTACCAAATTTCATCTCAATCAATCATCATTAACTCAGTTATCGTCATCGGTCGATTTCGTGGCTGTTGGTTTTGTGACAGTCGGTTTTTTGACCGCCGTTTTTTTCGGACACACTCCCGGGCTCCAGGCGCTGTAACTCCATAAGGAACTTCGTTCCAATAATAATTAATTATATTTAATAATCAATAACTATTAATGGGCTCTTACAAAATGGTATCAAATTAACATAATTGATAATAATACATTACAATAAATAATGTGCAGCTGCCTCACTGCCTGCTCACATATTTACTCTATCACCTTATGCAGACATGGTGGAGGGGAGAACACTCTCTACCAGTTAAAAGCACAATTAAACATTGTATTAAATAAACCCGAGACATAGTCGTAATCAAAATAGACAAAGTTTTCTATTCTTTTACTTCTTATTAAAGTATATTACTGCAGAGAATTAAATATTGTACTGTCTTAGGAGTTCAATTGTACCTCTACTACCTTTATATAGTAAACTTTTTATGAGTTTTTATTTTGCTCTGATCGTTGTTCCGGTTAAAATCGCTACACTTGCTAAAAAGATTCATATACTTCATCTGTTTGTCCGGTGCAATTACTGCAGAGCCCTTTGATAAGACTTTATATCCTATTTTATTTTTTCTATCTCAGCTTCACTTGACGCATTTGCCTCAATCAAAGCAATTTTCCGCTCTATTTCCTTCTGTACTAATTCCTTTTGTCTTTGTATCTCTTCTAATTCCAGCTCAGATATAGCTTTTATCGTTGATTAAATAGTTTTCCAATCTACAATCTTCTTTCCAAATTTAAATCAGTTTTCAAATACGTATTACACTAAAGTTCTGGACTGAATAATAATGTATATTTTCAGTGCTTCGACATTTCTAACAAATCTACCCGGAAGTAATGTGACCTTAAAACTATACAGAAGTTGCCTTCAGAATACAAAGTAGTTTAATTTTTAGTTCTTCATTTTATCATTGTATGCAGGTTATATAAAAGCAATTCTTTAGCATAATTGATTATTGTTAGTAAATATTTTCTTTCTTTCTTTTTTATATATTACACAACTTGTAAAAACTTTTTTATATACGAGAAAATAATTACTTGGTCTTTTTTTCTAGTTATTTGTTATTCCAGTATTCTTGGTTACATTCAATTATTATTTAACATTTAAAATAACTCCTTTCCGACGGTGAATTGAACCCGATCTTTCACCCTTTTGCATTTATAGCTATTTTCTCTGGAACTAGATTTTTCGCGAAAAAACTACTAATGTGGTAAGATTCATATTTAGTTGGACTACATGTTAGAATTTTTTAAAACATGTGAAAATCCATCAAAATTATGGGCCATCACAATTCATTCTCTTTATGTATACTTACAAAATATATGAGACAAAAACAACAAAAAAAAAACAAGGTCCCATTTGGGAAATAGTAGGAACAACAAATTCCAAGAAAATATGAAGATAAAAAAATGTTGGGTTCGAGATGATTTTTGTTCAGATTGGCCTAGTGACCTTAAACGAAAACGTGGGGGTGCCGGAGAAGAGGATGAAAATGGGGAAGGACCCGGGATTCCATCAAACTGATTAGATTTGCATAAAGAGGAAGCTTAACGGCCGTTATATCCAGAGCACGATATTCTATGTTTTTCATGGCATCATCAGAATACCACGGTAAAGAAGATAGTTGAGAGGTTTCGTGGATATTTTATCCAGTTAATCTCATCATTGTGTAAGCGGATTAAACCTTGTGGAATGATGCTTACATGTCCTTGTTCCATTGAGATTTAAGTGCTGTTGCAAACTGCATTGGAATTCGTAAAAGTATTGAATATTACGATTGTTAGAACAAGACATAATTACAAGATAAAAATAACTTTTTATATACTACGTTTTTAAATTTTCTTAATGTTGATAATATTATTGTCATTATTAGGGTTTTGTAGATTCTTCTCAAAACCCTTATGCCGAGGGTGATGTGTCCGTCTGTCCGTCGCTCTTTGGTTCAAAGGGCCCGAACCGTTTAAGCTAAAGAGCTGAAATTTGAAATACTGGTGTAACTTTTTGACCCAACCATAGGAAAAATATACAGAAGTTCAAAATTAAATATGCGCATGCGCAATTCACAAAAATGTTGTAAACTCAAAAATTTATATTTATTTTAATTTTTGAGTGGGGTATCAAATGAAAGCTGCTGAAGAGTAGGACGCAAATATATATAAGCTTTTGTAAATTTTGCATTCCTTATTGGTTAAAAAAATCAAAATATACCCAAAAAAAAAATCCCCCCCCCCCAACCACTATACTTCGGCTGGTCCTATAATTTCAAAATAATTCATGCTAATGCCTTATTGTGGGGCAATGAAAATTCCGGAAGTTCATCCCAAATTTTAACAAAATGCCAATTTTGGGCGCGAAAATTTGAAGTGCGCCAAAAATTTTATTTTTTTAAATTTTGAGTTGGGTATCAAATGAAAGCTGCTGAAGAGTAGGACACAAATATATATATGCTTTTTTTAAATTTTGCATTCCTTATTGGTTAAAAAAATCAAAATATACCCAAAAAAAATGTCCCCCCCCCCAACCACTATACTTCGGCTGGTCCTAAAATTTCAAAATAATTCATGCTAATGCCTTATTGTAGGGTGATGAAAATTCCGGGAGTTCATCCCAAATTTTAAAAAATTGCCAATTTTGGGCGCGAAAATTTGAAGTGCGCCAAAAAAAATTTTTTTTTAAATTTTGAGTTGGGTATCATATGAAAGCTGGTGAAGAGTAGGATTCAAATATATATTTGCTTTTTTAAATTTTTCATTCTTTATTAATTTTATAAGTCAAAATATACCCCCAAAAATTTCCCCCCTCCCCAACCACTATATAACGGGTGGTCCTAAAATTTCGAAATAATTCATGGTTATACCTTATAGTAAAGCGATGGAATAAAAAATCACAAATTTGAAACCCGTCAAAATAAAGATTGTAAATATGAGACATATCAAAACAAATAAAATAATTTTTTCAGAACTAACTTTCCGTACAGCAAAATTTGCTGAAAACGAATTAAATTCTGCTGAAAGATGGCTAAAAGTATTAACATATTGCATTGTCATCGTGTTCTGAGCTATTCTAAAAGTTTCAAATGTCTTGCTGCTCGGGAAGTTAGTTATAAATCGATTGCAAGATTTTTTACTGGACAAACAAACAAACAAACAAGAAAGCAAGCTAATAAAAACGTCGTAAAAAATAGTTTATTTTATGGCTCTACTCTACCAATAAATCATTACTGCTTCAAACTTTATTGGTTTTTTTGTTGATAAAATACCTTTTGGAAGAACTTGAAACTAAAAGGGTAGGTAATTAGTTGTTTGTGTTCATTTGGAGAATGGAAGCTTTCTTATATTATTCTTTGCTTTATCTTAAGGAGCATATAACTTAAAACGCATCTTAGGAACCTTTATCGATACAACGCTAGAACTCTTTCATCTATAGTTTCTTGTTGATCCGATAGCTTTATTTATTCATTTAATTGCTTTTCTTAATGAAAAAAAATCTTGAGCGAAGTATAAAAGTCGAGTTATCATCTCATTATTGTAAAACTCCCATTGATGTATTGTTATTCAAAACAGAAATTTTTTTTTGTGATTAGCCATTGCAATTCTCTGTAAATTTCAATCAAAGATTTATAAATTAATTCTTATGAAACGGTTTGTGGTCGGCTTTGGCTTATCAACTGACGTTTAAAACATTTAAATCATGAGACAACTACTTAAAGTGAAGAGACAGCAAGCTACCGTGTATACCCGTAGCTTGGTGCTGCTGCCGTTTGCAGTTTTTTACGCAGGAGGTCTAATTGTGAGTTCTACCTCAGCCAGAAGGTCCACACTCGGTATCACCCAGCATCGCTAAGTAAACGGGTTGATGAATAAGTTAAGTGGCATCTATCTGGTTATAGAGCTGATAAAGTGATATGCTAACCCCGTGTAATCCATTACATATTATATTAAAAGTTCTGGGTCTTCCAGTGCTGACTGTGTCTCGAAGGGTGTTCGTCCCGACGTGTCGCTCCTAATGCTAAAAGCATCTTTAGGGGTGCTCATGGTGTTAGATTACGACAGGTGTGAACTGAGGACCTTAAACTAAGGATACCATGAACACCCATAAAAATGCTTCTAGCATTAGGAGCGAAACGTCGGGACGTACACCCTTCAAAACATGGTCACCACCGGAAGACCCAGAACTTCATTACATATAGTTGTATATAAAACCTTTGGAAAGTCTAAGCCCTCCTCGGACTGTTGCGTCACCGATTATCTATATATGTAACATCCAAATACTCCTCACTCACTCACTCATCACGATATTTCTGAAACCACTTTACTTGTGACCATGCAATTTTGTAAGTACGTTATTCTTAGCCCTAAGGGGGAAAATAAGGGCAAAATATAAAAAGATGGGGATTGACCAAGACGATTCTGCTGATGTTTGGAAGTTAATTCTTGGGAAAAGGCTTCTCTTTAGGATACATAAGCACATATATATTAAAGATAATTCTAAATGCAACCTGATACACGGAAAAACATCTGATTTTCAGTTAACATTTTATAATGATCTTCCACTGTTCGAAATTAATTTTTAATTGGAATTTTTTGCAAATTATAATTGCATGGGAGGGGGGGGGGGGAGGGGATTATAGACCAAGGGGAAGGGGATAACTCTGTGGCATCAAGATATTCTCATTTATTAATTGCTGGATTGTAATTTGATTTATCGCGTACTTTCAGCTCTCGTCGCCTTATTTAGTTTATTATCGCACATGCGTTACTGAGACTTATGAAGTCGTTGCCCGTGAAACCGCTGCCGCAAGTGCGTATCGTATTGTGTAGTTTTCACCACTTATAATTATTATTCGTATATGAATATGGATATGAGTCCGCACTCCGCCGTTTAAGCACTCTCGGCCGATCATCGGCTACGTTCTACATTGGAAATCAACCCGCCCTACAGTCCATTTTATATACCATTCCACTGACGCGCATGAGGTAGAACGGTTCGGATGATACTTTAATCCCTCCCATTGTATCCATCAGTAATAATTGTTTAGTGCTTCTTGGCAGTTGTTTTATAAACCCATCATATAAATAAATTCAATCAATTTATAGAATGAATTTTACAATTATATATTAAAATAATATTTCTTTTATTGCTTGAGTTTTATAATTATATACAATAATATACTAAATATTATTATTTTTATAATGTAAATAAGCATTTGGCTGAAGTACCTTTGTAAGAAGGCTTACAAAGGAGTTGTGCTATCAAAGAACATAATATAAAGAATTAAGATAACAATTTTGGTTTAAATAATTATATATCTATTTATTTAGTAAGTTAAATTATTCTTTTGAATAAAAAATAAAAGGATACATTGTGTGGCGTAGTAATCCTTAATGTGGGTTAAGGTTAGGGAGTGTCATCTAGTTAGGAACTGGAGAAGCAAAGGGTTAGAGAGGCTATATGGATTTTTCTTTCAATTCGACCTATAAGTCTAAGGTCCGTATAACTGACCAATATATCGCTGCAGTTTACTGCTTAACTTGGATTATTCATGTTTAAACCTCGTATAACCTCAAGCTTATGACCAAGAATACATGTCGCTAGCTGGTACTTTAATGCCATTAAAGTTGTACAGTGTAAATGTCCTTTTCCCTTCTCATGCAATATTCTAAATTGAGTCGCTCCGTATATTCTCAGAATAACGTATTCGGCTTTCTCTTTATTGTTGTATAAGTATCCTTCCTTTCAAAGAAAACTAGAGTAAAAAGAATTGTTTGTGTCAAATTGTATTAGAAAGCGAGATAAGAAAATACACATTTAGATTGCAAATATATTGCTTGAAAGATAATGTAATTGAATCGAGCTTACCTCTACAAAAAAAAAGGAAGAAAGGTGTGCGTTCCTTGTAATAAAGATAGGTTAGGTTCTCAATAGCTGTAACTGCGCTGCGCATGCCTGATTTTAATATTAAATAAAGATAGGTTAGGTTCTCAATAGCTGTAACTGCGCTACGCATGCCTGAGTTTGATATTTTAAATAAAGATAGGTTAGTTGCTCAACAGCTGTAACTGCGCTGCGCATGCCTGAGTTTGATATTTTATAAGTTTTGACTGAATCATACCAGGCTTCCTTTTGAGTTGTTTTACCCGTAGTTTTTTGTTGTTTTTTTACTTGCAATAAATAAATAGTAAGACTGAAATTAGACTTAATTCAGTCTTACTCAATCTTAGTCATATTTAATTTAATTAATTTATTATTAATCATATTTAAAAGTGCTCTAAAGGTGATTGTATATATTTGGTTTTCAATTTTCAGCTAAATGCTAAATTTATTTTTATCAATATCTTGGAAACTATATTTGTTCCGCAAAAAATGACTTTATTCTTTACGATTTGTTTCTCTAATGGATTACATTTTACTACGTTTTTATTAGCTTGCAATCTTGTTTGTTTGTCCGGTACAAATCTGGCAATCGATTTCTAACTAACTTCCCGAATAGCTAGACATTTGAAACTTTTATCATAGCTCAGAACACGATGACAATGCATTATTTTAATACTTTTAGCCATCTTTCAGCAGAATTTAATTAGTTTTCAGCAAATTTTGCTGTGCAGAAAGTTAGTTCGGAAAAAATCCGCAAGTTATTTTATTTGTTTTGCCATATCCAATATTTACGCAATCTTCATTTTGACGGGTCTCAAATTTGTGATAGATAAACATTGAATGACAGCAAAACAGGAAATATCGATTATATTATTTCAAATAATTATAATATATAATAAATTATATATTTTATTTTTTGATTATATTATATATTATTTCGATTATATTATTTTATATATCGATGGCATGCTTTAGATTTGGTGTTGGGGAGATCCGTTGTACAAAGATTTATCCTTTTATAGGTTTAAGATCAGCTCTCTGGATGGTTGTCATTTATGTGAAGTAAATAAATTCGGAACTATTTTTTTCCACTATCATTATATATTATATAACAATTATATTATCAACATTTCATACGATTCACCAGAAAATTTAAAAACTTAGTATATAAAAAGTTCTTTTTATCTTGAAATTATTAAAATTAAATTCTTCGGAACAGTTTTCGATAAATAATTATTTTTCACGTTATATCAGAGTTTTTGAGGTGGTGCCCTCATATTTAGAATTTAGTCAAACCTCGAAACAAAACTGCAGATTTTTATAAAAAAAAAAAATATCCATACAATCTTGTTTATATATTATATATAGAAGAGAACGTAACACAAAATCTCAGTTGGTAACAACGAAGTATTATGATATTTAACTAATGCTGAATTATTTGGTTAGTTTGTGTTTTTTGTATCAAACCTCAACACCAAATATTTAATTTTAACTGGTATAATGAAACTTTTTGAGTATTACCCAACTTGAGTAAATTTCACATAATCTCGTTCAAAAACTAACAACTTGAAAACTATTTACAAATTTAAATTCAAACTTGCACAGTTAAAGCAAACAATTTAAGGATACCAATCTATACATATTATACATGTAGAAGAAAATAGTTAGCAATCAACTTTTATTTTTTCTCTTTTCTTTAATGTTTATCTTTTGGATTTTTTTTTTTTTTTAAATAATGAAGAAATCATTAGTGTAATCAAATGGCCACTGCGGCATGATGTCTTTTGAATTAGTGTGGAATTTATGTTTAGTTTCATAAAGTGTGTAGAATCGGTGGAAATATTAATGAGTTTCAGTCCTCTCATAACCAAATGGAGTTCAAGACCCTAAAGATCATCGAGTGTGGGATCAGTCTATCAGTCTATGGTCAGAGCTGTCTACGAGAATGACCCGCTTTTATCAGATCTAATTCAGGATTGGCCTCAGGAGTCTGGACCGAGTTCGGTAGATAGCTTGTGGTGTTTGGCGGTAGTTATAGTCTAGACCCGTACCGTTTCATATGTCAGCTTCTGTCAGGCGATTTAATCAAAAACTAAATTATTAACATTAAGTTTATGAACACCTGCTTATATTAAATTATGAATATTGTGATGATGGATTTTTTAGGTGTAAGAAAAACCAAGATTAACAACTTATAATAATCACTTGATGATTATTATTATAAAATATGAATTTATTTTTATTTATGCTTAAATTACTCAATTTATGAGATGAATGTTCTCACTAAAATGTTACAAGTTTCATACATACACTCAAACTTTTATTTAAATAATCAGTCTTTTAATTTAATTTTTATTGTGGATTGTTGATAATTGTTATGATATTAAATTTGTGACCATTAGATATTAAATTTGCTACTAATTCGTTTGCTTTGTTTTAAAATTTTCAATAATTTTTATGCAGTATGTTTTAGTAGGTCAGTTGACCGTGTACGTTTTTTAAACTCTTTTAAAAAAAATAAATTTAAACAAAGACCAATATATGACGCTCTCCCAGAGAGATAGATTAATGACTTAAATAGATTAAGTGAGTTAAAACTAATTACTCTAAAGTATGTTTAGATTATTGTAATTAAGGGATAAAAAATTATATATAATTATGCTTTACTAGGTATGTTAAATTGGCATGAGTGTTTGGTTGTTTTAGTTAATAAAGACTGAAGATGTCCTTAGTCAGGTCGAAACGTTTCATCTAAACAACATGTTTTAAATAATCGTTTTTCTTACACCTAACAAATCCATCATCACAATATTCATCAAAAACTAAATTGATTCTTAAAAGTTGGAAACGAGGTAATGGAGAGAAAGCCTTAATATAGGCAACCATTGGAATCTAATTGAATTTAGTGCGCTGACTTAACCCTTAAAAGGGATTTGAATGTATCATAGTATTCGAAAGTAGTAGTAGGGATTCGAAAGTATCATTGGTGAGCTAATATTCAAAAGTAGTAGTAGAAAGTATCATAGGTGAGCTATAGTATTCAAAAGTAGTAGTAGAAAGTATATCATAGGTGAGCTATAGTATTCAAAAGTAGTAGTAGAAAGTATCATAGGCGAGCTATAGTATTCAAAAGTAGTAGTAGAAAGTATCATTGGTGAGCTAATATTCAAAAGTAGTAGTAGAAAGTATCATAGGTGAGCTATAGTATTCAAAAGTAGTAGTAGGGATTCTAAACAACAGAATTCAAAAGCACTTTTTTAACAGCTACTGATACCAACACAATTTAATTCCAAGTATTATAAAGTAAATAGCATCTGATATTGCATTTAGTTGTTAATGCAGTTTTAGTAGATAGCTGCAATCAAATAATATAAATCTCATCTCACCTATGTTTGTCATTACTTTACCCGTTCATATCGCGCGGCTTCATTTCAAAATCGTATCCAGTTTTGGGAAACCGATTAAACTTTGCGTGGCGTCTGTTTTTGGGATAAATCAAAATCCACATGATTGCTTCAACGCTCCATCCACTGATCCATGTGTGTCCACTGTATCCATGTGGTGAAATTGTGGGTTTTCGATTCCAAGTCATAGAGTTTTTAATGAATCTCTTCTGCAACCAAAATGAAATGTTACTAAAATCAAACACTACTCTAGTCTGACAACAAATAATTGAAATAAATAATTAATTAAAACCGGACGTTACACATAGGGTATCATAAAAGCAAATCTATAGGTAGAAAAATATTGTTTGCCTTCATCACCAGTAGGGCAATTACCAAATTGAGTTATATATTATTTGTATACGCAATATTTCATCTGATCTGCTTTTGGCGCTTACACTTATTCTAGATAGTGTTACATACGAAATATGTTATTCAATTTCTAATAATAGAGAATAAAAAATCATTTTGAGCATATACAACCAATATCTTAATTGTATTAACTAATGATTCACTTCACCAAGAAAAAGTCATACTTTTATCAATCTTGTATAGAGCTGGCTTCAATGATCTATGATATATTTTCGTCGACTGAAGTGTAGGGAAACAAAATGAAAGGCGGAGAGCATCGGATCTCACACAATAATATCAGTTTAACTTCAGCTAGTTGGGGGAATCCTTGTCAAATTATAATCGGATCTTATGGAAAATGTTATGAAAATGTTTACTATTTTGAAAAAAAAAGAAAAAAAAAGAAAGAAACGTCGTCCGAGTGCTTTCGTCAGAGGACAAACCGTACTAAATCTCTTTTTGATCAATTTTTCAGCATCCGCAATTCTATGAGTTGTAGACCCAACATCGACCATTTGGCCACTTGTTAGAAAATAGTGGAAAATGAAGGTTAATATTGAATTATCCGAAAGGGGAGCTAGCGTGAGCAAATGGCTTACGTTACTGGCCACGTCTGGTCGGCGGCCATCACTAAATCGAGGAAAGCATGAGGTTATTGAATCGATCCCGCTCCATGATGATCTGATTTACAACCATGAATCGAGAGCAAAGGGATCCCAGGGAACCCTACACAAGATCCTAGGCTAAGGTTCTGACTTGTACTTGTGAGTCGAGGCAGTACAGGGTCATGATTTGCATGGCTCACAAATAAACACACCATATTCGATTTGGTGGTTTATTGTAAAGTGGCTGGAACTCTCTCATTAGGTTAATAAATTGGGCCTAAATAAGGCCTAAGGCCTAACTGCTAGGTTCGAAACCTGCTGTCTATTACTAGTACTAGAACTTACTACTATTTGAGAAGCAGCGAAGTCATTCGACTTCGCACATATTCAAAACACTCGTAAGAATTTTGATATGGTCTGGAGGAACGGTCTATGACCTGCTTTGTTGTGTTCATTTGTCAAAAAATACTTCTATAGACTGGTGAAATTACGATATAACTTTTGGCAAACAAAAGGAGATGTTATAAAATCAAGTATAACTTGAAGGATTATTGGTAGAACAATTAACACGGGCAAACAAAGGCTATTTCTTAAGATTCAATTATCATAATGGACATGGTTAATTAATCTAATATTGTAAAAACGATCAAGCCGATTTCCATTGGAATCTTAACTCTGAAACAATTTGTAGTAAGATTTAGCAACATTTTCAGTGGCTAAAGGCGGAAATACTCATGCTAGTAAAAAAGCATGCCAGTGGCGAGTTACTAGCACGTCAGTAGCTGGCATGCTGCAGACGCTGTGGACATTTGCCAGTGAAACAGCACGCTAGTATCATCCGGATGATCGCCGGAGCTAGTATCTTGTGCGAGCTACTAGCACATGACAATACACATTCCAGTCACAGTTCTAGTTTTGAAACAGGCAATCGTTTCTTGCCTTCTTTTAGCCGGAATAAATGATTAAATAATTGTATTTTATTTAATTAATTTTGATAGTTTTATTAATTGTTTTAATGTACCTTATGAATGTATCGATGCGGAATGAAATTAACCAGATTGTTCTGTTACTTGCAAAGAACTGTGTTTTAAAACATTTGAAAAATAATAAAAAGACACGAAGAGTGTGGGTAAAGATTGGATAGCTAGAAGGGAATTAGGTACATGGAGCGAGTCAGTGGCTACTAAATGAAATGCGGTTCGGGGACGTCAATGGTTTTAGGAATCAATTGCGAATGATTCCGGAGAAAGTAGATGAGTTGTCTGATAACCGCGAAAGGAAGGAACGCAACTGAAGACTGAGACTGAAGGGCTGAGGGAGACTCGTGCTAGCTACTAGCAAACTTGCGCTGGCAGGCCTGTTTTCACGTGCCTTATCAGTTCCCCCTCCCCTCAACTTGTGCCACTGGCAAGACAAAAATCAAACTTCGTGCGATTTACTCGCATGCTTTTTACTCGCATGCTATTTGATGTATACACATGACAGCAGCTCTCCTCTGCGAGCTACTCGTATGTTTTTGTGCGAGTAACTAGCATGTGTATTTCCGCCTTAATGCTAAAGAAAAATGATTTTAGGTATAGGAGCTGAGGTATATAGCTTTACGAGGCAAGGGTTGTTGGTGGTTAAGCAGACAATGTCGATATCGGTCAGAGGTCCGAGGGGACTAGTTGGTCCTGTAAACAAGCCCACAGTTCACAATCCGACTCCCTATATAACCTTTACAATACACCGGCCATACAGCTACACAATCCTACCAATCCTTTCCCTTATGGAAGAGATGCATACAAGCACCCTTGTCTGTTTGAAATGATGTGGTCATGTTCACAAGAACAATTTACAAGTCACTACAATGTTTCTCGGAATTAACTGCTTCGTACTATTCGAGCCGATGCTTACAAATGAATGCCCTATTGTACACACAATACTCGTTCTGTGAAAATATAAGGTTTCATTATTTAAAGAAATAGTTTTAAAATAAATCAATCATGGGATTAGAAGTTATTCGTATTTATCTTAAAATATCATCCATAAATCAAGATTTATTTTATAGTGTTAATTGACATTTGTAACTCACTCGTTGTATTGATGTTATTAAAAAGAAAATTTGAGAGTGGAATATACACACATAAAAATACACACCGCCGCTGAGACCATACAATGGATCCCATCATAAGAATGATTTATTTATATTAATCATTGGCTGAGTCAATGCTTCATTAAGAGAATTAATTACTAATATATTTATAGCTTCTTTTTACTTAATTATATAGGTAGTACGTATATACATAGAGAGAGAGAAATAATGTATTATGATTGCGCCATAATTCAATTTTTAAATGTTTATGGATTCATATTTTCATATTATCAATTTCCTGAGTCCAAAAAAGCCGTTATATATGGTTTCTGTACGAAGTACAAAAAGAAACCTTATATATAACGGCTCTGTCTGTCCGTTGGCATGTTTCAATTCATAAACTGCTATAGCTAGGAACATGAAATTCGGCACACAGGTGCATCTCGGCATTTGTGACAACTATACACTTTTTGGAATTTTCCCACTTAATATTTTCGAGATGGCGGCCAATAGGGTGGGCGACTAAAAAAAATGTTTTTATTCACCATGACAATGATTTACATAAATTTAAAGGTCTTGAAGTGTAGAAAAAGAATATGCAACTATTAAAATTTTACACTTAAGAATTTTAATTTAATGATACAGAAACCGGCGACTATCGCCTCACGTACTTACGTGAAGCGCACCTTACATGTTTAAAAAAATGTCCTTGTCCTCTGTGCAGACGTGAGGAGCCTAAACTATTGGGCCGATTTCGAATAAATTTGGTATAAATATTCAGAAAAAAACATACCCCGAGGCGAAATCGTGAAACTCATTTTATACCTAGAAAAATTATTTTTCTAAAACTCGAAGATTTCAAGCGTAGGCTTCGCGGTTGATGTCATCATGGATTTCTAGGTCTGCCGGTGGTGCCCTAGACCTAGAACATGGTGTCATGTACGATGTGTTTTCCGACCTTGCCTTCTATGCTGGAGGTATCTTCAGGGTGTTCAGTGTTCATATTGTTCTAAGCGAAAGAAAACTGGGCCGGGAGCTGTGGTGTTCTCGAACTTCATGTTTTCTCAGAGAGTACCGTTACAGTAAGCTGACTTCCAATAGGTGGTTTTAACGGCACTGATGTGTTCTTGTAGACAAATGGAATTCAATCGGCCCGTCTGGCCGATATACGACTTTCCACAGCTGCAGTGAATCTCGTATACCCCTTGGTTTTGAGATGTAATACTTTCACTGTCCCAAGGATGTTTATCATGGTGTTGCTTGCTGTGAAAGTGGTAGTACCTATGATGAAAGGAAGATACGCATTCTTTTTGGGTAGGGCATCTGGGACGGCACTTTCATAGGTTTCGGAGTTTTCCAGTCTGCGGATGACTTTGGTAATAGCTTTTGTCTAGAAACCCTTTTTCGTAAACGCAATGAGTGTGTGTTGTTTTTCTTGTTCCCACGATTTCTTGTCACAGATTCTCATGCCTCTGCTGGACGCAAGTGAGTTAATCTCTCCCATTTTCTGAGAAGGACCTTGACCTTGTTCGTATTCTTTTGCTAGTATATGAAGCATCGCCAACACCTTTAAATGAGTGCTTACTTTATTTCCGTTTTATATACAACTATTTCACGTAGAAATGATTTGTATTGCATTCACCAAATACGGCAATACTAATATTTTAGTTTAAATAAGTTAATATTTTGACATCACAGCTAACTGATAAAATAAGTTTCTCTTAACACCCGCATTTAAAATATTCTTTTGCCTCTAAAGTTTGAGGTATTTTTTATATTCTCTGTGCTCCCTAGCTATTTACTATGCTTTAGTTGGTATCTAGTTATCAGTCAATCTTTGAGTCCGCCATTAACTCAGCGATATTCCATTTAATAATTCTGTAGCAGTAGCACAATGGATGTAATGTCACAATTACAACTATTCCAGAAAATATTTTTTAAGTATGGGTTGTTCATGATTACCATTAATACTATTAACATGAAACAAAAACCAAGAATCTTCTTTTAATAAGATTCTGCCACTACCATCTTTTGAGAGGAAGTAGATCGTGAACAGCGGATTAAAGCTATTAAAAAACCTCAAATATTATTCTTTGTGACAGAATTGTTGTTTATATAGTCAGTCATTATCCAGTTATTTAGACAGTCAGTCATTAAGTCCATTCATTATTTCACTGATATTCCATTTATAAATTCATGCATAAAAGAAAGAAGAGATAATCTTGTAATATCCATCTGATTTCTTCACATTTACAAGTCAACTCATTGAATTAATATTCCGTCTTCTCTAAACCCCTCAAGGGTTGAGGTCTGGGCAAATGACAAGTATAAGAAAAATTTGAATACAGATATAGAAAGGGGTGAATAGATGGAGGGGAAAAGAAAAGTCTGAATGACTTCTTTCTGTAAACGTTTTCTTGCGGGTTAGAAAGTAAGAGAGTTTGAATGGGTTGGTAAGGAAAGAAATGCTTTCTTTTACTCAGTCAAAATGTTTGAAAATGAAAAGAGTTAAGGAATAAAAGATTTCTAAAAAAAAAGAGTGAAAGAAATAAAAAAAAAAGGAGAGAAAATCGAGAGATGGAGGGATTTTAATGGTTAGAAAATGTTGAGGAGCCATCGCGTGAATTTATTTTCAACTTTCTGAAAGAAACAATTTAAGAAAGAAAAAAAAAAGTTTGTGAGCTGAGCAAAACTTCCGGTTCATTATCTTTCCGAGACGGCATAAATATAACTGTTAGGAAGTAAATGAGAGGAGGAGGAGACAGAATTGTGGCGTAGATTTAACCCGTCGTCCGAAAAAAAAACAGCAAAACAGTTTATAGGAATAAAAATATTTTTAAAATCGAGTTAATAAAAAAAAGTCCTTTCGTTTCAAATTATACCTACTTAGATCTTTGATTAACATAAATTAAATAAATGATTTTACTTGGTCTTTTTATAAAATTTTCTTCCAATTAGTTGGGTGCATGGCTTCCTCGAGTTTTATCTCTGGACGTATGGTCATAACATAAGAATAAAGATCTTTCTGATACATTTTGTTCTAAACTTTCTCTTATAAGAGTACTTAATTACCAGGTCCATTTCTTTTTTTATTTATTAGTTGTTTCGTGTTTTCGAAATAGATTTAGAGAGCACTTATTATCAGAACGCACTTCAAAAAATCAGTCCGGAAACAACTCAGACTAACTTTCTCATATAATCTCGGTCCTAGATCCCAGAAAACATTAATTGGAGCGAGCGTAGCGAGCTTCCTACATTCAACGAAATATGCTCCGTGTCTGTCTGTCTGTCTGTCTGTCAGTAACGTTCACGCGTGTGACGATAACTTGAGTAAAAGTTGACCGATTTAGTTGAAATTAGGTATACATGATCCTCTTACTAATACTCAGGCTAAGTTCGTTGGACAGCGTGATCCGTCCAAGAGTTCGCGCGCAACGCTCGCGTAAACGAGAGGTTCAAAAATTAAATTGGAAAATCAGGACGGGAAAAGATTCTATCATCATCTATTCGATGAGACGAACATTTTTTACAAATAACATTTTTTAGTAAAACCAGCAGCGACACCGCTATGAATTAATAAAGATCGCTAAAACTATTAAAGCGGGCCTAAACGTTTAAAATAGAGAAAACAACCTTTTTACCGATATCTTACGTTCTAACGTAACGATTTTAATAAAACTTCATAGACACCATCTGATGCACAATTGAAACAGGCATGCAAAATTTCAATTTGATACATGCAGTAGTTTGTTTGTAGCAAAGATATACAAATTATAAATATTGAAATAGAGATGTGTGGTTAGAGGAATAGTAAGAATGCGGGGTGGTTCCCTTACTACTAGCCGCTGCATTACTACCAGACCCATTATCTATCAACTCATCATGATTCACAATAATCTTTTTTTTCAATATTCAATACATATTTATTACTATACGCTCGCTTCAATGATAGAGCCACGCGATGCCTAGTATAATATTGTTATCTACTAGATGGATATGGATACGCTTGTCAATCTACTAGCTGTGATTGTGAACCCACCTTCAGGAGGGTTATATGGAACCTTCCAATTGATGTAAGAGTCCCACCGTCAACTCCAATCATCCTTTAAAACTATAAACTCATCATCATGATTAACTATTAATTTGCTGAATATTAAATATTTATTGCATTAAGCTCGTTTCAAAGATACGCGATGCTTAGTTAATATGTATTATTTAAAATGAATTCAACAGGTGGTCGATTACTTTTTGTTTTGAATGTCAACAAAAGCAGATTTATTTTCACCATTATCTCGGAAACTAGATTTTGCCCAGGAAAACAGCTTATATCGTTAGATTAGTATTTAAATCAAAGTAATCGGAACCGCTTTGAAGAAATAATTTCACGAGAAACGTTTTTCAAAGTTTTTCGTTTTTTGGTACCCCAAATTCGGGGCTAAAATTAATTTCTTGACTTCGCCTCGGGGTATGATTTTTCTGAACATGTATGTCAAATATCGTCAAAATTGCCCATGTAGTTTAGGCTCCACGCGTTTGCACAGACGTTAGACGATATACAGACATTTTGCAAAAACAACTTGTTTGGACTCAGGGGACCTCGAAACATGTAAATCCTTCTCAACATGTAAATCATCTTTCTCTTTATATGAGAAATAACAGTAAAACCCAGTTCATGAAGATAATCATTACGGGCCTACTTGCCCCCCATAAGGGAAGCCACCAGCGTTGCCTGATCGAACGTACACTACTAATCTCATTACTTTATATATCGCACAATGTTCAGATTATATCAAATTACTATAAATCTATCATAATAAATTTAAAACAGTTAATTAAAATGAGGTGTAGTATGAAAGAAGATATAGATATGAAGTAAGATATTTTTTGTAATTGTCTGGTGGTGAATAAAAAAAAAGAAAAAAAAAAGATAAGTTCATTAAGGCAATCTTCGAGATTTTTTCGTCATAAGTAAATTCCACAATGTTTATGTTTTATCCATTATTTTACTATTAATTATCGACACATCTTCTGTTGAGCAGGCACAACATGGGGGAAGAAATCCCTAATGTGTTTATGGAATTAGCATGACTTACTAAATATCAAAACATTTCACGATTGATTCTAGGCAAAAAGGATGGAAAAAATTGAAACTAATGCAACAGAGACATTCTGGTGAACAAGGCACGGTGTACTAGGCCATTAATTAAGTCCAGTGGTGAGTGATTTAGTAGCTCTAATCTACGAGAAAACAGCAAATGGGGGAGTTGAGATACGGCGTAGTTGGTGTTTAAATTATTAGTGGTGATTGGTGATGGATTGAGCTCACTAAATCATTTTACTAAACTATTTGGCTGCTAAATTGTTTTGTCCGAATGCGTTTTGTCATTAAAGTTTTCGTCACCTGACTAAATTATTATCTAGTGTGAGCTAACCTTCAGGCCCTTGTTTTAAACCGTGTTCAAACCAAACGTGTTCATCGCAAACGTCTGTGAATGCCCCTTTAGTATGGACGTGGCTTATAACTTATAACAGTCCTTCTTAGGAAGGGTTCTTCATAGGTTCTCTTCCGATCAGGAAGAGAACTGGGTTAAAGCAGCTGCTAAACATTCTAAATGAAATTATGAGTAGTTTCACGTTTTGAAACCTTAAGAGTAGAATATGAGAGAGAAACAGCCCGCGTGTGTGAGTTAAGATAGAGATTTATTTCTGATTTAAATCTCTCTCAAAGTTACATCTGGTTGGATCATTCATAGTCACCTGCACTGAAGGTGGCCACTTGGTAGAATTCTTTACTTCGTGGCATTTTGTCTTTCACATTACTACTCATCGTCACCTGCACAGAAGATGGCCACTAGGTAGAATTCCTTCCTTCGTGGCATTTTCTCTTTCACATTACTACTCATCGTCACCTGCACAGAAGATGGCCACTAGGTAGAATTCCTTCCTTCGTGAAATTTTCTCTTTTACATTACTTCTCATCGTCATCTGCACTGACGATTGTCACTAGTAAAAATCCTTAACTTCCTACTATAACGTTAGTTTTAACAGAGATAAATATTTTTAATTATTCCTGACCAATTTACTCTACTGCTCATCTATATAATATACGCAATACGTACTTATTAAGTTGTACAAGAGAGAGGAAAAAATAAACAAAAAATCTGACAGAGAATGAGAAAGAAAGAGAGATCATAAAAAAACAAACAAATCTGACAAAAGAATTTTGATTTGATAAAATATTATAAATATTGGAGAAGGGAGTTGGAATGTTATTAATATTCGGGTAGGGTCTGACTGGGTTTTATCAGTTTTTGCAGACCCTTGTCCCTTTACGTGGTTCTCCCTGCTTCAAGGCAACAACCCACCGACAAAATGAATAACAAAAAAGTTTTTTTTAAACAAAACTTATATCATATTCATTCCCTTTTTTCAAAAAATATAATTATTTATTTATTTCCTTTTTTTCCGGTACTGGCTCCTACTAAATAAGAAAATACATTAATATATATTTATCTACGTTTGTGAATATATAAACTGATTTTTTTTTATCTAATCCTTTGAACAAGTATTTTATAAGCTAAATTTTCTTCTAAACTACAATAAATAAGGATTTAATAATGAGTATTGTATTAAACGTCAAATATACTAATATTTATATTTTTTTAAAAAATTCTAAACCAATTTATTACTTTTTAAAATTTCTTGACATCATTTCAGTTAGTCAACCGAAAATCAAGTTGATGTTAGTTTGTCCCTAGACAAGTGACCACGTTGATTTTTAGTAATATTTGAATAACTAACCTATTATAAGTGTAAAAATAACATCGACTTGATTTTTGGTCTACTAACTAATTCTGTACTCAGGATCATGAAAATCACACTGTCCACCATAATTGGTGAGACATGGCCGCTCTCCACCTGTTTGTTTTTTTCAAACGCCTATTGCCAAGCTATGTCCCGGAGACGAACTTAGCCGACCACATATTCTTAAAAGACGCTAAAAGATTGACTTGTATACAAAATTCTAGCTTGATGTTAGTCAGACACTTTTTTTAACGCTATCTCCTGGACTATAAGAAAAGTCTCTTCACGTAAATTTATGTATATGTATATTAATCAAAGTGGCCCTTAGCCTCTGTAATGACATCATCAGTGAAGAAGATGAAAACATGCATTAATCAAGAGAGCTCATAGAGTGGGTTGAGTAATACAAAGCCAGACACTGGCCCAAGACACTCATGTGCCAGTGTCTGGCTTTGTATAACTCACTCCGTCCCTATGAACTCTCTTGTTTAATTCATGAGTTCATCTTCTTCAGCACTGATGATAATAGAGGCCGAAAGCTGCTTTGATACATAATTTTACGTGGAAAGACTTTTCCTTCTACCTTTATGGCTATACTGATATACATTAGATAGGCATTATGTGTATGAGTATTTAAATATGTCGTGATGAGAAATTTGTTTTTAGCTCCACTAAATCTACAAGGTTTTTTAATTTTTATTTTTCAAAATTTAGTTTCCTTTTATCTAAGCCATAAACTAATTTGTGTAAAGTTTTTTTTCTTTTTTACTTGAGAATACATCGAGATTTCGGCACTTCTTTAGATTGTTACTCCCTTATAAAATAAAGAGGGGAGTAACAATCTAAAGAAGGTGCACGGAATGTTCTTCTTTAGACTGTTACTCCCCTTATAAAATATAATTGTGATATTCCTTTATCCCAAAGTACTATGGACTAAACATTCCTTTGTCTTAATAATTATTTAGTCAAAGTCATTTATATTCTAAAACAACATAGGGGAGTAACAATCTACAGAAATACCGAGATTTCAACATTTATAAAATCAAAAATGAATTAAATAAATTTACTATTGGCGTTTTTTCAAACTCTAAAAGTATCCAATCTGAAATAATCTAAAAAATCAGTTGCATATTTTCATATCTTTGGCAATGCCACGCAGAATAACAAAACCTTATAGTTTATATAAGCATTTAAGAAAAATAAAAAATAAAGAAATCAAAGTATATGCATGCAAATTTCTCATTGACGAATCAATATCAATAAAGGTATTCGTGTTGTACACCAAGCAACTAGTCAAACATAGTTAATCTTTTTGAGTAACTGAATAAATTACTTTATTAAAAAAAAAAAAAAAAAAAGAAAGAAAGAAAACAATGTTGAGTTGATTAATGAAATTCATGTATAAATGCCTTTTAGGCATTTTATTAACCTGTGTGTGCGGTGTTAGTCTTCGGTATCCGTGCCTTGTCAAACTCCGTCCCTCCCGCCATCCTGCTTCTAATTAAAGCATCTTGTAAACCATGCACAAGTTATGTTTTATAAATATAATATCTAGTTTGTACTCGTGGTTATCTAACAATGCCACATTCAATTTTTCAATTCTCTTACGTTATACCGATTAAATAAAAGTTTAATATCTTTTCAAGTATTATGAGGCTGAAATATAAGTATATTAACAAAAACAATTAGCTTAATGAAATTAGAGTGCACGTTAGGAATTATGTACCTCCGTACCATGTCTGTACCTCTCTGTTGCTAGGCGCACACTGGGGGAAAATCAGTCTGCGGAGGCTGTCTCCCGGTGCAAAAGATTGTCGGAGGGCGACAGTATTCGCCCTCCGACAATCCTGTATGCGAGCTAATAGGATACAGAAAGAAATAGGAAAATTACGACTAAACTTCGTATTATTTTTAGTAATACGAAAGTTATTTTGTATTATTGTTTTTTGAGGACATTATTATTATTATTATTCCCTAAGTTAAAAATAAGAAGACATTTCTAATTTTTTAATTCTAATCGTCAACCGAACTTTTATAATATATTATATACATACATATATATATATATATATATATATATATATATATATATATATATATATATATATATATATATATATATATATATATATAATTCGTGTTGTCAGAGTTGGGGGTTGGGGCCCCAAAAGTAGGAGTTAAAATTATTTTTTTTGATTTTGCCTTGGGGTATAATTTTCTAAACATGCACGCTACATTTCATTAAAAATTAGCCCAACAGTGTAGGCCACACGTGTATTATGTACTGACTACAGGAATATATTATATCTTGACTAAAAAATGTGTAAATCTACTAAAATCTATCGTCGTACAATATTTTCTCTCCATGCATAAATACGTATACGATAAAGTAAGAATTCGATAATGTTATTATATTTTAGTTAAAAATCAGACTTAATGTCTAAGTATTATACACAAATACATCATAATTTACACGGAGAAAAAAGTATAACGCGCGTAATTATCTAATCTACACAAAATATCTGAATCTAAACTAAACACCACCATGATTATTATTGTTATGCGTGTTTATGGGCTCACGAAATTTATTTTTTTGGGGCTGTTATGTTTTAGAAAACGACATATTATGACCATGAAAGTATTTACCTAATTTTAATTTTTTGGAAATTTTAATTATATATTTATAAATATAATAATTTCACCTTGGCATGAGATTTATTGTGAAGCGAGGAAAGCTCTACACTAATTTATTGCATTATATAAAAAGAATATGAATTTATAAAGAAATGTTGCTTTTGAATTTCTTATAAAATGTACACATATGAATGTAAAAAGGCAACTTTTATCAGTTATTCTATCAGATGAAATATTCACACGAGTAAAGCACAAAAATATTTTTTGATTTAACAAATAGAATATTGTAAATTTTCAGTTAATATAACAATAACTTCAATTTTTTAAACACACTAGTTTACAAAGATACAGGAGCAGATGTAAGTAGATTATAAAAAGTTGATGATTATTCGTACAAAAGTATATTTATCTACGATTGATACGAAATATAAACATTGTATCTCTGTTTAGATGCGTAGAAAGTGATTCTTTAAATACTTGTATTCATTGCGCATGCGTATGTACTTTCATAATTCCTCTTTTTTTCCGCCCTAGTGCGGTAAAAAAGAAGGATTCTTCACCTTAACGGACGATTAGTGAGTTTGTTTACATTTAACAAAACTAATTTGCTGTTTGTTTAATTAAAGTATGTTTATATCGAGTTTTTGTGAAAAACAATTATTGATTTATGTCATTTTGACGAAAATGAGGAGAATAATACTTCTATGTCATCTTTATCAAAAGAGAAATACGAACTTACATACCGGAAGTTTATTAAAAAAATGTTTTCTGTTTTTATTATTAAAATCCAACAATGGTAGATAAAGTACAGCACGCAACTCGTGTGAAAACTGCATTTTGCATTGCTCGTGTAGTATTACTACCCTCGCTGTCGCTCGGGTGCAAACTCCTGTTTATAAGATGTTAGATGATGTTCATCATTAAATTTCTTAAGCATAGATTTTCGTTTTTAGGGTTTTGTAGATACTTCTCAAAACCCTTATACCGAGGGTGATGTGTCCGTCTGTCCGTCGCTCATTGGTTCATAGGGCCCGAACCGTTTAAGCGAAAGTACTGAAATTTGAAACACTGGTGCAACTTTTTGACCCAACCACAGGAAAAATATACAGAAGTTCATAATTAGATTTGCGCATGCGCAATTCGACAAAAATGAGGTAAACTCAAAAATTTATATTTTTTTTAATTTTTGAGTAGGGTATCAAATGAAAGCTGCTGAAGAGTAGGACACAAATATATATATTATTTTTTAAATGTTGCATTCCTTATTGGTTAAATAAATCAAAATATACCCAAAAAAATCCCCCCCCCCCAACCACTATAGATCGGCTGGCGCTAAAATTTTGAAATAATTCATGCTAATATCTTATTGTGGGGCGATGAAAATTCCGGGAGTTCATCCCAAATTTTCAAAAATTGTTAATTTTGGGCGCGAAAAAGTGAAGTGCGCCCAAAATTTTATTTTTTTAAAATTTCGTGTTGGGTATTAAATGAAAGCTGCTGAAGAGTAGGACACAAATATATATATATGCTTTTTTAAAATTTGCATTCCTTATAGGGGAAAAAAATAAAAATATACCCCAAAAAAATTCCCCCCCCCCCCCCCAACCACTATAGATCGGCTGGTGCTAAAATTTCGAAATAATTCATACTAATACCTTATAGTGAGGCGATGATATTTCCGGGATTTCATTCCCAGGTTTTAAAAATTACCAATTTTGTGCGCGAAAATTTGGAGTGCGCCCAAAATTTTATTTTTTAAAAATTTTGAGTTGGGTATCAAATGAAAGCTGCTGAAGAGTAGGATACAAATATATATTTGCTTTTTTAAATTTTAAGTCAAAATATACCCCCAAAAAAATCCCCCCCCCCCCCAAATTTTATATAATGGCTGGTCTTAAAATTTTAAAATGATTCATGGTTACACCGTATGGTTGGGCGATGAAAATTTCCTAAAAAATGTAATTTATCTTGTCGTTATTACCTATAAAAAATATTGTGACCTCCCGGGGGATCGAACCCGGGACCCTTAGGATCGAAGAAAAAAAATCATAATTACATAACGGGTATGCTTAATCATCTACAAAACCCTAAAAAGTACTTGGACGCAAGTACTTCCCTGTGATTTTTAATGATGTTTTCGGAGTTTTCATCCAGCTAATTCCTGTTAGCTAATCTTGACCTGCTAACTAAATTAACTTTTCCTTTTCTTAGGCCTGATGATGACCAAGTTTGGTCGGAATATAGCCGATTTAAGAAGTAGATGCGTTTGCTAATACACCTTACCACAATGCGACTTACCATTGCTAATAGGACTTACCACAAATTTATAATTATATAATATAGGGACAGTAATTTTTGGGGCCTTTCCTCCCAAAAAATCTGAAAACTCGAATATATATATATTTATTTGTGACATATATTTTCTCGAAAATGGTTCCGATGATTATATAATACAAAAATTAAAAACTGTTGTCCGTTTTAACACTACTAATATAACCATATAAATAGTTTTCCCAGAAAGTATCTAGCTTCTACGAAATTAGCAATAATCCCTGGTTCGATTCCACGCCGAGGAGGAGTAATTTTTATGAAAAATTTTGATATGGTGTTCAATAATAATTAAATGTAACATCTAATTTCTAAATATGCCTAATATTATTCGTATTCTACGTAAATATTTATGCTTCAAACACTTATTATATTTACATGTTGTGAAAGAGTATTGTGTACATTTAACACAATTTTAGTATACTGTTTCTTCTTTTAGTATTTCTAGTCGTTCTTATAGTATTTATTCTTAAGTTTTTTTTGGCTTAGTTAAAAAAATAATAATAATAGTAATGTCCTCAAATAAAAAAAAAAATATTAAGACTCAAATAACATTCTCATTTAAATATTTTTAGTCGAAATGTCCCTATTTCTTTGTGTATGACTATTAGGTCGGATTATAGATTTTTTTTTTTTTTTTTAAGGTTATCTTTAGAAACAATTATTTTAATTAAAATAGATGAAACCGGTTTTAAGAGAGAAAAAATAATGGTTTGCAGTGCCAAAAGATTATCAGCTTATCGTTTAATTGCTCTATTCGTGGAAGATTTGACTCTACCTCAGAGCTTAAAAGAAGTAGAGGAAGATTAGTACATAAAAACTCGGTATGACAAACTCAAAAACAACTTTCTTATGTAAATAGTAAGACTGGATTTAAATCCAAATATATTTAATTTAATAAATTTATTAATGAACATTTTTAAATTAATTCACCAGGTATTTAGACTAGCAGCAGGCCCTACTCACTGCACAGACTACCGATTACAGAAAACAGACAGACATTTTTTTAATATAATTTTTTTTTGGAATTATCGCGATATTACAATACTTCCTCTCTTTAGATTTGTTCCAACCCTCCTTATTTTTCTGTCCTTTCTATCATGCCGCGGATCGTTCGGGAATCGTTTAGGACAGGTTTAATGCGCATGCGCTAACATTATACTGTAATAAAGTATCGTTAGGGTGGAACCGGGTTTGTGACTCTTAATTCACACCGTATTAAAATATTCAAGGAAACCTCACAGAAAGGGAACCTTCCTGTTGATATGGGACAATTAACATAACTGCGAATATCATACAAACCAGTACTTGGGTCTGACAGTGGATCGTTTGGACCGTACAGTAGGTTGGAACAGTTTGAAGGACGGTACGAAACACTTACTACGTTCACACATCGTTATGAAAGCGTTTCGAATCTGATTCGTTTTTAAAACGATACATTTTCAGTTCACGCAACATAGAATACAGGTTATCGAAATATTCTTTTTTCCATATCTCATAACGGCGACGACGTTAACTCATATGTCCGCGAATTTTACATTTTATTTAATAGTTATTAAAAGTTTTTATCTACGATTGATACGAAATATAAACATTGCATCTCTGTTTAGATGAATGAATGAATATATTTATTTGTTTAAATTACAAGTAATTTTTACAAATTTAATTCTTATCTTGTTGTATCGGGCTCCTGCATTTATATTTACACTAACCTTTACATATTTAGCTATCCTTATTTATTTTATTTTATTTTTATTTTGTATACATATTATATATATTTTAAAAGTGAATTTATCATCTTTTTGAAAAACATTATAGTAGCAGTAAGGATATAAATAATTATTTTTTAATCTAGAATTTATAATTAAATAGATTCGGTGGAATCATTTTTTAAGTAGTGACGAATCTCCAATATTTTGATCGTGTAGGTGTATAATTTACAAGAATCTTTTTTGCATTTTACTTCTAAAAAATTTAATAAGGTTTTGTCTAGAGTCGGAGCGAGATGTGCGTAGAATTGTTGTCTAAGTGGATCATAAGCAGGGCATTCAAATAGAATGTGTGACCAAGTTTCTGGTTTGTATAATTCACAGAGTGAGCAGGTTTCTATTTGGTTGATTTCATAGGTGTTTCCTTTATGATATATTCGAGCCACTGTTCCATTAGACACTCTAAGTTGGGCAATAATCCTGGTTATGTGGATAGGTTGAGCTATTAACAGGTACTTTTTGGGTTGTTGTCTCCATGTCATTTCTTTAAATAGTATGTTGTAATGCGAATTAGAAGCTCTTTCTAGATCACTTTCATGTAGTTTCCTTTTGAATTTTTCTAAGAGTGAAGGGATGTATTCTTTCAGAACTGTAGGTGAAGCTATATCTTGTATATTAAGTGGGATTTGTGTTTTTGAAATTAGATTTATTATTTGAGAATACCAGTTTAATTTTATATTGTTGCCTGGGGAATCATGGAGGTGCATCAATCTACTGAGGCAAATTTTCTGAAGACATGTTTTGTCCATACATAATAGCCTGTAGAAAAACCAAATACTAATTTTTAGTATGTTATAGGATATATGGTGTGCTCCTGTTTCTAATCTAACCATGTAGTTAGGCGTGTTTCTAGGAAGGTGTAATAGGGTTTTAAAAAAGTAAGTTTGTGCCTTCTCTAGACTCTCAGTGTACCTTAGTGACCATATTGGCGCTCCGTAGAGTAAGGTAGATACAATTATAGCTTCAAATAATTTTGTCCTAGCTTCCCACGAGTTAGTTTTAGAAGCTGTTAGTAGTGAAAATACTTTGCCAGAGGCTATTCTAGATTTAGTTAAGGCGGTATTGCACATTTCACTATATAACGATGATTTCGAAATCGTAATACCTAAGTAATTTACTCGATTTACCGGGGCTATTATTTCATTATTAAAGTAAATATTGGTTTTGATCTGGGAGTTGCCTTTGGAAAACTTGATGACATTAGTTTTAGCCACATTAACAGTAAGTTGATTCAGCTGGCAGTATTCGTACAAAAATCTTAAGGTCCTGTTAAGTTCGACGGGGCTCGTACTAAATACAGTAAGGTCGTCGGCAAAGAGAGTCATCAGAATATCATTGTGCGAGTCTATTGGGACACCTTTAGCTCCTCTCTTAATCAAATAATCTTGTAGATCAGATAGAAATATGTTAAATAGTAAAGAACTCAAAATTTCTCCTTGCAAAACACCACTAGTAACATTTATTTCACTTGAAATTTCACCGTCAAATTTGATTTGCATATGCGATTGTTGGTAAAATGTTTTAATTATGCGGATGATTTTAGCACTCAGACCAAAAGTATTGAGTTTATGAAATAATAAGGAATGGTTGATGGAGTCAAACGCTCCTTTGAAATCTATAAAAGCAACTAAGACAGATCTTCTAGGCAGTCTAATGTGATTTTGGATCAAAGTGTTGAGTATAAAAACATTGTCGAGAGTTGATCTATTTTTTCTGAATCCATATTGACATTCTGATAAGATATTATTTTCTTCGGACCAATTAGAAATTCTGTTTGACAATATTTGGGTGAACACTTTTGTAATATTATTTACAAGTGAGATGCCTCTGTAGTTTCTTGGATCGTTTACATCGTTTTTCTTGTGTATCATGGTTGTCTGTATTTTAGTCCATTGTAAGGGGATTTCTTCACTACTAAAGATTTTATTAAATAGGGTAAGTACGTAAAGAATCCAGTTATCAGGTAAATTTTGAATGAACTCGTTTGTGACAGAGTCACATCCTGGGGATGTTCCTCGCTTCAAGTGATTTAAGGCGTTACTAAGTTCATCTAGTGTAATGTCACCATCTAAATATGGGTGACCGACGCCGTGTATAGCATATAGTTCGCTTGGCATTCCTCTGAAAGTATTTGAGTAAAATAATTCCCAATCTTCAATTTTTAGGGAAGAATTTGTCTCTGTTTAGATGCGTAGAAAGTGATTCTTTACGTACTTGTATTCATTGCGCATGCGCGTTTCATAATTCCTCTTTGTTCCGCACTAGGGCCGAAAAAAAGAAGAATTCTTCACCTTAACGCGCGATTAGCGAGTGTGTTTACAATTAACAAAACTAATTTGCTGTTTGTTTAATTAAAGTACTGTTTATATCGAGTTTTAGTGAAAAACAATTATTGATTTATGTCATTATGACGAAAATGAGGACAATAATATGCCTCCCGTAATAATTAATTCGGCACAAAATACAACTAATGAATTAATGTGTGAATGAACTTACATACAGGGAGTTTATTAAATATTTTTTCTTTATTTATTATTAAAATCCAACAATTGTAGATAAAGTACGTTACGCAACTCGTGCGAAAACTGCATTTTGCTTTGCTCGTGTAGTATTACTACCCTCGCTGTCGCTCGGGTGCAAACTCCACACACTCGCATGCAAAATGCTACTTTCCGCACTAGACGCTTAATGTACTTTTACAGGTTCTTTATATTATTAACTTTTGTTTAAAAACGTTTTTGAAAAAGAAGCGGAAGCTCACGAAAACAAACAACTAAAAAAGTGGAAATGAGTAAAATAACCTGATATCTCGATCCCCTCCTCGACCTGTTCATACGAGCGTTATGAGTACGATCTCCCGATCCACATATATTTGGTGGACCGGATTTGAACCGATACGATCCGTCGTTCTCCATTCACACAGCGTTTTGAACTGGCGGATCGTTTAATTAAAACTGTTTCCAAAACGATGTGTGAACATAGTAAATGTTACAAGTCGGGTTGAAACGGCTTTTATCCATTGCTCCCACGGATGGTACACTGCTTTGCTTGGTTGGCCTACCTACGTTATATATTTATATTTTACGTATATGAGAATACCAGAAAGTGAAAACAAATAATTGATGTCTACACAATAGTATATTATGTTTTGCCGCTTGAAAACTCCACTTATCTTTTAGCGCCATTTTTTAAGGCCCCCATGCACGGTCGGGGCAATGTTTGCTCAAACATTTTGACCGTGTATGGGGCTGTTTGATGTTTGCGCAAAATGTTTGATCGTGTATGGGGGCTTTAAGTGGGGGTTTTAGAGTCAGCTCTCTCTAACCCTTTTAAGTTCTTTAGCCTTTTTACTTTCTCATATAAAGAGAAAGTATTGTGATGGCACGAAAATTCAATTTTGAGATTTTGATGGATTTACACGTTTTGAGGTCCCCTGAGTCCAAAAAAGTTGTTTTTAAAAAATGTCTGTCCGTCGTCTGTCATCTGTCTGTACAGACGCCTGGAGCCTAAACTACTGGGCCGATTTTGACGAAATTCGGCATACATGTTCAGAAAAATCATACCCCGAGGCGAAATCGGGAAATGAATTTAAATGTGGGAGCGGTGGGAGCGCTACCCCCCTAAAACTCTGAAAAAAAATTATATTTTTCGAAAACGGCTCCAACGAATTTGATATAAAATTCTAAAATGTAGTCCATTTAAATACCGATCCAACGATATAAGCAGTTTTCCCGGGAAAAATCTAGTTCCTGAGAAAATAGCTTAAAACGTGGACGGAGAGATCCCGGGTTCGATTCCCCAAGTTATTTTTATGGTAAATCTTGATATAATTTTCAATAATAATTAAACGTACTTACAAAAACTAATAAATGGAAAACATTGGCTAAGTAATTATGAACTTGTATATGAGATAGTTTGTCTGAGTTGTTACGGACGATTTTTTATACCAAATTTCGTTGACAACCAACCATATTTTTTAGGGCCGCAGGTAACAAACAGACAGTATAGAAACCGCTTCCCCCAAATCATACAATCTTAAAACATATATATTGCTAACTTTTCGTTAAGTGAATACTTTCTAATTACCTTCTTTAGTAGTCGCTCAGGTAACGATCGATATAAAAAGGGTTAAATATATTAGTTCTGTTCTTGCTAAATAATTTTCTTTATTTTTATTTTAAGAAAGGATTCGAAATTCAGCAAGATAATAGAATATTGAACTAAAGGAATTAAATATTCCTGGCATCCTCAGCTGATTAATTTGTGAATAAAGATAAGCTCTTATTCAAAACATGGTCTTACTTAGAGTGCTAGCAAATGGTTCTACATAATATTCGTTTATGTAAATCCACTTGTTATTTATACTACATTAAGTTTCGCCTTTTTTTTATTGTTAGAATTTCTCATTAATCGTATATTCCTTTTGGCCAACGTTCTTTAAGGTTTTTTATTTAGGTTCAGAGTTTTACCTTTAGATATAATATTCTTAAAGTATCTTTATCCACTAATGTACCATAATGTAAATATATCAATATCTATTAGGCATTAGACAATGGAAAAAACATATCAGCATCTCGAAGAAAGCCAGATTTTATAGTAATTGTAGCAATAATAGTAATAATAATAATTATAATAGAAGTCTGCCAATTTGTGTGGCACATAGCTTCCTTGCGTTCTTATAACGTTTTATAATGATGATATGTTTTTACAAACCATTATTGTCTACTTCATTTAATTTTTTCTCACCTTTCATTTTAAATCGGTTGAAATTGTTTTCATGAATAAAAGTATCAATGTAGCAAAATGAAAAGAGCGCAGGCAGTTTTAGTTAATATAGGACCATCCGTGGGCTACGTTCATACCACCTAAATTTCTTATAAAATCGAATGAGTACTTTTAAAGATTTATATGTATAAGATTGCAATGTGCATAAATGTATGTTTGTGCGCATGTGGAAGAGAATCATATGAGTGCAAAAAGTTGAAACTTATATGGGACCAAGATGAGCTAATTATGACTTGCCATTTAAATTTCATTAAAATCAGACGATTGGTTTTAAAGATATTTTGGTTCGTAAAAATACAGTGACAGACAAACAGACACAGGACCAAAAATGTTCCCTGATGTCTGAAACGGATTTCTGTTTTGGAGCTTTTGAAATCGGAGGCAAAATATTTTCGTTCTTCAAAAGGATTATATTATATAGCTTCCGTTACCTTCGGAAGCAATCGGTAACCTCGGATTATAATATAACAATAATAATAACAACAATGCACAATACATATTATGTATAGTGCAGATTTTGACCCTAAACAATAACTGTGCTGAAACATTTATTTTTTTATTCTTCTTGTTTTCTTTTTATTAGTTTTTATTCTGTTTAGTGTTGCGTTTAGACTTTTCGTAGTAATTGAGTTTTTTTAGTATCCGTAAATCCGTAATAGTATTTTTTTAGTTTCAGAATATTCATAATTTTAGAATTTTGTTCTTTCTTTTTTCAGAATATTTTTAGGGTACGTAGACAAAGCTCAAAATGTTGAAACTTTGAAGTTATGTTCTAATAATAATAATCTAAACACAGGGAAAAAACAGAGAATCCCTAAAAAATTGTCCCAAAAACAAGAGGGTTGAAGTTTGGGGTTGGAATTTTTATTAACTGGGGTTAAATTAATGAGGAGTATGCCCTGAGTACAAATATATATCTGGATACGTTTTTGTACCATTCTGGTGTTAAATTATAGAGGAGGACGCCCTGAGTACACATATATATCTGGATACGTTTTTGCACCATTCTGGTGTTAAATTAAAGAGGAGGACGCCCTGAGTACAAATATATATCTGGATACGTTTTTGCACCATTCTGATGTTAAATTAAAGAGGAGGACGCCCTGAGTACAAATATATATCTGGATACGTTTTTGTACCAATCCACATTGCCTCTTTTGTCCTTAAAAATTGTTTTTATCGTCCCCCCTTAAAAAATTAGTAGCTATGGAACGGTTTGAGGAGGACTTCGGAGTACGAGTACTTTCAATACGTTTGGATGACACAAATACATTAAATGGTGTTTGTTTGACGTTATTGTAATAAATGGTTCAAAAAGTATAGCTAAATAACAAACTTTTAAATGGCAACCATTTTTAAACGGCATGGCCGATTATGCTGGTTAACGACCATGCCCGATTTGTTTTATTACCTACGGACCATTAGTATGTAATGAAAGCACGTACTTGGCAGGTTTATATATTGTTAGAGTATATTCTTAGGTTTAGAATTCTCTTGGTTTCAGAGGTTTCTTTATGTTAAAGTATTTTTAGCTTTAGGTCACGTTAATTCGCAGTTTCAGAATATTCTGCCTAATTTTAGATTTTTTTTAAGTTTAATACTTTTTTGTTATCTGCTTAGAGTCATTAAATCAATACCTCCATTAACATATTGTTCATATGACTCAGTTAAAATAATCTTGTAAATCAAATCTGTTTAACAATTATAATATCTTTTAGGATATATTGTACAGTTGATAGTCCAATTTATAGCGAAATCATTAATAATGTCGTTAATGTAAAACTTTATATTATTTTTATTTTTTTAAATTTAAGCCTGCAATAAAATAAGTAATAAATAAAGTCTTAGATGAATAGCTGTTAAGGACTAAGAATTATCAGTTTAGACACTACGGCTAGTTTTACTAGAAATAGTGATTAAATACTTTTTTTTTTTTGTTTTTCTAACAACAATTTATTTTTTAATCTAATTACAGTTCGGTCTGAAAGAGGGGGGTTCATTAAATTAATTAAAAGTTTGCTGGCTGTTTTCGTCTCCAAACTACTAAATAACTAGGAGGAAGGAAACTTTCCTACTAGATTGGCGCATCAAACTTCGACTGTTAACTGTTAAACATCTGGCACCTTTAGTAACTCCCATCATTATTAGTATGTAGTAGAAAATGCGACATTAAACAACGACACTGCGGAAGATTTTTTTTTTTTTTATTATTCCCTGAAATTAAAATTCGACATGTGACCACTCAAACTTTAAAAATTAAATATCCCAGTGACTTTTCTGACACTGAGTTGTTTAAATGACGTAATTTTCTATTTTTGAATGTAAACAAATAGATTAATTTAACAGGAGATGAGACAATTATACCCTTAGAATAATACTATATATAGAAGGAGCATAGAATCGGAATCCTAAGCAATTACTAATAAGAGACTGAAGCCAACTTTTGCCGAGAGGTTGCGTCCTTAAGACCAGGTTGCCAACATAACAACACTCATTTTTTTTCATTATACTGGAGAAGGTTGGACATACTTTTGTAACTATTCAAAGCCCGCTCACCAAAAATCAAGAAGACAAACTGACAAACCCTGCATTGTTATTGTTTACGTTTCACTCTGACGTCATTTTTTTCACCTCGCACGGCATGATATATAATAATAGTTATTTATGTAACTAGGCAGCAAAATGGAATTTTTCTGACGAATTATTAAGTTAGCCTCCGAGCCGGAGGCGAGGTCAGGCTATGGAAATTAACTGCCGAGGCGATGCCGAGGCAGGTAATTTATTGGATTGACTATCGAGGCGAAGCCGAGGCAGGCAATATATCAATATGAGGCAGAAATGTTTCCTTTGCTGCCTTGTTGCATACAATATTTTTCCTACTGGCGGCAGAAAAATTGTTCCTATAAATAATATTAATTTCATAATACTTACTTACTTATCAAATACTATTATTGAACTATTCAAATTAAAAAAAAAAACAAGCAACAATATCAAATGTTACAATTATAAAAAATTAATTGACAGAAATACAGTAAAAACAAAGCAAAATGATAATAGACGAGCTGCAGTGTTGCCACTAATTTAATTATTTATGATTATTTTAAGACCTACTATTTTTTGTAATATTTTTATTTCTTTTTTATCTTTTTACTCCATTCTATTTTATACATATTTTCTATAATAAGTATTTATAAACCTTTTTTTATTAATTCGTAATATTTTTAAGGTAAATTATTCAAATAATTTAGGTTAAAGATAATATAAAAGAAAAAGTTGTTTGTTTATTTATTTGTAGCGGGGAATGTGGGCGTGGCTTAGCCTGGAAAAATCCTCAGTAAAATACGATTTTGCCGCCTAGGCAGCAAAATCGAATTTTGCTGCGTATTGTAAAGTTTTCTTGAAACCTCAGAGAAATTAAACTTTCATGCCAAAAAACAGTTCAATAATGCGTAATTTTGCTGCCGCTAGTAGGAAAACATTATTTTCAGCATATTTCAAGCTAAAAATAAGATAAAACACAATAAACGAAACTACCTATCAATAATTAAAATTTACTAAAAATTAAATTAAAAAACCGAAGGCAAGTAATTTTAGAGTTATGACGTCACAAATTTCAAAAATAAATTTTTAGAACGCGGATTAAGGTACACAACCAAAGTTGGCTTCAATGTTATCAGTGATCCTCCTTCTATATATTGTATTATTCTAAGATTATACCATGGCTTATCATACATTGAAATTGAAATGTCATATTACTATAATTAGCATTCAAACATTAATGTTATTAGCATGACAGTAGGATATTCTAATTAGATTATATATAACAATACCTGCCTTATACCAGATCATAAAGTTTTCAACTTGGTGAATAATAACTCATATCTATGACTTCATCATGGATACATATAGATTTCATATTCAAGTATGTATCTGCGTCGTATAATAAACTTGCAAAATGTTTCATTTTACTCAAACTAGAAATGATCCTAAGTGATCCAAACGATCGAAGTGTGATAAGTCTAGAGTCTAGATCTTTCAGAGGAGACATCATTAGAAATTTTGTGAATCCTAATGTCTCAAAATATGTGGGATTCATAAAATCATTTACAAGGTCTCCTCCTTATTAGGCCACGGGCACCTACGCAATAGATTGCGAACATTCCTATTAGACCATCTTATTTATATTTTGAATCATTTAAAAATATTGGACCCTAAAAGTAAGTTGAATTGACAATTTATAAATAGTATCAATAATATTTGAATAGGTTGTAGGAACTAATACCACTAGTAAAAACCCAAGTTTGCAGAAAAGTCCTGTGAAAACAGAGTTAAAATGAAGAAACAGAGAAATTGTCGTTCTTATATTTGGTTTTTACTTAATCCCTCTGTTGTAAAAAAAATTGGTAGTGCGTGAAGTAGTCACGTAAAAAGGGTTTCGTTGGTGTTGAAAACATGAAATTAGTAAAGGGGGGAGGGGCAAGATTTTGATGTTTTTAGACAAAATGGAGTAGAAACTTAAACGCTTTCCACAAGTGTTATATATTTTTGTAATCTACTCTACAATACCTTTCATTTGATACCTCACTCAAAATTTAAAAAAAAAAAAATTTCCCTGTGACAGCAATTAGCCGCCATCTTGGATTCCCAGTTAATCAGATCGAATTGTTATTCTTATTTTTCTATGTCCCAGCAGAAAGCACATTTTGCATATTTTTTCATATTTTTAGAAACAGGGAAATATAGTTTTAGGGGGGATGATTTTTTTTTGTTTTATTTGATATTTTTTGATAAAATGGAAGTAAAAATGGATAGGATTTCCACAAGTGTATATATTTTTGCAATCTAATCTTCAATACCTTTCATTTTATACCCCACTCAAGATTTAAAAAAAATATTTTTTTTTTGCATGACATGAGTTATCCGCCTTTTGGATTTGAACAACTGATCATTTTGAGTTCGCTATATTTTTTCTGTGTGCGCGTCAAAACGATCTTTAATATTGGAAAGTTTCATGTTTTTATCTCTTTTTATTTATTTGTTTTGTGAAGGGTGTTGGACTGCTTGGTCATTATCTCTTTTTATTCAAAAGTTATTGGAACCGTACAGAGTGACAGACAGACAGACAGACAGACAGGCAGACAGACAGACAGACACATGAACGAAACTATAAGGGTGTCTTTTTTTGGTTTTACCAACGAAACCCTAAAAAGTAGTTATTATTAATTTTGTAGAGAACAAAATTTGTTACTCCTTTTATCATTATGAATTATTTCAACGCGCTATAGTTATCGAATAACAAAACAGAAAAAGGGTGATATTTTTTGCAAAATCTATAAAAATTTCCCAAAACATACGGTTTCAATAAACTTTTCAATTTTATTACATTTAGTATGCAATGTTTGCTATCATTATTCAGTACAAGGAAATGATAGACTAATTGTTGTAAGACTCGAAAGATGTGTATAAGGTATACTTGAATTATGTTTTTACTAAAGAGTACAAAGCTGATATTTAAAAAAAAAAAAACACTAGAGGTGGATTTGTCAGAAATGAGGAATTTTTTGTTGAGATGAATTTTTGTTGCTTGTTTGTGGTTCAATATATGATGGAGCCGAGGAGAGACAGGGGGATAGCACGTACGTGTTCTTACGACACTCCTCTACTGAAGAAATTGCCAACGCAGGATAGAATTATCACGTTACTTAGTATAGGGAAGAACACACAAAATTTGGATCACCTCCTGTACCTCTATTTCATCAAGGCTGCTACAAAGAGAGCTTAAGTAAATTAAGTCTTACGTGACTGCGACCGAAACAAGACACTGCGAATATTGCTCTGCCATTGTTGCCTCCGGACTTATTATACAGTCCAGACCTACAGACTAGGGTTGGATGCGCACAGATCAAGGGCTCGCACCGATTCAAGCTAGTAAGGCTCCTGCATCTCAATCCTTAACTCATTTTATATCATGTCGATACAAGAAACAGTGCCGCGGGGTTTGCACCTGTCAAATAGTAGGCCTAAAGTGTTTAAGCCTTTTGCACTTCCTGCCTTAGCCAGTTATGCCAAAACGTCCCTACTCCTGTTTTAGAAGACAGCAACATAAATGAAGATAGGGCTTTGGATATTTTTGAAATCATTGAGTTGCCACCAGTCCTCCGTACTCCCCCATTACAGCCAACCTAATGAGGGACGAAGAGGATCATTTTTAACACAATGACCCAGATTACCTAGGACCCTCAAAACGAGCTGAATAGTTGTGAAAAATTTGTCTTTTTAAAGCGATACAATGTTTCATAATTATAAAAAAATATTCAATTTTGAATTATATTTGTATTTTCCTATTTTAAAATCGTGTGTTTACTTTGACAATTTACTAAAATAATTAATGCTAGATGCGGAAGCGTCTATGAAGGCCATCTTAAAGGAATAACACAAACAGTCTCTCCACATAAATTTAAAAAACTTTAATGTCAAAGCAACTTTCAGCCTACAAAAGGCAGTGCCTTTTGTGGAAAAAAAAATTACATTAATAAAAAGATTTAGTGAGAGGCGAGTCTACTTCTACGTCTATGAGTTCGTGAGTCTCATGTCGATCTCCGACATGAACTAGACTAGTCTCTCACTAAATCTTTTTACCAATGTAACTTTTTTCTTCCGCAATAGGCACAGATGATGGATGTTTGAAGACTGAAAGCTGCTTTCGCATTAAAGTTTTTTCAATTTACGTGGAGAGAAAGTTTGTGTTATTTCTTTAAAATTATTAATATTAATATATTTAATTATTTGTATATAATTAATTAATTGCATTCAGGCATCAATAAACAATAATATTCTGCATCAATATTTCTGCAATATGTGTGTTTTGTGAAAAATTTCCACCCTCTCACTGCTCTGTAGTTCCATAATTATGACCTACAGAAAAAATTCATACTGAGAAAAGTTGTTGAAAATTTTGTTCTCTACAGTAACAACTTTTGCTCTACGATGCAAAGGGACAGAGATATAGAGAAATTCCGCAAAAAGAGCCTGCACGAAAAAATCATACTGAGAAAAGATGTAGCAAATTTAGTTCTCTACAATATTAATAATAACTGCTTTTGCTCTACGATGCAAAGGGACAGAAATGTTTTGAAAAATCGAAAAATGAACAAAATTCTACTTTTTTCAATGTGACTTTGCTTGCACAGGGCTTTCATTTCTAAAAACGTAGTGGCGTTGATCCTTGCAATATATCCAAAAATGTAGATACACGACCTTTTGCAAGAAAATCCATTTTTTTACAAATTGACTGGACTAAATAACTATAAACAAATAAAATAAGTTAGCGTTGAACTTACCTTAAACTTAGTAATAGGGATTCAGTTTACATTGTAATGTAGTTTAGAATTAAGTAAAATTTAAGTTAGACGTTCAAAGTTGTTGAAGAAAAATGTAGGATTCTAAAGAGATTTAAGATACCCTAAAATAACGCAAAGATTAATATGTTCAATACGATTTCATTAATATCTTTCATGCAAAGATATTTATTATCAACACAGAATTCGTATTCGTTAATAAAATATATTCATCCTTAGTAAAGATATTTTAATGTGAACCCAATAATTAAAGTTTTACCGTTAACAAAATCAAATCATGACCTTTAATAAAGGAGGTCTAGAAGAGAACGTGATACTATTTGAGAGAGAAATATAGATATATTAAGGCTTAAATTATTTGTATGATTATTAGAACAATGATGACCATACCTCGTATTGCTTCTGACCAAAAGATTTTGTTCCTTCTGAAGAACTATTTTTTCCGATCTGATTTACAAACTTTCGTCTAAATTTAAACTTTAGTTGTTTCTTAATATCACATTTAACGTGTAACATTTAATACGTTTAAATTAACATTAACCTTCCTGCAAAAATTAAATAATAATAGTATGTACTAAAGAGGATAGAGAAGTTGATGAAATAGCTCTATTTTTCATTTGCTAGTGGAATATGACTAATAGAAAAATATCTAGTTTTTCTTGAGTAAAAAAAATAGGTAATTTTCCGAATAAGAGGTATGATGTGATAAAAGAACATGTGATTGTGTTACTGCATATACAGGACAGAAAAGGGTATTGTCTTGGTGATATCTAAAGGACAGAGTAAGGGCTTTTTCCGTAGTAAGGGTTGCTCTTTTGTCTTTATAACTGTGATGGGAAGAATAGACGTGTTTATCTTGTCCGGCAAGATTACAAAAGGAATGTACAGAGATAGCTCAAAAAACAATGCGTAAAAAGGACAGGACCTCTGAAATAGCAATAATTGTGCGGAGATATTAGGGGCTTCCCATCTGCTGTTAGCAAACCCTTCCCACCTGGCCCCAAATTCACCAATTAAGGTCTTTGTTAATGATTTATCAAGGTAGGCATTGGACCCCCTTTCCATTGTTAGGCATGGCACGGAGCCCTAACGATTTAGCCAAACTACCACCTTTCCTTCTTGCTCTCCCTGCAAGGACCACTTGACGCCAATTTGACTACCGGCTTGGAATACCTGAAAGCATTGTCCTCCCCGAAAACAGGGTATTCCGTCTCTTAAACTCATTTTGCTTCCATTAGGACGACGTACCCTTCCTTTTGTCATCAATTATTAATTGCAGGACCGTAACAATGTATCTAAAGCAGTTTCCTCTAATCGTCTCTTTCATGTCATAGGTTTTTTATCAGTTTTGTAAAGCTGTTGAAGATAACACGTCCTTAAGCATGATATATAAGGAACGGAGGGAAAATAACATAAAGTAATTATACTGGTAACTAAGAATGTTAATGTTAAACTAAGAATGTTAATAATTAATTGGGAATTTAAATGTAATTTTTAATGCATTTTATGAGCTATGCTATTGGTGACATGGCTTGTAATATAATAAGTGGTTATTTATTTAATTACATAATAAAACATTATTATTGTTATAGATTTTCAGACTAATTTACTTATCTTTATAGTTATTTAAAAATTACCTGATCTCAGTGTAATTTTGCTTCCAAGCTTACCGAAGGTAACGGAAGCTACGTGATCGTTCTGAAGAACGAAACTTTTTAGGTCTCCGTTTTTAAAAAATCCAAGACAGAAATCCGTCTCAGACATCAGGGAATATTTTTTGTCGGTCTGTCTGTTGCTCTATTTTTGCGATCCATCATATCTTAAAAACTTCACATCCGATTTTAATGAAATTTGGATGGAAGATCATGATTAGCCCATTGTTGGTCCCATATAAGTTTCTACCTTCTGCGCTCATTTGTTTCTCTTCTACATTCACACAAACATACATTTATTTACACCTACAGCTTCATAAGTATCGAATCTTTTATAGTTTATCGAAAGTAACCCGCAGATAGCCCCAGATTAATTTGAACCGTCTGCGCTCTTTAACTTTTGCTAAAATGATACTTTAATTCATGTAAAAATTTAAAACAATTTTGACTTAGCTTGTAAAAGCATAAATCAATAAAGTACGTGATAGGATACGAGAAAGCTATGTGCCACACCAATTGGCAGTCTATTTTAAAAAAATGTTTTGAAATGTATAGGCTTCATAAAATAGAAGGCACGAGTGGTACCTATGGCCCATTTATATAACCAAGCTGGTTATATTATAACCCACGCTGGATAACCACTCACTAGTTATCCAGCTAATGAAATTCCCCTACCATTTCAAAGAATGCTTTTAAATTTCGTACGAATTGCGTTGTTAATTTGTACATCTGCTGACTCGTTGTCGTAGACTGTGGATAGTTTAAATGTATTATTGTAATGAGGGACAGTCTAAGATAAGGGTACGTTCGTAATCACTAACCCGGCTTTTAAATTAAGTGCGAAGGTAGCGGCGCCGCGCCAGTCGACCTCTAAATCAATGAAGGTTTACGAATATAGGTTGTTTATTCGAGGTATGTAGTTTAGGTTGGTTCTTTTGGGACACACCGGATACGTCTCGGTCAATCTAGTTAGTGGTTCCGAACGTACACTGAGACAACTATATTTGTAACAATCAAATATTACAACTTGTCAGTTTACCCAAGATTTGTGTCAGTCCTCCTCTCTTAATTGAAGAGGAGCTCAGCTGGTTAATATGCCTCTGATGTTCTAACTAAGTTTTATCTTCTATCACGGCGTAGTGGGGTTGACCGTGTCTGGCCGCTACCTTTCCAAATATACAATTTTTGCCGCCACTCCTATAATTTCAAGTTGATAAATGAGAACTTATCTTTTGACACAAGATATGTGTCTGAAGAAAAAAAAATGCAGTTACACTATTTTCGATTATCTAATTCATTCATAGTCTATAATGGTTAAGGAGAATTGTAAGGCAATATGGTCGGTTATATTCAGGGCGTGGTGGGCAATGAAATTTGTCAGATAGAGTCAGAGCCTGGGAAGGGGTATTTACACAGCAGCCAAGGGCTATAAAAATACATAACTTTGTTGTAAAGGAAGAGAAGGGGCACGCCCCATCTCTGCCACCAAGCTTTTCCACAGATAAGGAAACTTAGTTTTTCCGATACTTAGACTTCTACTAGAGAAGTATGGAGAAAGTCATATTGGAAAAATATCGGGCCCCAGGGAAATAGAAGAGCTCGCCATCTGGAAAAAAGTGATATGAGTAAACACACCCACACTTATACGCCTTGCCCTTAAAATTTAAACTTGTTTTTATAAATATTATGGTGAAATATCTTTCAGTAATAGAACTGCAATCGAACTATCACTAAAAATAAGTAACAAATAATAAGCAATCTACTAAACAAATGTTATAACAAAAATATTGTGCTTTCCAATAGTTGTTTATTATTAATTCGATTGAAATAAAGAGTCTACTGTGACCGTGGACAACCCGTTAATTTAATATTTTTTGAACTCGTTATTAGTAGAATTTGTGGTTAATATACTCGTAACAACTGTCATAATAACTAACGTTATAATTTGGACTTTGTCTACACCATTTTTCTAGATTCTAGAAAAATGGCGATAAAATAAATCTAACCTAATCATAAACATTTTTCTTTTTATTTCCCGAAGGAACAAAGAAACTTATTTCAGTGCGGTAAAATCGTTGTTTGATTAAGCAACTGCGTCACAAGCCAATGAAAATCAAAACGAAAGATAACGTTCAAATAACTGAAGCACGCAGGCTAAGATCGTAGATTACGTTACAACCACGCATTCTCATTCAAATGTTTGGTAGCTACTTCAAAAGTTTATTTTCAACCGGATTAGAATCTTCACTGCAAATGTTTGAGCAACGTTAAGTGTTGAAATAAGGCGGATAAAAATCTAAAATAATTTAATCTACCTTATAAAACAATCAGCACCCGAGCGAAAGCGAGGGTATTAAAACCACAAGAGCAAAGCAAAATGCAGTTTTCGCACGAGTTGCGTACCGTACTTTATCTACGATTGTTGGATTTTAATAATAAATACAAAAACAAAAATTAAAAATCATTGAATATACATTTTTTTTTAATTTTACGGGAGGAGTATTATTCTCCGCATTTTCGTCAAAATCACTTAAATCACTCGTTTTTTTTCACTAAAAACTTGAAGAAAATGTTACTTTAATTAAACAAACAGCAAATTAGTTTTGTTACATGTAAATAAACACGCTAATTGTGCAGTAAGGTGAAGAATTCTTCTTTAACTCCGCACTAGTGCGGAAATAAAGAAGAATTATGAAACGCGCATGCGCAATGAATACAACTACGAAAATAATTACTTTCTTCGCATCTAAACAGAGATAACATTTTTAAATTTCGTATCAATCGTAGATAATAGTATATTATGTTACTAGGCTGTGAAGTGAGTTTTTTCTTTATCGCGGCAATTACATTTACTGTCGAGTGAAGCGAGAAGGTAAAAAAAGCACTTCACAGTCGTGTAGCATATGCTATTTTTTCCGATGTAGCAGACAATGAAAAAACATTAAATATTAATCAATAATCAATATAATAATAACAAATATTAGAACATACTTAAGATTTAAATAAAATAAACCTTAAAAAGAGGTTACACTATAATAAAAGATAAATAAAACGCATTGATATCCAGCGGATTTTAATCGTACTAAGAAGCATTTCTACAAAGATTGCAGCGCTAAAAACTGAAGTTATGATAACTATCAACAGGAAAGAAACAAATTTTCTTTACAGCTTGGAGTAATGAAATGGTATTTTATAAGTCCTCGTAATGAAAAAATGGATTTTAGCTATGTTTTTTAGGCTCTACAGTTACTATTTCACAGCCTACCACTGAAAAAAAAACTTTTTCTAAACAATCCTGCATCCTGTAACAATCCCTGTACTAAGGTGAGTCTTCTTCATGCTGGAGATCGACATGAAGTAGATTCTCTTTTCATTTATTTTCTTTTACTAACGTAACTCTTTTTTTCCACATTTCGGCTGTGATGCCCTTATGAAGGCTGAAAGCTGCTTTGATTAATATAAAGTTTGAATGTACGTGGAAAAACAGTTTTCGTTACTCCTTTGATGACCTCTATAGACGCTCCCATACCTCAAAAGCATAACTTTGTTCAATAAAGGAATTTCAAAAACTTCGTGATCACTTAATCACGGAAGAAAAAAAGTGCTGCACAGTAGAATAAAACACAACTTGCTGCTGGTAATATATGTTGTTACTCTCATCTTTTTATATAAAAGCCAAAACATTAAAATTGTTATTTTCAAAACAGTAATTCGATCCTTAGTCTTACACTTATGTCCCACATAGGCTTTAATCTTAAAAAGATAGAAAAAGATTAATAAGATGGTAAAAGAAATTATTAAGAAAAATATTTGTTATTTTAAATCAAATTATAATTATTAACAACTACGGGAAACAACCAGAGAAAAATACACTCCAGCGCTGGGATTTGAACCACAGGCCTCTATATTTCCGGTATAGCGCTCTACCAACTAAGCTACGCAGGAGAATGAATTTCTCTGACGTTAATGATACCTTGTCCCGAAACAAGGTATCATTAACTCGGACAAGGTATCATAATGATTCGGGACAAGGTATCATTAACGTCAGAGAAATTCATTCTCCTGCGTAGCTTAGTTGGTAGAGCGCTATACTGGAAATATAGAGGCCTGTGGTTCAAATCCCAGCGCTGGAGTGTATTTTTCTCTGGTTGTTTCCCGTAGTTGTTAATAATTATAATTTGATTTAAATTAAAAAATTTAATCTTTCCGTAGTATGAATACTACCAAAATCGTAAAATATGAATGAAAAATATTTGTTACAGTAATCAACGGTGGACAATGGAGATTAATATAAATTTTCAAGAATAGAGGTGTAAGATTAAGAAGGCTGGTACATTATACAAAGCATATTACCTTAGGCACTGCTAGTTGGTGAGCCAGGTGGTAAGAGGAGCTGCAAGTGGCAGGTTAGTGTGGAGGATTTGTCCCAATCTTTAGGGTGATAGGGCGCCGATAAGGGCTTGATAGAAACGAGTGGATTGACGAGAAGTCCTTAATAGCTGTAATACCTGTACCTACATCTATAAAGCAGCAGTAGTTAAAACCAAACAAACAAAATTTTTGACCAGTTTTCTAGAATCCTTTTCCTATTTTAATAAATTTTTCCGATTTTTAATAAACAGTAAATTTATATGCAAGATTAAATCAAGAAAAATGAAACAATATTAAGTTTAAGAAAATATTAATTTGTATTAAAATATACTATTAGTCCCTCGTTTAAACAAGTAAATTCTCTGTTGGTAAATCAACAGGAAATCGATCGTGTTTCATAACATTGTATTTGATACAAATAGCTCGTTTTTCAGGCATATCTCCTGTCGAAAATCTAATAATGTACACCCTTTATATAAAATTTCACTATAGTGTAAACAACCCTCTTAAACGTAAATCGATTTTTTCAACAAAAAAAAATAAGGGAAGAAGAGGATGGTCTGGATATAACAGGATTGAAAAAGCCATTCTACATGGTATAAGGATTCCAGCTATAAGAGAAGATCTTGGGTCACCGGCCCGCCAGAAAATTGAAAATAGCCTATTTTCACTTCCTATAACTTTTCTACCTCTCTACTCATTTTTTTTTTAACTCTAAATTTAATTTCTTATCCCTTTTCAATATCCGACAGATTAAGTGTTCAAAAACGAGGCTATTATAAAGAATAAGGGGAAGTAAAGAAAACGACGTTAAGTTTTATTATTATTTGTATTTATTTTTTTTCGGGATGGAAAGTAAATTAAATATCTCTTGGTTGGCTTTTTTGTTGAGAAAGAAAGATTTTTTTCTATTAAATTATAAGTTGTTAAAATTTATCGCTTGTTCATAACGTATAACAAAAAAAAAGGTAGCTCAAGAAAAATAAGGAGAGAGGAAAAAAAAATGAAATAAATATTACTTTATCAAATTACCATCAACCATTTTCTTTTTATTTATATTTCTATTAAATGTTCTTACTTTACTTTTTCATTGCGAAATAATATTTGGATTAACTGAAAAAAAAAAACCTTTAAATATAACGGATGTTATATTATTTTTTTTATTTGTGTTTAATTTTGTCGGTGAAGTTATTAATGTAAGCATTATTAACACTTTTTCGCTTAAATAAAAATACAATTAAAAAAATATACTTCTAATCTCGTACGGTAGTTTGCTTATCGTATATTTTTACAACTCTACGCACTCTTGGGGTATTTTTTATTGAACTTCGCTTCTTCGAAAGAATTTAATTTCATATCATGAATAATTTCTTTACACACGCCGTTATTATATGTGTTTAATTAAAATCATAATTAAGCGTTGGAAGTGGAATTAGATTGCCACACTTGGGGAAGAGAAATTACGCCACTGAAAAAGAGGGCTTGGATTGTGGAACTCTCAAGATAGCATTAGAAGGACAAGGAACCAAGACCTTTAAGGCGGAAACACACTACCATCACGTCATGTGACATCACGTCATGTCATATCACGCAAAAAAAAGTGTGCGCTGCTGATTTAGTAAGGTTTGTATACATTGCAGCTACACTGTTATCACGTCACGTGATGTCACGTGACGTGATAATAGTGTAGCTGCAATGTATACAAACCTTACTAAATCAACACCGTACACTTTTTTCACGTGATATCACGTGACGTGATGTCACGTGACGTGATGGTAGTGTGTTTCCGCCTTTATTCGTTGTGATGATGTGACCAAACAGAGCCATTAGAAGAATATTATGAGATCTGAAATGATGTTAAAAGAATGGCCGCTACCAGAACTGGTAAGAGGTTGTTTATTGATGCCCTATGTCCATCGATGGACTAAAGGAACTGATTATAAAAATATGAAGATTTGTTGTCATTTTATTAAGAAGATGAGATCTGGAAAGATGTGAAAAGGGTGGCACCTACCAGAACTAGTTAGAGGTGGTTTATTGATGCCCTATGATAATGACAATATTATGAAGATTTAGTGTAATTTTATAAAGAATATGAGATCTTGAAGGATGTTAAGAGGATGGTCCCTACCAGAACTTGTTGAAGGTGGTTTATTGATGTCCTATGATAATGACAATATGAAGATTTATTGTAATTTTATAAAGAAGATGAGATCTAGAAGGATGTAAAGAGGATAGTTCTTACCAGAACTGGTAAGAGGTTGTTAATTAATGTCCTATGTTCCTCGATAGTCTAAAGGAACTAATAATGACAATAGGGAAATTTAATGTATATTTTATCAGTGCACGAGAGTTAGATGTGTGTCTCTTTCAAGCTACCGCCGCATCGGTTCAAAAGTGTCGCTTCCGTACTGCTTATAAAATGAATTATATTAGAGTTAAAACTTATAAATACATAAACTTGTTCGCCGAGTCAAATTTCTCTTTACTATACCTCTAATATTCATATCTTTACCATGAGTATTTAACTATGCAATTTAAACGTTTAAAACCAGTTCACTTGTCAAAGTTTTGTAAAAGTAATATTATAATCCGAATGCAACTTTGTTTATAAAATAACTAAATCCGGTTTGAATTATACAACATAAATATGTATTATAGTAATTGACATTTATTACAATAAAGTCTAGATCAATATAAAAGTTATAGTCTAATTTCTAGTTCGTGACCTTTCTAATTTTAAACAAACTCGTTTGTAATTAGCAATAAGCCATTTCATAAAAGTTTCATTGAATTGCATCCTGTAAAATCTCAATAGTTATGTAAACTAATTCTATTCCTCTCTTGGGATACTTTTAAAATCCTTCCCTTACCAAATATTCTCACTTTTAATTCGAATTTAGGAGACAAAAGTTACCTAAATATGTAGTAATGAAAGTTATGGCTATTGGTTAAAGCAGTAATGGGAGATGAGACCTGAGGGTTGGTCTACAGTCCAGGGGCGAAAGGGCAGACAACTAGCTGTTTGGGCTACTCCATGCCGCATTGTAATTAGAGCTTTCTCAAAGAGCATGATTTCAGTAAAGGGCAACTCCCTTTTGCTCTACCTCCTAACTCATTAAGCAACTGTTTTCATTTTGTATAATGGCTAGAGAAAAATGAAATTATTATAGTTCTTCCTTAACAATTATTAATGACCAGTACCATAAAATGGGAAAGATTCTATTTCAGATTGATTAGATAATAAGTGATTGATTTTTATTAATTATTTCCCGAAAAATAACCTGTAGTTAGAAGAATTATTAAACACTATTTGTAAATGTTTGGTATACAAGGTTTGGCTATTAAATGACGAGACTGCTTATGAAAAGGAGTTTTATTTTTAAAAATTTTCTACAATCGAATGCTCCCCTTTAATAAATGTATTCATCTCACCTCGCCACACACCGTTCCATTCGTTTTTTCCATTGGTCAAAGCAACGTTGATTATCTCGTATCAGCATTGCATCATTCACTTTCACCATATTGGAGGTCTAGGGTTCGATTTCTGACTCCGGCAAAGTGGCCACACTTGGTGTTCTCCCTGCATCGCTGTATAAATTGGTTATAAGCTATAAAGCTGCTTATGTGAAGTGGCGTTCATCCAATTGCCAAAGCCAATATTAAGGTCTATACAGCTGATGGAACGACACGCCAATCTCGTGTCATCCATAACAAACATGGTTGTTTAAGCCCTATGGAGGCCAAAGCCCGTCACGGCTGTAATGTCAAATATTAATATTATCATCACTTCTTGTCACATCCCTTGGTGTCTCTCACAAATTGTGTATTAATATTATCATTCACGTTTTACGCAATCTATTATCATGTAAATAGGCTTAAGATACAATAAATATTAAATAAAATTTAAAGCAACATCTCAGCAACAAATCATAGCCTAGATCTTCCGAAGGAGATTGTGTCAAATTTATTATTGTAGAGGCCATCCTCAAAGAAGTTGCTCGTTATTATGAATTGACGTATGATACCTGTTTTACCTGTAATATGCAGATTTAAGTGATTATACTTCAAGGTATTATCACCCCTTGGGGAGCTTAGGCTTGGTTTCGGACACTACAATTAGGCCGGGCGCACATTGAGACGCTGGTCCATGCCGCATTGTAGAGCAAAGCAGCACAGTGTGTTCAATTGCAGAAATATGCGAAACCACGAGAATTGAGACGCAGAGAAGAGCAAGCTATAATAAGTTAGATCTGGATATCATAAACAGAAAACCTGAATCGCTTGTCACAATAGCAAACCTGACTCGTGAGACTGTCAAGAAAAACTCCCTAGAAAATGATGACTGCAATGGGAAACCGTGGGATTTACAAAAATATGAGACGTTGTTTTATAGTTAGTAAAACCATAAAAAAATAATATAATATAGCATTTAACCATACTTATTACCTTTAATTCGCTTTCTTTACAGAACTGCTGTACATTCTTGGAAAATCCCTTAGTATGCTATAAGTAGTATCTATAATTATATTAAACATAAAGAAAATTCTTACATTGGGTTAAATCAAGATTGCGCTAGAAAATTAGGATTTTCTTATCTCTATAATCAAAAATAGAACTAAATCTAAGTATGTGTTGGACTGAGTTGTGGTAACTTAGCTTGGGAAAGTAAGCTGAAAGGAGTTTCCCAAAACTTAAGCTCACTATCTTTACCCGAGATAATCTCGTGTCCGATCTTAAGTCTGAAGCAAAGGTTTGAGTTTTTCCCCAACAGATATTAGAGACTTCTCCTTTTAAATTCTATTGCGTGCAGGAAATTTCCTGCCTTGTTTTATAGAAAAAATTATCTTGACCAGAAAAAAGTAACCTATTCTTACCACGCCTTTCACCTTTTCCTTGAAGCTAAAGAAAAACTTTATACATTTTCAACACGGAATATTATTTAAGTTTTCTATCAGGTGGTAAAACCTGAGCTATTTTATGACACTTTAATAGCAGAAAGTATAGGAGAGAAAATAATTATAGTCATAAAGTACACGGCGAAAAAAGTTATTGTTATTTTTTAAGCTTCATTTTTTCTGTTGCTTTTACATACTATCAGAAAGTTATTTTTTCTCCAAAGATAATTCGATACATTATTAAATAATAAAAAAAAAAACAGAAGATAAAGAAGAAATTGATCTTAAATAACATTGTAGATTATGTGTAATTTAATATGTTGTTTGCCGTTAAATCAGAAATGACTCGGATAAATTGATCAAGTTTAGAAATTTTATTACTACCATAAAGAAGAATATAAATTGTTGATGAAATAACATTGTAGATTTCGTGTAATTTAATTCATGTTTGCTGTTTGATCAGAAATTATATTCAACAATACTTGATCAAAAATTATTTGAAAATTCCGAATTTCATATTTTTGACGAAAATTGGCAACTGAATGTTTGAGTTTACATCTTTCATAATATGAATCCAGTTTGTTTTAACAAGTCGCCCGTGTATAATTCAATGCTTTTAATATGAGTATTTAATTTCTATAAATATTCGTTTGAACGTTATCCAAGAACATATAATTGACGAAAAATCGTTTAATTAAAATAAATTTGACATACTAAATATAAATTAATAATTAATTTCCATTGGATGCATATAATATATTGCTTTTCTGCCAACATATTCTAATTAAAGATAAAAGGAATATTTATGTTAATATCAAATACAAGTTAATCATTGCACTACTGGCTTTCATTACTTTTATCAGATTAACCCAGCTAATAGTGATCACTTTCATGAACAAATTTGTCATCACGTAGGGCATAGAGGCCGAAGGTCCGTTCTTACTGTCGCCAACTGTCTCTAGCGCTGCCTACCTTCCGAGATGTCCAATAAACATTTTCTTGGTTGTAGTTGACCAAGAGAATATTCATTAGATACCTTGAGAGCATAAAATGCTTTAATATGACTGTAATTAGTCATATGCAATATGACTGTAGTTAGTCATTTGCAATATGACTGTAGTTAGTCATATGCAATATGACTGTAGTTAGTCATATGCAATATGACTGTAGTTAGTCATATGCAATATGACTGTAGTTAGTCATATTGCAGTGTTCTGTGCTTTCTTACCCTATCAGTAATATAAATAAAGAAAGCATTGTTATTTTGAAATTTTGATGAATTATAAAAATTTACTAGTATTCTGTTGTTTCGATAGTGCAAAATCCTGAAATTTAAAAAACTGTAGGTACCGATTTGACAAAAATTGTGAATGCATATTCAGTAAGGTTGTCGTAAAATGTCAGTACTGTTTTTACAAAGGGCTGCCTAACAAGAATCACGATTTACCAGGTAGAATTTAAAGCTATTGTGGAGAATTTAGTGGAATTTAGTGTATTTTGTGTAGAGCTAACTCCAAAGCTCTTTCAAGAATTTCAATATTAAAATAGGGACGTCAAACTCTAAGAAGACTACTTTAGAAATATATAGTAAGACTAAATTCAATCAATAATATGTCATTTAATCCATTTTTAACACACTAAAATAGCTCAGAGTAAGGAAGGGCTAGAGGGAACAATACTATAGAATCGGGGTCTCAAAAACTGGTTCATTATACTAAACCTACCAAGTGGCAGTTTGGTGAAACATTATCGATATCTCGATAAAAACTCGAAATTTATCAGATGTCAGCTGATAAGGATAAGTATAATGTGATATTTTCTTACGACATAATATTTTAATACAGTTTTCTTAATAAATACATATGTACTTTAGTGTTTGTTGTTAACCGAATTAATTATCTAAAGGCAGTTATGGTGTTAATAACATGTAATAGTTCTAGTTCCTATATAACCAAAAGCAATCTTATATAAAACAAAATCGTCTTCTAAAGAAATCACATCAGATTTTTCTCTTAAATATTTGATATTTTGACATATTTGACATTTCGATAATAAAACAATCAAACAAAGCACATGACGTGTTAAGGTTTCGTTGACAAGCGTCCGGGGGCACGTAAGGACAAGGAATAGACCAATAAGACAAGGACCAGTGACCACGTGATCATGATGTTGTCACTTTAGTTCGGGTTGAGCTCGCTTGAGAGGTTTAGTATATGGGTGCCGCATAATGAACCACTTTTCAAATCCCATTGCTCCCTCTACCCCTTTCTTAATCTGAGTAAAATGGTGCTCAAAAGGTGACTGTTTACTCTTCATTTTCGATTTTCATAAATGTTTTGGAAACCACATTTCTCCGGGAAAACTACTTGCATTCAGCGCCGGTGCTACACTTTTGGCCGCCACAGGCAAGACTGTGTTTGGCCGCCCCATTGAAATAGGAATTTTTTTTAACCGGGGGGGGGGGGGGGGAGAAGTGTAAGTTTATGGGGCTTTCCTACATTTATGTGTTTGGGTTATTACCAGAGACCTTCAAATGCCTTTTTGCCATGGCGCCATACTAAAATGCCACATTTTGCCTATTTTTCGGTAAAAAGCCACATTTTGCCGATTTTCGGCAAAATGCCACACTTTGTGCCATATTTTGCCTTATTTGGGCTAAGTTCTGAGAAAAAAAAAAAAAAATTCTAATATTATAAGGGGTTCTGCTACAACCCATAAAACCAGGTAAGATACGCCCTTGCAGGGCAGGATTCCAAGGTGCTGAGGATTCCCCAAGTGACGTGGATTCCTATCTTAGGGTAGTGACACACTTCGTCTCGGGTAGAAGTTCTAAGGTTAAAAAAAATCAAGTTTAGCCGCGTGTAGCAAATAATCTGGGGAAAGACGCAGGTAGTGTTGTCGTGTTCAATACCAATTACCCTTAAAAGGTATAAGTAGCATACTTAGAGGATAACCATTGGCACATTCGTAGTAATATTGAATGGTTTAGGGATTAACTCCTCCTTTAGAAACATAGTGTTATATTTTGGGATTTTTTGCTAACGGAGCCTTCCCTCTTCCAGTATCAGGTGTACCTGAGTCAGATACTTGACCAATATCATTCTACCTCTCTGGTTGTTGACAGTTATTGTGTTCTTATAGTCTTCGAACTTTCCCAGTGAATTTAAACTTTGTTTGTGTATTACATTTTTGACCATGCCAAAGAATAGAAGTAACCGTACTGCCCTGCTCTGACAGCGCTGCATACATACTGAAAGCAGGGGTGTGTTTAAAAGTGTCCCTAAAATGGTCCATGTAACCTGCTTGGCCCATGCTGTTTTTCACCAGCTGTAAATGACTTAATTGCAGTGGGGTAAACAAAATTTTATTAAAGCTCTAAGCCGAGTGCCAATCTTCAAGGAAATGCTACCAGGGACCCCTCTTCCTTCAGAGCCTATCCTAACAAGATGGGAAACTTAAATAAGAGCGGCCCTTTAGTACGCAGAACATGGAGAAAAAGTGAAAGTTCTATTAGAAGAATTCGACGAAGAGGATAACATGGCAATTAAAATAGCCAAGCAGGCACTGGGAAACGTTCAAACTTTGACGCAGCTAAATTTTATACGAGCTCATTTTTTTAAGTTGCCAAAGATGAAAGAAAGGTGCAAGGCACTTCGTTGACTTCAGCTGCTTAAGTTGTCTTGGAGCTCCAAAAAGCTGCGATGGAGTTGCCGGGCCAAAAAGGAGAGCAAGCCCAAAAATACTGGAAGCTGCTTGAAATGTAAATACAGATTGGAATGAAATAGTTAATGTTATCCTGGGCGCTTAAGGGTTAAAATAATGCAAGGCGGAGACGCAGTATCAAGTTTTAAAGACTGCTTTATATTGAAGTATGTATATGCCAATTGTTTCTACCAACGTGGAAAGGTCATTTTTGAAATTAAAAAATATACTAGCAATCAATCGCTAGAAATTGACCACAGAAAATATTGAAAAGATAATTATTGTACAGTATAATAATTTGAATTAAAGTATAGAAGTTTAATTAAAGTATAATAATTTTAATTTGAAATTTGTTTACAAAGCAAATTGCAACATAAAAAGAAGTGTATTAGTAAGAAACCTTCTTCAACTTATATACATATAAGTATGTATATGCATAAATTCTAATAAATTTAATTAAGTAGTAAATGTGTTTTTTCAAACCCCCCCCCCCCCCCCCCCCCCGGTTGGCCTAAATAATTGATAGAGAATATAAAAGAATATTTCGGGCATGCAGAGAGAATGTATTTAGGCTTTTTAGAGCAAATAATATCCCTTTTAAGATGGAAAGGGGAGGGGGGGGGGGGGGGGGTTGGAAAGTTGAAAAATAAATGCCACATTAGCTAAAATAAATGCCACATTTGGCCAAAATAAGTGCCATATTGCCACATTTTTTAGTGCCACATTTCATAAAAATAAATGCTACATTTTGAAGGTCTCTGGTTATTACACAGGACGTAACTGAAAGTTTCAAATTTTTGTGTTCGGTTCTTTCGGGAATAAAGATGCTTTAACGACCTCCAGGCACAGTCAGACAACGCAAGAAATTATAAGTGTCCTCAGTTTGGTTTTTGAAAAAAATGGGCATACATATTCAGAAAAATCATACCCCAAGACAAAATCGAGTAATTAATTTTAGCTCCAAATTTGGAGGTGCTACCAAAAACTTAGAAAAAATTATTTCTCGAAAACGGTTCCGACGATTTTGATTAAAAAAAATCTAAAATATCGTTGTTTTTTTTATGAGGCTTATGCAGCCTTGAAGCCCCGAGATAAGCGCTCAAGAGGTTGATTACTTAGTGAAAATTACTGGCCATGGAAAAGGAGAGAAAGAATGGTTTTAAGTTTTAATAGGGTAGAGACTTTGATATCACTGTTAGTACGGCACAGAGAATTAAGAGAATGGACGCAACGAACTAAGGGACATATGTCAGATATCTGCTTGTTATACGCAAATCTGCTAGCTCGACGTCCAACAGGTAGAACCACAACTTGAGAGGCAACTTCCTCACAGCGAAGCTCGCCATTTAGGGCCTTAGACAGGTACAAAATTTCATAGGCTTTCCTCCTCCGACGCAAAGACGAGAGTTCAAGGCGCTCAGATAAATGCTCATATGAGTAGTAAGCCCATTTAAATACGAATCTAACGATATAAGCCGTTTTCCCAGGAAAAATCTAGTTCCTAAAAAAATAGCTTTAAACACGGACGGAGAGAGGCCGGGTTCGATTCTCCGGTGAGATGTTATTTTTAAATTTTGATGAAATGTTCAATAATAATTAAATGAACCATCAAATGTTCAATGAGAGTCAGATGCTAGAGCTCAAGGGCTCAGTTTCAGGACAAAGTTACAATACGTAATGTTTCTTAAAGTTTGACATAAACTTTTAATAAAGGAACAACATGACTGAACTAAAAGGTTTGAGAATATCCCAAACATGGGATGAAATATCACCTTTTTAAATAAACATAATATAATCATTTATTACCCCTGTAGACTCAAATTTTTTTTAAAAAAATATACAATTTAAAGGGGGCAGCACAGATTAAGGAAAAATGTAATTAAATGTACCTACAAAAACTAATAAATGGAAAACACTGGGCTAAGTAATTCTGAACTCGTATATGAAAAAAATTGTCTGAGTTTTCTCGCACCTATTTTTATTTTATTTGGATTAGGAGAGAAAACAATTAAAAAAGACCTGTCATGCACCATGACTTAATGAGCGAATTTTCAAAGATATCTGCATATTATTGGCTAATGAAAATATAGGAAAATTTTGGTTTAGAATTTGGATGGTTGAAAAAAACAATTTGGTACACAGGGGTACGGGCTACAAAAGTCAAAATAGTATATACTCTTCAAAATGCATGTCGTTGGCAAGCTCTTTAAGAGTACGTAATTGTTGTTATGTACACTTTTGTCATATTGTCATATAAGAGGGGGGTAAAATAAAAAAACACGTTTTTATGCTATTTTTGACCCTAAATTGTCAAAATTTGACCCCTAAATGAACTCCAAAAATTCTGGCCAACAAACTCAACCTTTCTTTTAATAAAATTGACATTTTAACATTTGTATGGATTTTTTAAGTGCATCCTAACGTGAGATATCGTCTGGAGTGACACATACATATATACATATATAAAAAAAGTCCAGTCATGCACCATGACTTAATGAGCGAATTTTCAAAGAAATCTGCGTTTTATTGGCTTATGATAATATAGGAAAATTTTGGTTTAGAATTTGCTCGGGTGAAAAAAAAAATTGGTACACAGGGGTACGGGGTACAAAAGTCAAAATAGTATTTACCCTTCAAGATGCATGTCGTTGGAAAGCTCTTTAAGAGTACAGTAATTGTTGTTATTTACACTTTTATCATATTTTCACATAAAAGGGGGGTAAAATGGAAAAAACACGTTTTTTGACCCAATATGGTCAAAATTTGACCCCTAAATGGACTCCAAAAATTCTGGCCAACGAACTCATCCTTTCTTTTGATATTATTGAAATTTTAAAATTTGTTTGAAATTTTTAAGTGCATCCCAAGGGGAGATATCGTCTGGAGTGACACATATATACATATATACATACATACATAAAAAAAAGTGTTAAATTTCAGGAATCGATTCAGAATGGTCTAAAACGGATTTCCATGGAAAAATTTTTCAAAAATTCGCATTACAAAAATTTTGAAGCCATTGCAATAGCGTAATTTTCTTTGAAAATTCGCTAAAAAGAATATATATATACATGTATAAAAAAAGTGTTACATTTCGATTATAAGAATGGTCTAAAACGGATTTCCATGGAAAAAAGTTTCGAAAATTCGCATTACAAAAATTTCTAAGCCATTGCAATTGCTTAATTTTCTTCTAAACCGGTGTAACCAAGAAACAACCCGAAATGCGATTAGCTAGGCTATACTTAACTAAAATAACACCTGATAAGGTATTGTCTAGGGGTGTAATTTACTAGGGTACCATATCTAACTGCCTACTCAGTACCTCCACGCACATTATTATCGTTTTGCTACTATAAATTTTGTTTTGCAATTTATAAGAAAAAAAACTGAGGGCGTCATCGGCCGCCCCCTGAGTTTGGCCGCCACAGGCGGCCGCCTGCCCCGCCTGTGCGTAGCGCCGGCGCTGCTTGCATTGTTAAAAATGTTAAAATCGTCGGGACAGTTTTCTGTCAATAATTAATTTTATCTACTTGCGGCAGCAAAATGAGGCAACTGATTTCGGGCCGAAAAATGTGATTTTACTGCCTGGGCAGCAACATTTCTATTGTTATAATGTTGGCAATAACAGTTTATACTATTATCTCTATCTTATAACATAATATATTATAGTTCAATATGTAATATTTAATAAATAAACGTTTTAATAATAAAATAATTTGTTAATATTTGTTAATTCTGTTAAATAAGTTCAATGAGTTGTAGATTTTTGAACTGAAAAAATATATGTAGTAAAATAAATCGTGGCCACAAATCGTGGGAACAGTGCCACGCCACAGCTTTCCGGGGACTTCAAAAGGTTAAAACTTGGCTAGATTTAAATAAACTTTCGTTAAATGTAGAAAAAACGAATTATATGACCTTTTCCCTATACGACAATGGACAACCTGAACAAGACTATAAAATTACAATACAGTTGCTGTGTCTGTAAACAACTAACTAAAGTTAAAAATATTAAATACTTGGGTATTACTAGAGATCACAACCTCAACTGGAAACAACACGTAACCAATTTGACTAAGAGACAGACAGTTAACGTATATATTTTACAGACTGAGGGCGGTACTAACGATCAGCGTTTTAAAAACAGTGTACTTTGCTCTCGTCCAATCAGTTATATCATATGGTATCATTGCATGGGGTAGTGCTTATGATACCTCATTACAAACGGCACAAGTTTCCCAAAATAACATCTTGAGATTAATATTGAAGAAAAAAAGAAGTGATTCGGTGACAGCATTGTACACCGAACTTAATTTACTAAATATAAGGAACCTCTATAAACCAACGGTACTACAAAGGCTTATCAATAAAATAAATAATTTAAAATTTGTAGGACATGGATGTGGTACTAGAGGAGAAGCTGCGTTTCGCCTCACTGTCCCCCGTAAATTAACTTCACAGGGCATGAGACATTGGCACTGTGTCGGTCCCATACTGTACAATAGCCTTCCCACACAATTAAGGATGACAGATAAATTCTATAAGAAAATAAAACAATTTTTCTATGACAGGAAAAATAGTCTTGACTATATATTCTCGCCACACTAACAAAATTTGCCTCAACCAATAATGTCTATAATGTAGGCATCCTTGGTTGAAGTATTCCAACCTAATAATATTATAGATGTCTAAATAATGTAATGTCAGATATATTTTGATAACGCACGGGTTCTCAGTTGTTTATGTGTTTCTTAATTATCTTTGATATCGTATCCAAAGGTTAAATATTATTTTTAAGCTAGTTTTTATATTTTATTTCTTTTTTCATTTTTACAAGATTGTATGATATTATTGATTTATTTTATTATTATTGTTATCTAATATTTATCAAAAGTTATTCTACTTTATATTTACCGGACTCCACCCTACTCACTAGATTACCATTGTAGGGTGTGATTTCCAAATAAATGTGTGAAAAATTGTAATGAAAATCATTAATGGAAATATAATTATTTTTACAAGATTGTATGATATTATTATTGTTATCTAATATTTATCAAAAGTTATTGTACTTTATATTTACCGGACTCCACCCTACTCGCTGGATTACCATTGTAGGGTGTAATTTCCAAATTAATGTGTGAAAAATTGTAATGAAAATCATTAATGGAAATATAATATTTAAAAAAAAAAAAAAAAAAGTGTGGAGCCAATGAGAGCTATAGAATTCCAAATCCTGAGCTATCATTGGGTCCCCACTCCTTATTTTTACTTTCCGCGCTGTCAACGCACTAAGACTAATTTGGCACAGACTGTAGTGTTAAGCTGAGAACAACACAAGCATTACTTTACAGAATCACTACGATGTCTTACAACTTTATCTATAGATTTGTATACCAGTCAAATGTCTTGATATTAATCAACTACAGTTACAGATCCTTTCTGATAAGAAATCACCACTCTTAATTATTGTAACCACCAATTAAATTCTAAAAAGGAAACGACCGACTGCGCACAGCAATGAACACTGCACCAGTTTCAGTTTTACTCTAATGAAAACCTACATTATTAATATAACAGATTATCTTTTTTCCTATCATCAATCTTTTTCTCTACCTATAAATTTTATACAACCTTTAGATTCGATAGTAAAAAAGAACAGAGGAAAAAACAGGCAACGTTGAAATAATTAGCCTACTTTTTTCTAGGACAAATCATTAACATTTAACACGAAATAGGACTTTTTGTGGTGTATATTTTACCATTTCATTCAATAAAAAAACCAACAGATTTTATCTTCGATTTCTTTTCATTCTTCATTATCATTTTTGGTCTGCATTCTTTGTCTTCCTCTCGACAACAATTGTTTTAACCAAATCGTTTTTGAATCGGAAAATAAAACCCTTTGCATGTTATAAAAATACACATAAATTTCTTCTCAAAATGGAATCTTTAAATAAATAGCCTATTATTTGCATCGCAAGGAAAAACATTTAATATCACTTGTTATCTTTATTTGATTATAATATATATATATATATATATATATATATATATATATATATATATATATATATATATATATATATATATATATATATATATATATATATATATATATATATATATATAAAGGTAATATTTCGTGTTTAGCTCGCATTAGTACCTATACTTTTATTTGTCGAAAGCCTTGTAATTTTTTCGTTATGTATTACTTTATTTGTGAAAGAACTTATTTATTCACTCAAAATAATAAATAATAATATTGCACCTCTAGATTCATTTTATCAATTATTTTTCAACCCTAATTCAATATAATGTTATTTAAATTAAAACCTTAATTTTGTATTTTAATCTTGATTTCTTTGCTCTTGTTTTTTTAAAGCTATACGAGTAATTGAGTAAAGTGCAACTTTTTTTCTTCAAATACTGCGCTACTTAGATGTAATAACTGAGTTATTATTATGATTTTTTTCCTTCATAAAGGTCAGTTGGTCTAAAAAAAAAAAATGACGTATTAAAGGTCATACTTGATTAAGCGTGTAAAGATAAATAGAATGAGATAGAAAATACATAGATATATATTTAAATATATATAATTTTGTAGTTTAATCTATTGTGAATTTAATACTGAGTTAAATATATATTTATTCGAATTGCCTCTTAGGGGATATTTCAGTCGTGATATTCAACTTGAGATTGTGTTCAATTCTTTACAAAATATATTTAAATAAATTAGTTGAAAAATCAAAATAATAATACTCAAAGATTTTATTACTTCCTCATATCTTACCATACCAAATTTCTTACTGCGCTAAGCCCCATTTACATGGTAATAATTGATGTGATTGTTGCTATCTCCACAGCAACTATCACATAAACTATCACAGATCAATTTTACTTTTAACAAGACCGTGATTATATTTTCTTTATTTACAAAACCAAGTGACATTTTGACATATAACAAAAATAAATAAAACAAGTCAAAGAAACTGGCTTCCTTAATAACATTTTTTCCCGTCTTTTTTAAGCTTAAGTTTACGTGAGCGTTGCGCGTGAACGCTTGGGGGGGGATAACGATTTCCAACGAACTCAGCCTGGGCATTGTTAAAATGAACATGTGTACCAAATTTCAACTAACTCGGTGATCTTTTACTAAAGTTATCGTCATTGGTAGATTTCGTGACGGATTTTGCGTGACGGTGATTTTGGTCGTTTTTTTCGGATTCACTCCCGGGCTCCAGAACGTGCTATAAGGAACTTCGTTCCAAAAATATTTTCCTTCACTATTTGAAGTAGGAAAACATTGATGTCGGGATTATTTAAATTGATTATTATGAATCATTGTCGAACCAAAACCAAAACTAAAAAATCTGTAAATTACTGGATAATTAAGGAGTTAAAGAAATAAACATGCGCATAAATTAGAGGGACTCCCTCATAGATTATGGCCAACTATTATCATTTTACCACCCCTTTTTCTAATGTCTCTCATTCTCTCCCCACCGAATACAACTTCTTGGCAAGTCGTATTCGGTGTCCAATGTCAATACTGACTCACACCGGAGTATCGCTGTACTCGGTGAAATTCTAAAACTGAATGAACTCGAATTCGGTTCTGCCTAACTCTAAACTGCTGATTCTATTGCAATATTACTACAGAAATAAAAAAATAATTAATGTTTAAACTTTTTACCTGTTTATGCATGCATTTTATTTATTTTTATTTTTTATTTTACCAATTCCTTTGCTACCCAAAACAAATTTACCGCGACCCATTTTTGGGTCGTGACCCAAGGGTTGAGAATTGCTCGTTTAGACTACTTAATTGCCACTGTTACAACGTCGTGGCAGCACAATCACATCATCAAGTCTGTCGAGATAGTCGAGGATTATCGTGGCATCAAAATACTCTTGCAGCAGTTATAAGAATCTAGTATCACTTGAAACATACCCATAGGAGGTAACACTTCGATAACTTCCTTATGTAGTATGCATCATATTTTGTTGTTTATATACTGTCAAATCTTAATTCTCAAAAAAAAAATCTCCGTAATTTTGAATATATTTTTTTTTTTACTTTACACTTTAACGACGATAGTTCTATCTTAAAAGTACTATCTTCAGTAGATATTATGTCACTTGAGACCTTCCCCACTCCTCCCCTTTAGACCATTCCCCCACTCCTTAAGTCGCCACCCACTTCCTCCACCTCTTTCCCAAACACTCTGGTTATTAGCGGAAGCAATAGTGAAATAACCCGTTAGATTATTATCCTATTTTATGTAATCGAGGCTTTATTGTAGGAAAAGAAAAGCGACTTGTATTTTAAACTATATATATTAGAATTTAAAAAAAGTCGATAACCAAACCTTTGACATTACTATGGTTAATTTTTAATCGTTTTTTGGTAGCAGCTACCCAAATTTAAAACTAAGATTGATATTTGACAATAAACTGATTGACTTTGCTGTTTATTACCATTCTTGGTTATACCTTGTAGAAGATAATTCATTTTTCCGAAACGACGCTATATCCACAATTTAATTTTTTTGACTGATCCTCGCTGTCACCAACTTTTATTTGCACTTATTCATATTTATTTCAATTATTATTCACACCTACTGCTTTTTGCCAGACATTTAATCATTTTTCGTTTCAATGATTGTGCGTGGCAGTAATAATAATTTTAAATAGATGCATTTATTATCAAATCATACATTCATTTACATGCTGGTAAATGTAAGAAAACGTAATCATTTTAAGCATGCTAAATATAAATCTATTCATATTGAAAAAATTAAACGCTTGTTTTTACAGAACGAAAAGGTAAATAGCGTTTAGATTATCCCGTAACATTTTATTACTGAGAAAAAAAAGAAATGCATTAAAGTAATCAAACTTCAATTTAGAGCTCTATTTAGTTACAAATGTTGTACTATAAAAATACTGATTGAATACTGTAACCTAAATTTTTTACAAGCTTATCAATTACCTGCAGTAAAAACCAGCTACAAATTTATAAAGAGATTTACCTTGGCACAGTTATTAATTCCAATATTGAATATGTAAAAAGGTGATTAGTGTACACTACCCCCCCCCCCTCCCCAAAAAAAAAAGATTTCTCATGCTATCCATTATAATATGTATCTTTAAATAGAATAATTTCAAGATAAAAAGAACTTTTTATATACTACGTTTTTAAAGTTTCTGTTGAATCGTATGTAATGTTGATAATACAATTGTTATTGTTATATAATATATAATGTTAGTGAAAAAAATAGTTCCAAATATATTTACTTCACATAAATGACAACCATCTAGAGAGCTGATCTTTAACCTATAAAATCACAGGGAAGTACTTGCGTCCAAGTACTTTTTAGGGTTTTGTAGAAGATTAAGCATGCCCGTTATGTAATTATGATTTTATTCTTCGATTTCAAGGGTCCGGGTTCGATCCCCCGGGGGGTCACAATGTTTTTCATCGGTAATAACGACTAGAAAAATTCATTTTTTTAGACCATTTCCATCGCTTCACCATAAATTATAACCATGAATTATTTCGAAATTTTAGGACCACCCGTTATATAGTGGATTTTGACTTATAAAATTAATAAAGAATGAAAAATTTAAAAAAGCAAATATATATTTGAATCCTACTCTTCACCATCTTTCATATGGTACCCAAGTCAAAATTTTTGGCGTACTTCAAATTTTTGCGCCCAAAATTGGCAATTTATTAAAATTTAGGATGAACTCCCGGAATTTTCATCGCCCCACAATAAGGCATTAGCATGAATTATTTCGAAATTTTAGGACCAGCCGAAGTATAGTGGCTGGGGGGGGGGACATTTTTTTGGGGTATATTTTGATTTTTTTACCCAATAAGGAATGCAAAATTTACAAAAGCTTATATATATTTGCGTCCTACTCTTCAGCAGCTTTCATTTGATACCCCACTCGAAAATCACCCTCGGCATAAGGCTTTTGAGAAGAATCTACAAAACCCTAAAAAGGACAAACCTTTGTACAACGGATCTCTCCAACATCAAATCTAAACCGTGCCATCGATAGATTTGAAATAATATAAATAATATAATTGATATATTTCCTGTTTTGCTGTCATTCAATGATTATCTCTTATTTATAAAAATCACAAATTTGAAACCCGTCAAAATGAAGATTGCGTAAATATGGGACATGGCAAAACAAATAAAATAACTTGCGGATTTTTTTCCGAACTAACTTTCCATACAGCAAAATTTGCTTAAAACCAATTAAATTCTGCTGAAAGATGGCTAAAAGTATTAAAATAATGCATTGTCATCGTGTTCTGAGCGATGCTAAAAGTTTCAAATGTCTAGCTATTCGGGAAGTTAGTTAGAAATCGATTTCCAGATTTTTACCGGACAAACAAACAAACAAACAAGAATGCAAGATAATAAAAACGTAGTAAAATTACTAATGAGTATCATGACATTTACAATTGTGATAACTAAAATGAGGGGACGACGTTGCCAAGTGGTTAGTGCACTCGCTAATCTCACCTTAAACCAAGGTAATTTTTAATGTCCCTGGCAAGGTTTCGAATCCCAGGGAGGTAAGACATGTTTCTCATTGATAATCATTTAAAGTGGATATGTAAAGTGGCCGATATCCCCCGAGTATGCTGCATGGCTCATGTTTTTGGGTCCTCGACTTTGTGCCCAATTTGAGATCAAACCCCCAGGTTAAAGAAAGGAAAAGAAAAAACTAAAATCCATTGAGTCAGTGATTAAGATAAATGTTTGTGAATTCTATGGCCGGAGTCCAAGATCTTTCAGCACTGTATCTCCGGTAGTGTATGTCTTGTATCTTCACATTTCGAACCCATTGCAGAGGTGATTCTCAGGGGAATTGTAACTCTAATGAGCCCATGATGTTTGATTTGCAACTGTTCCGAAATGTCATACTGCATCTAATATTGGACAAGTCTAGTTTTTGATATCATGCAGCGGAATAATTATGCCCATAGCAAGGATACGTGAAATTGTAATTAAAAATAGTAGAAAAGGGTAAAAAAAAAGTAAAATAGTAAAATATTGTCTCTCTACTATAGTGAAACAGGCTTCCAACCACAAACTGTAATTATCAGCACTGTTCCAACCACAAACTGTAATTATCAGCACTGTTCCAACCACAAACTGTTATTATCAGCGCCGGAGATGCACCGGACTCGATCTCTCCGGCAATGATAATGACCTCTTGCTGGTGGAAGCCGATATCGCTTAATAAAAGCTTTTGTGTATAGATCGAATTTTTCTACAATACCTCAGTTGAATAACCCCTCTGCTCAATTTTGTGATTCAGGGTAATAGGTAACCAACCATGACATTAAGACAGTTTAAATTGAACTTTTGGGAAAAAGTATATATAATACATTTCAATTTTAAAATATAGTTGTTAAGATTATTATTATTTTTTTTTTTTTTTAAATTTGCTTGATATGAGATGGTTTCATAAAAAAATATTTTTACTTCGATTTCAATATTTAATTCAGAAAATACTATGATAGAAATAAAAAATATTAAATTGGATTCTGGGAAGAATCAGGTATCAAGATCTTTTTTATAGTGAGAATTTTTTGCTAATATTACCGGAAATTGGTTCAGTGATATATAAACGACTCTATAATACATAATGGCAGTATACATAATGGCAGCTACAGAATAGCTTGGAATCTACAAAGCCTCTTCTAGATATAATAGTAAGGCGTCAGTCACATAAAATAACTCAAAGGCTTATTGAAATATTTTATATTTGAGTAAAAATAATACTGATTTTTATCATATTATAGTCATAAAATGAAAGCTATTATCTACTATAATTATTTCTGCGATTTTTCATTTTATTTATCGGCGGTATTAACTCGCAAGGCAGAGGTATATAATAAAGTTCTTTTTATTTCTGCCCTAGTTTTGCGCTTCCTTTAGAACAAAACAATAATTGTTATAACGTTCTCGTTCAGCATTCTACCTGCTAAGCATGCCTGACACATTCACAAAGAATGTGCACTTTTCTTGGTGATAGCATCTTGTTCTTTAGTGGAAAGAGCCAGCTTGATCGTTTGACTTAAGCCTCTGACACTAATGATCTTACTTGCTTCGACGTATATTAGTGATATGTATGAACTCTCTCATGAGGTTAGTAAAAAGGGGCTCAATAAGGCCTAATTGCTATGTTCGGACAAGTGCTTCGTCCTACCCCTCTAGTACTTGTACCAGGACTATTACTACTGCTAATGGGAATAATTGTAAGGGCTAAGGTTCCCCATTAAAGCCGAGTTAATGTTGCTGAAAAGTAAGAAAGGGTTTCGACCTCTTCTTCGCACAAATCTACAATACACTGAGCTTTCAGCCAGACCAAAGAACAAGTGTGAATGACGAATTAGTTAACATTGGGCATTCTTATAGAATGCCTAATGTGCGTGTTGTTCTGTTTAAATATCGATTCAGTTAACATTGTTCTGTAAGAATGTCTGTGTTGTTCTTTGTAAATGTCGGTATAGTTAACATTGTTCTGTATCTGTAAGAATTGTCAAAAGAAGATAAGCACGTCATTTGTGACTGATCTAAATCTGATATTATATTAAGATGTTTTGCTGACGAAAGATTCTAAAGGGTGTTCCAAAAGTAGCGCCGAATTTCAAGTTTTCACTGTGGTTTCCCGTGAAGGTTGGTAGCCATGGTTTTATCATTTTTGTTATCTATTATCATTCCGATTTGTGTTACCGACGTTCGTTTCTTAGTTTGTGTTGTTTATGCGATTTTGTAACCATGGAACACACCTCTCTGCAGAACACCGAATTTTGGTGTTGAAAACTTTTTACAGCACGGTCCTGCGACTTGACCCCACTTGATTTTTTCTTGTGGGGGTTCATAAAGTCAAAGGTTTACGCAAACAAACCTCAGACGATTGACCATTTGAAGCAGGAAATCAGGAGAGTCATTGCCACCATCGATCCGGAGACCTGCCGGCGAGTGACCGAAAATTTTAATGACCGGTTGATTTAGTGTAGAGCAAGTGTGGGTGGTCATATGCCCGAAGTGATTTTTCACACTTAAATCGGTGTTCATGTACAACGATTTTCAATAAAAAGTTTTCAAACAGCGGAAATTGGGTTTTTTATTGCAGTTTAAAAATTCGGCGCCATTTTGGAACACCCTATTTGAACAGTTAGTCAACAACCGCATTTCCTGGCTACTTAAACCCCCACTCCAGTATATTATTTTTGTCCAATGTGATATCACTTATATGTACTACTGAATCTAAAATAAAAGCTGAGGGATACTCATGATTTTAAGTTAAATTTACAAATGCATTGCTTTTACTTTGAAGGTAATTAGGGACACATCCTTTTTCAAATTTAAAGTACGAATCAATTTAGAACGTAAGTTTTCCATGTCGGTCATACGCAACGAATAGATTCCCTACAAGTTTTATCTCAATCTGTCATGGTTATAAAAACAAACAAATGTATGCAAAGATTGTTACTAAACTGTGTTCCCAATTATTGTGTTAATGTGATAAGCACTGTTTTAAAACTTAAAGGAAGAAAGTTTGTCTTCACTTAGGCAGTTTAAAAAAAAAAAAAAACTTGAGCTGAATTCTTATGAAACGATGAACTCTTGCGGAGTTGTTACAACTTTAAAAAAAAAAAAAAAAAAAAAAACTCGACCAAGAAAGAATCCGACACTGGACCAAGAAAGCTCTTTTGTAACTTTTTTTACACTCACCTGTAAAAAGACCTTTAAAAAACTTACAGCCTCTTTTTTTGTTTTATAGCGGTGACTTTGATTATAAAAAAGCAAGAAGAGTACTAATTCACTGAGAGGCACGATACCGTGGCGAGTAAGAAAAGAGGTTTCACTTACTTTGGATTTAAGTAATGGCGTGAAAAACAAAAGTTTTTTAGAGTTAAAAATTTACGTTTCTTAAAGAGTAAAGAAAGGTCAAACTGTATTGTATGGACAACTTTTCTTGATAACATATAAGTTTATGGTAGAAAACTTTGATAAAGAAAAACAAAAAACAACGTATTTTACAAAATCATGTTAGATTTATCTACTTTATAGTCGGTTTTTTTTTTTTTATAAATAAGCAACTTATTTATTTGTATGCTAATTTTTTACAAGTTATTTAAAATATTTTCGTGTCAAATTTAGATTAGGTCCCCTAGTTTCAACTATGATATTGCTTCCGAGCTTACTGAAGGTAACGTAAGCATTGGGATATTCTGAAAAATTATAAATTTCTCACTTCAGTCTTGTTTCGGTCTGTCGTTCAACATTTTATGAACCACTATAACTTATAAATCACAGATTCAATTTTGATGGTATGTTATGATTAGCCCATTGTTAGTTTCATATACATTTTAACTTTCTGTGCATATTTTTTTCTTCTGCATGCTTTAAACTTAATTTTATTAACCTCTATATCTTTTAATAGTTGCTATTGTCATTAGTGGTCTGCATGGTCCCTTATTAATTTTAACCCTCCTTGAAGGAATGTTAAGATAAAATTCTAATGTAGGCATATTAAGTTAGTGATTGAGTTAGATTGCTTCTTAATTTATCCTCGAATTTTCTGTTTTACAATTTATACTTTTGCTTCCGAGCTTACCGAAGCCAATAGCAGCTATGTGGTCGTTCTGAAGAATGAAAATATTTCATATTGAATTCTCCGATTTCAAAAATTCCAAGACAAGAAATCATTTTCAGACATCAGGGAACATATTTGGTTCTTGGTCTGTCTGTCGCTCAATTTTTACGAACCAACATATCTTAAAAACTATACGTCCGATTTTAATTATATTTGTATGGTAGTTCATAATTAGCATATTGTTGGTCCCATTAAAGTTTCATTCTTCTGCGCCCATTTGTTTCTCTACAATATGCGCACAAACATACATTCATTTACACCCATATCTTTAAAAGTACTCATCTGATTTTTGTGAAATTTGGATGGTTTGTCGAAGTAGACCACAGAGGGCACCAGATTAATTAGAATTAATTTAATTTTAATTTAATTAATTAATTAATTTAAATTAATTGAATCCTGCGCTCTTTAACTTTTGCTAAATTGATACTTTAATTCATGTAAAATTAAAACAATTTTGACAGATTAAAAAAACGGGGGAAACAAATACATTAGACAATAATGGCTTGTAAAGGCATAAAATCAATTAAGTTTGTGGTAGGATACGAGGTAGATATGTGCCACGTGCCACACTAATTGGCAGTCTATTTTATAATTCATTTACTATTTTATAAATATAATTACAAAATTTTTATAACATTAGAACTACCGGCGCATTACTAATCAAAAGGCTTTAATTAAAAATAAGGGGGAAAAACTCAAATCGATTTCGGAGTGAAGAAAATATGTTTCTTTTAAACGGTGCATGTGAAAATAGTATATAAAAAAATAAAAATAAAAGAAACGTCTTAATTTTCATTCGCAGCTTCTCCTTACGGTTCTTTGTATGATTTTCACCACATTGTCTCAAATGAAAATCAAGATGTTGAAATCTTACAATTAATCTTTTCTTCTGCTTCTACAAGAAAAAAAAAGAAAATAAGAGAAATAAAAAAAAGTAGTTGCCTCTGTGCAAAATATATGAGGAAGATCTTTTTCGGCTTAATCTTAGAAATCCGTGAAACGAGTAGAGGCCGATGAGTGTATTAATGTAAGGCTAGATGGATTCAACTGAACAAAACAAAAGGGAGAAGACAAAAAAAAGGGGGGAAAAGAGTTACAGTATTTGAAGTCAAGAAGGGCTAGAATATCCCTTGGCAGTGTTCCATCAACCAAGAAATATTTTCCCTTTAGATCCCCTTTAACCTCGGGAAGAAGAAAAAAGAATATTTGTTGAGAAGTCAAACATTAGCAAGACTAGGCCAAGTGTCGCCACCTTGAGAACACCACCAGAAAACTAACTCAACCCTCTCTCCCTTTATCTTACTAACTCCAAGCGAGACAAGACAAGAAAACAAAAGTAAATGTCATACTGTTCTTCCTAACACAGTGACAGATATAATAATAACTTTTTTTCGTAGTAAGTTGTAAGTAGTAAATGTAGTACGAATATCAATCTAACATATTAAGAGTGCAATATTGAAGCTGACTTTTTATTTTTTCGTTAACGCGCTAGTTTGAATTTTAGCCTATAATACTTGTATGATAAATAATAGTAGACCACCTGTAATTGATGCGAGCTTCCTACATTCAACGAAATATGATCCGTGTCTGTTTGTGTGTCTGAAACGTACGACGATAACTTGAGTAAAATTTGACCGATTTTGATGAAATTTGATACACATGTTCATTTTACCAATGCTCAGGACGAGGAATATTTTGTAGTAAAACCAATAGCAACACTGCTATGAATTAATAAAGATCGTTAAAACTATTAAAGCGGATCTAAACGTTAGTAGAGAAAACAACGTTTTTACCGATATATTACGTTCTAACGCATCGATTTTAATAAAACTTCATATTCATCGTCTAAAGTACAATTGAAACTGGCATGTAAAATTACAACTTGATACAAGCAGAAGTTTTTGCGTAGTGAAGTCATACATTTTATAATAATTGAAAAGGAGATGTGTTAGAGGAATAGTAAGAATGCAGGGTGGTTCCCTTACTACTAGCCGCTGTACTACTATCATATCCTTTATCTATCAACTCATCATGATTCGTGATTATCTATTTTTTTCAATATTCAATACATATTTATTACTATACGCTCGCTTCAATAATAGAGCCACGCGATGCCTACTAAATATCATATGGGCCTCAACATCCCTCAAGACGCTAACAGAATAGGTGACTCCTTCCTTCCTATACGACTGATTTATGGTTGACACGGGGAGAGCGACAGTGCATCAACTCTTATTACCGTTAAAGTCAAGTTTATGAGATGTCAGCATTCTGTATGCTGGGCAATTTAATATACTAGCTGAAGTACGTATCTATCTAGCAATTCTATCTCATGTATCTTTAGCTGGATAAATGGCTGTCTAACTCCCATGTATAACTCCCACAGTTTTTAAGTTAGAAAGTTCAAACTTGGTACCAAAAATCAGTCTTTACTTGTACTTCTACCGCTAGGATACTCATAAATGTGTGAAGTCATAAATCCATTTTGCTAAGTCCGCAAATATTCGCTGAAATTTGCTCCAATTATACCTCTTTATAAGACACACAAATCAACTAAATTTCGTTTTCATATCTGCCGCCATCCTAAAAATATCGACTTTTATACTTTGAAACATTCACGCTAAATAATTTCGGAACTATTTTGCCAATATCAACAAATGAAGTTTCAATGGAAACTGTTTAACATACTGAATAAAATAAATTGAATAGTTTAAAAGTTATAAGCGTTTCTATTTTTTCAAATGGGCACGTTTTTGAGATAACAGTTTTTTTACCTTTTGAAATATTTAATATAATTTATATGTTATATGTTTGGTGAGAAAAAGTTCCGAAACGCCTAGTGTTTTTTTTTTTTTTCTTTCTTTCAATATTCGTTTTATCCTTTATGCAATGAATGCAGTCATTCTGTCATAACAAAGTATTTATGCTTCTTCCATTCACCAAAGAATTATTCCACTATTATTCATCATTGTATCCCACTCTTCATTCACCTATTACACATTCAAGCCAGTGTAAGTTATCACATTAGGATATTCAGAGTGTCTCCTGCTAATTAAATTGCTTTTCACGTTGTTTACATTTCTGTTACTACTGGAGGATCTTTGCATACAGGATTTATCTTCCCCATTCTACCTTTTCCATTGTACCATGAAGCATTGTTTGAGAGACAGCATTGAAGAATTATATTATTAACGACGTCGTATGTAGGCTTTACCTGTAAACAAACAAGAAACAACATGAAATTATAACTTATTTCATACCAACAGCAAAAGCAAAAATTACTTTCTCACTTTTCTCTTTGTCATTTACTTTTGTTTTCTTTAAATAACTCTGTCTTTTGTTCATATCTTTTGTTTGCTTTTTTTGGTTTCGTGGTTATTTTAATATTTTTTTGATTAATAAAAATGAGAGGGAGGGAATTATACGGTTTTGGTGAACACTGATTTCCAACTTTTCTATTAGTGGTAATAATAACATACTTACTTATGATCCTCAACTGCGTTTTTTTACAATGTGTGATTGTGACTCATCATGAAAATGGTGTAGTTCAATAACCAAAATGAATGACTTTGGAAGTACAAGTGACGTACTTCCAAAGTCATTCAGTAACCACCAGATTATTGTCTGAAGAAGGCTGCTTTAGAACAGTCAAAACCGGTCAATTGCTTCAATTACAATTTTTTTGAGTGAAGACGTTCATTGGTTGTTGAACTAAACCTCTTTCATGATACTTACTTACTCTTTGGCGCTATAGCCCATAGAGGGTAAAAGTACAGCCCATAAAGTTAGTCAAGTGCTGTCTGTCCTTGACCTGCGTTCACCCCTGGCGCTCGCAGATCGTCATCCACATCATCCATACAACCTTCCTCCCTTTCTTCTTCCTTTGCTAGGGCGATCATCAAAGACTTCTTCAAAGCTCTTGGATCAGACTCTTTTTATATGTCTCAGCACAACACATGTACACATGTGTGTGTGTGTGTGTGTGTTGAACAACATTCCACTCCCAACCTCAACCACGATATCAGAGTCAGTGTTGTAGTTCTAAGTTGTTTCTGATTCTCCAGACGCCTTCCACGCATTCATAACAATATAGGTACTATTAAAACGACTGTACTAATCAAATTATGTTAGCTCTAATATAACGAGAAAAGTCGGCAGAAGCAAAAAGCCTTAAAAAACAGGTCACCTCTTTTAAATACAACAAGGTTTTGGGCTTAAGTTGAGAAAGCTATTGAGATTAAAGAACACCCAAAAGCGAAATTTTTAGTAGGGTGGTTACATGAAATCTAATATAGCTTATATTTCGGGTTGTATGTGATATGTATGAGTAAGGTTACGTTTCAAATAACCTTATCAGCATCCTAACCTCATAAATACAAAGGATAATTTCAACCCTCTAAATTTCAAATTCGAATGATGCAATACAATGTGATACCTCAATAGTGGAAAGGGTAAAACATGATAACATTGAACTTTAGATTTTAAAGTGTTTTGCTTTATCTATAGTTCTTATACGAATTATCTATCAGTTGTACAAAAATGTATAGACAGCAGAATAGGCCGTGACAGCTAGTCCCAAATAAATTATGTTCTGATATTGAAGCGAAACATTCGCAAAAATTAACTGACCAATGGAGAGCTGAGCTTCTTATTAATAATCTTTATCTTAATCAATTTAGAAGGAATCCAGTGTGACCGTGGTGCTGTAGTCACTTGTCCTGCCTTTCAGCCAATTATGAATCGACAGCGGCACAAAGCCGTGGCTTTGATCCCACGCATTGGTGCTCTAATTTGCATGGCTCACTATTGACCGCACCATACTCCCGTACATTGGTCACTCACCACATTGGCTGAAACTCCAATGAAATAGGTTCAAATGAAGCCTCATTGCTAGATTTGAACCATGTGGTTTGTCATCACTAGCAATCCTTTATTCTATAGATTGTGGTAATAACTTATTTGAAATCCTTTATGGAAACCTATGTACGTACTTGTGTAGAACAACATTAAAACCTACACTACAGCTTAAACAAACAACATTAAAACAAAAATCATAAACTTATAATCTAGGAATCTTCGCATAAAAAACCTAGACTATAGTCTAGGAAAATTAATGGTAGAGAAAAAAGAGTCTCACATTACTACTCGTCTTACCAATTCTGAAGATATCAACCTGTGGTGAAAGCTGGCTTGGTACAATAAAATTACTTTTAGTAGAGGAGACGTCCTTCTTTAATCCTAAACTCTCTGAAGTAATAAAAATGTTATTATTCCACTCTAATCTAGATTAACTCTGATCCAAATTAATCTTATTGCTTTTGGTTAAAATTAAATGTTTATCACGCGCTTTTATTATCAATTTTGACTGTCATTCTCCAAAATTAAAAAAATAAATTGCACAACATTTCAAATGGTAACATCAAATATCGGGTTTGCAAAGTTTAATAAAACATAATATATTTGCATATCGTAAGAATACCAAATAAAATCATGTGTAGATCGAATATTTTAAATGTAAATTTAGGGTTGGAATAAAAAATATCGGGTGGGAAGCTATGCATTATAGTTTAACCACATATTTCCTAAGCATCTGGTGTTTCTTGGAGAGGCTGTATTTTGCATATTGGTGAATTCATCGATACGTGACTGGTTTGGAAGCTTCATTCAATATTTATCTTATAATTCCAAGAGTACAAAATGTAAATCTCCCACTTTCTCTCTCATCTTTGGGACCTAAGACATTTATGTTTCACGATTTGCGAATAGAAGCAATATTTGCAACTTACCTGACTAACAGGCACGACAGACCCAGTGATCCTTAGACTGACCAACTGTTCTAAAAGCCCTCTCTAAATTGTAAATTGAATGTCAATCAGGCCTGTCTGACTTTTCCATCCACATTGTCGGCCCAGTGGGCTGTCGGTCTACTTTTTGGATAAGTGCCCCGAGGACAAGCACACAAAACCCTCTGCTCAAGCCTGTCTCCTTCAATATTATTGACTTGTCCATTCCAAGCCTACGTAATAATATGTACAGGGTTATTACAAATGATGTTCCTGATTTCGTTCGAAAATATTACTGGATTAATATATGTTAGACCACTTCAGTTGGTACCACAAGTAAGAAAAACTCATTAAGTTTTGTTTACATGGTTTGGGTACTTACGTATCAGCTATTTGATAAGTCAATTGTTGTCAGTGTTGTCTAATGGCTGAATTTGAAGACAGGATTGCATTTTGTGTGTTAGATTATCACATTAACCAATCAGTTATTAGTGTGCAACTTCACTTTAGAACCAGATTTAATCAAGATCCTTCTAGCAATTGCTTTATTCGCAAGTGGTAATTGAATTTTAAGAGAAATGGCTGCATTTGTAAAAAGTAATGAACTGGAAGGCCTTCAGTGAGCAATAAAATTGTAGAGCAGGTAAGGGAAGTTTTAAGTCACAAGAGGTTCCCATATCGAACATTTATAATTCTGAGTACCTGTGATTAAACAATTTGAGTTTTCCTTAAAATGTATCCATTTTATTTCTTTGTATGATAAATAAAACTACATTTATGTACGCTTGAAATCATGAACATCATTACCCTGTATTTGTAACTCGATTTATTAAAATTATTAACCAAATTTAAGCAATTTGGAAGATGTAGTTAATACCTTTAAAAGTCTTATAGAAGTGATGTTATCAAACTTATAAAGAATTTTAAGCTTAAGTAAATAATTGTAAGTAATTAAAATTTTAAATTTCTTTTATTTAAAAAAGCTTTACCTGATAGTTTCATGAATTAAGATATTTATATCAATTTTTATGAATGAATGTAATTTTGCTACTGTCACTTAAACTAGTTACCTGAGATAAAGTATTCAATCCAACCAAAACTCATTGGTCAAATTCGTTTTGATATTTTTCAAACACCAATAAATATTTTTTTCGATTCCCACATTAAACTTGTTTTAAACAGTTAGCAGAGGCACTCAAAGCTAGATAGAGTCTTAATCCGTCCACTTTCAATCAGAACGTTGAGCATTACAAAGGCTACTACTATGCTGACTTTTTAAGTTATTTGTTAAAGAGAAAAGGTTAAAACAATCTTTGGAGGCACCACCTCCAAAATCAACTACCTCTGACTCTGCTACCTTATCAGACATCTTTGTTCATACTTTCATACTCACGAACACGAAACAAAATGTTAAGTGAATAAATTAACACTCTTTTCTGATAAGAAACTAACTTCTCTAAAATACCTTTAAGCGTGTTTTGACTTTTTAAAGAACACAAAACTTTACAGCAGGAAATGTCTTTTGCGTACTTTCTCCTAATTCTTATCAGACAGCCATTTTCTTATTAAAAGAAAAAGGAATTAAAAAAACTTAGAATATATCTGTACCTGTAATGTTCACAATCATCATAAAATCTAATAACAGGAAAAGTTTTCGCGCACTGTGATCTTATTATTATCAAATAGCTTTGTTCGTTATAACAAAAAAAATAATGAATAGATGAATACGCTTTTTCTGATAAGAGGAATTTGCGATTTTAAATCTGCTTCGAATCTTATGTTATAATTACTGATAAGAGAAATAATCTTAACTAGAAAATGTACTTTTGTCTTTTCAAATTGCTTAGTTCTATTTCACAAAACAAAACTATAGGTATTTATACCGTATCATATTCATCTAATTAGTTTAGCTCACATATTCTGATAATGAATTGTTAACTCGAAATTCGATTTTGAGATATTGATGGATTTTCACGCTTTATGTCGTCAATCGTTTGTGGTTTGTGCAGACTCGTGGAGCCGACCTTGACGAAACGCGCGTAAACTACTGGGCCAATTTCGATGAAATATCATACCCCGAGGCGAAATCGAGATACAGGCAAATGAAAAATAAAAGTAGTTATATGATCAGATAGTTTTGTACTTAATCAGATAGCTATAAATAACTGGACCTGAACTAAAGCTTTCTATGTAAATAATCTGTAACTACAAATGAATTTTTGTTAAGGAATATTTGACATTTAAGGGAAAAATCCTACACCTGCATATCTGTTGGTTAAGTGGAATGAACCTGAGTATTCTAGGACGCTACCCGCGTCTTAACTAGTCTGGACATTGTGTATCAAGCGTCCAGCCTTGTCATCGGGGTTTGAGTGTTCAGTAATAAAATAAATTGGTTGTGCGTGAAGTCCCACGTAAAAAGAGTCTCGTTGGTATTGTGAACATGAAATTAGTATAAGGGGGGGAGGCAATTTTTTTATATTTCTTGACAAAAAGGCATGGAAAATTAAGCACTTTCCACAAGTGTTATATATTTTTGTTATCTACTCTTGAATACCTTTCATTTGATACCCCACTCGAAATTTTAAAAAACAAAAATCCCCATGACATGAATTAGCCGCCATTTTGGATTCCTAGTTAATCAGATCAAATTTCGCGTGACGTGAATTATCCGCCATATTGGATTTGAACAGGTTATAATTTCGAGTTCGCTATATTTTTCCTGTGTGTGCGTCAAAACGATCTTTAATACTGGAAAGTTTCATATTCTTATCTCTTTTGATTCAAAAGTTATTGGAACTGTACAGAGTGACAGACATACAGACACAGGAACGAAACCATAAGGGTTGCTTTTTTTGGTTTTACCAACGAAACCCTAAAAAATGAATTAAATTAAAAATAAAGAAGAAGAATAGAATCACTAACTAACTAACACTGTGGCGCAACCAAAGGGCTTAATTATTATCGAGGCTATTTAATTATGACACCTTTAGAGATATATTATAACTAAAATTGCAGGTTGATGTAGCGTATCTGGGGCATCACGTGTAAAAATGGAAAAACTGACAAATATAATGCTTATATAATTAAAGTGTTTCCTGTACATTGATAAAAATTGCATTATTTATGGATACTTTTTCACTTCATACTCTCTCGAAAAACCTGATACGATTCGCAAAATCGACCTGTCTATAGCTGTGCCTCAAAATAGAGGCTAAAGATGGAAAATGTATTAAAAGAAAACTTATGAAATGAAGAAGTATCCATAATTGATGTCTTTTTGATCAATCTAGAGGAAAGACTTTAATTATATGTGCCAGTTTTTTTTTTTTTATTTCTATACATGATGCCCCAGATACGCTACATCAACCCAATCATCCGTAAAATTACTTCTTACCCGTAAATAATCATAATGTAATTAGTAAGTTCGTCGATATTCATTAAATACATTATGACAAGAACGATTTGAAGAAAATATAAGTCTATAAAAAATTTGTTTTCAATTTTTTTTTTTTATATTGACCTGTTTCCTTTCTTCTGGGTTGGCCTTAAAAACTCGTAAATAAAAAACTAAAGTTCGATATATTTAAAGGTAAAAACGTTTGGGCCAGTTTCAATTCAATAATGTTGATAAACGAATTAAAAAAATAACCCTTTCTACAGGCAAGTCTAAAAATCGGGGAAAAAAAGGCCGCGGTAAAAATATGGAAATATCATTATTTGGTTAAACTGTTTGAATTACTTTTTGCCTTCTGCCCTGAAAAAGACCCTCGGGGATTCTGTTTGTGTTACAAATGATTTTTCAGCGTAATCTTGTTTTAATCTTTAATTTTGTTTTGTCTGTGTGAGGAGTGAGCCGTGGAAGAGATAACAGAGTTAGTGGCGAAACTCTGTCGACCCCCAACTCCCAACTGTTTTCCACTTCATTTTATCACTAAAATTCCCAGATTTTCCCAAGCCACCAATTCGTTTCTTTTCTAAATTATATTTTTATTTGGGTATTTTTTATTTTATTTTTTACTCTTTTGGTAATTAATACCAATTAGCTTTAATGTATACATTTGACTTTGTTAGAGTTAATTAACAACTTTTTATTTTTAGATTTTCTTTCCACAAATGTGTTATATTTTATCACGATGGGTTGCTTTTGCAAATTCAGTGAGAAGATTCAGTGATTCAGTAAGAAGATTCTGAGATTCAGTGATCCATTGAGAAGATTCAGTGATTCAGTGAGAAGATTCAGTGATTCTGTGAGAAGATTCAGAGATTCAGTAAGAAGATTCAGTGAAAAGATTCAGTGATTGAATGAGAAGATTCAGTGAGAAGATTCAGTGATCCATTTAGAAGATTCAGTGATTCAGTGATAAGATTCAGTGATTCAGTGACAAGATTCAGTGATTCAGTTCTTAATATCTAAATTGTAGCAGCATATTAATGAGGGCCGGGCTGATAGTTACAAAGCGGTGTTAACAGGATAATTATCTTAGAGTTCTCGGGGAGTACGACTATGCGTTATGTCTCCCCATCAAGGATTAAACATTTTTACTTTCTCATATAAAGAGAAAGTATTGTGATGGCGCGAAAATTCGATTTTGAGATTTTGATGGATTTACACGTTTTGAGGTCCCCTGAGTCCAAAAAAGTGGTTTTTAAAAAATGTCTGTCTGTCGTCTGTCGTCTGTCGTCTGTCTGTCGTCTGTGCAGACGCCTGGAGCCCAAACTACTGGGCCGATTTTGACGAAATTTGGCATACATGTTCAGAAAAATCATACCCCGAGGCGAAATCGAGAAATGAATTTTAGCTCTAAATTTGGGGGCGCTACCCCCCAAAAACTCTGAAAAAACATGAAAAAAAAATTATTTCTCGAAAACGGTTCCGACGATTTTGATTAAAAAATTCTAAAATGTAGTCCATTTGAATACGAATCCAACGATATAAGCCGTTTTCCCGGGAAAAATCTAGTTCCTGAGATATTAGCTTAAAACGCGGACGGAGAGAGCCCGGGTTCGATTCCCCGACCAGGAGAAGTTATTTTTATGTTAAATTTTGATGAAATGTTCAATAATATTTAAATGTACATTTGAAAACTAATAAATGGAAACACTGGGCTAAGTAATTATAAACTCATATATGAGAAAGTTTGTCTGAGTTGTCTCGGACCGATTTTTTCTTTGACAGTGAGTTCAAATATGCATGGAATTTAAACTAGCGGGACAGTCATAGGTGAATGTTGGTGGTATTATGACAAGTATAGGAGAAATATTTGTTACTTTTACTATTTCTAAATTACGTGGATTGGAAGTATTTAAGTGCCTGTAAAATTAGTGTGGCATATAGCTTCTTAAGTTTTCCTATCAGGTAGTTTAAAGATGCTATGCTTTTACAACACATTATTGCCTAATTTATGTAATTCCCCTCCTCCCTTTCTACACGAATGAAAGTATACAATTTAGCAATATCTAATGTGCACTGGCGGTTGAAATTAATCAAGGTCTATCTGCGGGCTTGACAAAACATCTTAATTTCTTAAAATGATGACTACTTATAAATATATAGGTGTAAATAATGTTTGTTTGTGCCCATGTGGCTGAGAAACAAAAATGTAATTGGCTTGCAAAAATTGAACGACAGACTGACAGACCGACGGACAAACACGAGTCTTAAACGGATTTCTGTCTTAAATATTTGAATTCGGAGACAAATTGAAGTAAAATCTTGGAAGCAATGTAGTATCAACGTTGAAATATAGTATCGCAAATCTACTCCTAATTCATTGGAAGAAGATCGCGTTTTACATAAGAAGTTTATTGATATGGTAAATTCTCTGAATATAATATATTTACTTACTTATTAATACTTACATATTATGTAAGTATTAGGTCTACACTGACAAAATTTGAACATAGGTAGAACATATCATTTCTATATAGGTTGGGATTATCGCAAAATTTTTAATTCTCTATTTTCTTCCAATGTAGGCCTCTAATATGATGATGGCGTTTTAGATAAGAAGTTTATTGATAAGGTAATTTCTCTGAATATAAATGGAAATATAAGGTCCACAATGTCAAAATTATAACATAGGTAGATCATATATCATTTCTATATTGGTAGGGATTATCCCATCAGTTTTTAATCTACATTTTCTTCAAATTTAGGCCTCTAATATATTTTTCACGAGGTAAAATAAAGCGATAAACGAAATAATTCTTGAGGAACCTTCATTGAAGTTATTTTTTCAACAATTTTCATAACTCAACTGACGAAAGTAGAGTAAAACCACATCAATTGCTTGTTTTAGATAAATACCGATAAAATGGCTTTATTTTTATCGTCACTTGGGTGTCATCAGTAGTAATTAATACAACTTTCATCACCATTCTTTCACCATAAGTAGCAAGAATTGTTCTCCTTTATAATGAAGCCCTCATTTCTCTCAAACCAGATTCTTACGGATAAACAGGAACTATAATCTCTATAGTAAAAGCACTGTTTGCATCAGATTATTTTTCTTTAATTATTAAATAGAATTAAATAATTTTATTAGCGTCACTCTATCAATTATTCACCGCCTTCTCAATTTACTTTACTTATCTTAATTAAAGGTTAGAGATAAGATATTTACACAGGGTTTACATTAAGTATTTATACTGATATTTACATAAGATCCTTTTCCTAGAAAGGGAACCTGATAATTAAAATAAATATTTGGTGTTTAATATTTACAAGCCAATCTCCTCGCATTCAGAGACTTAACGATCATTTTTTTTTATTTCCTATTTTATTTTCTCATATAAATAAGAGAAAGTATTGTGATGGCACGAAAATTCAAGTTTGAGATTTTTATGGATTTACACATTTTGAGGTCCCCTGAGTCCAAAAAAGTGTTTTTTAAAAAATATCTGTTATTCTTCTGTCGTCTGTCTCTGCAGACGCCTGGAGCCTAAACTTCTTGGCCGATTTTGACGAAATTTGGCATACATTTTTAGGCATCAAGAAATAAATTTTAGTTCTAAATGTGGGAGTGCTACCCCCTAAAAACTCTGAAAAAAAAAATTATTTTTCGAATATAGCTCCAACGATTTTGATTAAAAAATTCTAAAATGTAGTCCATTTAAATACAAATATAAAGATTTAAGCCTTTTTCCCGGAAAAAAATAGTTCCTTAGAAAATAGCTTTAAACGCGAACGGAGAGAGGCTGGGTTCGATTCCCCGCCGAGGAGAAGTTATTTTTATAATACATCTTGATAAAATGTTCAATAATAATTAAATGAAAAACACAGTCCAGGAGATAGCGTGCAAATAAGTGTCACACTAACGTCAACCTGGAATTTTGTGTATAAGTAAATATTTTGGTGCCTTTTAAGAATATGTGATCGGCTAAGTTCGTCTGCGGGGCATAGCTTGGCAATAGGCATTTGAAAAAAACAAACCTGTGGAGAGCGGCCATGTCCCGCCCTTCCTATACCAATAATTGAGTTGATGGTAGTTTATCACTTAATAGGTTGGTTAGTCAAATATTACTCAACATCTAAATGCATCTATCAAGTAACCAACTAACATCAACTTTATTTTTGGTCTACTAACTAAGTTCGTATACTCAGGATCATGAAAATCACATTGTCATCCAAAAAGGGCAGGACATGGCCGCTCTCCACAGGTTTGTTTTTTTCAAATGCCTATTGCCAAGCTATGTCCCGCAGACGAACTTAACCGATCACATATTCTTAAAAGGCACCAAAAGAATAACTTATACACAAAATTCCAGCTTGATGTTAGTCAGAAATTTTTTTGCACGGTATCTCCTGGATTAACTGGGCTAAGTAATTATGAAATCGTATGTGATAAAGTTTCTCTGAGTTGTCTCCGACCGATTTTTTCATTTTCAAGTCCAGTAATCTGTTTTTATTAAATTTACGAAAACGGCAAGCGGATAATCTCGATCCTTTGACCTTGGCCCCTACTTATTCGAAACCCCCTCATTTTCATTATTAATGCTGTAAACTAAGCCTAAGTTAGTTAATACCTTAGGGGAAAATTATCTCCTTTGTTTAATTGAGATAAGAACACCTCCTCATAGCGTACCTAGAAATCTATAGAGGTTTCGTATAAGATAACGAGGTCTTACCTCGCGTATAACCAAAGGATACTCTACAGACTCTATGTGATAACAACCCCTCAGACACCTCCTTCATTTGCATCTTACCATAATGACATTTTACCCGCCTCTGGAAAATTTTCCTTCACAAAATCATCTCTCTATCTAAATTTACCAACATTTTTTCTCTCATTTTAAGAAAATTTCTTCTCTTTGCAATTTTCTCTTTCCATCCTCAAAAAAGGTAAATCAAATAAAAAAAAAAACCTTAAAGGTCTAAACGACCTTTTTGGCTTCGAAAAAAATGTTCCTCTTTTTTCCCTTTTATATCCTTGTTCTCCTTTTCACGGCTTTATTATTTATTTTTTTTTTTACTTTTTACCTTATTTTCCCATCTTCATTCTTTTTTTTAACAATGTTTCAAATCATAAAAAATCCAAGGAGGAATGGTTTCAAGAGTATCCTCGGTTACTGTAATTTGGTTTTCTTCGAGTATTATTGTTAAACCACCCCCCTCCCGATCCCCCTCCCTTGGGTGACGGCAAAGTAAAAACACCCAGCTGAGCATCCAAAGCTACAACTTTCCCAAAACGAAAGAAGAGAATCTTATTCTCTCTTAGAATCCCAGTTATAAAAACTTTTTCTTCCTTTTCCAAAATAAAACCCTTGTATCTTTATAGAACAAGTTGAACGATTTTGACATTTTATTTTTGTGTTTTTGTGTTACTTCTCTATTCGATTTATCGAAAACGGTAAATACAAAGGGAAATATTTAGTTTCGTGAGCGGACAGAGCCTTATATTTTCTTTTATCTTTACCTAATTTTACTTTGTTCAATCGGATGCAATTTCTATTTATCTAATTTAAAAGTGTGGTTTTGGAAGACGATGCTCTATAACTGGCTGATTCTTATGACCTTAAAAAGAGATAAATACATTAGCATGGAAAGATGATTATTTCGTTAACTAAATATATTATTTCGTTATATTCTTTGGAAGAAATATATTGAACTTACTCCTTACTCAGACTATAAAACTTGAATTAATTTTGAAATAGCCAAAGAAGTGTTCAGTCGAGAATGGTTTCGTCCTCTTTATCGGCACAATTTTTATAATTTTTTAACTGTTTTGCCAAATTTTCGCAGCCGATCAAGATCTAAAGGAGTGTATAAGATACGAGGGTATCGAGTTAAGCGAGAGGTAAATGCACTTGCCTCATATAATTCGATGGGGTTGAGGATGATCACATTGGGGTAAAATAAAATAAAAATATTTAAAAATACTTGTGGTGTCGCGGGACATCCGGTATGAACGAAGTTCCTTACGCTTTTTATTAAATATAAATTACACACTGCTAAGTATACGTTGTTAATTACTTATACATGGCAGAGTTAGAAAAGAGACTAAATTGAAAGTAATTAACTGTTTGTACTTAGTGGAGATGAGGCAAAATTAAAAGAAAAACATTATTTTTATCATTAAAGCAAGCGTCTTACAATTAGTACATATGTATTGATTATTCAGAAAAAAGTTTATCATAATGAGTTTATAGTTAAAGAGTATGGTTGTAGTAGGTAGGAAATAGGACTGTTCTCTACCTACCCGGCCTAATAATTAAAAATATTATAAAATATATCACTTCCCTACACAAAAACTTGTCCTTATAACAGGTTAAAATGTGACATGCCTGTTTCAATCGTACTTTATACAATTTGTATGAAGTTTTATTAAAATAGTTACGTTAGAACGTAAGATATCGGTAAAAACGTTGTTTTCTTATTATAAAGATTTATGTCCGCTTTAATAAATTCAGCAATCTTTATCACTTCATAGCGATGTTGATGTTAGTTTCACTAAAACAAAAAAAAATATATAAATATATAGGTATATATACATATATTTAAAAAATTTGTATGTCTCACTGAATGGATTATGTTGGAATTTTTTCCCGTCCTAAAATTCCAATTTTACATTTGAAGTTTACATTTACGCGAGCGATGCGCGCGAAAGCTTGGGCAAAGTTGTCCGAAGAACTCATCCTAGTCATTGGTAAAATGAACTTGTGTACCAAATTTCAACTAACTCTGTCATCTTTTACTCACGGTTTGTTTTTGTTTTTGACGGTAGGTTTTGTGACGGTGGGTTGTGTGACGGTCGTTTTTTCGGATTCACTCCCGGGCTCCACACGGTGTAACGTGCCATACGGAAAAAACAAAAATATAAAATGTATGCTCCACTGTAATAATTTACTAACTCGTCTTATCCTAATTTTGAATTATTATTTTACAGCTGATGTTTAATGTCTTTGTTATTTTGTTTGTTACAGAGGAATTTAAACGTAAAATGGTTCCAGTGTACGCGGGATTTGAAGTACGTACTTTTAAGGCACTCCGTCAAAATGGTAAATAACTACTTCCTTTCATACATTATTATTTCAAATTTATTTTTTTCTCTCTTTTTTTCGTTTTATTTGTATGTTAAACCTTTAATCGTACATTGTTACAAGTAATCGTGATATAAATGGCATGGTAATCATGATGTGATAAACTGTCCATTGACAGCACTCACATTTCAAATTTTTTAAGCTGACAGCAGTCTTTATTTTAGGTTATAAATTTGAAAAAAAACGTTCTTGCTTTCAAATATTTCATAGCTTAGATTTGGAGACATGAGTACTTCATTGGAATTGAGATCTCGCTTTGAAATCTAGTCATTTTAGCGATTCTATCCATTATGTAGTTTGTTTGATGGGAAAAGTGATGCAAATTAAAAATTGTTGTAGTTTTATATTCTTTAATTGGTTATAAAAGTAATTCGATGTTGTGATATTTTTCCCCCATCTTGATTATTGCAATGATCCTAGGCAGTGGTGTATCTAGTGTGTCTGGCGCCCCCCTGGCGCCGCTGGCGCATGCTAGCCATGCCACCTGCTTGGTACACCACTGATCCTAGGAGATCGCAAATGTTAGCTGCCTTTTAATTCCTTTTAGACCCATCAAATCAAGAGGAGAAGCAATGTTTCCTATTAAGAATAAATTACACGTGATCATAAGTTATACAAAGTACAAACTCGTTTTCCTTAGTTCCAACAGTACTTCCTTTACTTTTCGATTAGAAGCATTCATTTCGAATTGCAACTTAGCTCTTAAATATTTCTCTTGAATTTTCAAACTTAGTTGAAGGAAGATTGTAAGCATTAGATAGTTGAAGGAGTTTGTGTCGGATGAGATGGAGGGAGACGGTAAAGATAACAAGTTTTAATTAGTTGTGGAAGGCCAGGTGCGTTGCTTAGTGATAACAGCAGTGTAGAGGAACAAGCATCTCCTCTGTTATCACTGTTACTTATTCAGCTGACACACTTCTCCTTCCACTTTCCTTTGCTCTAGATCTCTCTTATCCTCCATCTTAATTAAATTACATTCAAAGCGATGACGCTAGATTTGCCCGAATCAAGAATTTTGTTGCTTCCTGCTTTTTGGTTTGCATTTTTAAGCTAGTTCACGAGTATTCAAATAGAAGGCTGTGAGAAATAAGTCTTGGGAAGTATACGTTTCATCTGTTGAATCACGTTTCAAGGCTACCATTTTTTGGGGGGAAGGGGGGATTTTACACCCAAAGACACAGATCACTTAGTTGGGTCCATTGAACAACCCCAGGTTGGAAGACCAAATTTTTCACATTTGTGTGAACTGTGTAGTCTTAACCATGTCTCAAATCTCAATTTCATATCGAACCAAGAGTATTGATCATGGTTTCCTGGCTAAAACCTGGAGGCACTGCTCTTTTGAGCAGCTTTCAATTTGTTTAAACATTGGTAGGTGAAGACTGAGAGAGGGTGAACCCGCAGAGCGTACTTAAACTGTCAGTCAATTCTTATTTTTACTTTACTTATGCAAAAAGAATTAAGAAAAGTCTGCTTTAAAAGTTCCTTTCTTTTAATTTCAAGTTCAGAATTTTCAGTCACTTGATTTTATTCTATGCGTTCTGCTCTTACAGATACCAGATACCAGCCATATTTATTTTTAATACGGCTACCAGGAAATGTTTTTTGGGGAAAAACTAAAACCCGCAAACAATAAAATATTTGGAATAATCGTTAGATTTATGCGATTTCTACTCTTCAAGATCTTTAAAACGATGTAAAAAAAATGTCATGCTGACTAAACATCTTTTAAGCGTCCGCCATATTGGCCGTCATTTAATATTATGAAGTGTGAAATTTCCAAAATACTTAACCAGTTTTTACAAATCCTAAGTATGTGTAGTAGCACCTGTGTGCCGAATAGCGTTTAAATCAATCAATGTTTAATCTAGATATCGTTAGACAAACACAAATACGCAAACAAACTTTTAAAATCTCGTCACTATGAATGTTCAAAACGTCAAAGCCTTAGTAGTTCCTAATCTTGTATGACTAAACTGCTTTGCCTTTAAGTACTTTCTTTGTTATTTAAGTATAACCAATACAATTATAAACGTTTTCAAGCTCGCTGTGGTCGCCTTTCTAGACATAGGCCTTATCATATTTTCTTTGTATTTGTAGGAATTTTTACTTAATAAAGCTTTTGCAGAGGCGCTATTCTCGCCTGTACAGTGGTCCCTTACTTTCGTTGTAATGTATATAATCTATACAAACATAAAAGTTCTTTCAGTATCGCTAAGCTCGCCTGTTTGCATGTTGGAAAAAGGTATAATAGAAAAATGTGTTATTTTAAGATACAACGGCTGCGAAAATTTGAAACATGCAGATTCGCTACGCTCGCCTGTCCATATAAGCTTAGTATGCTTCAGAGACATATCTTATCTGGAATCTACTTATAGAAATTCCTTTGAAACTACTTATAACATGTTATAAATATATGAATTTTGCTCTCTTATCAGCATATTTATTTTCAATATGGACCTCAGGAAACTTTTTTTGGGGACAACCTATATATTCTTAATCATTATAAGCTTAAAATTGTTTATAACATCCTCATTTCGGCCAAATTTGTTTTTCATTTTATAGTTATTTAATTTATTATAATAGTTAAATATTCTTTTCATATTCTTCAAGACCTTTAAAACTATGTACAACATACAATATATACTATGTATAACATACAACATGCCATGAAACCATTTACCATGAAACATTTCTTTTGGGGAGAAACTTGCATGTTTTTAATCTACCTGAAAAAATAGCTTTAAAATTATTTGTAACAAGCTATACAAATACAAGTATTATCCTTTTTTTCTACCATATTTAGGCCATATTTGTACTCAAAATGCCGGCAAAGAATGAAAAAGTTTGTAATATTAGTTACGTATTATTTCCCTACTCTTCAAAACTTTCAAAACGATGTATAACATGGCATATTGACTATAACCATTTGGTTAAGTCGTCCACCATATTGGCCGCCATTTTGAAAATATCAAGTGTGGAATTTTAATAGTTACAAAATCTTGTTCTATACTTAAAGACCTTTAAAACTATCCATTAAATGTAATGTAGACTAAAATCTTTTTATTGTCGTCCGCAATATTGGCCGTGATGTTGATGATATTAAACGTGAAATTTCCGAAAAGTGTACAGTTGTCACAAATGGTGAGATGTACTTGTACGCTGAATTTCGTTTAAATCATACGATTTTTACGCCAGACATAGACAAATAAGCGTTTAAAATCCCAAGTTTCTGAAATGAATAAATCACGCTCATTTAACTATAATATTATAAACATTTTTAGTTACTCATAATTATTGATATCAGCCGAGTCAGAATATAAAAATATTGGGCACAGAATCCTACTCCGATTTTGTTCAACAGATTGTAACCTACATGTATTAGGGTTCTATCCCTAAATTGATGGGTTATATCTCTAAATGGAAAAATAAAGGACATAACAGTGTGATCAAACAACGTTTCAAGGTAAATAAAATCTTCCCATCATCCTCTGATAACTAACAGTAGGAAAGGAAAGAAAAAGTAAAATATTTATTAAACTTAGTGGAAAGTTAACAACTATAAGCGATAAATTTTTCATGCTACATTTTTTAAAAAAAAAAAAACTAACTAGTTTTGTAAATATTAAAAAAAAGCTTCAGAAAAAATTATCTTTTCAAAAATATAATGCAAAGACAATATTTATCCAATCATTTGGATACAGGGCTCAGTGGAGTGTATCCAAAGGGTCAACTAAGGTTCTAACCCTTTATCTTTATTTTTCTAGGGTGTAATATATATATATATATCCTAGCAATATGTAGGTCGAAAGGTCAGTACGATAGAAGAGGAAATAGCGTCCACTTATTCAACCTGACCCAAGATAATAAGGCCTTCCTACTCCAGCCCTAAAAGATAATGAGAGCATACAAGTGAGGAAATGGAAGTCCAAATGCATTTTCACTGTATTAAATTTATCATAGAAATACATTTTTTATGTGCTTTTTACTTCACGTTATTTCAATGTTGGTAATAGAAATAGTTGATATGAAATTTATCACTAACGCCGCTTACTCTTTCCTCTAAATTATCTATTGTATTAATTTATGATACATGTACAATAATTATAAATAAAACAACTCATTTTTTAAAAATGTTGCTTATTGCTTTTTAGTGTTAGTCTGAAATAGATATATATGTATTGATTTAATGAAATGTATCATGTATGTATTTAGAATTATTTATTAATACTCAAAGAGCAGCCCCAGTCAACTCTGTCGGAATTCTTTCAGTAAATAATATTTAAATGAAGTTTTGTTTATTCTAAAATATCCTTTTTTTTATATTTGTTATTGTAATATCCCCTATTTTGTGCTCCCTTTATGCGAATTGTAGGGGTTTCATTAGTTATAAAGTATAGTCTATAGGTAAATAAAATAATTGAAACTGTTGAAAAAGTATTGAGAAAATAAACTACTAGAGTTTTTGGCGTTAACCCCGAATTCAGAGCTTAAAATCATTTCATAGGTGTGATTTTTCTGAATAAGTATATGATTTTTTTTTTTTGTCGATATTGGCCACGCGTGTCAGAACTATTTTAAATTTAAGAATATCATAACTTTAAAATCCGTCAAACACAAGATCGATTTTCGCGAAATCCCATTTTTTCTCTCTTTAACATACTTCGTTTATGAAAAAGCAATTAGTTAAGTAGCAATATTAAAATTAGTCTTCATTAGGGCGTATTTGCCACGAGGAAAAGGAACGATCAGATGGAGAGCAAATCTGGCATAAAAAGGAAAATATTAGATGGAGAGAAAATTTGGCATAGAGAGCAGGGAAATATTAATATGAGTGAAAGCTATATATAAGTGAGTACTATTAAGTGAGCACGTATCTTTTTCTAAAAACAAAATCTGTTCTTAAAGTAATTAGACCGTTCATTTGTGTGGCACATAGCTTCCTAAAGTCCTATAATTGGATGAATGGTCACATGGATCTTTTTATTCCCAGTCGAGTCACATAAAAATATGATTGAGCGCATCTGGAAGAAAATGGAATGGGAGCAGAAAGTTGAAATTAATATGGGACCAACAGTGAACTAATTATGACGTACCCTCCAAATAACATTAAAATCGAATGAGTAGTTTTTAAGATATAGTGCTTCGAAAAAATGTTAAATGACAGACCGACGAACAGCCATGAGTCCAATACTGTTTTTGATGTCTGAAACGGATTTCTGTCTAGGAATGCGAAGACATAAAAAAAATTTCCTTCAGAGTGACTAGAATGCTCCCATTCCTTCCCATCGGTTAGCTCGGAAAAAAACACCTGTTGATGGAATTAAAAAATATAATTATTTGCAGTGTTCTTAAATATTTTTTTTTTAATTAGTCTTAGTATGGAACATACTATAAAAAAACGGAAAATTTATTTAAAAATAAACACACAATATAACACCAAAACAAATCTTTTCAGAACGAAGAAAACGACTCTAAAACCACTGGCAAAGTCAAATGTGAAGCCGAGGATTCTCAGAGTTCTCAAGCGTATATGTCTAGTACGCTGAAGCCAGGAAGTGACAGAATGAGCCGAGAAGAGGCGAGTGATACCACGAAAAACAATAAGAGAGACAAAGGGAGTGCTTCTAACAAATTCGAGGATTTTAAAAGCCAAACTGTGAATGCCAAAGATAGTATCGGTTTAAATCCTGAAAAGGTAAGATCTCTTCAAGAATGATCGCTTCGATATACGAGTGACTTAAAAAAAAAGTTTCAAAGAAAATATTTTTAAAAAATAATAAACTCTGAACTCTTTACTCGCGTTTGCTTTTTAAACAAAACTTTTCTTAATGCTGCTGGATTCCTTTACTATTATATTAATACTCTGATTCAATCTAATTTGCAGTTAAAGTTACTTTATAACTAAACTCCTATTGTTTTTTCCGCTTGAGTTAAAGCTTTTGGAAGTATTCGGTGGGGGCGTACCTTTGAGCCTTGGGACTTAGAGAAAAGAATTAACTGATCAGATCGAAAGGGGCTGTAGCACCAAGGTAATAGTAATTAGGGTTTCGACTACTTTAGACTCCTGTGAACTCTTATTCACTAGGATTAATATCTACTAAATATCGGCAGCAATAACTACTTTTTCCTAAAGATGAACTAGAAAAGTGTTGAGTGATGGAATTAAGAAGATTTTAATACTTGATGTGACAAAGATTAACCGAAGTTCAAGGAGTAGGGGGTGAAATGAAACATATTATAATGAATTACAAATGGCTTCCTTATAAATTAACCATGGCACTCCTAAGAGAAACCTTTGACACACTGCCTGACTCCAGTATTATTTACCTTTTTAGAGCCTTACAAGAAGTTAATTGTAGCTAACGAGATTTAGCGGTTCTTCCTTCAGATAATAAACTTTAAGCACTAAATTGCTCTAATTCAGTTTTATTTTCTTACTTATTTATTCCTCGGTGTTACAGTCCCCGTCGGGCCTGGGCCTGACCAATTATAAAGCCTTCAAGGTAGTTCCCTTGAGTACACCATCGCCGAATGCCCGCAGGCCCAGCTGTCTCGCAGTCACATCATTTCCTCCACCCTCCACCTTATCGATTTAACGCTGCCTCTTCTTAGCTTCTTCACTATACTTTTTATTCCGGCACTCTCTCGACATTGCCTACCCACTTTAATTGCTTTTTTGGCATTTCTTAGTTTCATTTGGCAGTTGGCCTTCTTTGCTTCTGTTATTATATCAAGGTGTCTTTAAAGCTCAATTTGTTCTCAGCTAGAACGGATTCTCCAGACTCGGTCCTTCTAGAAAGCCTCAAATGTTTTACTGAGGATTTTCCTCTCCAGCCTTTGCCCCATTTCCTTCTCTTCCATGTTATTGAGCGTCCAGGTTTCCACACCATACAAAACAATCGGGCGCACAAATACAAGTACTTTAATTCTGGATAACTTGTCACTCTACTAAGACCAGCAATTTTGAGGCTGAATATGCGATGCTAATTATTTTACCCGAGATCGTGGACTTGCTGGAACATGCTCAAACATAAAATGTACTTTTTCTGATCGGTTTCTACCGATCAGATGTTTCTACGGATGTTTGGTTTTCGTTCTAACATCCTTGTTATCCCTCTCCTGGTCGTGGGCGTTTGCCGTATAAAACTGTAATTGGTTAACCAACCAATACAAATTTGTCTATTGTTAAAAAACCGATTCATTTTGCTCCTTTAGTTTTATTTTATATGCAGCAGGTGTAAAATGCGGCTATTCATGCTCAATATTATCGCTCAAATATTGCATTATATTTCCTTGTATTGCAATTCTTAATATTGCACATTATTTTTCTCGTTCTCCCTTCACGTACAATATTGTTGCACAGTATATTGTACATCTTCAGAATTTGCATGAAAAATATTTATATTGCACACTAAATCAGCGCAGCTTTGGTTACTTAGTTCAACAAGCACGCTGTGAGATAAAACATTTTCTTATGTAGCTATCGCTCTATGCATCAAGCTTTATGCAACAGAAGAAGAAAAGTTGATCAACAATTGATGAAAAGTACAAAAATTCAACCAGTACAGTTATGCAAATTCATTATTCGATTTTTGTTGCATATTATCCAAAATTATAATTCAATTTTTAAGTTTTTGGTAGTTTTCATACTACGGAAAGTTAAATTTTAATTTAAATCAAATTATAATTATTATTAACTACGGGAAACAGACAGTGAAAAATAATTAATTAATTATTTTTCACTGTCTGTTTCCCGTAGTTAATAATAATTATAATTTGACCAAAATTATAAGTAAATGGATTGCACATAGTTTTACAGTTTTATGTTATTTAGCCGCGGGGACGCTTTAAAAAATGATAATTACATGTATTAATATTATATAAGCTTTATGAAAATATAATTATGTATATTTTAGTTGAATTACATACAATCCCTTTTTTCCCAAGATTAGCCATTTTAAAAATAACCGATCATTTATAACCGTCAGCCGTCGGTGTGCTTAAAAAATAACAGACATTATTAAGTGGTCTATAGACACTCAATGTTATTACCCAATAAAAGTGCAGAATATATTGCTTAACAACTTTTCATTAACCATAGACACTCAATGTTTTTGCCCAATGATATTGCAAAATTTATTTTACAAACTTACAATATCCATATAGATACTCAATGGTATGGCCCAATAATATTGCAGACTATATTTATTGTTCTACCTTCCATGATTCATAGATTATTGCCCAATAATTTTGCAGAATTAATTGTACTAACTTACATTACCCATTGACGCTAAATATGATTGCCCAATAATATTGCAGAATATATTGTAAAACCTTTTAATATACTACCCTCTTTTAATATTGTACATTGTACCCATAGACTCTCAATGTTATTGTCCAATACCATTGCAGAATAAATTGTATATCCAATAGTCGCTCAGTCGTACAGTATCAACTAATATGCAATTATATTGAGCGTGAAAGAGCCGCTTCAAGCTCGTCTCTGTTCAATCATTAGAAACCGGCTACACCTTTTTAGTTTTTCACACAAGTAGGTCTTTTGTGTTAATTAATATAATCTCTGATTTCTCTAATCTGATATATTAATAAATAATTTCGATAACTCTTATTTTAAACCTGATTTCTAACATAATTCCGAATATTAGAATGAGTTTACAGAACTACCCTACAATCCATACCTAAATTAAATTATATTTGTTTCTTTTGAGTCTTAAATATGAAGTCCACATTATCATATTTCCCTCATTTTGTTCACCATCAATCTAAAAATAAGGAAAAAGAAAAAAAAAAAAAAAAAAAAACTATAAATTCTGTAAGCATTGAAGGGACATGAAAAAAAAGTCGCCCCCATTCAAAAAAAGAAAGACGGGCCATTTCCCCCTTAATATTTCAATCACTCGACATTTTCTTAATTAAAATTTATGTACCCTGCATAATTTATGGGTTAACCAGTTATAAATTTAGATGACTTAAAAATCTGGGACAAAAACACAGACAGTTAAAAATAGTTATGCACCGTGTAATTGTACATATTTTATTATTTCTATTAATAGGCTATTTGACTATAAAAGGGGTTTAGCAAACTTTATTCTTATTAGAAGCAAGAAGAACCCGCGAGCAGAATTAGTAATTGATAATCAATTGCTGCTGATCAATTGCAATGATTGATCAGTTTCATGTAAACAAATATCTACAATTGCGTATAATTTCAATATAGGTTCGATTTGATTTCATTGATTAGTCTTAAATGGGCTTTGATGATCAAGTCCAGCTCTATACCAATTGATTTGTCTTGATATAACTTAATTCTTAAGAGAATTAAGACAATTGCCCTCTAACTTGGTTAATTGTTACGCAGTAAGTTCTTCTTCTAGTTTCGCTCTTACTCCCTTGGTCAGAAATATCTTGGAATTAGTCTATAAAAACGCCGTGACATCACTGGCTGTCAGCTCATCTCTGTCCAATTATTAGAAACCGTGTCAAATTTTGTTGTCAAATTTGCTTCCCATGCTCATGATAAGTCCAGTAAATGAGATCATGTCTAATTCTATATCCATTCTCATTAAAAGTCCAGTAACCATGCTGAAACCTCAAATGTAATTGGGTGTACTCATAGCTTGATTAGTTTGCTAGCTTAATTAATTTCGAAAGATTAAACATTATTCAATAAAGATGAGTTAGCACTGTTAGCATTAAATTTCGTCAAGTGAGCTGCATTCGAGCTATAATAAAGTGGGTAAATGGAAGTTTTTACAAAGAGACTTTTAGGGGAATACCACCCTTTAATAAAGGAATTAAGACATTATGATTTTGCTTCCTAGCTTACCGAAGGTAACGGAAGCTCTGTGATCGTTCTGAAGAGTGAAAATATTTTAGGTCATCGATTTCAAAAATTCCAAGACAGAAATCCGTTCCAGACATCAGGAAACATTTTCAGTTCCGTGTTTGTCTGTCGGTCTGTCACACGCAGATAGGCCCAGATAATTTTCGGTTGAATATTGCACGGTAATATTAATATAACGGTTGTCTGCGCTCTTTAAATTTTGCTATATTGAGACTTTATTTAATACATGTAAAAAATCAAAACAATTTTGAAAGATTTAAAAAACGGGGGGAAAATTAAATAAATTGGATAATAATGGGGTTTAAAAGCAAAAAATCATTAAATTTTTCGCAATAGGACGCGAAGAAGCTATGTGCCACATTAATTGGGAGAGTATTTTTATGAGTCTCAGTACAGAACAGATAGGCACCTCCACGAACCTTTTATCTAGAGAAAGATTGACGACGCATGATGAAGTAAACCATTTAAAATACAATTTACGAGAAGAATCTCGTTAGAATAATCTAACTCTAAAGTAACGTTATCTATCAGTGCTGCGAAGTTGACAATCTTAACTTGGATTAAGTTATTAACTTATCTTAACTCTATTATTGGATAATTGAGTTTTCTTCAGGATCTTTTGTACGTGCTTGCATGCATTTTTATTATTTTTTATTTATTTTTGTGTCCTTGTTATGTCCTTTTTAAGCAGATATAACATGGCCTAATAAGAGATTTTATGTTTTCTTAAAATTGCATTAACCAATTATTCTTATCACCGCATACTGCTTAACTACATTGGGTTGTTAGTCCACCTAAAATTCTTTTTAATTCTTTTATATCTAATGCGAACACAATAATATCCAACTCAAAGACTTAGATGTGTAAATAACCAAAGTATTTAACTTTGGCAAGCGATAAATTTATGAAGATAGATGTTAAAAGACAATCCGAATCGCATGATTTCGTTGCTTACCTGCGTCAAATTGTTCTTGCTTAGTTAAGAAATTAATCTTGCTCATCCTATTATTTTTTATTAATTTTTGGAGATTTAATAAGAAAGAATAAGAACTATTATCTTGCTTTTGAGAGTAAGTGCTTTTGAATGACGAAGGTCTTACATATATGTTAATAAATGTTTTTAGAAAGCTGGGCAATTGTGAGTAGTCAGAACTGACAGAATGTACAATGTTTACTGAACTTCCATCAGAAGGATGTGCAATTTGTGTATCGTCAGAATTGACAGAATGCAGTTGTTTTACTAAACTTTCTTTTGGAAGATGGCCAATTGTATGTAGGCAGTATTGTCGTCCTTCCTAAAGATTTAACTTGTTTTGACTGAACTTCCTTTTTAAGTGATACCTTCTGAAGGATGTGCAATTGTGTATATTCAGAACTGAAAGAATGCAGTTGCTTTACTAAACTTTCTTCTGAAAGATGGCCAATTGTGTATACTCAGTATTGTCGTCCTTCCTAACGAGTTTACTTGTTTTTACTGAACTTCCTCTTAAAGAATTACCTTCCTTCTGAAGGATGTGCAATTGCGTATATTCAGAACTGACAGAATGTACAATTTTTACTGAACTTCCTTCTGAAGGATGGGCAATTGTGTATAGCCAGAACTGACGGAATGCTGTTGTTATAATAAACTTTCTTCTGAAAGATGACCTACTGTGTGTAGTCAGTATTGTCGTCCTTCCTAAAAATGTTATTTGTTTTGACTGAACTTCCTTTTAAAGTGTTTCCTTCCTTCTGAAGGATATGCAATTGTGTATAGTCAGAATTGACGGAATGAAGTTGTTTTACTAAACTTTCTTCTAAAAGATGGTCTGGTCAATTGTGTATTGCCGTGCTTTCCTAAGATTATACTTGTTTTTACTGAACTTTCTTTTAAAATGTCAAAAGTAGTTTAATTACATATTATACAAAACTTATCAAAATTAATTGTATTTCCTCTTTTTGTTCCAGGTTTTCAAACATACATCCACAGCGTTCTACACGATTTATGACGTTGATAAAGAGTAAGATTTTATTATTAACTTTATTAATTTATTTTATCATTAACTCTATATATGCTCCAGAAAAGACAGGGAGCTTTCTGTAAAATCCCACAGTAATAATCAGTTGCACGGTACCTTTACGGGCAACTCACTTGATGCCTGCAATTGGGATTCACAATATTTCAGACACGATCCCCTCCGATCCGGACGATTTATATTTATTGTACAACGGAAATGACAAAGTTTAAGGAAACATTATTGTTAAAATTAACATCTGAATTAAAAGTCAACTGTGGTAAAACAATTCCCTTAAATGTATCATAAGAATTTGACTGTATTATAATAATTAATTATAAGTTTAAAATGAGACCACAATTATCTGAAAAATTTGGACGAAATGTATGCTGGTCAAACATTGGCCTGATGTTTTATAATTCTAGCCATAATTAATGATTTAACATAAATATACCCATCTTAAATTAATCTGAATCAAATAAAAATGTAATTGGATGCAGTTTGAAATACATTTTTTATTGATATTATGTCAATTTGGCTTTTTCCCCTCTGATAACTTATTTTTTCCTCATGATTATTTATAGGCAATTATTAAAGCATAGCTATTGATTGCTCTTTCTGGCGGCACTTCGCTAATACAAAAAAAGGAATATGTATATCTATATATATATATAAAGAATAGTATTTCCCTTTTTTCTGCCTATTTCTCTGCAGACATAAATTAGAAGAATGAAAAAAATCAAGATAAATTACCTAACGCTATTTTTTCTGTTCTTTTTTCTGCCCCGCCCTCTATGAAAAATCTATATGGAATGGACTAGGCTTTTTTTCTTCTATCATACTTATCAACGCTGTTTCCTTGTGGGAGAAAAGATTAAAAAAAAAATATCAGGAATGAGTTATGATAGTGTTTTAATCTTGACTTCTATATTACTGTTTTAATAACTCACGTTTATTAATATATTATATCTGTGTATGAAGTTAAAACGGTTATCAAATAATATACTTTTTGCGTCAAGTTATCACGGATAAAAAATGTTATTTTAAAAGTAGCTTAAAAGTGATTAAAAAATGCTTGCATCTTATCTTGATGTCGCTTAAGATTAGTTTATGTAATGACCATAAAATAAATGGTAAATATAGCTCAAGAACATTTAAGAGTTCTTGCTTCTAAACTTATTATATATCTAAACATTAAGTGGCCTATATCTACTGAGTATCTTTTAAAATATATTTTAAAAACTGAAAAGAGTTCTTCTATCTTAACTTTGTATCGCTAAACAGTAAACATCAGGACAACTAAGTAGTATCTGTAAAATGTAGCTAAGAATAAAACAAGAAGAAACTTCTAAAGAAGTTAAACCCCTAAAAAGCTCCGAAAAGAGTTTTTCCATCTTAACTTCGTATCGATAAGCAGTAAACACGGTGTAAAATCTACGAAGTATTTTTTAGCAATAGCTTGGAACACTAAGAAGTTAAGATTTTTTTTAAAAAAGCGGAAGTTCGCTAAACAGAAGGAACCATGTAACATTTACATAGTATTTTTTTAAAGCTATTAGCTATCTTTTAAAAGTTTCCCTAAGAACTCTGAAGGTAGTTCTCTCGCAAAATTTCGATGTTTTTTGAAAAAATGGCGCCGAAAATTGAACACTTTCCCTAATTGATATATATATTTATAATCTACTCTTCAATACCTTTCATTTGATACCCCACCCAAAATTTAAAAGAAATATTTATTTTCGTGTGACATGAATTATCCGCCATCTTGGATTCCCAGTAAATCAGATCAAATTGCTAATCTTATTTTTTCTATGGCCCACCAGACCACACATATTGCATATTTTTCTATATTTTTAGTATGAGCGGAAATACGATTTTAAGGGGGGGACACGCAAAATTTCGATGTTTTTTGACAAAATGGCGCCGAAAATTGAACACTTTCCCTAAGTGATATATATATTTGTAATCTACTCTTTAATACCTTTCATTTGATACCCCACTTAAAATTTAAAAAAAATATTTTTTTCGCATGACGTGAGTTATCCGCCATTTTGGATTTGAACAGCTGATAATTTTGAGTTCGCTATATTTTTCCTGTGTGCGCGTCAAAACGATCTTTAATATTGGAAAGTTTCCCGTTTGTATCTCTTTTTATTCAAAAGTTATTGGAACCGTACAGAGTGACAGACAGACAGACACATAAACGAAACTATAAGGGTTTCTTTTTTTGGTTTTACCAACGAAACCCTAAAAAGAGTTCATACATCTTTACTTAGTATTACTAAACAGAAAAAGATTATAAGATACCTAGAGATTATCTATTCAAAATTTGCATTAAAACCCTAAATGGAGTCCCTAAATCGTATAAACCTTTCACAAAACTGTCGGGTGATGGTTTTTAGGGTTACTTTCATACGACTTCCCTTTTTAAAATGCAAACTTAAATAATTAAATCAAAAAGGGTTCTTTTACCTAAATTATCTAAAACTCTTTTAAATTCTACATCAAAATCTTTCAGATGTTTTTAAAAAATGTGCTACCCTAATTACAATGTGTCACTTAGAATTACTCATCCATCACACAAAATCTTTGGAAACCTTTCTAATATCCGAAATGTTAAAAATGTTTACTTTTAGAGTGTGGCCTTTGCCAAATCGTTCTCGATCTAACTCATTTTCATCCTACAGGCAATATGTCTGCTTATTTTACACCAGGAGACGTCACACTAGGATTCCGGTATCCGATTCACAATTGCGATTCGTGTTTGAGATTAAAAAGTATAAAAATTGAGTCGCTTGGCGGCTTCTTCCCATAACTCTCCCCACTTTTGCATCCAGTTGCCGACTCTTTTTTATTTAAAAAATAGCAATAAAGTAGAGTGTGAAGAGATTTGGAATCAATAGTTTGAATGAGCCCTCATAGTATTTAACGTAACATCAGCCCTTTGATGTAACATTGGCCAACAATTCTTAGCAGCTGGATTTGAGAATCACCAACCGGAATCGTTGTCTGAACTTGCCTCTAGAATCTATGATTCGGATATCGGATTCCAGAATCTCTAATGTGAATAGGGCCTAAAGGCCACTTTACACTATGAGATTTTGTCTCACAACTTTCCGTGTGACTAAATCATACACAAAAATCTTTTTTTGTGCAGATATGAGAAATCATCAAAACACCACTAAAAATAATATTTTTTAGTGGTTTTCAGATTATAACTTGCAAAACATTCTATTCACGCAAAAAGTGATTTAGTAGTAAAATAATAAGGAGAAAGTAACCTTCAATTTATGTCTATTACATGTTTTTGTACGTGGTATGGTTTTCATGCAAATAGGAGAGTTGACATATCGGGAAAACCGTTAATTTTTTAAAAAAAAAGACCAGTCATGCACCATGTCTTAATGAGCGGATTTTCAAATAAATCTGCGTATTATTGGCTTATGATAATATACGAATATTATGGTTTAGAATTTGAATGGGTGAAAAAAAACCATGTTTTTATGCTATTTTTGTGTTTTTCCATTTTACCCCCCTCTTATATGAAAATATGTCAAAAGTGTACATAACAACAATTAATATTCTCCTAAAGAGCTTTCCAACGACATGCATCTTGAAGGGTATATACTATTTTGACTTTGTACCCCGCACCCTTGTGTACGTATTATTTTTTTTCACCCATCCAAATTCTAAACCAAAATTTTCGTATATTATCATAAGCCAATAATTTGCAGATTTCTTTGAAATTTCGCGCATTAAGTCATGGTGAAGGGGGCCTGGGTGGCTCGGAGGCTAGAGCGCTCGCCTTGCGATAAAGCAAGTTAAGCAGCATCGAGCCGGGTCAGAAGATGACCGCAGCTCTGGGTTCCATTCCCGGACCAAGCCCCCGTTCAATGTCTACCCAGAATTGTTTAAACAAGTGGGAAGCTCCTCGAAAGAGTGGCGCCACCAGGTTTCGGCCTGGAAACCATGACGATGACACTCCTGTTTGTAATAGAACTAGGAGGGGAGTCATGGTTAACCATATTTTCACACTAGTGTGCGAAAATTTCGGTCCCTAACCCGGGTTTGATGTATGGGCCCACCTAAGTGGCCTGCATCTTCGGGTGTAAAAAGCCCCCCGGAATTTAAAAAAATAAATAAATAAATAAAAAAGTCATGGTGCATGACTGATCTTTTTTCAAAAATTACCGGTTTCCCCGATATTTAGGAGATTGGCGTGAAAACCATATGACGTACACAAAAATGTAATAGGCATAAATTGAAGGTTATTTTCTCCTTTTTATTTTACTACTAGACCACTTTTTGCGTGAATAGATTGTTTTACAAGTTATAAGCTAAAAACCACTAAAAAATATTATTTTTAGTGGTTTTTTGATGATTTCTTATATTGGGGGAAATTTTGTTGGAAAACTTCGGATTCGTATTCAGCTTTAACTTAGCCCCCCAAAAACATAAAATAAACCACTAAAAACAATAATTACACCAGAACTTTCCACTTCAAACTACCATTTGATTGGACTATGAGTCATATGACTTGGCGGTGAAAACTATATTTTATAGGAAACAAAAATTAACTTTAAAAACAAAACAAACAAGTGAACTATAACCTTTATTCTTTGTAGAAGTTAGAAGTAGCCTAAAGAAACCTACCATATTATGATATATGGTGATCACACGAAAAATCATAACAAAAATTGGACGGTTCCTATTCCTTGTGACTGACGATATGATTTTCTAATTGACTAATCATATACAAAATCAAATCGTATTGACAGTTTTAAATTAGCTTGTGACAAAATCATAATGGAAGTCATAACGAAAATCACATAGTGTTAAATGGCCTTTAGACTCAAATTTAGAGTAAACAATAAATGTTTCATTTATAATTCGACTGCTAAATGTTAAAAAGGATATTAGCTAGAAGCTCTTGAATTAGATACATTAGCTATGACTGCCAAAATATAGTTTCTACCTTATCCATGCTTGAAACCATAAACATGTATTCATTCTTTTGCTTAGTTTCGTTCACTTTCCGTCTAGTGTAAAACGTATTTGTTTTACTTAAATTATTAAATTGTACAATTTGGGCTAGTTTGCTTAATTTTATAACAGCTTCTTTTTATTTTCAGCCACCATATGCCAGTGCGGTTGAGTTGGTCGTCAAAAGTTGGCGCTTCGACACTTCAATCCGCCGGCTGGTGCGGGTCTACGCACCGTTTGGTGATGGTGGCAGAAAACGATATATACGTGAGGCATTCGCCTCTTGACGCCACTGATCATCGGGTCACCACGACTGGTTCCCCTAAACTTATATATAACGGCGTACCAGACTGGCTTTATCAGGGTAGATACTACTTTAATACTTTATAATTAATTTATTATTCATATTACTTATTATTTACTTATAATCAATATTCATAATATTAATTTGATTAAGGAATAAAGAAAAACGTCTCTCTCACTCTCTCTCTCTCTCTCTCTCTCACTCTCCACAAATAGAAACTTTATTGGACAAAACTAGCTTTCAACCACTAGTGGCAAAAATTTGTGAATTTTATAAGCTGTTGTTCCGGGTGGCCAAGGCTTAATATTTTACGCCTTGGTAAGATATGCTTTGTTGCTTGGGGTCTACAGAGTAAATGTTTTCCAAGACCGTTCCTCATAAAGTCCTTCGTGGAGCGAGGCTGCGCTGACATTATTTTGTTTTTAAAGCTTATTGATGATGAATATGAAATTATATTTTTTCTCAGACAATGAACAGCTCAATGTCTAGGTGGTCCGTATATTTTCTTGGTTTAATAAATAAACAGACAATAACCCATGTCCAAAACTGTTTCATTTCTGAACTGTCTGCCTTTGTTAGAGTGTGGTAATCTATTAATTCTTCCATTGCCGTTCTATTGATTCTTCCACAATTTAGTTACAATTTCCTTTCCAGGTGGACCGAAATACCGTCAGGTTTTGTTCAATTATGCATTTTGCTGCAACTCTGTTTTAAAGTTTAGCGTTTTACACTACTATAGTTTGAAACATAGTTTATGTTCACAACGAACAAAACAATTATATAATCATATTTTTGTACTGCTCGTTAGAGAAAGTGGACATCAAACATTTTCGTTTGATGCACACAATGCTTCTTTCTACTTTAAGCAAAGAAGTTTCGGACGAAACAAGTAATGACTTACTATCTAGCTGAGTTCGTTGCAAAACTTACTGCAAGAGCTATGTCTACACGCAATGTTTTATCGAATGTCTTGATTGATCAAGATAAAACGGATCAGACACAGTTGCGTGTGAATGGTAAACGAAAAGTCTTCCTTGATTATCAATGTTAGATGTCTTGATCAACTCACCTTTAAGTTAGATTTATGTAAAACCTTAGACACGTGAAGAACTAACGAATCCATAAATTGTTCTATTTTCTTTCCAATAATGATATCTTTGTTATTCACCATAAGTTTTATCTTATCAGGTGTTTTAAGAGTGAGGTCCAGGATCCATAGTACTTATTACAGGAAAATATAAACAGGTTGCCCGATAAAATAAAAGCCTTGTTCAAGACCAGTAACATAAGGATGTTAATTTAGTTTTTAAAATAATGCGAAATAAGTAAATAGATTTAGTAAATATTTATGTTTGGACGTTGTCCAATGTCTAAATTGTTAAACTGAACGCCTTTTGTTACAATTTGAGGGATTGGCTTTGCCGAATGGTCAACGAAATCTCATCTAGCCTGAAACTATGCTCAAGTTATTAGTCTGTGGAAGTGGATTTCTTTTGTGTAATTGATATTATTATAGGTATATTATGTAAACAAGATAATATTTTAACATAAGCATAATCCATTGATTTCTTTTGTTATTTTTATAATGATGATAAGTCTGCATAATCTAATGATAAATTTGGGTTTTCTGTTGCATGTACAGAAAACATCCTGAAAGATGGCCAAAGTTGGTGGTGCCCAGAAGACGGCGAACTTCTGCTCTACGCGACGTATAACGACAGCGAAGTAAGCCTGTTCACATTTCCATGGATCGAGCCGGTAGTAGGGAGACCTCCAGCTCAATCGACATACTCTATGAGTTCCTTCCCTGGAGCCTCCACCGTCCGGTATCCAACCGTGAGAAAACACTTAGCCCTTCCACACATTTCTTTCTAAAACATTATTATTTTCTTTACACAATCAGCCATTGTAGATATCTGTATTTATGAATATGTATACTATTCCGAAAAAAGGCATGCACAAATGATCTTTTACGTCTGGTGAAGAGTTATCAGGAACCCCTTGGCTACGAATCTGTATATAAATTTCTACACTTTCTTATTGTTTCATATGAAAGTTTAGTAGAAAGCCTATGAACATCAATGTTAATGAGCCTTAAGCATTCCAGTACATCGTTGTTTTCAAGTGATAAGAGAAAATCCATAAAAATTTCCCTCATGGAAACATAATCGTATCTTAGAAGGCTAGAAATAAACCTTGCAATATCTTCTTTTGTTTTAAATTTGTTCCTAAATTAGTTTTGTTTCTTAACTATCGTTTATTTTTCGAATATTGTGTCATTCCTTTTAAAAGTGAAATTATTTGGAAATAATGAAAGCAACAACTGTTTTCGCTTTCCTAACTTCACATAAATTTTGATCATTGCAACCTAAATGGTAAAGATAAAATTTGCAGCAAATATATTGATGTATGCAATGTTAATTTAACATGATTTTGTACTTAATAAGTTGTTTTAAGCGAGTCCAGATAGTACACGTAAAATAGGCAAAAAAAAAAAAGACAAATGTCGCTCATTCATGAAACTTAAATTAATAATTTGTTTATACTAATTTCGTTAAAGATCCTCTTTCCTCTCCACTGGAAAAGATTGTTCCACCTCCTAAAATGTTTTGGACTCATTAGATATATCTAAGTTTCATGAATGGACAAATTTGTATTTTTTCAATTGTCCCTATTTTATCTGAACTTAGGAATAATTGACTTATTTATAAACACAATTTTTTGGCATTAACAAAATTTGCTAATGCCATTTTCTTAATGCCAAAAAATTGTCAATTCTACAGGCATTTTTTGTTTAATCTAAAACAAAATTACTTGGATAATGTCCCGCGTAATTATTTTTCTTCCATAACCTGATTACGATCCCTGTTTTAATTTTACTTTTAATATCTAATTTTATTTCATATGTCGTTGTTAGCTAAATAAAAAAAAATAAAAAATTAATAACTCGTAAAAATCAGAATAATATTTCAAAACATAATTTTATTTAACAAGTACCAGTTTTCTAATGTTAAAGTAGCTTCCTTGATGTATTACCTATATATAAAATAGATTTTTTATTTTTTTATTATCATTACAAATTGCAGTCATTTTCACAGAAATATTGTGAAATGTCTTTCCTAAGGTTTACAATAAAGTTAAATTGAGCAGAGATAGGTTTATATTCACTCCCTCTGCATATTCTTTTATACGCATTGCAGATAAATCAGATACCTTTTCCTTGAAGATCTGGGATTTATTTTTAAAGAAATAAAAGACATTTTTATTCTAGTTACGTCGTAGTCTTGATCCCTACGAAATGTGTATTTATGGTATAGAATAAAGTGAATATAAACAAATATTATATTTGGTCGTAAATAAGTTGTGAAAATCTCTGGCACGTAGAAAGCATATGACAAAATGCTGGATAAGATCTTCAAATCCATACATCCAAACAAATGATTCATCCATCATAGTTATCTAGGATCCATAAATCCAGTCCATGGAAGGAGTAGCCTATAAACCTGAAAGAAAAGGGTGGAAACATACAAAAAACCAACATTTTTCAGTTTGAAAAATAAAGTGAAGAATAGTCAAAGTATTAAAGAGTGCCTACTCCATTACAATGCAATGTCGTTCCGCCATTTTTTTAAAGCACAATGGGGAAATTTATACGGCTTTGTAGAGAATGGAAAGCCGGGGCTAGGGGGCCGGTATCGGGCCTCCGTCCTAAGGGCTGGGTGGAGTAGTTCACCTCCAATTATACCCCCGACTTCTCTTTAAATCTCAATGAAAAGGGAGCCCCAGGAACCTTTGCAAACCTCTCCGACCATTTCTTATACCTCCACAAATTCTACTCGGCAGGTATTGATTATTCAGCCTTTGCCCTTGCCTTGATTTGAAAATGTCAGTTTTTACAAATGTGGACCATAGATCTTTAAAGGAATGCTTTCTACTCTATAATAAAATATTCTCAGTTATATGGCTTACATATGCGTTTTTAGCCAGTCAAACATAAATGGCTTAGCAGGAACAGCTTTTAGAACACTCTATACTCTATATCAGTGTTTCCCAAACTTTTAACATCTGTGTACCCTTTCTATAATTTTCGTAACACTAAGTACCCCTCGTTAAAAAAAATGCGTATCTATTTTGGTTTCTTTAATTATTTAATTCTATTTTTTCTAATTGTGTCAATCGGGGTATTTCTTTATCGGGTGTTTTTTTTAAAAATGAAATAATATAAACTACTTTCTTTCAAATTTTTAAGTTTTTGGTAGTATTCATACTACGGAAAGATTAAATTTTACTTTAAATCAAATTATAATTATCAATAACTACGGGAGACATATCAAATCGGGTATTTTAAAAAAAAAAAAAATGAAATAATATAAACTACTTTCTTTCTATAAAACGGTTATAATTCGTTCCCGCTTATATTGGAACATTTTCAACCCTCCAGGTTTATCCTTTTTAAAAATGGAAATTAAAACTTTCAAAAGTAATTTGTCCAAAACTAAAGCACCTAAAACCAAGGATTTTGGTCTAATAACGAATGTGAGTCACTTCACTCATTGGGATTTGTCCCACGACTCTAGTTTTCATGGAACAAATCTAACTAGAAATAGGATGAATAAAAAAAATATATATAATAAACATGCGTATACATCAATAAAGAACGAAGTTCCTTACATTTTTCATTAAATATAAATTATAAAATCACACTGCTAAGAACGTATACATTGCTAACTACTTATACATGGCGGAGTTAGAAAAGAGACAAAATTAAAAGTAACGAACTGTGTGTACCTGGCAGAGTTGAGGCAAAATTAAAAGAAAATCATTATTTGTATTATTAAAGCAAGTATCTTACTATAAATATGTATTAAATATAAGAAAAAAGTTGATCACGATGAGTTTATAGTGAAAGAGTATGTTTGTTAAAGGAGTTTGGATTGAAATAGGACTGTTTTCTACCTACCCGACCTATTAATTTAAAATATTATAAAATATATCTCTTCCCTACTCTACAGCTTCTGCTTGTATCAGGGTAAAATTTTACATGATTATATTTTATTTATTTACAAAACAAAGTGACATTTTTGACATATATAACAAAAATAATCAAAACAAGTCAAGTAACAGGCTTCCTTAATAACACTTTTTCCCGTCTTTTAAAGCTTACGTTTACGCGCGCGTTGCGCGTGAACGCTTGGGCGGATAACGTTTTCCGACGAACTCAGCCTGGGCATTGGTAAAATGAACATGTGTACCAAATATCATCTAACTCGGTGATATTTTACTCAAGTTATCGTCATCTGTAGATTTCGTGTCGGATTTAGCGTGACGTGATTTTGGTCGTTTTTTTCGGATTCACTCCCGGGCTTCAGAACGTGCCATAAGGAACTTCGTTCCAAAAATCTAATTTAAGAACAAAATTAACAGGGAAATTAATTATGATGAACTGTTGCCTCAACATGAACAATTTTATCCTTCTCAGGATTAAATTGACTGCGCAGTCAAAGCCCGGTGCACCACGTACCCCCACCAAACTCTTCCCGTACCCCCAGGGGTACGCGTACCACACTTTGGGAAACACTGCTCTATATGATTATCTAGACATTTGGTGCATTCTATCAAGCTAAAAAGCAAAGTAAAATGCTATTGATATAAATTATCCTGATCAATCATTGTTATAAAATAGCACGAAAAATTCTTATACATCTCACAAACACAATAATTTATAAAAATATGTTTTAATTAATCTATTAGAATGAATACTGATAATCATCAATAAATTTACGTTGAATAATTCTACGTCAAAATCTAATATATGATCCAATAATAATACTGCAGGGCCAAAATAATAATACAAGTAGGAAGAGTTGATGGATATTACAGGTGTAAGGAAAATAATTTTCTTAAATAAGAGACTTCATTATTTCTTGTTGAAATTAATAATTAATGAAATTTAATGAATTAATGATATTTTAACTTCTACTTCTAATCGTTGACGCCCTCTTAAAGGAGGCTAGATGTTAACACACACCAACTTCATTTGACTAGTATATGTAAGTGATTTTTATATTATTGATTTTTTGTACATTGATAAGGTGAATTTTTTTAAAAAAGATAATGGGAACTTGTTTAGATATTAAATTGTTAAACTAATCAAGCAGGTGTAATAGCAATTAGGATTTATATCAGTAGCTTAATTTTAATTGTATACAAATATCTTTTGTTTAGAAAATACAATTTGACTGAGGACCATAGAAAAAAAAAAGAAAGAAATTACTCCTCTGAATTGAGTCGTAACGTTTCAACAAGAAATAATGATGTCTCTTATTTAAGAAAATTATTTTCCTTACACCTGTAATATCCATCAACTATTCCTACTTGTACTTAGAAATAATAAGGTGTGCATATTAAATTAGTATTAATTTAATTCATCAACAAAATAATAATTTAAGGTGTTATTTATTTGCCTTATTCGCTTCCGAGCTTACCCAAGGTAACGGAAGCATTGTGTTCACTTTTGAGAACGGAAAACTTTTATGCCTCCGATTTAAAAATTCCAAGACAGAAATCCGTTTCAGACATCAGGGAACATTTTTGGTCTCGTGTCTGTCTGTCTGTCTGTCGGTCTGTGTGTCCGCGAATTATGAAACGTGCGACGATAACTTGAGTAAATGTCAACCGATTTTGATGAAATTTGGTAGACATGTTTATTTTACCAATGCTCAGGACGAGTTCGTTGGACAACGTTATCCGTCCAAGCGTTCACGAGCAACGCTTGCGTAAACGTGAACTTCAAATTTAAAATTGGAATTTTAAGTCGGGAAAAAAATCTAACTTCATCTATTCAATGAGATAAATATTTTTTTCAAATACAATTTTTCAGTAAAACCAACAGCGACACCGCTATGAAGTGTTAAAGATCGCTAAAACTATTAATAGTTTTACACAATAAACATTATAACAATCAAGTACATGATAGGATGCGAGGAAGCTATGTGCCACATTAATTGGCAGTCTATTTACTTTCTTATATAAAGAGAAAGTATTGGCGTGAAAATTCTATTATGATGGAATTACACGTTTTGAGGTCCCCTGAGTCCAAAAAAGTGGTTTTCAAAAATGTCTGTCGTCTGTGCAGACGCCTGGAGCCTAAACTACTGGGCCGAAAAATCATACCCCGAGGCGAAATCGAGAAATGAATTTTAGCTCCATATTTGGGGGCACTACCCCCCAAAAACACTGAAAAAAAAAATTTCTCGAAAACGGTTCCGACGATTTTGATTAAAAAATTCTAAAATGTTGTCCATTTAAATACGAATCTAACGATATAAGCCGTTTTCCCGGGAAAAATCTAGTTCCTGTGTAAAAAAAGCTTAAAACGCGGTCGGAGAGAACCCGACCAGAAGAAGTTATTTTTATAATTAATTTTGATTAAATGTTCAATAATACCCGTAATTAAATGTTCATACGAAAACTAATAAATGGAATAACTGGGCTAAGTAATTATGAACTCGTATATGAGAAAGTTTATCTGAGTTGTCTCGGACCGATTTTTTTATATGTTGTTCGGAAGTGTGATCCTAAGTTAGCAGCTTTGAAAAACTTGTGCTAGCTGCGTAATACTGAAAAACAGAAAAAAGTTGGACTTTTTTAAGTTGTTGCCATATAACTCGTAAACTATGTGTTTTTCGATAAGAGTCGTTATTACATTTTTAAAGTACAGTAAATTTGCAGCAGCATAAGCCCAACGTCAGCTCTGCACATCTAATATTTTCCGAGATATGACAAGTCATAAATTGTCTGTTTTCCAAAAAAAAAAAAAAAAATTTTTTAGTAAAGCTCTCGTTTCGGGCCGAATATTTGGTATAAACCCGCTCAGCTACAAGGAAAGACATACGAAATGAAGTAGTAGTAAACTTAATTGGCTTCTTTTTACGTCCATCGACAACTCTGTACGTCCAATAGTTTCCGAGATATGGCACTTCACAAATTGGCTATTTTTTCCAAAAAAAAATGAAAATTTTTATTATCACTCTCGTTTCGGGCCGAATGTCGGCATAAAACCTCTCGTCTACGAGAAAAGTCATAAGAAATGAAGTTGTAGTAAATATAATTGGCTTTTATGCGAGCACAAAATTAAGCCTGTATATAAAATAGTTCTGTTGCTATCGTAAAAGAAACAAAAAATTGTATTTTTTAAGAAATGAACCTTTAGCTTCATTCTTTATGTGCTTTAGAAAGCACATATTTATAATATCAAGTTTTGGGCATCCGACGAAAGGAAAATGCATAGAATCATGTTTAAAGGTGGAAATGTGTAATTACATGTATGTAAGTTTCTTATTAAAAATGTTCTTCAATAATTGAAAGCATCTCCTCTTCGTTGAGCAATACTCATGGGCCACTTCGAATTTGAAATACTCTGTCAATTCCGTGACAGATTCAGGGCCGGACCGTGAATCCTACGAAATCAGGGCCACCCTAACCATAGGGCTAAATGGGCTATAGCCCTGGGGGCGGCAATTTTTATTAGGTTTACGGTTATAAAAATTTTAAAGATGGTTTGAAGAAAATATACGAAGATAATTTTCAAGGGTTGAAGCTAAGGGGTTGTTAAATGAGTTCAACTCACTGGAAACTGCTATTATGGTAGCGTTTTGGAGCGAAGTATTAGAAATCATAGATAAAACAAGTATATCACTTCACAAAAAATACCACAATTGTACAGTCCAAACGAAATACTGAATCAAACCTCCAAATCTGAAGGTATAAAATTGTCCGGATGTGATGAGTTGATGAGTACAAACGAATACACAAAAGAAGAAAAAACAAAAAAAAACACCAGTAGGACCTATGCCTTAATTCGTTCTGTGCTTCTATAAAAGCCAATTAAATTTAATACAACTTTATTTCCTACAAGTTTTCTCGTAGTGAGGGATGATGATGATATGCCGATATTTGACCCGAAACAGAGCAAAACTTCAAATTTTCAATATTTAAAAAATGAAACTGTCAATTTTTGACGAGCCATGTCTCGGAAAATAATGTATGTGCAGAGCTGCAGTTGGGCTTATGCTGGTGCAAATTTACTGTACTTAAATAATGGTAAACGACTAATATCGAAAAACACATAGTTTATGAGTTATATGGCAAAAACTGAAAAAACCCATATATTCTTGTTTTTCACGTATAACGCAGCTAGCACAGGTTTTTCGAAGCTGCAAACTTAGGATCCCACTACCCTAACTGGTCCGGTATCAAAAAAAGAAATCAAAAAGAGAAATAAAAATGTAAGTTAACGTCTTTTAAACCGATACAAATTAGATTGAAATAGTCAATTTGTTCTATAGGTGCACAAAATAAATCTTTTTCTTTTATCATTTGTCTAATTTTCATAATAACTTTATGCAAACTATAGCTGTATTCAGTATCCGTTCTTGCTCAGTAGTAAAGAATCAAACTCCACTTAACTAAATTTTAAAAATTCAAAGGAAACTTCAAGAATTTTTACTTAATTTTAGTATTTTAACCTGCCACACTGAACACTATAGTTAGATTTCAAGGAAGATCAAAAATCAAGGGAGACCAAAAAAACCTAGCCCCGGTAGAATCCCCCCCCCCTCAAAAATTTATAATGACGCCCATGTACAGTGCTACAGAGTTTATTAATGAAAATGTAATTGTTGTATAAATATATGTTTGACAATGCATAGAGGCACTACCCTAATAAATAATGTGTTTCCAGTCCAGTTTTATCTTTCAAATTTCGAGGTAATCAAATTCATATCTCATGTAACTGCAAGTTGTTTAGCATAATAAGATATTTCTTAAAGATTCCAAAATTAGATCAAACGCTTCTTAAAAAATGTCCCCTGTAACTATTTAATTAAAGTGTATCTAGTAATCTTTGAGGTATTCTTACTCGAAAGATTTAATTATTTTTATCAGTTAGCTTGTTTTTGGCACCCTGTTTTGTCATTCAGTGCTCCATCAAAAAGTTTTCCACTCACTAGAAACAGAAAGTATATATTTATATACCATAATTATTTCTGCTACAATGTTTCGTTATTCGTGTATCTTCATACTTAATTTCAACTTCTGGTTAGAGACATAATTAAAGCAAGCTACATAGGTCATGGGTTGCAAAATAGTTTCTTACACATCTGATATTACATAAAGTTTAAGTTTAAATTAACTTAAAGCTTGTGATTGCAACTAGTGAACGTATTTTTAGGATGTTTATAATTTACAGCGATTTTACAGTGAAATATAATAATTAAGTATTTTCGTATTTAATAACTTATTGGAAAACAATATTTACATGTGCTACATTTATATTTTACTTCTGCCAACTTAAAGGGATATTATATTATACCATATACCTTGCATCTATGATTGATGAGGTATGAGGTTATTCCTTATTGGCTTAGCGACTGCAGGATATTTATCACTCCAGACTCTAGACGGGATGCATAAGGGAAAATATTTTCATACCCTTCCCCTTCTATTTAAAAAGAAATAATATTCCCAACTGAATATTTAATGTTTGAAAAATGTAGATCTATATTATATGACAGTACGAAAGACACCCCTGTCAGGACAAGCCTCAGTGGCGTATCCAGCGGCTAGGTCTGAGGGGGGGGCACATTCTAAGTCAGTATAGATTGGGGGGGGGGGGGTATTCGCAGGGGTAACAAGAAAAGGGAACTACTTATTCAACAAAGCAGCTGCCCCCCTCCCCTCCCCCCCCCCCCCCCCTAAAAAAAATGTACAACTAATAAACAAAATAAAATCTCCGCGCCTAAAAGAAAATGTTATGCTGATGCTTACTGCAGTACAATATCTTACTGTAAGTCATGGGCGTCGTCTTCAGTTAATTATGGGGGGGGGATTTATGGCAAGGGGGAATTTCAAAATATGACCTCTCAAAACTTGAATATGAGGTGAATTTAAAAAATATGTATTAAAAAAAAAAACCGGCGTTTTTTTTTACTTTATTGGGTCTTGGGGGGGCATGTGCTCCCTGTGCCCCCCCCCCCCCCCGGAAACGTCACTGACAAGCCTTCTAATTTCTACAACACTTAGATAATTTATAGGTTTGCCTAAGTCGTAAATATAAGGTTTGTTCCAACCACACTTCAAACTGGTTTGGAACTGTCCAACGCATGCGCATCGGACCACATTTGAATGTTTTTTGCTAATGCACATGCGTCGTACAGTTTGAAACTAGTTTGAGGTGTGAGGTGTGGTTGAAACAAACCTATAAACTAATAGTACACAGGAACAAAAAAAACCCTTGTTTTAGCTTGTTGGTGGAAAAATTCCTAAATAAATGTTAATATTTATAAAAAGGTGAATTTTGGCCATAGAAAACAAGAACCGATGGTTATAATAATAATAAACAAATTTTAATCCCCTTTTTTCAGGGGGTCTAAAGGGCAATCTTAGGGGTTGTTACTCATCATTTCAAAAAGTAAACCCTTAATCGAAATATATGTATTTTAGATTTTAGAGCACTAAAAATAAATGCGATTTTTTTATTTTTATTTCTTCCAAAAAGGTAACAATTGACCATGCTACAGCATATTAAAATTTAGCTAAAAACTATTTTCTAAAAACTATTTTAAGAGGGAAAAACGAATTTCATAACCTACATACAAGAGGAATAACACAAACTGTCTCTCCACGTAAATTAAAAGACTTTTATATCAAAGCACCATTTCAGCCTTCAAAAGGCCATCATCAGTGGCTAATGCCGAAGAAAATGAGTTACATACATACCGAGGATGCAAGTGCGACGTGCATCCTCAATGTGTAAGCTCTCGTTCAGTTATACAGTCCGGTGTTTAAGTGACATGCATCTTGCCACCAGGACGCATGCATCCTGCGACTTGCTACTTTGGTGTGAAAGCCGCCTAATAATAAGATTTAGTGAGAGGTGAGTCTACATCATGTCAGACATGAAGTACGTATATGGGACCTCCATATAGACTTTCCCACATCTAACTGTGTAAAAGAGGACAGAATTTGTATAGGTGGAAAAAGCATTGTTTTCAGTCGTAGTGAACTAATTTTTCATTGACTTTTACCTCTTTAAAACGGCCAAAATAGCTAGAAATCGACAATAATTATAATTATTATTGTTCAATTTACTTGACAGACTTGTCTTGATTTGAACTGGACCTTTTTTTACATATTAGCATGTACGAATTTTTCCCTTTAAAAATATATACATATATTTTTACTGAAATATAAATCTACTAAGCTACCTGCAGTCCTAGGTCTTCTAGGGGGTGACTATTTTTTATGGGTGTAATTCCTGATGTTCCTCTCCCTATAACTTAAGTATCTATAATATGCAGGTTCATGGTTTCAACTCAACCCGACACCATGAATGCATGAACTCCTCACTAGTTCAGTGAGTGATGTATTCGGACGTCTCTGCTCATCAAGAGTACATAGAAATTCATGATCCAACCACAAAATCTTGGTAGTAGTCCAACCACAAGGACCTGGTAGTAGTCTTGGTATTCCAAGGGTGACCATATTTTGGTAGGTCTATGTCCTGAAATTACTCTTCCAGTATTAGTAGCATATGTAGGATAGTTCATGGTGTCACCTCATACCTAACACCATGAACCCCCCAGAAGATTATTTTAGTATATGGAGCTATATATCGGGACCTACACTTGGTACACCACTTATGTATGATGTTTTCAAATCACATAATATGTGAACTAAACAATCTCAAACTAGTTTCTAATTCATTTTTTTGGTTTGATCAGGCAGGTACAATAAATCCTACAGTGAAACTGCTAGTGGCCAACCTTTCTGACTTGACGTTACCTCATCAGCAGGTCAGGCCACCTCAGCCATTTCATAAACAGTAAGCATTCACATATATAAATAACTGTAATATAATTTTATTCTTGTGTATTTTTTTTATGTGTAACAATAGATATCAATTAAGTAATATTTCTTTAATTTGTAAAAATCAATATTTCGTTTATGTTTATGTAAGATAAATGTAGTTAAATAAGATTTTTCTTTTTTTAAATTTAATAAGTTACTGCATGGTAATAGTTTTTTATATGACACTATAATTTATCCGTATCAATAAGTCCCTCATTCATTCATAAATTTATTATTATTTTATCTCTAATAATAAACTCTTTGAATATCGGAGACTTTAAATGATTTCTTGTTTTATATTAATAGAAATGTCCGGCACATTGAAAATTCTTTTCCTTCCAATTGTGATGTTAGGAAATATATTTAATGCGTACTTTTATTATTTGTTAGCAATCAAATTCACCATTCTATATACATAGTTTGGTAAAATATTTGACCATCATGAACTGCCAATCAAATTTACAATCTTTGTGATTTTCCTCTCCGTAAAGTTTGTGTTGCTATGGCACAATTTCCTCAGAATTAACTTTAAAATAAATATACTTTTGTAACCTTCATTTCCTTTGCTCATACAGCACAGATATATTTTTGGTAAAATGGCATTTATTTATTCCACAATTCTGTCTGCTAGTAGAACAGGTGCGCAAGTAGATTATATATTGTTCTCAAACTCTTATTTCTGTTGCCGTGTAAAAATGTTTTCTTAACCTTTTTTATTTCTTAGAAGCCAAAAACTGACTTTAAAAATAAATTAAAATAAAATCTAATACATTCATTTGCTGACTTGGGTATTGGATAGACTTTATGTACCCTTTAAAATACATGATTATTCAGAGTGGTCCAAAAGTCTCCCCCCTCCCCTCTTAACTTTTGAACGGTTTGAGATAAATTAATGAAACTTGGGGGATCCGTACCATGTAAAGGGAAGTTTGTTTTCATGCAATCGTGCACTAGGGGCAACCACCCACTTTCCCCCTAGGCCACCAACTTCAAAATTTCAAATTGGAGTGAATAGTTTTGATAGCATATTTGGATTGTACGGTGAAAAATAATAAAATTGTACGGGACACTTTTTTTTCTATCTCCAATACTTAGCCCTGTAGGGTGGCAAAAATAGCAAAATAACCCTTCAAAAATAGTAAAAATATAATACTTATATCATTATAAAATCTAAACGGTTTTAAATAAAGTAATGGAACTTGGGGGATCTGTACCATGTAAAGGGAAGTTTGTATTCATCCACTTGCGTACTAGGGGCAACCACCATTTTAACCCCAATGGCTGAAATCTACCATTTTTATACCTTTGCCCCCCCTAAAGGGGCAAAATATTTTTATTTTTCGCCGTAGAATCCAAATCTGATATCAAAAATATACGCTATAGTTAGGAATTTTGAAGTTAGGTGGCCAGGAGGCAAAGTGGGTTGTTGCCCATTGTACGCGATTGCATGAAAACAAACTTCCCTTTACATGGTATACAGATCTCCTAAGTTTCATTAATTTATCTCTAACGGTTTAGATTTTACAACGTATTTTCGGAAGGGTTATTTTGCTATCTTTCCCACCCTATAGGGGGCAAAATATTGGAGATAGAAAGAAAAGTTACAAATAAAATTTTATAATTTTTCACCACAAAATCCGAATATTCTATCAAATATATACACTCCAATTTGAAATTTTGAAGTTGGGTGGCCTGGGGGCAAAGTGGGTTGTTGCCCCTTGTGCGCGATTGTATGAAAACAAACTTCCCTTTACATGGTACAGATCTCCCAAGTTTCATTAATTTATTTCAAACAGTTCAAAAATTAAGAGGGGGGGGGGAGACTTTTGGACCTCACTGTATGTATGTATACTGTCTTAGTTTATCTAGTCTTATTTATTTGTTTGAATTTTTTCTTTTTTGTTAATTTTTTATAGTTTTAATTTTTAGATTAAAGAATTAGTCATTTATTATAGTGCACAAGGTCGATTAACTGTAGGATGATCAATAATTTTTTTTTAACTAATAATTAAGATAGTAGAAAAATTGCATGATATTTTTTCTATTTTTTAATTGATTTTAAATGACATTGAGGACTCATTATAATGGCAATACGATTATTGACCAGGTAGCCAAAAAGAGATCCAGTTCTACCGGAATTGCTCTTTTGTTGTGGGCATGCCACATTCTTGAGTGAAAATTTCTAATTCTAAACACTTTCATGCTGTATGGAGTGCTTCTTGATTGAAACAATATAAAATCAGATACCAGGAACCATCTCAGCATCTTACCAGATAACAGCGGTCACTTAAAAATAAAGTTTTTTCCATCTTTTGACAGGCATTATTACAGAATTCTGCCAATTAAATTGACAATTACACCTGCTGAGTCTGGCTGAAGGGCCAGTATGTAGTTTGTGTTAGGAAAAGTATGATAGGAATAGGATGGTTGCTTTTTCTAAGATAGGTTCTTATTTTCTGTGGATCTTTACTTAGTGGTTAGAATACTGTAAGAAGTTATGATAAACCACATTTGTGGTCTAATTGCTTCCTTTTTAAATAATAATTCTTAGGCTACGATCCTCCTGTTTCGGATACCAAAAATCTGTCAATCCTGTGTACCGTCATTTAAACATCTGCTCCTGGATCTTCTTTTGCCTTTTATTTAAAGAACCATCACAATTCTAAATTCTTTTGTTTGCATTAGTTGTCCCATCTACTTCTGACGGTCAATTATAGGTAATTCAAAAAAATAAATGTAAATTAGCTGGAATCTACAGCAGATTTCATAATTAACATCTGTATTTTTTTCTTTTAGAATGTTAGGCTTTTTTAAACTATTGTATCAAACATGCAAAGCCAGAAATAAGCTCAAGCATAGCTATGCATTATCAAAAATAAGTAATTTTAATTTTTGCTAACTTGTGAGTTCTAATGTAATACTTGTGCTCTCTGGTTCATTTATTTCTTATTTAGAAATATGAGCTTTAGCTGTCAAATGAGTTAAATTTGTTAAAGGAAATGAAGGTTACATAATTATAATGTACAAAATTAATTTTTAGTTTATGTATATGAGTAAATATAACTATGTAAATGCATTTTCAAAACTAAAAATATTCCTGAATTGGGAAAATAATTATTTCTGATTGTATTGGCAATTGGGACTACAGTAGGTTTCTTTTACCTACAATGATTCAATAATATCAAAGATTGAGATTAATCATTTCATTGTCAATAACCCTCACTAGTTTCAGGCGCTTCTAATGTCATTTAACCGTTTTTAGGGTGATCAATTTAATATTAAAAATAATGCAGAAATTACTTCAAATAAATATTAACTATTGATGATTATATTTTTGCAATAGAATTTCATTTACCCTTTTTAATTTTTATTATTAATAATTAAATCCTAAAGTTTAAATAAATTGACCTAGGGGCTGGGTAAGAAAAAGAAACTATCAACTATCAATAGCCCTAAAAGTACAAAACCAACCAACCCTAAATATTTTAAAGATGGCTACTGTATCTTTTAGAAGAAAATAATAAATGCAAGAATAATACAGGGAAAGATTGCCTTCAGGTTAATTATTGATAAGTAGCAGAGAATGATAAAAATGTAGAGAAAAATTATTTACAGAACAAAAACAATTGGCATTTCAAAAAGGCAGCAGGAACTGCAGGAGCGAAAGATTTAAAGGTCATGTCACTAGTGGTCTGAAAAAATTTAAAGGGTGATAACGATAACACCCTTACCCCAAGCATCCCTGATCTCCTCTACTGTAGTCACAATTGCAATCAATCTTGCTCTTTGAGACTTATTCACTGAAATTGTATAAACATAGTGTAAGTGAAAGAGTAAGCAGTTATTGGTTTTCAATGCTTTGGCTAGACAACTATTTTTTTCTTTTAGTCCATGACATAGAGTGCAAAAAAAGGTCTGACTAACATCAAGCTAGAATTTTATAAGTAAATCTTTTGGTACCATTTAAGAATATGTGGTTTGTTCATCTAAGTTTATCTGCGGGACATAGCTTGGCAATAGCCATTTTAAAAAAACAAATTGGTGGAGGGTGGCCAAGTGGGCATGTCCTGCCCTTTATGGTGGATAATGTGATTTTCATGATCCTGAGAATGAAATTAGTTAGTTAGACTGTAGACCAAAAAAAAAGTAAATCAAGTTGATGGTAGTATCTCACTTAATAGGGGACCACTTCGACTCAAAGAAGTATTTTTATAACTAACCTATTACCAGGGCCGTTTCTAGGTATTTTGCCGCCCTAGGCGAGAATTGAAAAATGAAGCCGAAATTTGGCATACATGTTCAGAAAAATCATACCCCGAGGCAAAATCGAGAAATGAATTTTATCTCCAAATTTAGGGGAGCTACCCCTCAAAAACTCTGAAAAAACGTTAAAAAAATTATTTCTTGAAAACGGTTCCGACGATTTTGATTAAAAAAAAATCTAAAATGAAGTTCATTTAAATTCGAATCTACGATATAAAGCGTTTTCCCGCGAAAAATATAGTTCCTGAGAAAATTGCTTAAAACGCGGACAGAGAGAACCCGGGTTCGATTCCCAAAAGTTATGTCTATGATAAATTTTGATGAAATAACCAATAATAATTAAATTTGCATACGAAAACTAATAAATGGAAAACACTGGGCTAAGTTATTATGAACTCGTACATGGGAAAGTTTGTCTGAGTTGTCTCGGACCGATTTTTTTCTCTATTAATTTGCAAATATTTTTTCGCTGTTTGAATAAACATTATTTTTTTATTATTTTCTCTTTTTTCTTTTTTTATTCTCTTTTTTCATTATTTGCCGCCCTAGTCTTGCCTATTAGTAGAAACGGCCCTGCCTATTACTCTATTACTATTAAATGACAAACTACCATCAACTTGATTTTTAGTCTACTAATTTCGTAATCAGGACCGTGAAAATCACATTGTCCACCATAAAGGGTGGGACATGGCCACTTTCCACCGGTTTGTTTTTTCAAATGCCTATTGCCATGCCAAGCTATGTCCCGCAAACGAACTTAGTCGACCACATATTCTTAAAAGGCACCAAAAGATTTTCTATGCAAAATTCTAGCCTATTGGTGTAAGTCAGACACTTTATTGCACGCCATCTCCTGGACTATTTTAAAATTTGGAAAACAGAGTTATTTCTTTGTTTTAAAACAATTACTGGAACAAAATTGTCTTGGTCAATTGTTCAGTTATCAATCATTGATAGGTATAGAGGTAGGAGAATATCTACCCAGATATTAGGCATTTTTAGGGTAGATATTATCCCTACTGGGCCACGTTTATTAATACCCTTGGGCAGTTAAAAAGTAAATTAACTGCTTATTACTATGAGGTACTTTGCTTATCCAACTCTCACTAACTGTTTTCTTTATAAGAAATTTTAAGATAGTTCTTTGCGATTTCAACACATTGGTAGGGTAGAGGCTATAAAAATGTAACCTGTTTCACTCCCATTTCTTTGACCGCTATTATTACTACTTATTCAAACTCAAATGGTTTTTATTTGTATTCAATTTTATTTCTACCCTTGTTTTTCTTTTTTATTTTTTTTATTTATTTATTTTTTTTTTTTGTTTGTTTTTTAATTAGAATATTTTTAACGTTTCAAAATATATATATATATTTTTTTTTTTAATGTAAAGTGGAAGTAATCAAATTATTAAATAACAAAATCAATATGGGGTTTTTTATAATCTTTTTTAAGCATAGTTTTGTTTTAAACGGAAATTTAAATTCTTCAATCATTAGTAAATTTCTATTTTGTGCCCTGTGAAGGACAGTTCAGGTTGGATTCTCAACCTAGGCACTACACGAATTTCTTTCTATTCCAAGTTTTGAATTTTTATTCATTCTGCGTGTAATCAATCCAACATAATTTAATCTGTAGCATAAGTTAGGCACTTTTTGTCAGCTCAATAGACCCAAGTAGCGTGAGTTTGTCCCAAAGATATCCTAAGGACTAGTTACTTAGTCCATTGGCACATCCTGTGGAGGGTAGAATTTTTGCTTCTGGATTTCTTATGGTTGACATAATATCCGCCCTTCTAACATCTATGTCCATGGGACTTCCAGAGCATATTCAATGGGATATGCTATGGACAGTTTTGTGACATATTCTAGATGCTCAAAATATAATTTTTTTAAATAATGAAGAGTTGTGACAATTGTCACATGGATTAATCAGGTTAAATTTTGTAATAAAAGCAAAAAGCTTTAGAAATTATAACTCATTCATAGGATACCCGTAACTGGATATCCCGTTAAGGACATCCATATGATACCCTTAACTTGATGTCAATAGGATACCCTACACTGGACATCCTGTTAAGGGCACCCATAGGATACCCTTAACTCGATGTCCTTAGGATACCCCCAACTGGATGTCCATTGGATACCCTTCCTTAACTGGACATCCCGTTAAGGATATCCATAGGACATCCATCCTTAGGATGACCCAATGAGGCATCCAAAGCAGGATAACCTTAGGGGAACCCATGGATCAATTATGGACAGGATGAAAGCTGGACAAAAGGATATCCCAGGGATGTATTTTGGATCAGTGGTGCTACTTTGGAAGGGCATCCCATGTTGTAATCACCTCCAGATCAAAAGTTGTTATGTTTAAAAGCCACGTGAAATGGATAAACATTTGATTTTGGGTATGCTGAGAGACAGTTATGCAGTGCCTAGGCACTTTCAACCTTAATCCTTTTTCCTTAAAGAATTGTCGCTCAGCGTGAAACCACTCTTAGGACTCTTATTAATCTTCCTAACATATCCTTTAGAGAAACAAATCACAAAAACAAGGGTCTTGATTAGCCTAACTCTCTCCTCAATCAACTACCTTGCATAACTGAAAACAATAATTTCTCACACAATAATTCATTTCAATAAACACTCTGCGTTTTTCAGATATGTCTACTTCTTACCTTTTTGTACAATTTACATAAGACTTATTTTGTTCTTCATTAAACTACCGTCAATCATTCATTTACATTATACATTTTACATGGTACCGTGATATCAAAAGTTGGATATTGGTTACACTATAACAATAATTATTTATTATTATAAATAAGCTAAATGGGTTTTATTTATATTAATAAGCAAATATAACTTTAAGCTGTTATTTTTTCTCCTCTTCCGTTTCCTTATTGATAAAAACCATAGGAAATGGGTCAAGAGATGGTTACATTTGTTTCCTGATTTTTTTTACGTTTCAGAGTAACAATTTCTGTATAGTTTCGAATTTTTTCCATTTAGAAGTTTCGAGACTGATAGACAGATGAACGACACGATGGGCAAATATTCACGTATAATGTTCCTTTGGCCCTTTATGGGCCAAAAGTCTTTAGAAATGTAAGTAATGCAAATAGTTCATACTTTGCTGCTTTAATTATCGCATATTATTAAAAGGTTGGAGCTATTTTGTTTTAATGCTTTAAGTGTTTTGAGCTTTTTGTAATGAAGTATTTAATTTTTGAATCTGTATTTTGGAAAATAATGATTAATTACGAAAAATAAATATTTTATTTATATAATACTCCTAATTTAGCTCAGTTTAAAAATAAATAAGAATTAAATTTTAAAATTTATGTGCTTTATTTTTTAGATTTTAATGTATAAATATAGGTGGCTGCTGTGCTGATAAGGGAACTAACTGATTTAAAAGCTTAAGTCAGTGGTACCCGAAGTGTGCCAAAGTCCATAAGAGTGTTTCAGCTGGCTTTCAGAAGCACCTTAAATAGTTTAATTGTTTCACTGACAGATTTGCATAGTTGTTATAAAATAAGACTAACAACATCCTTAGACTTGGAGCAATAAGCATCAAATTTTTTAGCTCTCCTTAAAAAATTCTAAAATTCTAAAAGTGCTGTTAAAAAAAGTGGGAACCAATGGCTAATGCCTTTGAAGGTATACCTTACTGAATTTGATTCGTACATATAGTTTCCTAATGTACTTAATATCCTATAATAAATACTAACCTTCATATGAGAAAAGATAGACATCTTTTCTCAAATTTTTTCTTGAGAATTTTTCAATGGATATTTCTTTTGTACTTACTATTTTCAGGAAAGAGATGCATTCTTACTTTTTACATGACTTTAATTTCTTCAAATGGCATTTTTTTACAATTCATTTTGACTCTTCTGTTAGAAGAATTGGAATTTATGCTCATCATTAACCCACTATAATGATGTTTCATTATTTTCAAACTAGTGAATTGTCAATGGTTTCAGAATAAACTTATAAAAAATAGTGGTGCTACACGTCAATTAGTAGTAACACCCAATTAGTGGTAGGGATCATGTGAGCGAAGTATTACTTAGTTACTGGGAGGCAAAAGTAACTAAAGATTGACACCAAGTTTTGCAGGTAGATCGTCCCGAACAATAAAGATTATATTTTAATAATACACCAACATCCACCGTCGTGAAAACAAAAAAATAAAAAAAAAAACCTCCGCCAGAATTTGTACTCACATAACTTACACTCTCTACTTGAATACAGAACTGATCCTTAATCAAGCTTGCATTAAAAACAAAATAAATGGTATTCGAGTCAGAGTAATTGAAAATAATTATACAAAATAACAAGATTTAAAACTAGTACTCTGTCCCCGCTTCAGTTACATTGACTTATGCCTCGGAAGGAAATAATTGAAAATTTCAAAAAGTAACAAAAAAATTGCAAATTTTAAACTTTTTTAAAAAACAATAAAAGTTATACTCTATTTGTGGCAGGAAAAGGTTCTATAAGAATTAAGTGTTCAATCTTGGCTGAGTCCCGTGAAAGTACGAGGTTCTACTCACCACTCAAGCTTCTAGCTCAACATAATTCTTTGGAACACAGCCCAACTTATAAGCACACATCTGAATTTATAGGCATACAGCAGAACTTATACGCACACACCCAAACTATCACAAGCTCACATTGCTCTCCCTCAATACACTGACTAATGTCCCTGATCCAACTGATCTCTATTTCTGGGAGTCCTTTAAATACCTATCAGAGCCCATAACGGAGCTGCAGCAACTAGGTTACACTGTTACAGACCTGATACGAGTGGGTAATGCATTGGACTCGCATTGAAACAACCGTGAGGCGGATGGTACTTAACTTTGTTGCGGGGAGCTTACATTAGTTCTGAGATGGTGCGAATTCACTGCTGTTGCAACCTGTTATACTCAGTGGTTATAATGATGCGGGCTTACAGCAGATTACACTTTCATGCTTGTATTTCCTTGTAATCAGGGGGGGGGATGCAGTCACCTCGTTACAGTGGTATAAGATTCTAACTAAATAGAGAGAAGATAGGTATGATCCTTATAAATAAATTGAATTATTCACATCCATTTTCCTTTCTATTGGACAGTGCAATTTAGGATGCTTTCTGCTATAAAAAAAAACAGCTGTTAAAAAATAATAATAGAATTTAAAGATCATTGAATTACTTATAATACACTTCTATTAAAATATTGCTAAAAATGTTGTTTTGAAATAAAAATTTGTTCGTATGATTTCAGGGATTATTATTTGACCTCAGCAAACTGGGTTGACAATGAGCAAGTCTCGGCAATCTGGCTTAATAGAGCCCAAAACCTGAGTGTCATCAGTGTATGTAGCTCTCCCAAGTGGATTTGCCAAGAGGTAATTCTTTTCTCCTTAAGGTCAGGAGGATTTTTATATAATTTGTTGTCAAAACAATTAGGCCTCCATCTATAAAGTAAAAACTATTTCTTTGCTCGAGCAACTGCAGTTTTATTCATAGAAGAATAATTGCTAATATTCTATTGCTGAATCTGAAGATTGGTGGTTGAGACTTTATAGGGATTTATTGATTGTAATAAGAGCACCCGAGTGAACAATAAGTACAAGTTATATTATAGAATTGAACATATAAACGAAATACTATAAAAACCTAATGTCAGTATGTTTTGACATGATTGTCAAGTATACTACATCTTCTCCCCCCTTTCTTGCTCCTGTTCTATTGTAGCTCTTAGATTTAGCGGTCTTCTGCTCCTCATCTGATCTGCGTGGAACCTCTTCTCTACACCCTCTACTTCAACGTGGTAGGATAATGGTCCAGTGCAGGCTGTAACCTGCCCTGCAATAAAGCCTTTACCTCCAGCTACCTGTACCCAAACTGGATCTCCCACCTCAAACTTCCTGTCTTTCACATGTTGATCGTGGCTTAACTTCTGTTTGACTATTGATTGGTCCATTTTTCCTTCTACGTTCGGCTTCAACAAATCTAGGCATGTTCTTAACCTTCTGCCAAACAACAGCTCTGCTGGGCTTCTACCTGTAGAACTTTGTGTCGCATTCCTATATGCCATAAGAACCTGTGCCAATCTTAGATTTCTATCTCCTGGGCCTGAAGCTTTAAATCTTTCCTTAAAGGTGCGGACAGCTCTTTCTGCCAACCCATTCGATTTAGGGTGATAAGGTGCCACTCTGATGTGGATAATGTTGTTTCCCTTACAGAAGTCCGCGAATTCACTACTAGTAAACTGAGGTCCATTGTCTGACACAATAGTGCGAGGCACTCCGAATTGTCCAAAAAGTGTTCTTAGAAGTTCTGTCGTTTTTCCCGCGGTCGTTGACTTGGTCGGTAACACTTCTAGCCATTTGCTGTATGCATCAATAACAATCAACCAATGCAAACCTTCTACCGGACCTGCATAATCAATATGCAACCGTGACCATGGTTCTGCCGGGATAGACCACGAATATAATGGAGCTTCTACCTCCCTTGGACGTACCTGTTGGCATTTTGCACACTCCTTCACAAATGCTTCTATATTGTCGTTTAAATTAGGCCACCACACTTGAAACTTTGCAATGGACTTCATGGCTACAATGCCAGGGTGACCTGCATGGAGCATTTCTAAAATCTTACTTCTTAAAGAGCTTGGTACTACAATTCTTCCCTGCCACAACATTACTCCCTTTTCCAACGAAAGTTCTTCCTGCTTATTGTAAAAAGGTTCTAAGCCTGCCTCTTGTATGACCTTCTTTTCTGGCCAGCCTTGTTCCAAAAAACGAATTATTTTTGAGAGGACCTGATCTTCTGATGTACGCTTCTGCAATATTCTCATTGTAACTGGCATATCTTGCATTCTCATTTGGAATAAATGGTTGTCCCATTCATTATCTTTCTTTTCCATTTCTGACTTATCACTTATAGCTGGCAACCTAGATAGAGTATCTGCTGCTGCATTCTCCGTCCCAGATACATGCTCAATTTTATAAGAATATGCAGCTAGTTGCAAGGCCCACCTTGTGAGCCTGTTAGCTGCTGTCTTCGGAATTTCACTATTCTCTCCTAGTAAATATACCAGAGGTTTGTGATCTGTTCTTAAGACAAATAGTCGGCCATAAATATATTGGTGGAATTTATTTATAGCAAACATTATTGCCAATGCTTCTCGATCTAAGGTTGAATATTTCTTCTCAGCTGCTTGTAGTGTTCTAGAGGCAAAAGCTATAGGCTTTTCTGTTCCACAACTCTCTCTTTGTAACAAAACAGCGCCTAATCCCTCTTCACTTGCATCAGCAGCAACAATAATTTCTTTTTCTGGGTTATAATGTGCCAATGTTCCCGCTTTTGTAATAGCTTCCTTCAACTTTTTGAGACACTTATCATCCTCTCTTGTCCACTCCCAGCGTGAATGCTTTTTCAGCAATCGATGCAAAGGAGCACATACTGACTGCAACCGAGGAACAAACCTACTGTAGTAGTTCACACTGCCTAATAACGATCTGAGTTCTTTTTGAGTTTTCGGAGCTGGCATTTTCATTATAGCTTCCACGTGCTCCATTGTGGGGTGTATTCCTTCACAGTTTAACCTATGACCTAGGTATGTAATTTCCTCTTTCATCCAGTTGCATTTTTCCATTTTTACCCGCAATCCGTGAAACTGCAACCTCTTCAGCACTTCTCTTAGATTTCGAATGTGTTCCTCTTTTGAGCGCCCTGTTACTATAATATCATCGAGGTAGCAGGTAACTCCTGGTATTCCTTCTAAGACAGTATCCATCAGTCTTTGAAAAATACTAGGGGCCGAAGACACTCCAAAAGGTAACCGCTTGTATGCAAAATATCCTACGTGCGTGGCAATAACAAAATATTTCTTACACTTTTCTTCCACTTCTAATTGTAAGTATGCATCTCGTAAATCAATAGTGCTAAACTCTCTTCCATTTGTCAACTTTTCCATGATTTCTTCAAACCGTGGCAGAGGATGTCTATCAACTATAATATGTTTGTTAATTGTCACTTTAAAATCTGCACATAATCTAATTTTATTATTTGGTTTCGGCGCTACCACTATAGGAGATGCCCATTCAATTGGTGTCGCAGCATCAACTGGTTCTATCACCCCCATGTCAACAAGCCTTTTTAACTCCTCTTCTACCTTCTTTTTTAGAGAAAATGGGACTGGACGTGGTTTAAACACTTTCGGAGTAGCCTCTTCTTTCATGTGAATGTTAGCTTTATATCCTTGCACCCTTCCCAACTCATTTTTAAATAATTCCCCAAAATCTTCTTTTAATTTGCTTATTTCTTCGTTTTTATCTAACTCTTTGGTTTTTACCGAGCATATTCTCAAACCAGGAGGTAGAGGCAGATTGAATTCTAAGGTCCAGGAAAATCCAAACAATGGTACTTCGTACGCTTTTACTACGTACAATGATAGAAATTTTTTTCTCCCAAATGCTGACACTGTTACTGTGGCTTTCCCCAATGTTTCAATTTCAACATCTGTATATGCCTTCAGACTTTTAGTAGGTGTGATGTATGGTGAACCAATCCTCTTCCATAATGCTTTACTGATAACCGTTTCACAAGCTCCCGGATCATAGAGCATTTCTACTTTCTTGCCATTTATTATGACATCCAAAAATCCCTTTGAACCTTTCGCTACAGCATTTATTTCATAAAGAGTATCCGAATGCAAACTGTCTTCCTCATCAGCACATTCTATTTTCCTTGCAGCCCTTCTATCTTTAATGCCTCCACCTTGAACTACTGCTCTGCCTGTTTTAAGATATGCCCGTGCAAATTGATCTTTGCCCTTAATAACACCACATAAATGCATTATTCATCTTTCTCCGATCTAATTTTTCGACTGCGCCAGATGTAATAAGAGCACCCGAGTGAACAATAAGTACAAGTTATATTATAGAATTGAACATATAAACGAAATACTATAAAAACCTAATGTCAGTATGTTTTGACATGATTGTCAAGTATACTACATTGATAATATAAAACAATAATACTAGTTTTTGTATTTTATTTTATTATTTTTTTTTTTTTTATTGTTGGCCTATGCAGGGTTATTTGTTTTTATATGATTAAATAAATAAACTTCTTTCTTTAAATGTTATATATATAATGCGGGTTCCTTAAAAGTTAATAGATAATCTGGGAAAACATTTTTAAAAAATAGGGTACAGGGTACCTTGGAACTTTTCCTCACTTTGGAGGCCACTTGCACAATGCAGCATTGGGCGTTGTCGGTACTTGAATGGGATACCACTTTGAACTATCTGATTTTTTAGGGTTTTGTAGATACTTCTCAAAACTCTTATGCCGAGGGTGAGGTGTCCGTCGCTTTTGGTTCATAGGGCCCAAACCATTTAGGCTAAATAGCTGGTGGAAAATGTTGATTTTCTGGGTGGCCCAACTAGAAGTAAAGACTGATTATTCTACCAAGTTTCAACTCTCTAGGTTAAATACCCTGGGCGCAAAAATGATAACACACATACTCAATTACAGATGTCATGCTGAAAACCACTCAGGAGGTCTTAAAAGCACCCAAAACGGATAATTCAGTTGAAATTTCAAAAATAAATTTTTGGGTGTTAACAAAACTTTTCTGTTTGGAATATATCAGATATGGGATCAACTCAATCGGACCACTTTTTTGATTTTTTTTTTTTTTCGAGCAAGACCGTTGTGACAACAGCTAAAGCTAAAGGCCTTTATTATCAGATGTTTGAGAGGCATCCTCAGAATTTTTTGGCCTCATACAATAACAATGAGAACTGACTGCATTGATTTAGCTAATCCAATTTGCTGCATTGATTTAACTAATCCAATTTGTATTTTAGGTTCACGTTGAAAGGGCTCCGGAGAACGGTTGGGTTGACATCCAGAGAGATGTGGTGTTCTCCATGAGTGGTGGGAGCCTTTTAACCACCGCTCAGGTATTAGAGGGTGATACTGATGTGTACACTCAGATCAAACACATTACCATAAGAGAGAAGAGGATAGCTGTAATCTCTCAGGGCAGGTACCAGGTAGATCGTATTCTTGCCTGGGATTATACGAATCACCTAGTGTAAGTATCACATATTATACTTCTATACATAATTATTATTATTTCTCTACAACATTTTAATTAACTAATAAATCTCCCATTTTTGAATTTTGAAATAAAATTTGGGGCCTTCCATCTATATATCTTGAGGGCCTTCCATCTATATTTGTTTTATTTGTTTTTACTTTCATATAGGGCAGGGTGGGGAAATAAAAAAAAATGATTTCATATTAAGATAACGTATATACTTAATAACCTATGAGACCCTAAAAAGTACTTGAATGCAATTACTTCTATGTGATTTTGATATTTATAACAATCCTTTTTTAACCATGATCATTTGTATGTGTGATCTAGTAAACTAGGTATTAAAGCTTATAGGCGTCAATTTGCTGAGCCCTTCCTTGTCTCTCTTACTGTAAAGGGTGAAGAGACATATAGTAGCCTTGACATATGGTGGCTAATGTTTTATGAGGAGAGAGGAATTGTGTGTAAGGATGCCAATTGTGCGACCATTTCAAAATTAAAAATTTCTTTAATATGCCAGTGAAAGAGGAAACTTCAAGGTAGACAAAATATGCCCTTTTACTGGGAATCAGAGTTCCATTTGGAGGAAAAAAATCTTCATAGCTTGAACATTTACCTGAAACAGTGAAGGAGTTTCTCCCTTTTTCTTCAAAAATAAATTTACAAAAACTTTTTTTTTAAAAAAAGAAAATGTCTGTTGTACCAAATCTGCAGAAACATTTTACTTACATGAATAATAATTAGGTAATAAATTTCTGTTTAAACTATTTTTAGGTATTACATGGGAACAACAGAGAAGAAGCCTGGTCAGAGGCACCTTTATGTAGTGAAGGATCCTATCTCAGATAAGAGATCCAGGCCTCACTGTATTACCTGTGACTTCAAGCGTTACCTCAACGCTACTATGAGACTACATTATGTCAACTGTACTTATTTTAATGCCTACATACCTCCTTCAGATAGTGAAGGTAACTATACTTTATTACTGATGTTTTAAAACCTTAAACCCTTAATCTATTTTTTCCATTGTTGCACTGACGTATGCAGCTGTCAGCATCAAGCCGTGGTCGAGTGAAGGTCGTACGAGCACTAGTTTGGTTTTTATAGCATTTTGAGTCTGCACTGCAATTGAAAACCCCGCCAAATGCGAAGTACGAGTTTTGAATGACTTTTGGGGTGCTCGGTAAGAATTTGAGCACCCATCGAGCACAAAACGTCCGGTAATCTAACCTATCTGTCACTGACTCGTATAAACCTGTCCTAGAAATCTGTGGAAATTCATTAGACAGCTCTGAAATTGTGATACATCAATTCTCACAAACTTTTCCATCAATTTTCTGAACGAGTTCATCGGTGACTAATGATGGCCTACAATTTCTCTCTTCATCATGAATGTTTTTTCGTCCACTTTTAAATAAATGAACCCTTTCACATACAACTCCTTCATTCATAACACTTAGTCCATATAGCCAAAGTTCTTGATGAATAGCTTCTGTCGGATAGGAGCCAGTGTGGCCGAGAGGCTCTAGGCGCTAGCCCAGCTATCAATAAGTCGAGGCAAATCGAGGTCGTGGATTACTCTCATGATACTCTTAATTGTATCTATGAATCACGGACAGAGTAGGGCGAGAGACACCCCCTATGGGGCACTCTTCCCCCACTCTTTGATGTGGGTCCGATCCATGTCATGATGATGTGATTTGAATCTATAGTTCAAGGACAGAGCAGGGCGAGGAACACCCCCTATGGGGCACTCTTCCCCCACTCTTTGATGTCTGATTGATGTGGGTCCGATCCGTGTCATGATGATGTGATTTGAATCTAAGGTTCAAGGGCAGAGCAGGGCGAGGGACACCCCCAATGGGGCACTCTTCCCCCACGCTTTGCACGCTTATATAGCTTAGTAATGACCACACCATACTCGCTTCGGCGGTACAATGTACAAATGTATGATGTGTGTAGTAGCTGGAACTCTCCACCACGGGGCGTAAAATGGGCCTAAAAGATGGCCTAATTGCTAGGTTCGAACAAGTGGTTCGTCCTACCCGCTCTAGTAGAAAGTACTACTACTACTACTTCTGTCGAAAATTGTTTCGCCGTTAAAAACCGTTAGAACTCAACGTACCTCAGATCGCAGTGAAAATTCTCAAACAAACATTAAACTTTGTTAAACAAATAAATTCCTTGGACGATGATAGCTTATTAAAAAAATGTTTCCGACGTCTTCTAACACTAGACTCTTCACCTAGCAATACGATAAAATATAACTGGATTTCTCAACTAAAGCACATTCTTGACACAGTAGATATACAACTCGAATCAATACTCCTACCCTCTTTCAATACCACATCCATAGACAAAATAGTTTCCGCGTACCATTTAAAACTAAAAAATGAAGATCAGGAAAGAATACAACAATCAAGCTATAGCCAAATGTACAAAATACTTAACTGTTTCCACCATACCGATATCAACTACCTCAATTTAGATATTCCATTTGCTCAACAAAAAACGCTGGCTCAACTTCGGACTGCAGGAATGGATTCAGTCAAATTAACACTCAGAGGAACACTACATGTTATTAAAGCGAGTGAAGTTTGCAACGTGTGCAACCAGAGGGAAACAGAAACTTTAGGCCACATTTTCTTCAGGTGCCCAATTTACGAGCATCAAAGAAAAATGTTACTCCCGCTTGACCTTACAGACAATGAACTGACTGACAATACTAATCTGGCCTCGCTACTTGGACCCACAAGCAAGAACCAAGCTGCTAACATTTTTTACTTTATTTTAAATATCTTGAAATGAAGAGCATTTCTTTTGGACCCATGAAATAATGTTTTAAGTTATATTTTGTTTAAGCGATTTTATTATCATTTTTATTTTGTTTTATAATTGCGTTACAACGTGTATATCAAGAAGTGTTATATTTATTTATATATATATTTTTTTTTAAATATCTTTCATTTTGTCATTTTAAGTAAAAAGAAAAAAAAAGAAGAATTAATGTAATGAAATATTATAATATATTGCGGTTTCACGCTAACTCTCCGGAAACCAAAATGCGGTTTCTCGCTTGAATCGCTTATAAAAAGGGGGTTAAAATATAATTTAACATTAATTACCTCTGAGTTAAGCTCTTTTTCTTTTCTAATTAAAAATCTCATTCCTCAACTTAAAATTGTGAAGGGAAAACATATTAAAATTAAAATAAAAGAAATACTAACAAAAATTTTTTAAATAAATAATTTTTTAAGTTTATTTAAAAATTTCAAATTGATAAAAAATTCTTTTTTATCTTTAAATACAATTAATACTTTAATACTGCGGTAGAACATTAGGCAAAATTATCTTTTTATTTTTTATTACAAATTTTATATTTTTTTTAAATACACAAAATTTTTATGTGAACCTTTTTACATCTTTATTATATATATCCTATATCCCATTGTACATGTCTTGAATGTTTAAAATTAATAAATTCCTACTGAGAGTTTCCACGAGGTAAGGACTCTTAGTTGAACTTTGATATTTGTTCAAAAAATGGCGTACATGAACCAAACTAATGCAAATAATTAATATTTAAATTTAATATTCTCTGAAAAATCGTAGATACTGTTTTAACTGGAGAAAATCTTATGCTCGCTGAAGTAAGATTAAGATGAGTAGAGATATGATCACCTTGGATCAAAATTCTAAGTTCGCACCGACATGGTGGATTAATGGTGAGACTCGTGTCCCGAAGATTTATGCTAGGAAGATTTGTAGCAGTAAGTTTTGTGGCAGTAAGCTTTGGCTCTACAAAAATCAAATGATCAAAATTAGTTTTCCTTTAATTACTTCCTCATATTACTTTAAAAGAAATCTCTACTCAAAAAATTTAATGAAGTTAAAATTTAAGTTTTTTAAATACTTACGATAAAATCAGCAAAATGAAGCTCTAGTCGTAGTAAATTAAATTTGGATGAAGATAAAGTAGTACAAACTTGTACACTAACATGACTTGATAAAATAACAAGAAAATCTTGTTTTACTAAAAACTACATAAATGGCGAATTTACAAAGTTATTATCGTCTCTCCAGACGGACTTCCCAGTGCCCCTCTATCGCCTACGAGAACAGCCGGATCAGTGAATTTTCCTTCGTACCCCACGAGGTACCTAGGCTATTACCCCTTCTCTAGTATGACGTCAGAACGCGAACATAATTACGCAGGTTAACCAACCTAATAAATAATTAAACAAAGATTTACAATTATACATTTCAAAATCTAGGGCAAAATTCCTAACAGCCCCTAAAAAAATCAACTAACTAAACAAAGTAATTAACTGCAATTAACATGATTAATTATTACTTAAGGTTCATCATAAATACTTTATAATCAAGTGGGATACCACATTTACCCCCTTGTTAATTTGGTAAAATTTTTGTTGTCTACAAAAATTTTCTTACATAGAAAATTAGTCATAACAAACTTGACTTGTTAGTCCTCTAAAATCAATTGACATCAATCATCAAAAAAAATTTAAAGAAATTTTTTTTTTTCAAAACAAATTCTAAGTTTTTTTTTTTTTTTAAAACGTTAAAATAAATATTTTAAATTAAATAATTAAAATAGAAACTGTAAACACAGATTAAAATCATTAACATAAATTAGTGAATAACTTAAATTATCACAAGTCAACAAATAAAGTTCATTATCTAAATGACTAAACACTTTTCATACTTAAAACTACATACATACTTATATATATTGTGAAATGTGAGAACTCCTCGCTATTGTATTATACAATGTTACATATGTCTTTTACTTACATAGAACAAAAAAAATTTTTTTTTTTTTAAAACTAAAATTAAGACAATACTTAAAATTCAGTTGGAAACTTAAATTTCCTTACAATGTAATCTTTCATCATGGTAGTATGAAATCTACCCCTACACTTTCCATCTTCAGTTAACAAAACATAAATTGAATCTTTTGACTCACTTCCTACAATATAAGGACCTTCATAAATTGGTAACAGCTTAGCGTTAATGCGTTTATCACTATCACTCACTCTAAGAGCTTTTACAAGAACTTTATCTCCTATATTAAATTTCTTAAACTTTTTATTTTTGCTAAAATATTTATTTCTATATTGAGCATTCTTTTCAATATTAGACTTCACAACATCTATATTTACATTATATTTATTCTTGTATGGTAGAAATTCATCCCATAACCGGATTGGTGGTACTTGTCGTTGTACAGAAATAGGGTTATTACCTATACTTCGATGGTAAGTTTCATTTATATTTCTTTCAATATCAGATACATGAAGTGACCAACTGCCATGCCTTTCTAACATAAGTACCCTAAAAGCATTTCCTAATTGCTTATTTACACGTTCAGCTAAATTGGCTTGTGGGTGCCTGATGGGCGTTAATATATGATTTACATTAAGTTTGTTTATTCCTTCTATCCAATCATTTGAGAAAAATTGTGTTCCATTATCAGTTAACAATACATTAATTTTATTCACATTTTTACAATAATCCTTTACACATTTTAAAGCTAGACTACCAGTCTCTTTAGTAATTGGATATAATTTTACATATTTCGAAAAATTGTCCACCATCACAAATATATACTTTAAATTACCTTTACCTGGTATTAAAGGTCCAAAAAAATCTGCTGAGACATATTCTCCAGGTCTATTGGGTACAATTGACTTTAATGGCGCATAATTAATTTTGTTTGAGTCCTTACTAATCTGACAAATATGACAACTTCTTAATTCTTTATTAATTAACCTTTTTAAATTCTTACAGTAAAAATCCTCCCTAATCATTTCATGACACTTCTGTACTCCACAATGTCCATACTCTAAATGAATCCTCCATATAAACTTATCAATTACATTCTCTGGTAAGACCATCTTTTTACTATTAACATAGTTTACATATAATTTATTATTTATTAATTCATAGTCAGGGAATTCCTCTAAGTTATCTATAATATTTTTACAAAAATCATCTGAACGTTGATAATCATCAATGTTAGACATAAAATCGAAATTGTTTTCATCATTATTTAACTGGTTTAATACATAATTATCTCTTTCATAGCTGTTTACAAAATTTACAGCACGACTCAAAGCATCGGCTGCCTTTTGCTCTTTTCCAGGAATGTATAAAAATTTGAAATCTAAGTACTGTAGGAACTGAATCCACCGGCTCACTCTTCCAGTAGGATTCTTACAAGAGTTAATATAAGTTAGGCCCTTATGGTCCGTGATAATATAAAATTTCGTAAATGCTAACCAAGTAAAGAACTTTTTAACGCCCCATACACAACTTAAAAGTTCAAGCTCTGTGATTGAATAATTAATTTCATTTGCCCTAAGAAGTCTTGAAGCGAAAGCAATCGGTTTAAAATTACCGTCAACATCTAACTGACTTAGACTTACTCCTAAAGCTTTTCCACTTGAGTCTGCGTGTAGATAAAATTCTTTATTGAAATCAGGGTGTGATAATTCTATTTTTTCTATAAAAATTTCTTTAATTTTGTTGAAGGCTTCATTACATTCGAAACTCCAATTCCATTTATTATTTTTTTTTAAAAGTTCGGACAGAGGTCCGATACAGTGAGAAATTCTGTTTGAAAATCTGCCGTAGAAATTAATAAGTCCTAAAAATCCTTTGAGTTCTGATCTATTTTTTGGTATAGGAAAATTTTTAATTGAATCTAATTTCGTTGGATCAGTCTTAATTGACTGATTTCCAATTACATAACCCAGGTAATTTACCTCTTTTCTAAAAAAATGGGATTTACATAGGTTAATAGTTACATTTCTATCTCTAAAGCATTTAAACAATCTCTCTAATACATCTAGATGTTCATGAAAAGTTTTACCTGTGCAAAGTAAATCGTCCACATATTGGATCACATGTTGTTCTAATTCATCATCAATTACATAGCTCAAAGCTTTAATAAGCGCAGCAAGACTAGATTTTAGACCAAATGGTACACGACAAAATTGGTAACATTTTCCTTTGAACAAAAAAGCTGTATACGGTCTATGTTCTTTTTTTAAATGTACTTGCCAGAAACTATTTCTCAAATCCACTGTACTTAAATACTTTGTACTCTCACATCTCTGAAACACCTGATCAATGGTCATGGGCATATCGTATTGCGCCTCACACTGTGAATTTAAAAATCTACCGTCTAATACTGGTCTTACGGAACCATCTTTCTTTGTTACTATAACTAGTGGGTTAATGTAGCTGCTACTTGACGTTTCAATTATTCCCTGTTCTAACATTTTAGCTATTTCAAACTCAACGGATTTCAATTTCACGTACGGTATCGGATAATTCCTATAGAAATACGTCGCGTCGTCCTTCACTTTAAGACTGTGCTCATATCCTTCTATTCTTCCAACTCTATTTTCAAAAACATCACTATAATCCCTTAATAATTTATAAAATATTCCCTTTTCTTCTTCATTTAAATTTTCAGTTCTCTCAACTGCTTCTTTAATTTCTGAATCGATACTTTTCTCTTTGTTCATAACAGGTTGATAGTTTAAAATATGATTATTTATTCCGTGAATTTTAATTTCTACTTTTGGTTTACACTTTTTGAATTTTACTTTATGCCTTTTTTCATTTAACTCAAATTCAAACACATTTTCTTTATAATCTATTACACTCCCTATGGAATTAAATAAATCTGATCCAAAAATCATATCATAGTTCAGCTTAGGTATAACTAAAAAATTTATTGTTAAGTCAATATTATTTATATTAATTTCTAAGAAAATTTGATTTTGAACTGAACAAAGTTTCTTTTTATTTGCTCCGGAAACTTTAACACCTTTTACTGGAAGATGACACACATTCTTATTTTTTTTAATAATCTTTTTAAATAAACTATCACTCACGCAACATGTTTCTGCACCGCTATCCAACAAAATTTCAACATCTTCCTTCTCAACACAACCCTTTATAACTGGTAATTCTTTCACACATATTTCGCGTTCATTTATTATTTCATCATTCAAATTGAAGTCTTCGAAAATATTATTTAAACTTATCTCTTCATTATGATTATTCTCAAATAAAAGTTCTAAACAAAAATCGTCAATATCACACTCGAATAATTGGGAGTCTTTATCACGGTTATCCTTGTCCTGTTCCAAAACCTTCTTCACGTTTCTTAATTCATCTAAGCGCTTGTCTAAGGTTGAATCAGCTGTAACTTTACGCGTTCCATTTCTCTTATCAAACTTGTCAATTTTTATCTTTTTAGTTTCATAGCAAAATCGATTATATTCAACATTGGCTATATGGTCATAAATAATATCACTTAAATTATTATTAAAATTAAAATTATTATTAAAATTATTATTATTATATAAAGAGTTCTCACTTATTAGTTTAAATCCTCACCATTTCTATTTTCATTAACAATATGATTAACTTTTACATTACTACTACCTTCACTAGGTTTGTTAACACTATAATTAATACCTTGTCTACTATTTGACGGTCTATTTTCATGGTCCATACGTGGTCCATTTCGTCCATTATTTTTATTACTTTCATACCCTCTCCAGCCTTGGTTCCTATCAAAACGTCTATTCCCTTCAGTTAACGGTTTAGTCCTTTGATTAACATACCCTATACTCTTATAATTTGTATTATTTGAAAACTGTCTTTCGTCGCGTCTATATTGCTCTCTATTTCCTTCATAATACCCATTTCCGCGATCACTTCTACACAACTCTTCTGTCGTAAATTCAGTTAATAATTCTTCGAAACCTTCAAGAGTTTCTACTCTTGAACATTTAAATACGTAATAAAAATAATTTCCATAACTTTTGGCTATTTGTGTCAATATTTTCTTATTTGATATAGTATACTCGTCCGTAAAAGCATACTTGGCCTCCTTGTATATTTTATGTAGATATGTCGTAGGATTTAATTGACCGTTGAATTTACTAGTCAAAATTTTCTCACGTATTTTCTCTCTCACATTCTCATTCCAATATCTTTTTTTAAAACGCACTACAAATTCACACCACGGCATTTCATCGTCAAGCGTGTTAAGCCAATATTCTGCCGGACCTGTAAACACATTTTCTACTACGTATCTATAATCATTCTCTAATCCTTGCCTGTTAATATACTTTTCTAATTTATTTAAGAATAATAAAGGACTAATTAATTCAGAGCTCTCTCCCTCAAATTTCATTAAAAATTTTTCATTAATGTTGTTACTGTGTCTGGCTATACTACTAATTTCGCTATGATCCTCTCTATTTCTCTCTTTTATTTGACTTAATTCTTTATTTTCTAATTCCGCAATTTTACTATTTAACTTATTAATTTGTTCGACTAAATTCGTGTCAGTTAATCTATTCACTTTTTCGATTAGACTCAAAATTAACTCATTACTTAGATTCTGATTTGGATTATAGTTTTGCTCGATAACGGGATTTACGTCTATTTCTTCGATTTCCAAACTCGCATTAGGATTAGAATTATCCATATTTAAATTCTTTGACATAAATCTAGTAATAACCATTAAACAAAAATTATTTTTTAAATAAAATTTAAGGTTCACATAAAATTATAAATTAAATTTTTAATTTAGAAAGCATACGCTAAAAGCAGTAAATGAACGAATAATATAATAATTAACTCTTTGAATCGGCCTTATCAAGTCCATTTGTCCGGTGCGCCAAAATGCGGTCTCACGCTAACTCTCCGGAAACCAAAATGCGGTTTCTCGCTTGAATCGCTTATAAAAAGGGGGTTAAAATATAATTTAACATTAATTACCTCTGAGTTAAGCTCTTTTTCTTTTCTAATTAAAAATCTCATTCCTCAACTTAAAATTGTGAAGGGAAAACATATTAAAATTAAAATAAAAGAAATACTAACAAAAATTTTTTAAATAAATAATTTTTTAAGTTTATTTAAAAATTTCAAATTGATAAAAAATTCTTTTTTATCTTTAAATACAATTAATACTTTAATACTGCGGTAGAACATTAGGCAAAATTATCTTTTTATTTTTTATTACAAATTTTATATTTTTTTTAAATACACAAAATTTTTATGTGAACCTTTTTACATCTTTATTATATATATCCTATATCCCATTGTACATGTCTTGAATGTTTAAAATTAATAAATTCCTACTGAGAGTTTCCACGAGGTAAGGACTCTTAGTTGAACTTTGATATTTGTTCAAAAAATGGCGTACATGAACCAAACTAATGCAAATAATTAATATTTAAATTTAATATTCTCTGAAAAATCGTAGATACTGTTTTAACTGGAGAAAATCTTATGCTCGCTGAAGTAAGATTAAGATGAGTAGAGATATGATCACCTTGGATCAAAATTCTAAGTTCGCACCGACATGGTGGATTAATGGTGAGACTCGTGTCCCGAAGATTTATGCTAGGAAGATTTGTAGCAGTAAGTTTTGTGGCAGTAAGCTTTGGCTCTACAAAAATCAAATGATCAAAATTAGTTTTCCTTTAATTACTTCCTCATATTACTTTAAAAGAAATCTCTACTCAAAAAATTTAATGAAGTTAAAATTTAAGTTTTTTAAATACTTACGATAAAATCAGCAAAATGAAGCTCTAGTCGTAGTAAATTAAATTTGGATGAAGATAAAGTAGTACAAACTTGTACACTAACATGACTTGATAAAATAACAAGAAAATCTTGTTTTACTAAAAACTACATAAATGGCGAATTTACAAAGTTATTATCGTCTCTCCAGACGGACTTCCCAGTGCCCCTCTATCGCCTACGAGAACAGCCGGATCAGTGAATTTTCCTTCGTACCCCACGAGGTACCTAGGCTATTACCCCTTCTCTAGTATGACGTCAGAACGCGAACATAATTACGCAGGTTAACCAACCTAATAAATAATTAAACAAAGATTTACAATTATACATTTCAAAATCTAGGGCAAAATTCCTAACAGCCCCTAAAAAAATCAACTAACTAAACAAAGTAATTAACTGCAATTAACATGATTAATTATTACTTAAGGTTCATCATAAATACTTTATAATCAAGTGGGATACCACAATATATTAAGAAGAAAAAGTGAACTATACACAAAAATTATAAATTCGAATTGTAATGTGCTCCAATTTGTAATAAGCTTCAGCTTCTATACAAATAAAATTATTCTATTCTATAGTTCAAGGACAGAGCAGGGCGAGGAACACCCCCTATGGGGCACTCTTCCCCCACTCTTTGATGTCTGATTGATGTGGGTCCGATCCGTGTCATGATGATGTGATTTGAATCTAAGGTTCAAGGGCAGAGCAGGGCGAGGGACACCCCCAATGGGGCACTCTTCCCCCACGCTTTGCACGCTTATATAGCTTAGTAATGACCACACCATACTCGCTTCGGCGGTACAATGTACAAATGTATGATGTGTGTAGTAGCTGGAACTCTCCACCACGGGGCGTAAAATGGGCCTAAAAGATGGCCTAATTGCTAGGTTCGAACAAGTGGTTCGTCCTACCCGCTCTAGTAGAAAGTACTACTACTACTACTTCTGTCGAAAATTGTTTCGCCGTTAAAAACCTTATTACAGTTCCCACTTCGCATTTGGCGGCGTTTTAATTGCAGCACAGATTTCAAGATGCTATAAAAAGCAAAAAAAATTGCAGCGCAGATTTAATGTTAATGTCTTTTTATTTCTTATAAATAACAATGCTCATGCTCCTCACCCTATGATCCATTTGGATCGTCAGGGGGAGGTTTCTAATTCGCGTTTTACACAATTCTCCTATTTTATATCATTAATTACATCTTGATATCCATGACAAACGGTTTAGCTCTTCACAATAATAATACAAATAAACCTAATTAATAAAATAAGAAACGAGTTTTACAATAATAATAAATAAATATATTATAAATAAATAGATAGAGACACACCTACACAACTTCAGCTACATATTTTTTAAAGATAAAACAAGTTTAATATTTGGCAAGCAGTTAAAAATTGAACTCCCCCACCAGAATCTTTCTATAATTCCACGCCCTGCTGGCATAAGAAACAAGTTTGGACCACTCTCTATTACACAAGACCCTGATATAGCCCTCTAAAGTAAGCTCAGCCTGGCCAAAGCTCACCACCCTGAACTCTCTCAGCACCACACACTGTGCTAGAAAATAAAAGTGGTCCTCCCTTGCTCGCTCATTGCACAAACTACATTCAATTTGTCTACCTTCCCTACCTCTTCTATAATTTAACTTTAAAAGTTCCCCTCTGATTCTAAAGACCCAACTGGCTGTATATCTGTTATTTATTTGGTAAAGGTAAGTATTTGGATTGGATTCCAGCACATGCAGTATCAGGAAATGGAATTTAGGATGGTACACTGATTCATTAGCTTTCCTGATATGGCCCTCTTCTGCACATACCCTTAGCTTATTTATTATTTCAAACATTTTATTTTTCACCCATTTAAAATGTATCTCCTCATCCAACTCCAAAGTGATATCATGCGAAGATCCCATATCCTTCCATGCCTTCCACCATGAGATATTTTTTTCTATTACCTTCAGAGCCAGAATTTTTGGGAATCTAGTATCCTCTGCGGAAAAAACTCTTACCAAATAATTTGCGCAGATTCCAAGATGCTATTAAAAAGCAAACTAGCGTGTGAAGGTACAACCTTCACTCGACCATGGTTTGATGCAGACTGTCCTGCAGCGTATGTCAGTACAACGATTGCGCCATTACTCCTATTACTTCCCGCACAGTGTCCAATCTGAGGTTACTTTCCGAACGGCCCTCGTACATTGTGCAAAACCCTTTATATAATTATATTTCCTATTTCAAATAATGATATGAATTGTAATGTTTTTTGTTTTATTTTTTCTTAATTTTTGTAGGAGGTGTTCGGCAGTATGTTGTTGAGTGTCAAGGTCCTGGTATACCCCTGGCTGGAGTACACAGGGCGTCTACACATCACCTTGTGAGGCCGTTATATAATTCAAGAGCCAAGATTTGGCCTAGTATGAAAGAGCTAGCTCTACCATTAACTCAAACGTTTGAGCTGATTCTATCTCATGGAAAGAAAGCTGTTTTTCAGCTTCTACTTCCTCCCTCCTGGAGAGAAGAGCTGAGAGATGCAGCCTTTCCAATGCTTGTAGAGTTGTAAGAATCCCTTCTGATAATTATATTTTATTAAATGATAATAATACAGCTCATAAGAAGTTTAGGTTTATTGGTTAATTTTTCTATTTTTACTGTGATGCGCGTATTCATTTAGTTTAATATTTGAAAAGTATAATGAAAATGTTATATTTCCTTTTCAGTTTTGGTGTTTTTCCCAAAAAATTGTCAACTAATGCAAACTTTTTAACATTTTCATGAAAATCTTCTGATGACCTATTCTCTCAACATAACTCATTTTAAACTTTGAACCACATTAAAACTCAATGTCCAGCAGGGCCGTTTCTACTAATAGGCAAGAAGGGGGAAAATGAATGTTTAATAAAAAAAAACGAAAAAAAAAAAAAAAATGCAAATTAAGAGAGAAAAAATAAATATTATAGGAAAAATTAAAAAATCTAATTGTTTTCAAAAGCATACCGAACAATTACTTAATATGTATTTATTTTGGCTAAATACACTCAAGAGGAGACAAATTAAAAACAATTGGCTGAAAATGGGCCAAAACAAGTGAGATGAAAATTTACTTTTCAGTAGAAACTCAAATTAATAGAAGCCTATCAGTGCAGTTCCATGAGCCAATGAAGACTGGTGGGACTAGCCACAATTTTATTAGAAAATGACATTACTTACCAGCTGGACATTAGAGAAAAGAAATTTTTAGGAATAGACTTTTCCTAAAAAAGTTAAAGAAGGTACTAAAATGCCAAAGAAGGTTAAAAGAAAGAATCTAAAATACCACTAAGTTATAAGAGATATTTAAAATTAAATAAAATATTTTAGTTATTTAATTGTTGATGTGTTTTAGGTTAAATGCAAGTTCTTTTATATCTAATACATTAATTTATTCTAGCCTGGATGACAAAGGGAGAAGGTGATGATAGTAGATGGGAGGGGTGGGGGCTGCATTTTTTAAATCTTGCCTATGGCGGCAAAACACCTAGAAATTTTTCCTGATGTCCAGTTCATAAATTAACTCATCCAGTTCTAAATTGTACCTGATCCAACTAACAGTAATTACCAAGAGTTTATCAACTTTATATTTTATTTTGTTTGCCATGCTTGTTTGAAAATAGTAAAGCTATTTTTCAGTCTATCCTGATTTGGCATAACCATACTAGTATATTATCCATTACTAATATTATGTATTTAGATGAACTTTTGATGGCTAGACACTTTATATTGCCTAAATGTTCCCTCTTTCTCCTCTGACTCTAGGCAAATAGATTCAATTTTATTTAACTTATATTTCTTTTGTACATTTTTATAGTGACGGGAGACCAGGTTTGGACTCAGTGAACAGTAAATTCCAGTTAGACTGGGGTACTTACCTGTCAAGTTACTTCGATCTTGTCTATGTCAAACTCGATATTATTGGATCTGTTGGCGAGGGTTCTAGATCAGCCAACGTCAGGCTCAATAATGGACAGATTAAAGATCACATCACCGCTATCAAGTAACTGCAAATTTTAAAAGAAACATTACTAATAATATAATTGATGTAAAAGTAATATTCTAAATTTTAGAATCCTTATTGTTGTTTAATAAATATATTCGTGTTACAGAGCTCTGATTGAGAAGTACAATTATATAGATAGGAGTCGAATAGCAGTTTGGGGGAGAGGCTATGGTGGGTACATGACAACCATGGCTCTCAGTATGCAGCATAAACTCTTTAAATGTGGCATAGCGATATCTCCCATTACAGACTGGATATATTACAGTGAGTATAGCAATGTTAAATGTTATCTTTAACCCTAGAACGCTAACCTGGAGTCAAAATGACTCCCATTTTTTTTTAACTACAATGCACGGTGTCTGTAAAACACAGAACTCCCACATCTCAGCTATGCTATCTCCCACCCTTGAATGACCCTTCTACACTTCTATCAGTTCCACATTCAGATTCTAAAGAGGACATATCGTTTGTTTTTCTGCTGTCACGGAATCATTTTGACTCCTGTTTAGTCTTACACGTAAATTTTTTGTAGGTCATTTTGACGCAGAATAGTATTAACAGCCTAATCTAATAAGTTTTATTGCTTATTTGACCATTTCAAATCTTATAAATTAGGTATTATTAACTTTTAATTGAATTATTATTACAAATTAAAGGTAATATAATTGTAATTTATTCATTAATAAGTATAAATTATATATCTTTTTGTCTTTATATGTCTAAATTATATAAAGTTAATAGAATATGAATATAGTAAAATAATGGAGAAAAAATACAATGATCCAAACGACATTTGTCGCTTGATGAAGGAAATTACCGATTCAGATACCGAATATGAAAAAGAGCGTATTCGACAATAATGGTGACGCTTGTGATTTGGACCCTGATTTGAAAATAGAAAATGCTTTTTTTGATCCCATCAGTTATAGTGTTTTATGAATTTAATTCCATCGACAAAATCCGGGCCCAGCCGACAATCGGGCCGGTATAGTGTTTAATAAATTTAATTCCATCGGCAAATCCGGGCCGAGCTTATTTGCGGTGATTAAGTGTATACACACCATAAGATAATACTTAATTAATTCCTTTTATTGGAAAATATTACAGACAATTTTAATGCATGTGTCATTAGCAGAGACCTTCAAATGCCTTTTTGCCATGGCGCCATACTAAAATGCCACATTCGGCCTATTTTTTGCTAAAAAGCCACATTTTGCCGATTTTCGGTAAAATGCCACACTTTGTGCCACATTTTGCCTTATTTGGGCCAAGTTCTGAGAAAAAAATAGAACTATTCTAATATTCTAAGGGGTTCTGCTACAACCCATAAAACCAGGTAAGATTAAGATACGCCCTTGCAGGGCAGGATTCCAAGGTGCTGAGGATTCCCCAAGTGACATGAGGGATTCCTAGCTTAGGGTAGTGACTCACTTCGTCATCCAATCTACCTATGAGAATAGAATGCAACCTGCCACACGAGATGGCGCCACCCGCCGGGTAGCACTACCTGGTCGACCGCCCTACGGTCTAGCTGCCACCTGCAGGTGGCGCCACCCGGTCAGCCCAATGTATTCAATTAAACCCGTCAGATGTTACCACTGCCACGCAGCCCCCACTCCTTCAATCAAATCTAGAGGAAATCAAATCAGGGGCTAACTGCTTCCCTCATGTAAGTGTGTTTACTGGTCAAACTGTTGTTCAATATTCTAAGCAATTCGTTGAAAGTTCCACGCGACATTCGGCAAAAATTGTTACTGTCCTCTTTGATACGGGGTACACTGTATGAAACAAACTAGTATTCTTTTTGTCTGAAATTATTTTATGAACCCAAAAACTCCTTTTCTCCTTTTTCTTTCTCGAACATAATGATATGCATGCACAGCTCCATTTCTCGACTGCCCGAAAAAAGTAAAAACTTGGGTGGCACAAGACAGGTGTCAAGTTGCATCAACAAGGTGGCGCCACCCGGGTGGTGAAGTGTGTCCCTACTCTAGGGATTAAGAGCCATTAGCTCCAACTCATCACTGGTCAATATTGGGTCATAGTAGGGTATTGAAGATACCTGTAAATTGTAATAAAGTAGTTAATATGACTCAAGTTACAAGATTTAATATCCCTTTTACAATGGAAAAAGGGGGGGGGGGTTGGAAAGTTGAAAAATAAATGCCACATTAGCTAAAATAAATGCCACATTTGGCCAAAATAAGTGCCATATTGCCACACTTTTTAGTGCCACATTTCGTAAAAATAAATGCTACATTTTGAAGGTCTCTGGTCATTAGTCATTACTGTGTTTGTTTTGTTTTAAATGTATGGCGGGTCCAAGTTATGTAATCATTTCGGGGGGGGGGGGGGCAGGGCCCCCCCTGCGTACGCCACTGAGTCATAGGTTAAAATGTATGGTTTGCGTTCTAGGGTTAAATTAAGCCAACAAGGGGCCATCAAATATCCCACTGCATCAGAACACAACTTTGATTGAATTCCAACCTATTTACCACACTTAACATAATTTCTAGCTTTAAGTATTATAATTGCAAAAATCTTGTTTAATAAGTTAGTATTGTCTGCCTAGTTACATATTAGTTATTTACTTAATATATTTTCAGATTCAGCAGTTTCAGAGAGAGTGCTTGGAGTGCCTTTAGAGAACTATAAACTTTACGTAGAGATGGATGCAACACAACATAGTAAACACATTAAATCTAAAACCCTCTACCTGGTGCACGGTGTTGCTGATATATCAGTACCTTACGTTCACAGCGTGGCCTTGGCAAGGAGTCTAGCCCAACAGGGAATACTCTTCAGGTACCAGGTATGAAAAAAAAAATATATAAATCATATTCAAAATTATAACTCGAGTAAAATTTGACCGATTTAGTTGGAATTTGGTATACAAGTTCCTTTTATCAATGCTCAGGATAAGTTCATTGGACAGTGTTATCCATCCAAGACAACGCTCACGTAAAAGTGAGCTTTAAATTTAAATTTGGAATTTTAGGATGGTAATAAATTCCATCTTTATCTTTTTTATGACAACCGTTTTTAAAAAAAATATATATATTTTTAGTAAATCTCAAAGCGACGCTGCTTTGTAAAATCCTTTAAACTGGATCTAAACGTCTTAACAAATTGATTTTAATAATACTTCATACTCATATAATATGCTCTATATTCGTTACTTTAGACGCTCTGTCTCAACTACAATTGAAACCAGCATGTAAAATTTCAACTGGATACAAGAAGATGATTTTGTGTATTGATGTGTTATATTTATAATAATAGTTGGCTCTATCATTGAGCAAGCGTATATGTAAACCATCCTGCAGCCCTTCTTGTAGTAATTGGACGGGCCCCCTACTCTACAACCCTCCTCTACTTCTTATCATCTTTAACTATGATAATCATCATGATTAAGTACCATATATATACAATACGCTCACTCAATGATAGAGCCAGGTGATGCCTAGTGATATGTATAACTTTAAATTATGATCTAGTTTATTCCGCATCGATGATCTTAGTGATAAACACAGATAAGTAAGTACAGTAGAACCTCGATTATCCGTCTCCCGATTTACCGCCTTTCTCGCTTAACCGTCAGGCCATACGCCATTGCGCACCCCACTTTCTTTGACCTTCGACTCGGCACTCCAGAAGAATACGAGAAACGGCAGCCAAAAAAGCTCGAAGTATGTTAAAACAAAAAAATTAACAGACTTCTTCCATCAAAAAAGTATGTAAATTTATTATTTATTAAAATAAACATCTATTTGTTAATAAAATAACAATTCGTTTTTTAATAAATTAAAAATATCCCCCTTTTTCGCTTAACCGTCTTTTCAATTATCCTTCAAGGCTCTGGTCCCATGCCTGACGGTTAATCGAGGTTCTACTGTAAAACAGAAAGTAAATTAATTTTTACTTTTTTACTATCCATTTTGCTTCAGAGCTTACCAAATTTTTTAAAGTTTTTATTTTGACTAATTAATTCCCTTTTTGTTTTATGTGAGCAGAGTTATGCAAACGAGGGTCACGATTTAAGTGGTGTTTTAGAGCATCTCTACACTTCTTTAGAAGACTTCCTTTCACAGTGCCTTAACCTACCCAACAATGATAAGGAAGACAACTAATTAGGACATATAGACTACTGATTTAGGTAACACGATAAAATAAATTATTTAACAAATAAAAAAAACTACATAGGAGGTAATGAAACAATTGTTAGAGTATTGAATGAAAATACATTTACTTAGAGGGTTCAAATTGTCGTTTTAGATAAACAAAACAATGGAAAATATGAGGTAGCTTTTAAATGTGAATATTTTATATAATTTTTTTAATAAAATCATAAAGCTAGAAGGAATTAGAGAGAAATAATAAATAAATTAGTAGGACTCCAGTAATCCGGACTCATTGTAATCCGGAACCCTTGGTAATCCAGGCACATGGTAATCCAGAACCCTTGGTAATCCAGGCACATGGTAATCCAGAACCCTTGGTAATCCAGGCACATGGTAATCCGGAACCCTTGGTAATGTGGACAGTCTATGGAGATCACAAGCACGCTACAATAGAAATGATGAAACCCTCTTTATGTATATAGGTACTAGTGCGGATGACTTCGTTACTTCTCTTAACCCTGTTGAAATTTCTCACTCTGAGGCTATGGCGGCACCTACACTTCACTTCAGAGGGCTTGAGGGATTGAGAGACTGCACATCTGAGTAAAAAATCATTACGTCCGCACAAAAAAAACAAAATCAGACTTTTTTGGAAAATTATAGGAATGTACATGTTCACATTCATATGCAATTACATATCACGTTCTTGCTGTACATTTAAATACAGTTCCTATTTATAATTTTTTTTTAAGTGATAAACTCTATTTTTTTAAAAAAAATCTCGCTAATCCGGAAATCCAGCTAATCCAGACGACCCTGAGCCTAAATTTGTCCGGATTACCGGGGTCCTACTGTATAAATATTAAGAAAAAATTAATTGAGATTGGTAATTGTAGCTTATTTAATCTTTCAAAATTATAAAAAGAAAAAAATACAAAAATTAGAAGTTTTGTTTTAATTTAATGGCAGTGAATAGTTCTACCTTTGATAGAGGGCTTGTTTGGATGGACTTGCCATGGCATCTAACCTTTTAACAATACCCACACTTAAAGTCAGTTTGGAGAGAACCACTGAGGAAGATAAGCTTAGCCAAGTGTGGAGTTAGGGGAGCTGGTAAAGACTCTTGAGGCATAGCCTTGTGATAAAAATCCTTTTGTTAAATTTTATTATGGCAGAGGATATCGGAAAGATCCCCTTGGGAGAATCCTTCAGCTTTGGCAGCACCACCACTGCTCTGTCAGAATTTATCAGCCTTGCATCCCTCTGTAAATTCAGTACCCAGGATATCCATTGTCCACCGGTATTTATTTTTAGTGATGCTTGTTATTTATATATAGTTTCAATGAAAAATATTTATTATTATATTTAAAGCTCTAATTTTGACCTTATTTAAGAGTGTCATAATTAAATGTCAAAGTTTTCAGCCATTTAAATTTGTTTTTTTTAAATTGATTTTTAACCAGGGTGAAACATATGATTCTCTCTACTTCCTTTCTCCTCCTTAATTCTTTTCGATTAGCATATGGTGGTTTTTAAATGACATAGAATTTAATTTTTGTCTAAAAAGCACCCAAAAGTTTAACCATCAGTAGTTTAATCTTTAAAAAGTTTGATTTACTTTCTATTTATTTGTAGAAAATAATTTATATTAAGTATAAGCTGCATTTTCCATTATAAAAACTTTTAAAAATCCTCTAAATAAATGTTTATCTGATCGGCCTGATTTATGTAAACTACGGTATTTATTTTATTTTATTTTTTTAATTTGTTAAATTTTTATTTTGAAACAAGGATTATAAATTAAAGGAATAGCTCAGTTCTAAGCTTAAAACAAAAAAAGGAAAAAATATTGTGAGTAATAAATTTCCTGAAACTAATATGTCATTAAAGTTATCATGCAATAATATTTGTGATTAAATTTAGGCAACTGTTTTCTTTTAAGATTTATCTTTTAGACTTATTTTAAAAATTATTTGCTTTGAAAATATAGTATAAATGTGATGTGTTTGTTGATAAAAGCTTTCAGACTGAATGTAATTGCCAGACTAGTTCCTATATCACATAAGTGTTAAGAATGTTGTTTGATAACAAATAAGAAAATATATTCATTATGTAGGCTGCTACGGAATTTGGCAGTTTGTAAAGCTAAAAAATTTACTCAGTAGGCCAAACATTGGAAAGTTAGCCAACATTTGGTAGTAAATCATGCAATAAGATCTAACTTACTGAGTATATTCTTTGAAATTACAAACTACTATTTATAAAAGATAAAAAAAAATTATAACCTTTACTGTATTGCATTTGGAAAAATTATTAAATGCTTCAAATATAAAACACGGTCTGTTTCAAAGGGAAAAAATCTTCCGTTCTCTTTTTTAACAACTTGTTCAGTCAAATTTAAATTAGGCAGTCTACCATGGATATTGTTGGAATATTGAATCTTTATTTAGATGTAAAGGTGCATTTGAATCTTCAATTAGATGTAAGACAGATGCATTCTGGCAGAGAAATAGCAAGGTTAGATTTTGATAATAAAATAATGTAGCTAACAAGAAATACATAGGCACAACGGAACCCATTCCACCTAAAATCTCATTAGAAATTGAACACGTTAAAAATTTCAGAAAATTATTTAAAAAAAAGAGCCTGACAATGATAATACCGGCAAAATTTAGAGAATTGGAAATAAAAAGTAAAAAAAAAAGGATCACAGCAGTACTCTTAAAAGAGAGGTTAGTTGAAAAAAAGATTGTTAAATATGTTACACTTGAATGCATCAAGTATAAGAAGCATCCCGATTTTCGCAATGCAAAAAGAGGAAAAAAGTGCGTCTTATATTCAAAGTAATACGGTAATTTAAAATAATGCCTATAAGACTACTTTGATGTTCCATTAAGATTGCCTAATGAAATGATAATGGTTAGTTATGAAATAAAACATTGATTCCCTAAATGCCCTAGAACAGGGTGAGAAGGTAAAGGTGAAGGTGTAATTTGATTTGGTAGCGGAGTTATAAAATATAACAAAAATATCTCTATATTGATGGGCGAGCACAGCACTGGCACTACACTTTTGGCCGCCACATAGGTGTAGGAATTAATTTTGCCCTGGGTGGAGAAACCATGTTATTGTAAGATAACTATTTTCTTTTTGTTATCATCCATGTCAATAGGTTAAGACTTTTTAGAGAAAAATAAAAAATCCCTTGTTGTAAACCCACCACTGGGCCGCCCAAATTGTAATAATTGTAAAAATGACAGAATTTTAAAATTGACAAATATAAAATAGATCGAATGCTTACTTATAGATCCAATACACAAATTGAGTCTTCAATTTTAATGAGGATAAAAAAAAAACACTTTGACATCGCAGTTGGACTTGTTTAAAAATAAATTATTGATATGTACACACTATCACCATATCTAAACACCACATAGCGGTAGTGTGGTGTATTGAGCCAAAGAGGAGTGTTAGGAAACAAAAACCATTGACACTGTGCAAGCAAGAACCAACCCGAAATACAATAAGCTCAAAGCTCACCTTTTAAAACTACCATGATATGGGGTTAGGTGTTGTTTAGAGGTGTTATAACCAGGATTCCATCTTAAAAAACTTGTTTAAAGATCGTTGCACGACCATTGAAGGGTTAACTCTATTTCAACTCTAAGGGCAGCGTTTTTTAATCTAGTCTGGGGGCAGAACATTACCAAGATACTTATACTGACTACACAATATACATCTATTTATAATTTTAATGGTATTTATTTAGGGTTGCCAGATTTCTGAATGTAAAAACCGGGACACGTTAATGTTACTATTGTATTGAGAAAAATTAAATACATACTACAGTTTTTATTAAAATTTATTAAGCAGTCAAAAACTTAATAAGTAGAAAAATAATTTCTATATTTATTATGATATCAATGATAATGTTCTAATATTTTAAAAAGTAAACAATAAAAAGGCGAGCAAAACTGAAATATAAATAAATAAAACATAAAAAAAAAATTGGTAGATACATCTGCACTATTTGGCTTACAACTATCGGTTCGACTCTGCACTAATTGTTCAATTTACTTACGGCTTATTTTAAGTTATTCCTTTATTTAAATGTAGAATACTTCTATAGATTTTGCCGTAAGCTCCTTTATCTTTCAGTTTCAATATAATATATGGATCCTCAATACAGTACAATATCGGTATCATATAAAAAAAAATCTTAGATTTATAAAATACTTCTTATCTATAAAACTATTGTACCTTTGCTTTCTAAAACTTTGCATTTATGAATTATTTTATAACATAAATGATCAGTTTTTTCTTGCACTTTTTTTTCTTTGCACCTAAATTATTATTATATTACGTCTCCAGTAAAAACCGGGACATTTTGGCGTCCCGAAAAGTCAGTGGCGTATCCAGCGGCTAGGTCTGGAGGGGGCACAATCTAAGTAGTTTAGATTGGGGGGGGGGGAATTTGTAGTGGAATCAAGAAAAGGGAACTGCTTATACAAAAAGCAGCTGCCCCTCCCCCCCCCCCCCCCCCCACCAAAAAAAAAAATCTCCGCCCCCAAGAAACAATTAACTGATTTCTAACGAATAAATTTTATGCTGATTGCTACTGCAGTACAACATCTTACTGTAAGTCATGGGCGTCGTCTGCAGTTAATTATTGAGGGGGGGGGGATCAATGGCGGGGGGTCCGGGGGAGGGATCAATGGCCATGGAGGTGAAATTGAATATGAGGTGAATGTAAAAATATGTATTAAAAAAAAAATACGGCGTATTTTTTTTTTTTTTTTACTCTATCAGGGTCTGGGCCCGTCTGGGGGGGGGGGGGCACGTGCCCCCTGTGCCCCCCCCCCCCCCCCCCCCCCCCCTGGATACGCCACTGCGAAAAGTGTCTTCGGGACACCGGGACTTTGAGTCCAAAACCGGGACCTCTGGCAACCCTATATTTATTGGATTGTTTATTCTTCAATTAATCTAATTACACATTGTTACTGTTTTGCAACGAAATAATTTTGTTTTTAAATTTGTACAAAATATTCTGAGAGAGCTGCGCAGGCCACCTCCTCAGTTTGGGCACCGCCTACCCCACTAGCAGTAGCACTTGATCTTACCACCTCTTTATCCAGTTTTATTTTCATTAATTTACACTTCACATTCTCTCGCCTTATTTCTTGCCTAAACTCAGCTATTCCTTTATGATAGCAAAAAAAAAAAATTGAAATCTAATGTATAGACAATCTCAATACGATTTTAAGTTTAGGTCAATGTGTATAGTTTAAGAATGAATTTAACTACTTCAAGCTGAACTACATTTCGATTATTATACTGATATAATTTACAATTTTTAATTTTACTGTTATAGTGTACTGGAAATCATGAAAAAGAATTATTGAAATGATTCAAAGATTGAACAGGGTGCTAATACTCATTGAATGTAGAAATCAAAAGGTAAATTTCCTTTTAAAAATGTCTAATTTCAGTTTTTTTTTTAAATGTTGATTATAAATTGCTTAATAAAATATATCATTGGCAATTTTAGGGTGTGTCGCACTTCCAAGAATGTTCTTTAATTTAATTAAAGAACAATACTTTAATTTAAATAATAATTTATTATAAATATGCTACAACTTCACTAACATTTTTTAATTAAAATTATATTCAATCTGCTGCAAGTGATTTCACTAACTTCCTGTCATTTGAAGAAAATTCCAGATATTTTTATGAGATAATTTAATATACAATATTTTAATGTGCTAGTCCAATTTTATTATCTTTTCAAAATTTTCCTACCTAGAAATTTACTTACTTACACTAGACAATATTAGATATCATATTTCATTGTCAATCGGCAATATATTTAGAGTTCACTTATCTATTGCTGTCTTGAACTTCTTAAAATACACAAAAAACATTAACAAGTGAGACACACACTAGTAATTACCCTAAAATTGGTATTTTTCTTTTATTTTAAATACTGTTATAAATAAAATTTGAATTTTTAAAATATAATATAAAAAAAAAATAATCCATGTATTAAAAATTATCTCTTTTGAAAATAAACAAATGCGGCCTTAACGAAAATTGAAATTAGATGAAAAATTTTCAAATTATTACTGTTATGAGACATTTTTTTATTTTTTAAAATATAAATGTTAATTAAAATTGGCTGCTAGTGTTATCATACTAATTAGAAATCATAAATAAATTAACTATAAAGTAATAAAAGGAAATTTAAAAAAATAAAATAAAAAGAATCCAAGATTAAAAAACGAAGAAAAATATGTTGCCTAAAAAAACAAGACAAGAGGTTAAGCCTATTTTTGAGCGATCTCAGGAATGTAAACATAATTTTTTTATATAAAACATAAATTAAATTTATAAATAATTATTTCACGATGTACATAAATAAATAAAAATATTAATGTAGGTAAAAAAAAAAGTTTTTGTTTAATTTTTTTCATTTCTTAACAAATTCTTATTTAAATAAATTTCAAGAAGAAATAATATTTTTATAAACAAATTAAAAAAGAAATCAAAGAATTAAAAAAAAAAATCAATCAATTGAAAATTACAAAAAAAAGAATAAAGAAATAGTGATTTTCAGATAAGGAAAAAAATATAAAATAAAATTGTACATTTATAAATATGTTTAATTAATCATCGGAATAAAGAAAGGAAAAAAACAAAATTTGCCTAGTTCTTTTTTTTAAATATAAATTAGATTATTTGTAAATAATTGACGTTAGGATGTATATAAAAATAAAAATGTTTTTGAATAAATTATCATTATTATTAAATCAATTATATAAATTATAAATAAATAATTATCTAATTTATTCGAGTGAAGTATCGAGTTAATAAGTTAAATAAATAATTAATTAAATTTAAATATACAAAAATTAGAAATACAAATGGAATCTTTAGTTTGTTACGTTGCATGACAGTCTTGTTAAGGATAAGTTTGAATTACAAAGGAAATTTGTTTGAAAATTCTCTAGTGACTTTTTTTATTTTTATGTAAAGATGGCTAGTAATATGTTAGTTTGTAATGTGAACTCATGGTTTGTATTGAGAAAGACCTAGAAAGTTAACATTGCAAAAGGTTTTATTACATAAAATATTCTATATGACATAAAATATATGTTAGTTTGTAATGTGAACTCACGGTTTGTATTGAGAAAGACCTAGAAAGTTAACATTACAAAAGGTTTTATTACATAAAATATTCTATATGACATAAAATATATGTTAGTTTGTAATGTGAACTCACGGTTTGTATTGAGAAAGACCTAGAAAGTTAACATTACAAAAGTTTTTATTACATAAAATATTCTATATGACATAAAATATATGTTAGTTTGTAATGTGAACTCACGGTTTGTATTGAGAAAGACCTAGAAAGTTAACATTTCAAAAGGTTTTATTACATAAAATATTCTATATGACATAAAATATATGTTAGTTTGTAATGTGAACTCACGGTTTGTATTGAGAAAGACCTAGAAAGTTAACATTACAAAAGGTTTTATTACATAAAATATTCTATATAACATAAAATATATGTTAGTTTGTAATGTGAACTCACGGTTTGTATTGAGAAAGACCTAGAAAGTTAACATTACAAAAGGTTTTATTACATAAAATATTCTATATAACATAAAATATATGTTAGTTTTTAATGTGAACTCATGGTTTGTATTTAGATGACATCTTTTCATAGAAAAAAAACAACTAGAGATTGTTCAGAAACGCTTAAAAATATCCATGGAGTAACAAAAATGTCCTTGCTTCGCCAAGTACTTTACCAGGCTGCCTTTGTCAACCTGCTGAGCAAAACTTTGATCTAACACTAAATCCTCCATTATGCATAATCCACCATAGGTCTTTGAAAAGAAATTGGTGAAGTCAATGCTAAAAATTTTATGATGATTGCACTAGATCTAGAATGTCTGGTTTCATCACTGTTAAATCTCTACTACGCCATTATTTTCTCTTGTTCCCTTGTAGCTACGGGGAATTTGTTTTTACGCTTGAGGTATCCATATATCTCTCGAATCATCTATTTCTACTTTATCTCATTTTTACCTTTGATTCAGTTTCTGAAATTCCATGTTACATTATAAAATGTAATATCTTTCACTCTTTAGATGTATAGAGTCTATGCTGCAGAGACATTTTTTAGAAATATGTTTTGTCTTACTATTAATATCCTCTTCATTTTCGCACTTATTCTACAAATGAAATGAGGTCTAGAAAAAATTAAAGACCTCTCATCTCTAGAAGTAACTGTTGTACAAAGCCAGGCGTAAGGTCTTATATAAAAAACATACCACACAAATATTAATTTTTAGAGACTTTAACAACTTAAGGTCATCTTGAGAAAAGGTAAAGGCTCAGAGGAGGAGTTAAATTGGCTCCTAACTCTCCTAAATTGACTCTGTTCTTAGTAGGGATGGGCGGAACGGAATGTAACTATAAAAATAACTAGTTCCAGTGTTGGAACGGTTCCAACCGTTCCAAGATTTCATGGAACTACGTTATTTTTGGAACGGCTTTGAAGTTTATTTTATTTAATTTTACTGTCTAGTTTTATTTAGTTAATAAATTTTTATTGTTTGAATTCGATACAAATTTGCTACCTCCATTTTTAAAAAAATAATATCTTTTAAGGATTATCAAGCAAAATAATACGAAACGTAACTAATAAAAGAGGAAATGGAAACGAGAAAACAGTAACGAAACTAAACAACTAACTTAATGGCAACGTTAAAAACTCGTTTCTCTTGGAACGAAACCGATAGTTTTCGTTCCGTGCCAATACGTAACGTAACGTAACTGATTAAAGAGGAAACGGGAACGAGAAAACGTAATGAAACTGTAACTCGGAGGGAACGTAAATGATTCGTTTCGCGAAAACTATCATTTTTGTTCCAAGTTCCAGTTCCAACCATGCTGGAACGAAACGTGTATGTTTTGTATAGTAGAGTAGACTAATAGAGTGGGGATGAGAGCTCGAGTCTCAGAATCACTCCAGTTCTAGTGAAGCGTTATCTTTTTCTCTTTTAGAGACATAGATGCCTCTTTGGCGCTTTTTTTCTTTTAGGTCCATAGTCAACTTCCTCTTGTCGCTATCGCCCTTCGCCACTCGTTTTCTTTTTTTTAGTTTTGTTTTCCGCTTTAGTAAATAATACGAAATAAACAGGTGAAATTTAATTTCTTTTTTGTTTAGTTTTAGGATCTCGTTATGAAAAGAACATATTCTAGTTTTTAGAAATATTATTTATAGTGGTATAAAATATACTTTTTAAGTGGTAACCATAATGTTGTATCTTAAACATTTTTATTATACTGTTTACTTGGTTGTAATTAAAATATCAATATAAAAAAATATAAGATAAACAGATAAATAAAGAGATCTTAATTTTATTATAAACGTTTGTATTTAATTTCAACTTTTCCTCGTCAGCGTCAGTGAAGATTGGAACTATTTAATAAAGAAACGGAACTTATCGTGGAACGAACCTGGATTAGACTCAGGAACACGTGAAGTATAAGAGAAACTGTTTCTTTGGATCATAAACTGATACGTTCCAAAAATAACTACTATAGTTCCTGGAACTAGTTATTGGTTTGGAACGAAACGTGGTAACTCGTTCCACTCATGGAACCGTTCCTCCCATCCCTAGTTCTTAGCACTAAATATGAACTATAATAATATGCTCTTTAAAGTTACTTTTGGTGGGATGGAAAAAAGCATAAAACCTCTTTAAATTATACTCAAATATCCTTATTACAAAATTTATTTATATTTAAAATATATCTCGATACTTTACTCTTTATAAAAATGCATGTGTTCAAGTCAAATTATACTTATGGTAAGAAAAGTGTATTATTATTATTATTTTTTTTTTTTTTTAATTTTTTTTTTACTATCATCTGTACATCAATTACTTTGATAGTTGATTGTATGAACATTTTCTTTTAGAAAAAAAACCTACTTCAGAAAATTTGAAAAACCCACTAAAAAAAATATAATTGTTAAAATGTGCAAGGCAGTTTACACAAAAAAAAAGCTGTAAAAATAAAATGCTTAAATTAAACTGCATCTTATATTGTAAAAAGTTGTTTTTTATATAATTATTTTCTTTCATTGTCTATATAACACCTTTTACAAAAAAATTTACACTTTTTTACAATTTCCTTAGAAAAATGGGAAAAAATATTATAAAATTTATTAAATAATCGACTGCCTGTGTACAAAGAAATAAAAATTTTAAAGCAAATTTTTATTTGTTTTCCTGAGAAAATAAATCCAAATATCAAATTGTTATAAATGACCTGAATTAATATATTATTACTTAAGGACTTTATTTGGCCTATTTTGCTCAATGCTATGTAGATATTTTTTTAATAAAATATAAAAAAAAAAATAATAAAATAAAATCACTGATGCAGGAATTTTAATAGTTGCGCAAAGAAATGAGAATTAATAGAAATTTGTTTTATTTATATATAATTATCGATTATTGTCAATTATTTCTAATGTGTTATTATTACTTTTTTAAAAAGTATTTTTTTATTATAACAACGAGAACACTTAATTCAACATTCAGGAATCATTTGAACAACAGATTTTTATTAAAAAAATGTATAAAATATTAAAAAGGATAGAGATGTTCCAACTGTGATCCATTTTGTTAATGTTAACAATAGATTTAGATAAAACACTTAACACAGTATTTACCAACTCTACAATAACAACTTGTCTCACCTCTCTTGGATCGATTCTATCCAGCCTCTCAGATTTTAGGAGAGAGACTAATAACTAGGCTACATTGATCCCCCTTCAAATTCCTAGTTTAATTGAAGATTTATTGGCACTTCTTTAGCGTGTTACTCCCCTTATATAAAAAACAGAGGGGATTAACAATCTAAAGAAGGTGTAAGGAATGTTCATCTTTAGACTGTTACTGCCCTTATAAAAACAGAAGTGTGATATTCCTTTGTTCAAAAGTGCATTGGACTAAACATCCCTTTGTCTTAATAGTTATTTAGTCAGTCATTTATATTCTAAAAAAACATAAGGGAGTAGCAATCTAAAGAGGTGCCGATTTATTTAATATGACATTGAAATTGAAATATTTTTATAAATTGAAATATTTTGAATAATTAGATTGATGATTGACTAGATTTATTATTGATTGTAATTGCCCAATGACTAGAAATGGAAAAATGTTCCATTAACTATAAAATGCTCGCCTTTTTGTACCAAATTATGATTGATTTTGTACCAAATTCTTGGATTTTGATCTTGGTTTTGTGTTAGTGTGAGAGTGAAAGCCACTCAGTTACTACTGGGTAATAGTCTCTTTACAATAATTAACCGTTTATAATAAGATTAGTGAGTTTCTACATTATATTCTTCAATATCCAATCAACAACGAATCAGAGTTCTATTGCAAGACGCTAATGTTTATTTTCCATGTTGAACAAAACAGGCGTTGGCATAGCAACATGATTACACACACTCGTAGTTACGTTCATCAATAATAATTATTCTCATTTACTAACAATTAACCGCAGGCTGATCCAAGTGTCGAAATAATCAGCTACCATATCTTTCTTAAATTGTCATTTTTGTAGGAGTTTATCGTACTTAATTCAATTAATTTTTTATTATTTAGAAAAAAGTTATCCCCGATATTTTGGATCATAGTTGGTTTAAATTTATCCTTTTTTAAAACACAATGCATGTTGATTAAGTAAAATAAATTAAAAGTTCTTATTTAGAAATAGAATCCATACATTTATTTAAGTTAAACATATTGAATTTCAATAAATTTATCGTATCCAATCAATCTGAAACAAAATAAATTGAATTATTTAAAAAATAAAAAAGGGAAAATAAGACAATCGAAAATATTATTTTGTATGAAATGAATAATAAAAAAAATACTAAAAAATAATGTACATAAAATGTAAGAACATGAAAAAAACTAATTGGTTTGTGTTGGATATCAATAATTGTGTAGTTTTTATGTTTTAAATGGTGGTACAGTGTAGGTGTTATAAGTGTGTGATTTTCTTTCTAAGTTATAATACATAATATAAATATAATAAAGAAAATCGTTTAAAATTTTATTAAATTATGAATAATAAAATGTTCGCATTATATCAAAACAAGAATTTAAATAAAAATAATAATAAATTATAAATTTAAAAAATACAAAAAAAAAAAAACGCTAAAACAAAAATACATTATTCATTTCAAGGAGTGAACAAAAATTAAAATATAAAATAGACAATGCTTGAAAAAGTGTGTTAAGTTTATCGTGTCGGCACTTCTTTAGATTGTTACTCCCCTTATAACAAAAAACAGTGGGGAGTAATAATCTAAATAAGGTGTATGGAATGTTCTTCTTTAGACTGTTACTCCCCTTATAAAAACAGAAGTGCGATATCCCTTTGTCCAAAAGTACATTGGACTAAACATCCATTTGCCTTAATAACTATTTAGTCAAAGTCATTTATATTCTAAAAAAACATAGGGGAGTAGCAATCTAAAGAAGTACCATTGTGTCTTGTGGCACAACTAATCTAATAATGTAAGAATTTGTAAAGAATGGTGAATATTTTAAAACATTTTCTATTGTCTAGTACAATAGAACAATACAGCCTACAAATACAGAAGATGTGTTAGTTAAGAAGGTTGATGAATAATCTTAAACTTTTATACAAAAATAAGCAATTTTAACAGAATTTTTGGATCCTCATCTGAAAAATATTGTTGATAGCCAATACCAATTTCATCCTTCGCACCTTTATATTGTAGTAACTTCCTCCTTTGATCTAGGGACTGTACCTGAACTCCTAAACACTCCTTACAAATTTTCCTTTGTAGTTCCTCTTCTTGCCTTAGATCTATTTATCTCATTTTGCACTTTTAGAGCCATTTTTCACTTTTGATAACCTTTTACTCTTTATTCCTTATAAATTAACTATTTTCTTTTTGTCCTGTTGACAGAATCGGCATCCAGTTAAAGGACTGATTTATTAAAATTCTAAATATTATATTGAACTGATTAACCATCTTATTTAAGGAGATGCTTCTCTATAGTTTAGACTAGATTATTCTTCCAAAGACTGATCAAAGTCCTGAGAAAGGTGAAAGAAATAATATCTAATATAATATGTCAGTAGTTGGTGTTTTTCTTTTATTTTTCGTTCCCTTTAGAATTATTATATAAATAATCTTTGGTTTAAACAGCTCCTGTGAAATGTTAATGTATTTTTGGAAAAAAAAAATAAATAAAAAATTACAGACTGCTCCAGGAGAAAACAAAATTCTCCGATACTAAAATAATTGAAAACTATTTTAGTATGTCGGCCACATTGTCAAAATACCTAAATTTAACAATCATTTATGTTAAAGAATAATAATACAATAAATAAATAATAATTAAAATAAGAAACTTAGAAAATGAAAGTGGGAACGTAGCATAAATGAACAGTTACATTGTTAATTAGGTGGATTTTATGCTTTTCTTATTAAGTGTAAATATAACTCGTACATGACAATTATTAATGTGTTTGATTTTTTTGGTATAAAACATCATTCAATACATGATTATATCATGGATACATTATCATTATTTATCTAAATTCATGATAATAGTTATGTATTCTAAAAAAAAAAAACCGAATACATTACTGTCATAAGAAAAAGAGTTATATATTTTTTTTTATCCTGTTAATACATTTCGAAATTATCATAATTATAATAAATCAGGGTGAAATATGTATAGTTTATTGAGTTTTATAGTTTTAATTATCTTTTTATTTATTTTATTTAAATAATAAAAAAAGGTTTTGTAGTCACATTAAAAAGTAATCTGAGAAGAAAACATATATTATCCACTGTTAAATAGGTATATTAAATGGATAATTTGTTTTCTAATATAAATTATAATATTTCATATTTCAGTTATAAATATCCAATTTCGAGTCAATTGAATGTCAATATTTGTTGCCGCCTCAATTAGTTTGTAAGTGCTGCTATCTGTCTTTCATTTATTTGCGACTGAAAATAAAAGTAGTCAATTTCTAAATGGCCTTAAGTTAAACTTATAATCACTGATATTTGTAGTCAGGATATTTTAGGAGAAGTTTATTTAAAAATCCTTGTTTAATTCTTATAAATGAAACTTAAAGTATAGGTTTATTGTAGGAAAAATTTCTTAGCTAATACAGATTATATTGTTGCTCCAAAAGTTGTAAGTAGTGAAAATGGTTCATAAAACTTAACTGGTGGAGCAAAACAACCATCTCATATTTAAAAAAAAAATCCAACGATTATTTTTAAGGTACTTCTTTAGATTGTTTCTCCCCTTATAAAAAAAACAGAGAGGAGTAACAATCTAAAGAAGGAGTAAGCAATGTTCTTCTAAAGACTGTTACTCCCCTTATAAAAACAGAAGTTTGATATTCCTTTGTCAGTAGTACAGTGAGTACATTGGACTAAACATACCTTTGTCTTAATAGTTATTTAGTCAAAGTTTTTTATATCCTAAAAAATCATAGGGGAGTAACAATCCAAAGAAGTACCATTTGTAAGAATTGCAATTGGAGTTTCTATGAGTTATAAGTAAAGGAGGCGCCCTTACTTTGGACACTATGCTAAAATTAACTTCACTTGGTGACGATAGCTTGTAAACGCAGAAAAGTTGCTAAAATAGTGGTGATAGACTCCATTACACTCTCTATTATACTCCCTGGACTTGTACTGGAGGCAAATGTTCAATATATTCATAACTATCCAAGGTAAGGGGAACCACTACATAAAAAAAATGTATCATTGGTTTTTTCCTCCTGTTAAACAAAAGACAAATTTTCTAAGTTATTAGGAGCAATACGTCATATTATACTGTATACAGGGTGACCCACGATAAAATGTCATTATGGTAAAAAGCATAGTATTTGTGAATTTTAAATATAAATCAGATAAACGTTCAAAAAGGGTGTTTTTAAATATTTTTTTGCAAATATCTTGTAAACAAAGCCTTTCTGGATATTTTTCTATAGGAACTTTTTTTTCAGCGCCAAATTTCCTATAAGAACCCTAAGTGTTATGGGTTTTGTCCGAAACACTATTTCTGCATTTGTACAAGAATTGGTTGAGATCCTATCCGAATAATTTCACGCCTGATAACATTCAATCCGCCAGAATTCAAAAACTAGTCTGTTGATCTTAAACTTTAATTATACCATTCAAAAGCTTATGAAAGGCTGAAGTTTTTCCAGAATTCGCCACATTTCTAACATCCTTCTATTAAGAGTAGAAAGCTCTAGAATTTTATGGTCAAATTTAAAAAAAAATCAAAAATTTTAAATAACAGGACTTGATAATTTGAAATTATTGAGTGATTCTAAATGGTTTTTTTATGCTCTTTAAATTGTCCCTAATCCCAATTTCCTTATCTCATTTAGTTTTTTGAGTTTTTATGCATTTTTTGGAAATTTTTGTGTAACACTCTGAAAAGAGAAATTAATCGATATCTCCAAGAACTATTGAGAAATGGGCGTACGCAAAACTCAACATTTTTTGTTGCATTTGACCCATAGAATCCACTAGTTTCGTTATGACATTTCATCGCGGGTCACCTTATATAATGCAGATATTTTATATGTATATTTTACACATATTATCTGTAGCAGTATGAGTGTCAATTTCATTAATGACGAGTAACTAATAAGTAATCTGTACACAACCCTTCTTTATAAAATAATGGCTGTACTATTAAAACATGTTTTTTTACTATTCACTGATCATTATTGATCAGCTCTATAAGTTTTGATCACTATGAGTAAGTACCACAAATTAATAGTAGAAACAACAAAAATCATTATTAGTATTAGACAAATATTAGAAAATAGCTTATCAAAATTAATTTGCTGTAATAAAATTAATGATACACCTTAAATTTTGAATAAAATTAATTCATTTTTTACTTACATCTATGCCAAAGCTAAATTTATTAGTGATTTGATTACATCGATGAAATCATTCCGTAATTATTTTGTCCTTAACAAGGAAGTTGTTGTTTTTGTGTATTAATCATAAATTGTATAATATTTAATTAATTTTACAATTATTATAAAATCAGTTATAAAAGTTAGTTTGCTGTGCTTATTATTTTATACTTTTAACAGTAAGATCTTATTTACAAAATGCAGTTTTTGGATAAATAATATAAGAAATAAGAATAATTCACTTAAAAATATTAATATTATTATTATTCCAAAGATAATAATAATATCGACTTGACTCCTGAAAATTTCAAATAGTTTCAACGACTGTGACTACGAAACCTTTTTTAATTGGTATGTGATAATTCACATTTCAAAATGAAAGTTAAATTTGTTAGTTTAACTTGTTATTACGTTATCGTATTTTGTTAAAATTAGCAATAATAAAATATTTAAATTTAAAAAAACTTGTAAAAAAAAAATTAATGCTTTGTTATAAAGAAAAAATAATTAATAAAAAATATGTTGAATGTTTGCTGCAAATTGATATAAGTGGTGTTATATAAGAAAATTATTTAAAAAAAGAATTTTGTTGTTTTATTTATTTCTATAATCACTAATAGCAATTTTTTTTCCAGGGATTTTAAAAATAAATTCCAAAGCTGTTATAACTCACATGCAGGTCAAAGGTGGAAACCCTGTATATTTAACCAAATTTTAACAATAAAACTACCCAATAAGCAGGTTGAGAGATCCACATAGTGAGTACCTTGCATTAACATTAGTTCTAAAGTAGGCGGAATGGCTAAGATAGCCAAAGATTTTCGGTACTTCTTTAGATTGTTACTTCCCTTTGTGTTCATGTTTTTTTTATATCTGTAATGTTTAGCGTTTTAGTTATCTGTTCCCCCGCGGTTTGGCGCTGTGTATTGTACCCCTTCTATTTAACCCTGTGTACTGGTCCCTTCCCGTCAGTCTGAGAGTAGAGCTCAAGGTCTCCACGTCTTCCGCTCACCTAAATACTACCGTTTGTAACAATATCTTTAATCTAAAATAAACTTAGTGAAAAAGTGTTTATCTAAATCGTTTTAACCTCAAATTAACCTACACTTTGTTTTTTTTTAGAATATAAATGACTTCGACTATATAACTATTAAGACAAAGGAATGTTTATTCCAATGTAATTTGGGACAAAGGAATATCACACTTCTGTTTTTATAAGGGGAGTAACAGTCTAAAAAAGAACTTTCCGGGCACCTTCTTCAGATTTTTACTCCCCTCTGTTATTTTTATAAGGGGTGTAACAAACTAAAAAAAATGCTAGATTTTCTACCTCATTCGACTACTAGCGTAAACTCATAAGCAAAAAAAATACAACATATGTGATTCTAAATGAGGCTGGTGTTCATGGGTTAAATAAAAATAATTCATATTAAAGAGTTAATGATCTTAATATTTGAACACAAAAGGGGGAGAAAAATAAAAAATAAAAAGTTGTATATAAATAATTTTATTTATTTAAGAATGTTTACATAATTTATTTATTTTCTTCAATTTTATTATAAATATTAATATTTTCCTATATACCAAAATACATTAAACCTACCATTTTAACAAAGGTAAGTAGCAAAAAACACATTTTTAAATTATTTTATTATAACCCAAGGTAAAATAGTATTTATTTTAAATATTTAACTAGTGATAAATGGTGTTTTAAATTATTGAGAAAATTAGTTGATTATATTTATAATTTTCATATAGATGAATCTTAGTAGAAGAGTTAAACACTATTAAGTAGTAGCACTTTTAAAGATGATTTCTCTCAACTTCTAATGTATTTACAATCAATAAATATGTTTATCAAGCAATACCAATCATTAAATTTAATTTTAAAATTTAGTACTTTAAAAATTTAAATTTGATTCCATTTTTTTAAACTTTTCTTTCACCATCAATGTTGTAAAAACGTGACATAAAATTAAAACGGTCACCTATAAGAGTATAAATATTTTATAACAACATAAATTTAAAAAAAAAAAGTTTTTTATTACATACATCCTATTAAAAAATCATTAAGGAAAATAAATCTGAGGAATGACAACAAAATCAAAAATACAAAAAAATGATCAATATAAAATAAATCTCATACATTTCAGACACTAAATAAATACATTATATCTGCCCCATACACATAAACTATATATTATTAACTTACTTTGTTAAAAAGTATTTAAATATAATATTTTATTAACTTCTTTACAATAACTAATACAAAATAAAATAATACAACGGCACCTATACATTATTGTGTGTAGATTTTATACAACACAATTTGAAATATGTCATTTTAATTTTTATATTTGTGCAATGTATTTTGTTTTATAATACACTTTAAAATTATAAGAGTCTACATAGTCAAGACTGTATATAATTCCTAGAGAGATGTAGAATTATGTTTTATAATAATATTACTGGTTTTAAAGACAGTTTCATCGTTTCTGATATGACTGTGGGATAAAATAAAAGGAATTAGCAAATATGCTAATTATTTAATTCTAATGAAAATAATATTGGAAGAAGGTTGGTGGGTTTGAGATACATATAGAATTCTTTATGAAACCAAAGTACCGACATACATTGACCCCAATGGACGAGTCAGAGTGGAACAGTACTGATGGGTTCAAGACCCTCGGCACATTAAGCCCCTAGTAGCGGCATTGTTTTACACCTGTAGCACTTTTTATCAAAATTTTCTCATTTATTCTTCTTTATAGCCTCTTTGGGACAGTTTAAACATATTTTTTAATAACATATTGACTGTCACACATTATATTACCCAATATTATTTGTTTAATTACAATGTGTAATAATTGTTATTAATATACAGTTGAATTTCACTAATCAGAGACATATAGGGCCATGCCATGTCCGATTACTGGATGTTTGTTAATAAATAATTATTAAATTATTTAAACAGAAACAGGACACAATAAAACTAGTGTTTATTACTCAAGATTTGAATGTAGATGCACAATGAACAAACAAAGACTGATATGGTTTGTTTTTATTTACCCTAGAGCCTCTGTGTTTCCCAGTTTTTCCCTCTTTTAGATATCTTATCTAACAAGTAGCAAGAGGGGAGGGGGGGCCTCAGCCTCATTACAGGATGTGCCAGACTGCCGGACTACAGAAAAAGATCTAAGTCTATACCTAGCAAATCTGTCAAGGAAACCCTGAAAGAAATACAATTTTATACTAGAAATCTCTCTAATATAAATAAAATCCAGGAGATGTCATTTAGCGGTCACGTGAAGAACTAACTAATATCACAAAGAATCACTTAAGGTTTGCTTCTAGTATGTAGAAATGTCCATGACACTCACAATACTATTCTAAATAAGAAAAACCATGCCTAGATATCTTGTCAGCTGCACTGAAGGTATGTTTTTTATACGAAGAGTTATTTCATTACATGCAATGGTAGCACAGCATTCATATTATGAGATAAATTGTCAATAGTAGCGATAGGGAATCTCTGTTAAATTGCCAGAGAGTTGAAACCCTAATTATCTATTTGAGAGTAAAGTGAAGTGTATATTATTCCTGTCCATAAGGCCCATTTTACTTACGACGATGATAAAATTACAACTAATTTTAATAATAATGGGAAGGATAATATAATAGAACAATAAATTGTCCCTCATAGTTTAACCCTGCCTTACTAACACTGTCTAATAGTCCATTATTTCTAACACTACGCCTCTCAGATGTAAATTAAAATTAGACCAACTTATACACGTTTAAGATTTAAATGCTGATAAAATCATGAACTTGAAACATTTCTTTGTCTAATAAAATGGTTAAAATGTGATCTTTATGGAGAAAATTATTACCAAACTGACCCTTTAACCTGAAAGGGCAGGTCAAAATATTCATTTTACATTTTTCCTCACTAGCACCTGCTGCATTTAAATCTGAAATTATGTTATGATAATCTAATGAATTTATATAAATATTGCAATATAATATTTAATAATCAAATTTTAAGAACAAAATAAAGCCAATTAAAGGCAACAAGCTCGATAAGGTTAGGCTCATAGTAATTTGAAGTCTATTTCTTAATGTTTTAAGTTTCTAAAGCCAGTAGTGAGTAGTGGAGGAACAAGACACTTTTATCTACGATTGATATGAAATATAAGCATTTTATCTCTTTTTAGATGCGTAGAAAGTGATTCTTTTCGTAGTTGTATTCATTATGCATGCACTCATAATTCTTCACCTTAAGACACGATTAGCACGTTTGTTTACACTTAACAAAACTAATTTGCTGTTTGTTTAATTAAAGTAACTGTTTATAACGAGTTTTTAGTGAAAAACAATGAGTGATTTAAGTGATTATGATGAAAATGAGGAGAATAATACTTCTCCTGAAATAATTAATTTGGCACAAAATACAACTAATGAATTAATGTCATCTTTATCAAAAGAGAAATACGAACTTACATACAGGAAGTTTATTTAATATTTTTTTCTGTATTTATTATTAAAATCCAACAATCGTAGATAAAGTACGGTAAGCAACTAGTGTGAAAACAGCATTTTGCTTTGCTCGTGTGGTTTAACTACCCTCGCAATCGCTCGGGCGCTAACTCTACAATTGCATGCAAAATGCTACTTTCTGCACTAGACGCGTAATGTACTATTACATTTCCCTATCAGAATGTAATCCTAACTCAATTAAACCGAAAACTTAAATTAGGAATGTTAATTTCAAACTATGCCTAACAAATTTTGACTATAATTTTTAAGGAGCTGAAGTTAATTAAATTCACACTAGCAAAGTTTATATTTATCTTTCTTTCCTTTCTTCATTAAATATTGAATAATGAGAAAAACTTTCACTGTTGAAAGAGCTCTAATGGTTTCAGATAATACTCAAGATTCCTGAGAAAAAGCTTTGTTGAATTTTGTCTAAGCATTTTTGAACTTTTATTTTAACTTAAATTTTAGAAGAAAATTGTTTACCAATTATCACCTCTCAAAAAATACAACTTTAAATCGCTTTTTCAAAAATAAACTCAAACGTTCTTTATTTGCTGATTAGATATTTACAAGATGATGTTCAGCCACTTTACTCGCCTACTTGAGACAGTACAATTGTGTAAAAACTGATGCAAGTCCCCCTTAACAACTTCCTTGTCTGTAGTTCCCAATCGTACAAAAAAACCAGTCTTTATCCAGTAAGAATCATTCTACATGCATAATCTCATAAATTACTCTAAAAATTTAAATTCCTGGCAGTGATAATAAAAATAAATTAAATTTAAAAAAGTAACTCAGCATCGTCTACATTTAGGATTTCCAAGTTAACGTTTTTTTTAATTAAAAGAGAGAAATAAATCTACAAGCATTATATTTATTGGATATAATTGTAAATATACAGCCATTAATTCTTATCTTATGACAATAAAATATTATTAAAGAAAGTAGGAGAAAAAATAAAAAATCATAATTGCAAGCATTGTGTTTAAAAATCTTTTGATACTTCAACTAACTTAGCCTTGTTGAGTTCTAAATTTCATAGTAGAACTAAAATAAATGATATTTACACAGTATTATTCTCCTAAAATCTACTTTACTATTTATAATTTATATATAGAGTAGATGGTCCATTCTTTAATAAAGTTGAACAAAAAATATACATATACATTAAAGAATTGGAAGATAGTAGAGTAGAGAAAGGCAAGATGTTGAAACATTTACAAAATATTTATTATAAATATCTAAACGTACAATTTAAGCACCCTTGGTTTTCCTTAAGAGATGCGATATTTATTTATTCTGATATTATTATTATTAATAATGAACATAATTTTGGCACTTAGGTGTTATAAGTAGAAAAAATTAAAAACAATTACATTTTTGAATCGTTGCTTTCAATAATTCCAAAGAAGTTCGGTGACATTTTTGTATATATTTGACTCTTTTTTTTTCTCTCTATTTTTATATTTTCAGAATTTGTTTCTCATTGATTAGGAACAGTATTAAAAACTGATCTATTCAGTGTTCATAAGTAGCAATAAGGATCATCATGAACACACCAGCGAGAAGAGCTGCAATTTCTTTAACCGACTGCCATAGTTTTGAGTCTGAGAGTAGTTCGGGAATTACGGAGACTGTAGCTATGTAGATAAAACCTCCGGCAGTGAAAGGTAATATCCAACCAGTTGCAGCAACCTCATCTGAAAAAACAAGAATATTTAATTAATAATTAAAGATAAAAAGAACTTTTTATATACATTTTTATATTTTCTGTTGAATCATATGTAATGTTGATAATATAATTGTCATTGTTATAATATAATGTTAATGAAAAATAATAGTTCCGAATTTATTTACTTCACATAAATGACAACCATCTAGAGAGCTGACCTTAAACCAGGGCCGTCCCTAGGGGGGGTCAACCGGGTCAAGCTGACCCGGGCGCCACGTCTAGGGGGGCGTCGCCAGGCCCCCGTCTTAAAATACTATAGGTGAATTTGGTAATAAAGGGGTGCGCCACATGTGCTTTTGACCCGGGCGCCTAAACCCCTAGGGACGGCCCTGCCTTAAACCTATAAAAGGACAAATCTTTGCCAACACCGAATCTAAACAGGGCCATTGATTTGCCCCCGTGTAGGGACAGTAAAAGAAAAATGTGTGCAAGTAAAGAAGTACAGATGCAGAAAAATTAAACCGATACCTAGGACACAAGTGTAAACATACCTGGTTGTCACTCGTCAATTAATTTATTTCTTTGTTTACTTTTCCTTTTTCGCTGTCATTCAATGTAAATCTCTTAATCAAAAATCACAAATTTGAAACCCGTCAAACGAAGATTGTAAATATGGGACATGTCAAAACAAATAAAATAACTTGCGGATTTTTTCCGAACTAACTTTCCATACAGCAAAATTTGCTGAAAACGAATTAAATTCTGCTGAAAGATGGCTAAAAGTATTAAAATATTGCATTGTCATCGTGTTCTGAGCTATTCTAAAAGTTTCAAATGTCTAGCTACTCGGGAAGTTAGTTAAAAATCGATTGCAAGATTTGTACTGGACAAACAAACAAACAAACAAGAAAGCAAGCTAATAAAAACGTAGTAAAAAGATGTGTGGAGGTGTTAAAATACAATATTTTTGTTATTTGTCTCTTTCGTTGCTGTGGACGTGATAAATAAGTTAAGAAGATATTTTTATTAAAGAAGTCAGAGCCAGGCCTATGAGCAACTGGTACTTGTCAGCCTGACTGTATTTTAATTATGGCACTCTTTTACTTTGTATTTTTATTATATTATATTATATTTGTATTATATTAGGCACTCTTTTATATCTGTATTTTACCACCCTTATGGGTAACAAAGTAAAAGAGTGCCCTGTTATCATTATGCTAAGTTAAAACGACCGCTTTTCCTGTTAAAAAACTATGTTAAATTAACTGGTCTATAGTGACTATCTGCCTAAAATAACTTTTTACTAAGGTTGTAGAATTACCATCATACATTAAATGAATTTCTTTTAGCGATCAAATTTAAGATATTATATTAGGTTTTTCTTACTTTATTTCCATTAACAAATAATAAAAAAATCATAGTTGACATGTGTTGACTAAATTAGCCTTGAAGTGAATTATAATGATAAGCTGTAACACCATAACCTTGGTAATTCCATATTTAAATTGAGTTTCCCTTGATTTCTTTCATTGATTAATTGTTTAAAAAAAAAAAAAAAAAATAGAAGTGAGTTATAAATAGCTATTTTATGATGATAATAGGACTGCATATTACATTATCAATTTCATTTTTAAAAATACAAAATATTTATAATAATGTTTATTATTTGATAATAGATTTTTTTTTTTATACTAATCTGACAAAAAGAAGAAAAAAGATCTGTACAATTTTTAGGATTATGTTTTAGATTAATTAATTGCAATATTAATTAAAAGTCCCATTGTTGGCTATAATCCCTTGAGGACTTGCATTAATAGAACTGGATTATGTTAATTTTTGGCAACTGCCTGAATTTTAGTATAAAAAATCGGTCCGAGACAACTCAGACAAACTTTCTCATATACGAGTTCATAATTACTTAGCCCAGTGTTTTCCATCTATTTGTTTTTGTAGGTACATTTAATTATTATTGAACATTATAACAAAATTTATCAAAAAAATAACTTCTCGGCAGGGAATCAAACTCAGCCTCTCTCTGATCACATTTAAAGCTATTTTCTCAGAACTAGACTTTTCCTGGAAGATGGCTTATATTGTTAGATTCGTATTTAAATGGACTATGGAAATCATTTTTTCAAGTTTTTCCAGTTTTTGAAGGTAGCGCCCCCAAATTCGGAGTTAAAATTTATTTGTTGATTTTGCCTGGGGGTATGATTTTTCTTAACATGTTTGCCAAATTTTATCAAAATCAGCCCAGTAGTTTAGGCTCCAGGTATCTGCACAGACAGACATTTTTTTAAAACCACTTTTTGGGCTCAGGGGACCTCGAAACATGTAAATCCATTAAAACTTTTCAAATTTGAATTTTCACACCATCACAATACTTCCTCTTTAGATGAGAAAATAAAAATTACAAGGAGATTTTTTTTTATTTTTTTTATAATTCTACTATAAAATGAAGAAAGATTTGAAAGGGGTCTAGTAAACACCTAGGCTAAAGAGTTGGTGTGTGATAGTGTCCTTATTGATAGGGTATTCAACGTTACTGCAGTGTTTATTTCACTACCATTTATCTTGTCTAACACATATGTTAGAACAAAAAATGTGTTATTTATGACATTTTCAATCAATTTTTGTTTTCAATTATCTCTGTGTAAATATTTGAGGTGATTAAACATTTAAGAGATTAATTTTGTTATTAACTAATTAGCGCATTATTATTCTAAAGATTTAACCTTGATGTAAAAAATAAATTTTTGAAAAAAAATAACATAGGCAAGCTTTTTGTTCTTAATTTGAGAGACCACTAAAACATTATTTTGGCTTTTGAATTATTGGTAGAATACAGGTTGAAGCTCGTTTTTTTCCTACTGAAAATTTGGATATAAACAAAGATACATTGACTGCAAATGTCTCCAATTGTACTCAGGGCCGGATTTAGACATAGGCGGCCGCCTAGGGGCCCGCACCGAGAAACTTGGAAATAAATCCTACTTATTCATAGAGAACGTGACAAAAATCTTCGTTTTAAAGTAATAACATTCAATCTTAGTCCAGTTCATTGGAAACATTGTGGAACAAAATCAGAAAGTTTTGATGTATGGCATAGTTTTGATATAGATCATTGATGTTTGAAATTGAACATATCAAGTCCTGAAAGTTCTGAGGGGAAGCTAAGGCCTTAATCTTATGATTAATAGTTTCATTATAATTTTTTCTTTCAACCACATCTAGAAAGATTAGCTTTACATAAAATGTCATTTAGGTCACTTAAAGATGATTTTTTTCTCAACAAATAAGGTCCAAGTGATTTTCTTGATATCTCGGAAGCTTAAACATTTCCTTTTTTAAGTACAATTTTAATGAACGTATTTGTTAACTATTTAAAGCAATTTTGATTTTTCTTGTTATTAGAACCAGCTTATGTAAAACCTAAAATAATAAACATAGTTTTATTGTAAATTTTTCAAGAATTCTAATAGTTTAACTTTTTAAGGTAAATTTTACGTATAATTTTAAGGTAAAATTTACGATGCAACTTTTTACTTTCTCTTGGCCCAACCTTTTTCTCAATATTTAGGATAAACAGAAAAATTGGACCTATTTTCTAAAATGGTGGTCATACTCTCCTCTTAGGGATTTCCGGACCATTGATATATTCATTTACAAACATCAATAAACAACTATGCCAAATATCCAATCTATTCAATTTAGTTCCACAATATGCCCAAATCTGACTGTTTTATTCGTCTCAAGGAGCCAGGAGAGAAAAAAATATTTGATAAGTATTTTTTTACAAATAAAATATTTGTAAGTCCTTATTTCTTAAATGTACCACAAAGGAGGGGGTGCTCCCCATCCCCCCCCCCCATTTTCAGAGCCCTGTTAGATTGACACTAATGGGAGGGGCCCGCACCACATCATCCGCCTAGGGGCCCACGTACTCTAAATCCGGCCCTGATTTATACTATCGCAGAGCTGAGTTTGCATGTTAAGAGCAGCTCAGCTAGGAACACAGTAACATGCAAAATCAGAAAAGGAGTCCTCAGCGGTAGTCACCGGGCAACTATCGCTTGAGTGTCTAGGAAAATAAAGCTTTAGTCAAAAGGTTCATAGAAATCGATATTTGGGCTTAATTTTACTTGTTATCAAGTTATATTTCTTTTTTTAAAAAAAATGCCTTACCTATTCCTTCAATGAAAAGAGAAATAAAAGTTCCAGTAAGAGCCCCCAAAGCAGTAACAAGCTGAAGACTCATAGCCTAAAAAAAAAAAAATAATAATAATTAAGATTAGGGAGCATGTAAATTCAAAGAATAATAAATAAGGAATTAAATTTGATCAGTTAATAGAAAAAAAAACTACAAAAGCTAATGGATACAAAGAAAGTGGGCTCTTCATGTAAAATATTCTGTTTTAAATTTAAACCATCAGCTAGTCAAATTTACTATGAGTAAGTTTCACCAAATCTCAGTAGAAGCAATTTGTTGTTATTAGGAAACTGGGCTCTCTACATAAAATATTCCTCATACAACTGTTGATACGAATATATATAATGTAGACCAAGTAACTAAGATAAGTACATGGTGGTGCAGCGCGGACGACCACATTTTAAATTGTTACTATGTGCTTAATACTAGAGCCAGGAGATTGATATAAAGCAAATTTTCAAGTAAAAATGTGGAAGCTTACTAGACATATGTCAAATTTTAAAGTGTGGAAGATAATATCCGATAAATTATGTCCTTGTCGATTTCCTCATTTAAATTATTCCACATTATTCACATGACGGAGAAAAATTTGACGCACGCGATCCATGAACACTTGTGTGTGCAGTAGCTACATCTTAATGGAACCATATGTGGACAGTATCCATTTCGTCATCCTCTGAACAGGGGATGAAAAATCGGATTCCCTGACGAGATGTTAGAGAATGTGATGCACAACTCTTCCGAGCGCCAAATCGACAAGGCGTCATTTATCGGACATTATCTACCACACTTAAAAATTTGACTTATGTCCAGTAAACATCCACATTCTTGCTTGAAAATTTGCTTTATATCAATCTCCTACCTCTAGTATTAAGCACATGGTGACCATTTAAAATGTGGTCATCCACGCTGCGCCACCCTGTATAACAATAATTGAGAGGTTGAGAAACAAAGAAGGTTCAAGTGAAAGTTGTACAATTTTAAGAAATCACATATTAAAGTTAAATTAATTTTGGAAAAATCCGTAATAAGTTTTCAAAGGAGTTGATTTTCATGCTGCTAGATCACTGACGTGATAAGAGAGTCACTTTTATTCCCTTAGCCACCAACATTTCATTGTATTAACTATCCGTTCCTGCACTTAACTTCAGAAAGTAATAAATTTAGATGATTACGACATACAAAATATTCTTCCAATTAGAGTGGCACATACCTTCCTCGCATTCTATTTTGAATAATTTAATGATTTTATACTATTAAAACTTATTATTGTAAATTTATTTAATTTCCCTCCTTTTTTAAAACTGTCAAAATTGTTTTGATTTTTTACACTAATTAAAGTATCAATTTAGCAAAATTTAAGGAGCGCAGACGGTTGAAATTAATCTGGGGCCTATCTGCAGGCTACTTTCGACGAACCATCCAAATTTCATAAATATCAGATAAGAGCTTTTGATGATATAGGAGTAAATATATGATTTTGCGCATGAGGAAGAGAAACAAATAGGCGCAGATGGTTGAAACTTATATGAGACCAACAATGTGCTAATCACGATCTACCATCCAAATTTTAATAAAATCAGATAAGTAGTTTTAAAGATATTTTGGTTCGCAAAAATTGAGCAACAGGCAGACACAGAACCAAAAATGTTCCCCGATGTCTGTAACGGATTTCTGTGTTGGAATTTTTGAAATCTTATATTATTTGATAACATAGCTTCCGTTACCTTCGGTAAGCTCAGAAGCAATTTTTTTTTTTTTTTTTTTACTAATAATTACTTTAGTTCATGATGCTCTAGCTTAAATGTAATCATTTTATTAACTTTCAATTTTATATACAATCAATTTTGACTAGAAGATAGAAGATTCTCAAAATAGAGGGATTTTACTTTATATACATCATGCAGTAGCTCAGAGCTAGATCACTGATTAAATCCATGCTATGGAACCAGATAAGGCACAGATTCCTCACATTATGAGGATTATTGAATCTGTGCCTTATCTTATTATGGTTGACAGGAAATCCAAAGGCAAGGTTACTTGTCATCTTTTCTTATCAATTATGTTCTCAGTTTAACAAAAGTTCCAACAAAAGTTAACTTTATGATATCAAAAATATGAAATATACTAAATTTTACTTTCTTTAACAAATGATTTTTACTAATATCTGTTTCTACTTCTTGGTATCTCTTATTATGTTTCTAGCTGGATATGGAGTGTGTTATTTTTAATTTGATGGGTTTATAATCCTACCATCAAGAAACATTTAAATTATTTTACTAAGCGAGAATATCTAATTATTATACTTCATATATACCCATAGATTTTATTTTAACATTTTAAAGATGTGGTGATGATTATGTTAGTAAAGGTTTAGGTATGGTAAGGTGTGATTTATAAACTGTTGTCTGCAGCTTCTTCTGCAATTTTGCTTAAATACATTCTTTATAAAGAATCCCCGTTCTCCGCCCCATATTGAGCTACCTATAAAAGTTGTATAGCCTATATCACCTGCAGAATTGAGCTTAACATTGTACCCAAAAACCAACAAAATCTGTTCAGCTGTTTGGACGTGATTGACGTACAAACAAACAGACATAAACATTTCTTAACTTTCGTAATCAGGACTACTCATTTAGTGGAAATACAAAATTTGAGTCCAATCGGATAAATGTACAGACACCACTCCAATCTTATATATATTTACGATTAGGATTATCGAATGTACTACAATAGTAGAACTAGATAACTGCAATAATTAGATGGTACCTTAACCCATTGAATGCGTACCTACCTGACTGAATAAAATTTACACAATTTTAAAAGTTAATTTAAAAAAAAATGTTTGGATCCATTGTGGATACAAACGTGAGCGGGCCTGACAGAGCCTTGCAAGATGGTTCTACTCGAGGCAAGGAGAATAGAGCTATAGAGGGCTGAAAGGGAGGGCTTGGATCCACTGTGGATCCACCCGCCAGGCGCGTTAGCACGGCATGGATACACAGTGGATCCACCCGCATTGAATGGGTTAAAAACAAATAACACCTTTTAAATATTATCCATTCCTGCTCCACACTGGTTAAATAACAAAGTTCTGGTTTGAGAATATTTTGAGCCGTTTTTAGTTTAATTTAAATACTTTTAAATTAAAAACCTTAGTTTTCTGAGGGTAATGCGAGAGATCAATAGAATAAATTTATAAATTTTATTAATAAATTACAACTTATTTATTTCAATAATCCAACTAAGGGATGGACCCCTAATTATCGAGCGGTAAAAAATCAAGGTTTACTGAACTTTTTAAAGTACTTTAGTCATAACATTTTACCTTGACAGATAATTAAAACTAAGTTGTATACCTTTCTTCTACTGCAACCTGATTGGATAAGAATAGCGAAGTCACCAATCTCATGAGGAACTTCATGGAACAGTATGGTGAGGGTTGTCATGATACCAACACTCTTTCCAGCCAAGAACGAAGCCCCAATAGCAAGCCCGTCAGTAAAGTTATGAGTGAAATCAGCCACCAAATTCAAATATCCAGCAATCTTAATGTCTGAAAACAATAAATAATAAACGAATATCAATAAGAAATGAAAATATTAAAATCATTTGTCTTTATTGTAGGAATGACAGAGGCTAAAGTAAAACAAAACATATGGCTGTACGATGTTCACATCTAATGTAGATTATTGACACTATGACATAGTGTGATGAACCTCTAGATAGAACATAAAAAATTAACTGCATTATTTCTTAACGTCAATATTCATAAAAAAAATTGACAAGGTGAAGTTTACCTCCAAGGTGCAGATAATAAGTAGGTATTACAAATAAATGAGTTTTTTCCAACAAAAATAATTCCTTAGGGCATGCTCAGTTCTTAGTTCATGCCAGAAACTCTTTGGGAGGAGAGGGATATGGTATGGACTCAAAATAAGGGGTGAGGAGAAGGATTTGGTATGTAGGTTGATATACACAATTTACATGGTGTGAAAAGACATCACATGACTTATTATGATGCTATGAAATTTAACAGTAACAACTCAACAATCAAGTCCAGGAGATAGCGTGCAAAAAAGTGTGACTAATATCAAGCTAGAATTTTGTGTATAAGTTAATCTTTTGGTGCCTTTAAGAATATGTGATCGGCTAAGTTCATCTGCGGGACATAGCTAGGCAATAGGCATATGAAAAAAACAAACCAATGGAGAGCGGCCATGTCCCACCCTTTTTTGGTGGACAAGTTGATTTTCATGATCCTGAGTAAAGAATTATTTAGTAGACCAATAATCAAGTTGATGGTAGTTTGTCACTTATTAGGTTAGTTAGTCAAATATTACTCCAAATCAAAGAGGTCACATATAAAGTGACAGACTACCATCAACTTGATTATTGGTCTACTAACTAATTTCGTACTCAGGATCATGAAAATCATCTTCCCCCAAAAAGGGCTCGACATGGCCGCTCTCCACCGGTTTTTTTTTTTTCTCAAATGCCTTTTGCCAAGCTATGTCCTGCAGACGAACTTAGGCGACCACATATTCTTAAAAGGCACCATAAGATTTACTTATACACAAAATTCTAGCTTGATGATAGTCAGACACTTTTTTGCATGCCGTCTCCTGGACTTTCCGTAAAACTCTAGAATACAGGGACCCTGCCAGAGGGATGTTATTAGTTCTATACATTAGAGAGATATTCTTTTGTTTAAATAGCTTTTGAACAAAGTGACGCGAAAGTGAGGTGATGCTTACCCTGTATTATATAGTTTACCCTTAAGTATTTAAATTAAAAACAAAATGTATAGGTACCTTCTTGTGTTTTGACCTTTTTTCCTGATTTTTCTTTAGTTTTCTTATCATTATCGTTTTCTTTCTTGTTTGATGGTTTCTTGACGGGCTCATGAGAATGTCCGTGGCCACCCTTAGCTAAGCGAACGAATTTCTCCACAATGAGAAAAGTGAGGATACCGAAGAGGACCCAAAGCCCAACTCTCATCTCATGATTCGGTCCGAGTGATTCATCGTGCGAATGACTGTGTGAATGAGAATGTGAGTGAGCATGAGATTCCTCTCCGTGCGAATGAGGTGCAAGCGCATGAGGAATCAAATGCAGGAACGCGTCTCCTAATAGACCTCCGGAAGCGAAACTCAGTAAAACTTTTAAAAATGGTTCATGCTCACGGCTATTATCCAATGGAACGAAAAATAAAATTAAATAAGGAGCTATACTGATTAACAGAGTAGATCCCATTGCACTCAGCCATAATTCGGAGTTTTCGTTGAAATTCCTAAATTTGAAACCAGTGGGTTTATGCGAATGTTCTTTATCAAGAACGTTTGCTTCTTTAGAATATTTAAAAGCCGCGGATTCGTGACTATGACCATGGTGCTGAGACTCACATATTTGTGGAAAACTAAAGAACAAAATTAAAATAAACAAGAACAAAGCTAATTTAAATAAAAAGTTATTCTTCGGTTCTACAACCCTTATTTTATTATCCTTATTCATCGTTATAATAATATATTAATTCACAGCCGATAATTTCACTAATAAAAACAATCTAAGTAAATAGAAACAACAGTTACAACAACAAACTAAACAGTAAAACTAATAACGGTAAACTAGTAAAATAATTCCACGTACTGCTATTACAAACGTTTACCTAATTGATTTATGCGAATTTTAAAAGTGTCACATGGCTTTGAGACTTGAGATAAAATATTAATTAAAATGTATTGTGTAAGACCTTTCTTTACCGTTCATGTTTATATTGACACGACGGACATTATTTTATATCTTCTTCTTCTTCTCTAAGTAGAGAATCAGTGTTACCAGTCTTTCAACAAAAAAAGTTATTTCATTAAAGCAACTACATACATACTAATAGAATTAGTTACGTATTCTTACCTATTGTACTTTAGTACTGATACTTCTCTACACAAACAAAATTTAAAATAGTATTTGAAGATACAGTAGAAGAGTAACTTAAATTGATTCTTTTCTCAAGAGCCCCAAAATTATTTGTTGCCCCCCCCCCCCCCCCCATTCTTCGTTAATAATTCACACACCCTCCTTGGTTCACATAAGCCCCGTTTCTGTTTTAAGTTATATGAGTCTAGAAATACAAAAGTAACAATAAACGCTCAGCTATATTTCAAACGGTATGCTTTTCTTGAGTTCCTATGTTATTTTTAGAAGTCATGTAATTACTAAATCAATCACATGACTTCTTTTTAGCAACATTAAAGTTATAGGTTATAGTAACTTAAACCGGTCGATATATGGTATATGCTAGAGAGATATAATAATAATAATGTATATTGTATATAATATGTCACATGCATGACACCGGTGGTGCGTGGTCCGTTGGACCTACCCATACCCATGATGGCCGTTAACTTGGAGTACACCATCGTCCGATTTGGCTCAAAGTGGTCTCATAATTATGCACTATTTTTGCACATTTTTGAGACGCCGAGTATGAATTTTGCGACGCCTTTTAAATCGCGATTAATCGCATGTCAAAGTTGTGCTCCAAGTTAACGCTCGAGTACACCATCGTCCGATTTGGCTCAAAGTGGTCTCATAATTTTACACTATTTTTGCACATTTTTGAGACGCCAAGTATGAATTTTGCGACACCTTTTAAATCGCGATTAATCGCATGTCAAAGTTGTGCTCCAAGTTAACGCTGGAGTACACCATCGTCCGATTTGGATCAAAGTGGTCTCAAAATTTTGCACTATTTTTGCACATTTTTGGAACGCAGAGAATGAATTTTGCGACGCCTTTTAAATCGCGATTAATCGCAAGTCAAAGATGTGCTTCAAGTTATCGCTGGAGTACACCATCGTCCAATTTGGCTCAAAGTGGTCTCATAATTTTGCACTATTTTTGCACATTTTTGAGACGCAAAGAATGAATTTTGCGACGCCTTTTAAATCGCGATTAATCGCAAGTCAAAGTTGTGCTTCAAGTTATCGCTGGAGTACTCCGTCGTCCGATTTGGATCAAAGTGGTCTCACAATTTTGTACTATTTTTGCACATTTTTGAGACGCCAAGAATGAATTTTGCGACGCCTTTTAAATCGCGATTAATCACAATTCATATGTTGTGTCTCAAAAATGTACAAAAATAGTGCAAAATTTTGAGACCACTTTGATCCAAATCGGACGATGGTGTACTCTAGCGTTAACTTGAAGCACAACTTTGACTTGTGATTAATCGCGATTTATTAGGCGTCGCAAAATTCATTCTTGGCGTCTCAAAAATGTGCAAAAATAGTACAACATTTTAAGACCACTTTGAGCCAAATTGGATGATGGTGTACTCCAGCGGTAACTTGAAGCACAACTTTGACTTGCGATTAATCGCGATTTAAAAGGCGTCGCAAAATTCATTCTTGGCGTCTCAAAAATGTGCAAAAATAGTGCAAAATTTTGAGACCCCTTTGATTCATATCGGACAATGGTGTACTCCAGCGTAAACTTGGAGCACAACTTTGACATGCGATTAATCGCGATTTAGAAGGCGTCGCAAAATTCATTCTTTGCGTCTCAAAAATGTGCAAAAATAGTGCAAAATTATGAGACCACTTTGAGAGAAATCGGACGATGATGTACTCCAAGTTAACGGCCATCCACTTCTTCGCAGTTAGCTCGAACACCTCTTATACCCAGGAATTCCAAAACATCAAAGCTAATACTGAGGCAAACGACATCTCTTTTGACGACAACAACAACAACAACAACGCTAGTTCTCGGCTTTACAATAAGGAATTTAGCCTCTGGGAACTTGAAACGGCATTAAGCACGTTGAAATTAACTGCACCAGGTCCTGATCAAGTTCATAACCTTATGCTCAAAAACCTACCAGCGTCATTTAGACTAGACAGTACATCCTGAAATTTTATAACATCGTATGGACTACACACACCTACCCAGACAGCTGGCGCGAAGCGACTTTAATACCCATTGCCAAACCGGGAAAGAACATCTCGTTCCCAGAATCGTACAGGCCCATGGCGATGACCAACACACTAAGCAAATTGCTTGAAAATATGGTGAATTTGAGACTCATGTGGGAGCTGGAATTGAGAAATCTATTGTCAAAACACCAGAGTGGTTTTAGGAAAAGAAGATCCACTATAGACAATCTGGTAAGGTTGGAAACCTACATAAAGGACGGGTTTATTCAGAAGGAAGAAACGGTGGGCGTATTCTTTGACTGCGAGAAAGCCTACGATAAGACTTGGCGTTACCTCATCTTAAGGCAGCTGAAGAAAGGAGGATTCTAGGGCCATTTACCAACCTTTATTAAAAACTTTTTGACCGAACGGAGGTTTAGAGTTAAAATAGAACAAACAATATTGTTGAGGCAATATTAATAACAAAACTTAAGAATCGGTAAAGTAATTATTTATTATAAAAATAAAAGTACAAAAACAACACTTAAACACAGAAACAGAAAAGCAATAAGTACGCGATGGTTTGCCTCCGGAATATGAATCTCTAAAATACAAAGTCCTCCTCTCTCATATACATATTGTTAATCCAGACCAGAATCCTCTGCACATATGCTGTGCGGGTCTGGCATACTTAATCCTACAGTTCGACCATCCTGACTTATGATAGTCTCTATCATAATAAAATTTAGCCAAATGAATTATAATAAAGTAGGAATATAAATTTAAAATTATACAAAACAAAACAACAAGAAAAAAAATGTATAGTCAAATTCAGTGAATACTTTATCACATAGAGTTAGTTACTTGTAACTATTTAAAAAAATCAAAATCAGTTAAAATAGTCAAATTTGGTGAATACTTTCATCACAATTAGATCAGTTTTTCTCATAACAATTAAAGATCAAAATCAGTACATAAATGTAAGCGACAGCTTAAGAAGAGTTAACATAAATAAAGATCATTACTAATGATCAACATAATGACATAAACATAAAACACATAAATTTTTGGTTCCTCAATAACCAGAATCATAATATAATCATAAGTATTTGTCGAAATCAGTTTATAATTTATTCAATATCTTGGTTAAAATTAGTCAAATCCAGTAATAATTAAAAGTCAGAATCATGAAGATACATTTTCAAAAGATAATACAAATAATCAATCAAAAAAATTACAAATAAAATTTTGACACATTCATAGTGTAATAATGATAGTAATAATAATAATCTTAAATTTAGGTAAGAGTTAACATAAACAAAATTATTTATAAAAAAAAAAAAAACATTAATAATCTCTTTGCCATAGCTTTAAACGATCTGCACTAAAGACACCTTCAAATGGGATAAATTTTTAATTATTTGATAATTTATTTTTATATTTTATTTTTACTAATTTATTTAATATTTATTATTTAAATTATTATTTATTTTATATTTTATTTTTATTTTTTAGTTTTATCGTTCTAATTCCTGTATTAATTGATGCCTTGTATTGGGTGTATATGACCTTGTTGTCGGACACCCTAATAAAACAATAAATAAATAAACACATACCCCAGCATTTTGAATTTACTAGTTTTCGTAGGTAAATTTAATTGTTATTGAATATTTCATCCAAATGTATCACCTACCCCTACACCTATACCTACCCCTACACCTACCTCTACACATACACCTCACCTTCACATATACCTACTCCTACACCTACACCTACAACTACAATTACACCTACTCCTACACCTACCCTTACACACCCACCTACTTCTACACCTACACTCATAAACGAGTTCATAACACGTAGCCCCAGCATTTTGTATTTACTAGTTTTTGTAGGTAAATTTAATTATTATTGAAGTATCCATATCAGTATCCGTATCAGTATCCGTATCAGTATCCGTATCAGTATCCCGTATCAGTATCTGTATCAGTCTCCCGTAGTATCCGTATAAGTATCAGTATCCCGTAGTATCACATATACCCTACAACTACAACACCTACACCTACAACTACACCTACACCTACTCCTACACCTACCCTTACACACCCACCTACCCCTACAGCTACACTCATAAACGAGTTCATAACACATAGCCCAGCATTTTGTATGTACTAGTTTTTGTTGGTAAATTTAATTAGTATTGAAGTATCCCTATCAGTATCCGTATCAGTATCCGTATTAGTATCAGTATCCGTATCAGTATCCCTTAGTATCCGTATCAGTATCACGTATCAGTATCCGTATCAGTAACTCGTATCAGTATCCCTTAGTATCAGTATCAGTATCCCGTAGTATCCGTATCAGTATCCCGTAGTATCCGTATCAGTATCCCGTAACAGTATCTTTATCAGTATCAGTATCCGTATCAGTATCTGTATCACAGTCACCCGTAGTATCCGTATCAGTAACCATTAGCAGTATATAGTAGTATCCGTATCAGTATCCATTAGCAGTATCTAGTAGTATCCGTATCAGTATCCGTATAAGTGCCAGTATCCGTATCAGTATCCCGTAATATCCGTATCAGTATCAGTATCTGTATCACAGTATCCCGTAGTAAAGTATCAGTAACCATTAGCAGTATCTAGTAGTATCCGTATCAGTATCCATTAGCAGTATCTAGTAGTATCCGTATTAGTATCCGTATCAGTATCCGTATCAGTGTCCCATATCAGTATCCGTATTAATATCCCGTAGTACCCGTATCAGCATCCCGTGTCGGTATCCATATCCCGTAACAGTATCTCGTATCAGTGTCCCGTAGTATCCGTATCAGTACCCCGTAGTATTCGTATATGTATCCCGTAGTATCCGTATCAGTAACCGTATCTGAACCCGTAGTATCCCTATCAGTATCCGTATCAGTATGTCGTATCAGTATCCAGGGCCGGTTGTGACACGACGTCAAACTTGTAGTCAAGCTCTGGCGCTCACTTCCAGTTGATTTCTTTTTACAAATGCAGCCATTTTTCTTACAATTTAAGTACCTCATGCGAATAGCGTGAATGCTAGGAGGTTCTTTTAAAGTGACGTTGCACACTAATAACTGAATGGTTAATGTGATAATCCAGCACACAAACACAAAATGTTTTCCTGTCTTTAAATTTAGCCATTACACAGCACTGACAACAATTGACAACAAACAGCTGATACTTGCCCAAACCAATGTAAACAAAACTTTATGAGTTTTTCTTTTTAGTAAAACATATTTATCCAAATATTTTCAATCGAAATCTTTTTCACATTGCTCTAATTCTTTAATGTCATAGAGAACTTTGAAATGCTTGCTGTGGTTTTCCATGTGTTCAAACCTCTCTGTCATAGAATTTATAGGAGTGTCGAGGATGACAAAAAGAAATTGACTTTAAATGATTCCTTCCCAGACTTCAAAGGTTCATCTCTACCCTTGTAAAAAAATTTTGGTTTTCTCATTCTTTGCCTTACCACAAATTCATCACTGAATTCTGGATTGATTCCCAGGTTTTCTGCCAGTTCTGCTTTGGCCTGCTTTCGGTCTTCTCTTTCTATTTCTGCTTTACATTTTCTATAAAACATGCCCGAAGGTTTCTTTTTTCCTGACATGTTAACCAGACAGACAGAAAGAGCTGACAGTTGGTGTGTATCAGTGTATCTATTGCACTGGTTAACACTGGAACTGGAGTATATCTCTATTGCACTTATTGTGGCCGCTGTGGTCAATTTATTGGTTTAGTTTATTTTGGATTAATTTGTGTCACCAAATTTTAGTATTTTTTATTATTTGGGTTGTTTCCTGATCCTACTGGTCAGGCAGAGTTGTTTTAAGTGACATTTCTGTCATCTTGGTCAGTCCTTATCCAAGTAGGAGAGGGAAACTTCTTTTACGAGATTTATAGGAGATGTCTATTATATAAACAAAAGCTGTGTTCAATATAATATACCAGTCATATCTCAGTAAAACGTTTCTCTATTCTTACACTGCCCCTGTTGGCAGGCACACTTATTAACACTGTACTAGAAGGTTAGGACACAGAACACTTTTTGCTGAGTCACTTCTGAAACACATACTCACTTTCTGTGTGTAATACGAAAATAAAATTAAATATGTAACACTTAAAAAAAATTACGAAAAATGTAGAAGAATAGAATAAAGATTTTACGATATTAACGAGCGGGAGGGCTAATTAAATAAAACTGACAACAAATTAAAAATGTAGTATGTAAAAAAGATTTTAATAAGCTTTGATTTAATCTTATCTTTAGATGATTATCTAAGGTAGATAAGAATTCCAGGTGTCCCCTAGACTAGAAGCTAAAAACCACGAAAAAATTTTGCGCCGGAAGGTTATAGTCATGTTATAGTTGAACTCAACAACAGGTTATAATAATAGTTTTTATTTACCGTATCAGTTTTAAGTTATGTTTCTTCTTCTTTAGCAAATTTTCATTGGAGTAATTTACTAATGTGCCTATTATAGTGCCATATTTCATTTTTTCTTTCATTAATAAAAAGAAATATTGTTATATCAAAATTGTTTCACTCCCTTTCAAGAAAATAGTAAGAAAGAGAGCTCGTACTTCACCAATTTTTAAGTTCTGCAAAAACACTAAAAACGTTAGTGTGAACACAGACTCCTCGAAAAAGAATAGAAAAACTTTATTTAGCCAGAATTCAGTAATAAATCGTGAATATATATTTCTAAAAAATTTCATAAATGTAAAAGAGTACTGTTATTTATGTTAAAAAATAAAAACAATTTTGACTGATGTAAGAAACGGTGGAAAATTAAATAAATTTACAACCATACGAAATTGGCAGTCTATTTCTCCTTTATTTATTTTTATTTTTTATAACAATAAAGGGAATAATGCAGCTTTCATGAAATTTAAGTGAGCTGTTTTGTTGATTTCAAAGATTAATGTGATTATATCAACATTAATTTTATACTCCGGGTACGGGGTATAATGAGTAGTATTTTTCTTAAAGAAATGTAATAAATTATAAGTCCTATTCCTATTGAATATTGAAGCTTATTCAATTCAGCTAAATTAAACTATCACAATACTTTTTTCAAACAAAGACCAGCCTCTTTAGTATTCTTTATTATAAGTTTTAGTCTTAGCCTAGCAGAGTTCAAAATAATTGTTCTATGAAAATGTAATATTTTCCAGACAGATTCCTGTTATTTTTTGGTACCTGTAAATATTTTTGTTATCACAAGTTTAGATTGTACAAATTAAAAGCATTAATATTGACTCCACTCTTCATTTCCAATCCAAGACTTGGAAAATGAACAAGTAGTTCCCTTTTCTTGCTTCCTACAAATACTTAAATGTTACCTTTATACAGAAAAAAATTATTTAATACATTTTACAATTTATTTATTAATTACTAGTATACAGATAAATACTAAAAAAGTAACGCATAACATACTATTCAGTAAACCCATACAACGTTCACGAGTTATAAGTTATAACCTTCTCTTGTTGTTGAGGTTCAATTGTAACCTATTATCTAGGATTGTAACCTCCCGGCGCAAAACTTTTTCGTGGTATTTAGCTTCTAGTTCCCCTAGTGTTTTTAGACATATGTAGTGTTTTTATCACTTTCTACCTGGTAGAAGTCCTACTGTTCTATTACCTTCTCACTTATTTCTCAACTTTTACTCTGTCACTTATTTCCATATCTGCATTTTCATCCCTCTTATCTCCCTTACTACACACCCCTCCGATTTATTTTTTTTATTTAAAACTCAAAAACACAGAATGATTTTGCGGTTCCGTTTACAGTTCATACTAATATTTCTGCTGCAATTATTTCTTACTGCTTCCCGTTATTTTAATTTAATATAATATTATAATAAATATAATATTATATTTATTTATTTCACTTTTTTTAAATTTTTAGTTTAAGTTTAAGCTACTTGCAAAAGGTTGCTAAACAAAAAATGTATAAGGAATCTGCCGGCTTCGCCGGCGCCTCGTCCTAGGCTGCGCCACATGCGGCCGCATGTCTCGCATGGCCCTTGCGCCGGCCCTGTCAGTATCAGTATCCGTATCAATGTCAGTATCCCGTATCAGTATCAGTATCTCGTATCAGTATCCAGTATCCGTATCAGCACCCGCAGTATCGCTATCAGTATCCTGTTGTATCCGTGTCAGTATCCCGTATCAGTTTCCCGTATTAGTATCCGTATCAGTTTCCCGTATTAGTATCCGTATCAGTTTCCCGTATTAGTATCCCGTAGTATCAGTATCAGTATCAGTATCAGTATCCGTATCAGTATGTCGTATCAGTATCAGTATCCGTATTAGTACCAGTATCCGTATCAGTATCCCATATCAGTATCCGTATTAATATCCCGTAGTACCTGTATCAGTATCTGTATCACTATCAGTATCCATTATCAGTATACCTTATCCCGTATCCGTATCAGAATCCGTATCAGTATCCGTATCAGTATCCGTATCAGTATCCGTATCAGTATTCATATAAGTATCCGTATCAGTATCCCGTATCAGTATCTGTATGTCTCCCGTGGTATCCATCAGTATCTCAGTGGGGTATCAGTATCCCGTAGTATCCATCTGAATCTGAATCTAAATCAGAAACCGAATAAAAATGGGAATCGGAAATTGAATCTGAATCGGACTAGGAATCGGAATCGGAATTGGAATCTGAATAGGAATCGGAATCTTATTCTGAATAGGAATCAGAATCGGAATCTGAATCTGAATGGGAATCGGAATCAAATTCTGAATCTAAATCAGAATCGAAATCTGAATCTGAATCTGAATCAGAGATAACGACGACGACGACGACGACATGATGACGAAGCCTGCCGACGACATGATGACGACACGATGATGACGATTACATGATGACGACACGATGCCGCCGTGATGACGACACGATGATGACATGACGAGGACATTATGACAACATGACGACGACATTATGACGACATGACGCCGACATTATGACGACATTATGACGACATGACTATATGAACGACGACACTATGACGACACTATGACGATACTATGACGACACATGACGACACTATGACGACACTATAACGACACTATGACGACACTATGACGACACTATGACGACACTATGACACTATGACGACACTATGACGACACTATGACGACACTATGACGACACTATGACGACACTATGACGACACTATGACGACACTATGACGACACTATGACGACACTATGACGGCACTATGACGGCACTATGACGGCAATGTCAGTATCCCGTATGAGTATCAGTATCTCGTATCAGTATCCAGTATCCGTATCAGTATCCGTATCAGCACCCGCAGTATCGCTATCAGTATCCTGTTGTATCCGTATCAGTATCCCGTATCAGTTTCCCGTATTAGTATCCGTATCAGTTTCCCGTATTAGTATCCGTATCAGTATCCCGTAGTATCAGTATCAGTATCAGTATCCGTATCAGTATGTCGTATCAGTATCAGTATCCGTATTAGTACCAGTATCCGTATCAGTATCCGTATTAATATCCCGTAGTACCTGTATCAGTATCTGTATCACTATCAGTATCCATTATCAGTATACCTTATCCCGTATCCGTATCAGAATCCGTATCAGTATCCGTATCAGTATCCGTATCAGTATCCGTATCAGTATCCGTATCAGTATCCGTATCAGTATTCATATAAGTATCCGTATCAGTATCCCGTATCAGTATCTGTATGTCTCCCGTGGTATCCATCAGTATCTCAGTATCCCGTAGTATCCATCTGAATCTGAATCTGAATCTGAATCTAAATCAGAAACCGAATAAAAATGGGAATCGGAAATTGAATATGAATCAGACTAGGAATCGGAATCGGAATTGGAATCTGAATAGGAATCAGAATCTTATTCTGAATAGGAATCAGAATCGGAATCTGAATCTGAATGGGAATCGGAATCAAATTCTGAATCTAAATCAGAATCGAAATCTGAATCTGAATCTGAATCAGAGATAACGACGACGACGACGACGACATGATGACGAAGCCTGCCGACGACATGATGACGACACGATGATGACGATTACATGATGACGACACGATGCCGCCGTGATGACGACACGATGATGACACGACGACGACATTATGACGACATGACGCCGACATTATGACGACACTATGACGACACTATGACGACACTATGACGACACTATGACGACACTATGACGACACTATGACGACACCATGACGACACTATGACGACACTATGACGACACTATGACGACACTATGACGACATTATCAGTATCCGTATCAGCACCCGCAGTATCGCTATCAGTATCCTGTTGTATCCGTATCAGTATCCGTATCAGTTTCCCGTATTAGTATCCGTATCAGTTTCCCGTATTAGTATCCGTATCAGTATCCCGTAGTATCAGTATCAGTATCAGTATCCGTATCAGTATGTCGTATCAGTATCAGTATCCGTATTAGTACCAGTATCCGTATCAGTATCCGTATTAATATCCCGTAGTACCTGTATCAGTATCTGTATCACTATCAGTATCCATTATCAGTATACCTTATCCCGTATCCGTATCAGAATCCGTATCAGTATCCGTATCAGTATCCGTATCAGTATCCGTATCAGTATCCGTATCAGTATTCATATAAGTATCCGTATCAGTATCCCGTATCAGTATCTGTATGTCTCCCGTGGTATCCATCAGTATCTCAGTGGGGTATCAGTATCCCGTAGTATCCATCTGAATCTGAATCTGAATCTGAATCTAAATCAGAAACCGAATAAGAATGGGAATCGGAAATTGAATCTGAATCGGACTAGGAATCGGAATCGGAATTGGAATCTGAATCGGAATCGGAATCTTATTCAGAATAGGAATCAGAATCGGAATCTGAATCTGAATGGGAATCGGACAAAATTCATAATGTCGTCGTCATAATGTCGTGTTTTCATCATGTTGTCGTTCATATAGTCATGTCGTCATGTCGTCATCATGTTTTCATTATGTCGTCGTTCATATAGTCATGTCGTCATAATGTCGTCATAGTGCCGTCATAATGTCGTTATAATGTCGTCATAATGTCGTGTTTTCATCATGTCGTCGTTCATATAGTCATGTCGTCATGTCGTCATCATGTTTTCATTATGTCGTTGTTCATATAGTCATGTCGTCATGTCGTCATCATGTTTTCATTATGTCGTTGTTCATATAGTCATGTCGTCATAATGTCGTCATAGTGTCGTCATAATGTCGTCATAATGTCGTCATCATGTCGTCATAATGTCGTCGTCATGTCGTCATAATGTCCTAGTCGTGTCGTCATCGTCATAATGGTGTCTTCATCCTGTCGTCATAGTGTCGTCATAATGTCGTCATGTCTCCATCATGTTGTCATTATGTCGTCGTTCATATAGTCATGTCGTCATAATGTCGTCATAGTGTCGTCGTAATGTCGGCATAATGTCGTCATAATGTCGTCGTCATGTCGTCATAATGTCCTAGTCGTGTCGTCATCGTCATCATGGTGTCTTCATCGTGTCATCATGGTGTCTTCATCGTGTCGTCATAGTGTCGTCATAATGTCGTAATAATGTCGTCATGTCGTCATCATGTCGTCATAATGTCATCGTTCATATAGTCATGTCGTCATAATGCTGTCATAATGTCATCATAGTGCCGTCATAATGTCGTTATAATGTCGTCATAATGTCATAATAATGTCGTCATGTCGTCATGTCGTCATCATGTCGTCATCATGTTGTCGTTCATATAGTCATGTCGTCATGTCGTCATCATGTTTTCATTATGTCGTCGTTCATATAGTCATGTCGTCATAATGTCGTCATAGTGGCGTCATAATGTCGGCATAATGTCGTCATAATGTCGTCATAATGTCGTCGTCATGTCGTCATAATGTCCTAGTCGTGTCGTCATCGTCATCATGGTGTCGTCATCATGTTTTCATTATGTCGTCGTTCATATAGTCATGTCGTCATAATGTCGTCATAGTGGCGTCATAATGTCGGCATAATGTCGTCATAATGTCGTCGTCATGTCGTCATAATGTCCTAGTCGTGTCGTCATCGTCATCATGGTGTCTTCATCGTGTCGTCATAGTGTCGTCATAATGTCGTCATGTCGTCATGTCGTCATCATGTTTTCATTATGTCGTCGTTCATATAGTCATGTCGTCATAATGTCGTCATAGTGTCGTCATAGTGTCGTCATAATGTCGTCATAATGTCGGCATAATGTCGTCATAATGTCGTCGTTCATATAGTCATGTCGGCATAATGTCGGCATAATGTCGTCATAATGTCGTCCTAATGTCGGCATGTCATGTCGTCATAATGTCCTAGTCGTGTCGTCATCGTCATCATGGTGTCTTCATCGTGTCGTTATAGTGTCGTAATAATGTCATAATGTCGTGTTTTCATCATGTCGTCGTTCATATAGTCATGTCGTCATGTCGTCATCATGTTTTCATTATGTCGTTGTTCATATAGTCATGTCGTCATAATGTCGGCATAATGTCGTCATAATGTCGTCCTAATGTCGGCATGTCATGTCGTCATAATGTCCTAATCGTCATCATGGTGTCTTCATCGTGTCGTCATAGTGTCGTAATAATGTCAGCATGTCGTCATCATGTTGTCATTATGTCGTCGTTCATATAGTCATGTCGTCATAATGTCGTCATAGTGTCGTCATAATGTCGGCATAATGTCGTCATAATGCCGTCATAATGTCGTCGTCATGTCGTCATAATGTCCTAGTCGTGTTGTCATCGTCATCATGGTGTCTTTATCGTGTCGTCATAGTGTCGTCATAATGTCGTAATAATGTTGTCATGTCGTCATCATGTCGTCATAATGTCATCGTTCATATAGTCATGTCGTCATAATGCTGTCATAATGTCGTCATAGTGCCGTCATAATGTCGTTATAATGTCGTCATAATGTCGTAATAATGTCGTCATGTCGTCATGTCGTCATTATGTCGTCACAGTGTCGTCATAGTGTGGTCATAATGTCGTGTTTTCATCATGTCGTCGTTCATATAGTCATGTCGTCATGTCGTCATCATGTTTTCATTATGCCGTTGTTCATATAGTCATGTCGTCATAATGTCGTCATAATGTCGGCATAATGTCGTCATAATGTCGTCCTAATGTCGTCATAATGTCGTCGTCATGTCGTCATGTCGTCATCATGTTTTCATTATGTCGTTGTTCATATAGTCATGTCGTCATAATGTCCTAGTCGTGTCGTCATCGTCATCATGGTGTCTTCATCGTGTCGTCATAGTGTCGTAATAATGTCGTCATGTCGTCATCATGTTTTCATTATGTCGTCGTTCATATAGTCATGTCGTCATAATGTCGTCATAGTGTCGTCATAATGTCGGCATAATGTCGTCATAATGTCGTCCTAATGTCGTCATAATGTCGTCGTCATGTCGTCATGTCGTCATCATGTTTTCATTATGTCGTTGTTCATATAGTCATGTCGTCATAATGTCGTCATAATGTCGGCATAATGTCGTCATAATGTCGTCTTAATGTCGTCATAATGTCGTCGTCATGTCGTCATAATGTCCTAGTCGTGTCGTCATCGTCATCATGGTGTCTTCATCGTGTCGTCATAGTGTCGTAATAATGTCGTCATAGTGTCGTCATAATGTCGGCATAATGTCGTCATAATGTCGTCCTAATGTCGTCATAATGTCGTCGTCATGTCGTCAATGTCCTAGTCGTGTCGTCATCGTCATCATGGTGTCTTCATCGTGTCGTCATAGTGTCGTCATAATGACGTAATAATGTCGTCATGTCGTCATGTCGTCATCATGTTGTCATTATCATGTTGTCATTATGTCGTCGTTCATATAGTCATGTCGTCAGATACTGATAGGGATACTGATACGGATACTGATACGGATACTTCAATAATAATAATATCTACCTACAAAAACTAGTAAATACAAAATGCTGGGCTATGTGTTATGAACTCGTTTATGAGTGTACGTGTAGGGGTAGGTGGGTGTGTAAGGGTAGGTGTAGGAGTAGGTGTAGGTGTAGAAGTAGGTATATGTGAAGGTGAGGTGTAGGTGTAGGGGTAGGTGTAGGGGTAGGCATAGGTGTAGGGGTAGGTGATACATTTGGATAAAATATTCAATAATAATTAAATTTACCTACGAAAACTAGTAAATTCAAAATGTTGGGGTATGTGTTATGAACTCGTTTATGAGTGTATAATGTCGTCAAAATGTCGTCATCATTTCCTCGTCGTGTCGTCATCGTCATTATTATGTCGTATCGTGTCGTCATCACGGCGTCATCATGTCGTCATCATGTCGTCGTCACCGTGTAGTCATCATGTCGTTGTAGTCGCCATCATGTCGTTGTCGTCATCATGTTGTCGTCCATCGTCATCGGCGGTCGTCATCATGTAGTCATCGTGGCGTCATCATGGCGTGTCGTTGTCGTCGTCTTTATTATGTCGTCATCACGGGACATCGTGTCATCATGTCGGCATCGTGTCGTCATCATGTCAGTATCGTGTCGTTATCATGGCGTCATCGTCATCATAATGTCGTCATCATGTCGTCGGCAGTCTTCGTCATCAAGTCGTCATCATGTCGTCGTCGTCGTTGTCATCTCCGATTCAGATTCAGATTTCGATTCCGATTCTGATTCAGAATTCGATTCCATTTCCGATTCAGATTCAGATTCAGATTCTGATTCCTATTCAAAATAAGATTCCGATTCCGATTCAGATTCAGATTTCTATTCCGATTCTTTTTCCTAGTCTGTTTCAGATTCAGATTCCGATTCCGATTTAGATTTAGACTCAGATTAAGATTCAGATTCAGATGGATACTACGGGATACTGATACTTATACGGATACTACGGGAGACTGATACAGATACTGATACGGGATACTGATACGGATACTGATATGGATACTGATACGGATACTGATACGGATTCTGATACGGGTACGGGATAAGGGATACTGATAATGGATACTGATACGGACACTGATAGTGATACAGATACTGATACAGGATACTGATACTGATACTACGGGATACTGATACGGATACTAATACGGGAAACTGATACGGGATACTGATACGGATACAACAGGATACTGATAGGGATACTGCGGGTGCTGATACGGATACTGATACGAATACTGGATACTGATACGGGATACTGACACTGATACGGATACTAATACTGATACGACATACTGATACGGATACTGATACGGATACTGATACGGATACTGATACGGATACTGATACGGATACTGATACGGATACTGATACGGATACTGATACGGATACTGATACGGATACTGATACGGATACTGATACGGATACTGATACGGATACTGATACGGATACTGATACGGATACTTGATACGGATACTGATACGGATACTGATACGGATACTGAAACGGATACTGAAACGGATACTGAAACGGATACTGATACGGATACTGATACGGATACTGATGCGGATACTGATACGGATACTGATACGGATACTGATACGGATACTGATACGGATACTGATACGGATACTGATACGGATACTGATACGGATACTGATACGGATACTGATACGGATACTGATACGGATACTGATACGGATACTGATACGGATACTGATACGGATACTGATACGGATACTGATACGGATACTGATACGGATACTGATACGGATACTGATACGGATACTGATACGGATACTGATACGGATACTGATACGGATACTGATACGGATACTGATACGGATACTGATACGGATACTGATACGGATTTTGGATAAGGGATAAGGGATACTGATACAGGATACTGATACTGATACTAATGGATACTGTTACGGATACTAATACAGATTTTGATACGGGATACTGATACGGATACAACAGGATACTGATAGGGATACTGCAGGTGGTGATACGCATACTGATACGGATACTGATACTGATACGACATACTGATACGGATACTGATAGGGATACTACGGGTTCAGATACGGTTACTGATACGGATACTAAGGGATACATATACGAATACTACGGGGTACTGATACGGATACTACGGGACACTGATACGAGATACTGATACGGGATATGGATACCGATACGGGATGCTGATACGGGTACTACGGGATATTAATACGGATACTGATATGGGATACTGATACGGATACTACTCGATACTGCTAATGGTTACTGATACGGATACTACGGGTGACTGTGATACAGATACTGATACTGATATAGATACTGTTACGGGATACTGATACTGATACGGATACTACAGGATACTGATACGGATACTGGTACTAATACCGATCAATATCCTGACCCTGTATATACTGATACGGGATATTGATACTGATACGGGATACTGATACGGATACTACGGGATACTGATACGGATACTACGGGATACTGATACGAGTTACTGATACGGACGACGACATGACGCCGATGACATTATGACGACATGACGACGACGACATAATGACGCCATGATGACGACGATGACGACCGACCATGACGACGGACGACGACATAATGACGACAATATGTGGACGGACGCCGACCACATGATGACGACGACATGATGACGCCACAATGGCGATACGATGACGCCTCCGACATGATGGTGACATTATGACGACTTGATAACGACGATGACGCCGACGTCATGATGACGACATTATGACGACTTGATAACGACGATGACATGATGACGCACACGCCATGATGACGACATTATGACGCCACAAGACGACATGATGACGACATTATGGCGACATGAAGAAAACTTGATGACGACGTCGACGACATGATGACGACATGAACCAACGATGATGACTGACGATGACACCAACGACATGATGACGACACGATGACGAAACGACGACGACACGATGACGAAACGACGAGGACATGATGACGACGACTGACGACGACGACATGATGACGACGACGACGACGACGACATGATGACGCCTTAATGCTGACATTATGATGACACGATGATGATGACGACGACGACATGATTGCAACACGATGACGCCATGATGACGACGATGACATGATGACGACGACGACATTATGCCGCCATGATGACGTCATGTCGTCATCGTCGTCATCATGTCTTCGTCCGTTGTCATCGTCGTCATCATGTCGTCATAATGTCGTCGTCGTGTCGTCATCATTGTCGTCATCATGTCGGCATCATTGTCGTCATCATGTCGGCATCATTGTCGTCATCATGTCGGCATAATTGTCGTCATCATGTCGGCATCATTGTCGTCATCATGTCGGTATCATGTCGGTATCATGTCGGCATCATTGTCGTCATCATGTCGGTATCATGTCGGTATCATGTCGGTATCATGTCGTCATTTTGTCGTCATCGTGTGTCGTGTCGTCATCGTGGATAGGGGTATAGGGGTAGGTGTAGTAGGTATAGGTGTAGGGGTAGGTATAGGTATAGTAGAGGAAACAAGCCAACATTCATCAGAGGCAGGAGTGAATCACATATAGATATAACCTGTTTCACTCAGCAGATGGCAAAACGAGTAAAAAAATGGGATGTACTGGATGAGGAAACTATGACAGAGCATCAGTACATTCAGTTTGAAGTGCAGATAGGAAAGAGGCGGGGTGCCGGGATGGACAAAATGATAGCAAACTTTAACTGGGAGGTGTTTAAGATAACATTAGAATGGTTGTCCACAGGAAAACAGGAAACGGAAGATTTTTCGGTAATCAAAAAGGCGTTAAAGATATGCAAGGAAGCCAGCAGAAGTAGGGCTAAGGTACCTTAGTGGTGGAACGCAGACATAGAAAGCAAGAGAGCGGAATGTCTGGCGGCAAGACGAAGGGTCACGAGAGCGGCGAGGACAGGACAGGGAGATATAGGAGAACTAAGGGCGACGCACAAAAGCTTAAAAAGAGACCTTCAGAGAAAAATAAGACCTACCAAAAGATACCTATGGAGGGAATTGTGCAAGGAGCTCGATCAAGATATCTGGGGAGACGGGTATAAAATAGTGACAAAGAAGATTGGTGGGCTTAAGGCGTTCGAGCTGACTATAGACAGAAAGTGGAAAATAGCCAGAGGGCTTTTTCCAGACATAAAAGACTCCAGGGAGGAAAAAGAAGAAGTGGTGGAAGCAAGTCCCTTCACGGTGGAGGAACTAATAGTGGCGACGGAGAATGCTAAAGCAGGAAAGGCGTCGGGTCCGGACCACATCCCAATAGAAGCAATAAAGGAGACGGCCATGATAAAGCCAGAATGGATGCTAAAAGTTTTCAACCAAGTGGAAAAAAAAATAATAATAATAAAATAAAAATAAAAATAATTAATATTGCTTCAAAATAACACTATATTTGAAACAAAAAAAGCTACAATAATAAATATTCTAAAACATACCAATGAATAACAGCTTCATTTAACTATAAAATTATAAAACTAACCATTTTTAAAACACTATACTTTTAAATCAAAACTAGGAAACTTCAATTACTTTAAATCAAAAACTTAGACAAAATTTAAAATATGTATAGAATAATATAAGTGTATTGGTAAATGTATAGCAATATTTTGTCTCATTTGTTTATTTACGAGTGTATTGTTAAGAAGATATATTGATAAGAGAGAAAAAACAACAAGCATTGTTAGATTATTAGTGGTTGTTATCACTATTGTTGTGGAATGGTTTACTCTCCTTCTACGACTCAAAGAGACATTTCTTTATAGTAGAAGGAGATCAATAATTTCTTATTGTTTGTGAATTTAAATTGCTTAAATAAATGGATCATAAAATTAAAAAAAAAAAAAAAGTACTGCGGATGCAGCAGCTCCCTGAGAGCTGGAAAGTGGCAAAGCTAGTGCTCCTTTCCAAAGTAGTTGGCCCGGAAGGACCAAGTTCATATAGACCACTTTGCCTGCATAACACGGGAAGCAAGATCTTCGAGGCATTGGTAAAAAGGAGATTAGAAGAAGAACTAGCGGAAAAAGGGGACCTTTCCGAAAATCAGTATGGATTCAGGAAAGGGAGGTCCACCATACAAGCAGTGGAGGCAGTGCTGCAACACGTTAGAGGAGGGCAACGCAGGTGGAGTGTATTAATAACGCTGGACGTGAAAAACACATTCAATACAGCTCTGTGGAGTGGAATAAGGAGAGAGCTTGCAGAAAGAGGAATATCTAAGTATCTGCAAAACATAATTGCGAGCTACCTGAGTGGCAGAATGATTCAGATTGGCCAGGGGGAATTTATGGAGGTGAAGGTGGGGGTACCACAGGACTCAGTACTTGGGCCATTACTTTGGAATGTAATATACGACAGTGTATTAAAGCTGGAGCTGACAGAAGGGGCAAAACAGATTGGATTTGCCGACGATCTAGCAGTGGTGGTAAGGGCAGAGGACGAGGAGGAGCTGGTACATAGGTGAACCAGTCCTTGCTAAGAATCAACATATGGATGCAGCAAAATGGATTGCAGCTGGCGCTAAGCAAGACGGAGCGGAGGCGGTAATGTTAAGGGACCCACGAAAAAGGGATCACATAAGGTTTCATCATGGCCGTTAACTTGGAGTACACTATCGTCCGATTTGGCTCAAATTGGTCTCATAATTTTGCACTATTTTTGCACATTTTTGAGACGCCAAGTATGAATTTTGCTGCGCATTCTAAATCGCGATTAATCGCATGTCAAAGTTGTGCTACAAGTTAACGCTGGAGTACACCATCGTCCGATTTGGATCAAAGTGGTCTCCAAATTTTGCACTATTTTTGCACATTTTTGAGACGCAAAGAATGAATTTTGCGACGCCTTCTAAATCGCGATTAATGGCAAGTAAAAGTCGTGCACCTATAGTTAACGCTGGAGTACACCATCGTCCGATTTGGATCAAAGTGGTATCAAAAGTTTTGCATATTTTTGAGACGCTAAGAATGAATTTTGCGACGCCTTTTAAATCGCGATTAATCACAAGTCAAAGTTGTGCTTCAAGTTACCGCTGGAGTACACCATCGTCCGATTTGGCTAAAAGTGGTCTTAAAATTTTGAACCATTCTAAATTTTGACCTATTCTTGGCGTCTCAACCGCGAGTCTTCCGATTTTGATGAAATTTGGTAGACATGTTCATTTTACCAATGCCCAGGACGAGTTCGTTGGACAACGTTATTCGTTCAAGCGTTCACGCGCAACGCTCGCTTAAACGTGAACTTCAAATTTAAAATTGGAATTTTAGGTTGGGAAAAAAATCAAACTTCATATATTCAATGAGAGAAACATTTTTTTTAAATGCGATTTTTAGTTAAACCAAAAAAATGTACCGACCGCAAAAATTGTTGCGACACCGCTATCAAGTAATAATAATAATAATAATATTTTTTATTCCACAATATAAAGGTAACATAATTAGCATCAAGCTATATGAAAATAGTACAAAAACATTCAATACAAAGCTTATTATAAATAAACAATACAACGTTTGTGAGAGCCCTCAATAGCCTAACTGGCTAGAGCGAGAGCTCCGTCTTGACTTTATTCTTAGTTAGATGTATTTTTATGGTTTTTAATAAATATCTACATAAAAGATAAGGAGAGATTTAAATCATAACAAGCAACTTTCTATAGAGATAAAACATTCACATAATTACTATCTTAACAAAATTCTATTCTTTCTATTAAATAATAATGTTTTTACAAATAATAAAACATATATTAGACGTATTTTAAAATGAAAAAAGAAATATATATATATATATATACACATACATACACACACACACATACATACATATATATACACATATATATACATATATATACATATACATATATATATATATATATATATATACATATATACATACACATACATACACACATACATATATATACATACATACATATATATACATACACACATACACACACATATACATACATATACACACATACATACATACACACACACACATACATACATACACACAACACCCATACATAGATAAATACATATACATATACACATATATACGTACATAATAAAAATACTATTATTATGCTATGATACATGTTGATTATTATAACATATTATTTTGTTTTAGATATAAGATAATTTTTGTTTTAAAAATAGAGAAGGATTTACACCGTTTCAAATTATCCGGCAACTCATTATAGAGTTTAGCTGCTAAAAAGTGAATGTGGCGCTGCATTTTTGTAGTTTTACTTATAGGTACTTGGACGTGGCCGCTGCTTATAGACCTTGTATGGTAGTTATGTTTAACTAGTGATTTTTGTTTTTTGAAAAAGTATAGATATATATTTTTTTTAAATAAGAGATTAACCGGCAGGACTGAGAACTCACTAAATGTAAGTTGGGTAGGATAATCGAGAGGACGGTTTAAACAAATTTTAATAATTCTTTTTTGGATGTTATTTAGTTTATCTAAGTGCACTTTACTAGCAGAGCCATAGGCAAGGATACCATAAGATAACACAGATTCCACTAAGGCGTAATAGACTGTTTTCAGGATATTAAGGGAAGCGAATTTACGTAATATTACAAAGCTATAGAGGGTTTTCCTTAGTCTGATAACCATTGAGTCGATATGATTTTTCCACGATAAATGCTGATCGATGATTACTCCTAAGTATTTTACTGAGGTTGCCTTTTGGATTTCTGTTTGGCACCTTCAGGGTAAATTATTTGCTGCAGGATTAATTACAGCGTCACAATCACATCTGTGCAACAATAACTTCCTACAAGGGGGCGGTTAAAGTGTTTTTAGTTTTTAAACTTTTTATAGTTTTTACACAATAAACAATAAAGTACTATAACGTTAATGTTAATGTAACAATAAAGTACATGATAGGACGCGAGAAAGCTATGTGCCACACTAATTGGCAGTATATTTTTTTATGAAGGATTTTTACACTTTAAATAACACAAATCAATATAAATTATAATATTATGAAAATAAAATCATTTGTATTATAACCTGAATCAAAACTAACCGACTTCTGAAAATAGTCGTTCATAAGCTAACCAACTTACCGCGAGTATCATGGCAGCCTTCTTAGGCACCATGACACATTGTTATCAAAAAAGGTAAGTCGGTTAGCTTTAAGAACGCAATCGAATTAATTAAATAAAGTTTAAATAGTGGTTAGAGGTTGTATAATTAATTTTGTAATATTTATGAATAAATAATAATTATTTATAATTTTTACTTCCATTTTCAAGCTAATAAAGCGATAAGAATATAAAGTGATAGTATGACAAAAATGGTCATTTCTATGAAACTAGCGATGTGTAGGTCGTTTTTGAAACCCTTAGGCTTTTGGTAGTTCGTCCGTCCGATCTTGGAGTATATCTCCCGACCTACTGAAGCTATAGACTTGAAATTTTGTATTACAGTCTGACTCATGAAAGAAGACGTGCGTTGACAGCGCGGGAAATCAGATGACACTCAGATTGGCCAACCTATGTGAGGGTAAAAATAAAGCCACTAGGTCTGTGGGTGAGGGTGGGGCAGTTAACTTGTTTGTAAACAAAAGAAGGTTATGTTCCTCGTACCAAATCGCGATCTTTTTAACTATTGTTGTCTATAGATTTTCACATCTTATTACGAATATATTTCAATATTTCTTCTAAGAGTTCTTTTTTCTTCATCACGATGATAACTAAACAACAAGGAGAAGGAAAATGTAGGAGGGGTGGAGGTTACGAACCCTTTTTAAACGGTTATCCTAAGGGCCGCGCCCCTCCACTAGAGATTTTTATTTTTACCTAGTTGGCTCAACCTATTGCCCGCCAAAATCTCGAGCTCTCATTGGCTCTCCCCCCAATGTGTCAAACTTTCCCGCGCTGTCAACGCACGTCTTCTTTCGTATGACAGACTGTAAATTTGACCATATTAAATTTGGTATTAAATAGACTTGAAATATGGTAAGATATTTTTTTTTGTCCAAAAACAGAAAAACTATTGCGGACTTAAACACTCAAAATTCCTGCGATCTGCGAATAGATAGCAATATTTTATATTTTTTGTAATTTTCAAGATTTTGAAATGTAGATTACAAATATATATCGCGTTCCAAAATAGCGGCCATTTTATCCCCCCAAAAAATAAAACAAACCCAAAATGTACCCCCCCCCCCCCCCCCTCTGCACTACCCCTTTAGGATAGGTCATATTTTATAAATATATATCTCTGTGGTCCAATGATTTTTCGGGAGTTGAACTAAAAAAGTGAAATTTTTAAAATTTTAGGGGACCGCAACTATTGAGCCCCAAAATTTTTGAAAATTCGAAGTTGGGTATGATTATAAAGGTATTGAAATTTGGTTCACAAAAATATATTGTGTTTACAAAATGGCGATCATTTTATCCCACAAAAAAATTAAAAAAACGGGGACAGGTCCTAAATATTAGGCAAAAATACAAATATATGCATCTCTGCGGTCCAATAATATTCCTGGAAGTTGATATAAAAAAATCAAATTTAAGAAATTTTAGGGGGTCGTATCTCGGGAGCCCCAATATTTTTATTATTAATAATTCGAAGTTGGGTATTATTTTAAAGGTATTTTAAAGGTCTTCAGCCATGCATTGAAATTAAAGACATTTACACAGTGAACCAATGCATTAATGCAGTCATACATTGAAATTTAAAGGTAGTTTTATAAAAATACTTAAAACGTAAACGCATCATGTTTTACGAGACATAGGCGAAAGATATGTAGCCACAACAATTCCTTTTAATGTAATTAGAGGTCAGTGGCGCGTTTAGCTTTTTCAACGCTCTTGGCTACAAAAAGTTTTAGGTCCATCCCCCCCCCTCCCCATTACATATTAGCTACTAAACTTTTACGCCCTTCTCCATTAATATAACTATTGACACACACATTTTGTCTATTTTTCCTACAAAATACGGTTCTTGGCAAGCTTTAAACAATAATAATAATATTTATAACATAAATTATTAATTAAAGCCATTATTAAAAGAAGAAAGTGTTTCTGCCTCAAAAACTGTCTTATTTTGAACCAAAAAATACTAAATTTAAAACAATTGTTATAATAATTATTATATATATATCGAATATCGAGTTGGATCCTTCAAGGGTATAGAAAAAACCATGTTCAACACCCTGTGTTCAACACAAAATGAAATAACATGGTTTTTTCTATATCCTTGAAGGATCCAACATCCAACTCGATATATATAAAGTTATTGAGGGTACTTTTAAAGTTAATATTTATACATAACAATTATTATTATTTTTTGTTTTAAAAAATTGTTACAACTAGTAAATGTATCACGATTTATTTTGAAGAACACCATTAACTAATTTTATTTACAGTTTCGTATTTCTTGTTTTGTTTTTTTGTTGTTTTATTTGTTCTTTTTACTCTAGGTGATTTTTTTGTAAATTCAATATTTCATCCGTAATTATTTGGCATAGACACAAAATTTTCATTTTATGACCGGGCGCTATTTTGGAATAGATGTATACTGTAGGGGTTTGTTTGGGGTAAATGTTATATTTTTCACTTGATAGGTAAACCCTAATTTATCATTTAAAAATTTGTGCCATAAAATTCTCTCTGTAACAAAATATAAGATTTCTCCTCTTAGCATTTTTTTAAAAAATCAAAATGTTGCCTGTTATAAGGCAGTTAAGTTGAAAAATGTGCGTGTTTGCATCACAATTACTAGCAAAATATTGGGTACTCCAAAAAAAAAAAAGAAAAAAAAAAGTAATTTGTCATTACATTTGTACTCTTTTTAGTATTTTTTTTTTTTTATAAACCCAATATTTCACGAGTAACTTTTATACAAAAATATTATTTTTTTAGACCTGAAGAAGACCAGTCCTCCTGAAGCTGTGACAGAAGCCTCTGACAGAAGTGTGTAGCCTGACAACGTCACGAAAAAATTCGGAGCCCCCGCAGGATGACGAAGGGTGGCCCCAAAACACACATACATATATGTATATTGTATATATCAATTAAAAATAAGCTGGAAGGAGAGGACCCATTTTTTTACTATTTCTTAAACCAAAGATAAATAGAGAGAAAGTATACTTTGTCCATGTCTATCCACCTCTATAATGAACCAAATAATATTTGTTTCAAACATATCAAACCTAATAAAAGGTACATTAAGCCCTTCATAAAGCCAAAAAATCAGCTTGATTCGCGATCAGCTCTGCAAACCTATAGCATAATTAGTGAGGTTTGCCACTTTCTCCCTTATTTTAATTAAGGAACTGTCCATGATTATTCACTCACTACAAATATCTCACTGATTTGTGCTTAAAGAACTGACTGAAAAAGTTTCAGAGTCAGTTCAATTTCCATGAGATTCTAAAAATTCAGGGCCGAAATTGTTAAAATAATCAGTGTTACAAAGTCAGTTCTTTAAGCGTGACAAAATTAGCCATGTGTTGCCGCATTTAATATTAGTATTTTTTGAGGAATACTATAGTAAAACCATCAGTTTGACCGAACAAATTTCAAATAAAACAAATATTTTGTTGGGTTTAAAAAAACTCGTGAAAACCGATCTACCTTCCTAGTTTTGCCATATTCGAATAAAAATTGAATTTTCTCTCTGTTCCAGATACGAGTGTTGCGGGTTTAATATAATCGAGAGAATTTAAGGGAATATTTCAAGATTCGTAAAAAATGGAACTACCTCCATTCTGGTGCTATATTACGGATACAAATTGACAATTTTGGCTTTCCCTGGTCCGAGTATTGGAGGTTTTTAGAAATTTATCTACGAAATTTATACGAGCAAGTAGATATTTGTATCTGGAATATAGCAAAGCAGGAGGTAGTTCAATATGAATATTCACTATGATATATATGATGAATTAGTTCACTTATGAATATATGATTATTAGTTTTCATTAATATTATTAAAAAAAGATAAAAATGAAATGCGGTAAAACATGGCCTATTGTACAGTACATGCTCATAGAACAGACTTCGTGACTCCACTTCTTTCACTGTTCTAGGCCTTAAAACTTATATTAGGGAAAGGGCATTGTAGTAACCTTGTTAGCAAGCCATTTATACTGCCAAAAGAGCCAACTTGATCGGCGATCAGCTTTGAAAACCCAACATAATGAGTGTAGTTTGCCACTTTCTTTCTTTTCTAATTAAATCAAGGTATTGTCATGATTTTTTACTCATGGGAATTCCTGCAAATAGCTCACTAGGTTGTGCTTAAGGAACCTAATCTGAAAAAGTTTCAGAGTCAGCTCAATTTTCACGAGATTCTAAAAATCTAGTGCCGAGATTATTTAAAGAAGCGGTGTTACAATGTCTGTTCTTTAAGCGTGACAAAATTAGCTATGTTTAGCCGCTTTTTATTTTGGTATTTTTTAAGAAATTCTCTAGTAAAACCATTAGTTTGACCGATCATATTTCCAAAAATGGACAAAAAAAAGTGTATTTTGTCGGGTTTAAAAATTCGTGAAAACTGAACTACCTCCTTTGCTTTATTCCTGATACAAATTGAATTTTCCTTCAGCTCCAGATTATAGTAATGCAGGTTTAATATAACCTAGAAAATATAAGGGAATATTGCAAGGTTCATGAAAATTGAACTATGTACTTCCTTTCTGTTACTATATTTCGGACTCAAATCAACAATTTTGGTTTTCTTGGCTCGAGCATTGGATGGTTTTTAAGAAGAAGGTTGTATCCGGAATATAGCAAAGCAAAGTAGGTAGCTCAATAATTACACATTTTTTAAACCCGACAAACTACCCCTTTTCTGTTCATTTTTGATAATATGCAAAAGTAAACCCATATATTTTCCTTAATATTATTTTTAAAAAAAATTAATTAAATGTGGTAAAATAATGGCATATTTTATATGCCCAAAGAACAGACTTCGTAACTCCATTTATTTCTCTGCTCTCGGCCTTAAAACTTCTATTAGGAAGAGGGCATACTAGTAATCTGGTTATCAAGCCATTTATACTGTCAAAAGAGTCAACTTGATCGGCGATCAGCTTTGAAAACTCAACATAATGAGTGTTGTTTGCCACTTTCTTTCTTTTTCTATCAAGGTATTGTTATGATTTTTAACTCACGGAAATTCCTATAAATTTGCTAACTAGGTTGTGCCCAAGAAACCTACTCTGAAGAAGTTTCAGTGTCAGCTCAATTTTCACGAGATTCTAAAAATCTAGGGCCGAGTTTATTTAAAGAAACGGTGTTACAAATTCTGTTCTTTAAGCGTGACTAAATTAGCTGTTTTGCCGCTTTTTATACTGCAGTAAAATCATGACTTTTAACGTGCAAATTTCCATAAATTGACGAAAAATAAGACGCGTATTTTTGGGGTTCATAAAATTCGTGAAACTAAACTACCTTCTTTGGTAACAAGTTTGTTATTATAAATTATTAGTTTTTAGCCAAATCTTAAAACAATTATTTAAACCACTTACCATCTTTCTATAAAGCTCATACTTACGGAGACACACTTTTATCTTTTGTGACATACGCATATACTTGGATCGTTTTTAGTACTGTGGCTGTATAAAAACATGTTTTATAAAAATGATTTTTTTTTTTTTTTTTTTTTTAATATAATATTATTATCATAATACATCCATCAACTTTTTTCTCAATCATGGTTTAAAAATGCCTTCAGAAGTAGGAACAATGTACGGTGCATTCATGTATAGTGAATTTAATACATTTTGCACTATAGGCTCAATTTTAGCTTTTAACATTTGCTCCTGCTCCAGTTGTTTCAGACTTTTTAAACTCTTGAATTTGGCCTACTATTATGTGGAGGTATCTTTCACTCCAGCTGACTTATTTCTTTACCTAGTTCCTTTGCTGGTATTTAGCTTAATCCACGTGGTTGGGGCAGTGTGATTTTTTTAATCATTCCTTAGGTCTCAGTGATTTACAGAATACATGAATGCACTTGAGACTTGAGGTATTGTGTATCACTGTTCATCACTTTATCCACGATGTTCAGTAGCCTCTAATTCATTTTTCTTCCAGTGTTTTAGTTTTCATGTAGTTACCTCTCATTATGTCTTGTTTTGTGTCCACCACCGAGATATTTAATTTTATTATAGATTTAAATTGAATAAAGGCAAGGTAATCTTGAAATTCACATCAGGCTTCAGTTTTTTTTTCTTAAAGAGGAGGAGAAACTAAATCCCTAAAGATGTATTCCATTTTCAGTTGATCTACACTACCAAGCTAATATATTATGGCTAGAGTACCTTTTATAATGCGCATTTTTTAATGATATAGTTCAAGCAGCCAAATCAAAATATATTATCACTTATCAATGTAATACCTGAATAAGAGTAAATAGCAAGATCAAAGATTCTTAAACATGATGGTTTATAATAATAATTATATAAGTTTTATAATATAATAAGAATTAAAACACTCAAAAGAGAAGGATGAATCTTCCTACTGTATTGGTTTCACTGTAATCTAATTATAAATACCTAATTAAACATATTTTTACCTGATATTACTAGGTATACTTAGTTCTTGGGTCATGGCCTTTGATTTATAATACAGAATGCTAAATACAGTACCTGAAATGTCTGATGTTTGTTTTAATAGAACAACCCGACCTATATAAGCAAGTGGTCAATTGTAAGCCTGCTCTCTGCTTTACATTTAATTCATTCAGCTAAAGCTTTTAAATACCAGTGGGCAGAAATTAATCCACAAAATCTGTGTCCAAATCCTAGGGAGAATGGTCAATTTGAGCAACCAAAGAACTAAACTATCATTGTTCTAGTGTTGTCTCTCTTTTAAATGCACAAACATGATGTTTGCGCAAACATTTTGGACCATGTACGGGGCTGTTTGATGTTTGCGCAAACATGATGTTTGACGGGTGGGGCCTAAATTTGCCCGACATCAGGTTTGAGCAAACATTTTTAGCATAATGTATGATCGCGTATGGGGGCTTTAAGGTGAGCTGTCACCTTAAGAAGTGAAAAACCTTTTAAAGGAGAAGACTCTGGGGTATTCTAAAGATGGCAGATAGTCCAAATAGAGGATTCAATAACTAAATAATCGTACAGTGGATCGATGGTATTACAGGTATAATAGGAAAAATTTTGCAAATGCCAACGAATGTCCTATAGTAAATGAGTCCTATAATATTTTTTTATTTGTTAGACATCTTTCAATCGCATTGTATGTGTCCCTTTTTGCCTTCTACGAGGAATAAATTTGGACTAAATACACAAACATTAATTCATCTGTTATATTCCATTAGGAAAGGAAAATAGAATAATGGAGAAGAAATCTTTTATCCAAGGATTATAAAGACAGTTAGTTCTATTAATGGTACAGAGTAGGTAGCCTAGTGGAAGATGGCTGATAGTAGTCAAAGCACAATCACTACAGTTTGCGGGATATGAGTTGTGACTTTTGACAGCGCGAGAAAATCTGGAAAATTGGGGTGGGGAGCCAAAGAGAGGTCAGGATTTAGAATTCTAGAAGGTCAGGCCAACTAGGCAAACAAAAATGTCACTGGCCCCACCCCTTCTACAGGCCTAGTGGCTTTATTTTTTCCTCATTAAGGTTGGCCAATCTGAGTGTCAGAAGTCACAACTCATAATGTGCGAACTGTAGTGATGGTGTCAAGGTGTCACCCACCATTGCAATGACAGTACCTAAAGAGACATCTTGTAGGCCTTTGCTCTCAGGGGCGTAGCTAGGGTTTGTAGTTCCCAGGGACAAAGTTGGTTTTCACACCCCCTCCACTCTATTGATGTTGAGAAACGAACCAACATCGATTGTCACAATCCCGAAAAAGGGGGTCACTTCAATTTGGCGCCCTTATGAATCTGCACCTGGGGACAGCTGTCCCCCCCTTGCAACGCAACTCATTGAGGGCTGTTACACCACTGAGTTTTTACAGTTTATGATTAATTAAAAGCTGTAAAGAAAGAACTATGATCAAATAGATTCCATAATAATTCAAATAGCATTGGCAAAAACCTAAACAAACTGTGACAAATTGATAATGTATTTTTGGTGCTTACTTTTTTAGTAATCCAGCCAGTTCTGATAGTACTACTCACCTGCACTACAACCTGAATAAGCTGTACTGCCTGACCAATAAAATTAAAGTTTGACCTACTTTAAATACACTACGTCCGTTCTGTTATTGAAAAATACTAATGAAGAATTTAGTAGAGTTCACAATAAAAGCTCAAACAAGACTAAATGATTTAGTTAATAATTATTACTTGACATTACTGGCTACATTTGCCAGCTCCTCTTTCCTTCTGATTTTCCTATTCTCACTTTATCGAATGTCTTATCTTTTGCTAGTCTTTTAAGAAGTCCAGCCCATCTGAATCTGGCACTCTTGGCTTCAGTTAGCTGCTAGTTCAGTCTAGATTTCTTTGGCCTTCTTTTCTTTCAACCTGACCATAATAACTTCACCTTTTACCTATTGCAAAACACCTGACTAATTTTTATTTTTATTTTTGGTGTAAAAATAGCTTTTGCATTCATAGGGTTAAGTAATTTAGCAGATTTGTTTGTCTCTCATCATAGAAAAAACGTTCCTTTAAATAATGAATGAGGGAACTTGAATTAGGGAAACATTCAGTTAAATTTAGGAATAAATATTACATAAAATTTCACAATTAGACAATAACAATTTTATAATTTTCCATTATTTTACACAGTATTTAATTTACGTTCATTGCACATAAAAGTACAAACTAATTTATTTTATTTTTTAAATGAATGAGTTAATATTTTTCATAATTTAATACAATCATCATTTCTTTCTTTTTTTCATTATAATTCTAAAATCATAAAACATTTTAGAAGATGAAATATTTTCCCATTTTCTAAACAATATGTTATTCTCGCATTTCTTTTCTAAATAAAACATACTTTGAAACAGAATTTTTATTTTTATTAATAAATTGGCTTTATAGATAATTAATCTATAAATTATAATTTATAAATCATATGATTTCATTATATTATATAATAAAACCATAAAACAATTAATTTTATTAATTCTTTTTTTCTCCAGTTTTTTACAAGTTATAACATTTAAGAAAACAACACATTATATGGTTAGAGATTAATAAAAATTTTTTATATATATAATATAATAAATTACACAATGGTTTTATATACAAAAAGACATCTAACAGAATTAAATTTTACATTTTTTAATAAATTTCTATATTATTAATTTATTTTATTTTATAAATGTTATTATTAGTTGTATTTACACTGTGTTTCCTTAAACTATTAATCACTTTTATTTGTTTAATAAATAATAATTATGTATTTTTGTTGTTAGTTCGTACATTTTATTTTCAGCTATCAGATTGAACCACCTATAAGAACATATTATATATAACAGGATAATGGGATCAATTCCATTCTTTTATGAATTTATTTATAAATTTTTCTAAACAGATATATTAAACAATGTACAATGATTTATAATAGGAGACAGCGGCATATAAAAAATCATATCATGGCCAGATATTCAAATATAATTACAGTGAGCTTAAAACCCAGTTATGCAGACATATATGTCTAAGAAATTAACAGTAAATAGTTTAAAATGACATCGAAACCACAAAAAGTCGTAGATTTGTCGTTTTACAGATTCACAGTTGTCATTTGTTTAGGATTAAGAGATTTTTAGATGGAAATGTCCATTTAAATGTAACATTTCAGCCTCTCTGAGTTAAATTTAAGAAAAAATGAGGTAAAAGACTGATTTAAATTAACTTCTTCCGTGGTAGGCTGTGAAATAGTAACTTTAGAGCCTAAAAAACATAGCTAAAATCCATTTTTTCATTACGTGGACTTGAAAAATCTTTTCATTACTCCTAGCTGTAAAGAAAACATTTTTGAAGTCCTAGGACGTAAAAAATGTTTTCTTTCCTGCTGGAAGTTATCAAAACTTCCGTTTATAGCGCTGCAATCTTAGAAATGCTTCTTAGTACGATTAAAATCCGCTAGATGTCAATGCGTTTTATTTATCTTTTGTTAGTGTAACCTCTTTTTAAGGTTTCTTTTTTTTTAAATCAAGTATGTTCTAATATTTGTTATTATTATATTGATTAATATTTAATGTTTTTTCAGTGTCTGCTACCTCGGAAAAAATAGCATATGCTACACCACTGTGAAGTGTTTTTTCTTTACCTTGGCAATATTTTCTTGTAAATGTAATTGCCGCGGTAAAGAGAAAACTCACTTCACAGCCTAGTAACATAATTTACTATTATCCACCTAAAATATTTTAGAAGCAGATTTTGGTATTTTAGGGCTTGCTAGATCAGAAAAGCTCTTTGTAGGTTTGACTTGCCAGACACATGACAGAAATATAAGTTTCTGTCAATGGTCATCATGATTGATTTAAAGAAACAGTTTTTTCGCATATATATATATATATTTTTTTCCCAAAACAGCTGCATATGGTCTTCATTTTCATCAAGTAATCATCTTGCTGCAAGGTAAATAAACATTAAAAGTCCATTTACTGATTTCTTAATAGAGGGTTATTTAAACAAAACGCAAATGAGCATGCACTGCACAAGCTGCATTGTAATCCTTCTAAAGAATGACATTTCTTGTCTCTAAATTTAAAATTTCCTAGACAGACATGTGTTCAAAGACAGCAGGGAACAATGGTTTTATTTCTGACTGTCGTTCAACCTTTTTTGCAAACAACCATTATCTTAAAAACTACTCATATGGTTGGTATGTTAACATTAACCCTTAGAAGGTCCCATATTAATTTCAACCTCTGTGCCCATTAATCCATCGGTCACACACGCATAAACTTTAAATTTTATGAACCATGTTTGTCTGTCTGTCAATAACGAGTGTGAGAAAATTTTACTAAAAGTTGAAATTTGGTATGCATGTTCCTTTCATTATTGCTTTGGTTATGTTCATTGAATAGTGTTTTACCCGTCTAAGCATTTATGTGCAATGCTCATGCAAACGTGAGCTTCAAATTTAAAATTTAATTTTAGGATAGGAGGAACAACCACCTGTATAACACTTTTTAAAAGTATTTTAAAAATTCAAAGTTTCTTGGTAGTATTCATAGAATACAAAAGATTCAATTTTACTTTAAATCAAATTATAATTATCAATAACTACGAGACACACAGAGAAAACTAGAGTAATTTAAAATAAATTGATTACATTCAGTCTTAAATATATAAGAAAAGTTTTGATAGAGTTTCTCTTATCAATTTTTTTTTTTTTTTAAACAGGTAAGCAGTTAACAAAACGTATAATTTGTGGCATTAAGGTGGGATGTTAAAGAACAAAATTCAACCTGAGCATCAGATGTTAACATTCACATCAGAGTGGGACTAGAATATAGACTAGTAATTCACAGTTATTTCAACATCTTGATATTTCATTAAAAAATAACTATTGACTTCATGAATCACTTATTGCATTTAGTACTTTTAATTATTATTTGTATTATAATACTGCTTAATCTTAAGAGCTAGAACACTAAAAAGTTATATCGAGATAAACTTTCAGAAAGGCTGAACATTAAAAAAAAAGAAAAACATTTTCGATTAAAAAATAAGAGTAGGGGGGCAAAATGGCTGAGTTGTCAACACATTGTGACCAATGAGCAAAGAACTGAAGAAGGTAAACGATTCAGTCTTTGGACTCTTTCTCATACAGAAATCTCTTGAATTTGAACACGCTTTTTTATGGTTCCAGTAGGAGGGTTTGATGAAGTCCTCGTGGGAGGAGCTGGCGGGACTTTCTTGACAGGTTGCAGCGGAGAATCCAGCTGTATAGTCGGCGATTCGAGGGAAGTCGATGCTTTAGGTGAACTCTCCTTAGGAGATCCACCCGGACGTGCTCTTTTACTTCTCTGGTAGTAGATAGCACCTAGGGCTAAGGCGTTGAGTAAGAGAAGAAGACATCCAAGACCTACAGTCACTCCAAGAGCTGTAGATGTACTGTAGTAATGTTTCTTAAGCAGAAGAGCTTCTTCGTCATCCTCTTCTGGTACGTCTTCTGTAAGGTCACCGGAAGTACCGTCAGGTGGACCAGGTCCAGGACCCAATTCCAAAGGTCCATCACCAGTGATGTTAGGAGAACAGAGAGCTGGCTCAGTACTCCCAACCAAAGGAACTCTTGTGAAAGTCTCGGCACGAACAGCTCCTGCACATAAAACAGAATTATTTATTTTTTGTGGAAATAAAAAAGAACAAGATTACACATAGAATGAAATCCGTACACTCTATCTTATTTTTATTTAAGTTATAGCTTGGTTAGTTATAAAAAAAAAAAAAAAAAACAGTTTTCTGACTTCCGTTGTCTCCCTCACACTCCATAAACTAAACTGGGAGAAGATTGGTAAAAAACATTAGCTAGTTGAGTTAAAATTTAAAGTTACAATATAGAAATACTGCAAGATCAAATTTAGTTTGAATCTTGATTAGAATAAACACCAAGATGCTTCACATCCTTGGGGATGTAAAAAGTAGAGATGGGGTCGAAATTCACATCTTTACAGAATGTAATTCAACGTAAATGGAAAAACGTAGATAGTTCTGATGAAACTTCGGAAACTCTCGTCAGATTAAATAATTTATTATATAATATGTTAGATCAGATAATTTAGTATGTTGCCACTCCAAAATATTAACAATTGGCTAGCTTTAGAATGAAAATTCTGTAAGGGTGAACTCCGTAAAACTTATTTAACTTAATAAACTTCTGGAGTATATTTCCGACAATTTATATTTGTCTGTAGGTATAAAACTTATGCTTACCATTCACAATTTAGTAAAGAGTAGTAGATAATTTCTACAGTTAAATTCCGAAACCCCATCTAAATTAAACAAGCAAAACCTAGCAAAAACAGTTCCCACCACAAAAGCATACATGTTTTCTTCCCGAAGAAAATAATATATGTACGTGTTTCACTGCAAAAACACGATAATCACGGTTTGAAGGGGTTTTAGAAGGCCGGAACAAAGAGGAATCTTTCCCCCTACCCTCAAGCATATGTGAAGTGAGAATAATGATAATACCAGGACATAGTTATGTGTTTGAATTTTCCATCCCTAGCTGTTATTTTACTTTTAACCTTATTGACATATTTACAAATTACCAATAATCTCAAATTTACTTTTATATACCTACTGTTCAGAGGTACACTCGCGGAGGTACACATTTTCCAGTACCGGAACGCCAGAGAGTCCGGGCCGGAAAATTTTGGAAAATATAACCTCTAAAAATGCGTTTTTATGCATTCTGGAGGTAAAATTTACCATAGGATCCCAAGGCATGATTAGTGATGAAGTAAAAAAACTAAGTCTACTTTAGGGGGGAAAATCCCTTTTAATAACTCCATACTTTAGTATTACTTTCTGTAGTACTTAAACAATACATATCAAGTAACGTAAAAATTATACAAGAAGTTCCTTAGTTTTTGGAACATCTACTGATTTTCTTTTACTAATTTTTCATCAACTGAAGCAGAACCGGACCGGCGTTCTGGCACGCCGCAGTACAGCTCTGCTACTGTTTAATAAAAGAATGTCAGTAACCAAGTTGATAATAAGCAAAGCGATTAAACAATACTGATACTGACAATTGTTTAAAATCCGAGAAAACAGTTTCTAATTAAGAGTATTGAGTTCATAAATCAACTGTTAGTCAAAATGGGATTGAGTTGAAATACCTCTTTTACAAGAATGCTACACAACTGGGATACATACTATACATAGTCAACTTTTTAAATTAATTAAGCTCCCCTTCAAGATTTTATCACTTGCAGTTAAAGTATAAGCTGATCTGTATCAGGTTAAACAACTCTGCAATAGAAACTTCAAAAACCTACCTCATTATTGACAGTGTTACCTATATTTTTTTGTGATTTCGAGTTATAAACACCTTTAGAATGCTTGTGTTTCAATACATAAGCTGACTGAGGCATATCATATTCTATAATAGATGAGCCGTTAAGCTCAGTTTAGATAAGTTATTATAATTATTTGAAGACCAACAAATCAAAACAATAATCCCTCTTTGAAGGGGTTTTAGAAGGCTGAAATGGTGACTTATCTATTTAACTTGTTTATGTTTTCAAATTACTGCTTCAGGAGTTAAGCCAGAAAATTTGATTTCTTATTCTCACACTCACACTGCAACTTTGAATAATTCCTTGATACATGATTAACTACTTGTTGAAACCACATAAAAGCACTAAGCGAAACCAAAATATTCCTAAACAATCCATCAGTTCTCCATTGAAAATGGTGACCGGATAAAATCCATTAGCTCCTCTCCTCTATTGCCAACCATTCTTATCTATTAATTCGTGAATTATCTTTACTTCATACCACTTATAAATGAATCCCTCATTTTATTTACCCTATGCGACATCTAAAACGACAGTAGGCAAGAAATTATTGTAAAAAAAGAAAAGCTAATTCATTATAAAAAAAACTGCTATAATGAATTTAAACTTTTAGAAATAGCAGGTTTGGATAATAATTGTAGACAATATTTTCTTATCTTTATATATTTTACCTATCTTACATAAAACTTATTTACTATTTTATTTAATGTATTCATACTTATAGTGGATAAAATAAAGCGCTACTAATCAAGTGTTACACTTTGGGAGAGAATCCAAGAATTAGCCTACAAGTAGGTACTCTCCCCTCCACTTCCCTTCTCAGTGTTGAAGAAGACGCCGCCATACTTACATGCATTTTTTTTAAATCGTTTTTCAGCTACCTATCATTTTATTTTTAACGCAATTCTAGTTTATTTTTATGTTCGTGTATTATTATTTGCATATTCAGTTTATCATAACAATTACTATTATAACATCAACCACCGGTGATCCAGCAAGATAGCCCCTCAGTAGCCTAGGTGAGCGTAACTTCCTATTTTATCCACTCATATATTATGCTCCATAATAACTTTGACTAAGGAAATAGATATTAATAATAATTATACTATCTTTATTATACCCCCCCCCCCCCTCTCCAAACCAGCGCTCTGTGGTCAAGATTCTGCTCCCTTAATATTAGGAAAGAATCCACCAAATTGCTTCTTATACAAATTGATTTCACCAACAAAAATAATGGATCATGTTGTTCTCTTTGATAGATAAGCCCAACTACATAAAATATTTTGATGAGACATTTTCATAGAGTTTTTTACAATATTTGTAAAACAAATGACATATTGTATTGGTATTGGGAACATAATCTACACAATTTTCAACTTTCTATAGGTAGTCTGGATGCGGGTCAAATTAAGAACAATAACAAAAAATTAAATTAACAACAAAAAACAACAAATATACGAACATAAATCATGTGAAGCTAAATAAAAGTGTGTTAAAAAGACCTCACGAATGATATATTTTTGTCCGAGCGAACATTAAGTAATAAAGAGTTAAGAAAAAAGGTTGAAATGTTAGAAAATTAGTAGATTTGGATGAGCATTTTTGTCTAATTTTTACTACGTTTTTATTAACTTGTTTTCTTGTATATTTGTTTGTTTGTTTGTTTGTTTGTCCGGTACAAATCTGGAAATCGATTTATAACTAACTTCCCGAATAGCGAGATATTTGAAACTTTTAGCATAGCTCAGAACACGATGACAATGCATTATTTTTATACTTTTAGCCATCTTTCAGCAGAATTTAATTGGGTTTCAGTAAATTTTGCCGTATGGAAAGTTAGTTCGGAAAAAATCCGCAAGTTATTTTATTTGTTTTGTCATATCCCGTAGTATTTACAATCTCCATTTTGACAGGTTTCAAAATTGTGATTTTTTATTAAGAGTTAAACATTGAATGACAGCGAAAAGTAAACAAAGAAATAAAGCTCTCTAGATGGTTGTCATTATTATGTGAAGTAAATAAATTCGGAACTATGTATTTTTTTCCACTAACATTATAATATAACAATGACAATTACATTATCAACATTACATATGATTCAATAGAAAATTTAAAAACGTAGTATATAAAAGTTCTTTTTATCTTGTAATTATACATCTTTATTTTGTGTGTAGCGATTTACTTAATAATGTGTCCTTCGTTGAGTTTAGGATTTAACACTCCATACCTTATGTAAAGTAGGTAATTATTAAGATTAGAACGATTTAAAAGTAAGAGAAAAGCTGTGAGGTGATAACAGCAACAGTTTACACGATACAAAATAATTTGAAATACTAGAAACCTCGAAGTGAAAAAGAAGACGGAAAAAAAGCTTTTAAAAAAACCAGAACTATTTAGATGTTTTAAGCTTAGAGTTGTTGAACTAAATTGGAGCTGCCGGCTGCCGTAGAGGTTGAGGTTCGTGTAACAACATTGTCAAGCTTCCAAGAAGTCGTGTCATGTCAAAGAAACACTTCCTACTCGCCTCGAAAAAAAGAAAGAAACTTAAGTTTTGAGTGGCATTTTTTCTACACCATTCATCTCCACGATGTGAAAAGACTGCGGCCAGTGGTTGCTTTAAGAAACCAGAAATTTTGTGTAGTGATATATTTTAAATTGAGTAGGCCGGGGCGTGAGGTTTAGGGAACATTCCTGTTCCCTCACTCTACTACAACCATCCTCGTTAACTCTCAACATATCATAATTAACTTTTTTCTCAATATTCAATACATATTTATTGCAAGACGCTGGCTTCAATGATAAAAAAAAGGTTTTTCTTTTAATTTTGCCTTAAGTTTTGTTACTCCACTAACTAAAACTATTCATTTTGTCTCTTTTCTATCTCCACCATGTATAAGTAGTTAGTATCGTATACTCAGCAGTGTAATATTATCATTTATATTATGAAAAGCGTAAGGAACTTCGTTCCTAACGTGTGTCCCGCGACACAACACCTATTTTTTTCAACCTATTGCCAAGCTATGTCCCGCAGACGTACTTAGCCGACCACATATATTAAAAATTCACCAAATGATTAACTTTATACAAAATTCTAGCTTGATGTAAGTTATTTTCTTTGACATTTTCATGTCTTGGCTTTGCTACATAAAATCGAAAAGCGTTACTAAAAATCTAAGCCAAAAACGTTACCATGTGTAACAAGGAGTTAGAAAGATATAGGAGGTGTGCAATCCAGTCTCCAGCTGTAGGGCCTTCCCCTACCGCTCTTAGTAGGGCCGAAGGAAGTCGAAAAGAGTTACACTGCTACCAGGAAATTTGAAAGTTGCAGGAGATAGTTCGTAGTCGCATAGTATAGTCTAGTCTAGTCTAGAGCTAGAGGGTTGTAGAGAGCCTTCAGCCTTCCCCCCAGGGGCTCGCTATCTTAGGGGTTACATCTTCACCTTGCGGGGTAACTAGCTCTACGCCCCGACTTCTTCTCTCTCCCAGCGGCGCCCCCCCCCCCCCCTCACAACAACCCTTAGAATTTTATTCCTAATAAACTTACATACATACAATTTATTTTTTACTTGGGTGAAGAAGCTAAAATATTACTTCTTAATAAACTGGAGAAGAAGGAAAGCACTTTCTTTCTTTGTGCACAACATATGTTCAATTTAGTTCCTAATACACAAACGCAAAAATCTGCACACTCAAATTATTTGACATTTTCATGACTTTACTTAGGCACATAAACTCGTAAAGCGTTACCAAAAAACGACAACAAAAAGCGTTACATGAAAATGTCTCACTGTCATGCAGACTCGTATGCAAGCAATTATGTAGACTCTTTTTTGCACGTTATCTCCAGGACTATAAGGGAAATTTTCACAAGCAGATAGCATATAGGAAAATGGTTAAGGATAAGAGTGAAGTCAGTAAAGGGTGTAATTTTCAAAGATGATGTTTCTAAAGTATTTTCTCTTTCTGTTATTGTACTTACTTTATTTCTCGTTTCTTTTTAAATTTTGTTATAACACAGACGCTTTATTGTTATCTCGATTAAAAGAAAACAAAAGGAATAGAACAACTATAAAATAATTTTGGTTAGAGTGAAATGGGACAACAAACATTTCACATATTGTCATGTTATTTCGTAAGCAAATGCCTATATTATCACACGATTGTATTGCAACGAGAGGTGTGCTGCCCCTTTACTACTACTCTTAAAGTCGGATTATTGTCGCACTGGGAAATAAAGGACTTTAATGGATTTCCTCTTATCTACCAATTCCTTTCTTTGTGTCAAATTGTGAACAAAAAAAAAATATAAAAATACTTTCCAATAATATTTTCAATGGGGAAAAAACGTAAAGTTTAAAGAGTAATGCACTTAAATTTTATTACTTCTAATTCTCACAATATTATTCTTAGACAATACAACAAAATTTACAATAAAGTCCTAGGTTTGCCGACAGTTACTGCGTCTCGATGGGTCTCCAATATGGTGTGGTGTCATTTTTTACTTTCTCATATAAAGAGAAAGTATTGTGATGGCGAGAAAATTCGATTTTGAGATTTTGATGGATTTACACGTTTTGAGGTCCCCCGAGTCCAAAAAAGTGGTTTTTAAAAAATGTCTGTCTGTCGTCTGTCTGTCGTCTGTGCAGACGCCTGGAGCGAGCCTAAACTACTGGGCCGATTTGGCATACATGTTCAGAAAAATCATACCCCGAGGCGAAATCGAGAAATGAATTTTAGCTCTAATTTTGGGGGCGCTACCCCCCAAAAACTCTGAAAAAACCTGAAAAAAAATTATTTCTCGAAAACGGTTCCGACGATTTTGATTTAAAAATTCTAAAATGTAGTCCATTTGAATACGAATCCAACGATATAAGCCGTTTTCCCGGGAAAAATCTAGTTCCTGAGAAATTAGCTTAAAACTTGGATGGAGAGAGCCCGGGTTCGATTCCCCGCCCAGGAGAAGTTATTTTTATGATAAATTTTGATGAAATGTTCAATATTATTTAAATGTACATTTGAAAACTAATAAATGGAAACACTGGGCTAAGTAATTATGAACTCATATATGAGAAAGATTGTCTGAGTTGTCTCGGACCGATTTTTTTAAAATAGGGGAGGATATCTCCTAAGACGTAAACCTAAGTGGCCCCTTTGATCCAATCCGAACAGCTGATAATAATTCAAAAATTCGAAATAAAGAGTTATTAATTTAACTGTAGTCTTCGATTCCATGTATTTATTTATTTTTTATATGGATTTAAAAAGATGAATTTCGATATATGTACTATACCAAACACATAAAACTACAATTCCAAGCTGTAATATTTGCAAACCCTTACAATAAATAAATCCTAATTTACTCTCCTAGTTAAAGCTTTAATAGATTTCCAAGCTATTATAGAGGAATTTCGCTAACTAGCAAAGAAAAAAAAAAGAAAAATTAAAATAGAATTTAAAATCTTCGATAAATGGATGAAAAAAGGTTTTGGCAAAAAAAAATATATATATATAAAATATATATATATTATATAAATACTTAGAATAAAAATCAATTAACTAAGCATCCAAGTAATTAAACCCTCTAATAAACCAGAGTAAATATATCTTTATATTAAAAGGGCAATGAAAGGCATTTTCTTTGATCTGATAATTTTCTCTCTGATAAACTTGGTGTTTTAGAATATGAACAAAGCTTAACCTTCTGTTCTGAAAGGGCTTCTAAACATTGTTTAGGGTTTTTGAATCTCAGTAAAGAAGTTTCCTTGTTAAAATTTACTGATATTAAAGCAGAATTATCGTGCCTTATTACTATTACACTTTAAAACTAAATTACTAATAAGATGAAATCTTCATATCGAGAAACAAATAATAAAGAAAAGAAAATATATTTTAAAATTTCCTCTTTAGAGTTACTTTTAAAAGTTAATTAATTTATAAAATCCCTTTAGTTTAATGTAACTTAAAAATATTAGTAAGTGGTAATAAGTATTGATATAAGACGGAAGCAGATTTGAGCAAATTACAAATTAGAGGATGAAGAGCTTAAGCCTTTGATAGTGAAAGAAGATAGTGTCACCATTGTTATTGAAACACTTATAATCCCGTTTTGTCATCTTCTTCAGATCTTCAGTTCCAATTTCAAATTCTCAGTTTTATAAGTCAAGTTCTTCAGAAAATTTCAGTAAAAGTTAAATTTGAAAAGTTTATTACACACAGAGGTCGTTGGGTAATAATAAATTGCCACGCTATCGCAAATATTCTGATACAAACTCTTATAATGATGAATATTATGATTAAAATAATAAGGTAAAAAAGTCAAAAAACAGTTATTTAGTAACTTCAGCGATCAAAAAAGGATACATTTCTACCTGATTAGGCGGCATTTTCACATAAAAAAGTTAGTTGCTCTAGAGGAGTCGTAACCTATTTTGACTCTTTTTTGATTTTCAACGTTTGCATAAAATTCCGAATTTGTATACGATAGTATAGGAGTTCTAAAATTAGGCCGAATTTCAAGTTTTCAATATGGTTTCCGGTGAAGGTTGGTAGCCATGGTTTTATCATTTTTGTTATCTATTGGTGTTATCTATTGTTATTATTTTTATCTATTATCATTCCGATTTGTGTTATCGACCCTTCGTTGCTTAGTTTGTGTTGTTTATGCTATTTTGTATCCATGGAACAACTCTCTACAGAACACCGAATTTTAGTGTTGAAAACTTTTTACAAGTGTAATGAAAGCCCCACGGCAACGGGTCGAGTGCTTCTTGATCGTCTAGGACGCAACATTGCACCTAACGAATCCACTGTTCGTTCAAGATTGGTGAGAAAATTCTAAACCACGGGCTCACTTCTGAATGTCAAGTGTGGGTGGACATTGGACATATGCCCGAAGTGATTATTCACACTTAAATCGGAGTTCATGTACAACGATTTTCAATAAAAAGTTTTCAAATTAAGCGGAAATTGAGTTTGTTATTGCAGTTTAAAATTCGGCGCTACTTTTGGAACACTCTATAAAACGTTTTTTTTTTTTATAAAATCAGATCCCAGCCAAGCGTAAAAGAAATTAATCCGCACACCTTAATTGCCTATTAGCCAAATGATTTCCAATTATATACAATTTACACGGGTTAAGGATTCCATAGGTGAAAGAAAACAAATGTTGGTAAAATTTTATCCCTTAGTAAGTAGTAAGTTGAAATTAGTTCTATTCCTATTCCATTAGCTCCCATAACCCTACCATTGCTTGGATGCGTTTATCTTTTGTTATATGCGAAGCTGTGCGAGTATGAGATATTCTCCCCAAATAAAAATGCTCTCAAGAAGGGGTTAAGACACGGCTGAGTTATAAGACTCCGCCTGAGTCGGTTGGCCTAATGTTTATTTATACGGTTGTAGGAATGAGTTGGTACCCTTGGGTTCACCCCTTCTACTTCAGTCTGGGAGTTTAGTTTAGGACTCCGCACGCCCCTTTAAAAGTCCACAGCTCCGCCGTTCCTCTTAATTAGCCCCTACAGAAAATCTGTCTGCACCAGAAACCGACCGGTTTTAATTAAAACCTAAGTTTTATAGTGGGGATCGGAGCCCTAACCCTTCGAGGACTGTTTGTAAGGGGAAGGAGAATTTCCGAATTTAATTTCTGTTGGGCGCCAAACTCTTTCGCACTTCCACCGTGGAAAACAACAGGAGTCTTTGATTTGTTCTCTTTCCAATACAGATTCTCTCGTCTTTTCCCCTCAACTCGATGTAGGTTTAAAATTATCCAAATAGACTTTATAATGATGACTTTTTGTAATAAGCTAAGTTTATAACTTGGATAAGTTATGAACTTGGGAACTAAAGATGTTTCAAGCAATCCTCTTTTTTTCTTCGAGATTAAGACTCGATCAATATGATTTTTCATTTGATTGAATTTGAATGAAAACCCCAGATAATTATTTTTACAAAAGTTTTATTGCTACTTGTTGCTCATTTTTATTGTTTAATGTGGTACACTTAATTTACAGGGTTATGGAGGTTGCCCATAGTGTTTAAGTTACTTTAATTTCTGAAGAGGATTAATTTTCATTGTAATGTAAACTAGTAACGATTTACCTTCGTACATTTTACCAAAACATTTTTAAATGCATTGTTCTTTTAGTAGCTAACTAATTCAGTTTCTTATTGCTGAATATATTCACCCTTTGATCCTTCTAGTGATGCAAGGAAAAAAAAGAAGATATCTTTAGAAAGAATATACTCTACTCCCAATTTAAAGCATTGTGAGGACTGTCGAAGGGTCCGACCCAATTATATATCTGTCTATTGAAGGGCTCTTGAATAAGGGGTTTCTGTTGAATTCACAGGAGATACTGGGCCCATGGGAATATCAGAGGCCCATGCCAAATCTCCACATCCGAACCCACCAAGCCTTCTTAACATGCTGGCATCCTTTTGAGAAGAATACAAAAAGGGTAGGGAAAGTTTGATCGAAGTCAGGAAAGTTTCTGTCCAGTTTTGTAGCTCGACACAAACTTTCCTGTGGTTCCGTCTTTTTGAGAACATATTTCAGTTGAAGTCTTCAAGTCACGGAACATGTATCATACGTAATACTTTCTTAGTTTAGTTTTTCTTTTGCAAATTCTCACTTCGTGAGAATTTGTTATAGGATAAAACTGTGAAAATATATTTTATTCTTCTTTTCTTGGTTGCATACATGGAGTAAAGTATTGAGAAACCTCAAAATATACAATATTGAGACAACATACAACGCACAATATAATAACGCTTATTTTTCTTTCATGAATAAGCATAATTACTGGTTTGGAACAACAAAAGCATTAGCTGAGTTTAATGTGTAAGAGTGTGTAAGGGGTGAGTTGTAGATATTACACATGGCATTAGAGAGTATACGATATACGTTTTGTTGGTTAAGAATATACAAAGAAACATGCGTATATTTTCCCACGATCTTGATGAACAATAATGGAAAACATACGCACTAAATAAATACCAATTCAAAAACTTAGCCCACGATATTCAAGTCCAACTTTGATAACATTTTCTTTTTAAATAGTACGAACAAAAGAAAAAAAGAGGCAGTATTAAGATTTCCAGCATTTATTGTCATTACAATAACTCTAAATTTTGGAATTGTGAAGTATATAACTCAATTTTGTTTTGGTAAGTAATACACTAAAGAATTGAATAAATAAAATTATTTTTTTCGAGGTATATCAACATTTAAAAAAACCAAATGTTTAAGGGACTAAAAGTTTTGGCCAGAATTTGGACTAAAGGTTCTTGAAAAATACACTAGTTTGTGTCTGAAGGACCCAAACTAATTTGAGCCAAAATAATGGAAAGAAAATATGGTTATAAGCGGAAAAACCGCTGATGGAACCAAAAGTTAGCCAGAAGTTAATCACTCAAGATTCTTGAATAAGGTCCCAAACCCAAGAATCTCAAAGACCAAAACTAATTTGAGCCTAAATAATGGAATAATAACGTGGTTTATTATGTTAACAAAATAATCGTAATTTAGTGTTTTAGAAAACATTTATAAATAAATGTTTACTTTCAGTTCACTAACTACATTAATGGTAAATTGACTAGAATATGGCTTCAAAATTTCTAAAAAATAATAAAAAGTGAAGCAGAAACCTTGTTTGTGGCAGAATTTTAAAGAAGAAAAAGTTCTAGATACTATTCTTTATTCCTAAAGAAACATTGCGATTAAGGAAGTAATTTTTCTTTATAGGAGGAACTGCCGGATGATGATAAAAACAAAAAGATTTCACAAAAGATAATAACATTGAAAAAGATAACACAAGTTCAAGACAGAAAAAATTGGGGAAACCACATAGTACGCACTTGAGTACGACTGTTTTCACAAAAATTCGCCCGCATTCTACCCCAGTCCACTACGGACAATGTTGGTTGCGTCCGCGAGGACAATACTCTTCCTGTTTGACCAATCCTAAGCCGGGTTCGTGGCGTGAAACGCTAGCGAGACACACTTTCGTGGAACACTACCCATGATATAGATTGCGTGTAATAGACAAAGCGTGGAGCTTACACCTCAAATCAAATCTGTCTAATTTTCAGTTGTTAGTTCACCTCTCGCGATGTAAGATGGCAACAAGTAGTGTGGTAAAAATTTCGTTCAATAAAATTGCAAAACAATGAAACTGTACGTTTGCTGGACTTGTATGCTGGCATCTAATAATACAGAGATCCGAGATTTAAGAATGGTAGCGGCTAAGAGAATTTCTGATGAGCTCAAAATTCCTGGATTTGGACCGAAAGAAGTTATTTCAAAATTTAAAAACTTGAATGCTAACCAGCAGGAGTTAAAGAAAATAGTAGTGTTGAGGAGCCGGCACAGATGACATTAACAGGCCAAAAGTCTGGTTTGAGCGAATTAAATCTTTCATTCGACCACGAACTAACGAGCTTCTTAAAGGAAGCCGTTCATGGTCGGCTTCCCGCGATCAACTGAACCATTTTTCGACTCTTCAGTCCGTGTGAACTGGCCAGGACCGACGACTGGTGGGGTCACTCCAGCAATTGCACAAAAGCGTGGCACGCATCTGTTTTCACGCCCCGTTGTAACTCGACTTTTTTGAGTTAATTAACTACTTTTCGTACGATTACGTACGTCAATTATTCAATTATGTACGTCAATCCGTTGTTGTAAATTCAGGCATGGGCAACCTTTTCTCGTTTGGAGCCGGATTGTCACGGTTCCTCCGATTCGCGGGCCGGATCAAAATATCTATTCAAATATCCTTGGGGGGGGGGGGGGGGGGGGGTAGTCTGTAGAATACCGTATGTAAAAAAATACTGTGATCTTTGCGCCAGATATTGAATAAGCATGAATGGTGAAGATCATAAATGGGAATAAGATATTCAATGTCATGGGAGTTTTAAAATGACCTGGTTTTGAAAGGAAACTTGGAAGAACGAATTAGTATTTTTCAAAATAGTAAAAAATTCTCCTGTGAGATCCTTTGTGTTAACGTTCATTGCCATGGTTTTCAATGATTTTATGATTGGGATTTATTAAAATAAAACAAAGTTGGAATTTCGAGTAGTAAGTATGAATTAAAAAAAATTGAATAAAAAAAAGTGATACACATTATAGAAATACTATATAAATTACATACATAATACATTATCATAATATTATTGCAGATATATCTAATCTTTCTTAACCAAAAGGGTTTTCTATTAAAATGTTTTATGAATTAAATTCCCATTTGAAAAAATTGTTGTGGCGTTTTCTCGTTCCACCCCAGCATTTTGGTAGGTACCATACCTACTTAAAGTATTGTAGGTGTAGGTGACGTTTTTGTTTTTCATTCGAACTTGAATTTCTCCATGAAATCGATACAGAATCGCAATGTTGATTATACCGTTCTAAAGGGTATTGAATGATGACGTTTTTGTAAGATTTGACAGCCTCCAAGAGTTTTTCTAGGAAATAGTGAGTGAGCATTCTAAGTAGTCCAGAAATTTTAATTTTTCTAATTTTTGAACGTTTGAACTGTTATTTCGATGTTTAGTTATTGGTTTCCAAAAAGGAAACCAATAGGGAATTTAACTCCAATTTCGAAAATATGGTCAAAAGTAAAAAAATAACCAGTTGGAATGGACAACATTTTTGCATGTCCGCGGGCCAGATCGAAACATGCCACGGGCCGGAACTGGCCCGCGGGCCGGAGGTTGCCCACATGTGTTGTAAATAATAATAATTATTACCTTTTTAAACATAGGTTATGATCTTTTTCGAGTAAAACAGATTTATAAGAAAAATCATGTAGGTCACTCACGTACATAGCAACAAACTACCTTTTATTAAGATCTTACCAAGAGACGAATTCTATATCTGTATAAAGATGAAAAGTCCAAATAAAACCAGGGATACGGATTATGGGATATTTTTAGGACGTACACGTACCGTACAGTGATATAGGATGGAGCTACTGGGATTTCTATCCACCTATATATAAAGTTATTTATGAGGTGTCAATTCATTTGATGGGGGTCTTGCAAGGGAAACCCAGTGGCCATGTCTCTTTATAATCTTTAAAATCTCTGATAATAATCCATTTCCTGTATCCAAAAATAAGCTACAACAAACCCTCAAATAACTTCATGTCTTTCTCACGTTTGACACATTCATTATTTTCTTTTTATTAATGGTTAAATTTATATTTTTTTTAAATTGATCATAACCTTAAAAAACGCGAATTGATTTCGTATTTAAAAATACATATATCCATATATTGACTTGATGAGACTAACTAACATAATGAATTAAACTAAAAATGTAAAAGTGATAATTTTATTGTTAAATTAGTTGGAATTAAGTTGTGTTCAAGGATAGTTCAAACGTGTTCTTGCTTTTAAAATCCAATATTTTTCAGGAAATGTTTTATCCGATTTTACTTCTATACCGGAATCGGACTACTTAACGAAAAAATTATTTAGATTTCACCATGAACGATCCATACACGATCCATCTTACCTTCCATTTTGGCAGATCTGTTTTACTTAAAGACGACTTCAATCGTCAAAACGAATTGTGTATTGTGTATGGGGCCCTTAACATTATATATTGTACTCGAAAGATGTTTTGCGGAGATAATATGTATTAACAATAAATGATCTTATTTTATCTGTAATTCAACATTACTTTGATAAACAAAAACAATAAACTTGGTTTCTAATAATTATAATTTAATTTCGATATAATAAAACAGATTATCGTAATTCAATAACATCGCTGTTACACGATCAATTTAATTCTATTGAACGAATAAAATTCTCTGAACCAAAAAATTGATGATTCGGAAAAGTATAAATGGACTGTTAAAAGGAAAAATGAAACTTTATTATTGAAAATAAAAAAGGTGATTAGCAAGGTATTAAAAACCTCCTTTTCCAACTCGCAACTTTTATTTGGGTCTCCAGTGTTTTGCAAACTTAGTTCTTATTAAATTATAATAATAAAAAATAATAATATTAATAAAAGTAAACTAATTGTTATTATTAAACTTTTGTTTCTTCTCCTTCAATTACTTCTAATGGAATCTGTAAAAGCTATAACCATTTTAAAAGATGTTATAGTTTCAATGTATTTAAGCCCATTTCTATTTAACATAATAATTATTTAATGTACACAGAATTTATTTATAAATAATGAAGTTAATTTAGACATTATATTTTCTGCTATATTGTTCTTAATGCATTTAACCACATAGTTTTGAACGACTAAAAATCTTTTTAATATAAGAATGAATGAGAAATTATAAATAAATAAATGATCATCAGTGGTTTTTAGCCTCTGCTACAGAGGTAGAGTGATTTTTAATATCTATATTATATATATATATATATATATATATATATATATATATATATATATATATATATATATATATATATATATATATATAATTCAAACAATTTAAACTACGGGACAGAAACAGAGAAAAATATGCACTGGCTCTAGGATTTGAACCACGGGCCTCCATATTTTTAGTTTGGCGCTCTAACCAACTAAGCTAAGAAAGATACAAACTTTTATCTGCGCGAAACGTTAGAATAATCCCATTATTAGCGTGGTTAGATCGCCAAACTGGAAACATGGAAGACCGTGGTTCAAATCCCGGAGCCAGTGCATATATATATATAAAAAATCTCTATTATTAGAAATAATTAATAAAATATCTTAAAGACCTGGAGATTTTGATGAATAGTCATATTTCTACTTGAAAAAAATCATTTGTAATATGTATTACTGATTTTAGGCTAATATTAAAAATTTGTGCAACGTACCAGCAAAATTTGAAAAGTTTCATGAAATTACAAAAAAATCTGTCAAATTTACTTATCGTCATTGAGTGTTACTAACTAATTAAATCGACAGGAAACTTGACTTTTAATTGATTTAATATTTTTGTAAAATATTTTAAAAGTAACAAAAATATATTATAAAGCTTAGTTATAATCACCCAGTCTTTAAAATTTTCTAATAAGAAAAACAAACATCTATCAAATATGAAAATAGTCTCTAAAGCCTGTTCTAGACTACCTAACCGAGTAGAGGAAACAAGCAGATTATTGGCCAGAGCTAGTCTCAGATGCGCATGCGCACAATTATTATGTTAGATCAGGAAACCAATTTTAATGTCTGCATTGAAATATAACGCTTTTATTTTTTTTTAACTGTGATACTGCAAGTGAGAATAGACTTTTGGCATCACTATTTTAACAACCTTCTCACCTTCGCCTATGATGAAGATTTTTGCTGTGTCCAAGGGAGGGAACCTTTGCTGCCCTATTGGTGATATAACACGTTAGCTTATTAGTTAAAGGATGTTTACCAGAATAGTAGTGCGATGCTCTTTCGTGGAAATGGTGATGCCTCATGGTTACATCACTGTCTCCAGGCTGGTGTAATTGAGGAATCAAATTCAACCATATGGACATCTTGTGACCTCTATAGTGACTCTTCATTCTGGTCTTAGCGGCTGAAACAGATAAAAATGAAAATTTAGTTAATCAAACGTAATTTTGAAAAATGAAATATTCAATTTTTGTTTAAAGAATTTTATATGAAGTTACAAAATATATGCTGTAGAATAAGGATGAAAACATAATGAAGAAAAAGAGAAACACATGTCATCCCAAAAAATCGACGAAAATCAACCAAAATAATAAATTAGGGGTAAAATAGTGAAGAATGGCATCATACTTACTTATCGCACAAGAATAATAATAATAATTTTTTTTTTTTTTTTTTTTTTTTTTATGTTAGTTCATGAGCGGCAGGCTCTTTCAGTGGTCCCAAGACCACATCCTCTTTAGAGACAATGGCACACTACACTCGACTGAAGTGCTATGTGGGATAAGTGAGCAGTATTCATCTTTTTTGAGACGATGAAAGAATAAGATTTTCTCCAAACGCTGTTTCAATACCAAGCATGTCTTATAAAAAAGTAGCAAAAGTTTATTACTTTAAAAAAAAACCAATTAACTAATTTCTAGAGCATTTTTATTATTATCTTCCCCGTCTTGAGAAGAACTTATTATGTTTTATCATAGTGTCTAATACTACGATCTTTAGAACAAATGTTCATTAGAAATACGGGATAATTTACTGAGATATAAATCTGAATAGGACGCTAACAAAAAAGGATCTAAATTTTTATCACTTTGTATTCAAAGTTTGGCGTCATAAAATACAAGTAAATGAGTAATAAAATTAAGGTAGGGTATTTTCAATTTTTTGTCAACCAGATCTTCAAAATAACCATTAATTTATACCCACTAATGTTAAATTAACTTTATAAAATCCAAATATAAATAGCAAGTCAACGTATTACAATAAATATAGGAAATTAAACTGTAGCTGTTGAAAAATTCCAATGGACAACAAACAACGGAATAAAAATTAGGGAAAAACGGCTCTGAATTCTTTAGTTAAAATCTTAAACTATATGATGGAAGGAAAGTATTATACTGCATTGCGAAATGCTGACGGATTCGTTTGGAATATTCATTTTTGAATGGGCTTTGTTCTAGAAAGGTTCCACAACTTAAAGAGATGATCTTTATGACTTGTATAGCCGTGATAGCGAACACGTTTAAAATTGGGAAGGTTGCCAAACTGTTCGGTTCTACATTATACGAAACGTTGGCTGCATTTCAACTGGTCCCAATGAGGATGCTCGAGTTTAAATCATCCCGATCTGATTGATTTGCAACTTTTACTTGTACATATAAGACAAACCAACATTACCATAAGGATACCTGAGATCGAAATTTGGTTTTGATATTTACCTATATTTTCTTTTCTAGATGTTTAATGTCTTCCTGCGGCTTTTACCGTGTTTGGATGCGTATTGACTTTGTACATTACTTTTCAAAATACTAGAAGCAAACCAAGGAATTCGATTCAATCTCTCATAGTAACTTTCCTTTTTAAACTCTTTTCTAAATTTAGTAACCACTCATTCCTACCCCATCTTTAACCTTATTCAAGAGCTTTCTACATAATATATAAACAAGAGTGTCAGCCTGATTTTTATAGAAATCTGCAATTTTAATCCTAGCTTGGTGGAATTTTCCTCACTTGACTTCAAATGAGGATCTCGTCTAGAAGACAAGACCGATGTTCTTTAAATGAAGTCTGGTTTGTACAGAAGGAACAGAGCGTCCCTAATAAAGATTTGCACTAGTTCGTTGATAAATGAGACTACGGACTATAGAGAACCGAGCCTATCAATGAGGTGGCGCAGTTGAATTGCAACAACCGGATTACAGAGCCAAGAACGGCTGAGACACAACTAGGTAACAGAACGTTTCTAGATGTAACTCGGTATGTATTTAATGCAATTCTGGACTAATAGGGATACAAGTCCGCCCTTGTAAAGCAACTGACTCATAGAGAACGAATTAAAGAGGCGATGGGCTGGTGCAGGTGCTTGATTATATTCGACAATCATTGAAGAAATAAGAGAAGAATAGCTGCCAAATCTAATTAAGTTAGGCAGGATTCAAACCGATTTTTTACGAAATGATCATTGCAGACATTACAAATAAAACTATTAAACCTACTTGAGAGCCACAACAGTATAATTGCATTATACTTTGAAGTCAGCAACAGCGGTTATTAGAGGTAGGGGATTCAAAGTAGATGTTATCAATTCCGTAAAATATAAATTATCTCTAGGGATTGAACCCGGAATGACTTTGTTTGGTACATGGTCCTTAAATAGTCCTTAATTCTAGTTACTTAATTGAAATGCAGCATTTTAGTGCTCTTTAATACTAATAGACTTTAAGTTACCATAATCCAGCATTAATGTAAACAAAATCCAATAATTATGAATAATTTTGTTGTAGAAATAATTTATCAGCATTCGAATTATAAGATTTAAGTCAGGTGATACTTTAAGAGTAGATCATTGCTTCAGATAACCAAGAAACATATTAATTTTAGAATTTTCTTTCAGGGAAAACACTGTCAACCGATGTTACAAAGAACTGGCAGAGACAAGAGTACAAGGGTTTGTGTCTCTAATGCTTGAGAGTTGGAAGTTGGAAGTAGATTGATTGCTTGTCGTAAAGAGGATGTAGGGAGAAGAGAGTGGAAGAAGTATATAGGGTCTCTCACATGTCATTTAGCTTTCTAACCCAACAACATTCAATCCTTTTATAACACAGACACTAAATTACTTTTACACTGGAAAAAAATCGTTTTAATTTCCCCCAAGTTAATTGACATTACAATCCTACCACAACCCTTGAAGCGTGAAAGAACGCGAATGGTTACGTAGAGATGCGAAGCAAAACTCTACGTAATCATAATCGTAAACTCTAAGTATGTCATCTTTTCCAAACGACTGCTAAATGTTTGTTCTTAGACTCTGGTTCCAAGGAGATTTTCTTAAGTGAGCACCATTAGGAGTAGATGTTAGATCGATTCTAATTCGTTTGTATAAGGTACACTAGGATTATGATACTGATGCGTCTGCGATTAAAACCACCTGGGGGTAATTTGTAATAATCTAATGTTTGTAAATATCCCCTACAATTAGGTTACAAGTAGGAAAAATATTCTAGGCAAACTTTATAGGTAAAAAAAATAATCTAGGTACAAGGGTAAGTGATGATAGAATCTCCAAACAAGACCAGAACAGGGACCCCCGCAGGGCCGGGGCGCTTCCGCAACACCTGGAGGAGAGCAGACAGCAACACCTGGAGAAGAGCAGACAGCAACAATTGGAGAAGAGCAGACTGCAACACCTGGAGAAGAGCAGACTACACCTGGAGGAGAGCAGACCACAATACCTGGAGGAGAGCAGACCGCAACACCTGGAGAAGAGCAGACCACAACACCTGGCCCATCATAGAGTCAGATGACGAAGTTTCAAAATAGCACTATGCACCTCCAGGTTTAACAGGAAATAAGTAAAGTCATAAAGCTAAAGGGGCCCCTAGGCCTTAGACGATCAATCGGATTGTCAATCCGATATGGCCAAGGATTAACAAGCTGATTAATCGTGTAAGATCAAGATTATTGAATTAATAAACTCGATAGACGGATTTATAAATACAATTTTGAAATCCGACCTTCAATCATGGGGATAGGGGACTTCTGTCAATATGACTGTCGGTGTAGTGACTCTTAACAGTCCAGCGCCATGGAAGACACTTTCACTCCAGAATCTCATGATGCTGGTGACTATCAATAGCTACCCAAACTGTGAAATAGTGCTAACGCATTGTATTCCAATAAGTATAAACAATCTGAGGGATACAAAAAACTGATTGGCATATGTAAAGGAATTATACCCGACGCCAAAGAAGCTGATGTGAAAAAGACAGATAAAATCATTAAGTAATAATACATAATTATAAGAAATCACTAGATGAATTGCAGATGAACAAGATTACACTCTCTTACATATAGATATATCTTAACATGAACTTGTTATTACAAATACTATTTATATCTACCAGCAGTCAATTGACGTAAACAATTAGGTACTTTTTGTATTATCAGCTGTTTTTGGATGGATTCAGTTACTTTTTCGTAAAATGGAAAAGATTAGAAAATAAGTAGTGAGATGAATAAATGTATAATTGAATGTGGGAGCGGTGTCATAAAAGATGCTAAACTTTTAAGAATTTAGGAATTACTCTGCCACTTTTCAAATGAAAATCGGAGTTTTGTGAAGAATAAAGTGACTTCATTGGGAATCGAAAGAGCCCAATAGTCTACTTTTGATTTCCAGCCAGGTCAAATTATTTTTATTTTTTATGTTTACATAAGTATATAATCGGCACTACTCAAGTAATGATCATTATTTTTTATCTTATAAATAAAAAAATAGGGGAAGGAGTAGAAAAGGGTTTGAACTGAGTTTTGTACCCATGGACCCATCGTAGAACCATGAAAATTATTGTTATCTTGATCCGATAAGTTAGCGCCTAAATAGGTATGGTGTCGACTGAGCTGATATTAATTAATTCCGACTCTAACTAAATCTACTAGTAGTGTAAGGTGCCATGGGATCGAACTCTTCTCTGATTGTCAGTCTGATTGAACTTCTAGGAGACCCTTAAGCCAAAAAGAACCAGAAACTTTTTTTTCAAATGATTTAGTCTATTCCGAAACATAAAAATAAATAAAAAATAGAACAAATTAAATAAAATTATTAAAAGTAGAATATACGATCAATTAAATTTGTATTTATAAAATAAAATGATTTTTTTTTTTATTCCCAATTAAAAATACTATTTCTAAAGTTTATTCCTTTGAATTTGGTTTTTTATCTAGTTATCTTGAGTTTATTTAAAGTTTTAAAAAAAAGTCAAACTGGTGAGTGGTCGGTTAGATAAGAGAGTTATAAAAGATCGGTTCGTCAATTTGAATTATCGAAGGAAAGTCACTGGGGAACGATTAGTCAAAGCCTTTTTAAATGAAAGTAGAAAATCAGTTTTAGATTGAGGATGGGACTCCTACTTCACTGCTACGCCTTCCAAATCGTTATTCAAATTTACCTCATTTATTCCTTTTACCCTTCTCTCTTAAAAAAAAGAAGACAAACTTCGATTTTCTCTTGCCGAATTTATTTTTAAATACAGTTTCCTTAAAAAAACAAACTTTTCGATAAGTTAGTTTTAGTTTAAGAGTTGTCGAAACTCGTAGATAAAACTCTTTTGGATATTTTCATCTTCTTATCCTTCTTCATTTTGTTTAACTATAAAATATAAAAATTAAAAGTTTTAAGAAAATCACAATTATTTTTTCTGAATATGATGGCTTCGATCCTGAACTCTTTTTTCCCCTCGAGTTCAGTGACACAATCAAATAAAATATTTAAAATCAACATGAAGAAGGAACGGAGACTACTTCTAAAGTTTAAACTTTATAACCCTTCCGAAACTCTTAATTTCATTCTTGTTTCTAATTCTCAAGTAATTAATAAGTTATACATCGTCAATAAGGAGAAGAGGAAGGGATTGTAAGAACTTTTAATGACTCTTTGATTTGCAGCTTCAATATTCCCACTTCTAAGCGAGTTTAGTCGAGTTAAAACGCAAATACATTACCGAAATCTATTGGGAATAGATAGATACTTTCGGAAAGAAGGAAGTATCATTTGGTAAATTAAGGTGTTTTGTATCTGACACAAAATATATAAAAACTCCTTTACTAACTGCCATTTGTTACATTTAGAAATTTATTTAAACTGCCTATATAAATAAAGACTTAGAAAGCCATTGATAGTAGAGTGCTTTAGATAATTATCCATCTGAAACTTCATGTTCTTTATCAAAGATGTCTTTACTTTTTAGATTTGAGTAAAACTTTTAAAATTATTTTAGCAGTAAATTAGTTTCTTCATGTTTTACTTTGTTGAATAAGTATTTTAAAATACGAGTAGCAAGTAAAAGACTAACATAGTTAGGAAACTAAAACTGCAGTATTTTATTTTATAACAAAATCTTACGAAAGAACCCAAAATTGTTTTGTAAAATTTAAGAAACGATACAATACATATATTAGAAAATTATATGAATAATTTTGTAAATTATTAAGATTAGACCTGTTTCTTAAAGGATATTAAAGACACAGTTAAAAGTAAATTATGTAAAGAGAATGTATAGAATATCAAGAGAAATGTATTGGAAGACTACACTTACATATTTATTTAAGCAAAAACGAGGAAGCAAACATGAAATTTTCATGTACCTAGTCCAAGCAAGGAAAATTAGCATAACACCAGTGTATTGTTTGCCTCAAGTATTATGTTTTCCGGGTGTATGCTCCGACTAAAAATTCTATTCTATGCCTTTTGTTAGGTCTAAATCCAAGATTTTTTTTTTTACATGTGTATCGCACGTTATTAAACAACTTGTATTCTGTTTGAGAATTTTTACACCTGTCGCATTTCCACTTTCATACATAACTTATATTATATCGAAAGAAAAAAAAAATTATTCTGGTTTATCTATGATTGTATATTGAAAAAAATAAAGGTTTCCTCATCATAGATTATGTGAATTCCGACGTTTAGAACTTCATTAAAGGGATGGTAATTGCTCATGATAAGAATTATTTGCAACTGACTAACAAAACAAGTTACTAAGGCAACTAACAAACAAATGCTGGTGTTATTAATTAATTAATTTAGATGTTTATTTTAATTCGTGATACAATAGGTATTCATAATAATACAAATAGGATATACTTACTTACTTCTCTTACTAAATCCAGGCCTCTTTTACCCTGCGGTGTAGAGGCGTTACAGAAGGACTTCCAGGCTGCTCTATCTTTAGAAATTGCCACAGCTCTGGACCATGTCATATGTTGGGCACTCAGGTGAGAGTTGATGTTGTCAGCCCAAGTCGTTCTTCTTCGACCTCGCGGCCGAGTTCCTTGACATCGGGCTTCTAACACTTGCTTGGGGTACCTCTCTTCTTCCATTCTTTGAGTGTGGCCAAACCACCTTAGTTGGGCATGCCTTATCTTGTCTGAGAGAGGCTCAATGTTCATGGAGGCTCGGATCGTGGTATTCCTAACGCGATCCCTCCTAGTTTTGCCAGCAACTTTCCTTAGGAACCTCATCTCAGCCGCTTGAATACGACTTTCTTTTCTTGAGGTTAACGCCCATGATTCACATCCGTATGTTAGTATGGGGGTGTAAATTGTTTTGTAGGCAATTAATTTAGTCTTTTCTGATACTTCTTTCTTACTTAGAAACCTTCTGTTTATCGCATTAAATAAATTGCCTGCTTTTGTGATGCGAGCATTTAATTCTTGAGCACACTTTCCGTCTTGACTAATAGAAACTCCTAAATAAGTGAATTCTGTAACCTGTTCCAAACGTTTTCCCTTGGCTCTAATTGAATGCTGTTTGGCTTGCCTTGATATAAGCATTGTCTTAGTTTTGTGAAGGCTAATCTTCATTTTTCTTCTTTCCAGAGCTAAGGTTAGCAGGTTTAAGTTGTACTGGAGTTTCTCCTGACTGTCTGCAATAAGAATTAAATCATCAGCGTATGCCAGAACTTCAATTTCTACCCTTTTCAGTCTCCAATGACCCACTCTATACTTCTTAAGTCCCATCTTGCAATTTTTGATGACATCATCCATGACTAATATAAATAACAAAGGACTCAGGATATCACCTTGTCTCACTCCTGTGTTATTACAAAATTCTTTGGAACAACTGTGGCTTGTTCTAACCACATTTCTACACATTCTGTAAAAACTTTGAATTCTCTTAAATAGGATATAAATAAACATAAAAGGCTTGGCCTTTGGCCGTGAGCCGGAGTTAGATCTAAATCAGTTCAGACGTTCAGACCTTTACAATATTTAGTGATATTATAATTGTTCTTATATTACACATAAACAAAACAAAGAAAATAAATAAATAGAATGTAACGTATATCTCAATCTCACTTTTTCTTAATGTTTAATTTCTTACATGCATAACAGTATGTGGAAAATTATTATTGGTTATTGAAACACAATTATACAAAATATTATTACACAATACAATTATTCAATCCAATTAGCAAAAGAACAATTCAATTCTAATAACAAGGCAATAATTCAAATGCTGGTGTTATAAAGCCTTAAATCAGGAAAAAATACCACAGCATTTCTACAGTACAATTACAATGTTAAAAAATCGGGTACGGGGTACCTCGGAACTTTTCCTCACTTCAGAGGCCACTAAAGTGACCTCTCCTGCTGCTTCGCAGCAGGTGGAAGCAGCATTGGACGTGGTCAGTACTTGGATGGGTGACCGTTCTGAACTAACTGATTTATTATCATTCTTAAAAAAAACCTTATTTTTAATACCTATATTTTATTTAATTATTTGAAGTTTGGCGGTATTTTGACAGATGTAAACAAACTTTGACGTCATCAAAATTATTGCACTAATAAATAATTATATTCGCTTATAACTTTTAAAATAATTAATGGAACTTCATCGGTTTTTTTATATTTGTTCCTTAATTTTTTCCGGTTCCAACGATATGCTATATGTCAAAAACCTATTTATACTTTCAGTATTATTAACCGTCAAAGTTTAAAAATTCAAAAATTTATAACTTCAAAATGGCGGCCAAAATCAAAATGAAATTTAGTGGGCTTGTTTGTCATACAAAGAGGTACATTCGAGCCAAATTTCAACTCGATCAGGACCATTTTCGATTTATTACGTTTTTTTTTAATTTTTGCTGACTCAGCAAACTGGGTTCAAGATGGCGGAAAAAGTTGATTTTCCGGGCGGCACAACTACAGGTTAGGACTGATTTTTCTGCCAAGTTTCAACTCTCTAGGTTAAATACCTTGGGCACTACGATGATAACACACATGCACACACACATACATACGTCATGCTGAAAACCACTCAGGAGGTCTTAAAAACACCTAAAACGGATAATTCCGTTGAAATCTCGAAAAAAAATGTTTTTGTGAAAACAATACTTTTCCTACTATTAGTAGTGAGGAAAAGTAAAAACATAATGGTCAGCAATAATGAAGGAAATCATTAAATATAAGTCTAGTTGGGGAAAACATTGGAATTAATTAAGTAATTAGACTTCATTATAAGCAATAACTCAAAAGTTAAATAAAACAACACTTTTTTGGACTCAGGGGTTCTCAAAACGTGTAAATCCATCAAAATTTAAAAAATCAAATTTTCATCCCATCACAATACTTTCTCTATATTATATAGGTAAGTAAAAATCGGTACGATAACATCGAAGCATCCATCGAATTCCTATAACGATAAATCAAAATCGTCAGAACATATTTCGAGAATTTTTTATCTACGTTGTTTTCGGAATTTTTTGGCAGGTAGCGCCCCTAAATTTATAGTGAGATTAATTTCTTGATTTCGCCTCAAGGTATGGTTGTACTGAAACCATTTTTTTTTTAGATTTAGAGGACCTTAAAACGTGTAAATCCAACAACATCGGGCACTTCTTTAGATTATTACACCCCTTAAAAAATAAAAAAATAAAAAACAGAAGGGAGTAACAATCTAAAAAAGTTGTACGGAATGTTCTTCTTTAGACTGTTACTCCCCATATAAAAACAGATGTGCGATGTTCCTTTGTCCAAAAGTACATTGAACAAAACATCCCTTTGTCTTAATGGTTATTTAGACAAAGTTATTTATGTTCGATAAAAACATAGGGGAGTAACAATCTAAAGAAGAACCCAACATCAAATTTTAAGTACTATCACAATATGTATACACTAAGTATATGAGAAATTAAAAATAAAATGGCTAATACTACGTTAGAACTTAAATTATTTCATGTCATACAAATTAAATTTATCGGCAAGATAGAGGTTTCTTCAAAAACAAAATGTCAGAAATTTCCAAAGAAATGAAAAAACCATTTAGCAACAAATCAATATAAATTTAATATAAAACTCAGAAAATAAAAACGGAAACAAAATCTATCTGTGTCAGCCCTTCTCTCAAAACAAAGTTACAACATACACTGTGGCTGACGTGATATTTTGACAGGAGTGTCTAGAGGCAACACATCACCTCCAGATATTTTTATAATATTTCCTTGAAAGTTTTTGTTTAACTTTGTAATCTACCTTTGTTTACACTCGTATCGCTTTCTTCTTGACACATTTCGTTCCTATTTTAACCTATCTTCAGTGTAGTTATTCATTAAATATAAAAGTTGGGAAGCCAGACGAACTTTTACAAGCGTGATACAAAATTTACATAGTTCAAACAACCCTTTTTTACATAGTACACACTTTTTTAAAAAATTAACTCTATGCTAGGCAACAATATAAACTATACATTTTTACCTTACTGTAGAATTAAAGTCCTAATATTCATAATCTATTTCCATGAACTTGTTTAATTGAAGCGAGCGTAAGCGAGCTTCTTACAATTAACGAAATATGCATCTTGTCTGTCTGTCTGTCTGTCTGTCTGTCTGTCTGTGTGTAACGTTTACGTGTCCGACGATAACTTGAGTAAAAGTTGACCGATTTAGTTGAAATTTGGTATACATCTATCTTTTAATAATACTCAGGCTAAGTTCGTTGGACAGCGTGATCCGTCCAAGAGTTCGCGCGCAATGCTCGCGTAAACGTGAGCTTCAAATTTAAAATTGGAATTTCAGGACGGGAAAAAATTCTATCATCACCTATTCGATGAGACGAACATTTTTTTCAAATAACATTTTTTAGTAAAACCAACAACGACACTGCTATGATTTAATAAAGATCGCTAAAACTATTAAAGCGGACCTAAACGTTTAAAATAGAGAAAACAACCTTTTTACCGATATCTTACGTTCTAACGTAACGATTTTAATAAAACTTCATATACACCATCTAATGCACAATTGAAAGAGGCATGCAAAATTTCAATTTGATACATGCAGTAGTTGTGTTGTAGCAAAGAGATACATTTTATAATAATTTAAAAGGAGATAGTATGGTTAGAGAAATAGTAAGTATGCGGGGTGGTTCCCTTACTTCTAGCCGCTGCATTACTACTATACCCATTATCTATCAACTCATCATGATTCATGATTATCTATTTTTTCAATATTCAATACATATTTATTACTTTACGCTCGCTTCAATGTTAGAGCCACGCGATGCCTAGTATAAGACCTTTTCAAAGTGAAAAGTTCAAAGTTTAGAAGACCTTGCTCTCTAGTAAATAAATATTAGCCAAATTTTTTGAAATCGATCACTAATTTTGATGCGGTCCTAATTTTGGTGGGTCAATCAAAATTAAATATTTGATATGTTACTTTTGTGACGCTTTCGTACTGATTTGTAGTGCCAACCTTTTTTTTTTTTAGTCTATGTACCTACTCTTCTATACTATAGACAATTATTTTTACACTATAGGTACAGTAGTAAGTGTTTTGAAAGACTAGAAAAACACATTTTAAAAAGTAAAACTATTGATTCTTAATAATGATTTTAGAAATCTCTTAGTTATAATTATTTTCTCATAGACTTTGTGTAAATAAAGGGACAGTTTTGTGAAGTTTAGAATTTTATTTTTATTACTTTTAAAATTTGTTTAAAAATAAATTATATAAATTGGATAATATTGGATATAAATTAAGTTTTATTATGAATATGAGAAATTTTTGATCAAGTGTCACGCAAATTACATACATAGCTATTTTTGTGATAATGATAGTAGTGTGTTTAAAAACTATCAATTAGAAAACGTAGTTGTGTTGGAATTAGTATTGAATTTAATACTAAAGGTCGACCAAGAAGTCATGGAAATCTGAGGAGTGCGCTAGTGTCGTTGTTTTGTTGCCATGTACAATGGGTATTTAATAAAATAGACCTCTGAGGAGTATTTAATAAAATAGAAAATGAGGAGAATAATACGCCTCCCGAAATAATTAATACGGCACAAAATACAACTAATGAATTAATGTCATCTTTATCAAAAGAGAAATACGAACTTACATACAGGAAGTTTATTAAATTTTTTTTCTGTATTTATTATTAAAATCCAACAATCGTAGATAAAGTACGGTACGCAACTCGTGCGAAAACGGCATTTTGCTTTGCTCGTGTGGTTTTACTACCCTCGCTATCGCTCGGAACTCCACACACGCATGCAAAATGCTACTTTCCGCACAGACGCGTAATTTCCTATTCATTAATAACCATAAAAGACACGAGAAAGCTATGTGTGATATAGTTAACAGACTATTTCATCATACAATACTTTTTAATAACAGAAAACTACAAACTTATTCGAATACGATTATGTATAGTTTAATATACCCCATTACAGGCTTAAACTAAAGTTACAGCACAAAAGCATTAGCACTATCATTCACAAGCTTTTGTCACAAGCTTTTGTTTCAAACTTTCTGATTATAAATACGCCCAGTTAGCTAATTAACTAAGTTCCTTAATTATCACACTCAAGTAATTATTCAAAAGAGTAAAACTCAAACCCTAAAAGAAAAGACATTACTGATTTAGAATTTAAAGTTTTAGATTGATAATTATCTAAAGCACTCTACTATCAATAGCTTTTTAAGTCATTATATATGGAGTTTAAATATATTCCCAGATGTAACAAATGGGAGTTAGAAAGGAGTTTTTATATAATATTTTGTGTCAAATACAAAAAACCTTAATTCACCAAATGTTACTTCCTTCTTTTCAAAAGTATTTATCCATTCCCAATAGATTTCGGTAATGTATTTGCTTTTCCACTCTACTACTCTACTAAATTCGCTTAAGAGTGGGAATATTGAAGCTGCAAATCAAAGAGTCATTAAAAGTTCTCACAATCCCTTCCTCTTCTCCTTATTGACGATGTATAACTTATTAATTACTTGAGAAAGAGAAACAAGAATGAAATTAAGAGTTTCGGAAGGGTTATAAAGTTTAAACTTTAGAAGGAGCCCCCCGTTCCTTCTTCATGTTGATTTTAAATATTTTATTTGATTGTGTCACTGAACTCGAGGGGAGAAAAGAGTTTGGGAGGAATCGGTTCGGGTAATTAACGATCGAAGCCTCTACTAGTCCACATTCAGAAAAAAAGAATTCTGATTCTCATAAAACTTTTAACAGTTAAACAAAAAGAAGAAGAAAATATCCAAAAGAGTTTCATCGTGCGAGTTTCGATAACTCTGAAACTATTTGATAAACTGAGACTAACTTTTTTTAAAGGAAACCGTATTTAAAAAGAAAGTCAGCAAAAGAAAAATCTAAGTTTTTCTTTAAGCGAAGAGAAGGGCAAAAGGAATAAATGAGGTAAATTTGAATAACGATTTGGAAGGCGTAGCTAGAAAGCGAGATGCCAGTGAAGGAAGGGGTCCTATCCACAATCTAAAACTGATTTTCTACTTTGATTTAAAAAGGTTTTGACTAATCGTTCCCCAGTGACTTTCCTTCGATAATTCAAATGGTCGCGCATCTTATTCCCCAGTTCCAACCAACCAGTTAAAAGAGTTAGCGAAACTTTTATTCAATCAAACTAAATTAAATCAATTAACTTAAAATTTCAATTAATTTCAAACTTTAAAAATTAAAACTTCAAGTAAACTAAGTAAAAACAAAATTGAATGAAAAACTATTTTAAGAGAATACTTTTTATCTTAGATTCAAAATTACATACTTATTTTTGAGGGAAAATAAATAAATACAACAAATACAACAAAGTTTTAATTCATTATTCGCAACTATTAATTCTATGTTATAGTACAGTTAAGAGCTCATTAATTTAATTAATTTAGTCAATTTTAATGATCTTTTTGTTAAATTTTAAGGTCAAGGTATAAAATCTTGTGGCCTCAACTCAAGAAAGAGGAAAATACTAAACCTGAAAATCACTTTGCGTTGCGGGTCAAGTTTCCAGCTGAAATTTAACTAGTTAGTACTAATATTAGAATTAGTGTTTACTCTGACTATCGTTGAAAAATCGAAGGGATGACCAATGAGGGCTCGAGATTTAGACATCTTCAAGGTCACACATCAAAATCTCGAGCCCTCATTGGTTCACCTTGGATTTTCCCATTTTGTCAGAGTAAACACTAATTGCAATATTTATTTATTTATTTTTTTTTTTTTTTTAAATTAAACAGTCCTTTTATGACCATCATTCTTGTAAACCAGATAATTTTCGGCTAGAAACTGGACCCTCAATGTACAGTTTTAAAATGTTTCCTTTTTCTAGAGCTGTGGGCCCAAGTTCTATAGTTGTGGCCCCAATAGATGATAATAAATAAGACACGTTTAATAACACACTCCACTGCCTTCCTTTAAAATAATGATAAATAAAACCAATGGTTTCTTTTTGTCATACCGGGAAAAAATGTAATAAAAATAATATAAAGGTGGGAATTTCTAAGTTTATAAGCGATATGTTATATGAAATCTTTAGAAAATATATTACATACTGAAAAATTCTTTCTTTTTTCCTTGTCGCTTTCTTTTGCCTCTCATTCACCCTTTAGAGAGTTTAAAAGTTACAACTTTAAAAGCAAAATCATGTTTTCATTTCCATTCCTTGCAGATGAAGGAAAAGTACGGGGAGGGGGATTATATATTCGAAACATAATATAATAAATAAAAAATATGAGAGGGGTATTTCTCTGTAAGGCATTCGAATCAAGTGAGCAAGCAATCATAAGCTTGACTGATTTTTCCTTCCCTTCCCTACTTCAATATATCATGTTATTTAACAGGTTTTCTTCCTTTTTCTTTTTCTTCCAAATATTACATCCGACTAAATGTAGTTGAGAGAGAAATTTCACACTCTTTACAGTTCTCCTGATAACATTTAATGGCAAATGTTCTCTTAACTGTTTCATTTTACAAGGTGTTATTATGGAAATGTTTAATCAACTGTAAGAATTAATAATACGTTGAAAACAGATCGATTAAACGACAAGAACAAATTAAAAGGGGGTACAGATTGCTTGAAAATTCAACACGTTAAATTAATAGCTTTCTACAAGAGCTCTACTAACAAAACACAATGATAAGTAGAACATTAAGAAGAAACAAAAGTAGCAGGTGTTTAAAAGTTCAACATTAATAGCAATTTTATAATTTCTCAAAAATTAAAATGTAATTATAAAAATATAGTTAAACTTAAAACCATCAATTCTCTTTGGTGAATACAGCCATGAAAGGCTATAAAGTTCGACGTTTCGCTTCTATTATTGACACGTCTTCAACAAGAAACAACTGGATTTGTGTTAACATCGCATACATTTATTACTCTCCCAGTAGGTAATTGTAGTGTAGCCTAAAGGTAAGTATACCTAGACGCGACTCCAGCGATAGACGCCCAGCAACTATCACGGAGCTGAGTTTGCATGTTAGTAGTCGCTCAGCTAGGAAAACGGTAACTTGCAAACTCAGAAGAGGAGTCCTCAGCAATAGTCGCTGGACAACTATCGCTTGAGCGTCTATCATTGGAGCCGCGTCTAGGGAAATAAAGCTTTGAATGTTAAATTATATATTTTAATTTTGTTCATTCACAGTACGTTTAGTAAGTTCCGGGACTGAATCTTTTGTACGTGAAAAAAGTGGCATCATCTTACGGACTACTGCTTCCTCTACTGCCCGTAATTGTTTTGTAGTGAATTAGTTTTTTTTAGTATTCTTACTACTAAATCGTCGACTGGAATGTTATTAAAAACCGACATCACATTTGCATTAATCGATACAACATCCTATAAATGCTCCCCCTTGAGGGTCCACTTGAGGTTAGGGAAAAGCATAGAGTGTGTTGAGGCCAAATCAGGCAAAAAAGGGAGAGAAACGCCTCAACAAAGTTTTCGGACGCTTGCACGGGCAACTTTCTTTGCTTGGGTGTAAACGAAAGCGAAAAACTTAAACCACCTTCCGCTCGGATAAATTATCATGCATGAAACTGTGAACAGGGCGTACAGCAAGAGCGAGTTCATCAGCTAAGTTGCTTGTTCGTCAGATAGCTTGAAGCAATGCTCACAGTTTTATCGCGTCAGCTGGTCAACGATACACTGGCAAGAGGATCGTCTTCTAAAGACTCACGACCATACTTGAATTGTCAAAATCGTTCGAACACATTTGCAGGCAATCGGTACACAATTCAATACACTTTTTTTGCATCGTTTCGGTCGCTGTTTTACTGCATAAAAACTTGATTGCAGCACGTTGCTCCATATTGTAAACAATGGCACATAAACGCATTGAGGCAGATCTTTTGTACACGAGGTGAACTGCGGCATACCTCTACAAAACAATTATAGTCCAGGAGATAGCGTGCAAAAAAGTATCTGACTACCGTGAAGCGAGAATTTGCTGTATAAGTTAATCTTTTTAGTGCCTTTTAAGAATATGTGGACGGCTATGTTAGTCTGTGGGACTTAGTAGCTTGGCAATAGGCATTTGAAAAAAAAAAAAAAAAAAACCGGAGGAGAGAGGCAATGTCCCACCAATTATGGTGGACAATGTGATTTTCATGATTCTGAGTACAAAATTAGTTAGTTAGTAGATAAATAGAGAGATGGTTAGATTAGTAGTTAAATTGGTTAGTTATGCAAATATTACTCCAAATCCAAGTGGTCACTTATCAAGTGACAAACTAACATCAACTTGATTTTCGGCATACTAAAAAATTTTGTAGCCATAGTAGTTACGACCGAGAGGACCCTACTCATAACTAAAAACAAAATTGCCCCCATTCTTGACAAACTTGCTTAACTACGATTTGTCAATTTTCCGGAAAACCAAAAAGCATTTTCGAATTCCATTAAAAATATGTTTTTATAGTCGAAGGCATACACGGTCAAAATGTTTGCGCGAATATCATGTTTGTGCAAACATTTTGACCGTGCATGGGGCTGTTTGATGTTTGCGCAAACATGATGTTTGACGTGTAAAGTGTAAGGCCTAAATTTGCCCGACATCAGGTTTGCACAAACATCATGTTCGCACAAAATGTTTGATCGTGTATGGGGGCCTTAATGATTGGTTATATCTGTAAAGAAACTAATTTACCACCTCTAATAGCCCATTAGACTACAAAGATCTATTTTTAATAAGAAATATAATTGTTTTTTGGCTCTCCTGGAAAATTTACAAAACACAGTTTCTATCAAATTTTATTAGAGGTCGACCAAGAAGTCATGAACACGGGAGAAACGGAAAGCTTAACTTCGTTTAAAATCGGAACTTCCGAGTAGTGCCGAAGTCAGTACAGTCGGGTGCTAAGTAAGGCAATACCCATTTCTAGTTTGTATGACATGCGCATTATATCAAAAACTGACTGTACATGACGACACTAGCGCACTCCTCACATTTCCATGACTTCTTGGTCGACCTCTAACACTGGGAGACAGACAGAAAAAAATAGACTCCAGCGCCGGGACTTGAATCACGGGCCTCTACATAGAGGTAGAGCACTACACTGGAAATGTTGAGGCCCGTGGTTCAAGTCCCGGCGCTGGAGTCTATTTTTCTCTGTCTGTCTCCCAGTGTTAATAATAATTATAATTTTACTTAAATTAAAATTTAAACTTTCCGAAGTATGAATAATACCAAAAACTTAAAAAAATGGAAAACACAGTTTCGCTAGTTTCAGAGAATTGTAATCGTTTAAACAATGAAAGAACGAAGGTAAAAACATAATGTAAAACAGGGTCGGGATATCGTTGTTGTTGTTTGTGTTTATGTAAATAGTGTGTCAGGTTTCTACAGGTGTTCAATATTTTTAAAACAGTAAGTTTTGGCTGGAAACTAGCTTTTGTATGGTTTGGTCTTTTCTCCTTTCTTAATACTTGGCCCCAACAACGATATCTAGACCTAAAGCAGCCTTAAATGTGTAAAAAAAACAGCTCTCCACTGAATTAGTAAAACGCTCTTAAAAGCATAAACAAAATAATTTTATTTGCCAAATCAAAAGAACATAAATTTTACACAGAAAACATATTTGTAAGGTTTTAAATATAAAGAGGAATATTCTGTTGGGTATTGATATCCCTCTAGGGTCCTATCTTTGGGCATATTTTATGCATGAACTGTTGCTTTCGCTTTCTTGAAATCACATTTTCAATATCTTTTGGGGATACCTTTTGAAAAAAGCAAAACTAAGAGGCAAATGGCTTTACACATGGACATATCCCAGAAGGGTATTCATAAAACAACCTACCTCGTATTCCAATTCATATCAGACTTATTACTACGCTTTTAAACTTGACTTTGATCATCAAATCAATATACTAATTTAGTTAAAGTGATTGATCTATTAATTAGTTAGTTGTTATCTTTAATGTAAGTGAAGAATTAATCATATTAAAAACTTCTAACAATTGTAACTTGGTAGTTGTGCTATTCAGCAAAGAAAATTAACACAGAATTGTTAACTTGATATTTTAATAAATTAGTGTATAGATTCAAGTAAAATACACTGCCAATTAGAGTGGCACATAGCTTCCTCGCACCCTATACTTTAATGATTTTAGGCTTTTAAAATCCATTATTGTTTAATTTATATAATTTTCCCCCGAATGAAGCTTGGTTGCCTGGTCTCGAGGTCCCTACGCTCGTTGTACTATTGAAGAGGTATGTCAAATTTAGAGGTGGGGGAACCAAGCCACCTCCTAATCCCCTCGTTTAACTCCCTCTCCCCGATCTCTCCATAATAAAAACTATTAATAGTTTTAGCGATCTTTAACCCTTCATAGCGGTGTCGCTGTTGGTTTTACTAAAAAATTGTATTTTGGAAAAAAATGTTTGTCTCATTGAATAGATGAAGTTAGAATTTTTTTCCCGACCTAAAATTTCACCGTTGAAGTTCACGTTTACGCGAGCGATGCGGCGAATAACGTTGTCCAACGAACTCGTCCTGGCCATTGGTAAAATGAACATGTTTACCAAATTTAATCAAAATCGGTCTACTTTTACTCAAGTTATCGTCACACGTTTCAGATAGGGGTTCGCGGACACACAGACTGACAGACAGACACGAAACCAAAAATGTTCCCTGATTTCTGAAACGGATTTCTGTCTTGGAATTTTTAAAATCGGAGACATAAAATTTTTTCGTTCTCAAAATTGAACACAATGCTTCCGTTACCTTCCGGTAACCTCGGAAGCAAAATTACTAAACATTCTATTTTCATAAGAGAAAATATGTACAACGTAAAATGGAAATAATTAAAAACAGTTTTATTAAAAAAAAAAAAAAAACGGTCCGAGACAACTCAGACAAACTTTCTCATATAAGAGTACATAATTACTTTTTCCGTTTATTAGTTTTCGTAGGTACATTTAATTATTATTTATCATTTCATCAAAATTTATCACAAAAATAACAATTCCTCGACAAGGAATCGAACCCAGCCTCTCTCCGTCCACTTTTAAAGCTATTTTCTAAGAAACTAGATTTTTCCCGGGAAAATTGCTTATATAGTTAGATTTGTATTTAAAAATTAATTTCTCGATTTCGCCTCAGGGTATGATTTTTCTGAACATGTATGTCGAATTTTCTCAAAATCGGCCCTGTAGTTTAGACTCTAGGCATCTGCACAGACAGACATTTTTTAAAAACAATTTCTTTTGGACTCAGGGGTCCTCAAAACGTGTAAATCCATCAAAATCTCAAAATCGAATTTTCGCGCCTTCGCAATACTTTCTCTTTATATGAGAAAGTAAAAAGAATTGAGTTATATTGAAAAGATTCCTGAATTAATATTTTAAATATAAATTTCAACTTAATCATGTTCATTCCTGACATTTTATTTTCGTAGATTTCTTTCCAAACTCTGATAAAAGCAATTAATATTTGAAACATTTCTTCAAACTTGTGCCACTGTTTAAATGCATAAGCGATTATAGTTTCTCCTTCATCTACCCTTTTCTATCTTATTTATTATTAATATTACTTATACATTTTATACACAAAACAACTTTTTAAAATTAAAAGTTATCCGTAATATTAAAAAAAAAAATCTTGGATAAGACCCTATTAAAATTTCAACTCGAGTAAGAGGGCTATAAAATGTTAGATATCCTTTAAAAAAAACCGTATTTAAAGACAACCATGATTTTTATCATATCTCCCTTTTTAAAAAGAAATTGGGACTAAGGAAATATTTATTTTATAAACATTATCAAAGAAGAAGACGATGAGTAAAACCACTTTGGGATTACCATTATATAATATTCTTTATGATGAAAGCATAATGATTCTCAGAAAATATTTGCTTCCACCGATTTCTTCTTTAGAGCGTTTTAACATTTTTTTTTTATAATGAGCCTATTACGATGTATATATTTGACGATTAAATTTATTAGTTATTAATCTACCTCAAAAGGTATTTGATATACTTTAATGCTAAATATAGCACATAGTATTTAGACAATCATTAAGTCATCTATTGATTTTTTTTTTACAAATTAAGTTTTTTTTTTTTAAAGAAACATAACTATCAATAAATATAAAATTAAAGTTTTGCATGTACATTGATTAGAATTGCAAAATGTTTGGATTCTTCTTCATTTCATACATTCCGAAATGTTTTTTTAATTGAAATGTTTCCGATTATTGTTTTCCAGAGGTGTGCGTACACCGTACACCAATATGTTGCGAATCTAATAAGCTTGGTTTTATCAAAAAATATTAAGTAGAAGCAAAGTTATTAACAATTTTTTATCATAACAATGTCTGTTATTGATTTTAACATCAAAACAAAAATAACGCATAACTCCCACAGTTATTAAGCTAGAGGTTTGAAATTTGGTACGAAAAAATCAGTCCTTACATGTTAGTTGTGCCGCCTGGAAAATCATAAATTTGTAATGTCATTACCCCATTTTGCTGAGTCATTAAAAATTCGTTAAGAATTATAACACTTTTCCAATAGCGCTGAAATTTGCTCCAATTATAATTCTTTATAAGACAAATAATTTCGGCTAAATTTACTTTTGATACCTGCCGCCATTTGAAAATATCACCTTCTAAACTTTGATAATTTAATGATAAATAATTTCGTAACTATTTCGTTGATTGAGGTGAAATTTGCATACCTCTGTAAGATAAATAATTTCCCTATATTTGAACTAAATATCTGCCACAATTTTGGTAATATATTATTTAATATTCCTTTATCTTAATAGTTCATTACTCTAAGGGATATGATCACAATTATATACACAAGTGTGATGTTCCTTTCTCCCAAGGTACATTGCAATAAATATCCCTTTGTCTTAATAGTAATTTAGACTAAGGAATATGTGCTACTCTGTATATGTTCCTTTGTCTAAATAACTATTAACACAAAGGGATATAGGGGGGTGGTAAAGTAAAAAAGTACCAGATTAAAAACGTTCTACTGCTTTTTTATATGGTCTTACTTGTTAAAATGTGTAAATTTCATAAGCAACATTACTTATGCAGGATTCTACACGTATTGAAGCCAGTTGAAGTTTATCTATGTAGGTGTAGGTAACAATGGTTGTAGGCTCTAACTTAACATTGTTTTTAGAGGAAGTCGTCACATTGATATTATATTGCAAATGTTATGAACTTAATGTTACTAGGTGTAATTTGATACAGGCGGATGGATGTCAAGCTGGAAACAGATCAATGCAGTGTCCTGCATTTCATGGTTGAGGAAATCATTGTATGCTTCTGGCTATAACATCTAATTTACATTTTCCCCTCTCTCCCTCAGGAAACTTAATTCCTGTGAAGTGAGTTATGGGGTAATTCCAGGAGTGCCTTTGATATCGATCCATAACCAGAAACTAATCAGAGTATTTTTAGGAACATTTCAATGCTTGAGCACAAATCTCTAGAATTGTGGGTGTTGAACGGCTGTCTCATTACGAACGTTCATTAAGCAAAGCTAGTGCATGCTTCATATCCAAAAGCTTCAGAACCGTGTGAATCAGATGAATCCGACACATCTCTGAAGGATAAAAATAATTTGGTTTATGAAGTAATTCTTTTACTCTCATCTTTATTTTCCTTCAATGATGGACCTTTAACATTTACTTCTAATAATATTTGAAATAATTAAGTTTGGATTGCATTCCTTCCTAATTATTTCATTTACCCCCGATTTATTTTTTTGTATTTTTATTCCCCATATAATTTTTCTCACCCAACGATAATTAATTTATTTATAGAATCTTGGAAGAGTGCGCAAGTTTTGGATTTTTCCAATCATGGTAAAAGTATTAGACAGCTAGCAAACAGTATTAGACCTTTAAAGATAACAAAAAGTTAGCTAATGTGTTTGTTATAGCTTTCTCGCATTCTACTACTGGACGAATGGTCCATTTGAATGTAAAATTTGCGCACAGTTGAAATTAATATTGGACCATCTATGGTTTATTCGACAAAGTATCTAAATTTCTTCAAAATCGGATATGTACTTTTAACAAAGTAGTTGTCAAAAAAAGAAATTCCCTAGTGGTCATATATGTACCTATACCATAAAAGTACCTTAAAATTTCAACATATTAACATAATTGGTTCTTGTGAAGTCGCAATAAATCATTCAGTCATTTGGTATTTTGATTTTATATGAATAACTAGCCTTCACATCGCAGTTCCCATGGGGCTCATGCTATGAATCAGTGGCTAGATTTCCTATTATCATGTAGGCCAAAAGGTAAAATGAAAGGTCTAACTAGTTTCTTTTCCAGAGCCTTTATAGAAAAAAACTAGGACTATATTATAAAACTGCCCCAGGACAGGTCTTAATGTCTTGGGGAGACAAACACACAAACCTTTGAGATTTTGTTGGGCAGACTATTGATTAGAACCAAAGGGGGTGCTAAAGTAAAAAAGTGCCTTTAATCTTATATATACGAAACTCGAAATCTACTTGGATCTATCAAATTACAACCCACTTAGTCAAATGCATCCTATAATTAAAAGATAACATACCATTTTATAATAATTACCGCATAGCAATCACACGCGAAAAATACAAGCAAAAAAAAGAAAAGAAATAAAGCGAAGAAAAAATCGTCCAATTAATGTGGCACATAGCTGCTCGCGTTCTACTTCATACACTTTAATGTTATGTTATTGTTTTTACAACCTATTAATATCTAATCTGTCAAAATTATTTTGATTTTTTACAAGAATTAAAGTATCAATTTAGCAAAAATTAAAAAGCACAGACGGTTGAAATTAATCTGGGGCTATCTGCGCGCTATTTGTGACAAACCATCCAAATTTCATAAAAAGCAAATAAGTACTTTTGAAGATATAGGTGTAAATAAATGTAATAATAAATGTGAGGAAGATAAAAAAATGGGCACATATAGTTCAAATTATGACCTACCATATGTTATTAAGATATGTTGGTTCGCAAAAATTGAGTGACAGACAGACACAGAACTAAACATGTTCACCGATGTCCCCGCACTAAGCTCATCCATCACCTACACCAAACTTCAGGAATTATATTTATCTTTTAAAATTTTACAGGGAACTTTAAGCACAAAGTCTACTGTTTTTTTCGGGGGACTTAAACGGTTAAGTCATATAAGCAGTAAAACCTCAAGGTACAAAACTGTTGTAGTTAACCATCGTGTAGAACTCTAGCCACTAAGTAGGCTAAAAGACCTACCGAATGTAAATACCTTGGTAGTAACCTTAATTGGTAAGTAGGTAGAATGGCTAAGCCAAATATGTGAGAAGGGGTTTGATTCTGTCCCTCTAAAACAGGGCTTTTTCTATGAGACCAAGCCGGAGTAGATGCGGATTTAGTCGACAGTGCCCAAGTAAGAATGCCTGTCAAAAGACAGTAAAGGCCCCCATACACGATCAAAATGTTTGCGCAAACCTGATGTCGGGCAAATTTAGGCCATACCGTCAAACATCAAACAGTCCCATACACGATCAAAGTGTTTGCGCAAACATTTTGACCGTGTATGGGGGCCTTAAGGCTCTACCGCCCTTCGAGTTTTATCGTTGTATTGAAATGGCGCCTGTACTATTTATCATAGGAAGTTGAAATAGGGCTCAAATTGTGCAGAATTAAAATTAGGAATGAAGGCTGTGATTATATTTTTGATATCTTGCTTAGAACCTTTAAAATTTTCAATTTAATGATTTTTCTAACCTCAAAGAGCGGTAGAGCCTTAAGGATGCCTGTCAAAATTGATCTTGTGGATATCAAGGTCGATTTTTAGATACTAGTTGCAATTATTAAATTGCCTAAGAGTGTTGAAATGTCATTTGCCCTCGGCAACCAACTTAAACCAGCGCTATGGTAGCTGCCTGATTGTTAAAGTAAATATAGTTATTTTTCTATAAGGGATATTCATACTCTGGATAATAATTTGAGAACAGACCAAATTTCTTACATATCTGTCTACTGACACAGTAAAATATAGAAATAAATCTAGAGAAGCTTGTTTAAATCGCATAACAAACATAACCTTTTTCATTATTAAAAAAAAAACTAATTCATTCTAAAAGAATTAGAATATTTCCAACTACCACCTACTCAATTTACATTATGATTCAATCCCAAAACCTAAAATTTACCATTCCTTCTACAATTACCATCTACGCCATCAACGAAAAATTATTATTTAATATTTAAATTAATTTTCATTTCCTGGAAAGCCAAGCTTTTTAAAACAGCATACAAGTTGCTTATGAATAAATCATAAATCCTCTTGTAACCTTTATTCACCTCTAGATAAACATTTAAATTCATCGAAATATTTCACTCCACAAATATTATTATTTTTGAGTACACAATACACACAGCTATAAAAATGTATCCAAACTAAACCATTCTAAAGAGTCTTCCCTGCTAAACATTATTTACTACTCTAGGCAGGGAATATGACGTACGAGTATATGGTAGTTTACACGTATGTATGACTTGGTAATAAATGGATCTATCTATCGTATCTGGAGTTGTAGAGCATCGTGAGTAAAATTGAAGCAACAAAATTATTAACGAGCCAACAAAATTATCCATGAGTCCGACTTGAAATGTACCATGACAAGGATATAGCCGGAAATCCCAAGAAATTTGTGATAAGACATCCTGTACAAGTCTAAGCACAAAGCTGTTCCCATTGTAGACTATAAGAACTACATTTGTGTCTCTAGCTGGGTATTGTTTCTTTGGCAGTCGCTTAAGTCATTGGCAGTCTGTTTAAAAAGTTTCAGTGAACGTAGCTCATGTCTAGGTTTACTTATATTATACTTCAAAACAAGAAAAAACCGTCTGTTTTGCTAATAACAGAGAATAATTTATTTACATTATGTTTGTAACTTGTATAGTCTAATCTTGTAAGGCTACTATTTCTTCAAGCCTGCTTATTTTCCTTCTTTCTTAACATAGGTCTGTAAGTTTTTAAGAATACTTAGAAGGCAGTAAGACGATTCAAACTTGTATCAGAGTAAAGTTTTTGGTAGAAGCCAAAGTAAAACGAGGGATAGCAGTAAAGAAACCTCGTGCTAACCTAGGTTTGGGTTTTTTTTCCCTCAAACCCAGGTTCATCCCCTCGAGGCTACAGCAAAACTTACAGCATCAACCCAACAACTGTTTTCTTTATTTCTGGACCCTGCAGCCTTTTTTGTTTGAACAAGTTTGTAGGGTATATATATACGTGTGTTTTTTATTTACTTTTATTTTCTTCCTATTATGCAGCACTTTCTTTAATTTGTTTAACAAATACATATAGCAAAATAAATAATAATGAAGAAGGAATCAGATAGCAAATTTATTAAGCGTATGTAAACCTACAGTATATTATGTATATATAACAGAAGGTTTCCACAGCATATAAATAAATTTAAAAAAAAAAAAAAATCCATAAGATCTCTCTGAACTTAAGAAGCTGAAACTAAACACACTTACAGACTAGGGCCTAGGAGTTCCAACCTTTTTTGGTTCAAGGTCAGGATGGTCTAAGGCCGGGCTGGAATCTGAAGTATCTGCAGATTTATCCAAAGCAACAAAAAGACACATTGTATCAAAATGATAAATAACTGCTTTGGATCCGGCCCGCTGGCCGTAGGTTGGAAAAATCTGGACTAGGGTGTCTGAAAAATCCTAAACTGGCTTAACAGGGCTGGATAATCAATTTTATTTTGGGACAGATTGCTGACAATTTTGTTGACAATCAATAGGGTACTACTTAAACTATACAGTATGGCCTACGGACCCTCGCTGTGTGCTGACCAGCACACACTTGACCTGTTTATTTAATTCCTAAAATATAGTCCTAAAGATAAAACAAGTTCTAAAATTTAATTGCCAATTTAACTAGGATAAATTAATAGAATTTTAGAGAACTTTAATAAGATCAAGAAACGAAATAATTTAACCAATTCTAAAGAGAGAAAACCGGCAGTTACATTTTGATGTCTGTAAAAAGTTATTCCTTTGTAAGTTTACCCCCACGGTGAAAAGACAACCGTGAATAAAAACCATGGTGAAAAAAAAGAGGTAAATTTAAGAAATAAAGTGGTTTCTTAAACTTAAATCAGAAAAGGTTAAGTGTGTAATGTAAGTTTTGGAGAGTTCGTACGGTTGATAAAACTCCATTTTAGTAAACCTACTTTATACTTTGAGACTTAGTAAAAGAAACTTGAGGTTTATATGTTTAACTAGGGTTTCCAAGAACTTACTTTAAATAAAAAATAAACCTGACTTAAGTTTTTTGTTTTGTTTTTTTCTATGGAAAAAAATATAAAGGAGCAAAGAATTATGGTAGTGTAACATTTGGCACTGAAAAAATAAAACTGTGAAAAAAAGTAATTGTTATAACGTGTCTCTTTGTTTGGTGAAAGTAACAATCTTAAAGAAAACTTTTTTTTTAAAGATTTTTTTTGGGAGGGTTTTAGCTTAAAAGAGCTGTATTTTTCCTAGTGCTGTATATTTCTTCGATAAGGACTGTTTTCTTTTTTTATTTCTTCTAGCTATAAATCCTTATTGTGGGAAATACGTTTGGGATATTTAAAGGGCAATCTTGTGTAAATCTAAAGATTCGAGTTTACTTTAGGTGAGATTCCTTTTATACTGTTTATTTGATAAGCTTTTAACAGCCACGGCTACGTGTCAAGAGAAATAAATAAAGAGAAGGAACAAAAAACCTTTTTATTTTCTTCTCAACAAAACTAAAAGTTTCTAATAAACATTGATTGTTCGTAATAATTAGTAACAAAACATTGATTGTTGTTAATAATTAGTAACAAAACATTGATTGTTGTTAATAATTAGCAACAAAACATTGATTGTTGTTAATAATTAGCAATAAAACATTGATTGTTGTTAATAATTAGCAACAAAACATTGATCGTTGTTAATAATTAGTAACAAAAAATTGATTGTTGTTAATACATAATTAGAAACAAAACTTTGATTGTTGTTAATAATAAGCAACAAAACATTGATTGTTGTTAATAATTATAGCAACAAAACATTGATTGTTGCTAATAATTAGTAACAAAACATTGATTGTTGTTAATAATTAGAAACAAAACATTTATTGTTGTAAATAATTAGCAACAAAACATTGATTCCTGTTAATAATTAGTAACAAAACATTGATTGTTGTTAATAATTAGTAACAAAACATTGATTGTTGTTAATAATTAGCAATAAAACATTGATTGTTGTTAATAATTAGCAACAAAACATTGATTGTTGTTAATAATTAACCTAAAGTTCGGAAAAATTGTGTTTTTGGGGCTTTAATATCTTCAAACTTCGAAGAACACGAATCTGAAGTCAAAAAAAATCTGCTGACCTTACTTTTTTAAGAAAATTGAAAAACAAGAAATTAAAAAATTGATTTTTTTCTCATTTTGAGTCTTTGTATTTCTATTGCTTTTTCAGCTGTATAAGAAATGCTTTGTGACTTTTTTCTGACATTATTCTAGAGAATTACAATATATGTGACCGAGGGGAGGTACAAGAAACATTGGGGGAGGGGGGGATACAAGAAATATTGTATTTTAGCATATATTTGATTAACAAAAGTAAATAAACGTTGTGGTTTAGCGCCCAATTTTTTTATAAACCCTCCCCCAATGTTTCTTGTAACCCCCCCCCCCCCCTCGGTCACATATATTGTAATTCTCGAGAATAATGTCGGAAAAAAGTCACAAAACATTTCCTATATAGCTGAAAAAGCAATAGATATACAAATATGACTCAATATGAGAAAAAATACGTGTGGTGTCGCGGGACACCCGGTACGAACGAAGTTCCTTACATATTTCATTAAATTTAAATTTAAAATTACACTGATAAGTACCTATACGTTGCTAACTACTTATATATAGCGGAGTTAAAACAAAAAATTAAAAGTAACTAACTGTTTGCACCTAGCGGAGTTAAGGCAAAATTAAAAGAAACAAGAAGGATTATTTGTATCATTAAAAGCAAGCGTCTTACAATAAATATGTATTGAATATAGAGAAAAAAGTTAATCATGATGATTTTATAGTTGAAGAGTATGTTTGTAGAATATAGCCTGAGGGAAAAGAACTGTTTTCTACCATCCGAGCCGACTAATTTAAAATATTAAAAAATATATCTCTGCCCTACTCAAACATCTACTTGTATCAGGTTGAAATTTTACGTTCCTGTTTCAATTGTACTTTAGACCAGTGGTTCTTAACCGGGGGGCCGCGGCCCCCCAGGGGGTCTCGAAAGGTATTTAGGTACTATATATATTATAATTGGAGATTTTAAGGGGGCCGTGGTTACCAAAAGGTTAAGAACCACTGCTTTAGACGATGTACTTGAAGTACATCTTCTTGTAATTTAGAAGTTTTATTACAATCGTTACGTTAGAACGTAAGATATCGGAAAAAACGTTGTTTTCTTTATTTTAGACGTTTAGGTCCGCTTTAATAAATTTAGCGGTCTTTATCACTTCATAGCAGTGTCGGTGTTCATTTTAATAAAAAAAAAAGTATTTAAAAAAGTTGTTTGTCTCATTAAATAAATGAAGTTGAAATTTTTTCCCATCATAAAATTACAGTTTTACATTTGAAGCTTACGTTTACACAAGCGTTGCGCGCGAACGCTTAGGCGGATAACGTTGTCCAACAAACTAGGCATTGGTAAAATGAACATGTATACAAAATTCAACTAAATCGGTCAACTTTTACTCAAGTTATCGTCATCGGTGGATTTCGTGACGATCGGTTGTGACGGTCGTTTTTTTGGATTCGCTCCCGGGCTCTGACGTGCCAACGTGTTGACGCTGTAACGTGCTATATGGAACTTCGTTCCAAATGGCACAGACTAATATCAAGCTGGAATGTCGGTGCTCTTAAGAATATGGGGTCGGCTAAGTTCGTCCGCGGGACTTTACTTAGCCATAGGGTATTAAAATAAAACAAAAACAGACCGTCGGAGAGTGGCTTTGGTCCATCAATTTTGTGGGATAACATGATTTTCATGATCCAGAGTAGAAAATTAGTTAGTATACCTAAAATCAAGTTGATTTTATATTGTCACTTGATAGGTTAGTAATTAAAATATTTCTCGACTTCGTGACAAACTAATATTAACTTAATTATTGGTCTACTAACTAATTTGTTACTCAGGATCATGAAAATCACATTATCCGTCAAAATGGATAAGAAGTGGCCATTCTTCACCAGATTGTTTTTTTGTTAACAACCTATGGCCAAGCTATGTCCCGAAGACGAACTTAGCCAACCACATATTCTTAAACGGCATCAAAAGATTAACTTACACAAAAATTAATAGACTAACTCATAATGATTACTTTAACCACTCTAGCTCCCACCTACCCAAAAGAAAACAAGCAAGCATAAGGTCCAGGCTTTTGCAGCATTATCACGGAGTTATCGAAATTAGGTATTTCCTACCAGATGTTTTTAGTTGGAACCCAGGGAAATACGAGATTTCGTTTCGCTGAATAACAAAAAAAAAAATAATAAAAAAAAATAACGAAGTCAATCTCAGTTTGATAAAAGGTAGCAGACTGAATGTATGAATAAAATGTCAAATAAATATTTTATTTTTATACAAAGGAGACTAAGAAAAACCACAATTTTGTTTACATGTGGAAATCACAATTCGCGGGAATTCTTCAACACTGATTTCAATTCGTATTTGTTGTATGATAAAAAAAAAAATCGTGACTATATCTCACTGTACCTGGGCTAAAATTTCAGTTATAGCGGGAAAGGGAGACACAGTTCTTTGTTTAATCTGTCCGTGACACAAGAGAGAGGGGAAAAGGGTGGAGGCCGGGAAAAAAAATCAGACTGTAGCAAAAAAAAATTGGAAGCCTGTAAGAGAGGCCCCCCGGGGAATAATTCAACTGGCAACACTGAGATATTATTTCACTCCAGACTCAGCCTCGACTCAGTTTTAACCAAGAGAAAAGAAAAAAACCTAAGGGTAAAAAAAACTAGGGTATAAAAACATCCAGAATATAGGGGTTGGTCAGACTGGATATGCTTCAATAAAAACAACGAGACAGTCTTTCGAACGACAAAAAAGTTCCTCGTTTAGTTCGCTCACGGATTATTCTGCAAACGATGCTCAAAGCAATATTTTTGAGGAAGAAGATTATGTTTTTCCGCGACTCCTCTCCTCTGTCCGTTTAGACGATAATTCCAGTCCTTGGTTTTGTCATATTTAGGTCAGGGGTAAAAAAAAAATTCTTTAAGATCACGGATGTAGTATTAGATTAATTTTTTAAACCATAGTGACTCTATTTATAACCCACCTCTAAATATGTTACATAAATATCTAAAGAAACCAAAGAATCGAGAAACATGTCTACAACATCCTGTACCGTGTGCAATATTTTTCAAGGTGAGTAGATAGTAGGTGAAGCGACTAATAAAATATAAAATTATATAATAATAAATTATTTTAAATTATTCTGCACTATGTTCAAGCATTTACTTTACGCAGATATAATCTTTATGCATTACAAAATTTAATGATGGTACAGAAGGTAAAAATGTAAGAAGGTAAAATATAAAATGTAAGTAAAGAGCTACTTTTTATGTTCTTGCAAAAATAAAATAACCACGGAAATTACAGCGATTTTGTTAAGGACTCTCTTGAAAAATGAGCTTTACTCTAAATGGTGTAGCCACTTGACAAGTGTTAAAACTCTCTCGCTAGAGATTTTTTTTCTCCCCTTTCCCCAATAATTGTAATTGCTTCCATTTGCACAGCGTTACACTCTCACTTTGAAAAAAAAGGAGAAAAATCAACACCATTTTGTTCCTTTGCTTTCTTTTTATATTAACTGATTTTTTTTTTCTTTTCCAAAAACCTAACTCACTGCCCGGAACCGAGACAGGAAAAAAGGTCCTTTTAATGTCCTTGAAATAAGACTGTTTAAGATTAAAGAAGATCCTGTAAGTTTGCCAGATTATCTCTCCCACTAGTATACAAGAATAAAAAAAAAAACTCTGCGCTCTAAGGACCCGTTGGCTTTAATCCAGATGACCTTAATTTTCGTTAATTCTGTTAAAGGCTTCGGTGCTTTTTTGTTGTACATGTTTGAAAAGAGAATTTAACCTGACGTCTGTCATTTTTAATTAACGGATACTTTAGCGTTAAGAGAGCAAAATCGAGTAATGCACTGAAAGAACAATTAGTAAATAATCAACGGTTTTATAAAGAAAAATCTTGTTTTTATCATGAAAATGGGGTTCACCTTGTAAGTTATGTGTTTAGAACTAAAACCATTATTTATGATAGCCAAGTAAGTGGAAATAACGCCTTTAGCATAAAGGAAAAACAACGTTTAAGATTAATGAGCATCACTAGTTTACGTTCAACTTATATATAAGCTTATGTCAACCTTGGTTTGAACAATAATTAAGTCTAGAATCTTATGTTGGAAAAAACTCAAAGGGTAAAATTGATTAGTTAACCAAAAGAGCTAATGATTAATGCATACTAGTTTTGACCACTATAGTTGACATCATCAGCAAACTCATATTTTAAATGATCTATTATACATATAAACAAATGATGAGGAGTGATAAAGGATATGTCAACTGATAGATAAGACAAAAAGGAAATACCACCAAAAGCCACATAGAAGCAAGACAGTGGCGTAACTATGGGCCCGCGCGGGACCGCATTGCGGGGGGGCCCCCAAATCCAGAAATGACTGGGATTACTATCCTTTTACCAACGTCGAGGGGGGCCCCCAATCCTGAAGCAAGGGTTTTTTTTTTTTTTTTTTGCTCATCAGTTTTTTTGGCGAGGAGGGGCCCCCAAAAATTTCTCGCGGGGGGGCCCAATGGTCTAGCTCCGCCACTGAGCAAGGAGAAATCATGTTGAATTCGAAACTCGTGGCGTGCAGTCAATACTTGAGGAAACAGGGACATCGGAAGCTGAACCATATAAATATAGAGATTTATGAAACTGGCACGATTGCGTAATGAGATAGAAAGCAGTAGCGATCTGCTTCGATGCCAGCAATCCAACCCCCAAATTCTTCTCTGTGGAGATAGCCTTAAAGTTCCATCTCCACTCTTAGTACTAGAGTGCCTACGAAAAGCTTGCAGAGAATTGAGGAAGTTAAACCACTCTTTCCTTTAACTTGACTTAATCCCGGAAAAAAGGTAAAAAGAGGTAGCAATATTAGTAGGAGCATCCACGCTGTAGACTGAAACCTTCAATAGACTAGTCAAGCAGGAAGGCTAAATCAGCAATCAAGAAATAGAACCGGAATAAGGCAGACATGATGCGGAAAAATATAAGAGGGTTTAGGTGCTTCTACAGAAGTTAAATAAGATAAAATCAATATAGCTTTTGGGGTAGAATTGAGATGGCTTAGGTAGGGCAAATCTAAGAGTCTTGCTTGAACAATGCCAGCTTTAAAAGACATCTAGCATTGATGAAAATGATGAGATGATTCCACTTATTCAGTATGTGATGATGAGGAGGAAGCAGATTACCAAAATATAGGAATCTTTGAAATGAACGAGAGACTCCGTCTCCAGATATAAGGAGCTGGAGAACACCCGGAAGAGGAGTTTGAACAGTTAAAACGGCAATATATCCTCTCGTTTTTAATCCATGATAAAAGGTTTGAGGGTATAGCCTATTTGCTGGGTCGAAAAATTTACAAACGTTGCAGTTAATATGCACTTCGAAGGATACCTTGGTGCAACGCATTAATAGATAAAACATTTTTGCCTAATAAAACCAACAATAAAATTAAAATTTATTTGTTTCCAAGACATTGAACACATTAATGCATTCGCATGAATTTTTAATCGATTGTATCACATAAGTATTTCTTTAGACAATAATAACATTTTAAGAAGAAATTTAACAGATAAGTTGTGTCCCTGGTAGATAACGTTAAAGAAATTCTCATGCATAATTCTAAAAGATAAGTTACCAATTCGAAACCAAAAACTTTTAGACAGAGAACTCACTGTTCCATTCTTATACTTAACTCAGAACTTTTCAAACCTTTTTGCATTTGGAGATGTAGTTCAACAAAATTAAAATATTCAGACTTGTAGAACTAAATCACAAATCATCCTGAAATATATTCTTTGAATTTGTTTTTAAAAATGTATAGACGATTGAACCATCATTCACTCCATTTGTTTTGTAAGTTTTTATCTTATTATTCTTGAATTGAAAATAGAAAAGGACAAAAGCGTTTTTTTTTTTTTTTTTTTTTAGACAAAGCGAAATCACAAAATAAAAATGCAAAGATGTGTTTTCAGCATGCACAAAGAGTGTGTAGGCAATTTAATATAGGTCTATGAATCTATACATTATACCTGGGGTGTCTCAAAAGCAAGTTATACAAATCTTTTAATTCTGCGCGGATGGTGAAAAAAATCCAAGGCTCTAGGGGACATTTGCCTAAGTGTAGTGGCAGCATTGAAATATTACTACGCCCTCCTATCGCCCCCCGGGCAGTCGAATGCCTTCAACGAAGGTCACTCCACTCAGTACCATCGCCATCTGCGATGTTTATGCTATTAGTAGTTTTATGACTGCAAAAATTGAAAATGCAATTGGAATTCATCGTGATTTGTGCAGTGTGTAAGGAGAAGACGTTTTATCAAATCCATTGCTATTACGTTAGCGCGATTAATTTATCATCACTGGACCACGAAAATAAAATTCAGGTATGTTATTGAAGAGAAAAGAGCCAGCACACTCTTTTCTAAACGCAAAGCACACCAAAAAGTGTTGGATTCCGCCGGACAAGTCATGTCAGCGGTTCTTTATGATTCTAAAGGGAGTGTTGCTCATTGATTACCTACCACAAGAGGCTACGATCACAGTTGTCGTAATTACGAGGTGTTACAAAACCTCAGAAGAGCTATTTAAAATAAGAGGAGGGGAAGTTTAAAAATCAGTTCTTTGTTTCATGATACTGCTTGCTCTCTGCTCGCGAGACTTACGCTGCCCTGACCTTGCACCAAAAGATTTTCATGTTTTATGAAGTTGTTTTACGAAGCTAAAAAAGCATCTCGGAGGAAGCCGTTTTGCAAATGAGGATGAAATGAAACAAGAAGTAGAAATATAACTAGTCAGTTAAGCGGGAGAGTGGTTTAACTTCAATTATAACTTTAATACAAAAATCTACCATTCATCTTAGTAAAAATTACCAGTAAACCCTGGATTTGGAACCTGGTTTCTGCAAACCGTTAATTTAATCTTCACGAATGTCATCATGATGTAGATGTAGACAAAGCTTACGAGATATATATATATATATATATATATATATATATATATATATATATATATATATATATATATATATATAATGATAAAATATCAAATAAAGAGAAAGATTATGGGTGGAGCAGCAATATTTTATGGCTTTGAAACACATGGTGCAGATTTCATAACGCAGATAAGGGATGAGGAAGCAGTCAAACCTAGCAGCTGGGGATCTAGAGACCTCCTGTCGGAGACAATTACTTACCGCACTTACAGTTACGCTATGTCAGCAATAAATAACATTGTGATCCCTTCAGAGTAATATGTTTCAATTGCAGTTAGATAATAAATACACCAGATATACCTCACAACGCAGAAAGCTAAAACGTTATTGTCTGAATATTTTTCTACAAACATTGTTGCTATCTGGTTTCAATAGTTAAACTAGCTAATTAGTTTAATTTATTAGGGAGGAAACAATAAAAAAAAATACGTGTGGTGTCGTGGGACACCCGGTAGGAACGAAGTTCCTTACATTTTACATTAAATATAGATTATAAAATCACATTGCTAAGTACGTATGAATTGCTAACTACTTATACATGGTGGAGTTAGAAAAGAGACAAAATTAAAAGTAAAGAACTGTTTGTACCTAGCAGAGATAAGGCAAAATTAAATGAAAATCGTTATTTGTATCATTAAAGCAAGCGTCTTACTATAAATATATATTGAATATAAGAAAAAAGTTTATAGTTAAAGAGTATGTTTGTAAGAAGTTTTATTAAAATCGTTATACGTTAGAAAGGAAGTTATCGGTAAAAAAGTTGTTTTCTTTATTTTACACGTTTGGGTCCACTTTAATAAATTTAGCGATCTTTAACACTTCATAACAGTGTCGGTGTTCGTTTTACTAAAAAAAAAAAAAAAAAATTAAAAAAGTTGTTTGTATCATTAAATAGATGAAGTTGGATTAAGTACGGAGCATTATAATAATATACCAAATATATGGAAATAAGCGTCAGCACAGATTAATTTTACTTTTATCAAGACCGTGATTATATTTTCTATATTTACAAAACCAAGTGACATTTTGACATAACAAAAATAATCAAAACAAGTCAAGGAACAGGTTTCCTTAATAACATTTTTTCCCGTCTTTTTGAAGCTTAAGTTTATGCGAGCGTTGCGCCTGAACGCTTGGGCGGATAACGATTTCCAACGAACTCAGCCTGGGCCTTGGTAAAATGAACATGTGTACCAAATTTCAACTAACTCGGTGATCTTTTACTCAAGTTATCGTCATCGGTAGATTTCGTGACGAATTTTGCGTGACGGTGATTTTGTGACGGTGACTTTGGTCGTTGTTTTCGGATTCACTCCCGGGCACCAGAACGTGCTATAAGGAACTTTGTTCCAAAAACCTACAAATAAGAAATAAACAGGTAGTGATATCTAGCGGCAAATCACAGAATATTTAAAAATTATTTATTTTTAGATTATTATCTTCCCTTTTGGGTAAGCAATGTAAAACCGTGTTTTTGCACACTGCAATAAGGTAACTAACACAAATTATGTATATGTATATATATACATATACAAATTATATATATATATATATATATATATATATATATATATATATATATATATATATATATATATATATATATATATATATATATACAGGTGCTGAGATGCACCTGTGTACTGAATTTCGTTCAAATCGGTAAATTTTTACGCCAGTTATCGTTAGAAAAACAAACAAACATTTTTTTAAAATCCTAAGTTTCTGAAATGAAGAATCCTTTAAGTTCGGTTAATAATGCCAGCATTTCTTAAGTAGATCAAAACGACAACTTTATCTTAGTGTAATTGTAAACGAAGACGTCTCCTAGAAGTTTAACTTTCTTTTTCAAATTTATATTAGTTTATTAATCTTTCAAAACTTTGTGCCTTTGATTAAATTAATTCAGCAGCAAAAAATAACTATTTGTATGCAAATAGCTCGTACTTTGTGGCCCATTTAAACGAATATTAGATGAAAGTTTCGGGATAAGTTAGTACAACGAATGCGACGCTGTCCCCTCAAGGAGATATTTCCTTGAGCATGTCTTTGTACACAAGTTTAAATTTAATTCAAAACTTTATAATTCAGTTTTGATGAAACTGGACTTTCCTTTAAATTTTACCTCCTTAACGAAGAGAATTAGTTCAAAAGTTAAAACTAATCATTACCATTATTATTTCAAATAGAGTGTCAATTAGTGTGGTACATAGCTTCCTCGCATCCTAGCACGTACTTTATTGATTTTACGCTTTTACAAGCCTTTATTGTATAATTTATTTGTTTCCCCTGTTTGACCAACAAGATATGGAGAGGAACTGGCTGAATTTTAAAGCCTGGGATCCTCAACCAAGTCTGGTTGTACAGAATAAGTGAACTGTATATAATTTTAAAGATATAATTAACATAAAACATAAGAGTGGAGTGTTGAAAATAATAAGTTTTTTTTGTGATTCACAGTGTTTTAATGAGTCAAGAAACCTAGGGGGATTACTTGACCACTTACTGAGCGAAAGCCACCATTGGCTAATACATCACAAAGTTGTCTCTTTAGTTCAAATAAACCGTCGATTGTGTCTGAGCCGGTAAAATATCATCGACGCACGACTCTTCAAAAATGGCATCCACGGCTTGCGGAAAAGTACGTCCTTCATCACGGATAAATTGGATAAGAACTCGATGAGAGAAATATGAGGACGGACTAAGGCCATAAGTAACTGTTTCAAGTTCTTATTCAGTCAGTGGTTTGGCAGGATCATCTATGAATAGAATATGAACAAAAGCGCATTGCGAGTCTTCAACTAATATTTAGCGGTACATTGCCACTTGCAGTGGGATAATTCCTACTTCTTTATGTTTGGATCGGGCACCTGCCTCTAAACTGTTTACCTCTTTTCGCCTTTATTTGTGCCCAAGGAATAGCAATAGTTCAAAAAAGCTGTTAGAGCATATAATCTTTTCATTCATTAAAATCAAAATCCCTCTTAAGGCGAAGAAATATTAAAACATGATGTAAAACAAAATCGGTCGATTACCGGAACTTTCTTAGGAAGGAGTCATAACTACTCATAATAGTCGTAATTATTCAGAAAAAAGTAAAATGAATTATTCATTTAACCTCTTAGAAGCAATCAACTAAGAAGCAACAATTAATCTGTAGGTAAAAAATAACGAAGGCACTCAATCATTTAACATTATGACAGAATAGATAAAAATGGTTATCTATATACTCTAGCAAAATGATTTTTTTACAGTTCACCCAACAACATCTTAACCGAGTAGTTATATAGTAACAAAACAAGCTCAAAAAAGTCATGCAATCCTTTATCTTCTGACTAATGGTTTAATAGTTAGCTGAAGCATTTATCGAAAGACATTTCATCTTGTTTAAAAGTTAAAAAAGTGAACTAAAATTAAAGAATAATTCCCTATTTTGCAAGAAAAAAACCAAGATGATCTTAATTAAATGGGAAACACAAGCAGAGCAATAAATTCAACGGATTCAATGGTATTCAAGTAGTTTGAGAAGCTTAACGGACCAATAAAGTTTGATTTATCACTTCTAGTATAACTACCAAGTATTTATACACTGGAATGGGGGAGACGAATGGTTTGAACCAGTTTTACCAGAAGTTGGAGTCTATGAACTGTATCCTCTTGTAAGACCAATCAGGGGAAATCCCTAATAACTTCTGGTCTTTCTAACCCACTTAACATTCTGGCCGTGGAACTTACTGTCCATTAAACTCATCCTTCCAAGTCCAACCTTCCATTCACAAGGATTATAAACAGGAGTGCGGGGTTTAGAGGTCGAGAAAGTCATTCCACTAATAGTTCCTGGTTCTAAAGGCCGCAACCCAGCATTTCTGAGTTGAATAGGAACCACTTCCTAAATGTCGTCCATGATACGGGCAGCTCTATTTCTAATAACTGACCAGGATTGGGATAACCCTACTCTCACAAGACGACCTCAATGAGAATTTCAATATCTCTAGTTAAACCCATCATGGACAAGGTTGACAAGAAATTAAATAATCGATTAGCGACTCTTAGACAAGCACTTAATCTTAGTTAAATTCTTACTTCCATTACAAGCTACAAATAGCTTATAAATCATCATTATCATCAATAGAACCGGAATAGGCCTTTAGAATGATCGTTCGTTTGATCAAGTGATTGAAGTAAACTATTTGTTACCTAATGTAATTAAAGGTAAATTCAATAACTATAACAACTTCCATGGTTATTGTTAACGAGCAAAATTGAGAGGAAAGGTACTTTCTAAATTCATAAAAGACGATACATAAATGTAAACTGGTCATTTCAAAATATCGGTGCATTTCAACCTTGGTAATTTTTTTTTTTTAAAAAAGAGAAATAATTGTTGTTTTTCATTGCTACCATGTCTTTATAGCCTCCCTAGTAAATTCCCTTTGTATACACTCATAATCACCAACATTTTCAATAATATTGATTTTTGAAAAATTGCTTGAATCTAGGGAATGAGATTTAAGTCTAGGTAATGAGAAGCTTAATAAATTAATTAATAAAATATTATTAATAATATTAATAATAGTATAGCTTAATAAATTTTTTTTTTTAAAAAACTAATTTAAATGAGCTCTTATGAAGCAAAATCATATTTGGTCCAATATTCTGCAAAATTAAAAATCTTGCAAACAAAAATAATAATTAAGTACATTACAAGTCAACATTTAGAGGAATGTGATAAGGAGTGGTCACAACATAAAGTAAATCAACTTAAATAAAGTAAAAATATTTAAAATAAAATGTAAAATATGACTGTTTCATAAAGATTCTCACTCCCTAGGTGAATGGAATTGTTCTATCAGACTAGTGAGTGAGGTTTTAGTCAAATGAGTTATGATGTAAACAGGGATGTGTCCAGGTTGATCAAGCTTGTGCCCAAGACTGTATTTTAAAAACTGTACTATAAATTAAAAGTAATACTAAAAAAATCCATTGCCTTCATTCATTTATGATGGTCTGAATAAAAATACTCGTTAACAGTCAGTACTAAACCACTATAAAAGATAAAAAGCCCTGGATTGTAACCTGATAAAACCTACTTCTATCCAGCAAAAAATATTCCTTCTCTACAAAGTGGGCGGCCATTTTTAAAAAGTTCTAGGGAGTGAGGTAGAAACCTTATGACACATATAAAATGTGCTTTTTAGTAAGCTAATATGCAGACATTAATCCTTTTGGATCACTTTATGGAATTAACAGGTGAACTCTCACAACCTCCTGTATTGGTTAATTACATTTTGGTTCCTAAATATGCAAAAGAAACAGGTGAACTTGGCCACCCCATACTTGTGACAGGCTAGGGAGTGAGAAAATAGCATATATGTATATTTTTAATTCCCTAGTAGTGGACTCCAGCCTGTCAAAAATTTAGTGGATGGGTTGCCTTATGTTCTTAGGTACTTTTTTAAAAAAAATTCAAACTTTATGATAAACACTTTTCTTTTTATGACCCTATGAAACTAATTGTATCGAAATTTTGAAATGGCATAGTAAGCACTTTGGCACTCCTACACGTGGAGTGACCTCTTAAGGACGGTTGTTTGCTGCTCCAATACACTACAATTTCATTAACGAGAATTCCCGCAGTAACATTGTTTCCCATAGCAGTTACAATCTTTAACTGTGCAATTATCAGATTAGTTTAGTGATCATTACTATTTAAATTGTTAATTCTTACAGGCATTATGCCTGTTAATTGCTATATAGAATACACCAATGACCAATACAAAATAAGGCAACACCCTCTGAATAGTATATCTGCAGGAGTCTTGTAATAATTACCAGGCCTAAAATTATTTACGAATTCATGATTGTATTGCATTTGCATACAATATACAAAAGCCTATTATTTTTATTATTTCGTTTCCATCCTAATAGAAAGTATTATTAGATCATTACAGAATGTAGGCATATTGTAATCCAGTCAATCTGCATGGGAACCTCTTAAAAATAACCAAATATACTGCTGGAAAGTGAACGAAATAACCCCTCTAGTATTCATGATTATTTTGAACTATGAATACTTCACAAATAATTACATATATTTTGTATAAGCATATTATTCTTACAAGTATATATATATATATTTTGTAAGAATAATACTTTAGTTCTATAAAAGATAAGTTGTTTAAACAAACATTACAATAATAATTATATTATTACTGTGGATATGTGAATTTCGACGAACTAGTTTAAAAGCTCAAAGTTTTTAAATGATTAATAGTGTTTAAGCAATATTTGTATCTCATTAAAAAAAAAACCTCAATTTCTCTGATTTCGCCGCTTTCTTAATTGCTGGGAGTAGATCGTAAGAAATTCAGTTAATTTTGCACAAAATATCTTTATAATTGGAATAGTTAAAGCTACTTTTCTTACTTCTACAAATAGTTAAGATAGTGGGCTCATATCAGGAACCAAAGTTACGAATTGCATTCGATTAATCGTGAAGAGAAGAAGTTTAACAATCACTAAGCCCTTAAATAGTATCTAGGATGTTAGTGTACTTGCTAGAAGATTTAAAATAGTGTGTGTAATTATATTTAAAAAAAGATGTGCGAAACTCTTATTTTATTTATTACATAATTTTGAGTGCGCATGTGCGCAGTGATATATATATATATTTATATATTCGAGTGGGGTATCAAATGAAAGCAGCTGAAGAGTATATTAGAAATAAATATAACATTTTACGATTATTGTGCTTTTTACCGCCAATATTGCGTTTATAGCGCCAAAATGTCACCCAAAAAAATGACCAATACAAAAGAAGGCAACACCCTCTTAGTCCAGTCGAATTAACTTATTTTGAGGCAAAAAAAGAGTTCAAAATAAAATTATTTTTGAGCCAATGAAAATTAAAAAATGAAAAACACGGTTTTTCGCATTTTTCTCGATTATTTTGAGGTTATGTGAAAAAATCATAAATACAAAAGTTGTAGATTTTTTTATGATCTACAACTTTTCTTTTGCACACTTTTCTCTCCGACGTCAACTTTCGCCGGAAATCACAATAATACCCAATTCACCCCTTTTCACCCCCCCCCCCCCCAAAATCCATACCGCTACACCCACCCTGCTAACGCATTTAATTTTTTTACGTTTATTATACGCCACTTTACCATTTCCAATTGTTCCCGTCCTGTTAATAATTTTCTCTTTGTCAATGTGTAATTTGACTGGACTATCTGCACAGTATATCTGCAGTAATGATGTGTCTTGTAATAATTACCACGCTTAAAATTTTTTACGAATTCATGATTGTGAAATAATTCATGCAAATACCTTATGGTGGGGAGATGAAAATTGTTAGAAAGAAATTAATCTAACTATTCGTTACAACCGATAAAAAACATCGTGTTTCCCTCCAGGGGATCGAACCAGGAATAATTAATCTACACTGTTATTTATTTATTTTGTTTTTTTGGGTCATCCATTTAAATTTGTTATATTTTTTTTTTTTTTTACTTTAAAATAGGGCGGGATGGAGAAATAATAAAATGTTATTTTAGCATATAATATGCCTAATAACCTACGAAACCCAACCAAGTACTTGGATGCAAGTACTTCCCTGTAATTTTTTAATAATAATATCTATTCTAAGAATTATTTAATAATAATAAGCAATGATTAATTTATCAGTTGCAAATATTATTACAAAGAAATAACAAAGACACCAGTTACTTGCTTAACCACACGTATGTAGTAGTGAGAATAGCACTCAAATATCATTCAAAAAGTAGTCTATCAATTTGTGGGCAAACAGCTTTCACGCGTCTTCCGTTAATTAGGTAGTTAGTAAAGTTATGGTTCGAGCCTGCCACTCCAGCGGTGTTCTCGGTCTGGTCAGGAGGTTAATTAACGGTTATACTGAATAGTTATAGATGTCCATTAATTAATTTAAATATCCTTGTCCAAAGCAGTTTCAATGATAAAGTTGCACAAATGTGCAACTAGGTGTTACTAGTGGATTCCTAGATTGGTATAATTTGAAAGCATACGTAACTTATAAATGAGTGATTTTACTCAACCCTCTGCCCGGAACATGATTTGCACCCCAAGTTTCGGAACATTGTTATTATTTACCGACACCGTATTTTTAGGTTATTATTTCATTAGATGTTCAGTATATGACACATACTTAGTGGAAAACTTAATTAAAGACCTTTATAGCTATAATAATCATTGAAATGGTGGTAAAAATTATCATCAGAGTGTTGGAAAAACGGTAAAAATTACAGGCTTTGTGACAGGAAAAAAATCTAACCAAATAAGGAATACCGTTAGATTTTTCCGACAGACTTCAACGATATCGATGATCATGCCCAGAAAAAATCAGGTAGCGGAGCGGCAACCGTCTCTCCTTTATGGTAGGATGTCCACTGGAAGTGTCTTCGGGCTACAACGATCTACATTCACTTAAAATGCTACCAGCGAATATTTAGTAAACTATAGCGGTTAAAAATGCCGATTTTCCAGGCAGAGGGTTTAAATCTAGGGACCGTAGAATGTATAGTATGCTACTAAACACATTTGTTACGTACTGTATTATTATTTACTCAAATACAACCTAAGCCGATGCTGACTTGAATAAAAGCCTTTCAGATTCCAATTCTTAATTCTTTCCTTATAGACGATTGAAAAAGCCTTTAGAAGAAGACATTTATTACTGTTAACTTGTTTGGTATTTCATTCATTATTTCTAAACACGATACAGTTACAATTTAACAATTGTTACACTATTACTAACACGAAAGAATAAATAGCAACTACGATATCAAAACCCCAAATTTTTTTAGGTGATGAAAATAGGATAAACACCGTGATATATGACCGTATATCTTTAGCATAAAGGAGACGATATGGAAATTGGGCTACACTGAAAAAGAAAGGGTTAGAAAGAAGGTATCCTGAATGTTAACTGCCTGAAAATGTTTATGCTATAACCTTATTCACTTGTTTATATACAATAACCTGGGCTGGTTAACCCAAACACAACCTTTTCTTTTGAATAATATCAAGAGAAGAAAAAGCCTCTCGATTTATGAGGGTTTTTTTCTAGTAAAAAAAAAACTGGTGTTTGCAACTTTTTACCTCTTTCTGGCACATTAATAGAAAGTCATTCATACAGAAGGGCCTAATTCTTCTTGGATTCTTTTATTTTTTAAGTTGAAATATAGCTAGATTTATCATTTAAATAAGAGGTATTACAAGGAATAAAAACCCACCGACAAATAACATAGTCGAACAAAAGAAATGATATAGGAGGATGTTCAACATCCTGAAAGATCATGATTAGCGACGATGAATTGATAAAACACTGCGTTGTGAAAGATGACATTGCTGATGTTACTGCTTCTGCTCCTTATAATTAATTCAAGCGTTCAAAGAAGTGGCCTTAAGCATTCGACATCATTACATGCCTGGAGGAGGCTAGCGGGGCCGTATGGATAAAATTACTTGCTGGGCCGTGAATGGATCAATTCAGCACGTGGTCGAGGCTTCAGTTCAGGGCATGTTGCTTTGATTTATATGCCTTACTAATGATCATATCATACTCGCTTCGGCGGCATATTGGCATACAGTGTAAAGTTGCTTGAAACCTCTAGCACGGGGCTGGTGAAATGAGTCTACAATACCTATTTGCTAGGTTCGAAGAAGTGGTTCGTCTAGTACAAATAAAAAGGCCACTACTACAACTACTACTACTTCTACTATACTACTACTACTACAACTACTACTACCTCGCTTTTTTCAGGTCTTCACCATAGATAATGTGAGGCACGATGGTGATTAGCCCCGTTTTAAGACAGTATTATTATAAATAATATAATTAAATAGCAACCAATTTATTACCTTATCAGCAATCAAAACAAGGTTCTCAAATAACATTAGTTTTGTTGAAAGTGTAAAAAAAGAGTTTGCATCTAGTGCAAACTCTACGTGTTTTTTGTGCAAACTCTATGCAAACTACTGTGATAACAGTCTCAACTCATGTATTGATTTTTTCTCTTCTGCACTCAAAAAATACCAATTGCAGTTTAGAACTAGTTCTTCAAAATACTTTTTTTTGTGAAAAGGCTCTTTATTATTTATCAGGGTGTCCAGCAATATTTAAATGTAAAATTCAAGCATATTTAAAGGTTCTCAAGGCTCAATTTTATAAAATTCCAGGCTGGGTTTATTAACATTAGTTACTAAAATAGTGATTTATTCACAATTTCTTAAAATTATAGAAAAAAATATGAGAAAAATAGTATGAGTTCAGCAAAATAATATAAATTACTTTTATAATAGAAGAGATTTTATTTTTTGGACTTGTAGAATATTATAGTAGGCTAAAGGGTTTATTTGGAATGAAAGTGCTTCGTCTATATATTTTTATTTCATCAAAGCTTTCACCATGGGAACCTGAGCTTCTTCAGTGATCACTAAGCTCTGATGAAATAAAAATAAATATCACTCGAAGGACTTTCATTCCAAATAAACCCTCCAGCCTACTATAATATTAATAGTATTAATTCAACCTAATTACAGCAGTAGTACCCCAGAGAAGTTATATACAACATACAGTAGCGCATCGATTATCCGAACTAATGTTGTTTAGGGAGATTCGGATAATAACAAATTCAAAATGTATTGGTACTTCTAGACAACCTTGGGTTTTTAAAATTCCCGATTTTTTCAAAATTCAAGCATATTTTAAGTGTTTCTGTTATGTTTTCAAAATTCAAGCACATTTCAAGGTTTTTTCAAGCATCCTAAAAATTCAAGCATAATTCCAGGAGTTCAAGGAATTCAAGGCTGCTGGACACCCTGTTTATTCTATATTGTGCGTTATACTATGTTTCTACTTTTAAATGAAAATCAGATCTAATAAGAAAAAGCCGGATTCCCGTCCTGTGTTAACCCTATAATATTGATTGGCACATTAAAAAAAAACAAGAAGATAAAATAGTATACAAATAGTAATTGTGGTGTTACTATTTAATTCCCATTGGTATCATTTGAAAGCATACGCAACTTATAAATAAGTGATCTTACTTTCTAGGGACCGTAAAAAAGTACAGTACATGCTACGAAAAATATTTGTTACGTATTGTATTATTATTTACTCAAATACAACTTTCTTAACCGATGCCGACTTGACCAAAAGCCTTTAATATTCCAATTCTTTCCTTACAGAAGATTCAAACAAGTCTTTAAAAGAAGACATTAATTGCTATTAACTTGGATTGTATTTGCATAATAGTATATATTATTAGTATACAAAATAAAAATCAAATAGTTAGGTTCCCACTATGAATACATAATAATAAGAAAGTTACTAAAATCCTCACTACTACCTACAAAAAGAGATCGGTCAAAAATATGATTAGACGCTTGAAGAAATAAATTATAGTTATAAACACAGTTGCAGCGAATATAACAGAATAGAATTCATAAAACAAATTATTTCTATAAAAACCAGAGGAACACTAGTATAGGAGCTCTAGTACAGGAAGAAAAAAATCTTGAATTATTATTTGAATAAATGATAATGACAATATCCTTTTATCCAATCAATTTATCAAATTGATACAATTTATAAATAAAATAACAGATATGTTTAGATTGATATATTCCGAGATGAAAGTTAAAATAATGCTTCAATTTGTTTTAAAATAAATAAATCGAAAAGTTTTAAAAAGGCTGACAAGACTGAATGAAAATGTTAATCAAAATGATTGATAAAATATAAAATTTTATAAGAATTTCCTTTAAATAGGAGTCAGAGTAAGAGACCAGAGTAGATTTAATAAGTGTCTTTACTTTACTGATGATTTATTACATACAGTAAAACGTTTTACAGGATTGACATTTGATGCGTGGTCATATTAATATTATTTGACCATAGAATAATTAATACACGAAACCAAATAGTTTCTGTTAGACACTGAATGAAGAATGAATGAAAATGTTAATCATGATTGATAAAATGTTATAAGAATCTCCATTAAGTCAGAGTAAATAGAGTAGTTTTGATAACTATATTTTAATAACCAGAGTAGATTTAATAAGTGCCTTTACTTTACTGATGATTTATTACTTACAGTAAAACGTTTTACAGCATTGACATTTCATGCGTGGGCATATTGATATTGTTTGAACATAGAATAATTATTAATACACAAAAACAAATAGTTTCTATTAAACACAACTAATGAGAAGTATTAGCTCAGTCAATAAAGGCCAAAAATAGGATGTACCCGCAACTAATTAGGGGAAATCTGGATGTTTTCCTAATGATAGACCATGATAAGGGGTACATTCTCTCAAAAGTCCCCACTTCTCCCCCTTGTGCTCCCCCCCCCCCTCCTACCCCCTCTTAAAGTTCAAAATTTACTTATTTTTCACTTTTTACGCAAAACTGTTTATTTTTTGTGCTATTAACAAAAAAAGTTCTCACATATTTCTGCACAAAAAAGGTCCTATGCATGTTTGAAGTGAGACATACCGTTTTCGAGATATTGTTGATAAAAATTCAAATTTTTCATTTTTTCGAACCAAGATGTGTTAAAAACAACACTTCTGATTTTAATAAAATTTGGATAGTAGGTCATACTTAGCATATTGTTGATCCCATATAAATTTCAACCTTCTGCGCCCATTATTTTATCTTGCACATGCGCAAAAACATACATTTATTTAAACCTTTATCTTCAAAAGTACTCAACTGATTAATATGAAATTTGGATGGTTTGTCGCAAGTAGCCTGCAGATAGCCCCAACTTAATTTCAACCGTCTTCACTCTTTACATTTTCTAAATTGGTTCCCTTTCTGTCTGTCTGTTGATCAATTTTTTGTCTGTCTATTATGAATTAATGTATCAATTTAGCAAAATTTGAAATCTCGGTTTCGAAGTTTTTGGATATAAAAACAATACTTTTCCTATATACCTTCGGAGAAGGTGAAGAAAAGTAAAAAAAACTATAAACGTTAGTTATTTTATATTTAATTATTATAATTAAAATCATCACTGAACAGGACACACTGACAGGAAATCCAATAAAATAATAACCTGAAATTATCTCAGTGTTGACCAGTGATTGTGACCAATCGGTTACATCACACATATATACTCGAATGGATGTATCAGTGTGAAATATATCTCACTTTAATGATATAACAGTGCCAAACATGTCATGTTTATGATATTTTAGGTGAGACCATGTCGGTCCCCAATCTATCGGTTCAATATAATATGACGGCCATTAGACTTCGATTTAAGAGTCGTTTGAGCGTACTGAAGTACCATATTACACATATACTCGATGGGATGTATCAGTGAGAAATATGTCTCACTTGAATGATATAATAGTATGAAACATGTCATGGTTATGACATTTTAGGTGAGACCATGTCGGTCCCCAATCTATCTGTTCAATATAATATGACGGCCATTAGACTTCGATTTAAGAGTAGTTTGCGCGTACTTAAGTACCATATTACTCATGGATAACGGTTTAAATAGTTTAGGCTCCATGAATTTTGCAAAGATGATAGACAAACATTTCCTGTAGATTCAGGTGTCCAAAACGTGTAAATAGAACGTGTAAATACATTCAAAACTTAAAAAAAAAAAAAAAAAAAAATCAAAAATTACTAATTACAAAATATTAAAATGCTAAATAAAAGAAGATGCATTAAGATAATTATTCATTAAGTATAATTGGAGTAACAGATATTACTGGTTTGCCGTGCCATAACATTGCGGTAATTCCTACAATAAGTAGAATAAGCGCAATAAAAATGAAGAAGAAAAAAAAGTAAAGGGTAATAATTTTTATTTCTGGGGGTCTAGCTATATATATGGGTTTTAGTGAAATTCCAAAGTTGGGTCTATAGGGAACCTTACCGTGGCCCGAGCCTCGGAAGGGGATTAAAGGATTTAACCTGTCCGACCCCACCCAGATATTTATTACTTTCCACGCAATGCTTCAGTATGAGCGAAATACACAAACACCGGTATTAATGATATTACGCATAAATTAAGGTGCTACGCTTCCAATGTGCACATAAACGTAAATATATATATATATATATATATATATATATATATATATATATATATATATATATATATATATATATATATATATATATATATATATATATATATAGGTTCTGCCCTCATTAAAGAAGTGAACATGTTTATGAGTTTAATTACAATACGTAAAGTTATGTAATATAGAATGTTATTTTAAATATAATACATTTCTGTTTATTTATACTTCTAATATATACAATAAATAATTTTATTAAAAAAACAATATTAAAAACCTAGCTTTTGTTCGTATTCTTCTCAGCAAACCCTTTCATTTGATACCCATATCATGGGCGTGCTTAATAAATAACTAGTCCGCCATCTTGGGCTGCCCGCCACATTGGATTTAGAATTATGTCAATTAGCTAACCATGCATTGTCTTCCAAACTAAACGTGTATGCAAAATTTTCAATTTAATCGGTTGATGCTTTAAAATTCAGTTGCAAGATTTGACCCATACACACATACATACTTACAAGCATTGCAAGTTAAATAAAAGCTTGTAAAATAAACCAATAGATATATAGTAACTTATAAATCTATGCATTACTTTTAAAATATATATATAAAATAATTTATCTATGATTGATACGAAATATAAACATTGTATCTCTATCTCTGTTTAAATGCGTAGAAAGTGATTCTTTGCGTACGTATTCATTGCGCATGAGCGTTTCATAATTCCCCTATTTTCCGCCCTAGTGCGGTAAAAAAGAAGAATTATTCACATTAAAGCACGATTATGAGTTTATTTACATTTAACAAAGCTAATTTGCTGTTTGTTTAATTAAAGTAACTGTTTATATCGAGTTTTTAGTGAAAAACAATGATTGATTTATGTCATTATGACGAAAATGAGGAGAACAATACGCCTCCCGAAATAATTAATTCGGCACAAAATACAACTAATGAATTAATGTCATCTTTATCAAATGAGAAATACGAACTTACATACAGGAAATTTTTAATTTTTTTTTTTTTCCTCTATTTATTATTAAAATCCAACAATCGTAGATAAAGTATGGTTGCAACTCGTGCGAAATCTGAATTTTTCTTTGCTCGTGTGGTTTTACTACCCTCGTTGTGTCTCGGGTGCAAACTCCACACTCGTTTGCAAAATGCTACTTTTCGCACTAAACGTGTAATGTACTATTATAGAATTGAACTGATATTATCGCATTATGTTTAATTTTACGCGATATTCTGATCTTGCACTAATTCTATTTATTGTTTTACACTCTTTACTTGTTCCATATTCTCGAGGTTTGGCTGGAAATTAGAGTTGAAGTTTAGGAGATGGATTATCAGGAATATTTGCTCAGGGAAATATAAATCTAGATCTTTTGGAGATAACCACGTCAGATTGTCGTTGTGGATCCAAATTTTTCGAACCTATTATAAGGATCATTTGCAACTGAGTTGCATTTGACTCTCAGCATGAGCAATCAAGGTTTAACTCTCTTAACTTGTTCCATATCCTCGAGGTTTGGCTGGAAGTTAAAGTTAAAGTTTAGGAGATGGATTATCAGAACTTTTGCTCAGTGACATATAAATCTAGATCTTTTGGAGATAACCACGTCAGAGTGTCCTTGTGGACCCCTACTTTTCGAACCAATTATAGGGATTATTTGCAACTGAGTTGCATTTGACTCTCACCGTGAGCAACTCCCTTGAGAATGATCCTGATATGAAATGGATCAAACAAATCTCTGGGGCTGTCTGGTGTTCTCCGGAATATCTAGATTTATTAAACTCTGCTTGCGGACACCTACGCAATAGAATATCGCTCAGAGAGCCTTATATCATTATTAGTGATGGCGAAAATTATCATAACTATGCCAAGTTGATTGTAACATCAAACGTTTATATAATTTAGCATGTTAAGCATGAATACATACTACTTATAGCAATTATTAAGTGCCGTCCTCAGACCCAAATCCTTTAAACTTGAGGTGACTCTTCCCCCGAATAGATAAATAGCCCAAAGTAATTAAGTCTATTTCTTGATTTAGAACAAAATTTATTTGTCACGCTAAATTACAAACAAATAAAGTTAATTCAACCCTTTTTAGTTTATATCCTATCTTCAATACAGAATTTCATTAAAAGGGAAAAACAAGTGATTGCTCTACAAACAAATATACGACTAACATTAATTCCTAATTTGAAGTTACATATATGTTCTATCCTAATTTCAAATCCCTTCGAGTATTGCATTACTGATGCAAAATTATAGGAAATTGTAATACGAGTAGGTATACTAATAAATGCATACTTCCCTTCAAAACCCCTTAAATAAATAATTTATAATTAAACTGACTGAAAACTTCTTTAATATCTATCAAATCCAACAATAAAATATTAATTTCAAAATCGAAAAAGTACAAAACATAAAAGATTACAACATTAACATAAAACTCATTTTGCTATAACCTACTGTAAGCATGTTTCCTATTTACTTTCAACAAATTACATAATCCACGAAGTAATTTAACCTAACTTAACGTTACCTAGTGTGTAAAGCTACCAAATATGCTTTAGTCCTTTGTTTTTAATATGTAATTCATTCAGTGTTGATATTTGTTTGGAACTATCTAGGTAAAATAAAAATGTTAATTTCCTTAGGAGTATATTTTTCCCTAATTTGGGTCTCAAGTAAGTACAAAAAATTATTTTTTTGTATAAATAAAAATATATATTCCAATTATTAAAATTGGGCTTTGTGAGTTTATGATATCCAATTTAAATTATATTTTCTTCGAGAAGTATTATTTAGAAAAAATGTATACCAAAAACTTATAGACCATAAAACCAACTTAGTTTCAAGTATTTACCTTGGTTTAAACTTGAAAACCAATCAAGTAGAATTGTAGGTTTATGGTTGTTAACTCGAAACTTGAAACTAATAATTGGTCTTCTTAAACATATTTACCAAGTTTATAAAAAAAAAAAAAAATGCCAATTTGGAAGGAATATATTTCAAATACAGGTTGCAATATGAATCTATTTCTCCAAAATATCTGTCAAAAATTAGATTTGTACTTGGAAAATTACAAGGACTTTTTTTTCATAACCAACTGCCGAAATCACTTCAACAAACTAACACTATTAAATCTTTTAAACACAGACTAAAACAACATCTACTAACAGAAATGAAAAAATACGTGTGGTGTCGTGGGACACCCGGTAGGAACGAAGTTCCTTACGCTTTTCATTAAATATAAATCATAAAATCGCTGTAATAACTACGTATACATGGTGGAGTTAGAAAGGAGACAAAATTAAAAGTAACTAACTATTTGTACTAGCGGAGTTAAGGCAAAATTAAATGAAACCCTTTTTATATTATTTAAAGCGAGCGTCTTTCAATAAATAATGTATTGTATATTGAGAAAAAGGTAATGATACATTTATAGTTAAAGCAGATGGTTGTAGAACGAAAAAGAACTGTCCTCCCAGGCCCCGTTGGCATATTACTCCAATTAAATATTAAAATAAAAAATATAAATCATTAACTCACAAAAACTTCTGCTTGTATCAGGTTGAAATGTTACATGCTTGTTTCAATTGTACTGTAGGTGATGTATACAAAGTTTCATTTAAATCTTTACGTTAGAACGTAAGATATCGGTAAAAACGCTGTTTTCTTTATTTTAATCGGTTTGGTCCGCTTTAATAAATTTAGCGATCTTTATCACTTCATAGTAGTGTCAGTGTTCGTTTTACTAAAAAAAAATTATTTAAAAAAGTTGTTTGTCTCATTAAATAGATGAAGTTAGAATTTTTTCACGTCCAAAAATTCCAATTTTAAATTCAAAGCTTACGTTTACGCGAGCGTTGCACGTGAACGCTTGGGCGGATAACGTTGTCCAACGAACTTGTCCCTCACATTGGTAAAATGAACATGTGTACCAAATTTCAACTAAGTCGGTCGACTTTTACACAAGTTATCGCAATCGGTAGATTTCGTGACGGATTATTTTTGTGACGGTGATTTTGGTCGTTTTTTTCGGATTCACTCCCGGGCTGCAGAACGTGCCATAAGGAATTTCGTTCCAAAAACCCTGTCCTAACCATTAACAAGAGTAACAAGAACAAGACTGACAAAACATAACAAAACTATAAAACTTACAGAAAATAAAGCATATCATTGAAATACTAGTAATATAGATTGATTAAATGAATTAACTATAATCATATGTTAATTCTGTTTGACGGATTCTTTTCCCAGGTGTTTAATAAAAATCAAAAACTTATAGTTTTCATAAATTTTTTAATTTAGAGACGTTTCGACCCTTCTCTAAGGTCATTTTCAATCTTTATAATTTTCTAAAAATGAAAAACATTAACAATAATTAGTTAAACTCCTTTATCTTTTCATAAATTTTATACACAATAACAAGACTTTGAATATTTCTTTTTAACTTCCTAACTTTATGAAACATTATTAGTAATACAATTAATTAATATAAATTTTATACGTACGATTCAAAAACATTTGGATGATGTATGAGTTATTCCTCTAAGAAAGAGTTTGTCTAAATTGAATACAATTCTAATTATAATTTACATAACACCCACTAAGTACTCAGTCACAAATATTAATTAAAAACATTAAAATAAATATATACACTTTCAACATTTCATCTTACTTTATATGAAGTTTTATAGAGAGTACAATTTAATAAAATTTACTTCGGGTTCTTATTAAAAATATTACAGATTTTTCATCGAGAACGTTTGAGTCCATTTAGTGGCTTAATTATTATTAATATATTACAATTTTCTTTATATTATTCTAAAAATCTGTGTGTATTACAATTGTGTGTGTTCTGTATTTTATTATTTATTTTTACGAAGTAGAAATTATAATTAATTGATCAATTTTTTATTATACAAAAATTAAAAATTTGGGTATGAGATAAGTGGCGCTGCCTGGGAGAGACAACGTGAACTTTATATACTATATGCTCAGTGGCGCTGACTGGGAGAGACTTACGTGAACTAATAATATTCAATGGTATTATTTTTATTTTACTTATAAACGTTTATTTTTAATTTGATTGTTCATTATTAATTTTATTATATAATCTAATCTTTAAATTTTTTGAATATATTATTGTAGTTTTTGTTTAAATGGCCTGAGTCTGTTTTATGGTTTAAATTTTTATCGATTGTTTTAAAAATGTTAAAAGATTCTAGAATACGTCTTTTACTAGTGTTTTTTTCATATCCCATAATTTTAGTTTTTTCAAAAGCAAATTTGTGTCCTGTGTTAACTGAATGTATACTTAAAGCAGTTTTTTGACTCTTATTCTTAATATCATTACTGTGCTGATATAGGCGGCTTTTTAATTTTTGTGATGTTTCACCTATGTATGACTTTTCACAATTTTCACAATCTACTTTATAAACTAGGTTTGATCTATTTTCTTTTTTAATTTCATCTTTCATGTTGCTATAGAAATTTCTTAGTTTATCATTTGGTTTGTGTGCAATATTAATTTTTTCACCGTCGTTTTGTTTCGTTATTTTCTGTAATTGTTCTGAGAGTCCTTTTATATATGTGAGGCTGTTATAATATTTGTTGCTATTTTCATTTACTATTACTTGATTTTGATTATTTGCTATTGTTGTTATGTGTTTGTACCAAATTGATTTTATTAATTTAATTGGATATAAATTGTCCGTTAATTTTTTAAAAATGATATTTTTTATTTCGTTAATATATTTTTTGTCTGTAATATCAATTGATCTTTTTACCATATTAGAAACAGTGTTAATTATGGTGTGTTTTGGGTGGCTAGATTTATAATTTAAAATTCTATTGCTTTTTAGTTCTTTGGAGTACCATTTAGTTGATATATTTCCATCACTATTTCTCACAATTGTCATGTCTAAGTAATTTATTTGCTTATTTTTTTCTATTTCATATGTAAATTTTATTTTATTGTTTATGTTATTGAAGACTTCTATAGTAGAATCTAAACTATCTTTTTTAATAATTAAAATGAGGTCATCTATATATTTATAGATAAATTTAGGTTTGACTGTTAAGTTTTCAATTGCTTTATCTATTATAGTATTTAACATTATCCCACTTAGATTTACAGATAATTTCCCCCCCATTGCTAGTCCGTTTATTTGTCTATAAAAGTCATTTTTATATGTGAAGTAATTATTGGTACAACAAAATTTTAATGTTTCTAAATACAACTGTTTACTTTTTATTTCAGTGAAAGGTTCTATTTTTTCCCAATTTTTGTTTAATATTTTAAAAGTTTCATCTAGGGGGATGTTTGTGAATAGGGAAGTGACATCTAGGGATATTAATATTTCGTCGTCATTAATTGTAACATTTTTAATTTTATCCTTTAATTGTTGGGCATTTTTTATGTCATACTTATTATTATTATTTAAATGGTCAAGAGTTGGATTCATTAGAGAGGATAATTTTTCGGTAGGAGAATTTCGGCCATCAATAATTGGACGTAAAGGATGATTGTTTTTGTGAATTTTTAGTAAACCATGTATCCTTGGTAAATTTGTATGGTCTATATTAAGTTTAGTTTTTTCTTTCGTCTCAATAAATTTATGTTTTAATAGTTTGTTGATTAATTTATTGTACTCTTTTTTTATATCATTTTCTGGGTTGGTCCTAATCTTCCTGTATGTATTTTTATCTTGTAATATGCTTTCCATTTTTGTTTCGTAATCTACTTTGTACATGATAATCGTTTTATTACTTTTGTCTGTTTTAATTATAATTATTTCGGGGTTTAGTTTTATAAATTTTTTCAGTATTTTTATGTCTTGTACTATTTGTGTGTTCAGGAAACTGTTTTTTTTATTATTATTCTTATTTTTATTTTTATTTTGAAAATTAGTAATTGAATTTATAAAGTTGTTTCTTAAAAAATTTTTATGATTATCAGATGAGTCAATATTGTTTAATAGAAATTCTAGGTCTACAATTAATTTTAAAATCGAATTATCTATATTTATAGGATTTAAATTAAAATTTTGGCCTAGACTGAGTAAATTAATTATGTTAATCGGTATTATTTCTTTAGTTAAATTTACGCACCATCCTTTATTATGTAATTGGTTGTACCAATCTAAATTATATAATTCTTCTGGGTTTCCCATCCTATTATTATTGTGGTTTCTGTTAATTATTTTTTTATTTATTTTTTTATCTAAAATACTTAATAATTTTAATTTAGTATTACATATTAATTTATTGATACAATTGTAATTATTTATATTTGACGTTTTGACCTCCGCAAGTAAATCTTTTATTTTTTTATTACACTCATTTAATATTCTGTACGTTTCTTTTATTTCTAATTGCATTATATTTTTTATATAGTTGTCTGACATTTTTTTAATTTTGTTACTTAACAAGGAATTATCGAATGAACGGTTAGAGTTGACTTTAACCCATTTAAGGTGATAAGGTATGATGTTATTGTTATTATGGAATTTTAAATAATTTCTTTTATTTATTGTATTACATAGTTTTATAGTATTGGTCTTCAAAGTCCAAATGATTTTTTTGTTTGTTTTATGTTTCTTTATATGTTTTAAAAGGAGTTTATTAAAATCGTTGATTGTTTCCTTTTCTTCATTGTGATGATTAAGGTTGATTGAATTCTTGGTGTGATCCATCTCCAAGTCGTAATTATCTTCAAATGACGTTATTAAAAAATTCAAAGCTTACGTTTACGCGAGCGTTGCACGTGAACGCTTGGGCGGATAACGTTGTCCAACGAACTTGTCCCTCACATTGGTAAAATGAACATGTGTACCAAATTTCAACTAAGTCGGTCGACTTTTACACAAGTTATCGCAATCGGTAGATTTCGTGACGGATTATTTTTGTGACGGTGATTTTGGTCGTTTTTTTCGGATTCACTCCCGGGCTGCAGAACGTGCCATAAGGAATTTCGTTCCAAAAACCCTGTCCTAACCATTAACAAGAGTAACAAGAACAAGACTGACAAAACATAACAAAACTATAAAACTTACAGAAAATAAAGCATATCATTGAAATACTAGTAATATAGATTGATTAAATGAATTAACTATAGCATTCTCAAATAATTTATAGATTGCATTTACGTAAACACGATATTTATTCGCAATTATTTAAGAGACGGAGCTTTCGAACTAGTTGATTTGACTCCAATTGAGAGCCCTAACCATTAATTAATGTATATTATTTTTATGTATTACATTTATAATATTATTTTATTTTTATTTTTTAATTTAATTATAGTCCAGGAGATAGCGTGCAAAAACGTGTTTGACTAACATCAAGCTAGAATTTTGTGTATAAGTAAATCCTTTGGTGCCTTCTAAGAATATGTGGTCGGCTAAGTTCGTCTGTGGGACATAGCTTGGCAATAGGCGTTTAAAATAAAACAAACCGGCGGAGAGCGGCCATGTCTCACCAATTATGGTGGACAATGTGATTTTCATGATCCTGAGTACAGAATTAGTTAGTAGACTAAAAATCAAATTGATTTTATTTTCACACTTGATAGGTTAGTTATTCAAATATTACTAAAAATCAACGTGGTCACCTGTCAACGGACAAACAAACATCAACTTGATTTTCAGTCTACTAACTAATTCTGCACTCAGGATCATGAAAATCTCATTGTCCACCATAATTGGTGAGACATGGCCGCTCTCCACCGGTTTGTTTTTTTTAAAACGCCAATTGCCAAGCAATATCCCGCAGACGAACTTAGCCGACCACATATTCTTAAAAGGCGCTAAAAGATTGACTTGTATATAAAATTCTAGCTTGATGTTAGTCAGACACTTTTTTGCACGCTATTTCCTGGACTATTACTGAAGTTTATTTTAATAGTGGAAATAAATATATTTATTATTATTATTTGGAAGCTTAAACCTTGAAATTTTCAATTATTAAGTGTGCCTTAACATGAATGTTCACAAAAAAAAGCATTACGAGTAATCTGCAATTGTCACACAGAGAACATCATTTGATTTTAATCAAATGATGTTCTCTGTGGTTGCTTTTACAGACTGAAAGAAACAACATTGATCCTTTTGTTTTTCAAGCCATGTAAAAGCATATGTCGACAAACATTGACCAAGATCCAATATCAACTTTAATTTAATGTATTTAACGATACAATAAAACATTTTTAGGACCGCAATTTAAATTCAAGTAATTTGTACCTTTAGAAGTCGTCTAAAATTTTATAAATTTAAAAATTTGTAAATTCAGACCACAATATAGATTAAACCACACGCAAAACCAACGAGCAAGGTTAGGAAATAAATGGTTTTCCAATTACCTTGTATCTTTGTAGATTATCATCTCAAAAACTAAAAGATTAACTCAAAAGCGTCCTTGAAACTGCTATTAATATTTAAATAGACTTTCTTTACAAATTAAAATTAACAAATCATTTTGGTCAAGTACGATCTTCCGGCACACACAAAGTGTCCTTATGCAATTTAGGAAATAGGACGTGTTCGTTAAATAGCATAATCGGCCCATTATTAAATAGTAAGATAGCGGCCATTTAAAAAAAGAGCGCAGATGGTTCAAATTGATCTGGGAATATCTGCGGGTTGATTTCGATAAACTATATAAGTTTCATACAAATTAGACAAGTATACTTTTAAAGGTATAGGTGAAAATAAATGCTTTTTTCTGGGCATGTGGAAGAGAAAGAAATGAATGCAGAAGGTTGAAACTTATATGGGATCAATAATGTGCTAATTATGACTTATCATCAAAATTTTAATAAAATCAGACGAGTAGTTTTTATGATATGTTGGTACAGAACGACAGACAGACACGAAACATAAAAGTTTATGATGATTTAAACGGAATTCTGCCTTGGAATGCTTGAAATCAGAGACATAAAATGTTTTCATTCTTGAGAACGATCACGTAGCTTCCATTACCTTCGGTAAGTTCGGAAGCATAACAAAAATCATTAATTTGTTTATTCGTCTTTCACAAACAAATTTGAAATATTCATTTAAATAAAATTAGAAGATTAATCAACCAACTATATAAAAAAACTCTTTTTATAAATTGGTATTAATAACTGATTATTAGAGCAAAGCATTTGTAAAAACACAAGTAAAGGTATCTCAAATTTTTTCACCTTCAACCTTATATAAATATTCAATTTATGACACACCGTGTATACGTTTTAATTTATAATTAAATGATAAATTCTACAAAAAACAGATAATAAAATTAAAATTTTGCTGTGTAGCTCTAATTTTATCGTGTATGCATATATGAGTATATAGAATGAAAAAATAAATTTAAAAATCGAGTACTATATAAATTTATGATCATAAATAATGACTGACTTCAAATATAGAGAGCTTATAAAATAAAGTCAGGTGACTTACATAAATCATTGAAAAATCACATGATAAATTGAGATCGACCGATAGATAGATAAATTAAGGATATAAATACATAAAGAGGAACGATAGACTATCAGAATAATAAGTACATAACATAAATAAATACTTCAATAAAATCAAGTCACTCAACCGAGAGTTTAATTTCAACAATCATAAATTTAATGGAAAACAGAGCATGTTACAATAAATTCAAATAGAAAATCTAAAAACTGCATTATGGTATACAATTGTATATTCACAAAACTACATAATATAATTTGAAGTAAATTGTGGTATACATTTAAAAATAAATATTAAGCAATTATTCAATCAGTCTGACATAAAAATGACTTAAAACAATTCGTTTCAAATTGTAATAAATTAAAATTACTTTCTGTATTATGATTGATAAAGTAGTTTTCCATTAATATTATTCTGATTTTATCAATTTATATTACTTTTGGAGAAGCCTAAAATAATGAACTAAGCTGATATAATTAAATTATTTAAGCATTTATTTGTATTGTCAGTTCCAAATAAATTTTAATAAGGATTATTATAACAAATCTTTTTATTAGGGTCCGTAGGCAAAACCAAGGACTCTTATATTTTCCTGCGTGTGTCGCCTGCTCTCACGGCTACACTTTTCGTCCGATCACTTTAAAATTTGGCATATATGTGTATAGTACCTACCCGCACATTCTAAAAATATAGCTTAAAAGGGTAAAAAAAACTTAAGGGTTAAAACATTATTTTTTTTGGAGACCGTGTGGAGGTACCATATGAAAGAGTACGTTGAGCTGATTACAAAAATATATAATTTTTGGTTATAAGCTTTGGTAGGGCGAGCGTAGGCGAGTTTGAAGTGGGTGTGAAAAGTGTGCCCCCCCTTTATATCACTTATGTAAAGTGCAAAAATCTGAAAAAATTTTTGAACATTCTTCAACCAAAAGTAAAGATACCACTTCTATTTATTGACAAAATTCTTCTTTATTTATAATTATGCTCATTTCGATATATTTATTTGTTTATACTCCGGTTCAGTGGCAACAAATATTTTATCATAAGTTTGTTTATGTTTTTTGAGAATATCAGACCAATAGGATAGTTCAAAGTAGCATTTAGCAAAGTAGAATTTTTTATTATTTTTTATTTTAAAAAGCCTCATCAATAGGTACTACTTAAACAATACAGTGTTGCCTACGGACCCTCGCTGTGTGCTGGCTAGCACACACTTGACCTTTTTATTGTTTCTATTCTTCGCCGTTTGTTTTGTACAGTTTTCATTTCACTTCCTTTTTAACTCCTAGGGCGGAAGTCCCTAGTTAATCTGATTATTGTCATCTTAATCTTACCTTTTTATATTTAATTATCCTTCTCAGATTCAGTATTTTTTCTCTAAATTCAAATAAACTAAATCTAATTATGTATTATTTTTACTTTTATATAAAACCAAGAATTTATAAGCTAAAGCTAATTAAGTTATACAAGGGTTCTCCCTTCTTCACAACCAGACCGGAATAGTCAGTCTGGCCCAGACAGTGGTAGAGAAAGCATCTTAACATCTCTCTACACACTTCTGAAACAATCTTGCCATCATCAACTCAACACGGCATTGGTCTGAATTCATCCTCACGAGCTGAGACGGCAGAGCCCCTTTATCCCATATCAGAGGAGGAGGTGCTTTCTGGATCCTGATCACATTCACCAACACCAACTCGCAAGTCAACCATATATCATATTATCATTTAAACTTAACATTTACTTCTTTATAAATTAACTTAAAACTTAAACTATTACTTAAAATCTACTTATTATAACCACTCATAATAACTTTTAATTAAACTCATATTTTATAATCTCATCATTTTTATAATCTTTTATTTTCAATTATACATCTTTTCTTAAAACTGTAAACTGAATCTGTTTTATTCTTTCTTTATTTATATAACCTTGCCTAACTTTTAACTATAATATCATTGATTTATCTATTTTTTTTAACGTCCTGTATCATCGTACAGGTGGTCCTTTACTTTACCCCCTATGGATTTGTAGTACGATAATTGGATCTTCTAACATCCCCTTCGGCTGCAACAAATTTGGTCCTTTGGGCCGGATGTGGCAAGGTTATTTCCTGTGTAACTTTAACTCAATTTTTAAAATTAAAATTTTCTTTAAAATTTTACCACCACCAAAACTGTACCATCCGCAATCATTGTTTTTATTTCAAACTTTTTTCAGCTTTAACATTTATTATTTTTTGTACTTGATAGGATATTTTGTATCATATAACTTGTAGATTATTTTCACAGCTAAGTTTGCTGTATTTTTTTAAACAGTTATCTTTGGTCGCTCTTTTGTTTTCCTCTTAACGGATTTTAAGTCACTGTATCGGAAATGGATAAACCTACTGAACCAAAGTCATCTCCAGGTACTGTTAAAGTTCCGGAAAAACCTGTAGAACCCAAACCTAAAACAAAAATTATATCTAATCCGGAAACTTCAACTACTCAAAACCCTACACCAGATTTAACGAAACAAATAACTCTTCTACGTCACAAGCTTAACGACATGGCGTACAAGGTTAAGTCCATAGTAGAACAAGGACGATAATCAGTAACAGACAAATCAAACTTTTCCGTATTTAGAGGCATGTATAAAAAATTAGAATGCTACTATGATAAATATCAAACACTGTGGGACGATCTGATTGAAGTTCACTTGTATAATGGCCGGGAATCTGAATTCCCCACTAAAAGTGATACTACAGCTAGACAAAATGTAGAAAGATACTTCTATGAATGCTGTTCCATTTATGAGGATCACGAGGAATCAGTTAAAAAACAAGCATTTGATCCTTCTCAACTTAATGCAGCAATGTTCAACGAAACTAGGATTCCTCAAGCTAGAAGCAATCTTCCACGTTTAAACATACCGAGGTTCGACGGAACGATAGAAAATTGGCCTGTCTATCGAGATACATTTATTTCTATCATACATAATGATATCTCGATAGGTAATATTGAGAAATTTCATCATCTCATTACTTCCTTGAGTGGACCAGCATTATCACTGGTAAAGAGTATTCCACTTCTAACTGAAAATTATCCCCAGGCCTGGTCGGCTTTGAAGTCTGTCTACGATGATCCCCGAAGAATAGCTAACAATTACCTTCAACACGTTATCGACTTTAAAACTCTTCAGGGAAAAGCTACGGCTTCTTCTTTAAGATCTTATATCAGCGGCATTATTGAGAATGTTAGGTCTCTACAGAACTTAGATATTCCTGATTTAGCTGAGTTTATATTATTCACTCTCTCTGTAAGGGGCCTAGATGTACACACAAGGGAATTGTTTGAGTCTGAACATGTCAACAAGGAATATCCAACGTTTACTGACTTAAGCGATTTCGTTAAGAAAAGGTGTCGTATATTAGAGATATCAGCATCTCAAAAAGAACAAACTCAAAATAATCCTAAGAAATCTGAATTTGATTCAACAAAAGTGAATCGTAAACAACCTTTTCCAAAACCGAATACGACAAAATCCTTTGTAAACATGAATTCAGGATCACAAAAACACCATGAATCAGATACATCTAAACAAGCTATATCTAAGTCATCTTCAAAACCTAACTGGCATGATAAACAATCAACAACTAGATCAGATAGTTCTACTAACCAATCATCGAGAACATCTCTCTCGTGCTGTATATGCAATGGCACGCATACTCTATCATCATGTCCTAAATTCATATGTGCTTCTTCAACAGAAAAACAGAAGTTAATAAAGGACATTAATGTTTGCACTAATTGTTTATATTTTGGGCATAAACTAAACGACTGTAAGTCCACCAGGACTTGTAGAATTTGTTATCAGAATCATCACACAACTCTTCATACAGAACCTCCTTGTAACTCACCTAATAAACCATCGCCATCAACAACATTAACTACATTAATAGAGGTTGAGTCAGAAGTCCTTCTAGGAACTGCACTAGCTCTTATTAAAGATTCAGGCGGTAACTTTCAACAAATACGCCTACTCGTTGACAGTGCGAGCCAACACTCATTCATAACATATAATTGTGTTAGGAAACTTGGGTTTATTCCATCTGAGGCAAATCATAAGATCTCAGGTTTGAACCAAGCATCAGTGAAAGGAGTAAGAGGAAAAATATCATTCACATTGAAGCCACTTGTATCATCCGGTTATCAACAAGAACTTCATAGCGAAGCCTTGGTAGTTCCTTCTATAACTACACATTTACCTTTAACTCCTTTGCCTAAAAACTTAAAAAAGAAATATGCTAATCATCACTTAGCCGATCCCGACTTCTGGAAACCTGCTCCAATCGATTTATTGTTAGGTGCTGATTTATATTGTGATGTAATTAGTGGAACACCTATTACGTTGGCACCTGATGAACCCAATATTTTGCCAACAATATTTGGAAGTGTTCTGATTGGTCGTTACCGCTCTAATATACACAACCCTCTTAACTGTTTTTCTAATATTCAAATTAATAATTCTAGCCAAGAAACTGAGTCTTTAACAACGGTTATGAGAAAGTTTTGGGAATTAGAAGAACCAGTTGAAAAGATTATACCGTTATCTAAAGAAGAACAGTATTGTGAAGATCATTTTGTTACTACACATCAGCGAACAGAACATGGGCGTTACATGGTTATGCTCCCATTTAAATATGAAAACATTAATTTAGGGGAATCTCGTCAACGAGCCTTATCTCGACTAATGAACTTAGAAACAAAGTTGAGCAAGAATCCTAACATCAAACTTGAATACATCAATTTTATGCAAGAATATTGTGATCTAGGACACATGGAAAAATCTTTAATTCGAGGGGAGTACTATATTCCTCATCACTCTATTGTTAAGAAGACAGAAACAGCAATGAAGTTACGAGTTGTCTTCGACGCATCAGCTCCAGCAACGCGTGGATCTCTTAACGATTTTCTCTTTCCGGGTCCAAAATTACAACAGGACATATCCATAATTATCCTTAATTTTCGGACACATAAAATTGTTTTCACCACGGACATTCAAAAAATGTTTAGACAGATTCTGCTTCATCCGTTATGCCGCAAGTACTTACACATTTTATGGCGTAATGATCCCTCGTTAGAAGTTGAGGAGTTTGAGTTGTTAACTCTAATCTATGGCATTAACTGTGCTCCATTTTTAGCGATTCGAACTATTTTACAACTAATTATAGACGAAGGCTTAAACTATCCTCTCGCATCTCAAGCCCTGCGCGATGATACTTATGTTGACGACATCGTTACAGGTGCTAATAACATTGAAGAGGCGTTATTAATCAAACAGGAACTTATCGAACTTTTATCAAAAGGTGGGTTTAATCTCTCAAAATGGTCAAGCAATGCTATTGAGTTATTATCTGAGGAAGATTCCAATAACCTAGTCAATCTTTCTCCCGATGAAAACATAAAGATTTTGGGCTTCCAGTGGGACCCCAAAGAAGATTCCTTTTCATACGCAATTCAACCTGTTTCATCCAGCGTTACGAAAAGATCTATACTTTCGGCTATCGCCAGAATTTATGATCCCTTAGGATACCTGGCTCCAGTAATTTTTTATGCCAAACACATACTTCAATCTGTTTGGGTATCTGGGTGCGATTGGGACGCATCAGTTCCTTCCCATATTTGTGAACGGTGGGCGGAGTTCTCAGATCAAATTTATCATCTTCGAGATCTCCGAATACCTAGATTTATATCAAGTACTGATCCTCACAAAATTCAGATTATCGGTTTCTCCGATGCGTCAAGCAAAGGATATTGCGGAGCCTTGTATGCTAGATTAATTACTAAACTACATATTCGAACCTTTTTAATCAAAGCAAAAACTAAACTAGCACCAATTAAGACGATTTCAGTTCCACGGTTAGAACTGTGTGGAGCACTAATCCTCTCTCGGTTACTTCAGTCAATTAACAAATTAATATCAAGATTGAGTATCGAAGAAATTATATTGTTTACTGATTCAACTATAGTTTTAAATTGGTTGCATATACCTCCTAACCAATTAAAGATTTTCGTAGCAAATCGTGTTACGGAAATACTAGAATTAACTGAAAACGCTTTGTGGCGGCATGTTCGCTCCGAAGACAACCCAGCGGATTTAGGTTCAAGAGGCCTATTACCTGAAAACTTACTGAACAATCCACTGTGGTGGAATGGACCGAGTTGGCTTTCTTATCCTCAATCAGATTGGCCACCAGATACTTTTAGACACAACCCTGCAGGTTTACCAGAGTTCAATAATTCTGTAAACTCAGTTTTCTTATTGTCCAATACTAATTCAACTACAACTAAATATCACGAATCATTACCTGAGTTCATTCAGTGGATGGAAAACTTCTCTAATTTTTCAAAGCTAGTGAGAACGGTGGCATATATTCTGAGGTTCATAAATAGAAGCTGTCCTTATCCACATCGTTCTGTGACAGCAAGTGAGTTTTCAAAAGCTAGCTTAAAGTGCATCAAATTAACACAAGATTATTACTTTAATGAAATTTTAAAACCTAATTCTAAACAAAACAAACAGCTTTCTTCCTTGGCTCCTTTCTACGATAGCGACAACATTATAAGAGTTGGAGGAAGACTTAAAAACGCTAATTTAACTACAAACGCAAAGAATCCCATACTTCTAACCATATTGTTAGTCCTTCTTCCTCTAAACATAATAACAGTTAATTTTGGCGCTCAACGTAGGGCGTGCATAGAAAAAAGATTAGGGTCTTTTTTGGTGGGCGGTATGTTTTGTACAGTTTTCATTTCACTTCCTTTTTAACTCCTAGGGCGGAAGTCCCTAGTTAATCTGATTATTGTCATCTTAATCTTACCTTTTTATATTTAATTATCCTTCTCAGATTCAGTATTTTTTCTCTAAATTCAAATAAACTAAATCTAATTATGTATTATTTTTACTTTTATATAAAACCAAGAATTTATAAGCTAAAGCTAATTAAGTTATACAAGGGTTCTCCCTTCTTCACAACCAGACCGGAATAGTCAGTCTGGCCCAGACAGTGGTAGAGAAAGCATCTTAACATCTCTCTACACACTTCTGAAACAATCTTGCCATCATCAACTCAACACGGCATTGGTCTGAATTCATCCTCACGAGCTGAGACGGCAGAGCCCCTTTATCCCATATCAGAGGAGGAGGTGCTTTCTGGATCCTGATCACATTCACCAACACCAACTCGCAAGTCAACCATATATCATATTATCATTTAAACTTAACATTTACTTCTTTATAAATTAACTTAAAACTTAAACTATTACTTAAAATCTACTTATTATAACCACTCATAATAACTTTTAATTAAACTCATATTTTATAATCTCATCATTTTTATAATCTTTTATTTTCAATTATACATCTTTTCTTAAAACTGTAAACTGAATCTGTTTTATTCTTTCTTTATTTATATAACCTTGCCTAACTTTTAACTATAATATCATTGATTTATCTATTTTTTTTAACGTCCTGTATCATCGTACAGGTGGTCCTTTACTTTACCCCCTATGGATTTGTAGTACGATAATTGGATCTTCTAACATCCCCTTCGGCTGCAACACCGTTATTTAAAATTGTTTTTCTATTCTATAAGAATAATGTTTCATATCTTTAAAAATATGTTGGTTTTTTTTTAAAGATAAAAATATGTAATTATGACAATAGGTAGATGTAACTACAAAATGTATTATCTCTTTAAATTAAAAAATAAATCATAGGTAATAAGCGGAATAAGTATAAGAAAAATAATCAAATTTGTTTCTTATAAAAACGAAATAAAATTATCAAATCAAGAGAAAACATAATATAACAAATTATGTTTAAAACTTTATATTTTTATAATTGTATAAAGGATACATTACAAAAATATTGAATCAACTCCTCAATTTTTGCTTTAATAGTAATTTTCTAGAATACGCATATTATATTTACTTGAATCGGTCAAATCTTTTTAAAATAATTTACTATCAATAGTCTATATTATTTTCTATATATTCAGATATAGTCTCGGGAGAAATGCATTCTCTGTGTAGAAAAAAATTGTAATTACTCTTGTACTTTTTTTTTAATGATCGAGCCACTGATTACTAGCAAGTCCCGAGTTGAGCGAGGGGTGAAGTGTAGTTTAATATAACCTTGACAAATAAATGTTCCGAGAGTCCATATTAGTCGTCCCTTGATCTCCGACTTGAAGCAGACTGGACTCACTAATTAACGCTTATTTTATTTATTTATTTTTTTTTTTTTTTAGTAAAACAAACACAGACACTGCTATGAAGTTATAAAGATCGCTAAATATATTAAAGCGGACCTAAACGTTTAAAATAAAGAAAACAATGTTTTTACCGATATCTTACGTTCTAACGTTATGATTTTAATAACACTTTTTACACATCGTCTAAAGTGAAATTGAAACAGGCATGTAAAATTTCAAGCTGATACAAGCAGAAGTTTTTTTATGTTGGTGATTTAAATTTTGTATTATAATATTTTAATTGGAGTAATACGCCGGCGGAGTCCGATGGGAATGTCCTTTTCTTCTCTACAACCATCTGCTTTAAGTATAAACTCATCAAAATAATTAACTTTTTTCCGTGGTAGGCTGTGAAATAGTAACTTTAGAGCCTAAAAAACATAGCTAAAATCCATTTTTTCATTACGTGGACTTAAAAAATCTTTTCATTACTCCTAGCTGTAAAGAAAAAATCTTTTACGTCCTAGGAACTAAAAGATTTTTATTTTCCGGCGGGTAGTTGTCAAAACTTCCGTTAGTAGTGCTGCAGTCTTTGTAGAAATGCTTCTAGTACGATAAAAATCCGCTAGATGTCAATGCGTTTTATTTCTCTTTTCTTATAGTGTAACCTCTTTTTAAGGTTTCTTTTTTTAAGTCTTAAGTATGTACTAATATTTGTTATTATTATATATATTGATTAGTGATTAATATTTAATGTTTTTTCATTGTCTGCTACCTCGGAAAAAATAGCATATGCTACGCGACTGTGAAGTGTTTTTTCTTTACCTTGGCAATATTTACTGTCTCGCTTCGCTCGACACAAATGTAATTGCCGCGGTAAAGAAAAAACTCACTTCACAGCCCAGTAACATAATATACTATTTTCCGTGGTAGGCTGTGAAATAGTAACTTTAGAGCCTAAAAAACATAGCTAAAATCCATTTTTTCATTACGTGGACTTAAAAAATCTTTTCATTACTCCTAGCTGTAAAGAAAAAATCTTTTACGTCCTAGGCACTAAAAGATTTTTTCTTTACGGCGGGTAGTTGTCAAAACTTCCGTTAGTAGTGCTGCAGTCTTTGTAGAAATGCTTCTAGTACGATAAAAATCCGCTAGATGTCAATGCGTTTTATTTATCTTTTCTTATAGTGTAACCTCATTTTAAGGTTTCTTTTTTTAAGTCTTAAGTATGTACTAATATTTGTTATTATTATATATTGATTAGTGATTAATATTTAATTTTTTTTCATTGTCTGCTACCTCGGAAAAAATAGCATATGCTACGCGACTTTGAAGTGTTTTTTCTTTACCTTGGCAATATTTACTGTCTCGCTTCGCTCGACAGTAAATGTAATTGCCGCGGTAAAGAAAAAACTCACTTCACAGCCTTGTAACATAATATACTATTTTCTCAATTTACAATACATTATTTATTGTAAGACGCTCTCTTCAAAGATAATAAAAAGTTTTTCTTTTAATTTTTTTGCCTTAACTCCGCTAGTACAAATAGTTAGTTTACTTTTAATTTTGTCTCTTTTTTAACTCCGCCGTGTATAAGTAGTTAGTATCGTATACTTAGCACTGTGATGTTATAATTTATATTTAATGAAAAAGAAAATTCGTTCCTACCGGGTGTCCCACGACACCACACGTATTTCTTTTATAAATGTAACTCTACTTCATCCACATTCCGGCACTGATGATGACCTTATGAAGGTTGAAAGCCGCTTTGTTATTTCAAATAAACAAATTACGTAGAAAGACTATTTATATTGTTCATTGACAAATAAATGCTGTATGTTTTCATTATTTTTAGTTAGGTCTTTTTTTCTCATACACGTAGCATACATAAAGAGAAAGTATTGTGATAGCACCTGGTTTTTAAAAAATGTTTGTCTATAATATGGACAGATAAGTGTAGCCTAAATTAACACTATTATTTGCTATTATTTGGCTTATACTTGTTTAAACAAGTCAAATCCCGATGCGAAATTAAGAAATTAATTTTAGCTCCAAATTTTGGGCTCTACACCCCAAAAACTATGATAAATCGTGAGAAAATAAAATATATTCCTCGAAAAGGGTTCATAATAAATTCTAAAATGTAGTTCAATAAAAATCTAGCCAAATAAGTCGTTTTCCCCGGGAAAAATAGATTTCCTGAGAAAATAGCTATGTGAGAACTGTAAACGCGGACTGTGAGAGACCGTGTTCGATTCACCGCTAGGGAGAAGTTACATATTGAATATTAATTAAATTTAACTACAAAAAATCGAATCAACAAATAAATGGAATATACTGAATGAAGTATGTGTGTTTATATGGGAAAGACTAGTTCGTGGTGTATCGTACAGTAATTTATTTTGGTATTGTACAATCTAACCTAATTGTCAATTTAAATTTGGCAAATATATGTCACGTCATTATTACTTTCTTTTATTTTATTACTTTATTTCTTTATTCTAATTGTTTAATGTATTGTTCGATTTAATATGAACTCATCAATGTTAACTGGTAAAATAGAGTAATGATTTCTTTTTACATTACTATTAATTCATTTTTCAGAAAATATTAAAAATAATAGTATTATGGAAAAGCATATTAACACTTAGTTTTAAATTTGTATTGTGACGCAATTCATGAATCTTTGCTTAACGTTTCTTTCTGATTTTCATTAAATATACAAATGTAGGAGATGGTGGAAATTTGAAAAAGCCCAGGTGTCTAATCCCATGGCCATTATACATTCACTGCTTCCTTAATAGTTTCCGCTTCCTTACAACAACCTTACGCCACCTTGAACCTTTAACCCAAATTTTCCCATTGCGTCCATCCTTCCCACCAACCTATTAATTTTTATAAGGTAGCTTTAAGTTAAATTTTAAAACGCAAGATAGAAAAGTAGGCGCATTAAGTGTTTATAACTATAGTTTAATAATAAAGTAACCAAAGTTTTTTGTTAAGTTTCATTCTAGTCCAGAAGATAGCGTGGAAAAAGTGTCTGGCTCGAGCTAGATATATGAGTATAAGTTAAACTTTTAGTGCCTTTAAGAATATGAGGTCGGCTAAGTTCGTCTGTGGGACATAGGTTTGCAAGAGGTATTTGAAAACAGACTGCCAATTGGTGTTTCAAATAGCTTCCTCGCATCCTATCACGTATTTTATTGATTTTATAGTTTTACAAGCAATTATTGTCTAATTTGTCTAATTGTTTCCTCCGTTTTTTTAATCAGTCAAAATTGTTTGGATATTTTACATAAATTAAAGTGTCAATTTAGCAAAAGTTAAAGAGCGCAAACGGTTTAAATTAATTTAGGGCTATCTGCGGACTACTTTCAATAAACTATGAAAGTTTCATACAACTTAAAAAAGTACTTTTGAAGCTATAGGTGTTAATAAATGAATGTTTGTAAGCATGAGGTAAGAGAAACAAATTAGCGCAGAAGGTGTTAAACCTGGAAGGTAATTCAACCTGGGTTTCGCCGGTGTTGTTGTTTTGTTGTTAAATGATTATTGAGTCTTGTTGTGACACTCGTTCAAAATATACGTTTTTAAATTCTTGTGAGTTAAAGCCCCTTGTTACTTCTCTACTTATTGACTCTTATCCGTAAGATCCATAGGACTTTACAACAGGTTATGGGAGCCCAGTCTTCGCCCAGAAGATATCGCGGTCGAAGGTGAGATAATTTTTTTTTTAAATTACATTATTTTTTAGTTGATACTTTCAAAGGGAATCAAATTAGCCTTGAAGTATCATGGCAAATCTCAATCCCGTACGTATTGAACCCCTTGGTCGAGAAAACTTTGATACGTGGAAAATTCAAGTCGAAGCACTCCTCGTAAAAAACGATCTTTGGGAATATGTTGACGGCACGAAGATAAAGCCGGAAGGAAAGACTGAAGCTTCTCAATGGGAGGTGTCGGATAGGAAAGCTAGGTCGGATCTTATCTTAGCGATCCTTCCCTCGGGTCTTAAGCAAATTAAAGACTGTAAGACCTCCAATGAAATGTGGCAGAAGCTACATAGTATTTATCAGTCGAAGGGGCCCGCTAGGAAAGCGAACTTGTTAAAGCAGCTCACGTTAAATAAAATGAAAAGCGGTGAAGATGTTCGGGAGCATGTGAACAAATTCTTCGATATCGTAGATAAACTAAAAGATCTCGATATTGCTATAAATGAAGATTTGCTAGCGATTATGTTACTATATAGTTTACCGGACGAATTCGAAAACTTTAGATGCGCGATCGAGTCACGTGATGATTTGCCTAAGCCAGAATCGTTGCGTATAAAAATAATCGAGGAAAGCGAGTCAAGAAAAAGTAAGGAATCGTCGGATCGAGATGAAAACAATGCACTGACAGCTAAAAACAAAATAAATCAAAACAAATATTTTAAACAAAAATCACAATTTCGCGGTAAATGCCTACGGTGTAAAGCCTACGGCCACAAAGCATCGGATTGCAAAAGATCGGACAACTCTAGTGCAAACGCAGTATCGGGCGTCGGTTTGCATAGGGCCTTATCAATTGCATCAGAAAAGAATTGTGAAAAGCTGCGGTGGTGTCTCGACAGTGGATGTACGTCGCACATGTGCTCGTCAGAAGAAATTATGGAATATCCAACACCTATAAGAAATGAAAAGGTTTGTCTAGCCGATAAGTCACAAACAGATGTTGTAGCAAAAGGGTCAGTGAGATTAAATATTAAAGTTGGAAACATCGATACAGCGCTGACATTAAGTAATACGCTCTGTGTTCCAAACTTAAAAACAAATCTCATTTCAGTTAGTAAAATAACCGACCTTGGGTATCACGTGATCTTTACAAAGAAAAATGCCCTTGTATTAGATAAATTTAATAACGTGATAATGGAAGCTGTTCGAGAAAATGAACTTTATTTCCTTAGAGAGAATAAGAATAAAGTGTCGGCAGCGTGTAATAATGCTACAAGTTCTTATTTACAAACCTGGCATGAAAGATTCGGTCATTTGAACGAAGCTGACCTAAAGAAACTCGGAAAAAAGAAGCTAGTGCTCGGATTAAAGAATCCTCAAGGTTCCTTGTTGCCATGTGAAACGTGCGCGAAAGGAAAAATGTCCCAACTACCGTTCCCTAAGGGATCTACTAAAAGGACGAGCCAACTTCTAGAGGTAGTACACTCGGACATATGTGGGCCGATGAAGAGCGAGTCTTTGGGCAGAGCAAAATATTTCATAACTTTTACGGACGACTTCTCGAGGTTGACTCAAGTTAGATTTTTAAAGAAGAAGAGTGAAGCTCTTGAAGCTTTTAAGAAATTTAAACTTGAAGCTGAAAACCAAACTGGTTACAAAATCAAGTACCTTCAGTCAGATAACGGAGGTGAGTACTTATCACGTGAGTTTACGGATTTTGTGGAGAAGTCTGGCATTAAAAGACGACTGACTGTGGCACACACCCCTCAACAGAATGGAGTAGCGGAACGTGTAAATAGGACATACCTCGACATGGCAAGATGTATGTTAATAGATTCAGGGCTTCCTGACAAATTTTGGGCGGAAGCAATCGCAACGGCGTGCCATATCAGAAACCGGTGTCCGGCGACTGCTATAAAAGGTGGAGTTCCTTACACTAGATGGACTGGAAGAAGAGCTACGGTGGCGTACTTTAGAACCTTTGGTAGTCAGGCTTATTCTATCGACAAAAGGCCTAACAAAGGGAAGTTCCAGCCAAGGTCTCAACCCTGTATCTTAATTGGTTACTCGGAAGAGAGTAAAGCTTATAGGGTGTGGCTAACCGAAGAAAAAGGAGTTTGGGTGAGCCGTGATGTAAGGTTCGTTAATGAGAGTCCATCTAAGAAAATAAAGCGATGCAGTGAAGATCTTGAAGAGAAGCCGGCACCACCACTTATACTTGAGTATATGCAACAAGAAAACGTGGTGAGTCGTCAAGGTAATGATACGACTACAGAACCTGAAATGAAGAGGGGGAAAGGGAGACCAAAATTAATTCGGACTGGTCAAAAAGGTAGACCAAAGAAACAATATAATATGGTGCCCTTAGATGAAGATGACCTTAGTGAAGAAGGAAAAGATGAGTCAGATGAAGAAGAGGACGTCACTGATTTAGCTTCTAACCACCATCTAGATGAAGAGGGGGAAGATGAGTTTACCGAAGATGTGAACACGGTAGAAGAACCAGATAATCCTCTCGATGATGGTATTGTTGATACGAATGCACCCGATTGGAAGGATGCGATCACTAATGAATTCATCTCTCTAATCAAAAACAAAACTTGGACAGTGTGCGATCGGCCGGCTGATAGAAAATATATCGGTAGTCGTTTGGTATTAAAGACTAAGTACAAGCCGGATGGTAGCATTGATCGCAGGAAAGCTAGACTGGTAGCTAAGGGATACTCACAACGTCCCGGAGTTGACTTCAATGAGACCTTTGCTCCAGTGATTCGTCTTAGTACATTGAGAACGATGATGGCTCTAGCGGTGGAACTGGACATGGAAGTTCACCAGTTGGATGTTGAAACCGCGTATTTAAACGGTAATTTGGAGGAAGAAATTTATATGGAGGTCCCTGAAAAGTTGCCGGAGATTTTAGAAGATCTCGTTAAACATAAGGATAAGGCCATCAGTGAAGTCGTTAAGAAGATGCTTTTAAAATTAAAGAAGGGAGACCAAGTTTGTGAATTAAAGAAATCGCTTTATGGGTTGAAGCAGTCGGGCAGACAATGGTATAAAAAGCTTCATTTGGCTTTGCTCGATATAGGTCTCACTCCTACTGACGCCGATCCTTGTCTGTATTTTAAGCGCAGTGGAAGTGATGTTTTGCTAATTGGAGTGTATGTAGACGACCTGTTAATAGCTTCTAACAACCCATCAATGATTAAAGACATGAAGAAACGTCTAAATAAAATGTTCAAGATGAAAGATATGGGAATCCTGAGTTATTGTCTTGGCATAGAGTTTAAATGTGTTAAGAACACAATTTCTCTATCGCAGAAGAAATACGTCGATGATCTTCTCGAGAAATATGAGATGAAAGACTGTAAGCCAGTGTCAACGCCTCTCGAAGCCGGGAATAAACTAGAGAAGCCGACTGTTCAGTCTCAAGAGATCATGAATAAGTACTCATTCCGGTCACTTATTGGTTCACTGATGTATCTCGCAGTGGCCACTCGTCCTGACATTGCTTACGCCGTTAGTTCGCTTAGTCAGTTCAATAGTTGTTACGACGAAAGCCACTGGAAGGCAGCTAAAAGGATGCTGCGATATATTAAAGGGACTCAAGAAACAGGCTTAAAGTTTTCAAAAAACGGAAAACCAATAGATGGGTACGCGGATGCTGATTGGGGTAGCTGTAACGTAGACCGAAGATCGTACTCCGGATATGTGTTTACCTTTGGTGGTGCCGCAATTGCCTGGGAGGCCCGGAAACAACGGACGGTTGCGCTTTCAAGCGTCGAAGCCGAATATATGGCGTTGACGGATGCAGCCAAAGAGGCTGTATACCTCAGAAGACTGATGTCTCAAATTGGAAAACCAATACCGTCAATCATAGTGAAGAGTGACAGCCAAGGAGCGCAGAGATTGGCACGGAACCCCGTACATCACTCTAGAACAAAGCATATTGACATCAGGGAACACTTCATCCGTCAAACTTTGGAGAGTAAGGATGTCCAGCTGGAATACCTAACTACAAAGGAGATGCCCGCGGATATACTTACTAAACCACTTGTACGAGACAAACATCAATCGTGCTGCAAGAAGATAGGTCTTGCTACAATTGGCGAAGTCTGCGGTTGAGAGGGGGTGTTAAACCTGGAAGGTAATTCAACCTGGGTTTCGCCGGTGTTGTTGTTTTGTTGTTAAATGATTATTGAGTCTTGTTGTGACACTCGTTCAAAATATACGTTTTTAAATTCTTGTGAGTTAAAGCCCCTTGTTACTTCTCTACTTATTGACTCTTATCCGTAAGATCCATAGGACTTTACAACAGAAGGTTGAACTTATATGGGACCAACAATGAGCTAATTATGACCTACCATCCAAATTTCATTAAAATCGGACTTGTAGTTTTTAAGATATTATATTGGTTCTCAAAAATACCAGACAGACCGACAGACAGACACGGAACCAAAAATGTTCCATGATGTCTGAAAAGGATTTCTGTCTTGGCATTTTTAAAATCGAAGACCTAAAAATGTTTCATTCTTCAGAACGATCACATAGCTTCCTTTACCTTCGGTAAGCTCGGAAGCAAAATCAAACTGGTGGAGAGCGGCCATGTCCCGCCCATTATTGTGGAGTTATTAGACCTAAAATTAAGTTGATGGAAATGATAATCACTTGATATGTTTGGTTATTCAAATATTACTCCAAATCAAAGTAGTCCCCTATGTTCCGCAGATGAACTTAGCTGACCACACATTCTTAAAAGGCACCAAAAGATTAACTTATACACAACATTCTAGCTTGATGTTAGTCAGACACTTTTTTGCACGCTTTCTCCTGGACTATTCGGGTTATATTGTTAACTTTTTTATCAAATTTTACACTGAAAAGAAAAAAAAAAAAACATATTAGAGCGGAAACATTGATTTTAGGGAAAGTCAAAAGGTGCTAAGAGACAAAATAACTCTTAAAAACGAGTTTTTACACCAAGGTAATGCTATGAAGAAAGTGTAAAGAGAGAGAAGTGGAGAGAGAAGGGGGGGGGGGGGGGGCAGACAAGAGAAGAATAGAAGCAGACAGAGGGAAAGCTGTTAGCCAGATTGGAAAGGGCTCAACTCCTGACAGTTTCTCTGGCCAGAATAATGAAACTGTTTTCCCTTCTGCTATAACAACACTGCCCTTGGCATCACCTCTTTATATCTCTTACGCTACTTCTTACATACCTACAGTTATTTGTTCGCATAAAGAAAAATCTAACAACTACCAGGAAAATAAAATATTTAAGAGTGCAAGGAATTGATTTGTGGTAAAGTCAAAGGTTAGAGGTAGATATGTTTAAAAAATTCCATGACAGAAATCCGTTTCAGACATTTGGGAACATTTGAGGTTCCGTGTCTGTCTATCAGGAAATTTTTGCGAACCAACATATTTTAAAAACTACTGACCTGATGATAATGAAATTTAGATGTTAGGTAGATTTAGCCCATTGTTGTTCCCATATAACTTTGACCTTCTGCGTCCATTTTTTTCTCTTTCACATGCGCATAAACATACATTTATATACTCCTATATTTTCAAAAGTACTCATGTGATTTTTATGAAATTATGATTGTCTGCCGAAAGCAGCCCGCAGATGACCCCAGATTAATTATTGTGCCACCACTAATTGGCAGACTATATTAAAATTCTTCCCCGTTTTGTAAATCTGTCAAAATTATTTTAAAGATTTTGGTGTAAATAAATGTATGTGTGTGAGCATGTGAAAGAGAAACAAATGACGCAGAACGTTAAAACGTTATGACACCAATATTGGTTAAATTATGACCCACCATCCAAATTTCAATAAAATGGGACGAGTTGTTTTAAAGATATGTTGGTTCACAAAAACTAAGCGATAGACCAAAAGACAGGCACGGAACCAAAAATGTTCACTATGTCTAAAACAAATTTCTGTCTTGAAATTTTTGAAATCGGAGACATAAAAAAAATGTCGATCATAGGAACGGCCATATAACTTCCGTTACATTTAAGCACGGAAGAAAAATAGACTGCCAATTGGTGTGGCAAATAGCTTCCTCGCATCTTATCCACGTACTTATTTGATTTTATGCTTTTACAAGACATTATTGTTTTGTTTTATTGTCTCCCCCATTCTTTTAATCTGTAAATATTGTTTTGATTTTTACAAGAATTAAAGTATCAATTTAGCAAAATTTAAAGAGCGCAGACGGTTCAAATTAATCTAGGGTTATCTTCCGGTTACTTTCGATAAGCTATAAAAGTTTCATATAAATCAGATAAGTACTTTTGAAGCTATAGATGTAAATAAATGTATGCTTGTGCGTATGGGGAAGAGAAACAAATGAGTGCAGGAGGTTGAAACTTTCATGGGAACAACAATGAGCTAAATATAACCTAACATACAAATTTCATTAAAATCGGACGAGTAGTTTTTAAGATAATGTTGGTTCGCAAAAATTGAGCGACAGACCGACAGACAGACACGGAACCAAAAATGTTCTCTGATGACAAACGGATTTCAGACTATGAATTTTTTAAATCGGAGACATAAAATATTTTCGTTCTTCAGAACGTCACATAGCTTCCGTCACCTTCGGAAAGCTCGGAAGCAAATTAATAGGCATATCAAGCTGTATATAGAAATCTAAATATAGGGGAAAAGGATCTTTTTATATTGCACTTAATAGATTGAATGTACAACACTGGTAATACCTGATTACGTTGAATAAACAAAGAGGTAAGTCAGTCGAAAGAAATATAAGTTGGGGATAATATTAAACCTCAATAATTAAGCGTAGTAAAATAATAATGAAGCAAACATCATCCTCCTTCATCGTTAAATATAGCTTGAATTTATTTATTTTTAAAAAGTATACATTTTATTTGTAAAAAAAAAACAAAAAACAAATAGGAATCCACTAAAGATTAAACAGTTTATTCCGAGCGTGTATAGATTTTTCATTAGAAAACGCTTTAACAAAAAAAATAACTCCAATTCTCGATACATCAAAAGGTCGGAAGGGGGTAGAGAAAAGGTAGAAGGGTTTATTTAATAACATCAAGACCTAAAAATATTTATTACGGTTGAAAAAACAATTTACTTCCACTCTTTTGAAAAAATAGAAATTCTCTGTGAACACGTTAAACCTTTAACGCTCATTTTTCGATTCCACTTCTCCCCAATAAAAAATACTCTGCCAATTAGTGTGGCACATAGCTTCCTTGCTTCATATTTTGTATATTTTATTGATTTTATGCTTTTACAGTCCATTATTGTAAAATTTATTAAATATTCCCCTGTTTTTAAAATCTGTCAAAATTGTTTTGATTTTTTACATTAAAGTATAAATTTAGCAAGATTCAAAGAGGGCAGGTGGTTGAAATTAATCTAGGGTTATCTGCGGGCTACTTACTAACTTTTATATTTTATAAAAATCATATGAGTGCTTTTGAAGATATAGGTGTAAATAAATGTATGTGCGCATGTGGAGAAGAAATAAATGGGCGTAAATGGTTAAAACTTATACGGGACCAACAATGGGCTAAATATATCCTAACATCCAAATTTCATTATAATTGGACAAGGAGTTCTTAAGATATGTTGGTTCGCAAAAATTGAGCGATATGACAGACACGGAACGAAAGATGTTCCCTGATGTCTGAAACGGATTTCTGTCTTGAATTTTTGAAATCGGAGATATATTATTTTCGTTCTACAGACAGATTACATAGCTTTCGATACCTTTGGTAAGCTCAAGAGCAAAAAAAAGAAAAAAAAAAAAAAATCAAATTAACAAATAATCAGGGAAAAAACCAGAACCAAATTATAACACCAATTAACGAAACTCGTACGTTCAATTTTAATGAGAGATATAATTAAAATTAATGGAAATTTATAAATATATTTATGGCTTAAACATTATACTAATTATAAAATAAAACAGGATTGAATTTCTCATGTTTCAAATGTTTCCAATGATGTTTCATGACATGAAGATGATTTCAGTAGAGAAAGCAAAAATAATAGGTCCGGCCCATAAATCGAAAAACACCTGATTTTGAATTTAGATTTAGCTTGATTATAATACTACTTTAAGGCAAATTTCTAGTGTGTCGATGAGCAGTCCCCTCTGTGTTTATACTATTGACGTGTATCAGTCAAGTTTCAGGTCCAGAGGAAGGTTGTTGATAAGCCAAGGAAGGTGGGTTGATAAGCCGTCCGTAACAGGATTGGCACAGCTTCCCTTGAAATGGACTGCCAGAAGTTTGGTTAAAATCTGCAGCCTGTTGGCATAGGCCCATAACATATTCTCACTCGTTTGGCTATGCTGCTCGGCATTGTGAGTAGGCAATACCAGAATGATCTTGTTAGACGTCCGAAAATTTTGCCTTAAATTCCGACGTTTTATATCTAAAAACTTATATAGGACTAACAATGGGCTAATTATGACCTGCCATCCAAATTTTAATAAAATCGGACGAGTAGTTTTTTAAAGATATGTTGGTTCGCACAAATTGAGCGACAGACAGACAGATACGGAACCAAAAATGTTCCCTCATGTCTGAAACGGATTTCTGTCTTGGAATTTTTGAAAATCGGAGACCTAAAAAATGTTTCTATCATATAGCTTCCGTTACCTTCGATAAGCTTGGAAGAAAAATTGTAATAAACAATTCATTGGTTTCGGCTGTTCTAAAGCAGCCTTCTTCAGATAATCCTCAAAGAAACTAAAAGATTTAAACTTAAGGTATAAAATATGGTAACATAAGAGTCTTAAAACAATAATTGAAAAACAATTAAGTGAAAAAACTCAAATTAATGGAATGCAAAATACCTAGAGGTTACTGGATTTACTTTGAAAGAACAAGTGAGAAAAATATTTAAAAAGAAAGCTAACAGGCTGTAAAAAGATTAAGACAAAAATGGAGGGAAGATTATTACCTGGACGGAAGGATTATTGAACTACACCTCATTAATGATGAGTCACTATCACACATTGGAAAAAAACATAAGTCGAGGACCATTTTAAGAGTTTCTTTAAAAAGAGTTATTTTTGTTCAAAGTTTGATTGCAATACTTTTCTCAGCTAGTCATATAGTCATAAAGATTCTTGCATTACTGGGAAATAAACGTAGGTCTAATGTTAACATATAGTAGCAGCTATATTCGGCAAAATCTGGAATACTATAGACTGAGCGTAGTGGAGCACCCAAGTTTTGAATGATGAAACTTTTCATGAGCGTAGTGGAGCACTCAAGTTTTGAATGATGAAACTCTTTTCATGAGCGTAGTGGAGCACTCAAGTTTTGAATGATGAAACTTTTTTCATGAGCGTAGTGGAGCACTTTAGTTTTGAATGATGAAACTCTTTTCATGAGCGTAGTGGAGCACTCAAGTTTTGAATGATGAAACTCTTTTTATGAGCGTAGTGGAGCACTCAAGTTTTGAATGATGAAACTCTTTTCATGAGCGTAGTGGAGCACTCAAGTTTTGAATGATGAAACTCTTTTAATGCTATTACACCTCAATGAAATATTTTTTAAAAAAGGAACTGAACGTTAATTAAAGTCTAGAGAATCATATTTAAATATGCTGGTGAGCAGTACAGGCTAGTCAGAATAAAAAGCTAAGTACACTTTGATAAGGCAGAAGAAAAAGAACATCATTCTTGACAAGTAATGATAATTTATAGATCTAAGACAAAAGGAACACTGAATGGAAGAAAGTGGAATAGATATTTTCAGAGAAAATTAGATTTCAATAAGATCATTTGCTACAAGATAAAATTATAAATACGTTAAGTTAAATTATTCATTTTATAAAATATGACAGAATGTATTTTATCGTACAGAATATCTGATGAAAATAGATGCCAGGATACATTAATTATTCATTAAGTTTTTTCCATTATATCTCCTTTTCAATTTAATACAAGACGAACAAAATCTTTATTACAAAGAAATAAAAAGAAGTAGGTAGAGAAAAAGCATTCTTTCTAAGGAAGGAGGAGAGAGAAATTTCTTCTTCATCCCAAGTGTAATTCAATAAAAGGTCCATTTCTTCAACCAAGTAATAAGAAAAGAGTAGAAAATTGGAATTAGAGGCGTTGGGGGGGTTGAGCCTTAGCCAAGGGTATAAGGTTATGATACGATAAGGGAAGTTATCGTCCTTAGGTAAGGTGTGAAACCATACGATGTCTGAGATAAGGAACAAGAGGAGAAAGGTAAGGTTGATGTAGAAATCCGGTAATTGGGTTGTTAGCGGTGGTCGGCAGGTCCAGAAGAGCCGATCCGAGCCTAACATAGATCCCCTCACCGCAGGGTCCGGTCGTTCTGGCTTAACGAGCCATAAACATGCTTCCCCCCGCTAGCGAGAACCAAAAACAACCATACTCTAACCTTGCTCCGGCACATGGCCACCCGACCTATATAAAACCTTAAGGGCGTCATCATTTCATTTCAATCCGACCCTTGAAAGGGTCTCCAGGGAACTTAAAATAGTTGTTTTCTTTTCTTTTGTGTCCTCTTTTTCTTGGTAACAATGCCTTCATACAAACCAGGGTCACACCGGTAGGGCTACCGAGGGAGATATCCTATCTGTATATCTTAGGGTTTTATTATCCAATAATCGAAGACTGATGGCTTATTTTTATAAAGTTAGTTTTTATTAGGTCTTTTGATAGTTCTCCAATAATATGTAACTAGTTTTTTAAAAAAATCCAAAGAAACCAATGTTTTTTTTTCCTCAGCCTAATAATATTAAAGTCTGTTTCCAACTTCTTTCTCAAGAACCGTTCCTTTCAACCATTATAGTATCGAAATATTTAGATAATTTACTCAATAATTTATTTATTCAAGAATAATAAACATATTGACCCTATTTGTATTAAAAACTACAAGTAAATTTAAAATGAAGTGATGGTCTGAAAACTAATTAAATGCCATAAGTTTTGTAAAGTTTATTAGCGTCTCGGAAAAATTTAATAGAAATGGCCAATTACCTACTTACATTTTTTCCAGCATACGGTAGTTATTGCAATACTTTTCATGAGAGTGCATCTAAAAGATCGCTTAAACATTACTGGTAATATTGATATAAGGAAACGAAAAGTTAATCTACATACTTTGTATAATCCCAAAAACTATACAAACTTGGGAGATTCACTGGGCAGTCATATAAAGACAAGGCATTGAAACGGGGTGAAGCTAGTGTCGAAAGAAGTGTAATGGAAGAAAACAAACAAGTGGGCACTAAGCAGAAGCAAAGGTAAAATAACGAAGAAAGACGTTGGGAATTAGGTAAGAGTAGGAAACATGGGAAATAATAAAAAAATTGTACACTAGATGTCAAAGAGATACAAGTAGTAGGACACCACGTGACAGAGGGATAAAAGGTAGAAGAAAGAAGTAGTTGGTAACTAGAAGGCACAGGGATGGATTCAATAGCACCAGATGGAGAAGATGGTGGATTCTTATGCTGAGAAGTATAATATTAATGGTATTTTGAATTCACGAATTTTCCCAGGCAGACGACCCGTTTATTATCATATGGATAACCAGATGTTATTTTATCCATGTTCACTGTACGTCATCATAGCAACCCGGAAAATAAATATGTATACCAGTTTCGGGTGCAAGTTTTGTCAGTCGTAAGTCACCTTTCAGACCTCGTTAACACACGTTTGCCGACTCACCCGGAAGCAACCATCTGCTCCAGTGGCCACTGGACCTCGGGATCTCGTCAGCCGTCTACTTCTCCCCAGGTAAATGCGCATTATTTAAATAACATATATTATTGTCATTCTCGGTATTATCCAGTCCGTTTTCGATATTCCCGTCACTTGAGCTCAACCTGGAAATCTCCATAAGATAAAAGAAATTATCTCCAGTAGGGAGAAAATACACATTTTCGTCTATTGCGCAGTTTTCATTTATTATTTTAATAAATAACAATAATTATTAGCACTTTTAATAGCAGATATAAGAGATTCAATATTAAAAACAAATATGAATTGGAATTAAACTCAAATAGAAGGTTATTTAGATACAGGTTATAAACAAAGATAAACATGGTCGAAAAAGCAGTGTCGCCAACCTGATTTCAACAACTTTATTACATTAGCCATTCATTTTCTACTATTTATAAAATAATTAAGTTGCAATCATTTTCCTTTTTCGCCCTACTTTACTTTTTCGCCCTACTTTACTTTTTCGCCCTACTTTTACTTTTTCTCCCTACTTTTTGAGTTCAGGGATGAAAAGACTTACTTTAGTCCCTCTAAACTAATTCAAAATCATAACTTTTTCTCCCTACTGGAGATAAAAGAAAATATTAGGTACTTAGTCACTAGGTGGCAGAGGGATATAGGGTAAAATTGTATCTTTACTGGAGTACTAACACTGATCGAATTAGTCTTTAAGTTTTAACCAGCAGTTAATTCTACAAAAGAGATGTTTATTATAATTATTATTAATAACGATGTTAAAAAGACCAACAAGTTAAGAATTTATGTTGTTGTAATGTACATGTTTATAATTTCATTTAACAAGAAAATTAAATATTGTTAAAATTACAATATTCTAAATAGTAATCATAAGTTTTTCAATAAATTCAAATCACCATTAAGGTGTCGGAGTAAAGCGGGTTTATAATTTCTTGGTGCTTTGTTAAGCTTTTCCCAATGTAGCTAGAGAGGATGGTTTTAAGAGGTGGTGTCGAGTCTCCGGTGCTAAAGGAAACACAGTTTCTAGGAGTTAACTCTTGAGATTATTAGGGTTCAAGTTTAATTAGTCAACCGCCTGCTAGGTTCAGATTATAAACTTAACAACAAGGCGAAGCATTACCCGAGGCCTCGTAGTCAACTCTTAACTCTCCATACAAAACTCTAAGATCTGACATCTGGATCTCTTTACTCGAGAAAACTTGCTACTCACATTCTAATGTTAATTAAACTTCGACTTACATTATCTTGAAATTATGAAAATTCAAGAGTAGTTTCAAAGAACAAATACGACATTATAGAAGAATGTGAAACTTAGATTTTAATTAATTAAGGGTTTTTTTTTTTAATTGAAACAGGAAAATGTTAAAGTTAACAAAATAAATAACTTTAGAAATCTAATTTCAAGTGGAGGAAGAACTTCAATTCATCGTTTTAATGGTATATTGAAAATGTATGCACTGGAAACCAAAAGAAATCTTTAGGCCTACGTAAATAACAACTTTAAATTGGAAAGTAACATGAAGAAGAAAAAAAAAAAAAACATTTGTTCAGTTACATTAATTCGCACTTGCTTAACTTTTCCCTTTATTTTAAGTTGAGAAGATTGCGACATTAACTTGAGAGTGTTTGCTTAAGGACATCTTGAACAAGCTGTTGCAAATAAATTAAGTCACATAACTTACACGCACACTGGATAGACTATATGGAAGCAAAGTTACTCAAAGGAAGATTAATAATACCTTAGTGCATTGCTCGAATTCTTCACTCACTTAACTGAAGGATGTGTAAAGCTTTATTTTCCTAGACGCGACTCCAGCGATAGACGCTCAAGCGGTAGTCGCCCAGCGACTGCCGCTGAGGACTCCTCGTCTGAGTTTGCATGTTATCATTTTCCTAGCTGAGCGACTCTTATAATTTTGTGCCAGCGACTAACGCTCAGCGACTATCGCTCAGCGTCAATCACTGGAGTCGCGTCTAGGAAAACGTGCTTTAAAGTGTTAAGTCTCTACTATAAAGTTGTAAGCAGTTTTTCGACAACAAAATTCAAAGCTATCAGCGGTGAGCAGCCACACAGATGTCTCAAAAAGCGTTACAATTACAAAGTAAATGTCTAGCTCTACGCTTAATGTCTAAGCATAAATAAGTATCGATAAAATGAGTAAAAGAAAATTTAAATTAACCCAATGATCAGTACTTAAGTAAGTTATGTAGTTTTAACAAACGATTTTAATGACTTACTTTACTGGAAGTAAGTTAGCATAAAAAAGAATGTTTCGAACACCTCTCACTAGCCATTATTTGGTTAATTGACCTAAAGTAAACGAAATAACAAAAGATGTTATTTTTGGATTTCCATAGGATTCAACCATACTCCCAACATCTATATTTGACTGGGATAAAAAAATAGGAGATGAATTAGAAAAGCTGGTGTAAAATGTCGACAGAAAGCTTGAAAAAGGGATGTAAAGGTGAAGGAACCTTTAAGAAGGTTAAAGGTTAAGCCTTTATCTTCAAATCTGTACTTCGATTCTGGATATACCTAAAATCTAGGCCACTGCCATTGATCGAGACAATGCCTTATTTATAAACCAAAATCTGCATTATTTTCAAGTGACATCCAATCTCCTTTTGCCTTAAATTTTGTTTGGAGTTTCCCTGTACCCATATAAAATGTAATACTGATTTAATCGGAATAAATAAAGTTTTGTCTGGATGTCAAAAGGTTTTGATAGCATTGGAAACGGAAACGAAACAGGAAGGTTTCGTTTTTCCACCACAGCAATTCACAGTTAGACAATAAATAAACAATAAGCTTCAAGGATAGCGTTTTGAGGGCATTCTTATGGACCCTTATACTTTCCTGCGTGTGTCCGTCTGTCGCCTGCTCTCAATGCAACACCTTTCGTCCGATTACTTTGAAATTTGGCATATATATGTCTTGTAGCTACCCACATATTTTAAAAATATGGCGACTTAATATTTTTCAAAATAATTCGGGTAGAAAAACTTTTTTTTTTGGACAGCGTGTGGAGTATCATATGAAAGGGTACGTCGCGTCGTGCTAATTTCAAAAATATATCATTTTGGTTATAAGCTTGGATAGGGCTAGCGTAGGCGAGTTTGAAGTGGGTGGGAAAAGTGACCCCCCCCCCCCCCCCCTCTATCTCGCCTACGTGAAGTGTAAAAAATTCCTGAACATTCTTCGACTAAAAGTAAAGATACCACTTTTTGGAAATTTCGAAAAAAAAATAACAAAAAAAAAATACGTGTGGTGTCGCGGGACACCCGGTACGAACGAAGTTCCTTACATTTTTCATTAAATATAAATTACAAAATCACACTGCTAAGTACGTATACATTGCTAACTACATATACATGGCAGAGTTAGAAAAGAGACAAAATTAAAATTAACGAACTGTTTGTACCTAGCAGAGTTAAGGCAAAATTAAAAGAGAATCATTATTTGTATAATTAAAGCAAGCGTCTTACTATAAATATATAGATATTAAATATAAGAAAAAAGTTGATCATGATGAGTTTATAGTGAAAGAGTATGTTTGTTAAAGGAGTTTGGATTGAAGTAGGACTGTTTTCTACCTACCTGGCCAATTAATTTAAAATATATCTCTTCCCTACTCTACAGCTTCTGCTTGTATCGGGGTGAAATTTTACATGATTATATTTTATTTATTTACAAAACAAAGTGACATTTTTTACATATATAACAAAAATAATCAAAACAAGTCAAGTAACAGGCTTCCTTAATAAAACTTTTTCCCGTCTTTTAAAGCTTACGTTTACGCGAGCGGACTTGGGCGGATAACGTTTTCCAACGAACTCAGCCTGGGCATTGGTAAAATGAACATGTGTACCAAATATCATCTAACTAGGTGAGCTTTTACTCAAGTTATCGTCATATGTAGATTTCGTGACGGATTTTGCGTGACGGTGATTTTGTGACAATTATTTTGTGACGGTGATTTTGGTTGTTTTTTTCGGATTCACTCCCGGGCTCCAGAACGTGCCATAAGGAACTTAGTTCCAAAACTACTATATCAGAAGTTTGTTTATATGTTTTGAGAATATCAGACCCATAGGATAGTTCAAAGTAAGCTTTTTAGCATTTTAAAAAACACCATCAATAGGGTACTACTTAAACAATACAGTGTTGCCTACGGACCCTCGCTGTGTGATGACTAGCACACACTTGACCTGTTTATATTAGCTTTAATCCACTACATATTATCAGTATTCATACAGGATTTATAGGCATCTGGAGCTCAGTTGATAAACAATAAGTAATAGATATTTTGTGGAGGCAAAAGCGCAACAGATTTTATTAGTAACAATAAGAAGAGACCAAATGAGAAACAAATGGAAACAGTATTTGTCCAACAAAATTATAATATTTTATTAGAAAACAAAACGTCTTAAAATGGTCAAGAACCAATGATTTGAATTTAAATTAATATTTGAAGAAATATTACAGTAGGATATACAATATGTTAAATATAAATGTTTAATCTCGGAAACTTATAATTTGTTTTCACACCAATTCTCTGTTCAAAAGTAATTTATAAAACAGCTTTGTTGGATTTTATAGAAATTCCTCCCATTCAGCCAATCCCTATAAAATAAAGATACGTTTGCGATAAGTTCAACTTAGTTTTTGGTTATAAGTGGTAGTAGAATAGAACCCAAGGGCAAATAAGTAACTTGAACTGCAAATTGGCATTTGGCAAAACTGCAGGTAGTTTGGGATGAAGCCAGTGAGCCAATTTCCCCATTTTATATCTAACCTATTGTAATTATTTGTTAGAAACAAGTTTTCTTGGAGCATCTAAGAGTTTTAAAAGCTTTATCATATAACTAGCAATCTACATAGTAAATATTACTGAAAAGTATTCAGGAATTAATAGGCAATATTAATTTATTTATTTTAAAATTATTACACAGTATTGTCATGTTTTACATAGTAAATTTAATTTAAATTAAAAAATTTACATTGGGTTAACTATATTGCTTCAAAAAGTTACTAAAGTATAGTCAACAAGGAGAAATTTAGTTTTAATCAAAAACATTGTTTTTGTTATTTATCCAATAAAAAAAGTCGCTTCTCTTCCGGATTTTCCTTATTAAAGGGTGCGCTTCTTTCAACCCCAAGAACCTCCAACAGTCCGTGGGTTGGGTTTAATTCAATTACTACCTCATCAGGACATTATGATTACGTCTTCTGATTTCTATCTTTTTCCTTATCCTAACCTTCCCTTAAAGTCAATTGTTAAGTCCAGTCTCGTCCTACGAGGAGAAAATACATTGGCCCTTAGGGCGTTTTAGAAGAAGAACGGACAGGAAAGTAAATAAGAGAAAAAGTAAAAAATAAGAGTGCGTTTCGTGGCAAAGATGAAACAAGGATTAATCATGGCTGGACCTCTTCTCTCATAAAGGAATTTAATGGAACATGCGAAGGACGAAGTTAAAGAAAAGAAAAACCAACTGAGTGAATCAACTAACAAGGACCACAAGATTAAAGTATAGGAGTAAGAAGGAATGGAAGAGCTTCAGGATGGAATTAGAAGTAGTAGGGCCTACCGTGCAATCCCTCTTCCTTAGATAGGACCAATAGGATTAAATCTTTAGCTGAAGAGATAACCTACACAGTAAACTCTTCAACTAATCCAAAGACGGCATCTCCACGAACCTTGAACATTAATGGAGATCATCCATCTTGTTGAAGAAATACAGTCCTACAAGGAAGACAACTTTTTTAACAGGCCTAATAAAAATAAATTAAACAAGTAATATAACATATGATCTAGTAATAACATTGAATTTGAGTATACATTTTTTATATAAGCTCTATTGATCAGTTTACATTCTAAGTAGATGTTTGCAAAAACTATTTGTTTGTTGTTTATAATTATGATACTGGTTCTTTCCATGCCAATTTCCTGAATCTTTCTTATCTTTCTATATAATTAAAAAAAAATTATGAAAACAAACAAATCCAGTGAGAACGATATATACTAAACTGTGAGTTAAACAAGGTTAGGGATATCTCAAATCGAAGTCGAAATAAAAACAGAGGGACGCTATTATTGTTTTCGCACTGAAATAAGTTATATTGGGCTCATTATTTGTAAAAAAGGTTACATCGCTTAATACATTTTATTAATATGATATATACCTACATATACCAACAAATTTAATTAATATTCGTTTTATATTAGTAAAATTTAAATATATGTCAAAAAGTTATAGAATCCATCCCATGGGTACTCGCTTAAGAGCATTTTGCTTACATGCGATTATTATCATTTTGAGTTTTTATCAAAAAATTAGATATTAATTAGCAAATCTTAGATGGAACTCGAAGATCAAAAATTCTCATTTCTAATAATACATATTAGATACACACCTATTTTTTATTTTATTTAAATAAACCTATAACTTAGGGTTTATTCCGATTAAAAGTGCATGTTTTAAATCGACGAAGAGGGTACGCAACTGCGCATAGCAGCCCCCCAAGCAGTGAAACCGCCAAGCGCTGCCGGCTTCCCTTGTGGACGATTGAAGCGTATTTAATAAAAAACAGCACAGTATAGCTATTGATAATAACGATGGCCTAGACCTTTATAGTAGATAATCATAAAGGGCTATTAACAATGCGGTTTTTTCTACAATAACTAATCAATTTTAAACTTTTACCAACATTTAAACTTTATGCCACTACACCTGAAGTATTCTGGTTGCTAGTTTTATATTATATGTTTATTTATATTATTATTGATATTTTACTCTGGTTGATGTTATTGTCCTTATTAGTTATTACGTATTAAGAGACGTACATAGTTCACCGCTTCCCACTTTGTCACTTAAACCTTGGCATTTAGGCATTTGCAAACAGTTAAGCTGTCATGTTCAGGTGCACTATGACCGCCCCAATAAGTTATCACTATTCCACCCTCCCGTCGAGCCACGAAAAAGCGAAAAGCTGTGCACTATTTAAGTACCTTCACGTTGGAATAATTCTTGTTGTGTTTAACACGAATATAACTTATTTTATCTACGATTGATACGAAATATAAACATTATATCTCTGTTTAGATGCGTAGAAAGTGATTATTTACATACTTGTATTCATTGCACATGCGCGTCTCATAGTTCTGAAGAATTCCTCTTCTTTACCACGCTAGCGCGGTAAAGAAGAGGAATTCTTCAGCTTTACGCACGATTAGCGAGTTTGTTTACATTTAACAAAACTAATTTGCAATTCTTTTATTAAAGTAACTGCTTATATCGAGTTTTTAGTGAAAAACAATGAATGAATCAGTGGCTTTGACGAAAATGTAGAGAATAATACTCCTCCAGAAATAATTAATTCGGCAAAAAATACAACTCAAGATTAATGCCATCTTTATCAAGAGAAGAGATACGAACTTACATACAGCAAGTTTATTTTTTTCTGTATTTATTATTTAAATCTAATAATCGTAGATAAAGTACGGTACGCAACTCGTGCGAAAACGGCATTTTGCATTGCTCGTGTGGTTTTACTACCCTCTGTCGCTCGGGTGCAAACTCCACACTCGCATGCAAAATACTACTTTCCGCACTCGACGCGTAATGTACTATTAATTTTTAAATAAGTGCAATGAAGAAAAAACTATTTATTATATATTCACAAACGGGGTATGTAATAAACTTCATATATCTTATTAAGACTTTTCAGATCATACAAATAAATCAAAATACATTTTGGATTTGACAAACAACAAAAAATAATAAATCTGAGTGACATGACCAGTGATAGTCATATCAATACATATAGACACAAAAAATGACTTTTAAATGACGTCTTGTCATTCAAAAATCTAAGGAAAAAATGCTATAACTATATGATTCAGAATATTTCGGTTCTAAATTTTAGTGTTTCGTGAGCTAAATTCGCAAATAGAACGCGATACCGTAAGAGGATTTACATTTTAACACCTATTATTTTGATAAGCAGTTTACTGATGAATATTATCACTAGTGTACGTAACACAGATGATTTTCCTTTGTCTAAAACAGGGGTCTTCACCCTTCTTGGTTAAATGGCCGATCATCTGGATATGATGGTCCAAAGCGGGCCGGCTAAAGTAAGCAACACTAAAAATCGTGTTGATATTTTTTAATGGTCAAAATAGCATCTGATTATAGAAAATTTATAACTTTGCATGGTTCAAATTTATTTGTTAATTCTTTTGCGACTCTATATTAGGTTGGAGGCCCCTTGACTAAAGATCTGTTAGGAACAAAGGAACATCATCCCTACTGCATAAGTGTTAATTACCTGCCTTTTGTTTATATTGCCATAAATGACGTTGTTATCATGTTCTTTTCCAGTTTTATGTTAATTAGTTTATCTATCCTAATTGCTGTCTAGTGGCTGTTTGAATTTGAATGAACATAAATAATTAAATTATATGACTAATATCATTTGCAAATTTCGTTTTTGTATAAATAATTGTTGCATAATGAATGTTGAATCATTTAAAAATACATACAATCGTAATAGGACACTAACTGTAATTTAAACTGATACAAACCGAAATGAAGTAACATCGGGTTACAACGAATAATATGCTGGATTGAAGGATGATATTAAACCAAGCCGCAAAATCAAAGCAACAAAATTTCCCTTTATCAAAAAAAAAAAAAAAAAAAAAAAAAAAAAAGTCTTTCCCAAAAAAAGTCAATCCACAAAGAAACCTAATCGTGAAAAAAGGGACACGTTCCAGGCCCTCTCCCAAAATAGTCAGCCTAACAAAGTAGTGATAGCTACTTCTTGGCTAAGTCTGCTCTTTTTTTAGTATATAACCTTACTTTACCCCATCTTTTCTTTTTATTGCTTAACACTTGGCCAGTTTCTGAATGAGGCATTAAATAAACTTGCCCGCAATGTAGATATCACTACCTTAATATGATTTTTTTTGGGTTAGGGTCCTGAACTTTTTCCTTTTCTTCTAAGTTCTCTCTTTCCCATAACTCACGTAACTCTTATGTGATAACACATGATACTGCTGTTCAGAACGTTGCCTCATTCAGAAACGTGCCGAGTGTTAAGCAATAAAAAGAAAAGATCAGTTTTGCTCATGAAAGTAGGAGTGAAGTAAGGTTATATACTAAAAAAGAGCAGACTTGACACAGAAGTAGCTATCACTACTTTGATAGGCTGACTATTTTGGGAGAAGGTCTGGAGCTTGGCCCTTTTTTCACGGTTAGGTTTTTTTTTGGATATCAGAACTAAAGTCCATTCTTTAAACCTTATTATGGAGTTCTACAAAAAGAACATTAGAACCTTAAGAAAACTATATCATTCCTATTTTCTAGCTTTAGCAAGGGCTTCTTCTTTGATTTTTACGAGGCACAGGATAGATTAGAAATTTGTAAATGTATAAAGATTATGCAGGCACAAAAAAGTAAGGAAATGGATATTTTTACACACACAAAGAAACTGACTGAAAAACTGACATCAGATTAATTGTCAAAACAATAACCGACTGGAAGGATTAGTATGCAATACAAATCGGTACAAAAATGAAAAATTTCACCTTTTTGGATTTTTCCTATCAGTTTCTACAAGTGTACCAAATTTCAAGTTTCTATCTATTCTGGAAGTCGCTTATAATTTTGATGATGAGTGAGTAAGTCAGTCAGTCAGTAACAAAAATGCAAACTTTAAAACTCTCCCCTGTTCTAAAAGCTGAATATTACGGGCTAAACTTTTTATAGTGTCCTAAGCTACTTAGGCCTAATCTATGTTTCAAATTTCAAAAGCCCATCGTAAGAAAAAGCAGAGATATGAGGGTGAGAAACACTGGGTGAAATGGTTCAAGTAAAGATACACACAGCATGCTTACTTGAACTTGGCCTAGCGCACTGCCGTGCGCTCAGATTTAATTTTGGGTGGGTTTAATATAATACTATATACAATGTTGTTTAACATTTTTTTGTGTGGGTTTAATATCATACTCGAACCCTATTGTATAAATTAGAAACTGCTAATAGTCCAATTAAGGCTACTGCTAATGCTAAAAAATGTGCTATGCAAAAATTATGCTACTGATGATAAAGAAAAGACTAGATTGGGATTAGGTAATAAGCACTCGTCTACAGTGATCCCCCCGGACTAATCAGACATAACTTATATTAGCTACGTTTATATGGTGTATTGAAAACTATCTCTACGGTTACTGATTTTAACTGATGTCTGTTTATATGACCTAATTGAGTTGGTATTTTAAAATATTTGGATTCAGTTCTGACGACATTATGAACCAGCTGATTTTGACACGTGATGCATGTGAAAGAAGATGATGCTTATACGGTCGAGGAGAGAAAATGAAACTGCGCATGCCCTAATACGATATCAATGCAGAAAGGTGTTTATAGATTTGGTGTATTTACCTTGAGATGGACTAAATTTAATACGGAGCGTTTGCATGAAAAGATACCGTATCAGATCATTTTCAATACACCATGTAAACGTTGCTATTAGTAGCTTTTAAATCTCAATAAGGTATTTGACATTCTTTGATGAGCATTTGTTTCCAGGTTTGTTTTGGGAAAATATTTTCGGGTTTAAATGTAAAACATAAATTAAGAAAATGGACACACAAAGTTTTCACGTTTCAGAGTTATTGATGGATGCGGCGTTGGAAAAACAATTTAAATTTACAACTCAACAGGTAAAACAAAATCCATTTTATTATATTTTCTAAATAAAATATTTTGGGAAAAAAGTTTAAAATTTGAGATGATTTTTGATTATGCGACAATATGGGATGATAAAAATAATACTTAGGTGGAAACGAGGGGTACAATTTTATACATTATATTATAAGAGTGAGTATGGCATAAAGTCTACTCTAAAGACTTAGAATACATTTACACATCAGTCGTAAAAGATTCAGCTGGCAAGTTTACACATTAGCCCTACAAGATACAGTTAGGCATGTTTACACATTAGTCGCACAAGATTCGAAAGATTTATGCCACCTCAAGTAGAGTTGAATATAAAAGTAAGGCGTTAGTGTTAACGATAGACAGCCGGAAACTTTAAATCAAACGACACAAACTATGTCAGGTCCCACTTTCGTGTTATCAGCAAACCACATGTGTGGATCACAATACGCGAATTGTTCGTACAAAAAACTCTCCTCAGTCTCCTCCATTCACGCACCTCCGTTCTCAACTCTGTATGAAAAGCGCATACGAACAAGTGATTGTAGTTCTAAATTTTTATAATTTGGTATTAAATGATGTTCTTTGTAGGGCACTCAATTCATCAATTTTATGTCTTTCTCTACGTTTGTTCCTTTGTGATGAAAATACCAAAGAAACAAGAAAACACTCTTGTATCAATCAATAATAAAATCCTTTAGTCTTAACCCAAGACCATCAAGACCATCATTCTAGTACTTGGAAGCGTAACAGTACTAAAACCTATCGTTAAGCGGTAGTCACCAGAAGACAAAAAGCTTTGCTTGATACCTATGTTTTGCCAACAGAAGCCTATGGAACATCATGTTTCCAAGTCTTCCCATTTATTGAAATTATTGAACGATGAGAAATTCCATTTTAGCTGTCTATAACGAATAATTTTTGCTATTACATACAATTATATCAAATGAAATAGCATTATGTTTTTAAAGAATTTAAATTTAATTTTTAAAGAATTGTAATGAAAAACAATCCTGATGAATCAATCAATATTCTCCGTGAAAAAAGGAAAATGTACAACCCAAAAAACCTAACAGTATTAAAATTTCATCTGGTAATCATTTTTAAATTTGGAAATGAATTTCCATTTCTATACATTTTTTTACCTTGTATACCTTTTTAAAATTTGGAAATTAATTTCAGGCTGTTAATTACATTCTACCTAAATTGTCTGGCCATCCAAAAAGGCGAGAATCTGTGATTAAAAGTGCAATTAAAAGAGGTTTGAAAGAAGAGCTTTATCTGGAGAGTGGTGGTCGATATCATCTTGCGCTGCCTCCTGTCGACTTTATTCAAGACAGTCAACAAAATATCAGGTCATTATTTCGTTTCTCTCCTCTGCATTTCCTTCGCTGATTTTAAATCCAGAATTAATTAAGATATATTTTCGGAAAGGAATTATGCAGAGAATAGTTTTATGTCTTAAAAAAAAAAGTGATAAATATGTATGTACATAGAATCTTTAACTTAAGCTAAATTTATCCATAATCAATCAATGGCAATGATGGGATTATCAATATGATCTTCCAAACCTGTTGTTTATAGTCCAGGAGATAGCGTGCAAAAAAAGTCTGTCTAACATCAAGCTAGAATTTTGAGTATAAGTAAATGTTTTGGTGCCTTTTAAGAATATTTGGCCAACTAAGTTCGTCTGCGGGACATAGCCAGGCAAAAGGCATTTGAAAAAAACAAACCGGTGGAGAGCGGCAATGTCTCACCCTTTTTGGTGGACAATGCGATTTTCATGATCCTGAGTACTAACTTAGTTAGTAGACTAAAAATCAAGTTGATGGTAGTTCGTCACTTAATAGGTTAGTTAGTCAAATATTACTCCAGGTCAAAGAGGTCTCATATTAAGTGACCGACTAATATCAACTTGATGTTTGGTCTCCTAACTAAGTTAGTACTGAGGACCATGAAAATCGCATTGTCCACCAAAAAGGGCGGGACATGGCCGCTCTCCACCGGTTTGTTTTTTTCAAATGCCTATTGCCAAGCTATGTCCCGCAGACGAACTTAGCCGACCACATATTCTTAAAAGGCACCACATTTACTTATATACAAAATTCTAGCTTGATGTTAGTCAGACACTTTTTTGCACGCTATCTCCTGGACTATTAGTAAAAACAATTTTACTTTCTTGACTAACCCTGTTTTTATTGATATTCCAAAACAGGAACCAACTTGATCTATGTAATAGCTATTGGCGTAAGAATATTTTTAAGAAGAGAAAGATTTGTCTCTTAACCACAATTCAAATGCATTTAACATTATCGAATGCGTGGTGATATTTTATGTATAATTCTATCAATAAAAATGTAATCCTATCCTTTTAACCAAAGCTATCAAAACTAGAACGGCCCAATGGAAGTATTGGCATTTATTTTCCATAAATGATTCCTTTTACTACCGCAACAAACCTAAACTTGCACTACATTCATTTCTTGCAAGTGGTTATCTAGTAATGGGTACATTTTTTTGGTAAATGGACGTATCACAAAAACAAAATCTTAGCGATACCACCCTCAAAAGAGTAAACTTCCAAAAAACAAACAACTTAAAATTAAACATTTGCTTGCAAATCACCATTGGAAAGTTTGAAACTTGATAGTTTAGGTTAGTGTGCCTCAACTATTAACAGCACAAGGGAGATCAGCATACTGGGTAAAGAGCGCAATCGCAATTCCACTGGCAGTCCCCTGCGTCTTGCAATAGTATAATGTTACGTTCTCCAAGTGATAAATAAGGTGATAAAAAAAATGCAATTGGATATTTTCAGATGTAAAAAGGGTAATGGCTGGGATATGTCAGAATTAATTGTCTGGAAAAATACTGACAGCAAACAAATGCCTAAAAAGAAGCCGTCTACAAAAAAAATCCCCACACGCATCGAGGAAAAGAAAACCACCAGACATCCGAAAGGTAAGAAAACCAACAAAACGAAAAACTCAAAGAAAACAAAAGTAGAAATGGCAAATATTTCGAAAACGAAAATCGCACAGACTTCTAAAAGACGATCACGACCAAGAATCAGAACAAACAAGAAGCCTAAAAGATCAAATTTATCAAACTCAATATTATCAAACGAAGAGCTCAATGATCTATCCAATTGCATGATTTCAATTCACAGTTTAGACAAAATGAGCGAAGTAAATAGTTCAATTCATTCAAACGAGGATTTAGATGAATCTTCAGGTAAAAATCACATGGAAAGATGCTTCTCTAACGAAGCAAGTTCTTCAAAGAAATACAAAGTAGAAATAAAACAAAGTGAAGCCAGCATAGAAGAAGGTATGTCCTACGAAGAGACAAACAACACTGATTGCAATAGACCTCACTCTGTCAATAACTTTACATCCTTTTTTAAATAAAACAAACGTTGGTTGTTCTAAATTATTTTAAAAGCATACACTTTTTTTGTACACGTACAGCCTTCTATATGAAAGTGTTTCTTAAGAAATAGAAGTAAAAACTTTAAAAGAGCTTAATTATGATAAAGTTCTGCATGAAAGTTAATCCCTTTGACTTTTGAACAACACCGAAAATATTAATTTATTTTATTGGAGAAAGTATCATCTTGAAGGTTCTAAAGTTTGGTGACTTGCTCTTTTCGTTGGAAATATATTCAGAAATATAAACAATTTCCGTACCTAGATAATATTACCAGAAAATCATAGTAACTTTAAAAAGACGTGATATTATTATTATAACTCATCTCGCAATAATGATAGAAACATAGTATATCATATAAATTAAAAGGATATAGCAATATATTTTTAAGTTTTTCAGAGAGAATCACTTATAACTATAACTAGAGAGGTGATAGAAAATAACAACAATATTGTCACCACAATTTTATATTTACGAAGGCCGTTCGGAAAGTAACCTCCGATTGGCCACTGTGTGCGAAGTAGTGGAAATAGCAGCGCCATTGTTGCACTGACATATGCGGCAGGCCAGTCTGCATTAAGCGGTGGTCAAGCGAAGGTCGTATGAGCGCTAGTTTAATTTTTATAGCATCTTGAAATGTGCGCTCAAAAAAAAAAAACCGCCAAATGAGGAGTGCGAGTTTTGTGGTTCTTGGTAAAACTTTTTGGTACCCATCAAGCACAGAACTTCCGGTAACCTAACCTCTCTCTCACTATCTCGTATAACACAGTCCTACAAATCTGTGGAAATTCATTAGACAGCTCCGAAATTGAGAAACGTCGATTGTCACGAACTTTTTCATCAATTTTCTGAACGAGTTCATCTGTGTGTCTAATGATGGCCTACCACTTCTCTCTTCATCATGAAGGATTTTCGTCCACTTTTAAATAAACGAACCATTCACGCAAACCTCCTTCACGTGTTATGAGGTCCATACACGGCACAAAGTTCTGAATAGCAGCTGCCGTATATAGTTTTACCGCACTTCGCATTTGGCGCGGAGTTTTTTTTTGGAATGCACATTTCAAGATGCTATAAAAACTAAACTAGCGCTCCTAAGACATTCAGTTGACCACGGCTTGATGCAGACTGACCTGCCAAGTACGTCAGTGCAACAATGGCACAGCTACTCACACTACGGCCCTCGAATTATTATATTATTAACAAACGCGTTTCAACATTTACCAAAAAACTTCAGTGTTAGGTGTTAGAATAGTAAGAGTAAATATATATAATATTCTTCTAGCTACATTTAAAAGCTTTTATGACAAACTAACAGTACAAAGTTGGGGTAGACTAGGGCTATAGAAGGATTAAGGAACCAAAGGTAAGAGATATCTAGACAAGATCCAAGGCGGATCCATTTATAGTGTACCAATCATTTACAGATTACTTTAAAAAACATAAACCTCCTTCATTATCACAGATCTTTTAAAACATATTAACACAAAACAGTCATTATAACATACGCAAAACAAATTTAATAACATACGCAAAACAAATTTATTAACAGCCAAAAACTGTTACCATGTTTTTTAAATTTTTCGTTTTTTGGCTGTTATTAAATTTGTTTTGCGTATGTTATAATTACTGTTTTGTGTTAATATGTTTTAAAAGATCTGTGATAATAAAGGAGGTTCGTGTTTTTTTAAATTTTAAGATTTGCCATTCATATTTGTAATATTTTTAATATGTTTACACCGTTTTTTTCGAGAAGAATAGAGATGACGGGTAAAAGATGACGTTTGTATCAGAGAAATGTAAGACAGAGAACAATAAGTTCTGACATGTACACAAAATATGACTTAACTCTAGGAGTTTTAGCTCCATCGATGTAAAGGCTCGATAATGACCGGATAGGTCGAAACGTCGCCACCTAAGTAAGTGTTTATTTTTTAATTTTTACCCTTAAGGGGATCCAGTTATACATATACATTAGAATTAAGAAAGGGTACTACCAATACCATCACAATTATTGCTAGAAGTTTACATTTTAGGTGCTTCTTAAATACTAAAGAGTGATAGACATTTTCAAAACAATAATCAAGGAAGTATTAAAGTACGTACAGGATTGAATGGAATACATCTAATTACCTACTTATTCCGTCTAATTAATGGATACCTAAAAAAAAAAACTTAGGTTTTCATTAAAACACTAATTCAATAAAAACTGACACTATTATTTTAAAATCAAAACTCGTAAAGAAAAGTGTTGATTCTTCATATTTATTTTCTTCCATATGTTATTATCAAAGTTCTTTACTGACACAAATCAGGTTGACCTCTCAGTCTGTGCAACTAATAACGGAAATTCATACAGGTATACCTGCATAGTATAACTACTGTTGTATGTACTTGGAAATTTAGGAAGGGATTGTGACTCACAATTCCTTTAACCTAAATTGTCCATACTGCTGTATGTATGTATATGGAAAGTTAGGTTAAAGGTCCCTTCCTATATTTCCAAGTGCTTACAACAGTAGTGATACTATGCAGGTATACCTGTATGAATTTCCGTCATTAGTTGCCAAGGATGAGAGGTTAAGCTTGAAGCTTGATTCCCCGCAGGGAAGAACTTACTTTTATTGCATATTTAGAAATTGTTCAATAATAATAAAATTACTTTAAATGGAACAATGGGAAAATGGGAAACTGGACGAAGTAATTATGCTCATAATAATTAATAACTAAAGGAAGATTTATTAAATGATTCTTATGTTACAATATTTAAAAGTAATATTATTTAATAAATTAATGTTGTTCAACAAATATTATAAATATCAGGAGTTAATTGAGAAAAGGTGATACTGTTAGTTGTGTATTTAAAGTCCTATATAAAAATCTCCTCTTCACTTACTTTAATGTTTTCTTGCAGCTTCTTGCTCATTATCGTCTCGTTAAATCTCGAGTTGCAACTCTCTACAACGCCTTTAAACAAGATAATCAACTTGAAAGTGTTTTTCTTTGACACACCAGTCATAAATAATTTCCTCTTGAAATGTTAATTAAAACACTGAGGCTCCTTTTTCCCTTTTTCAAAACCACTTCTAATTTAAATAAAATGTAAGCAGGTTATGAACGTTTGATGCCTCACTTAAAAAAAAAAAATCTATTCATACCATCTTTCTTTATTTTACCACTTCTGACTTAACTTCATATGATAAAATAACTAAATATTCATAAGTGAAAAGAAGGAGTTGGAATAATATGTAGAGAGAATATGTTAATATGAAACTTTTAAGGGAATGTGTGATGTATGAAGACATGCAATGGAATCCGTAATTTAACAAATTTATTTGAATGTGACAGTATTTCTCTCACAAATAAATTTGTTAATAAGTTAGTTTCACCGAGATAACATGAAAATTATTCATATTGTATAGAAACACGAAAGCTACCTCGTAATCACATTAGTCTATAGAACCCCTCAATAATATGTTGTACTAGCAAGTGCATTACATTTTGTTGGTGCCTGATGTCTTCCTTTAATTTTAAGCCACTTCAAGCAATGCAGATTAAAAGATGATTTTTCACAAGTCCACCAAAAATAACTGATATGAACCCAACTAAATATTTCTTATCTATCCTACTTTACCTACAAACCTACTGATTTTTTTAATGCCCACCGAACAACATCCGATTCTTTTCATCAAATTAAAGAGACATCTAATGCAGTGGTTCTTAACCGGGGGGCCGCGGCCCCCCAGGGGGCCTCGAAAGGTAGTTAGGTACTAGGTATATTATATTTGCAGATTTTAAGGGGCCCGTGGTAATCAAAAGATTAAGAACCACTGATCTAATGGGTTAAAAAATGGATTTGATATTGGAAAGTTTATAATAGTGAAGTAGATTAATCATATTATTTTTGTAACTCTTCCGATAGTTGAATGGTTTCATAAAACAAAACGAAAAAACTATTAAAATTACACATTTCAGGATTTTTCAGTTAGTTAACTATCAAAACCGTTTAAATCAAAGAATTAAAAAAAATGAGAATGGGAGTCCATATTCAACGCTAATAAAGCTTTGCACTTTACACGACTCGCTTTAACTAATTTGCGATTCAGATAGAAAGTAATCCAAGATCCCGTTAGAAGCAAAATGAAATGAGGGTCAATAGAGTTAGAAGCCTTGTTTATAGGGCTCTTGTGTACATACGAGAGCCTTCAAGCAAGTTTGTACAGTCTCGTTGAAAGCAAATATGAAACTTTGTTTGTTTTAAACAGGTTAAAATGTGTATTATTTGTTAATTTTAAGGTAACAGGATCCTCGTGTAATGGAAGCAAACAAAACATTTATAGCTTCTCGTCATTCTAATTGGAATCACTTTCCTCCTTTACTAATATCACGACTAAAATGCCTTTCTCCGCCGACAAGTGCTGATTATTTAAATTTTCAATTATTTGTAATTATACTGAAATTCAAGCATTTAGCTAGACTTTCAATTATAAAATCTAGCATATACTTCTGCCTACGTTAACTTAACAGCTGACAACACCTTCATGGGAGCCAGCGTGGCCGAGGGACTCTAGGCGCCCACCCAGCTATCAATTAGTTGAGGCGACTCGAATTCATGGGTTCGATCCCGTTTCATGATACTCTGAATTGCATCTATGAATCGCGGACACCCCCTATGGGACACTCTTCCCCCACGCTTTGATGTTGTGGGTTCGATCCGTGTCATGATGATGTGATTAGTATCTACGAATCGAGGGCGGACCAGGGCGAGGGACACCCCCTATGGGGCACTCTTCCCCTAGACTTTGACGCACGCTCATATAGCTCATTAATGACTACACCATACTCGCTTCAGCGGTACAATGTACAAATGTATGATGTGTGAAGTAGCTGGAACTCTCCACCACGGGGCTAGTAAAAGTGGCCTAAAAGTTCGAACAAGCGGTTCGTCCTACCCGTCTAGTAGGAAGTACTAGATAACTACTACTACTAACCCACTCCACACTAGAAATTCAGAAATTCGATTCGCGTATGGATTTAAAAAGGAATCAAGATTCAGTCGCTTAGCGGATTCTTATCCCCACCCCTGCTCCTACTCGGCGACTCTTTTAATTAAAAGTAAAATGACAGCAACCAAGTTGAGTGCAAAATAATTCGTAATCTATAATGGGAATGAGCCCATACAGTACATTGTAACAACCGCCACTTGATTCTAAAAAGAATAGAGGAAACCGACTATGCCTAGCGGCTGGATTTTAGAATCTCGTAAGAATTGCCTACCGGAATCGTATTCTGATTTACTAAACTCTTTGTTTGTTTAGAATCATTCATTCACGAATAGGATTCCGGAATCTCAAGTGTGAATGAGACCTTAGGGATCAGTTAAGGGTGGAGAGATCAGCAAATTAACAAATCTGTAATGCGATTATTAAAGTAATATATTGTTGTTTTATTTATGCAGGGTTAACATAATTATGTTTTACTTATGCAGGATTAACCTACTTATGTTTTACTTATGCAGGATTAACCTACTTATTTTTTACTTATGCAGGATTAACCTACTTATGTTTTACTTATGCAGGATTAACCTACTTATGTTTTACTTATGCAGGATTAACCAAATTATGTTTTACTTATGTAGGATTAACCTACTTATGTTTTACTTATGTTGGCCTTTTGGATTATATTTTGAGTTGATTACAAAATGACAATTACCCAAAAGGGAGAGCATGAAATATATATATGGAAGTCTAACTTAAAAGAATTGTCGTTAATTTATGTTTTTAGACGTTCTTTCAAAATGCATGTTTTCAAAACGCTTGAACAAATTTGGAAAAACAATTGTCTGATATAACTCGTACTACACTTCATCATATACGAGTGCATAAATACTTGGTTCAGTGTTTTCCATTTATTTGTTTCGACTTTTCGTATTTACATTTGATTATGATTTATAATTTATGAAAATTGTAATCAAACATTAACATAAAAACTAATTCCTTCCGGGCAGGGAATTAAACCCGGCCTTTGCATTTTCCATTTACAGCTATTTTCTGAGTAAGTATATATTCCCTTGTAAAGGACTTAGATTCATATTTAAATGAAATACTTCACTTAAATATAATTTCACCTCGGGATATATATTATTTCCAGAACATGTATGACAACTTTCATCGAAATCGGACCCGTATTTTAGGCTCTAAGCGTTTGCACAGACAATGCAACAGAAATTTAAAAAAAACAACTTCTTTTGGACTCAAGGGACTTCAAAAAGTGTAAATTCAAAATAAGAGAAAGTAAAAAATAAGTCAAGGATTGTTTTATTCTCATATCTTAATTACGACAAGTATTAAGTACAGCACAGGATATCCCACAATAATTACTATGTATATTAGGTATAAACTCCTAAATAGGTATCAGAAGAAAATATTGTGTTAATAGGTTCTGGTTAAGTTTAAACTAAAATTAATCAAAAGATGGAAAAATGAAAATGTGGAATCTTTCAACCGGATAAAAATATGAAATATTTATTATTTTTATAATAATTGATGACATTAAAGAGTCTATAATCAACTTGGTTATTAAGATGTTTTTAATAAGTAAAACTATAAATTTTGAGTTAGAAAAGACTTTACTTTCATAACTTGACATTGAAACAATATTTCAGAGGCTGGAGTAATTAATTACTCCTCTTACGATGGGATAAATTTTCAACGAGCAGAAAACCCTCCGTTACTTTTCTTTTCAAATGATGGATGATGGCTGGCAATAAATCTTGCCAAGGGTTTTTAAAAAGCGTTGAAAATTAAAACTATTAACATTTGGTCGGCGAGAAATTTCATCAAGGTTTAAAGAGGCCGGATTAGGGAATCTGGCGGTTTTCAGTTGAAGACAGTCATTACGAGGGACCTCGGTTTTTACAAGAGAGACGGTTTATCATTTAGAGAAAACAAGAGATATAGCTCGAGAATTAGTTGTCAGAATTCATTAAGCAGAAACAGACATGAAGGATTAACTGGGGCAAAACATCGGAAGGTTTCTTGCTCCAAAGCAGTATAACGAGGCCAAATAAGGTTATACAGGAGTCAAGGGTTTATTTCTGAAACCTAAGAGTAACCTTCCTGCGGCTATGTGATATTCGAAGGGGAGAGGTCTACAAATGAGCGGCTTTTTGTCAACAGTGCTTCCGAGTACGGTAAGCATTAGGAAGGTCTGGCCAGATCCACTGCTTGAGACCGCCAAATAGTAGTAGGTACCACTTGGAATCAAATGGAGGTCGAAAGAGCACCGGAATGGAGTGTCCTCTCCGGCAACCGCATCACTCTCCGGACTCTTTTATACTACCCCTATACTAACTCAACCCTGCCCGATTCCTTCCTCAAGAGAAACCTGATAAAAACCTACCTTTACCCCTAACCTTTTTTACACCCTAAGGACTCAGGGCTTTCCAACCTGCCTCCAGTTAGCTGTGAAGCGAGAAAATCACATCGTGACAAAGTGGAAATGTTCTGATTATGTCCTACTATTTTTTAACCTTGAGTCTTTTGCTTTCCGATTTCTTTCTGTTCTTTATCTTCATATCCTTTTTTTAACAAGGACTAGAGAATGATTTAGAATTTCTCCAGCCGGATCTGCATCGGTGGAATAATACATCAGTGACTTTTATCGACTTAAAGTCAAGTTTTTCAACGGATCAAAAAGCCACCTAGAAAGAGAACGAACCTTTTTTTAAATTCGGATTCAAACCAATCTAAAATATCAGATCTTCCATCTTTTACTACGACACCAATTTTCTTCAATCTTTAACGTCAATTATTTCAAAATCAAAATTAAAGGTGATTTTTTTGGGATTTAACTAAAAATGTTTAAAGAGAACTATGAAATAGTTAAATTCATTCTTTTCTCTCTGTCACACGCGTTAGTTGTTGACTTAAAAATCGATTCTAGATTCTAGATTCTTCTTTGCTCGTTTCAGTTTGGTCGTTAAAAGTAATAAAAAATCATACATTTTAAAAAATATTTCTATAAACCTACTTAAACTGTAATAAAATATAAAATAGACTATTTAATAATTACGTAAGTTGAAGTCAAAATTCACTAATTATTACAACGGATTAACAAAAACTGTTGATTGAAAATTAAAACACGATTATTGAAACTATAAGCAAGATAATAAAATTTAATAATTAACAATTAGTCGATTGAATTCATTAGTCTGGTATTTATACATTGTTTTAAAAAATATTTTTATTTATACAATTTTTACTTTATAACCAACACTCTTATTCTCTGGTGATAATACAGCTTCAAAACCTATAGTCCAGGAGATAGCGTGCAAAAAATGTGTCTGACTAACGTCAAAAAGTGTTTGAAAGACGTCTGTTATTTTTAACAACTTGCCGAACCACATATTCTTGCGAGGACAACAAAACCTCATAATACACACAATTCTAGCTAGACGTTGGTCAGTAATTTTAATTTATTCAAGCAATCTTCTGGACTATGTCCTAAATGAAAATCTCAAAGATAAATAAAAATTTAAAAGTCTTAACTTTTATCTTGTATGTATTTCTTCACCACAATTACTATTGTTATTAGAAAATAGAGAGTAAGAAAGAATAGAAATAAATAATGCCTCATCGCACCGAAATATCATGAAGACGCCTAAGAATTCTTGGGTTCCGCTGCAAAAATTCAAGAGACTCCAGGGCTCCTAAAAACTAGTAGAATTTATTGGCTGAATTATAACCCACACGAGGTGCAGGAAAAGAAAATATGCCTCCACCAACTACTTCTAAGAGATAATCCTTCTTGCAACTCGGCTACGAAGAACATTCTCAGGAGTAAACTAATAAAACATTTTAGGGGAAAGGTTGATTCCCAGGTTAGCAAACACGGGGGAAAAGGATTGATTAGCACGTGCCAAGCTCTTTCCTTGGAGAGCAAACACACGTGTTTCATTAATGTGATCATGCGCTGTACAGTGGTGCAAGTCTTCGGTTTAATATAGGAAGGTACGTCAACACGTTGTACGTGTTTACTAGGCTCCTTCACACGCGCTTCTTTTACCTTATCAAATCTATACACTGTTATTGCAAATATATATCAAGTAATACATAACCAATCTCTCATTGATCAAGTCTATATTGCATTATTACTTTCTGTTTAATAACAATCAGAAATTCAAGATGGGAGTCACAGGTAATTGCTTTATTTCCGTCTCAAGCAGCGGTTAATATTTAAAGGTACAAGTTGGTTGTATCGGAGCATCTTGTAATATCTAATGGTAACATATAATAAGGAGTCGCATGAGTTTGGAATGTCATAAGCTTCTAAGAAAATCTTAGATGCTTTGAAACACATAGATATGTAGATTGACAAAGTATCATCACTCAGGTTAATTTCATTAATACATTCTCTCAGCTCCAAGAGAACCAAAGTTCTTATTAAAGTTGGCTATTTATTGATCCAACAAACAGCAATATTATAGAATGCAAGAGCAATAATAATATCATAAACTACAGTAGCAATAATAATAGTTCACACTGTTAATTTATTGTTTCATTGTTCTTTTATTAGTCATTCTTCATCAAGTATGCAGTATAGTATGCATGTATTATCATTTTGACAAAATTCAGATTTGGAGAAGTGGGATCTATAAAAGGATTAGACAGAGTACATTATTATAACAGAAAAGATTTTTATCTACGATTGATACGAAATATAAACTCTGTATCTCTGTTTAGACGCGTAGAAAGTGATTCTTTACGAACTTGTATTCATTGCGCATGCGTGTTTCATAATTCCTCTCTTTTTCCGCCCTAGTGCGGTAAAAAAGAAGAATTCTTTACCTTAACGCTGATCGTGCGTTAAGGTAAAGTTCTTTTTACATTTAAGAAAACTAATTTCCTGTTTGTTAAATTGAAGTAACTGTTTGTATCGAGTTTTTAGTGAAAAAAAAATAATTGATTTATGTCATTATGACGAAAATGAGGAGAATAATACGCCACAAAATACAACTAATGAATTAATTTCATCTTTATCAAAAGAGAAATACGAACTTACATACAGATAGTTTATTTTTTTCTATAATTATTATTAAAATACAACATTCGTAGATAAGGTACGGTACGAAACTCGTGCGAAAACTGCATTTTGCTTTGCTCGTGTGGTTTTACTACCCCCGCTATCGCTCGGAAGTAAACTCCACACTCGCATGCAAAATGCTGCTTTCCGCATTAGACGCTTAATGTACTATTTCCGGCTAAGGCGTTAACTTTACGGTTAGAGGTCCGAACTTAAAAACAAATTAAAGAGCCAATTTTACCAAACAATTTAAACTATCTAAAACAAAATTTGGATTAGCCATTTAAGAATTATCGCAGTTTGGTGTTAAGCAGATTTTGAAACTTTTATCTATATATGTTGGTGTTATGGCTCTTGGATTTTCGGGGGTAAACATATAGACATGGAAGAAAAAAAAAAAAAAACTTTTGTGAAAATTTTTATAAAGCCAGCACAATTTCTTTCATAAATTTAAACTGAGCTGGAAGGGAAAAATATTTTGATTGCGGTGTAGGGATATTAAAATAAACCTTTAGGTAATGGCGATACTCAAATTGATTTAAAGTACAAGAGGTAATTATAAAAATTCTAGTTATGGATTATCCAGAAAATTACAACCTATCCACAAACCTTATGGTAAGATTGTACTACCCGCTTGTTTCACATGCTAACATACTACTCTATCACATTTATACTAATTAAATAAAATAATAGGTATTTAAAAAATTAAATATGTATAAGGCTATAAAGATCCTTACGTATCTGTTCAGGGACATATTATAATGATTCTGTATGACGGCCAACCAAGGCAAAGGAATCTAACATTTTGAGAACTATAAATACTAGGGTTTAAACCACTGGATGAAATGGACTGTATATAACATAGAATCTTCATGTAAAGGATAAGGTAATAAAAGAAAAGGTTTAAGCAAAGCCAAATGGCACTCACGGTTTATGAACGTAGGCTCCAGTAGTTATTAACTCAACCTAAGCACGGGACTCCTGCCGAACTATAGTCGGTGAAGGTGGTGGCGGCTGAAGGTAACGCTTCCTTCGGGTGGAGGTAAGTGAATAGGTTTTATGGCCTTTCTCTACATATTGCACCTGTAGTACCGATTAGGTAAGGAAAGGTTTCAGTGGTAGGATGAGGATCGTACAATTAGAATAAAGAAACTTCTTGTTGTTTATACGGCTAAACGAGTAAGAACTTATTCAGATTACTTGGCTCATAGAAAAAGGGCGCGTTGGGGATTCATTTTTTTTGCGGATTTTTGGACTTTTTACCAAGGAAAATAAAACATAAAGAGCAAACCCTATGAGTATTGTCAAAACACAACAGCAGCTAATAAGGTAAGTTGTTTAAATCATACCGATTCGATAAAATCACTGATATTGAAAGTGTATGGTTATTAAATAAATCTTACTTATTGAGTTTTATTCGCTGTAAATTAGTTTAAAAAAAATTGCTGGAAAAACTAAATTGTAATTTTCACATTAAGTTCTTGTTAGAAATATAATGTATAATCTAAGTTATCTATATATATATATATAAAATCCAAATACCACTCACTGACTGACTGACACATCACGATATCTCTGAAACCACTGGACCTGTGACCATGAAATTTTGTAGGTGTGTTCCTCTTACCTCCTAGGAGTCGCTAAGAAATGTTTTTAAAATCCGCCATCTTGATTCAAGATGGCGGCCATTTATATACAAAATTACAAGATCTATCCGGATATCTCCGGAACCAATTGCACTAGAACTTTGAAATTTAGAAGTTAGCTTCCTTTTATGAAAGTAGAAACTTTTGATAAATGGTTTACCAATCCGGCGTTTTGATTCAAGATGGCGGCCATATATATATAAATATGTGTATGTCTTTATACAAATCTACAGTTTTAGTCCGATCTCGATGAAAATATGCATACTTAACTTAACCTTCAAAGCAAGGGGAAAATCACTGTCTACATGAATTTTTAAAATTTAAATATTGGTACACAGGGGTACGGGTGCAAGTAATGAATACGGGGTCAAAGTAATTAACTTTATGATGCATATCGTTGAAAAGCTCTTTAAGAGTATAGTAACTGTTGTTATGTAAAGTTTTATCATATTTTCACTTAGAAGGGGGGTAAAATGGAAAAATATAGTTATCCGTATGAGAGTATATCTTTTATACAAATTTACAGTTTTATCCCAATTTGATGATTTGATGATACGGGGTCAAAGTAATGAATACCCTTCAAGAAGCAATTTTGTTGAAAAGCTCTTTAAGAGTACAGTAATTGTTGTTATGTACAGTTTTGTAATATTTTCATTTAGGAGGGGGGTAAATTTAGGATATTTGCAAATTATTTTATCAAAGAGAAGGGGGTATAGAAATATGTGGGAGGAAGATAATCTAGATATTCTCGCATAGTAAAATAATTTAAAAGTTTCTCAGCGGTAGTTTATAAACCTATCAAATTAAAATAACACGCCGTAGCGAAGCACGGGTATCCAGCTAGTGTAAAATAAAACTGCGATACTCTTGTGAAAAATTGATTCATGAAATTTGATTTATCAATATTTTGTACGCTACTTTTATTTGAGAAAAAACGCAACAACTCGGTTCTGTTTGTTACAAACATTGTTACACGCATTTCCTTTTAATTTTAAACGAGAAGGGTAAAAAGATAATAACTTCCTCGCAAGCGGTTAATAAACCTTCCAAAATAAACAGGTCCTGACAGCATCATGTATCCTTATAATTTCCTTTTTAAACCTTGTAATATTTTTTCGTTAGGGTCCTTAATTTTTTTCCTTCAAAAAAAGGGCCGAATTCATCAATTATATAGCTCTTGTGACCCTGTAGAGGACACTACACAAGGAACTTCCCCTATCCTAAAAGGTAGGAAAATTTTTAAAGAAATTCTACCTTCAATAAATAACTCTGACAGGGACCGGATGTGGCCTTTAGAGCCTTTCCTAGGGAATTCTCCAGTTTTCCCATTCCCTTGAAAACGACATTAATACGTTTCAACCACTTTCCCGTGTTGAAACGCCTTTAAAAAACCCTTTTTTTAGTCATTTTACACTGTCAAATAACTATTAATTTGTTATTTAACTAATTTAAAAATATACGAGAGTACAATATATCAATTTGACCACCTGTATAAGATGGCCACCTGCTTAAAATGACATTTTTTTTATTAGTTTAGGATAACAAATTACCTCTACAAGTGACATGCAGCATCATATATATATATATATATATATATATATATATATATATATATATATATATATATATATATATATATATAGATATATATATATATATATATATATATATATATATATATATATATATATATATATATATATACACATATATATAAAATGTAAAATTGTCAAATTGTGCGAAGGTTCAAGGCTCGCACTTTTTAACGATCTTTAACACTTCAAAGCGGTGTCGCTGTTGGTATATGAAAAAAATGTCTGTCTCATTAAATAGATGAAGTTTGATTTTTTCCCCGACCTAAAATTCCAATTTTAAATTTGAAGTTCACGTTTACGCGAGCGTTGCGCGTGAACGCTTGAACGGATAACGTTGTCCAACAAACTCGTCCTGGGCATTGGTAAAATGAACATGTCTACAAAATGTCATCCAAATCGGTCGACATTTACCCAAGTTATCGTCGCACGTTTTAGGATTCGCGGACACACAGACAGACAGACAGACATGAGACCAAAAATGTTCCCTGATGTCTGAAACGGATTTCTGTCATGGAATTTTTAAAATCGGAGACATAAAACTGTTCGTTTTCAAAAGTGAACACAATGCTTCCGTTACCTTCGGTAATCTCGGAAGCAATAACTAAATTCACCCAGCTCAACAAAGTATAGCCCAAAAGTATGCAGCAAGGCCAATCTAAGAACTGCTGGTCTACTTATAGGCTACCAGGCCATATGTTTGGAATAACGCATGAGACGATAATAATCAATACAACACGGCTCAAATAAGTTTTAGCGCAAAGGTATTTCAAGTCTAAAATCTAACTTGCAGAAATGATAATGTGAATGACATTAAATAATTTCTTTACGAATACATAATGAAACATAATATGCATCTTCTGCAGAGTCTACAAGCTGACGAACCAATGGTCTATCGTAACAGTATACGATACTGTAGATACGATAACAACATTTAGCTTATTGATAATACTGACGATACGATGATAATGATGATAACTGTTCATGGTCTTCAGCCAAACTGACATTTTATCAAATGTAAATCTAGGTCCTACACGGGAATCAGCCCTGATGGGTACTTTTATTGACTTATACATCCTTTCTTTGTCTATTTTGTCAAGTGGTACAAATCCGTCATATTTTCGTCAAGAAAAAAAACAAAACAAATAATAACCTCTGTTGTTAGCTACCGATTGTCAACCACTTTGATTCAACCCACGTATTGTTTTAGAACAATAGTAGACATTTTTCCAATTCGTTTCCTTTTCTATCGTCCTTACATTTTTATTTTCAACAGTAGAGATTTCCAGAGATATAGCTTAAGGGTGAAGGAAATTCTGCGGGGAAAACTATAACAGAGGAAAAAGAGAATTGCTTTCCAAGCTTTCTCTATCCAGACTTTGGCTGCAGAGAGGAAAAGTCAGAAATGATTAATGTTTCTACAGCGATATAATCATCAATTGCATCAGACTTCCATGTATAATACATATACACATACCCACTATACGACCATAACGACTAGGTTTTCATACTCGTCGGGAAAAATAAAATATATTCTAAAAACCCATTATTCCACGTCCCGCCATATTTTTAACCCTATTCTAGAAACTTAGTTATACCCACCAACATTCAATTAAATAAAATAAAAGGACCACTAGAAACCATCAAAATGTTATACTTTATACATTAAACGAACATTATGTGCTTCTGCATTATACGATTATTAGTAACAAAGAAAATGTTATATTATTTATCCGGGAAACAAATTGTAATTCTATCATATCTCACAAAAATGGTTTTTAATAAAAGTATATAATGTAACGTTAAGAAACAACGTATATATAACTTCGTAAAGATATTTTAATAATTTTATAATACTTAATAGATCATATTTTATTATCAATTCACTAATATCACGGACAGACTTTTTTTCTTTCAAGATTAAATTATATAGATTGGTGTTGCTTATTAAAGTGGACATTGCAGTTGCAGTTGTGGATTAATGTATTTTCAAACAAATAAAACTATAATTCACTTGAAGCTAGAAGATAAAAACAAAATGCATTTCTCAGTATTTATAGAATACATTAATCTAATTTATATAACTTGATAATAATTTAAAAAAAAAAAACAACTATAAAATAATAATTTCAGGAAATTTTTTCATTTGCTGAGAGTTAATTCGAAAAAATGCTTATTCAAATCTAAAATTTATTATAGCTTTTCGAGTTCTAGGATAAAAGAAAAAAAAAAAACAATAGCTCCTGGATAAGATAAAACTTGAGTCTTCTTTTTTGTCGCAATGAATTACTAATAAGGGATTCTTCTATCTACACAGAGGAAATTTGTAGAAATAAGGGATGGAATAGGAAGACTTTCTGTTGCTAGGGTTGGTCTGAACAAGTTCTGTATCTCTTATAGGTAATTATGTATGTAGCCTGTCTTAGAACCCTGGTAACCTCTTAAACCCAGTTAGAAGTAGAAACAAAATAATTTAGGTAAGGATGCAATAAATACAAGTAATAATTACGCTGTTCCCTTAATTTTAACCCAAAAGTTGTTAATAATATATCATTTTATTTTATTGTGTAACTAGACATCATCATTTAGAAAAATATACAACATTTAGATATCCCCTTTAACTAAGATTTCAGTGTCATTTTAATGTCTTTTATAAACAAAAATACACAGCCAATCAGAGTGGCACATAGCTTCCACGCGTCCTATCGCGTATATACTTTAATGATTTTATAGGCTTTTAAAATCCAAAAATGTCTAATTTATTTCATTTCCAGATCTTTAACACTTCATAGCGGTGTCGCTGTTGGTTTTACTAAGAACTGTATTTGAAAAAAAATGTTTGTCAAATTAAATAGATTAAGTTTAATTTTTCTCCCGACCTTAAATTTTAAGTTAAGTTTAAATTTGAAGTTCACGTTTACGCATGCGTTGCGCGTGAACGCTTGAACGGATAACGTTGTCCAACTAACTCGTCCTGGACATTGATAAAATGAACATGTCTACCAAATTTCGAAATTTATTCAAGTTATCGTCGCACGTTTCAGGATTCGCGGACATACTGACCGACCGACAGACAGACACAAGACCAAAAATGTTCATTGATGTCTGAAACGGATTTCTGTCTTGGAATTTTTAAAATCGGAGACATAAAACTTTTTCGTTCCGAAAAGTGAACACAATGCTTCCGTTACCTTCGGTAAGCTCGGAAGCAAAAGTCATTTTTTTCCAGACTTATTGGTTGTAAGGCCACCAAATTTGTTCACCAAATTTCACCTCGGTGTATATTATTCTGAAAGTGTTAATAAAATTTTATCAACATCGGTTAAGTAGTTTAGCTTCCACGCGTCTGCACAGACAACAGATAGAATTTTGCAAAAATAACAATTTTTTTGACTCAGGGGACCTCAAAACGTGTAAATCCATCAAATCTCAACATCGAATTTTAGCGCCATTTTTTCTATATACATATACACGTATATTAGAAAGTAAAAACTATACTGCAAGAAACATACTCTACCAGGCTTAAATAATATTTACCAAAATCATACGTCTACTACTTCTACTGCCACTAACAGCGTTTGCCATAAATGCCATTAATATATTTAGTAGAAATTTTAAAATATAAAATCGAAAATTTAGCTTTTTTTACACAAATATATAACTTATGCACAAGCTAGGTAAAATTACATATCAACAACAATCCTTTAAATACATAAATTAGTAAATTGAGGTTTTCAATCAATTTTCTCGACAATAGTTGAAATGGCGGTGATAGATTAGAATAGAATTAGCTGGGTAGTAACTCAGATTAATAGAATTACCAAAGTATAATTGTTCCAGTTTTCTAAAGATATTTGATGAGGTATGCTATAAATTAGAAGCAATGATAATACCAAATGTATTCTATTTAACCTGCAATTTCAAGTGAGTTTATGGGTTTAATCTTACTATCTTAATTTAAACAAAACTTAATTGGCACTTTTGTACTGAAGCAGAGAAACAATATAATCTTGTTATTTGCTCTTAATAAATTTATTAAATGGTAAATACTTCCTCAAGGGCCCCATACACGTCTGCATCGATACAATTAGCTATACGAGGGAGAGGATTGTATCATAGAGATCAGTATTAGGTATAACAATTCTCAGTTAAGAGTAATAAGAAAATTTATTTATAATGAATTTACAATAATCATATTTGAAGTACTGTAATTCACAATAAAATCTAAATAGACATGACAGTGATATTGACAACATCACATAATCATATTCTAATGCAACACCTCCAACCGTTTACTATTCCGCTTTTGACACAGAACCTCATAAAGTCTACCCCCTTAACTTGGGACGCATTGTCACTCACTAACACCTGTGGAAGACCAAACCTTACAAAAAATCCTTCTAACCCTTCTATTGTTTTATTTGCAGACATTGATGACCCTTGTAGAACTTCCATCCACTTACAGTATACATCAATAATAACTGAATAATAATATGCCCCTCTTAAACGGTCCCACATAATCAATCTAAATAGACATGACAGTGATATTGACAAGATGACACAATCATATTCTGGCATAACAACAGGTATCAGTGCCAACACACATAGAAATTAAATTTTAAACTCGATATTGTCATTTCCTCTCTCTAAACCGACCTTTTAGCTTAAGCTATTGCCTTATCTGGTATATTAGAAAAAAAGGTAACAGACAAAGCAATGGCTACATAATTCAACCAAGTAAATTTATTAATTTACTGAAGAAATTAAAAGTATAAATAAACCTACTCACAAATAAATTTCCAGTTAGCTATAAAGTTATTCGAAATCGTAAACCCAAAAATTGAAAAGCAGAAAACTGTAATGGGGGATGCATTAAGTCCGGAGGAAAGACTCATTAAACGTGTGATACTTGACAGCACCTGAAATTGCTATAAAGATTTTAAATTAGGTACCCATTTTTTTTTTGTTTTTTTGCTTCTTTTTGGGGTAACTGCTTCCGTATGTCACCCGGCACATATGTTTTTAAAAATAAGAAGAATTTTCCTGAAAGATAAGATAAGAATAACCGTGTTTTTCTTCCAAATTATTTTCGAAAGATGTTCAAATATGTATTTTTTCTTAAATTATAAAAAAAATTCAACAGTTGCAGCATTTTATCTCGTATTAAATACGCGTTGAATAGACAATAATTCGTGTAAATCGGATTAAACTTCCCAAATCTATTGCGAAAAAAGTTTTAAGAAGTTTAATTTAATTTAAATTCTGAAAGAAAAATTATAATTACTAAAACGATCCTTAGATACGCTACATCGACTTTTAAAACTAATGTTGCAAATTTCTATTTGTAATCTGTAATCTATTTCTAACAATTAATATCGATTTTTTAATTAATAATATCTAGATTTAATATTAAATTAAACTATTAGTTCTTGATTCTAAACTGAATAATTTACGTTGTGTGAGGATGATAATCAAAAGGAGAAAGCGTCTCAATTGATTCCAGACGCTTTCCAATTCCCTCTCAGTTAGGATATTCCACTTTGGTTACTTTACAACATAAAGTAAATATTGATAATCGATAAATGATTAAGTTAACTTAAATCAATAATGATAAGAGTAAGAGAAACAATTACTTCTCTAGTTAATGCTACAATCCTTTAGTTGAATGTTCCAATCCTTTAGTTAAGAAAAATAAAGCCTCGTCTAGACTGCCAAACCGATGAGAAGAAACGAGCCGTCATTGATTGGTCTCTGCGCATGCTCATCCTGAGATGCGCAGGCGCACTTATACTGGGCATGCGCACATACCAATGCATTTCTCGTTTCCTCTGTTTGGTTTGCCAGTCTGGACAAGGCTTAAGTATCACCAAAAAACATGTATGGCTTTTACAACCCATTGTCTAATTTATATTTAATTGTTTCCACCTGTATTTTAATTTTGTCAAAATTGTTTTTTGTTTTTTTCACGAATAAAAGTATTAATTTAGCAATATATAATGTGCGCGCGGGCTGAAATTAATCTGGGCAATCTGCCGGGTCCTTTTGACAAACCATGAAAATTTCTTGAAAATCAGATGAGTAGGTACTTTTGAAAATAGACTCCCAATTAGTGTGGCACATAGCATCCTGGTGTTATATGTTGTACGATGATTTTATACATAAAAAAATCATTATTGTCATATTTATTTAATTTTCTCCCAATATTAAATCTGTCATAATTGTGTTGATTTTTTACGTGAATCAAAGTGTCTATTTAGCGAAATTTAATTAGCACAGAAAATTAATCTGCTGGTTATTTTTTTACGAACCATCCATATTTCTTTTGAGCGCATGTGGAAGAGAAACAAATAGGCACAGGTTAAATCTTATACTGCTAATTATAACCAACCATACAAATTTCATTAAAATCGAACAAATAATTTTTTAAATAGTTTGGTTCGCAAACATTGACGACAGATAGACAGGCTGACAGCAGACGTAAGACCAAAAATGATCCTAAAGCGTCCTTTTTTAAATCGGAGATAAATTGTTTTCGTTTGTGGGAAAGATCACATAGCAAAAGACACATGCTGCAAAAAATAGGATTTGAACGCTGGGGATCAAATTCCGTTACATTTTCAATAAAAATAAATTATTTCAAACCATCAATTATAGAGATTTATACACTAGATATAAGATAATACACCTGAGATATCATTTAATTAATGCTTACCCTTTTAGAATAAATTTGCTTGCTTGAAACGCTATTTACTCTCTTATAAGTGTAAATATTGTTATCAATGACAAAAAGACGTTACACCTCAACTTAGAGTAATTTTATTTTACAAAGACGGCTTTTAAACACTTGAGCATCTTCAGCGAAGGTGACGATGAGTAGAAATGTGAAAGAGAGAGTCGGCGTAAAAGCTAAATCCGACTCACGTCTTATTTAAACCTTTGTCTTAACTTCTATTGAACATTCCTCTTTCACTTGTATTCTTGTTGAAAGGCAGCTTTCTATAACAAAACTACTTTTACCGGAGACACTTCTTTCATAACCACTGTAATGATAATGAAGTATTTTTGTTTTCAAAACGACAGTTCAACATTATTTTTATGAATAGAGTTTCTAAATAAATCAAAATATTGTAAATAGACTTACATAGCGAGAGATAGAGTTGAGCAGATGGTTCGTAAGGATCCCATGTAAAAGGCTTCAGTCTTCCTCCTTTAGGCGATGTCTGGCTAGGAGCAGTACCTAATCCTTCAACTCTTCTAGGCAGATTAGGATTCCTAAACATAAACATTTACCTAATTATTAACAGTAAGCTTTTTTTCTTTTTTTTATATTCCGGGAGGCTTTTAAACCCGAAGACGCAGGCCACTTAGGAGGGCCCATTGAACAGGCCGGGTTAGGGACCGAAATCTTCACATACTAACACTGAATAAAATTATTATGCATTTGTATATGAGAAAGTCTAGTACGTGCTGTAAGGACAGCTTTTTTTTGTCTCTCATAAGACTTCAGTTTTGCAATTAATCATTTCTGGAGTAGTTGGGTCTAGTAAAGAATTAAAAAGTACCCCAACACCAATAAATTGTTAATATTTTAGGAAGAAATGATAAGAATCAAAAAGATTCAAACAAAATATTTCAAGAATATAACCAGTATAATGTAAGATAAAATGTTTACATGTTATAGTTAAAAGTAATTATTACCCTTCTCCAAGAGATTAATTATACTTTGAACAATCTAATATTTAAATAAATTTTGATTCCAGCTTGAGAATGACCCAAGGAGGGGTCTAAATATTGCAAAAGTGAGCTTTTAAATTCCTTACTAGACCCAGCTACTCCATAATTGAATACTACAAGGAGCGATTTTTAAATTACATCAATCATTGTGTGGTGAAGGTACTGGGATTGAATAAGAGGAGAGTATTAGCTAATTAAGCATGAAATGTACTCTTGACAGATGTCCCAAAAGCAGACATGTTTAAGCAGCGCTTATTGAACATCTCACATCTCTCCTGTCATGATCACTGATTGCTCTAAGTTCAAGCACCTGTTGTAACCAATGCCTGGACTAAAACCCTACTAACTTTACAAGCACAAACTTGCCAGACTACTTCCTATATCAATACTTAGACTGATTTCAAACTAGATTCCTTCTCATTTAATAAGTAACATCCTATTATTCAAATTAAGTCCTTATTCAACGGCCACAGTTAAAGAATTAGTAATCTATCGGAGATCTAGAATTGTTGCTTATGCAGCTGATAGAGCAACACACTAACCCAATGTCATTCATAACATATATAGTAGTACTAGCTTTGACCCCGCGCTCCGCGCGTGTCTCATGCTAGGTATTAGTGGCTGTTTCCTAAAATCATGTAGGCCTAGCAATTAAATTAAATTCCTAAATAGTTTTGGTTTCCAAAGCCTTTTAAAGATAAAATCAGGACTATATTAGAGTTTGGATATATTTAAAAAAATAAGTAGTATAGTAATAAATAACAATGCTAAAAAAATGTATAACAAATAAGAAAATAAAGTAGACAAAACCAATTAGACTGGGAAGTGATTGAACAATCATCATCCATGATAGTGCATTAATTGAATAACCAGTCTCTTCTCTCAATACGACAGTTCCACCAGTAAATATTTAATAAACTCTATTTAATAACTTTAATAATGAAATAATAAAAACTCGATTTATCGAGCAATAGTGTTACGTTTAGGCACCCAAATCAGAAATTAAATCGGTCAACAATTGCGGACGACGTAAGAGCTCAAAGTCATTTTTTTTACAAAATAGAATTTAGCTCTATTTAAGGTAGAGCCGATGAAATTACGACAAAAAGTCATAGGACCAATGTTGTAGATCTTTTAAAATCAGTTACCGCTGGCGCAATCAGCTTGTTGATACGACTTACCGTTTAGCCACAATAGACCGCCAAAAAATTTAAAGTGCGTCCGCCATCTTTAATTTTTTAAGGGAGGTAAAAATATATTATTTTAACTTTTCGGATTTTCCAGTCGTTTTGGGCCAATTTCCGACCAAACGCAAAAAACCGCGAGTCTCTAGGTGGTCTAGAAGTACCCAAACATTTTGATTAGCGAGTCTGTGGGGTTTGGTTACGTTGGGTCAACGCAATTTTTTTAAAGTTATGTTTTATATACTTTTTTTTATAAAATTGTTAATAACTTTGGTTCTACTCAATATTATTAGATGAAACCAAGCCTACAAATTGCGAAACATGTTTGCGCTCACCCCTGAAAAAAAGATAATCGATATCATTTAGCCAGTTTTGCGCCTATAAAGTCTGACTGGAGCGACAGACACACATACACACACGAAAAAAGGTAAGGCCGGATTCGGTTTTTGGAATGTATAAAATGAAAAAGTATCTAAAAATGTTCAATTCTGACCAATTTACAGACAAAACTTTAATTTTATATAAATAGATAAGCCTTTTGGTAGGCCTAGGCCCTTCAGGCGTTGTTGCCCCACAGAGTTAATTTAGTTTAATCATAATCTAGTGGTAACACAAGCATCATAGAGATATAAATAAAAGTTTTTTTTCCGAACCTTTAGCTTCCTCAAATATTATTGGAACGAAGTTCCTTATGGCACGTCCTGGAGCCCGGGAGTGAATCCGAAAAAAACGACCAAAATCACCGTCACAAAATAACCGTCACAAAATCACCGTCACGCAAAATCCGTCACGAAATCTACCGTTGGCGATAACTTGTGGAAAAGTTGACCGACTTAGTTTAAATTTGGTACACATGTTCATTTTACCAATGTCAGGGACAACTTCGTTGGACAACGTTATCCGCCCAAGCGTTCACGCGCAACGCTCGCGTAAACGTAAGCTTGGAATTTAAAATTGGAATTTTTGGACGGGAAAAAATTCTAACTTTATCTATTTAATGAGACAAACAACTTTTATAAATATTGTTTTTTAGTAAAACGAACACCGACACTACTATGAAGTGATAAAGATCGCTAAATTTATTAAAGCGGACCAAACCGATTAAAATAAAGAAAACAACGTTTTTACCGATATCTTACGTTCTAACGTAAAGATTTAAATGAAACTTTGTATACATCACCTACAGTACAATTGAAACAAGCATGTAACTTTTCATTCACATGTAAGTTTTTGTGAGTTAATGATTTATATTTTTTATTTTACTGTTTAATTGGAGTAATATGCCGACGGGGCCTGGGAGGACAGTTCTTTTTCGTTCTACAACCATCTGCTTTAACTATAAGTTTATCATTACCTTTTTTCTCAATATACAATATATTATTTATTGAAAGACGCTCGCTTCAAAGATAATAAAAAGATTTTCATTTAATTTTGCCTTAACTCCGCTAGTACAAATAGTTAGTTACTTCTAATTTTGTCTCTTTTCTAACTCCACCATGTATACGTAGTTATTACAGCGATTTTATAATTTATATTTAATGAAAAGCGTAAGGAACTAAGTTCCTACCGGGTGTCCCACGACACCACACGTATTTTTCTTATTGATATGGAATAATATAGAAGTCAAGCGTACTGTACTCTACAGTAATAATGGGGAAATAAGTAATCAAAATATTATTTAAAAAAAAAAAAAAAAAAATCAAACTAACATGACCAAATAACTCTGCACCCAAGCCTTCCAATTCCTATGGAAACCTATCTCTTCAGTTTCAGTCCAATCTCTAAAGAAAAATAAATTACTTCCTTTTCTTAAATCCAATTTTACCCTACACAATGTCCTTAAAGTACCCATTGTCCGAGAATAGGCTGTTTCCCAATCCACTCGTTCAGAGTCTGTTTTCCCGATTCCATCCTGATAATTCTTCTCGTCGCTTGAAGTGGCAACTGCACATAAACTTTGAAATTTTTTTTTTTAAACTTCGTTCTTTGTTTATATTGATCTCATTATTGTTTATGAGATTATTTAAAAATGTATCTAATATAAATAATTTACCATTACTAATTATTTTATTAACATAATAGTGTTTTTTACAGGTTTTCTATCTCATATTTTATGCAAATGCACTGGATAGGTTGTATAATAATAATAATCAATTCGTAAATATCATTGACCTAGACTTGAAGAAGCCCAGATTTGAGGAATATGGACGCTTAATAAATAAATTGTAAAATATATATTATCCATTATACAGGGTGACCGGAAGTTAACCAGCCAAACTTCATGGTTAGTTACTATGGTCAAATTGGAACAAAAAATGTCGAGTGAGCATATGCCCATCTCTCAATAGTTCTCGAGATATTGATTTATTTCTTTTTTCTAAGTGTTTCACGAAAAGTTTCAAAAGATGCATAATATCACACAAACTAAATGAGATAGAGAAATCAGACTAAGGATCAATTTTAAAGAGCATAAAAAAACCTTTCAGAGTCACTCATTTATTTTAGAAATTATAAGGTGCTAAGCATCTTTTAAGTCCGGGTACATTTGAAAATTTTATTTTTTTAAAAATCGACCACGAAATTCCTGAGCTTTCTACTCTTAACTGAGGGATGCTAGAAGTGTGGCAATTTCAGGAAAAACTTCTGCATTTCATAAGCTTTCAAATGGTATAATTAAAATTTAAGATCAATGGACTAGTTTTTGAACTATGTTGGATTGCGTTACCAGACGAGAATTGCTTGTGAGAATGTTTGTGATTCTAACTTTTGGTTAGAATCACAAACAATTCTTGTACAAATGCACAAAAGGTTTCCCCGAACGAAACCACAACACTTCGGGTTTTTTATAGGAAATTTGACGCTTAACAAAAAAGCTTTTATAAACATGGTTCTTGAAAAGCTTCGTTTTCGAGATATTCACAAAAAACACAATTTTTGGGCGTTTTCACACTTCTTATCATAAAACACATTGCAAAAAAAAAAAAATGTCCTACAAATGTGGCTCCACATTTTACTTGTATACGAGTTATTTGCATTTTTTTATTCTTTAATTTTTTCCATTAATTGATATTAACACTGTGACTTTCTATCGCCTTTATTTTAAAATATTAAGCGTAAATTGAAATTAATGGAAAAAATGAAAGAATAAAAAATATGCTAATAACTCGAATACAAGTAAAATGTGGACCCACATTTGTAGGACATTTTTTTTTTCAAGGTGTTTTATGATAAGAAGTGTATTATTTCAGAATTTTAATGAAAAACGTCCAAAAATTGTGTTTTTTGCGAATATCTCGAAAACGAAGCTTTTCAGGAACCATGATTACAGGAGCTTTTTTGTTCAGCGTCAAAATTCCTATAAAAAACCCGAAGTGTTGTGGTTTCGTTCAGGGGAACCTTTTTTGCATTTGTACAAGAATTGTTTGTGATTCTAACCAAAAGAATTCTCGTCTGGTAACGCAATCCAACATAATTCATAACTAATTCATCATCTTCATTTAACTATTCAATTGATCTTAAACTTTAATTATACCATTTGAAAGCTTATGAAATGCAGAAGTTTTTCCTGAAATTGCCACACTTCTAGCACATCCCTCAGTTAAGAGTAGAAAGCTAAGGAATTTCGTGGTCAATTTTTAAAAAAATAAAATTTTCAAATGCACCCGGACTTAAAAGATGCTTAGCAGCTTATAATTTTAAAATAAATGAGTGACTCTGAAAAGTTTTTTTATGCTCATTAAAATTGTTCCTTAGTTTAGTTTCTCTATCTCATTTAGTTTGTGAGATATTATGCATTTTTTAAAACTTTTCGTGTAACACTTAGAAAAAAGAAATAAATCTATATCTCGAGAACTATTGAGAAATGGGCATATGCTTACTCGACATTTTTTGTTCCAATTTGACCATAGTAACTAACCATGAAGTTTGGCTGGTTAACTTCCGGTCACCCTGTATATAACGAAAGAGTTAGTATTAAAACAAGTACGTACGCAGTCTTAGCAAAGTTAGTAAGGAAAGTTAGGGCCAGTTCAGCTACTCTGGCATCTTGGGCAGTGTAGTTATGGCCGAGAACAGTAGATCCTGTTAAAGGAAGGCCAAGGAAGTACCAGACGTCTTCACCTCGCACACTACCAAGCCTCTGAAACATACAAAATAATAATAGTTAGAATTTTAACAAGTATATTTAAAAGATTCTGTGAGTACTAGGTGATTGATAACATGCGTCAAGAAAAATGCTAATTGAACCAGCAAATGTAATTGGGTTTTGGCAATTTTCTGCATATAAATCCTCTCTCTCCGTCTTTTTAAACCAAATAATCAGTACTTACAATAATTATCGTAATGCTACCTATGAATACTTTACAATTCTGAGAAAGAATCTTAGTTTCTTTTCATCTCTTATCAATCTTATCTTATCAAATTAATTAACTAAATTATTAAAGGGTCAATGAATTGAAACTCTAATTCCTATTGAAATATCTTCAAAACGCTTCAGGTTTAAGCAGCTTCCATATTCATTGAAACTAGAAGAAGTTGTGATTAAAGAAGAGCGTTTGTCTATGGTTCAATAAATTGATCAGAAGAAAAGATATTCTTTGATAATATTACCTTCTATACTAAGAATATTACTTCTACATATATAAATGTAGATGAATGTAACTCTAATATTATTTAATACAAGTATAAGAAGATATAACACTGAGGGGTTAGTGTGCTCGCAACTCCACCACCAGCAACCTAGGTCTAAACACCGATAAATCTGGGGAGTTTGAATCTGGGAGAATGAGGAATGTTACACACTGGTGAGCACATCGAGTAGATGTGTAAAGTGACCAGATCCCCGTCTTGTACTTACTTACTTAATGTCGAACTCCTCGTTATAGAACTACACCAGAATTTAGGATGAAGCCTGTGGTTCACCGGAGGGACTCTAAGTTTCCGGGTAGAACTTCTCTTGGGTGGTTGTAGCAGCTGGCCTTGTCTCTTCTCTTAAATGAGTGAGTCAGGGCCAATTTTGTTGTATATGTAGAATACGGTTCCGGACCCTCACCGCACTCGCAAGCATAATTTTCTCTAATTCTGAATAAAGGCCCTAAATCGGCAGTGCCCAGTCCGAAGCCTTATTATCACCACCCACCTGCTCCTTTCTCGCCATTTGGTAGAAAGGCTCTTTTGTGTTCCAATCAGGGGGTTCTTTCAGCCACTTCGTTCTTTGTAATGGAGTTTCACACTAGTATGTGGCATAGAGCTAGCCTTATTTGTGAGCTTATCAGGACTTTCGTTGCCTGGTATGCCACAGTGGCCCAGTATCCAATAACAGACTACCTCTTCTGGGGCGGACGATACTGCACATAAAAGATCAGCGTTCATAACTCTGAGTAGTTAGTGTGCTCGCAACTACGCCGCCAGCAACCTATGTCTTAACACCGATAAATCTGGGGAATTTGAATTCCAGAGAGTGAGGCATGTTATACACTGATGATCACATCGAGTTGACGAGTAAAGTGGTAGAATCCCCATCCTGTAACAACCTAAAGATGTGTTCATCGGTATGTAAAAGAAGCAGCAAAAAGAAAAAAATAATAAAAAAAAATCACAGGGAAGTACTTGCGTCCAAGTACTTTTTAGGGTTTTGTAGAAGATTAAGCATGCCCGTTATGTAATTATGATTTTATTCTTCGATCTCAAGGGTCCGGGTTCGATCCCCCGGGGGGTCACAATGTTTTTCATCGGTTATAACGACTAGAAAAATTCATTTTTTCAGACCATTTCCATCGCTTCCCCATAAGGTATAACCATGAATTATTTCGAAATTTTAGGACCACCCGTTATATAGTGGTTGGGGAGGGGGGAAATTTTTGGGGTATATTTTGACTTATAAAATTAATAAAGAATGAAAAATTTAAAAAAGAAAATATATATTTGAATCCTACTCTCCACCAGCTTTCATATGATACCCAACTCAAAATTTTAAAAAAATAAAATTTTTGGCGCACTTCAAATTTTCGCGCCAAAAATTGGCAATTTTTTAAAATTTGGGATGAACTCCCGGAATTTTCATCGCCCCACAATAAGGCATTAGCATGAATTATTTCGAAATTTTAGGACCAGCCGAAGTATAGTGGTTGGGGGGGGGGAATTTTTTTTGGGTATATTTTGATTTTTTTACCCAATAAGGGATGCAAAATTTAAAAATGTATATATATCTTTGCGTCCTACTCTTCAGCAGCTTTCATATGATACCCAACTTAAAATTTAAAAAAAATAAAATTTTTGGCGCACTTCAAATTTTCGCGCCAAAAATTGGCAATTTTTTAAAATTTGTGATGAACTCCCGGAATTTTCATCGCCCCACAATAAGGCATTAGCATGAATTATTTCAAAATTTTAGGACCAGCCGAAGTATAGTGGTTGGGGGGGGGAAAATTTGTTTTGGGTATATTTTGATTTTTTTACCCAATAAGGAATGCAAAATTTACAAAAGCATATATATATTTGCGTCCTACTCTTCAGCAGCTTTCATTTGATACCCCACTCGAAAATTAAAAAAAATATAAATTTTTGAGTTTACAACATTTTTGCGAATTGCGCATGCGCACATTTAATTTTGAACTTCTGTATATTTTCCTGGGGTTGGGTCAAAAAGTTACACCAGTATTTCAAATTTCAGCTCTATAGCTTAAACGGTTCGGGCCCTATGAACCAAAGAGCGACGGACAGACGGACACATCACCCTCGGCATAAGGGTTTTGAGAAGAATCTACAAAACCCTAAAAAATAATAATAATAACTCAATAAATTTTTCTTTGTATTTATTAAGATGACCTCCATCAGCGCCCTTATTTCTCAATAATAACTCAGGATCAACTCAGCCTTAACATGTGTTACATGTTAGCGCACACCACTGTCAAATATGGATTTCGTTTAGCTAGTTAAGCGCCTCTAAAGTCTGGTGCTCCACGCCCCGACAAAAAGAGAGAAAGGAAAAAATTAAAGACCAGTTTTGGTTTTCGAAAAGTATGAAATGAAAATTTTTGCAATTCTCATCAATGTGGAGACAAGATTTTTAATTTTATATTAAGATGTAAACACAAGCAAATACTAAGTTTAGTCAGCCTACCCCCTGCTATAGATGGCTATTTCTATTTTTTTAATTAAAGCTGCGTGAGCCTGCTTATAAATTTTTCATTAAAGCAATTCCCTAGTCACAGAGGGAAGTAATTTTTAATCCTTCAGCACAGTAATTACCAACAGGAGGTGTGCCCTGCTTAACTAACTTCTATTACCTACTACATACAAACAACCGACATAATACAACCTCTAAAAATCTTTTAAGTAAATTTCACAACGTAGAAGAGGGGATTTTATGCAGCGGATGTAACACGTTAAACTCAACCCTAGCAGTTATTGCCTTCTGCCACACGAGAATATGGTTAGCCCAGTTAAATTGCCTTGCTGGATGTCTGCACTACCTCTAAAAGACCTCCAAATCCCCTCGTCCCAAAAAAACGTCCGTGATGTTCCGGAAAATAGCACATTAGCTAAAATAATCCAATCTACCACTCACTCTCAGTTTCAGCCGTTACCACACACACCCTATTATAATCATACATACTTTAAAAAAAGACTAAAGACAAAAAAACGAAAATTTCTTTTTTACGGTGGATAAGTAATATGAAAATAACCGTCGTAAATTACGACTGGTCTGATGTCTGTTTTACAAATGCAAGTATTAGAACTTCAGGAAAATTGTCTCAATTTGAGTATTATTACGGGGGCATATTCATAGTCATTAGGTTTCCAGCGCTCAACATGGCTGTTGCATCTCTATGAGTATCATTAGTCTCAATAATGACTACTCCCAAATAAATGAAATTATGTTTAAGACTAAGTAAGAAAATTAAAAAAAAAAAACTAAGAATGCTATCAGAAGTTTGTAACATAATAAATGATGTACTTTCTCATCACAACACACAAGTAGGTCCGAGGAATACATATTACTATTGTACTAGTAGTAGTCAAAATTTTTTACCAATATCTCGAAAACTTGATTACACAAGGGAAAATTATTTTACGATGGTATAATGTTTCTAAATGTTTATACCAAGCCGAAACCTAATACAAATATTTTAAAACAGGAAGAACTAAAGAAAAATTATATAGATATAAAATATGATCGTAAAATTTTATGTTCTTTTAGATACTGAAAACCGATTCTAAGTCTAAAAAGAGGAAGATAAATAACTGGCAACAAGGAACTATAAAAACTTAGTAGAACTTAAGTTATCTGTAAGAGATAACTACAAATCGTTTAAAAAAGGAAATTATAAAACTTCCTCTAAGAATAATAGAACATTCTGGTGGAAGAGGGCTCTTTTCCTCTGGCCTAACACAGAAGGAATGTTTTGTAGAAATAAATCGATATATTGAAGTTGGAGTGGGTTGAAGGTTGGGTGAGTTAGAAGTCTCTGGTAAGGTTTTCTGTGGTCTCTAATGGGCTTGGTAGGTTTGTTTTTAGACCCGAAGACTTCGCTTTCGAGAGCTACGAGCAGACAAGAGAGAAAAAAAGTTTTTCTTTTTCAAAAAACAAAAAACCACTCCTAGCACTGCCGAGAGAAAGGGGTTTCCCAAGCTGACCTTAACCCCACTTCTCCATACTCTCTCCACTGGGCCAAACTGTTTTCCCAAGCAAAAAACCTCCTGTGTATTTATGTATGAGGGGCGTCGAAGGCACCCTAACCACCCTCTCTAGGAGTAGAGTTTCTTCAACTCGTATTTCTGATACTCACTGGAAAAATGGATACGATTTTAGTTGTAATCCGCATATTCTTCAGCAACTCTGGTCCGTTACGATAAAGGAGGTTTGAGGAAGCGATACTAAAAAATATCCGATATAATGATGATATTCAAATGCAACCCGTCAACAATCTATACATTATTTAGCATTAAAAAACAATAGAGCCGAGAGTAAGGATCTTCTGGTAGAAGAATAAAAGGGATAGGATAAACTTTCACAAATGTTATTTTTAAAATAACATCCTGAGGTTTATCAGTGCATGATAGAAATTCCAAGTTAATTTTGGTAGTCAGATTAATCTTAAAAGATAAGTAGTTAAGGTGACAATACGACAGATTCATCAAATCGTATTAAAGTAAAAGTTGTAGATCAATATCTCATTCAATAGTTCTATTACGAAGTCAGGAAATTGTAACATGGAATTGAAGACACAAAAGCATCTTTATTCCAACAGACCTTATACACCATATCTTAAATACGGGTCGCGTCTACTTAATTACAAAAATAATTGTACATAGGTAGGTATATCAATTAATTTAAAGAATTTGAAATGATAATAAGTGCTATCAGTTCCTAAATTGGATCGATAAGTCATGTTGTTCTGTAAAGTTGCATACAGACTGGCGGGTTGTGCCTAATATATATTGTACTTATGCACTAGCCTTCACACCGTACTTTATATTACAGTGCACGCCGCGAGCTCCCGGAGAACAATGTGGAGTGGGTGGTTGGGCCACACTACAGAACTGTTACTGTATCCCCTCAGTGTGCTCGAGGCCTTTAAAGACTATTTAGTTTTTAAAAAGCAAAGCTATCAACACCAACCTACGTATTCGAGGCAGAATGTCCTTTAATCTTTAGGGAGTAAGTCTCAACCACATGACTACCCCTTGATCCAACTTACATGAAAATGTTACGGCAGAATATGAAGATACGTTATTGTATGCTCTAAAAATCATTTAAATAAAGAAAAAACATTTTTACAAAATGCAAATTTAATTTATTAACCAAAAGACTACCAGAGACTAGTATTTAACAAGTTTAATCATATCACTAGGTCATCGAATTTTTTCTTAATAAATGCTGTTGCATATCATTCTATTAAAATTCGATATTATCATTTGCTTAAGTGTATCAGCCGAGGTTTACGATGATGAGGGATAAAATTATGCGAAATCTGCAGGAAAGGTCGGAGAGGTTCTAGAAGCGGAGCACCGAGCTCCATGGTCCAGAGCCCTATTACCATAATTATCGGAGTCCTGTTTATCCAGAGCAATATAATAAATTTGAGGAAGAGGAGGGACCACTCGACCCTGAGGGAGACTCGGAGGTTGAAGGGCCAGTTAACGACGGAGGGGATCCTCTCACTTACAAGCCCTGTAAAATATGAACGGCCTGGGGGCCACAGTGGACTGACAGACAACCGACGAACAATCGAGGATAGAGAGCCAACTCAAGTGGAGAGACAGGGACTGTAGGCTCAAGACTACTCGATGTATAGGACCACCGAACATTTCGCACTGTAGATACGGGGAATTTATAGTACAAGTCCTAGAAAGGGTCTGGTAGCGACAAGGCTCCCTGCTAACGACGGCTCCATCCACCCTAACCTTCGATTAAAATTAATCTGAGTAAGGAAACGCCTCCCTTTTAAAGACCTCTGGTAATCTTAGCCTGTTCAATCCTTGTAACAATATCTCGAGGGGAGATTAACTGGACCGAAACGCCTTTATCCCTAAAACCAACAGTCCTTGAGAACTGATTTTGACTTCCTTGCTATATTTACTTGAAGTTTAAAATCAATATTTGGGATTAGTTCGAGCTTAATCCTGTTCTATGGGAGAGTAGATACAACGTATAATAGTGTTATCATAGCCAAGTTCGATATTGAATACTTTGTCAATAGATTAAGAAATTCCGATTTAAAAATACATATATAAGAAATGATCATATCAAGTAAACAGAAATATTAGCAGAAGAAAAAAAGCCATTAACTATAGTTTAACTTGAAGTTTGTATCATCAACATCAGATAGCACATATTAAAAAATCGGTCGATACAAATCGGATAAACTTTCTCATAAACGAGTTAACAATTACTCAGTCCAGAGTTTTCTATTTATTAATTTTGGAGTTTTCATAGGTACATTTAATTATTATTGACCATTTTATCAAAATTGATCATAAAAATAACTTCTCCTCGGCGGGGAATAGAACCCGACCTCTCTGTCCGCGTTTAAAGCTATTTTCTTAGGAACTAGATTCTGCCCGAGAAAACAACACGTAGTTAGATTCTTATTTAAACGGACTAAATTTAGATTATTTTCAAATAAAAATCGTCGGAGAAATAATTGATGTATCACGTTTTGATACTTTCAAGTCTTGGCTATAGCATATAAACTCGAAAAGCGTTACCAAAAAAATCGCACCAAAAAGCGTCACACTGCTACCAGGAAGATGGGCAGTTGCAGGAGGTAGTTCATAGTGGCATAGTATTGTCTAGTCTAGAGCAGTGGTTCTCAACCTTTTTTGAACGCGGACCGGTAAAAAACTTAGATTCATTCTGCGGACCGGTTGACAAAAATCAGCGGGAATTTCTTCTTTTCCATTAATACTTAATTTACATGCATTAACTTCATTGAAGGTTTTATATGGGTTGGTTACCCATAGGTTTATATTTCTGAAAGAAAGAATATTGAACTCTTGTAAAATAAAGGTAGTTTTTCAGTTTAACAGTTTCATAATAATGCTATTCTATATATTTATTTTTCTTTTTATTTTGTTTTATTTTTTAAGTTTAATCATTTATTATTCTTTTCTCTAACAGCCCAAATTTTTCCACGGACCGGTACCGGTGCGCGGACCGGCGGTTGAGAAACACTGGTCTAGAGAGTTGTAGACAGAGCCTTCCCCCCCCCGCGAGCTCGCCATCGTAGGGGCTTTCTTTCTTCGTGAACAACATATGTTCGATTTAATTCCTAATACACAAAAATCTGCACGCTTGAATTTTTTGACATTTTCATTTCTTTACTTTGGCACATAAACTCGAAAAGCATTACCAAAAAATGACTCCAAAAAGCGTTACATGAAAATGTCTTACTGTCTTGCAGACTCGTATGCAAGCAATTTTTTTCTGAGGTTTGGTAGTACCCCCAAATGAAGAGCTAAAATTCACATCTCAATTTGATCTAAGACTATGAATTTTTTTAACATGTATGCCATAATATTTAATCGTAATCGGTTTTGTATTTTAGGATCCCCGCGTCTTCACAGACTAACGACTAGCAGATGGCAGAAGCTCTCTTAAAACCCACTCTTTTGGCTGCAGGTATCCTTAAAATGTTTAAAGCCATAAAAATGTCAAAACCGAATTTTTGAAGCTATCACAATACTTTCTCTTTGTATATGAGAGTGTGAAATCACTTTACTCACAGTATTTTCAGAATGATTCCGCTTACCTTCCGCTTCGCCTAAACTGTGAGTGCTTACTTCTCTAAATTGAACCTATATTTTTTTTAAATCTAAATAAGGAATCATTTAAATTCGAAATAAAAATCAAGAACATGATTCTACAAGGACCTTGGCTAGGTTATGGTCTATTTTACTGCGTTTTTATTAGCTTGCTTTCTTGTTTGTTTGTCCAGTACAAATCTTACAATCGATTTTTAACTAACTTCCCGAGTAGCTAGACATTTGAAACTTTTAGAATAGCTCAGAACACGATGACAATGCATTATTTTAACACTTTTATCAATCTTTCAATAGAATTTAATTAGTTTTCAGCAAATTTTGCTCTATGGAAGGATAATTCGGAAAAAATCCGCAAGTTATTTTATTTATTTTGACATGACCCATATTTACGATCTTCATTTTGACTGGTTTCAAATTTATGATTTATGACAGAAATTTAAAGACATAGTGTATAAAAAGTTCTTTAAAAATTAAATGTATTCGCAATCATATAACAAATTCTTTAAGGAATTTGTTTTTCTAACCGTTGATTTATTAAGTATAATAAATTCACTCAAAAGTTCAAGGAGTATTAAAGTTATAACTTTTTAAATAGTTTAAATTAATTAAATTGTTTTCTTTTCAATAAAGAAAAGACATCAGAAAATTATCAAAAAAAGATTTCCCAAGAGACAAAAAACAACATATGAATTGAAGTTTTCATAAAAATTCAAATGAAATTTTAAAATATTTGAATATACTTGGTAAACATTTAAATGCGCATAGAAATCTTCACATTTTAAAAATTAATAAAATTCAAATGCATTTTAACAATAAAATTCTATCACCAAATAGTAAATTCAATTTTTGTTTTCTTTTTTAAAATTCATATGTCTTCACTTGGACTGCGAATGATATTTGAAGTAAAATAAAATAAATGAATATACAGAAGAAATTTTAATAACAATAGTGTCAAGAACACATTTTCAAATAAGTACATTTGATAAGAATTCGGTAAAATAATTTCCTCACCACACAAATATATAAACAAACTCTAGGCAATGGTCTATTTTATTATCCAACGTGTTTAAAACAAAATGAAATATATTCGCAATCATTTAAAAAATTTAACAATTAAATTTATTAAAATATTTAATTTAAAAACTTTTGAACTAGGTATTCAATTTATTTTATCTCCAGTAGGGAGAAAAAGTTACGATTTTGAATTAGTTTAGAGGGACTAAAACAGGTCTTTTCATTCCTGAACTCAAAAAGTAGGGAGAAAAAGCAAAAGTAGAGCGAAAAAGTAAAGTAGGGCAAAAAGGTAAAGATTGCAACTTAATTATTTTATAAATAGTAGAAAATAATGGCTAATGTAATGAAGTTGTTGAAATCAGGTTGGCGGCACTGCGCTTTTTTGACCATGTTTATCTTTGTTTATAACCAACACCTAAATAACCTTCTATTTTAGTTTAATTCTAATTCTTATTTGTTTTTAATATTGAATCTCTTATATCTGCTATTAAAAGTGCTAATAATTATTGCTATTTATTAAAATAATAAATAAAAACTGTGCAATGGTCGAAAATGTGTATTTTCTTCCTACTGGAGATAATAGTATATTATGTTACAAGGCTGTGAAGTGAGTTTTTTCTTTACCGCGGCAATTACATTTACTGTCGAGCGAAGCGAGACAGTAAATATTGCCAAGGTAAAGAAAAAACACTTCAAAGTCGCGTAGCATATGCTATTTTTTCCGAGGTAGCAGACAATGAAAAAACATGAAATATTAATCACTAATCAATATATAATAATAACAAATATTAGTACATACTTAAGACTTAAAAAAAGAAACCTTAAAATGAGGTTACACTATAAGAAAAGATAAACAAAACGCATTGACATCTAGCGGATTTTTATCGTACTAGAAGCATTTCTACAAAGACTGCAGCGGTACTAACGGAAGTTTTGACAACTACCCGCCGGACATAAAAAATCTTTTAGTGCCTAGGACGTAAGAGATTTTTTCTTTACAGCTAGGAGTAATGAAAAGATTTTTTAAGTCCACGTAATGAAAAAATGGATTTTAGCTATGTTTTTTAGGCTCTAAAGTTACTATTTCACAGCCTACCACGGAAAAAATATTGTATGTACCTCGTGAGTAAAGTGCCATTATTCCTCTCGCGATAATTATCTCCCTCGGCTGCGCCTCGGGAATTAAAGAGTCTAATTCCCTCGGCTTCGCCTCGGGATTTAGGGACAATGGTTCCTTCGGCTTCGCCTCAAGAACCAACTTTTTCGCTCAGGGAATAATGGCTTACTTTACTCCCTAGGTGCATAAATAACTATTGTTAGGGCCTGTTGCATTTTCTACCGATACTTCCATTTGTATATTGGCGAAACAGTCCCAAAAGTATTTAGCATTAGTTTCAAAGTTCATAAGTCGATATTTTCCAAATGGCGGCAGATATAGTAGGTTTAAGGGAATATATCAATTTGAAAGGTATCTAAAAATCAAAACATTGTTTTTATTATTAATTAAAGTGTTCACTAAAATAAGCATAGTACGCAAAATGTATTAAAAATCATAAAAAAAAACCGAAGTTAAAATTAAAAGTTCGTAAGAAGTAAAATAAAATCCTGTGTTGACAGTTTTTTTTTAACTTTTATAAAATATTAAATACATTGTTAAACAAATAACTTTTTGTAAAATATAACCATTTTAATTTATAGTTTAAATAAGAAAAAAAGTCAACAATTTTCCTTTTGATAAATGATGGAAAATATAAAATTTCGGCAAACAAACGTATCAATTCTAGAAGATTACAAATCAGGGAGGAGAAAAACAAAAAAAAACAAAAAACTTCAAAAGAAAAATAAAAAATACAAAAAATTCAAGAATATTAAAAAAATACAGCTAAATAATATTGGTTTTGCTGTAAAAATGGAAAAAAAACTCATCTACATTTCATCTTGCTAACTTTGAGATTCGAAATAATTTATTCTTACGCAAAAAAATAATGAAAGATGCCTTAGACAAAATAAAGTATAGAAATGAAAAGGTTTTTGGATACTTTAAACAAAATTGAAGAAGATAGAAGAAAAATCTAAAGGAAAAAGAAGCAAACGTCCTCAGAGTAAAAAAAAAACATCCGTTAGAGATTTGTACTCCAGTTCTAGTCTCTTCTCTGTATAAAGCTTTTAAACTTATCACCTAGTTCTTTCTCTTCTTCTTTTTGTGGAGTAGAGTAGGGAAGCTTTTAAACCTTTTACGGGCAACCGGTTGGAGGTTATCGTATTTTTAAAGGTTAGACCTCAAGAGATTGTGTGGTTTTTTTGCGGTATTTTTAAGACCAAAAGACCTCAAAGGTAACATCCATTTGGTTACCTCGATCTTTCATCTGGGAACCAACCTATTCACAAGGGTAACATTCAGTGTAGGAAGTAAAGATTTACTTGAGTTCTTTTGTTGTTATTTATGTTTATGAGAGTTTTATGTGTTGTGTGCGGGATGTTTTAAGAGTCGGTAGTTAAGATAATGGACGAATAAGAAAAGAATAAGTACGTAAGTTCTTTGCGGATACAAGTGCTGATCTTTAAAATAAAAGAGTTGGAACTCGCTGCGACTTAAATTGCTAAAAAGCAACAACTAGAATACTTATAGATACAGGTTAAAAGACGCAAATATTATTTTTAGGGTCCATAGACGAAAGCGAATACCCTTATAATTTCCTGTCAGTTCATCGTTAACGCACCTTCATCTCAAAAGTCCTCGACTCCAACATTTTAAACTGTGAAGTTATGTTATTTGTACTAACCCAAACACAGGAAAATATAGGAAAGCACCAACAAATCATTCTTCAAAAACAAGGGGAATCATTTTGGTTGGCTGAAATGCGTCGTTAGGAGTGTAAAATGAAAGATCAGGACGTTCTGAGTACAAATATATTCATTTGTATAAGTAAAAAAGAAAAAGTTTGTCTGATAAACTTTCTCATACAAGAGTACATAATTGCTTTATCCAGTGTTCTCCTTTGATATAGTTGCTTTGGGTTTTCATGATTAAATTTAATTGTTATTAAACATTTTATCAAAATTTACACGTATATGCGAGAAAGGAAAAATGTAATTCTCAATCATACATTCCAACAGGTTGTATTTTAATAATTTGTACCACCATTTATCCTGCTTATGTTGAAATAAAAGAGTTAAAGACAAAATAATCTCTCTTAAAATGGACAAAATGTAATAAGGAAGAATATAAAAGAGAAGAAAGAAGGTTAAGTGTGAAAAAATACGGATTTAGGCACGAGCTCACAGTGCCTTAGCTTAACAGCCTTACAGTTGCGTATGAGGTGAATACCAATCAGTTAGGAGGCGGAGCTTTAAAATAGCCTAAGCCAGATGTTTCTCTAAAGCCTAAAGCCAACCCCGACAGCTTTGCCAAGTAAACTACCAAGGCCTAGTTTAAAACCGTGAAGCCTCAATACACGTAGCTATTGAACCCTTGCCAAGATAACTTGCTGAAACCTTTAACAGCCTCCCCCACTCGATGCTGCTGAAATCATACTTTTCAACTTTTCTCTAACAACAGTTTTAGCCAACTCAGTACATATCAGAGCATCTCTGTCAGAAAGGGCAATGAGGGGTTGAAAACATTCACCGGTAAAGTTTAGTTCCGCGAATCGAAGAGTGAGCTGAGGGAAATCATGAAGCCTATTCAACTACAAATCAGAACTTGATGTTTTCAAAACTTTTCAACTTGAGAATGAGCGATGGGGGAAAAGTTTAATTCACAAATGAGACTGGTAAATATGGGGAATCAGGGGAATTTAATTTAAGGATTTGTAAAACCACAGAGAAAATAGTCACAGAACAATTTAAAAAAAATCTTTATATCTAGAATTTTAAACTTTTTATCAACCTAACGAGCAAAGATGTCATAACAGATGTTTTTAAAAAATAGTAAATAAATAATATTCCTTATCCATGGTCATATTTTTAAAATTGATAAATAATAATAATATCATTAAAACTATTTATATTTCATAACTAGTTATGTTTCTACTATAGAATACCAACTTTTATAAGGAATTTTACAAATAATTTTGAAGTAATATTTTTGTTAAATTAGGAAATAATAGTTATTTATGCATCTAGGGAGTAAAGTAAGCCATCATTCCCTGAGCGAATATGTTGGTTCATGAGGCGAAGCCGAAGGAACCATGGTCCCTAAATCCCGAGGCGCAACCGAGGGAATTAGACTTATTCATAATAAATAACGCTAATTATCGCTATAATTATCGCTATAATTATCGCGAGGGGAATTATAGTACTATACTCCCGAGGTACATACAATATTTTATCTCCAGTAAGGAGAAAATACACGGTTTTATCCATTGGACAAATAGGATATTTAGATACAGGTTTAAACAATGATAAACAAGGTCAAAAAAGCAGTCTGCTTCCTCCTGTAGTGGCCTCTAAAGTGAGGAAAAGTCCTGAGGTACCCTGAACCCGATTTTTTTTTTATTACATTATAAAGCGCCTTCCTGAACTTATGTTGGTGGGTTGATGACCCTTTGTCGGAAGTTTAATGAAAAGAAATTAAAGCTTCTAGGAAATATTATTACTCCTCGTTGCAATACCCCTTATTTTGTCGCTTTATTTTTATCAACGTTTCAAGTATTTGTTTTTGTCTTTTCCTAATAACATTCCTTTATGTTTATTAATTTATATATGTTTATTATTTTTACTTAGTTAAATTAAATTTACATATTTTAATTCCATTGAACTTATTTATATTTTATGTTTTTTTTTTAAGTATTCTTTATTTTTGTCTATAATTGCAATGATTTTTGGCGACCCTAAAATATTTTGTCGCGACCATAGGGTTAGAAAACGCTGCTCTAGACTAATCCAAAATCTTAACTTTTTCTCTCTACTGGAGATAAAAAAAAATATAGACATAATTGAGTAGAATGAAAAGTGGAATCACTTGATAAAAAAATAATAATAATAAAAAAATACATAATTGAGTAGAGTGAGCAGTGGAACCACTTTTGACATGGAATAAAGAAAGATTATAGAATTAAGTAGGATTAGCAGTTGACACTAGGGGTGCGATTGGAATAAATCAGGTTGGCCGAATAGCAACTGGTGCTTTCGGAAATACCAACCTAAACAACCGAATGCGTTCGTAAATTCGCTTAGTTCGGTTAGTAACCATAACGTTACCTTCTGTGGCATTTATTTAATTTAAAAGTTGAAAACATTTACTACTTTTCCATGAGTAGTATTCAATACGTTTTCAGTACACCACTCATAATAATAAATAATTTTGAAACTTTTACCTTTTATAACCAGGTTTGGAATTTTAAATAAAGATGATGTTTTTTTTTGGTTAAGTGGAGGTTGGTGTTTTGACAGATTTGACTAGTTTCTACATAAACACGCTAGAGGAACTCACACTTAGACTAGTGTATGGTATCTGGATCTAAATCGTATTCAATCGAAATTGGATCTAGGTTTCCATAGACATTATGGATTCAAAAACTGTATTCAATCCGAATTTAAACATCATGGAATTCACTTCCTTATTCAAAATTCTGTGAAATATTATTTCGTTTTTATTTGCTACTTACTTACTTTGCTACTTACTAAACTTAAAAACGATTAAAAAAATAATAATGTTTGTAAATGGGACCACTCTCATTAGCTTCACACTCGAACCAACCCTAGATTAAGTTATTAACCGGACTCGTTACGCCACAAGCATAATTGAAGCCGTCTCGTCGTAAGACTTACCACAACAAATCTCCAGACGATTGGCCGGTTAACCTGGTTAGTGAATCCAAACGTACCCCATACCCATAACCTACCCATAAACGTACCCATAAGGGATGAAGAAAAAACTATATAGAAATATATAGAAAGAGATTGAAATAAGTAGGAACAATAGTGTTGTTTCATTTTGCATTTAGGTTATTTTATGTTTATATAGTCATGTCAGATTATTATTAAGTGACAGTTAGTTATTATCTTTTCTTTTTAATAAATAAGTTTCCTCAAGGCATTCATACACGAAGAGAAAATCCTTGAGGATTGAACTGGAAAAGTCCAGGCCAGGAGGAATTTCTAAACGTGTGTAGAGGCGGCCTTGAGGCCAACTGTGGACTGCAGTCCCTGAAATCACGAACAATTTTGTATATTTATTTCTGCCTTGAGGCTGGAACTACGCTGTCAGATGCGGCGTACATTGAGAGTTTCGTCTAGAGGCTTTTTGAGGATTGTATCGGGAAAGGTGAGGGATCTGTAAAGAAAACCCAGGAGGCTTTTTCCTTTAGGATTTCCACGAAGAAATCCTTCCGTTTATGTGAGCGAGGATTTGGTAAAGGAAATCCTCTCGGAAATCCCAAAGAAATCGCAGAGGCTCTTTCCTTGATAATTTACTCGAAGAAATACTCACGTATGTGGGCGTTTTGGTAAAGCAAATCCTCAAGGAAATCGCGGAGGCTTTTTCCTTGAAGATTTCCTCGAACAAAACCTCCTGTATGTAGGTGAGGATTTGGTCAAAGAAATCCTCAAGGAAATCACGAAGGCTATTTCCTTAGAGATTACCTCTTCATGTATGGTCACTGGCCACCTTAAGAGTTAATTTTCTTCCACAGCAAATAATGATAGTAAAAATAACGATGAGAGGACAGGTATGAGTCATTGGGATTAGATTAAAAATGCGTTTCCCCAAACATTATTATCCTTAATATATGGGTAAATTTTGTATCTTCAGTGTCAGATTAAAACCTCTGGTTGCAAAATTGTACAATTATTATTCTTTTATATTTACCCAAAATCGTTGTACCATAGGGTTTTCAAGTAAATAATTTTTATTATCAATTAAATATAATACATTTTGAGGATAAGGTGTTGTGTGTTGTATCTTTATTTTTATATACTACTACTATTTACTACTACTTTTTTTAGATACTACTACTACCTGTAATTTGGAAGCTTAGTGAAACAATCAAAATTTAAAATAATATCATGGGAGTTAATTAATTCTACTGGATAATTATATGCACTAAATGATGTATTTGCTAATGCTTTTGGTGTAACAGGTTTAATTAAATACATTTATGCAACCGTATTATATCTTCTCTTTATACTAAATAACAATCATACATCAGAGATAACTGCTAAAGTCTCTGAAATAATTTTAGAAAAGTTGAGAAGCTTTTGTTCTCTCATCCATTATAATAATCATTAATTTAAACAGGATAATTATTCAGTGTTTATTTTTTTAGAGAGAAAAAAGGGGTTTTTACATTAAAAAACAGACAGAGAAAGCTTTTAAATATTATCTAAACATCTTATCTTTGAACATTTTCTGAACATTTTTTCACAAAAAAACCTTTTTTCTAAATTCAAAGTAGGAAAAAAAACCACCCAACACCAAACTCTCGGAGCCTGTGTTTGAATTACAAATTAGCAGGCATCTCTTCTGTTCTGCACTTCTAAACCCTGTATCTCAAACCTCTTGCAAGCTTGAAACAAAAAAAACATTTCAAATACTAAAATATACAAACGATACTTGAAATACTGGTAGAATTCTAACCAAAAAGAAATGTGGTTTGGAGGCGCCACAGACCGACACTAATTATTAAGGTTTAGAAGTAAACTAGGAGGTACAAAACTTGGCAGTTTCCCATTCTGCATGGGTAATGGCTGGAAAACCTAGAAGAAAAACTCAAAGACAAACTAACACTAAAAGAAAAGACGAGGTTTTCACTGAATAATTAACCTGTAGGAATAAAACAATAAGTGAATGCAGTATTTTTAGGAGCTCAAAAGATAAATCTTGAAAAATAAATCTTTTTAACTTACACAAATACGTTGTTTACTAAGAAATGACGTGTTTAAACATTTTAAGATCACTTGAGTTCAATTAGAGACACGTGTTTGATTAATTTGTCTGTTTCGTGAAACATTTATTGTGTTAGTAAACCTGCAATAACATATTTTATAACTTGAGATTACCTAAGAGACTAGGCATTAATAATACCAGCCCATAAAAACCAAGTTTTTATTATAAATCCTTTATATTTTTGCATTTTGGTTGTGAGGGGGAAGTATTGGTAGAGAGTCTATGTGCCAAGTTTTAGCTCGATTGGACGACTGGAAGAGGGTTAACTAGCCCTATAAAGATTTTATATATACCTACCAATTAATAATTAATTAATTAAATAAATTTGTATTACTTAATTTTTAAATATTAATTAATCCATTCATTTTTAAAAAGATAATTAATTAAATTGAGAAATTAATTTATTAATTAATTAATTAAATTTAATTAATTAAATTTAATTAATTAATTAATTTGTTAAAATGTTTTTGTATTGGTAGAGAGTCTATGTGCCAAGTTTCAGCTCGATCGGATAAGTAGAAGAGGGTTAACTAGCCTTCCAAAGATTTTATATACCAACCAATTAATTAATTAATTAATTTTTTATTTTACTTTTAATACTTAATTTTTTTAAATTTATTTAATCCATTCATTTTTTAAAAAAAATAATTAAATTGAAAAATTAATTAATTAATTAAATTTAATTAATTAATTAATTTGTTAAAATGGTTTTGTATTGGTAGAGAGTCTATGTGCCAAGTTTCAGCTCGATCGGATAAGTAGAAGAGGGTTAACTAGCCTTCCAAAGATTTTATATACCAACCAATTAATTAATTAATTAATTTTTTATTTTACTTTTAATACTTAATTTTTTTAAATTTATTTAATCCATTCATTTTTTAAAAAAAATTAATTAAATTGAAAAATTAATTAATTAAATTTAATTAATTAATTAATTTGTTAAAATGTTGTTGTATTGGTAGAGAGTCTATGTGCCAAGTTTCAGCTCGATCGGATAAGTAGAATAGGGTTAACTAGCCTTCCAAAAATGTTAACGCCAGGCACCCAGGCACTCCCCCAGGCACAAAAGTGAAGTTAATATAAAGGATTTAAAAATGGCTAGACATTTATCTCTTGAGTAAAGAAAATAAGAGTGTTTTGGGTCTTACTCTTAGACCAAATGTAACAGATGTCTAAATTATGAGACTTTTTAAGTTTGGTTTAAACTTCAGTAAGACCATCAAGTGCTAAATCGTGATCTTTGAAATGTTGTATCCTTTTGTACAAGTTGTCCTACCTTTGTCTTCTTCAGTGAGAAAATAAAAAGCCGAGTTTGATTAATAAAAAAATGATGTTGCGATTAAAGGTAAGTGCACTGCTATAGCAATGACGGGAGTGCTAAGGCTAGGCGCACACATGGCGCATGAATCGCTAAGGCTAGGCGCATACTGGGTGCGCATAGACTACATGATATAAGCAATAAAGATAACATTAGTTTGATATTGACTTGTTATACATGATGTTAGAAACTGTCCATTGACAGTACTCACAGTATTACAGTTAAGAATGTTACATTTTATTAATTGATGTTTAATAGGTCACCAGGTCACTGTCTTTTTAGGCGTCGAGGAGGGTTACCAGGCATGAATGGTGACGTTAGGTTGTGGATTAAAGGATTAGGATGATGGAAAAATGAGTCAGGGAAAGATTTGTATCGGGAGGTGGCGAACAAAGGGAACTTTGAGGTCATTGTGAAGCGTAAAATTGGAGACATAGAAAGGATCGTTAGTTATTCTTCTAAGGATATTGGATTGAAGGGATTGGATACAGTAGGAGTTGGAACGCTTGGTGCATCCCCAGAGTTCAATACTATATGGCCAAGTGGGCTTATTTATGGTGTTATAAATGATACCTAAAACAAATATTTGTGTTCCAGAAGACTATAATATATGGATCAGACAATAATAATAATAACGCACAAATGCAAATAAAGAACGTTAACGATGACGACAATATTTAAGATAATGAGATTTTACAAAAAAGTTCCTCTAAAGCCTCGTCCAGACTGCCAAACCGAACAAAGGAAACCAGCCGAGGCATTGGTCTCTGCGCATGCCTTCTTTAAATTCATTTTCCATAAAGCAAACTATGTTATGAAATAAACAAGTGAACTATGCAACGGTGTGAATCAATACTCAGCCTTCAATAAATAATACAATCTATCTCTAAGATTAAATCCAATCTATATAAATATTTGAATTTTCAGAGAGTAGGAAATAGATGAATTGGACGTCCGCCAAGGACGCATGTTATATTCCCATGAAGTTCTCATCTGACATGCTCGATCAGTGCAAGCTTGCATTCAAATTCAATGATAGATCTATGTTAGCACTACAGTATAGATGACATGGGAACTAGACACGTCTTCTGCTGAATCAATTGTCAGTCTTAGGGTATTATTTAAGTAGAAAGATGGCCTATTAATTTCACAGAGTGAATAACATAATTATGAAAGAGGACAATGTTATTAATATCTTTCTCATCGACTCATTGACAAGGAAATTTTTAAAACTATCCAAGTCAAGTAATTGCGAATTTATTACTTATAAATAAATAAATGATAAACACGGCGACCTATTTTAGTAATTAAAATTACTCCTGATAACTTATAATAGTTTGTCTTTTGGCTTTGAATAACTTGAAAAGGTAGTAGTATGTGAGTACTCCTTTTTTAGGGTCCGTAGGCAAAACCAAGAACCCTTATATTTTCCTTCGTGTGTCTGTCCGTCCGTCCTGTGGCGTGCTCTCACGGCTACAAATTTCGTCCGATCACTTTGAAATTTGGCATGTATATGTCTTGTACCTACCCACATATTTTAAAAATATAGCGACTTAAAAAAAATATATTTCAAAAAAATTAGGGTAAAAAAACTTAAGGGTTAAATTTTTATAATTTATTTTCGACACCGTGAAGGGTATCATATGAAAGGGTACGTCGAGCTGATTACAAAAATATATAATTCTTTGGATATAACTTTGATAGGGCGAGCGTAGGCAAGTTTGAAGTGGGTGTAAAACGTGCCCCCCCCCCCCCCCCCCCCCTCTATCTCGTTTATGTGAAGTGCAAAAATCTGAAAAAATTCCTGAACATTCTTCTACCAAAAGTAAAGATACCACTTTTTGGAAATTTCGAAAAAAATATTATTTTATTTTTTATTGACAAAATACGTTTTTTTATAACTATCGTCTTTTCGGTATATTTATATGGTTGTAGTCCGGTTCAGTGGCAAAAAATACTTTATCAGAGTGTGTTTTGAGAATATCAGACCCTTAGAATAGTTCAAAGTAAGCTTTTTAGCATTTTAAAAAAACACTGTTTATACACTTTACAGTTAAACACTATATTATAGTGTGGCCTACGGACCCTCGCTGTGTGCTGACTAGCACACACTTGACCTGTTTATTTAACTTTAATTATAAATATATAAATAGTAATTAATAATAATAATTTTTTTGAGATAAAATTAATAAGGAAATAAAGAGGAGATTATAAGGGAGATGAGGACAGTGTGTAGATATAAAAAGGCAATAAGTATATTAGATGTATTTTAAATTTATATATAGACGATATACAATAATGAATATAGAAAGAGATATTACTAGAAAGGGATATTACTTTATAAATTGAGTAAATCTCTAGAGTCTAGACCACTGCCGTTTCATGCGACGAGTTACTTACCCGGGATGGATGTAGGGAAGAAAGGAGTTCTAATAAAGGATAAAGGTAAATGGATTGGATAAGGACTCAAGAATTGATTTTAAATTAATTCGAGGGTAAAAATATAATGCACTTATTTCTGGGAAACAAACTTATTTAAAATGAACTTCTATTCAAAAAGAACATTTTTAAGCTGAATATACATTTTTTTTTCGTTTAGGTAGGTAGTTAATTAAAATTAAGATTTTTCCAAAAGAATTTTCGATTTTATTATATTTCATTTAAAATGAGTTGTGCACTCTTTTATTTAAAGTAAAAATGAATCAGGATTTTTCTTTTAACCAGATATTAAATGATACCAAGAAAAGATATTCGATGGGTAAAAATGAAAGGCAGAAGCTATAAACCATTTCCAATACTCCAATAATACTTCCTTAGAGGGCTATAAACCTTCTTTTATAACTTGGAAAAGAAAGAATATAAAAGTATCAAAGAAATTTCAGATACTATAATAGGTAATAAAAAGTCTTAACTCTTTTATAAATCTGTGACTTAGTGCGATTTATAACAATAAATGCATTGAAAAAAATAAAATAAAATGAGGCCAAAAAACTGAAAGAAATAAAACAAAATTGTCTAGAAGTATTTGGAACTATGTTTAATTCTATTGATAGACGAATAAAGCACTATTGAAGAGGTCAGTGTTCAAGCACCATTGAGCACCTGACTAAAAATACAAGTTGGCAGGTTCATTTATCAGTTATGGCCCTGTCAGTATCTAAAGGGACCCCCCCCCCCTCCCCTAAGATCTTCAATTAGAAGCTTTCCCCCTTCAGAGCTATTGGCAAGCCGCAAGCCTACGCATTGAGGCTTTTCCTTCCAATTATGGAGAGTCCTAAGAATAAGACAAGTGCTGTGTAGCAGCCCTCTATGGGTATAGAGGCCATTTTTAAATGTCACATTATATCTATAATCATCCTGGTCATCCAAGACCATGGATACAATTATTAATGATATACAGGAATTCCAGCAAGGTTCTTCTCTTTATCCTGATATTTAAGGAAAGTGGAGAACTACTAAAATTGCTGGAATCCAACTCATAACCATCCACCACAGGAGATATCACCATCTGCCACTTCATTTCATCTCACTTTATTTAAATAATTATTAATTTTTAATTTAAATCAAATTATAATTATTATTAACTACGGGAAACAGACAGAGAAAAATACACTCCAGCGCCGGGATTTGAACCACGGGGTTCTATATTTCCAGTATAGCGCTCTTCCAACTAAGCTACGCAGGAGAATGAGTTTGTCTGACGTTAATGATACCTTGTCCCGAATTTAAGCTTATAATTTTCCACATAAGTCTTAGAAGTCAACATTAATTACATAGAACTAGACCGAGAAATAACGCTTATAATTATAAAGTACCCAATTAGTACCTGTACCTAGTACAATCAATTAGAAATTCATATTTTACCATTTTGGTAGTATTCATACTACAGAAAGATTAAATTTTAATTTAAATCAAATTATAATTATTATTAACTACGGGAAACAAATAAATAACCCTGGCAGTTGATCGGGACTAACCCCCCCCCCCCCCAAAAAAAAAAAAAAAACTACGGGAAACAGAGAGAAAAGTTCACTCCAGCACCGGGATTTGAACCACGGGCCTCTATATTTCCAGTATAGCGCAACTAAGCTACGCAGGAGAATGAGTTTGTCTGACGTTGATGATACCTTGTCCCGAATTTAAGCTTTCAATTTTCCACATAAGTCTTAGAATCAACATTAATGACATAGAACTAGACCGAGAAATAACGCTTATAATTATAAAGTACCTGTACCTAGTACAATCAATTAGAAATTCATATTTTACCATTGTAATGGGGGGAAACGCGGCCTAGGACCCCCGAAACGAAAATATGCATTCGAATTTAATCCAAAGTGAATAAGAGTCAGTAGAAATGTGTGGGAGTTAGGCGGGGCAGAGCGCGGTCAGCACATTCTCGGCCGTCCCACCCCGAGACAAGAGCGGGAGCTCAGTCTTGTGCTAGATTGATGCGAGTGAACATATATATATATATATACCAAGTGCTAGGAGCAGGCGAGCGAGACTCAGTATGGACTATATTGGATTAGTACTTTTCCTGATACCCGGTATCTGTGAGTAAATGAAATGAGCTATAATTACTCCCCTTTTTGTTCCTTCTCTGGTTGGTAGGTGGCGACCTATAGTAAAGGGAAAGTTAGCGAGTGCTACAAAACACTAGGTTAATTATATGCATTAATAGTAGTTAAGATATTTTGGAAATACTAAATCATTTGTTTTACTAAAGGGGTAGATATAGGGGGTTTTATAATGAAAGATATTGGTGTTATGCTTGATTTTCCTTAATTAAATATAATGAAAGTAATAGATGATGGGATGTATTAGCTAGATATAATATACCTAATAATTAAATGAAAGTAATAATTAGTATAATATAACCCAACTCATAATTAATTGAATGTATCAATTAAGAGTAATATAACCCGTAATGAATTGAAAGTGTTGATTGAATATACAAATTATAGTTGATTTCTATTACTAAACAAGATATATTTTATAAAGTTTCTTTGATTAATTAAACATTTGTCAAATAAAAATAATATACTTTTAAGTTTATAAGAAAATTATATATGTTTCGTTCTATGGAGTAATTATTCTTTATTTAGTATAAGACCCCTAGCCCCAGTACAATTGGTGTCAGGTGTGGGGTTACCGGCTGCAAGAATTGCCGGATTATTATTTTATTAAGGAAGCTAGGTAGTAAGTTAGGTCAGCCTGGGGAAGCTAGGTACGCCAGACCCCAGAGCAGGCGTGTATTACCGGTCTAGTATGCCGACCAATATTTTATGTTAATTATTAACTATACTTTTACCCTTGATTTAATTCTTTTGTTTATTTAATTGTTCTTTTGTACTCTGTCGTTATGTTGTGTAAACTTTATTGTCAACGATAAATATCCTGTATCATAAGAGGCAGGAGCTGGTTATTGGTTATTGTTTTGAGCTTTGTGTGCGTGACGGTCCTCGGCCAAGATCGAGTTGTGAGATAGGACTTAAACTTAGAATTAGTTACTTATTAAGAGAATAGGGTTGCGGTGCTAAGGCATATAAATATGGAGGAGAAAGTTAAGGAACTTGAGGGCAGGATAGGGGAACTCCTGATTGCGAACGCCCAGTTCGCGGCCCGTGAAGTCTCTTCTACCCCAAGAAGAGACTTGACACTACAGAATCTTATTAAACCATGGTCGGGGGACATAAAAACGGATATACCGGTAGAGGACTTTATCCGGAACATAGAAAGGGCTGCTAAAAATGGGAGATGGACCGAAGAAGACAAAGTGATGGTCTGTGAGGCTAAACTAACGGGGGCCGCCGCCACTTTTGTAGCTGCGTGCCCGGATTTGAAACCAGAAAACACAGGCTTCTCCGACTATAGTCGGAAACTGAAAGACCGATTTGGGGAAACCCGTGATAGGGAGTCATTAGAGCAGGACTTCCACGCAGCAAGGCAGACAAAAGGAGAGGGAGTGAGGGAGTTTGCGGATCGATGCAGTTCTCTCGGGTTGAAGACTCTTAGTGTATACCCTTCGATCGAGGAGCAGGAATGGGCGAAAAAGGACTTGAGCAGGCGGATCTTAGCCGTGTTCATAGCCGGATTAAAGGGAGAGGCGGCGCGGCAGCTGCGATACCAGCCCCCGAGAAGACCAGACCCCGGGGAGAGTGGGGCCCCGTCCTTACATGCAACCGCCGGCGTGACGATGGTAAACAGCCAAGCGACAGGGGGTAGGTACTTGAGGGGGCCTCGGGCCAACGGCGGCTGGGGGCAAGGTTCAGGGGGCGGGTCAAGGTCCAACGCCGAGTGGGGACAAGATCCAGGAGGCGGAAGGAGATGGAACGGACCAGGAAGGACCGGAAGTAGACCCAGAGTTCCATTGCGATGTTACGTCTGCGGAGCGGATCATTTAGCTCGGGAGTGTCCCAGACGCGTTCTGGTTTGTTATACGTGTAATGGAGTGAACCACCTGATGAAGGATTGTCCCCAGAGAGGAAGGGAGGCCTGGGGCAACCAGCAACGGCCTTTAAGGGCCCTCCCTCCACCGGACTCCGCCCCAACATCATATAGGGGTCAGTCGATACCTTCGGGTCCAACACACCCAAACGCCTACCACCTAACAGACGCCCCACTGTTGGGTGGCCACGGACAGGGGCAAGGGACGCCTACGTCCCGAATGTGATCGTGCGGCGTGAAGGAGGAATAGGATACGAAGTGGAAGTTCAAGGAAAAAAACTCGTTCTTTTGGTAGACACGGGTGCGGATATCTCGCTCCTTCGCTCGCCGAGACCAGGCGTGCGACTAACGGAGGCCAGAATCCAAGCCCGAGGAGTGACAGGAGAATGTATGCCTGTCCAGGGACACCAAGTCCTGGAGGTGACCCTAGGAGACGCAAACCGAACACGAGTTCATCATCACCGACTTTTTCCAGGGATATGATGGTATTCTAGGGATGGACCTGTTACGCAAAGTAGGGGCCGTGATTGACGCGGCCGGAGGAGATGTAAGGTTGACAAAACTTGTCGCAGCCAACACTGTGACAGAAGAAGGAGAAGAGGAGGACTTGGAGAGGTTGTATGTTCCTAGGCCTACCGGCCAAGGGAGAGCACGCAAGCAGATAAGCCGGAAAGAGGAGCTGGAGAGTTCATACGCCCCTAGGCCTACCGGCCAAGGAAGAGCATGTGAGCAGACAGAGCGGACCCCGAAATCTAGGAAAGGGAAAAGGGAGGGGGAACCGAGTACAGGAATGGTACCTTCGGAGAAAGCAATGGCGATAGACGTACGACCAGAGGAAGCCGGCAGAGAAAAGAGACCCGGGATTGTTGTAAGGAGAGTAACCGCGTATGGAGCCCAAACGCTCCCACCGTGGTCTGAGGGATTGGTTAAGGCGGAAATAGAGGGAATGACCGGGGAGATTTGGTGCGAACCAGTTGCACAACCGCAACCAGGGTTCCGTGTTGCGAGGGTTTTGGGAACGGTCCAGGATGGAAAAGTATATGTGAAAGGGGTAAATCTAACTGGGAGGGCTGTTGTCATTGATAATCATCAGGTTTTAGCAGAAGCCACGACGTACAGAGGTAATGAGAGCTACAAGTCCGTAGCTAGTACCACCATGGTACCGCCATATAGAGAACGGGATGGGGACACGGCGAGGGGTTTAGTAAGGGAGAAACTCAAGCATCTGTCCCAGCGGGATGCCGAGAAAATAGGCCAAGTGTTTGAGGAATATCAGGATGTGCTTTTTGAAGGTTGCGATGGAATCTTGGGCTGCACCAAAGGAGTAGCCCACCGAATAGAGACGGGGGACTCGCCCCCGGTGGTAAAGAAGCCCTACCGGGTACCATACCACCTTAGACAGGAGATGAAAGAGCAGGTGGACCGTATGCTTGAAGAACAGGTTATAGTTCCCTCCGATTCGCCTTGGTCGGCTCCAGTTGTATTAGTCGCGAAGAAAACGGAAGATGGAACGACGAAATACCGATTTTGTATTGACTATCGAGGGTTAAATGCAGTGACGCGTACTGACGCGTATCCTCTGCCAAACATAAACGAAACCCTGGAAGGGATGGGTAGATGTAGATACTTCTCCACGCTAGACCTGGCAAGTGGATATCACCAGCTCCCAGTACACGAGGAACATCGGGCGAAGACTGCTTTTTCCACACCGGATGGTCACTACGAGTTCCTCCGCATGCCGTTCGGATTGGTTGGGGCTCCTGCGACGTTCCAGCGCACGATGGACCGCGTCCTACACCACCTAAAGGGAGTAGAGTGTTACATATATTTGGACGATGTTATAATATACAGCGAGAGCCTAGCCGAGCACGCAGAGCGGCTGCGACACGTACTGCAACGATTTCGAGAGGCCAACCTAAGAATACGATTAGAGAAGTGTCAGCTAGCTCAGCCGTCAGTTGTATACTTGGGTCACGTAGTCTCTTCAGAGGGCGTGAAGCCCGACCCGAGCAAGGTAAAAGCTGTGAAGGAATATCCGATGCTTTACAATGCCAAGGACATTCGATCCTTCCTAGGGTTAGTGGGTTATTACCGACGTTTCATCCCTCACTTTGCAGAAATAGCGAAACCATTGACTGAGTTAACAAAGACGGGGACTAAATTTACCTGGGGACTTCCCCAAAACGAGGCCTTCAACCGGTTGAGAGATGAGTTATGTAGCGACGCTGTTCTCTGTTACCCCGACTTCACACAGCCTTTCATCCTCGCCACGGATGGCTCAGCAACCGCAGCCGGAGCTGTACTATCCCAGATACGGAACGGGAAGGAGAGACCAGTAGCCTATGCGAGTAAACAATTGAAAGGGGCGGAGAGCAGATATACTGCTACAGAACAAGAACTCCTGGCGGTCGTCTGGGCTGTGAAACATTTTAGATGTTATCTCTATGGGCGACGATTTACTCTCATCACTGATCACGCTGCCCTGAAGTGGATGTTAGGACTGAAAGATCCCAGCTCCCGGCTCATGCGGTGGGCTCTTCGGTTGGCCGAATACGATTATGAAGTGATACATAAACCGGGTAGAAAACACACGAACGCCGATGCATTGAGCAGGCATGTGGCCCCGGTGCAAGCGAGCTCGTGGACCAGAGAGAATATCAGAACTGCTCAAGAACAGGACGAAGATTGTCAGAAGCTACGGAAGGAGACTAGTAAACACCATACCGATGACGACGGAATACTCTACCAGGAGCAAGAGCTAGGAGCGTGGAGACTGGTGGTGCCAAGACCTATGAGGAGCCGAGTGTTACAGGCTAATCACGATGCGCCGGCGGCAGGCCACCCAGGGGCGGCGAGAACGCAAGCTCTAGTCGAGCGAAACTACTACTGGCCCGGTTTGGAGAGAGATGTTCGGGATTATATCAGGTGTTGTACCTCTTGTGCCACTAGGAAAACGACGCGAAAACCTAAAGCCCCGATGGGTAGCCCTTTCCCTGTCACGTTACCCTTCCAACAAGTGTCGATGGACGTTCATAGACCATTGCACCCGATACCCGGAAGCCATACCGCTGAAAGACCAAACCGCGGAGACCATTGCAAATGCTTTCGTCACCCAAATAGTGACTCGACATGGAATACCCCAACGACTGCTAACGGATCAGGGAAGGAACTTCGTTTCCGAATTGATGCAGGAGGTGTGTAGATTGCTGAATATTAAGAAAGTACAGACGACTCCATACCATCCGGAGTGTAACGGTATGATTGAGCGCTTCCACCGAACTCTAACTGATACGCTATCACACTTTGTCCGGAAGGATGGCCGAAATTGGGACAGGTGGGTCCCCTACGCCCTGATGGCCTACCGAAGTATTCCTCACTCGACTCTCAGGAAATCTCCCCACTATCTCCTTTATGGAACTGACATAACCAGCCCATTTGAATGTGACATATCCCCTAAGATGAGTTCCGAGCCAATTCCCCACATACAGGAGCTCCAAAGAAGGTTAGGAGAAGCAAGGAAAGAGGCGTTGAAACAGGCGGAAAAGGACCGGGAAAGGAATAAGGAATACCATGATGCCGGTGCTAAAATCCCCACCTACGGTGAAGGTGATCATGTATACCTACACAACCCTGTGTTAACGCCAGGGCATGCGAAGAAATTCCGCCACCCTTGGGAAGGACCCTTCCGCATTGTGAGGAAATATGGGGAGCTAGACTTCGAGATCGACAAAGGAAATGGGAAAACCACTATTGTCCATGCGAATAGGCTGAAACGCGCTCATGGTGAGAACCTGCGACTGACAACCACAGAAGGGGAGAGTTCGAATAACGACCTAGATCTGAGCCCTAGGCTGGCTGAAGCCCGAAACCCCAATCAAGATACCGACGACCAGTGGACAGCGACGATGCCCACCACCGAGGCATGGGAAGGCGGTTTCATCCCGGTACTCGACGAGCTACCCTCAGGAGCAGAACAGGAGAAGGAACCGGAAACACCTGCGGCCTTAGTAATTCCACGAGGGAGTATTACGGGGGAGGAGGACGATGACAGTGTAACTATAAGCAACGAGGACCCCCATGATTTTACGTGGTTTCCTGAAGACGGAGGAGATATATTCTCACCCCCAAGTTCCCCCCTCCCAGCCTCCAACCCCAGTTCTCCACCCATAGCTAGCCGGCTTCGGCCAAGACGGAGAAACTGATTCTATGCTCTATGTTACAGGGGGAGAGGTAAGAGAAGGACTAGCCTTCTTACCGCTAGGCCAAGCACTGGTTGTCGGAGGCCAGTGGAGGGTAATAACAGAACTAAGAGTAGAAGGATACAGAGAAGATCTTGACATGCTCTCCCGAAGTCTAGAAGGAGTACGAATAACCTTAGAGGAACAAAGGATGAACGGGGCGACGACCGACTTAATGCTAGCAGGTGAACTCCGGCGTGTGACCCAAGCTATGGAGGAAGTACGAGGGTATGCGGAGGAACTAGTGCAAGTGTTACCCACGCGTCGAGTCAAGAGGGGCCTGATTAATATGGGGGGGTATGCCCTTCAAGCTTTATTCGGCACGGCGACGGAGGAGGAGCTAGGGCGCGTAGCGACAGATTTAGAGGAATTGGAAACTCATCAGGATGAAATCATCCACTTGTTAGACCGGCAAATTAGTGTTAGTCGTAAATTAGGACTACGCGCGGAGGACGCAACGAGGAAGTTGTTCTTACTTTCAGAGACTCTGCAGGAACATATAAATTTGTCGATAACCGCACACAAAGCTCTCACGGACCATTTAACTATATTAGAAAATTACGTCAATATAACGACATGCTTTAGAAACTTAGAGTTCATGATAGGACAAACTAAATATGAACTAGGGAAACTCAGGGGTGCCTTAGACGTAGTAGCTCTAGGTAGGCTCAGTTCGACTATAATACCCCCTCTCGAGTTGCTTGCTATACTCACCAATATAGTCGCCCACCTACCCGAAGGATTAGGGATAATGTCCAAACTTACCGTAGAGGAGATATACCAATATTATGACGTATGTGAAGTAAGTGCTTTTGCTGCCCCCGAAAAGGGCCGTCTGTACATCATGTTAAGCGTACCCCTTGTTACCACCCACCGCCTATTCGATCTGTATAGAGTGCGTGAGTTCCCGATATATCGGAAAGACATTAAACGAACAGTGGTAGTGCGGACCAGTGTAGAATATATGATAGTCAACAAGGAGAGGGATGGCTATGCCTTCCTACCTCAGGAACAATATACCTCCTGTAGGACGGGATCGATAACTCTATGTCCCTCAGCATTCCCCATCTTCAAAAGAGAATATGAGACCTGCGAAAGCCAACTATATTTTGGGAAAAGATTAAGCGCACTAACAAGTTGCAATCAATTGGTGCTTCTCAGCGAGTGGGTCCCGTACTGGATCCCAGATACCAGGAGCAGTTCCTGGGTCTACAGTCTACCCTCCCCCACGCTAGCAGTTGTTAGCTGCCGAGCTGAAAATGGCACCACTACCACCAAGGAGATGACTTTGGCCGGGCATGGTTCCATGCATCTGGCCAAGATGTGTGCAGTGCGCACATCGCACTACCAGCTATACCCCAATTGGCAAGGAAGTAGTACAGCGGTAATCCCCAGCCATGCGGGGGAGTTCGCCAAAGAAGAATTGAAAATTCCTCCTACCCTCAACCACTCGTTAATAATGGGGAGCAGGAGCGAGCTTTGTTAGAGAAGCTACATCAACTGGGGGAGGTAAAAAGGGGACCCTACGCAGACCTGGAGGTTCCTCTAGACATCTTAGAGAGGGAATCGAGAAATCTGCACGACCACTTAGACCAGAGGCGGCGGTATATTCTTTACGGCAGTAGCGGTGGGACTCTAGCTTTCACGCTGATAGTTGTTGTAGTCGTTGGATTCTGGATGTACCGCCGATGTTCCCGGCCCCGGGAGACCACAGCCACCGAGGCGGAAGGAACCACGACGGAATTACAGGCCACCCCGACCCCCTTTCCAGTGTGTTACCCTCGCAGTTGCCCGGAGGATCCGTGACACCGATCGGAAAACAGAGACACTAAGAATGTGTGAACATTCGCTAGGTTTAAGTTATTTGTATGTATATTTGCTATCAGTTTTACTTGTTCTGTTTAGGTTTATATGTACACTTCTGTTTGTACAACTATGTAATAGTTACAGTATGGTTAAGGAGTAGAGAACGGCGCCTGCCAGTCAGAGGGGAACGCTCCAACTGTCCCACAGCTCAGGGGTGTTGAAAGTGCTGCCATTGGCACCACTTTCGTTTTGCGGGGGGGTAGTGTAATGGGGGGAAACGCGGCCTAGGACCCCCGAAACGAAAATATGCATTCGCATTTAATCCAAAGTGAATAAGAGTCAGTAGAAATGTGTGGGAGTTAGGCGGGGCAGAGCGCGGTCAGCACATTCTCGGCCGTCCCACCCCGAGACAAGAGCGGGAGCTCAGTCTTGTGCTAGATTGATGCGAGTGAACATATATATATATATATACCAAGTGCTAGGAGCAGGCGAGCGAGACTCAGTATGGACTATATTGGATTAGTACTTTTCCTGATACCCGGTATCTGTGAGTAAATGAAATGAGCTATAATTACTCCCCTTTTTGTTCCTTCTCTGGTTGGTAGGTGGCGACCTATAGTAAAGGGAAAGTTAGCGAGTGCTACAAAACACTAGGTTAATTATATGCATTAATAGTAGTTAAGATATTTTGGAAATACTAAATCATTTGTTTTACTAAAGGGGTAGATATAGGGGGTTTTATAATGAAAGATATTGGTGTTATGCTTGATTTTCCTTAATTAAATATAATGAAAGTAATAGATGATGGGATGTATTAGCTAGATATAATATACCTAATAATTAAATGAAAGTAATAATTAGTATAATATAACCCAACTCATAATTAATTGAATGTATCAATTAAGAGTAATATAACCCGTAATGAATTGAAAGTGTTGATTGAATATACAAATTATAGTTGATTTCTATTACTAAACAAGATATATTTTATAAAGTTTCTTTGATTAATTAAACATTTGTCAAATAAAAATAATATACTTTTAAGTTTATAAGAAAATTATATATGTTTCGTTCTATGGAGTAATTATTCTTTATTTAGTATAAGACCCCTAGCCCCAGTACAACCATTTTGGTAGTATTCATACTACAGAAAGATTAAATTTTAATTTAAATCAAATTATAATTATTATTAACTACGGGAAACAGACAGAGAAAAATACACTCCAGCGCCGGGATTTGAACCACGGGCCTCTATATAGAGGGTATATATCCAATCTACAGTCCGCTCAATTCTTATTTTACATTATACCCAGTCTTAGCCAGGTCAAGCCAAGAGTTTGCTGGAGCGAACAGACAGTGTGAAATTACAACTCGAAGGACATCTTAATAAATGATGGATAGATTAGGTGCAAATCAGGACAAAAATAACGTTATTAATCGGTATTAATGGAAAGGAATTGAGGCCAGGACTCTACTTCCTCTAATCACAAACAGATGGAGAAAAAATATACACAAGCTTACTTGATTGGTAATTATAAATGTAACTATCGATTAAATACGATTAGTAAAAAGGAAATATATATTAACTAGGGAAAGATTTACCTGAGGATAGAGACTTTCCTTGGACTGATAGGCGAAGTGGCAAAAATAAGTAGGAGAACCACGCCTTGAATGGAGAAAGGCGAGCCTGAGGAGTGGAGCAACTGTATGACCGTCGCTCAGAGCTTCCATGGTAGAATCTCTGATGTTGATGGGATGTTGGATCGGCTTCTCCCAGTCTGTGTACTCGTTTCTAATTGTCGAAAAGATCTCGTTCAGATGATAGACAAACGCATTCCGTACAAAGGTCCTGAAAAAACAAATGGAAATAGATTAGATATGCATATTTGAAGAAATATAAATCCATAGTAATTACAGAAGAAAACTTCAGTTTCATAATTATTTACATTTCTTTTTCAATTTATAGCAAAATCATATTGATTTTCATCAATGTCTCGGAAACTAGACTTTCCCGTAAAACTACTTATTTGATTAGTGGGTAGGCTTCCGCGAGTTGGCTCGTAATCATAAACTAAGATTAATTTTGGTTTAACTTGGTAAAATCCACGTCACGAAGGGGTTTGAAGTCCGATGTTTCGCTTCCACTACTGGAAGCATATTCAGGGGAGTGGTGCATTGTGATGTTGACTTAAAGCAAACACAAGATATACTCCATATCTTGTATATATTGTGTTTGCTTCAAGACAACATTACAATGCACCACATCCCTGAGGATGCTTCCAGTAGTGCAAGCGAAACGTCGGACTTCAACCCCCTTTGTGACGAGGATTTTACCGGAAACCCAAGTTTCTGATTATATAATTGGATTCGAATTTAAACGAATAACATTTAAGAATTTATTAAATAAAAATCGTCGAAGCCATTTTTATGGAGTTGTTTTTGGGTGGTAGCACCCCCAATTAAGGAGCTAAAATGAATTTCTCTATTATGCCTCGAGGTATGATTTTTCTGATTGTGTATGCTAAATCGGCCCAATAGATGGTTCCACGCGTCTGCCTGCACAGATTGTAGACAACAGAGAGAAGACGACCGACAGACATTATTTAAAAAATATTATTTTAAAAATATTATATAAAAGACATTATTTATTTTAAATATCACAATACTCTCTCTCTCTCTCTCTCTCTATATATATATATATATATATATATATATATATATATATATATATATATATATATATATATATATATCATTCAAATAAAATGTAAAACTTACAAATACAGTTTAATTTTGAGGGTAAGATAGGTTAGGAAAGGCGTTGACCTCGAAGGAAGTTCAAAGACAATATTTTGTTTAAGTAAATTAAAAGGGAAAACGATTGAAACTCAAAGCACGATTTAACTATCTGATTTCCGATGTGATCTGTTTGTAAAGAGCTCAGCTACTATGGAATCTGAGGAAAGGAGTTTCTACCTTTAGCATCCTAGACTTCCCTCAGCTGAAGTTAAAGGAAGCTAGAATTAGACCCTTCTATACAATATCTTCAATGAAATTCACCCGTTTTGTTTTTGTTACAGTTTCTCGTACAATAAGGCTGTTTCCCATTTTCCACCTAATACATAGTAAAATAAACCCAGCCCTTAGTACTGCCATTTAATTTAAAAAAAAAAAAAAACTTTTTTTATTAATAAAATACAAGCTGGATTTCCCTTCTTCGCTACGGTATGGTACGTTGATATTCGATTGTAATTTCTTTATTTGATACAAAATTATATTAAATTTTTTTATGTGAATGGTATTTTATAAACCTATAAACAAATAAAAAAATACAATATTATACTGTATTTTTTTATTAGTTTATAGGTTTATAAAATACCTCTAAGAAGCTAAATTTATTAAAGCGTTAAAATTTCAAGCTACACAATGAAATGAAATAATGCAGCTTCCTCCTCCCTCCCCTCTTAATACATCTAATTTGGAAAAATGTCTAATTAGTGGAAGAAACTTTTTAAGTTTTTACTTCTTATGAGTATGGGTTTGTATGGCCATACTCTATGAGCGCGGGTTGTCTATTGAGTGTGGATTTGTACCTTCTCATAACGTGAGATAGTTTGGTTACGTATTCAGATAAATTGCCTACTAGATAGGTTGTACAGCAATTGGATCCGGAGATATGGTCATAACGAATCTCGCATAAAAATGTCCACCATCTTGGTTGAAGTTAAAACTTGACGTAGTAGACTTCACAATAACTACCTATTAATATTTTGAAAATTATAAATATTGGGGAATCCACCCATCTTAAGCCTACACGAACGTTTATTAATAACAATATTCGGTTGACCGCCATGTTCTCCGTTATCCTTATATAATAATAACAACAAACTTCTTAGTAAATTCCAACTTGGTAGATTCCATAATTCTTATTCTAATTAGTCTTTCGCTAGTGCGAAAGCTTCTACATTTGGATTCATAATAAATCGTTAGATCTTCTGGTGGTGACCACACCATGTTCACGTGGTAACTTTCATCTGAGCAATATGCTTCACCCTGAAAAAGCCTCTAAACAAGAGACGAAACTTCAGAACTTTCATTCATTATAATTTCCATCACCACTGGAAGATATAGAACTCTATTGCAGAAAAGTCCTGTAAAAATTCCTTAAGTTACAGGTGCTTTTTAAATTTAAAAAAAAGTGCTGCCCCATATTTGAACTTATGACCTTGGGGTTTTAAGTCGCAGAAACTATTACGGAGTTAGGGATATAGTTTGACGCTTCGAGCCACAATTGTCTGGAATATATGTTTTTAATAAGTAATACTATTTTATTTACCTGAAAATGATGAATGTATTTCTTCAATAACTTTAATCCAATTTAAATGACATTTATTCAATTTAAATAGTCTCTTTGATCATTTAAACACATACAAATAAAACTAGCAGTCTTTGCTAAACATTTTTAACATTTAAACAAATAAAAATGTGTTTTTCTAGACAAAAATTCGAAACGAAATAACTTTTGAATTAGGAAGAAAAACACGGTTACTCTCGTCGTTTAGGTAAAATCTTCCTTTTTTTTAAAAAAAACATATATTGTCGGGTAAATTGGAAACATATAACCCAAACGGGCAGTGGAAAGTAAACATGAAATTACTCTTCCATGGCGCATTATAGAAATAAATTTCTATTTCATGAACTCAGCTTTCCTCCTAATCTCTATCCTTTTTTAATGTACAGTTTATTTAATGTACTGTTTATACCCTTCTCGGCACTTACTGTTACTCCCCATTATAAAAAATAGAAAGGAGTAACAATCTAAATAAAGTGTACGGAATGCTCTTTTATAGACTGTTACTCCCCTTATAAAAACAAATGTGATATTCCTTTGTCCAAAAGAACATTGGACTATACATCCCATTGTCTTAATAGTTATTTGGACAAAGAAAATTATGGCCAGAGAGGTTGGTAGAAAGTAATAAAACAACCAGTTGAAAAACAAAATGTTTACCTTCACTGGGTTCCGCCTTGGATCTCAACTCCATATCCCTTAACTTGTTCCTTCCGTAATCCTTCCACACCACACAGCCCTAGCCTACCCCCACCTTGTACTGTTTTGTACAATAGTTAGCTTAGTACAGAATTCCCTCTAACTAAGTTAACACGCACACTGAAGATGATATTATATTATGTCGAAACGTGTTTGTGAGTTTTCATAAAAAAATTGTTGTGATACTGTCTACCAACCTCTCTAGTCATAATTATGTAGTGGTACCACAAAATCTCAGACAAAACCACTAATTATTTGGACAAAGGAATAAATAAATAATTATATCCTTATATTTATATTCTAAAAAAATACACTGCCAATTAGAGTGGAACATAGCTTCCTCTTAATACTTTAATGATTTTAGGCTTTTAAAATCCATTATTCTCTAATTTATTTAATTTCCCCCCGAATAAAGCCTGGTCGCCTAGTCTCAAGGTCCCTAGGCTCGCTGTGCTATTGAAGAGGTAGACCAAATGGAGTCTATCTCCCTCCCCGCGTTCTCTCCATAGTAAAAACTATAAATTGTTTTAATGAACATTTCCACCAAATTTCATCAAAATCGGTCTACTTTTACTCAAGTTATCGTCACACGTTTCAGGGGACGCGGACACACAGACCGACACACAGAGCGACAGACAGACACGAGACCAAAAATGTTCCTTGTTGTCTGAAACGGATTTCTGGCTTGGAATTTTTAAAATCGGAGACATAAAACTTTTTCGTTCTCAAAAGTGAACACAATGCTTCCGTTACCTTGGGTAAGCTCGGAAGCAAAAACAGGAATCCCCCCCCCCCCCCCCTATCTTTGTTGCTATTGCTTTTTAAATAATATTTTAATTTAATTTAACAATAATTTTAAAATTTGTTCATAATATAGAAAGAAAATACTTAAACAATTATAATATAAACTAACATAATATGATGGCATATTTATATTTGCAATATAATCTTGAAGAGCGATTTGTATATATTTTGTACGTTATATTTGATTAAAAAAGTACTGTATAACCAGTTAAAACATTTTTACAGAATCAAAACATGGATTTCAGTCAATATAAGAGGGAGGCTGTTTTTATTGGATATAAAATATTTAAGAGTATTTGCGGATGAAGGATAGGACTGGGGGGGGGGGGGGGGGGAGAGCGAGTCGAAGCGGATGGGAGAGGTAATGGAGGTATGAATCAAGGGTGGAAGGAGTTGGTTTCCTGTAGCATAGGGGGAGGATGAAGGGCACGCTGACAAATGACGTCAGCAGTAGAGCCCTTACAGGAAAAGCCTCATATTTTCACCCTGCGGAATTTCCTTCTTCCTATCTCTGTTAAAGGAGGTTAAAGCGAGGAGGGGGAAATGTTGATGAACAGGAAAATTCAAAGACACGAAAAAAATACAGGGAAACGACGAGAAGAATGAACAAATCATAGTGGCATTTAGAAAAAAATCAATCCGAGACAACTCAGACAAACTTACTCATATACGATTACATTATTACTCGGCCCAGTATTTTCCATTTATTAGGTTTCGTGTATTCATAGACTCATATAATTATTATTTAAACATTATTATAAAATTAATCATAAAAATAACTTCTCCTCGACGTGGAATCGAACCCGGCCTCTCTCCGTCCGAGTTTAAAGCTAATTTCTATAACTAGATTTTTCAGGGGAAATGGCTTATATGTATCGTTATATTCGTATTTGAATGGAATACATTTTAGATTTTTTTAATCAAAATCGTCGCAACCGTTTTCGAGTAATATATTTTTTTACGTTTTTTCAGAATACTTGGAGGGGGGGAGGGATTTTAGATCCATTAGGAGCTAAAAATAATTTCTTGATTTCACCTCGGTGTATGGATTTGTCTGGACATTTATGCTAAATTTTGTCAAAATCGTCCCAGAAGTTTAGAATCCACGCGTCTGCACAGACGACAGAATAATTAAAAAAAAAAAGAATCACATTTTTGGACTCAGGGGACATCAAAATCTCAAAATCGAATTTTAGCGTTATCACAATACTTTCTCTTTTATGAGAATATTTAACTGGATAGATATTAAAATGATTTGAACCTGATAACTGGGCAGGGATGATAACACCGTGCTTATATATTATTATTATTATAATAGAAGAAATCCTGATTTTTTTTGAAGTTTTTAACCAAAGTAAAAAAAGTTGGCGAAAGAGAAGCAAAAAAAATAAAATAAAATAAAATGAATCATGTAAATTGAATTAAGTTAAATAAACAACGATTATAAACATTTAAAAGATATTTAGTAAAACATTAAATTATTATGAAATTCAGCAAAAACATTATTACTTATTTATACTCTTTTTTTTTTTTTTTTTTTTTTTTTTTTCTTTTGCTATCTAAAAAAATGCGTGCCTACTTACACAATTTTTTAATGGCTCCGCTCGAAAAAAAGAAGAAAATTAAATAACGATTTAATACACACGCATTTATTATTTATGATTTGCCATTACTTAAAAAAGAATTCACTGAAATTTAGAGCTTTAAAGATAACCACATTTCTGCTTTTATTATACTCTGTTTAATATTTATTTTCCGGTAAATATATATATACATACACACACACACACACACACACACATATATATATATATATATATATATATATATATATATATATATATATATATATATATATATATATATATATATATATATATATATATATACATATATACACACACACACACACACACACATACATATATCTTATATTTTTAGTAAAAACGTCGCCTGGAAGGGGGTATTTCTGGGTTCGTACCCTTAAGATTAAAGCAGTAACCTACTAAACCCTAATTACCAGCTAATCTAAGTTTCTGCTGGGTAACCCTAACTCCTTGCATAAAAAGCTACACGTTAATAGGAAAAAATTGGTTACTTAATAATAATTAATTTATATAATATATAATACTTTCGACAAACCATATTCAAAGTTCATTCCCCTCTAATAAGTAATTTTAAAGACGTAGGAGTAAATGAATGTATGATAGTGCACATGTGGGAGAGAAAATATGGGCGTAGAAGGTAGAAACTTATATGAGGCCAACAATGGGCTAATTATGACATACCATCTAAATGTCAATAAAATCAGATGAGTAGCCAACAATGGGATAATTATGACATACCATCTAAATGTCAATAATATCAGATGAGTAGCCAACAATGGGATAATTATGACATACCATCTAAATGTCAATAAAATCAGATGAGTAGCCAACAATGGGCTAATTATGACATACCATCTAAATGTCAATAAAATCAGATGAGTAGCCAACAATGGGATAATTATGACGTACCATCTAAATGTCAATAAAATCAGATGAGTAGCCAACAATGGGATAATTATGACATACCATCTAAATGTCAATAATATCAGATGAGTAGCCAACAATGGGATGATTATGACATACCATCTAAATGTCAGTAAAATCAGATGAGTAGCCAACAATGGGCTAATTATGACATACCATCTAAATGTAAATAAAATCAGATGAGTAGCCAACAATGGGATAATTATGACATACCATCTAAATGTCAATAATATCAGATGAGTAGCCAACAATGGGATAATTATGACATACCATCTAAATGTCAATAAAATCAGATGAGTAGCCAACAATGGGCTAATTATGACATACCATCTAAATGTCAATAAAATCAGATGAGTAGCCAACAATGGGATAATTATGACATACCATCTAAATTTCAATAAAATCAGATGAGTAGCCAACAATGGGATAATTATGACTAAAGTCTAAACTTCATTAAAAACGGACGAGTAGTTTTTTAGATATGTTGGTTAGCGATAATTGAACGACAGACTGACACATGAGACCAAAAATGTTTCTGAAACGGATTTATGTCTAGGAATTTCTGAAATCGGAGGCGTAGGTATTTACTGATTCCCTGAAAAAAGAACTGAAAATAACACCGAAGTATTCCGATTACTAATTACTTTGACCATATAACACACTTCCGAAAAAGAAACATTAATTTTTTCTTCCGCTGTTGGTTCGGTTCGATGTTTAGTTATCGATGTCCCAGCCATATATTGTCTTGTATTAAGATGATGCAAACCTCTTAATTCGAGCTACCGTGACCCCCTATATTATGTAAATTTACTTAATTTCTTATAAAGAAAATCTATGTTGCATAAAATAATAATAATTTTGAATACAAATGGCCGTAAAAACATCTTCTAAAATGATTATAGCTTTTACAGATTCCATTAGAAGTAATTGAAGGAGAAGAAACAAAAGTTTAATAATAACAATTAGTTTTTTTTTTTTTTTAAATTAAGTTTGTGCAAAACTGAGATTCATAAAAGTTAGTATTTGAAAAGGAGGGTTTTAATACCTTGCTAATCACCTTTCTTATTTTCAATAAGAAAGTTTCATTTTTCCTATTAACATTCCATTTATACTTTTCCAAATAATCACTTTTGTTGAAAACAGAATTTAATTTGTCAAATAGAATTAAATAAATTCATCGCGCAATTGATAGTCTGTAACTAATTTGCACAAAAATTACGATAATCTATTCTATTATAATCAAATAATAATTATTAGCACCTAAGTTAATTGGATTTTTAACAAAGCAATGATGTATTGCAAATAACATTTAGCAATTTATTGAGAATACATCTCACTGCAAAATATCTTTGGAGTGAAATTATTTACGTATGCTGCTTATATGTGGTAAATACTGGGGAACGATGAGCGGGGGGGGGGGCAGATCTGTGGTCAGTGGTCACCCATCCAAGTTTGGACCACGCTTGAAGCTAACTTTATTGATAATACAGCCATCTGCTCTCCTGTACAAGCAGCCCCCAAGACCGGCTTTACTGACCGGCCCACTGACCCTAAAAATGTTTTTAATTTTATAGTATTGTACGCCATTTTAACGACAAAAAATATAAACTTCAATGAACAACAAATGCAAATGAGTGAAAAACTAACATCCTTCATTCTAATGTAAACATACGACAAGCTTTGAATTTAATACGTTTTCCACAGAAGGAAATAAAAGAAAAAGGGAGGAAAGTAAGGAAAAGAAATAAATGGTTGTACTGAGCCGAAGAGAAAACGCGTGAAAACATTTATCAAAATCGTTCTGGCGAACAGCATAAATATTCTCCTCGTTTTATTTTTTTTTCACCACAAGAAATAAATCGCTGATGGAATAATCGCTTCAGCTTAAAGTCGTCCTAAATAAATAATGTCTTATCCTCCCCTCCCTAATCCAAACACACTGGTCCTTTCATTTTGTCAGCATTGGAAATTGTAAAAAATAGTAGTTTAACCTACTTCTATAATGTTATAAAATACATTCTATAATGTTGTTCGTAAAATTCGATTCCTTGTTCAATTGTAAATATTTCATTGTAAATTAATATTCCTTTTCAGCAAATCAATTAATTTTGGCCCAGTTAGAGATGGAAATGGATGAAGGATCAGATCTAGTTTGAAACTGGATGTTTTGATGGCCCAGATCATTAATTACAATAATAATAATCTGAAAAAAACAAAAAAACAAAGAGAGGTCTTTGGCCTACCAAAGAACGTATAATACTATATATTGTAATAGAAGACAGAGGAAACTATAAATGTAATGGAAGACACAGAAAACTATACATGTAATGGAAGACACAGAAAACTATAAATGTAATGGAAGACACAGAAAACTATAAATGTAATGGAAGACACAGAAAACTATACATGTAATGGAAGACACAGAAAACTATACATGTAATGGAAGACACAGAAAACTATAAATGTAATGGAAGACACAGAAAACTATAAATGTAATGGAAGACACAGAAAACTATATATGTAATGGAAGACACAGAAAACTATAAATGTAATGGAAGACATGGAAAAGTTTAATGGAAGACATAGAAAACTACTGCTTTTAATGGAAGATGCAGGGGTAGCATATCACTCCAAAAGCTTTACAAACCTTACAATTGGCTGTATAAACCATATAGTTGCCATTGGTAATCGGATAGATGCCTCTTTACTTAATTTGCTACTCATTTACGAGTATATCGTGATATAGGGTGAATGGGAGCATTGGGCCCGATTAATGGAGTCGGAAATCGTACCCAGAACCTCCAATGTGAAAAAATTGTCTATTGAAAATGGTTTTATCCAGACTCTACACCAAATGATGTTATGCTGCATATCAAGAGAATTGATGATGAGAAGATTTCTAAGACAATGTTAACAAGTAGACTAGATAGAAAAAGGACAGGTCAACTAGGACGAGATATCCAGATTACGTTTTGGCTGATTTAGTTAGGCGTCGGAGGATAACGAGTACCAGGAGCAACTGAGAAAATTGTGGAGTAGACCTGGTTGCATTACGGTTTATTACTTTACCGCTAGAATTAGAATTTGAAACTATGTATGTCCTTTCGCCACTGCCTACAGTCTTACTCATGAAAGAAGACGTGCGTTGACAGCGCGGGAAAGTTTGACACATTGGGGGGAGAGCCAACGAGAGCTCGAGATTTTGGCGGGCAATAGGTTGAGCCATCTAGATAAAAATAAAAATCTCTAGTGGAGGGGCGCGGATAACCGTTTAAAAAGGGTTCGTAACCTCTACCCCTCCTACATTTTCCTTCTCCTTGTTGTTTAGTTATCATCGTGATGAAGAAGAAATATTAAAATATATTCGTAATAAGATGTGAAAATCTATAGACAACAATAGTTAAAAAGATCGCGATTTGGTACGAGGAACATAACCTTCTTTTGTTTACAAAACAAGTTAACTGCCCCACCCTCACCCACAGACCTAGTGGCTTTATTTTTACCCGCACATAGGTTGGCCAATCTGAGTGTCATCTGATTTCCCGCGCTGTCAACGCACGTCTTCTTTCATGAGTTAGACTGTAGGGTGCTCTGGAATCGAGAACACAGGGATCTAGAGGAGTTATGGAATTTACTAATAATAAATAAAAATCTTTGTACAAAATTTACAGAAAGGAAAAATCATAACCCCACAAAAAACAAGATTGAGAAACGTATTCCAACCCGAAGAGAAACGAGAAATAAAGAAAACGGTAAATTTATTGTATCACCCACATAATATTTTTTCTAATATTTCAATAATATTTGTTATTGATTTCCCCTAAAAAGTATATTATTTCCATTTTTTAAATAATTATAAATATTTATATGTACACTTTTATCGGGTAAGAACAAGACGCTAGGGACATATTCTGAAAAATTTTCCGATAAAGCAAACTATCTTAATACTTAAATAAACAACAAACCGAATCAAATCTAAGCCTTCAATAAACAATACAATCTATCATTAAGATTAAATCTAATCTACTTAAATATTTGTATTTAAATCAGTGGTGGAAATATATGCTTTGGACGTCCGCCAGTGAAGCATGTTATATTCTCATAGAGTTCTCAACTGTCATATTCAATCAATGCAAGCTGGCAATTAAATTCAGAGATAGATCTACAAAAGCAATATAAAATTAGAGATTACATGTCTCCAGCGGTATGTCAATCTTTGTTTAAACACATATTCTATTAGGTGGAGTAAACTTGTTATGCGGTAAAGCTTTAGCATTTAAACAAGGAGGGTAATTCTCGAAATATCGCAAATTCCTTTACGACCTAACAACCACTCGGAACTAAAAACTATTTTTTTCTACACATTATGCTTAAGGGTCTGACTTCTAAAATAGACTGCCAATTGGTCAAGCACATAGCTTCCTCGCATCCTATCACGTACTGTATTGATTTTATAGTTTTACAATCCATTATTGCCTAATTTGTCTAATTGTTTCCCCCGCTTTTTTTAAATCTGTCAAAATTGTTTGAATTTTTTACATAAATTAAAGTATCAATTTAGCAAAAGTTAACGAGCGCAGATGGTTCAAATTAATCTAGTGCTATCTGCGGACTACTTTCAATAAACTATAAAAGTTCCATACAAATCAGATAAGTACTTTTGAAGCTATAGGTGTTAAGAAATATATGTTTGTGCGCATGTGGAAGAGAAACAAATTAGGGCAGTAGGTTGAAACTCATATGGGACCAACAATGAGCTAATTATGACCTACCATCCAAATTTCATTAAAATCGGACGTGTAGTTTTTAAGATATGTTGGTTCGCAAAAATTGAACGACAGACCGACAGACAGACACGGAACCAAAAATGTTTCCTGATGTCTGAAACACGGATTGCTGTCTTGGAATTTTTGAAATCGGAGACCTACATTTTTTTCGTTCTTCGGAACGATCACATAGCTTCCGTTACCTTCGGTAAGCTCGGAAGCAAAAAATGTCAAAACAAAATATAAATACATCTGAGTGCAAGACGCGGCAATGCGCAAACCCAAGATTCAGTATAAGCATAAAGTGTATCTTTATTTGAACTAAGTCACCCGGTTTTCCTCACCCACATATCTCTGCTTCCTTTTAAGATAGGCTTTTGAAATATTAAACATAGATTAAGCTTAAGTAGCTTAGGATACTATAAAAAGTTTAAAAAAGCCAGTTACTGAGTTAGGCATAATACACCAGTATTATGAGTAGGCACACAGAACTAACATGGGCAAAGGGAAGGAGAGAACTCAGAAGAAAAGAAAATGGACTAAAAAATGGTCAAAATGTAGCTATCACTACTTTGCTGGACTGAATTCTTTGAGAGGGGGTCTGGAACTTGGCTCTTTTTCCACGGTTAGGTATTTGCTGGGGATTTATTTTACACTATTAAATGTAAAAAAAAGTAAAGTATGGAAAAAAGTTTGCATATGCTTGGTAATCAAGAAATAATGAAAATTAATTAAAAATTAAAATGCATACTTCTAATCCGTTTTATTGTTTATTTATTAATTTTGTTCTTTCCCCTCTTCTCTCTCCACATCCTCTTTTAATTTTTATTTCAACATAGAGTGAAGAGAATATTCAGTATAAAAAGTTACATTTTCCATTTGAAAACAGAGTAAATTATAGCCGAAGTAATTTTCCGCTGTTGATTGCAGTAACTGGCCTGGAAAATACTCTCTCTGAATTTTGTTTTATAATAAAACAACTGAAGCGATTACGCAGTTTCTGGAGCAGCAAATACAAGGTTTTTTTTGTTGTTTTTCCCATTTATTTATTTTTATTTTGAAAAGAAAAATGTTTGTTCTAATAGATTTTTGAATAGGATATGTAGTAGTCAAAATAGGATGAAAGAGATAGACCGGGTTAATATATTTGTAGTGTAATATATTGGTTTAACTAAAGATAAACAAGTATGTCCATATTAATCATTAATATACGCGGGATAGGAGGATAAACACAGAATACATTAGCATATGGACATAAATTACTACAACGGAGTATCTGTTGAGCACTGTCCACTGTCCACCGCGAAATTCTACGAAAGTCCGTCTAAGGCACACACAAGCAGCTTATATACCCACATGAGCAACATGATTTTATGTGCATGTCAAATTTGTAGAATTGTCTAAAAATAAGAAAGTCTTAAAGAACTGAGTAAATCTTAATTTTTTTGTCATTGTGAAGCCTTAAATTGAGAGCCAACGGGCTTAATTTTTTCTAGCTTTTAATATTGTTTTATTAGTATTTTGCCTCAATAAGTGCTTTTATAATGATTGTAAGTTAAATAACGGTCTTGTTTTAGACCTCTGCATGTTGATTTCTCCGAGTCTTTAAGGTGTTTTAAAGTCCGGGTCTTCCATCTGAAAGATCACGAGAATTCAAGTAGTTCTGCGAGAGGACATACGGTTCTAGGATTGATCTAAGAGTGGCAGAAGGGGAAAGTATTAGCCAAGGAAAGCAAACGGCGGGGAGGAAGATTAGTCGGGGCTGGGGGCTAGGAATAGCTTGGGCATAGGATTACGTTAGCTTTTGAGTTAGATAGTCCAGTAAGTGGTTAGTAAGGTGTGAATAATTATTATAAAAAAAAATTGTGTTAGAAATAAACATTTGCCTGTGGATTAAATGAAGGAGTTGTTTGTGGTTTAACGTGCCCCCTATTTTCCTACTGAAGGTTTTAGTTTCATTATTTCGGCCGTAAAATAAAGTGGCGTATCTGGAAGAAGAGGAGAGACGTTTTGGTAAGGCGAATTACCTCGGGTCATTTCAAGCCATTTTGAACTTAGGTGAATTTACTAAAACACCCATCTCCGTTGATTATAGATTGGGTGAAAAGGTTGGGACGGTTACTAAAGGTTTTATTAAATACATAACATAAAAACTGCAACGAGTCAATTTAGTATTTAGAAAAAAAATTTACAAACCCGTAATTTTTCGATCCTTGACAATTAAAGAACACGGGACATTTTAAAGGGCTAGTACTCAGTCATTTCAAAGAAGACATAGAAGACATAGAGGTGTAAACATTCAATTCTCCCTTTTTATACTATTTAAGTTGTATTAAGCATGGGAGCTGGAATCCCGTGTTTGAGCGCACGACAGTTATGTGAAACGCCTTCAGCCTAGAATTCAAGAAAACTGTCATAATTCGTCAGACGCAGTTTTCCATAAATGAATATCACAAATTGTCATGAGGAATATTTTCCTGCAAATAGATTCTTTTTTAAGCAGATACTTACAAGGTAGTGATTATGTAAAAATAGTCCAATTCCCGTGACTCACCCTGTATACTTTATACATATTCTGCAGTTAACACCACCAGTTAATTGTCCGTACAGCTTGTTTACTATATATGATAACTTAATTAGCTAAGGCAAAAAATAGTATCATAAAATCAACCTTTATTAAAAAAAAATCAGAACCTTCAATATCACATCAGCTATGATACTAGTAAGGTTGGTTTACTAACTTTTAATAACATCAAAATCAAAGTACTGACCTCTAATACAGTTCTAATAGTTATGCAATAGTTCAGTTATAGAACCTATAGGGTTTCTGAAAACCGGTGGAAAACGTCAACAAATTTGACGCCTACTCTTCTTTAAATGTGGAATCTCAGGTAAGCTTCTTAGTTATGGGCAAAGGAAAGGGAAACCCTACTGATGGGAAAATCCCCAGGAAGCTGCTACACCCAGGAATCCTTAACGCAACCTTCCGCCAAGAACAGGATTATAAATGCACATCTCATCTTTCAAATATTTATTTCCTTTCTTGGTTGCTTTGAGTAAATACCTCCATGCTCTACAACCCAAAAAAAATTGTCTAGTAAAGGGAATCCTAATAAAAACACTTGGGTAAAAAAATTAGCCAAGTCTAGTGTAAAACGTTGTGAGAGCATTGATTTATCCAAGTCTCCCTCCGTCCATGTGAGTTCTACTAAGTCTAATTTATCCAGTGCAAGTAAGTGAAGTTGTTTGTCTATCCCCCTCTCTATTCTCTGTCCCTCACAAACTCAAAATTTTCTTTCCAAAATCACTCTGCACGTTTAAATTTAAAAACATATTCTGACATGGCAATTACACAGCACAGTTTGCTGTTATTTAACTTATATGTGTCCTATGGTTTATATTAAGATTATTTTTTAATCAAATGTTATGCAGTGTCGTATACAACTTTGTATCCTCTTGCTGCGTAATTTAAAGTCAAAAAATCCTTTTAAATTTAAAAGTGTAGAGTGATTTTGGAAAGTAAAGTTTGAGTTTGCGAGGGACAGAGAATAGAGAGGGGGACATACAAACAACGTCACTTGCTTGAACTGGATAATTTTGACCTAGTAGAACTTTCTTGGACAGGGAGAGACTAGGATAAACCAATGATCTCACAACTTTTTACGCGAGCACTTCTTTGTGTAAGTAATTTTCGTTTCTGAGCCTCTTTTCCTTTATGGAAACGAAATATTTACATATTGTATAGACGAGACAGATAAAATAAGGAAAGGACATAAGAGGAAATAAATAGTAACGGGAAATAGTTATCATTGTTTAGAAGAAGGGGTTTCAAACGAAAAGACAAAGTAGTAAAGGAAGTAACACGTGTGGTGTTTAAACTGTACTAAACAATTATCTTATGTACATGTGCGGACGAGCGGGGTGTGTATGTTTACATCTTCGAGCTCAATACTCAATAAAGATCAATCACTCTTATTCCAATATAAAATTCTATCAATGAGAGTAAATTAATACTTTAGTTTCGAAAATCTCTATTGAAATCACTATAGCGCAAGTTATCAATATTTTTTTATTTTTTAAAACATATTATGAATAGGCGGTTTTTCTATTAGCATTGGAGAGTGGCAAAGAATCAGATTTATGCGAATTATTAAAATTTTTCCTCCTAAGATTTTTTTTAAGACTGGACAAATGTTCAAATCATTTGGGACCCCAAAAATAAAAGAGGAATATTAGAATACATTTCCATAGACTTAAAGAAGAATGTTAAAAATTCAAAAGTAAAGAAGAAATATTTGACCATTAAAAATCCTCTAAAAGACTAAATTTTTAAAGTCAATAAAGGGAAAAATATCTTAGTTTCAATATAAGTTATCTTACCTCTGTTCATTTAATTAAAAAAATTACTTCAAAATATTGTTAGTTTCTCTAGTACTAATACATATAAGTTTTTTCTATGTAATTACAGTTCACATATCATGTATGTTCCTATTTATATTTATAGAAGTGATTTTTATATAGATTATATAGATGTGACTTTTATGTAATTAGTTACACAAGTATCACATTTTAAAAATCTAATTAATAACAACGTATAATATGTGTTATTAACTTGAGTTCCAAAAACTATTACTGAGTGGGAAAAAACTTAGTGTCTAAAGTTAGCTTTAGGTGGTGGTGGTAGCCTTATAGCTTGCTGCCAGATGCGCTTACTTTATTATACCCAACCCAAGTAAACAACCCCATACAAGAAAACTGCAAGCTACATTCTTTGATATTAGGTACCAGCTTGTTTCTTTCCCAACTATATACTTCTAATCATATTTTTGATACTTTACAAAATGACGCTAAAAATAAAAAAATAGGAGAAAAATGATGAGAAAATAATATTTAAAAATAGCTCATTGAAGATTCTCATATACCTCCTAAACTCTGTGGCATATGCGACAGCATACGAGACGGTTATGGCAGATATGAGAGACACTAGGCCATGATGGTCAGAGATGGGATGTCGTTTAATAAATCGAACAAGTCAACAATCACTAAACTGATCTAATAAGGATAGATCTTCTGTAGAAGATCGCATCAGGGATTTTATGAAGTTTCGAACAGGGATCACTTTAAAGGAAATTACTCAAGGTAAGAAACGTTATAAGTTGACTCCATCGCTGACAAACTCCCATCATGAGCACCGTGCATCACATCATATAATATAATCCCAGTGATAGGTTCGAAACAGAATTAAAAACATTTGTGTGAGACTCTCACGCATTAAAAGTGAAACTTAAGTTCTACAAACAGAATATACATATGACATATGTGTATGAAATAGCACAATAACCCTTATTAAAGTAATGCATATTGTATAAATCATTTATTAAATACGCAATATACATATTTATAAACAAGAGTTTACAATGCCGCCACAGTCAGATAACTTCTCAAAGAAACATAATTTCAATTAATAAAATATTTTCATAAAATGTTAGCGAATAATGAAGAAAAACATGAAATAAAAACATATATATATATATATATATATATATATATATATATATATATATATATATATATATATATATATATATATATATATATATATATATATATATATATATATATATATATATATATATTGTAATAATAATAATACCCTTATATACCAATTCTGTGTACAGAATAAATCAACTACTCTCGTGGTATAGTGGTAGCCCGTTAAGCTCTCATGCCCGGGGTCGGGGGTTCGAGACTCATCCAGAGGGAAGATATTTAACAGGTAAATGAACTGCCGGCCTAAGTCGGCAATCGATTAAAATATCTATCACAGGCGAGTGTTGAAACAAAAACTAGCAATTTCGTTAATTTCACATCAACAATGTTTCACTTGCACGATGAGTCTCGAAACGCGAACTTCGTTTCCCGATGTCAATTATATCCAAGCAAATTTACTCTACCTCGGCTAAAGAAGTTTCACTTCAAAAATCTAATACGCGGTCTCCTCCGGAAGATCTAAACTTATTAGAAACAGACTGCGGAAGCCTTCGTTTTATCAATACAATATACACGAAGTACATACAAAGGGAAAGGTATTGTGATGTTGCGAAAATGTAAGTTTGAGATTTTGATGGATTTAGACGTTTTGAGGTCCCTTGAGTCTTAAGAAAGAGGATTCTAGCCTAAACTACACGCTCGATTTCGATGAAATTCGACAATTACGTGTTTAGAAAAATAATAGTCCGAGAATAAATGAAAAATGATTTTAGCTCAACATATATGGGCGCTCCCCCCCCCCCCCCAAAAAAAAAAAAATCAGAAAATACAGGAAAAAATGTATTTGCCCTAAAACGGTACCAACAATTTTTAGTATAAAAATTCTAAAATGGAGTCCATTTAAATTCAAAAATCTAATAATACTAATAGTTTTTCAGAAAGAAATCTAGTTTCCGAGATATATATGATTATAAATCTGATTTTTCTGAAAATCGATATCGAAAGATAAACAATTACCTTTTGAACACTTTTAAATTTTTGTATGATTAATTTGATTGACTACGCACTTGAAAAAGAGTTGTTCGAAATTGAGGTATAGATTTTTTTTTTAAAGACCCAATTGCTTTTATGTTAAAGTTACACCTCAAATATTTATAAATTTGACTTAAAAGAAAATCGATAAAGGTTATTTTTCACATGAACCAAAGATTAGATACATGATAAATTGTCATGTATTTTTCGTTACTAATTTTATGTTGGATAGAAGTTATATCTCAATCTTACATTGACAAGTCTGTATTGAAAGCTTAGTGGGAGTTTGTATTTATTTTTGCTAGATTTTTCAATTACAAATTATTCTTCTCTGTCGCTGTATTAAATTCATGGGTACGAATAAAGTATATTGAGCGTGTTATATTCTTGTAGTTAGAGGTTCCATTTTAACTAAAAATTTAAAGATTTCAGAGCTGTCTACAGTGTGAGAAATGTTTACGTTAAAGTTTGACATTTGGATCTAACTTGATTAAAGAAAGTTTATAAAACCTTATGGACAGTTTAACTTTTTTAAAAAATAAATAGTTAAAATTTAGTTTTTCTCCACAAAGTTGGGTAGTAAAACTTGTTTAATCTCTCCACTTTAAAAGTTTGTCAACTTTGAGGTAAAACTCCTGTTTCAAATTTTAAATATTGTACTTTACTTTTCTTGTATCAAAGTCTCAAAGTTTATAAGAACTAAATTAACTATTTATTAATTATGTAAGGCCTTACATTGCAAGACTCCAAATATTTAACTGAACAACAACCATACGTCGATAGATATTTTATTAAAATAAGACTTTTATCGAAGTAACTTAAAAAGTTTTATAGTAGATTGAAATAACCTAAACATAAATAATAAATAGTATAAACTTATGAAGCATCAAATCCAATTATACCTTAAAATCCGATTGCGTTGCTCCTCTTCAAGGCCATATTCAATGTCCTGTTCAGTAAAATCAAGGAAGCTCTCGGTAGATGTCGTTGTTAAGAGAAGGGAAGTTGAGAGGAAAGGTTGAGTGGCTGCTACAACAGCAGCTTGAGGTTCGTAAGGCGCTGTCCATGGACCCAACGCTGGAAGGAACCTTGGTGGTGCTAATGGCAAAGCCAGCAGCACCTGAAGTGGTAAGGCTCTCAAGCAAGGAACAGCTTGAAGACCAGGAGGGCATCCTAATCTTCTAGATACTTCTTCTCTGGCAACAGTAGGCTCCAAAACGACACCCCATGGGCTCAACACCGAGCCACTTAGTAGAACCACCCCACTAAACATACCTGAAACAAGGTACAGAGGACAGTATAGGTACAAGGACATAAGAACCAGAACTGTCAAACCAACAATATATCACTGTCTCCAGTTGTATTGGCAAAGCAAAGCTCAGGCAAAGGGCAAGTCAAGCAAAGCAAAGAGTTATAAATCTCAACTACATATACAAAAGTAATAATGATAGGCAACTAGATGGTCTGCCCAGCTTTACAAGTGAAATTATTTCATCATAAAACAATTTTTCAAAAATTGGGTAAAAACTGGTTCCTACGATTTTGCCAGACAAAAAATGGCCACCTTTTAAATCACCTAGTTTTATTTCCACAAAAATCATATAAATTCGCATCTTAACATTATATTCGACTTTTGTACAAAGTTTCATCTCAATGCAGTATTTATTACTATTTTTTAATAATTTATTAAAAATACAAAATCGCCTCAAAAACACCTCCAAAAGAGAAAAATGAAATCCTGCTGTAGGATGTAGATAGGTAGAAGCTAATCATCCTGCATACGTTTCTTTAGCAACATACAAAATGATCAGGTAAACAAGTATAATAAAGTTTAGAAACAAGAAACATTAATAATTATCATTTTTCTTATAAATAATTAAAAAAAAAAGAAAGCAAAGAACAATTACACGAAGCAATTATAAATTAAGAAGTCCTTCAAGCATTTTTAAAATAATTAAAACCGTGGGGTTAAGTTTTTTTAGCAGCATAAAGATTCAATTGAGCATTGTAGCAGCAAAGGCAAACGCCAGCAGTACTGTTAAATTCATGTACCGTGAACGAATAAACTTGATACTCGGCAATATCTGGGTCGGCGGAGTGGAGGAGCAAAAGTTCCTTTTATCTTGATAAATAACAACGGTTTGTAGCTAATATTTTTGATATAATAATGCCTCTCTATGACTTTATTGTTTGATTAACTAAATTCTAAAACTAAATACTTAATATAGTAGAACCTGCATAATGAGTACATATTTCACTCCTTCAAAATAAACCAAATCATCTATATAAAAGGTAATTCAGTTTTGAAGTTGTTTAAAGGTAAAATATGAAGCAGTAAATAATTAACTAAGATTAGAGATTTAAGAAGTAAAAGCGTAAGGTGGATTTTTGGATAAAAGTGTGTACTTGATATGTCAGATTCAGGATTCGAGAAACTCGAAGTTTCGACATCTAAATCGTCTAGTTGGAAAAATGAGACTAATCTAAGTAGAAAGTGAATTGTCGACAGTGACTAAAGCTGACATAAAGGCATTGGAATTTCTCGAATTTGATTCGAATCAACATTGAAGACACTTACAGTAACGCCCAAAGTCTTAAGGTTATTCTTAGGCGGCTTTCACACCGAAGTAGCAAGTCGCAGGTTGCATGCGTCCTAGTAACACCGGATTATCTAAGGAGTCGAGGTAATTGAACGAGATCCTACACCGAAGATGCATCTGCGACGTGCATCTTAAAAGCAAGTGGCAAGTGCGACTCGGGAACCAGCCGGCTGCAAATGCATCTTCGGTGTGGGCTCTCGTTCAATTACCTCGACTCCTTAGATAATCCGGTGTTACTAGGACGCATGCATCCTGCGACTTGCTACTTCGGTGTGAAAGCCACCTTACTATTACAGCCATGGATCTTCGCGAAGCGGGTTAATAAAAAGATAATGGTGAGATGGCGAGGACGAACCACTTGTTCGAACCTAGTTAGGCCCTTATTTGATCCCATTTTACTAACCCCTTGGTAGAGAGTTCCTGTCTCTACACACACCCCACCATCACTGTACAATGAACCGCCAAAACGTGTAACGTGCGATCATTAGTGGGCCATATAAATCAAAGCACTAAGGCGTCCGGTCAAACCCATGAACCTATTCCACCCTCGACTCAGATATAAATCAGAGCCCCACGACATGAGATCAAACCCGCATTAACTTGTTCCGTCCTCGATCCAGAGATGACCGAGCAGACGGCACAAGTAACATTATTAGATTACCTAGCTCCCTGCGATGCGGGCTAAGGTATTTGCCTAACCACGGTAAATAGCATTAAATACAAAAATTGTCATTTAACTTGAAAAATCGTAGATAACTTAAAAGCAATTAAGTACTTTAATTTTTTAAAGTGAAAAATAATTTAATTATAAATTATATTATACTAAAGTATATGAATAATAGCGTCTACTTAAAAGATTCTAAAGACAAGATTTATCATTTTAAAAGAACCAACGAAACCTTAAAAAATTGTATTGTTTTCAAATGCAGTCTATTTCTAACAGTCGGATAAAAAATAACTCAAACTTGCCCTCTGTATATTTCATATTTTATTCAGCGTCTGTAATATTTCAAGAGGATGTTTCCAAATGAATGTATCAATCCTTTTCAACGTCAGCCTCATTTATTATCGTATTATGCATCGTAAAGTAACAATGTTTTTCACTCGCTCAGTTCTCTTTTCTTCCTTGGCGACACGATGATTTAATGTCCCTGATTATTACAAAAGGGTGAAGAAAAGGGAGGAGAGTGCGGGCGACGAGTTATCGCGATATCTGCTGACTAAATATATTTCCCTTGATATATTCTTTAGTGAGACACACATAAGAGAAATGTAGCGTAAATAAATTTGTACTACCCCACCCTCTTGCTCTCGCCCTTTCACGTATATACGAAAGATCAATTTATCCCTGACAATACATTAGATACATTATTGTATTTTACGATACCCACGACCATAATACACATTGTTAATGCTTTTTTTCTGAATAGTGGAGGAAGGGAGTAGGTAAAATTTTCCTACGTTAGCATCCGAGGTAGAAAACATTGAAAAATCGTTGTAATCTACTCCAGCAAAATGCTACATATATCACTAGGAGGATACCAACCCACATTGAACTAAATCGATTAAAGAGACGTAAAATTTAAAGTGGAAAAGGAACATTTTTCCATACATTCCTTCATATTTTCCATAGAATTACATTTATCAAAAGTCAAAATTGCTTTTTTTAACGTTTCAATTTATCGAATTCCTTCATGCCATTTTTCCTTGTTTAATTTGGTAAAGAAAGTGCTCCAATATCTTTATTAAGAATAACTGTGGATTCATATGTAAATACTTGTAACTCAGCATACCAATACGAGTAGCAGAAAGAAACAATAATAATGGCTGGTGTTTGTCGGGTCATATGTCATATGCAATAATTTTATCTTATATTAGAATCAATTTTCCATCCCATCCCCACGCTTACTTAAATTAACTGGTGCTTAGGATTCTGCTGCTGCACTCAACGTAACAACAGAGTAACAGACATAAAAGAACAAAATATAATTTTTTGTTTTGCATCCAGGGATATGACTTTTCGGTGTTGTCAGAACAGAACTATTTACAGTTTGTTGGTATTTTGGGTGCACAATAATTGAAAACAATTTGTTTTGCACACCCTAAATTATGATTTGATCGTCGAAGAATAAGAATGTAAGTTATAACATGTAGCAATGATACTATTGCAAATCTATTCATTAGTTGTGATCCAGACAACACAAAATTAGGCTATTACTAGACAGAGATAGTGGCCACATTGTACATTTACTCGATATGATGATCGGTTTGTAGCAGGTCCCAACTCAGGGATTCGAATTAGGTCATTAATTTCAGGCAAGGTCCAATCCTCCTTTTTTGTAAATTTGAAACTAAACTCTATCAATATAGCTTCTATTATTGAAAAACAAATAATTAACTGGAAAATAGCTAGATAACTAAAATAAAAATACACCAGGGACGTGAGAAATATGAAGAAAATCCAAAAAGAAACGAATTATCAAGCTTATGATGAATTAGAACCATCAAGAAATCGTGAGGAATAAAATATTATGAGTTGAAGATTAAGAGCGCAAGTGGAGTTGAGATGAACAGAATAATGAAAAACATAAAGCCTCTCCACAAAAGATTGTTTTATTTCACATAACTAGTTTTCGGCCTCTCGGAAATCATCAGTGGCGGTAAAAGGTAAAGGAAAAAAACCCGACGTTGAGTCACATGATTGTCTTTCATGTAACTCAACGTCAGGTTTTTCCTTTACCTTTTACAGTTACTGATGATGGCCGAGAGGCCGAAAACTAATCATGTGAAATAAACATTATTTTGTGGAGAGGCTTTTCGTTTCTCATTATTCTATTATGAGTTGACAATAGGTACTTAAGCCTCTTGTTCATACAGTCCACTATTAATTTAACAACGTTGTCCATCAGGATGCAATACAAACCTAGATAGAAGCTTCTGCTTCTAATTAAAACCTAGGTCAACAAATTTAACCTTTTTTGAGAATGCTTGCATTGAACAAAATTCAAGGGTGTTCACTTTATTTGCTGACTGTTCTCTTCCTACCACTCTCAATAAAACACTATAAATAAATAGCTTTTAAGTGGCCAGCTAAATTCTAACAAAACATTATAAAACACCCCCAATGAGCTCAGATTATACCTTCCATAATTGCAGCCATGCTCCAGAACATATTTATTATTATTTTAAGCGATTAAACTCTCGAAATTGTTACAACTTATGGTATTCTTAACCGGTATTAATGCAGTTACTAAAAGCTTAAGAATGTAATTAACACTTGAAATCCATTACAGCTTTAAAAGTTTAGTGGAGTCGGCCTGCTGGTGAAGTGAATCGGAATGATGCAGTGTTAACATAATGTTGCTACCAATGTAAGACGGCAGTGAAGAAAGCTTTAAGGACTTGAACTAGCCAATATATCACTTATACAACTTAGCCCTTTTAGTACCCTTATCTAGATTAATAAGATTTACGAGTGCAGCCATGTTTTACCTCCATGTTGAAGCGAAGAAAAAGGGATTTCCTTGGTTGAAGACAACAAAAACTACTTCTAGCTCTTCAATTAGATCTCTTAACAGATCCTACTTGTGCTCTCTTTTTAGTAATCATTATTTTTCTTTTTACATCTTTCAATTAAATGGTTAAGAACAATTTTCTCAACTTCTTGTAATTTAATAACGTTGGTTCTGTCTTAATCGTAAAAAGTTAATGAATTAAATTTGACTTCAGCTATTGTTTCTATGGACCATAGGAGAATGGATTAATGAAATACTTGTTAAAACCAAAAGTCATATAGGACCGATAGATAAAGATCTTAGGATTTTGGAATTTAAGATTTGTACGTGGTAGGAGTTGAATGCTTGTAGAGTTCATGAAGATGCGAGCATTATATCTTATTGAAATACTCAAAATAAGCCACTTTGTTACCATGCCTCATTTAAAATTATTAAATAATAAATATTAAATTAAAGCTCATAGTGAAATAATAACTTGAGTGAAAAGTGTAAATGTTTAGCATCCTACCACCCTTAACCATAGTTTATCTAGGTTTAAGTTTAATTTATAGTAACTTTATTTTAAGCTGTTAGTTTAACTGCTTGAATAGATTTTAATCAAGTTTCTAACAAACTTCAAGAGAGAAAATAATGAGAGTAACAAAACCCCAATCGAAAGATTTTATCCAGAATAAAATTATTGATTTTATTTTTTGTTTGTTAGGTCAAATAGACAGGATTAGAGAGACTGTCTCCACTCTAAAACCTCTAGTCAAAAAGCAATTCAAATTAAATGGAAAATTAAAATTGATTGTAGACTATTCCTCTTTTATATTATTTTCCTATTTTATTTTTTTAAAGGTTTCAAATTAATTTTCATTGATTGCTCCAGCGGAATAAAATTTTTAATTGGATTTAAAATATAACATTTCCTTGATATCAAATGAAAACCACAAGGACTGCAAAAGGATGGCATAAGGTAGCTGACTAGAATGACAAAACTGAAGGGAATCAAAAAATGTGGTTTATGGATAACCACTATGGACCAACAAATAAAGCTTGCCATTTAATATTATAAGGTTCTAAACAATTTCAACTGCTTGCAACAAATAATCTCAAGATTACCGTAGAGGTCGCCATACACTTTCATGTAAATCTGTCCGTTTTTTCGAAAGCAGAATTGAAAAGTCAGTCAATTTATCGGATTCGGAATGCCGTTTAGATTCACCATATCATCTTTATCCGAAGATAGCCCAAGATTAATTTCAACCGTCTGCGCTCTATAGATTTGGCAAAATTGATACTTTAATTCTTTTAAATGTGTTGTGCCAGCATTTTATTATTTATATTTGTTGATTATATAATATGTTAATTTGACTACGTTTTTATTAGCTTGCATTCTTGTTTGTTTGTCCGGTTACAAATCTGGCAATCGATTTTTAACTAACTTCCCGAATAGCTAGACATTTGAAACTTTTAGCATAGCTCAGAACACGATGACAATGCATTATTTTAATACTTTTAGCCAACTTTCAGCAGAATTTAATTAGTTTTCAGCAAATTTTGCTGTGCGGACAGTTAGTTCGTAAAAAATCCGCAAAATATTTTATTTGTTTTGCCATATCCAATATTTACGCAATCTTCATTTTGACGGGTCTCAAATTTGTGATAGATAAACATTGAATGACAGCAAAACAACAGAAATATCGATTATATTATTTCAAATATATCGATGGCATGCTTTAGATTTGGTGTTGGGGAGATCCGTTGTACAAAGATTTATCCTTTTATAGGTTTAAGATCAGCTCTCTGGATGGTTGTTATTTATGTGAAGTAAATAAATTCGGAACTATTTTTTTTTCACTAACATTATATATTATATAACAATAACAATTATATTATCAACATTACATACGATTCAACAGAAAATTTAAAAACGTAGTATATAAAAAGTTCTTTTTATCTTGAAATTATTATTAAATGTATTGCTCTTGTATTCGTATTCTTTCCGTTTTATTATTACTCTGAACAGTAAAAAATCAAAACAATTTTGACAGATATAAAAAAACGGGGGGGAAATGAAATAAATTGGACATGTAATAATAAGTTTTCTTAGAATAATACTATAAATAGAAGGAGGATCAATGATAACATTGAAGCCAACTTTGGTTGTGTCCCTTAATCCGCGTTCTAAAAATTCATTTTTGTAATTTGTGACGTCATAACTCTTAAATTATTTGCCTTCGGTTTTTTAATTTAATTTTTTATAAAATTATAATTATTGATAGTCAGTTTAGTTTATTGTAATATTTTTTTTGTGTTTTGTCTTATTTTAGCTTGAAATATGCTAAAAATAATGTTTATTATATCATGCTGGGCGAGTTGTAAAAAATAACGTCAGAGTGAAACGTAAACAATAACCAATGCCAGGGTTTTTCTTCTTGATGTTTGTGAGCGGGCTTTGAATAGTTACTAAAGCATGGCCAACCTTCTCTTGTTTAAATGAAAAAAATGAGTGTTGTTATGTTGGCAGCCTGGTCTTAAGGACACAACCTCTCGGCAAAAGATGGCTTCAGTCCCTTATCAGTAATTGCTTAGGATTCCGATTCTATGCTCCTTCTATATATAGTATTATTCTAAGTAAGTTTTAAAAGCATAAAATCATTAAATTTTACGAAATAGAAGACGAGGAAGCTACACTAACTGGCAGAGTATTTTAGATAAGTTTAGAAGATTATATATTGTATTATTTAAGTGTGAGTATAATAATATAATACCCATATATTATGATTTAAAAATCTTTCTGTGCAAGCTAGTTTTGTCAAAGGTCAAATGTACTTTGTTAGATAATTTTTCTCAGCGGAACTATTGCTAGGAAATTTTGAATTTAAAATAAACCGCAGTTCCTCTCACATCGACATAACTTTCGGAAAATTTATGAAAATTAATGGAGCATAAAAAGGAGGGACGGCGGTTACGGATTGAAAGGCGCGAATGCCCCGAAACTAAAATGCATGTATAAAACATTAGATGCAATGCCGAAGGTTCCTGGATACCCAGAACCTCATTGGTCGAGTTAGGTGACCCCTTTACCAACAAACTAAACTCACTAGGGACCCCTCACAAAGAATTTACAATTCATAACCACACATACATGGCCCTCAACTGAATCCAAAAAGGAACCGGCTAAAAAATTGGCTCTCTCGGAAAATATATAACCAGCTAAAGAAAAAAAAACCCGTTGATTTAAAATTTATAGGATCAGATTTGTAAGGGAAAGAGTTAAAGGTCCAGGTGAAAAATATTGATTGTTCGGGTAAATTTACATTACCCTAAAATTGAAACAAGGCGCAACATTATAATATACATTTAATTAAAAATAACGCCATTCGGTATTAATATTGATGTATTTAAGAAAAACGTTTTATCAAGGTAACCACGCTAGGGCACTTGGCCATCCTAACTATTTTCTGCTTAGTTCCAAATTATCGATATTTTTTTTAATATTCTGATAAGATATAGTTTACACACGGCGTATTTATCCGTTTGCTAAACTTAAGAGAGCTGCACTAATCTGTTGGCATAATTGCCTTTTCACATTTTTTGGATCCTCGTTCCATCCTTATAAAAATTAGCTTTCCTCAAACAGGTTTTTAAATAAAAAAAATTCAGAGCACGTATTGTGATCTCTCAGTCAGACTCTAGTCAAACCATAGTGTCTGGCGCTTTTCCAGGGTTCTGCATTTCCAGGTCATTATTGTGGATAACAATAATTAAAAGAATTATTGCGACAGAATTTTAATTTTTCCTAACATATTTGAGCTTGAATATAAATAAACTCGGTATAAATCCTATATAAATGTAATTTTAAACTTGAATTAATAACTCTTTGAAAGTTAATTCATTCAAATTCCGAGCGTAGGATTTCTATCACGTACTAATTAAGATCAGAGTACTCTCCATTCATAATTACTCGCTTAGGAAGGAAATGATTTATGAATATCTGATGTAATCATTCATTATTTAAAAATATATTAAAAGGAAGTTAAGTAAATTTGAAATGGAGAGGGGGAGATGAGAGCAGAATTTATTATCCCTACTAATCCAGTTTTAATAATAATGTAAGTGTGCATACGTACACTGACAGATTAATTTATTTCAAACTAATTTATTTTTATAAATATCTTGGATAGAATATAAATTGGAATGGCACCGAGGTAACATCGCTTACCCCCCCCCCCCCCCCCCCTTCCCCTATACTAGCTCCATGGCATCGTTAAAATATGAGTGTAACAATTTTTTATTAAATTAGCAGGAGATGGAGGTGATTGTTGTAGTGAGTTTAACAGGTGATTGTTTTCGATTTTCAACAAAATCGGATTTATTTTCATCCATATTTCTCGTGCAAACTTGATTTTGCTCGGGAAAACGACTTATATCGTTATGGAGTTGTATTTAAATGGACCTCAGTTTAGGATTTTTAATCAAAATAGTCGGAACCGTTCTTGATATTTTTTTCTGATTTAGAGGGACAGTCAAATTTTGAGTTAAAATTATGTATTTCTTAATTTCACCTCGGGATTTTTCAGAACCTATATAAGCTTCAAGCGTCTGAACAGTAATAATGGTTGGCCTCAGTGTAAACCCTGTTCAAAATTATAATTGTAGACTAGAAAGGTCACAACATCAATAACTAATTATTAGACAACCCTTAAGGTATGCATACATAAAGAACTAAAGAATAGCGAACTTTGATGAAAAAGACAAATACTCAACCAAGAACTGCAAAAAGGATGGCGCAGCGTAAAATGGCGTAAATAAGACCTATAAAATGGCGATACTCAAGACAATCCAATATTATTAGTTCATGGATAAACACTGCAGACCATATCTTCACCATTTCAACCTCATGCAAGAACAGATTATCACAATATTACGTAAAGGCCGCCATACATACGTGTGCAAAATGACTCGGGAATGTACTGAGGAATTTATTTCAGTAAACGAATCAGAATTAAATATTCGGCAAACGAAAAGTACCTACGGAGTATCACGACAAGAACCGAAATGCGTTTGCTTGAGTGGGAAAACGTGCTCCATTTCAACAATGTCTACTTACACTACTTCAGTCTCCTTCGTGTACGTCTTTGCTGTAATTTAGTGGCAACTAGTACCCCAATAATTGCCAACACTGGATAATTCATATTAATATTACTTATTAGAGGTACTCTACAAAGTACTGCTGAATATCAGAGGAGCGAGCAAAAACTAAAGACGAAAGTCTCTCCTTAAAAAACGGATTCGATTCGTCTATCCGGTTCACCGGATCATGTGTGGTGGAGAGGGAAGATTTTCCAAATTTTCTTTCCTGGTTTCCAGACAGATTTCCAGCTCGTGTTTCGGGGGAAGGAGAGAGAACTCAAGCAATTTATATAATTTAATTAAGTAATTTCAGAGGAGCTGGAACTTTATTTACTGGAGACTACAAGCTGCAGAATTAATAAAAAATGTCAGAATAATAGTCAATACCCTTAGCTTGTGAGTGGATGAGCAGTAGATTGGCTATAGATGCGCCAGTACCCTGTCCTACCAGGGTTATTCTCCTAGGGTCACCTCCGAAGGCACCAATGTTCTGTTTGGTCCATCTTAATGCTGCTGCAACGTCCAGCACACCTACTGGAGTCTCCTTCCCGCTTTTCGTCTTTAAAAAACCTGAAACAATAAAAGAATGACGTTAATGCTTATTTAGAAACAATGAATATAAATTGTTATAATATAGGGATACAAATAAAATCAATTAAAAAAATGAATTAACTAATTAAACAGGGATTATCCATTATGAACTATCTTAGTCAGTTAATGAGCAGTAATCCCTAGTTAGTATTTTTACGTCTACCCACTGAAATTAACTTAAAAGTCGACTATCAACTACAAGTTGTCATCTTCAGTTCTGGTTACAAAAGTATAAATTTAATGCAATTTTATCATATTAACCTCATAGTTTATTTAAACCTCTGTCAACTTGTAAACCAACTTTTTTCTCTTTCATATTTAGGCCGCTCCCTGACTTGTCGGTACGGTATCGGTATGCTGTATTTTCTCTTTACCGATAGCTTACCGATTTCGGTGGAATCTTGCAGTAAGGCGCACACTGGGGGCAAAACAGTCTGCAGACTGTCTGCCCCAGTGCAAAAGATTGTCGCTGCACATGGAGACAGCCTCCGCAGACAGCCAGCTGACAGTCTGCAGACTGTTTTGCCCCCAGTGTGCGCCTAGCCTAACAGTAGTGTCGTGCCATGATTATTTCATCGTCAGAAGAAGATAGTACTTTACCGCTTCTGTTTTACTGCTTGTTCGTACAGACTCTCTGTACACCGATCTCTTACCGCCCCGCTCCCACGCATACCGCCCTAGTCAGGGAGGACTCATTAAAGTATAGGCACTCGGTAAAGAATCTGCACCGAATCAGTATCGAACGTACGAGCTTACCGATACCGTACCGACAAGTCAGGGAGCGGCCTTATACTCGTCGTCACCGATCACCGTAGACACTGATCACCAGTAGTTGAAAGCGGGCACTGTACAATAAAATTAATTTTTCTGGAGGTACACATTTCTGTATTCATAATCAAGTAACTCCACTTAATTCTATGATCCAAGAATAAAGTCTGACTTTTCACTCTCATATCAATTAGAGGATATAAACTTGAAGTATCGACGAACTGAGTTAATAATAATAACATAAGTAACAAAAGCAACAAAACAACAAAACAGTAATGAAAGTGGAGGATTTCAAGCCGATTCCTCTATGTAAAAAGTTCGGAATTTTTACCGTTCTTTTTACTCCTAGTACGGTATTCATCGGAAAAATTAGATTTATGAAGATGTGTATTTAAAATGATTTAATACTAAATTAACAAATAACTTAAAGAAGCCTCTATGCTGTTTCTAGCCCAGTATTCTGGATTAACAAGGATCTTAAATAATTAAGGAATTAGTTTGAAAGTGATAAGATAGCTTGATGTATCTCTAACCATACTTAATACTTAGAGATGGAAGACCACTTTCACTTACCAACTAACTAAGAGCTGGAAATACTCAACAAGTTTGGTGTAAATAAACTAGAAAGATAAATATTGGATCTAAAAGCAAGGAATAGATGTAGTAAGAGAACTAAAAATGTAAAAATCTTCAATTACCAACAACTAATATTGTATTAGGAATCAAGATGTCTTCCCACTAACACCGGCTTTTAACCACTGAGCCAGATTGTAACCTCTGACCTTAATACTACACTGATGTTTTCTCTTAAGCACATCAACTCGTTTCACCGGCACTGAACATTACCTCATTGAGAAGAACTAATATTGTATTAATTCGAAATCAATGAAACCGTAATGGTTTGATACCGTGCTATCATGCTCTAATTTACTTCAATGAACTGAGAGCGGAACAAAGTCGAAGGTACCTACAAAGGGATCCTAGGATACCCTCAAAGGATTGTAGGCCATGGTGCTTAAAGGCCATAGGTGATTTGTACCTGAGAGTTGAGGGCGGTACAGGGACATGGGCGTGGGTAGGTATGACCCCACGCTTTGGACCTCTGATTAACATAGTTTACTAATGATCAAACCGTACTTGCTTGGCTGGTGGATTGAACACTGGTATGATGTGAGAATTAACTGGAACTCTCAACTACAGGGTTAGTATAAAGGGCCTACATAAGGCCTAATCGATAGGTATGAACAAGTAGTTCGTCCAACCCGTCTAGTACTAGTACTAGGATTTACTATTGCTACTTTGGTTTTTTGATAATAAACTCACCAAAATTGCTTTTAAAGTTTTATTAACATGAGAAAGTTACCAAAAAACCACGGTGGAAACATCTCATTTTCTAGACGTAAGGTTGGAGCTTTATTGCATAGCTCTAATGCTATAAATGTTAAATCACTCTTTAAAAAGTCTATCTCCAGAGTTTTAGATAAGGGAATCCAATAAACCACGTTGAAAGTAATGATCATTATTTTCCACCTGAAAACCTATCTTCATAGAAGTTGGTTATTATGTTTAAATGAGGTAATACAAAGATAACTTAAAAATATTTAGATATAATTTTCACTCTAGGTGAGAAAAGACTTTCACCCTACAGTAAATATTTCAATAGTTACTGAAACATGATTTAAAAACTACATTAAAAAAGTCCTTAATTCTAAATCTCCTTTTTAACCTCGACCCTTTTTACTTTTTCATATTGTAATAGAGAGAAAGTATTGTCCAAAAAGTGGTTTTTAAAAAATGTCTGTCTGCGGCTGTAGGTTGTTCAAATACTGGGTCGATTTTCAATGAAATTTGGCATAAGTTCTGATAAAATCATACTCCGAGCCCGAGGCTAATTCGTGGAAATGAATTATAGCTTTATAATTATTATTTTATATCTGTTTAGGGACTTCTTAAAATGGAATGAAAAGAAACCCTTGAAAAAAACAACAAAAAAAGTTTCGAACTTAAACAAATAAAAAAAAAAAAAATCGGTCCGAGACAACTCAGACAAACTTTCTCATATACGAGTTTATAATTACTTAACCCAGTATTTTCCATTTATTAGTTTTCAAATGTACATTCAAATATTATTGAACATTTCATCAAAATTTATCATAAAAATAACTTCTCCTGGGCGGGGAATCGAACCCGGGCTCTCTCCGTCCACGTTTTAAGCTAATTTCTCAGGAACTAGATTTTTCCCGGGAAAACGGCTTATATCGTTGGATTCGTATTCAAATGGACTACATTTTAGAATTTTTTAATCAAAATCGTCGGAACCGTTTACGAGAAATAATTTTTTTTCATGTTTTTTCAGAGTTTTTGGGGGGTAGCACCCCCAAATTTAGAGCTAAAATTCATTTCTCGATTTTGCCTCGGGGTATGATTTTTCTGAACATGTATGCCAAATTTCGTCAAAATCGGCCCAGTAGTTTAGGCTCCAGGCGTCTGCACAGACGACAGACGACAGACGACAGACAGACAGACATTTTTTAAAAACCACTTTTTTGGACTCAGGGGACCTCAAAACGTGTAAATCCATCAAAATCTCAAAATCGAATTTTCGCGCCATCACAATACTTTCTCTTTATATGAGAAAGTAAAAAAAGATCTAGAGTACACACAAAACCAAGACATCCAATGATAAAACCGTCATATAGGTTTCGCATATTTTCTCTACTACTATTTTAAAACCGACCAAAAAAAGAAGAACACAGCTAGTCAGGTAGATGGTTAATTGAAAACTCGGAAACAATATATGGCTTTCATTCGTTTCTCCTCCTACTTTTTTTAACCAGAACGAAATTAAATCTCTCTGCGTTTTTTACTTTCTCATATAAAGAGAAAGTATTGTGATGGCGCGAAAATTCGATTTTGAGATTTTGATGGATTTACACGTTTTGAGGTCCCCTGAGTCCAAAAAAGTGGTTTTTAAAAAATGTCTGTCCGTCGTCTGTCGTCTGTGCAGACGCCTGGAGCCTAAACTACTGGGCCGATTTTGACAAAATTTGGCATACATGTTCAGAAAAATCATACCCCGAGGCGAAATCGAGAAATTAATTTTAGCTCTAAATTTGGGGGCGCTACCCCCCAAAATCTCTGAAAAAACCGGAAAAAAATTATTTCTCGAAAACGGTTCCGACGATTTTGATTAAAAAATTCTAAAATGTAGTCCATTGGAATACGAATCCAACGATATAAGCCGTTTTCCCGGGAAAAATCTAGTTCCTGAGAAAATAGCTTAAAACACGGACGGAGAGAGCCCGGGTTCGATTCCCCGCCCAGGAGAAATTATTTTTATGATAAATTTTGATGAAATGTTCAATAATAATTAAATGTACATACGAAAACTAATAAATGGAAAACACTGGGCTATGTAATTATGAACTCGTATATGAGAAAGTTTGTCTGAGTTGTCTCGGACCGATTTTTTACGTACGTTCGCTGATATCTATCAAGCATTTTTTCGTGTCTCTTGTATTAATTAGTACTAACTAGTTTTGATTCTACTTATTTTGAATGGCTCTATTTTTCCCATATCCCACATTAAATTCGTTTGAATATTCCACGAATTCTTAAGTACATATGATGAAATGTTTTAAGCAATTAAAAAGACCTAAGATATATTTATGTATCTAAAATAAAAGATAATATAATAATAATAAAATATAAATATATAATATGGTGTTAGAATGACGTTTTATTGTTTAACATAAATCTACAAATAGTTTTACGATTAGGCCATTTTTTGACTATTACGAAATAATTTAATAAAATTAAATAACATCATACAATTTATGATATTAATATATAAATAAAAGAAAACAGATGTCATATTAAAATTGCATTATCTGTATTTTAAGATATTCTCTTTCTTTAAAAAAAGGTTAAATAAAGTCCAAAAAGACTTCATCGTGCAGTCATTTGCATATGGAAAGCAAACTCCTCATAGTAAAAAATCCGCAACTTCAAACGACCCTTTTCAGCATATTCAACACTCAAAAATGCGGTTGGCTCGCTAAGGCATCGAAAATAAAGTACATTTTTTTTAGAACATAAAAGGAATATATTTAAGAAAAAAAGGATATATTCAACATTCTAATCGCTTCTTGGATAAAATAATTCATAAAGGAATTTTAATCATAACAACCTCAAGGTATCTACATAATTTCTTAACTTTCAGAGAGATAAAAAAGAAGAAAAAAAAAATCTTGGAAATTTTTAAGATATTTTACATTTTGAGGTAGAAATCTGACCGCTAATGAGTAGTACTCCATTGCTTTAATGTTATTTCTTATTCATATTAAGTAAAAGTAACAAAATGAATAATAACAGAAATAAAAATGATAGTATAGAAAAATGCTTAATTCTCAAAAATACCATCATACAACGAAATTAATTTAAAATTACCGGATAAATCTTCTTTTGGCTTTGAAAGAATTTATGTGATAAGTCCGTCACGATATCCTATAGCAAAAGTTCCGCGGCCAGAGCTTAATAAGTGTAGATCTTCCGGAGAAGTCCGCGTCAGAGATTTTGTGAATTTCGACTTTTCGAACCAAGTACAGGGATTATTCTCAAGGGCTTTGCTCATTATGATAGTATGTAAGTGATGGAGTCAGTTGTAAATGGCACTTATCATGAGCTTGAGAATAATCCCTGTAATGGGTTCGTGAGTCAGAAATCTGACGCGGTTACCGTCGGAAGATCTAGAGATTAGAAACAGGCCGAATTTAAAAGTATTGAAAATGACCCTGATTCCCTTGCTCTAGTCACTACCGGTCACGAGCCCTGGATTTTTTGAGTATGACCCGGAAACGAAGCGCCAGAGTCTGGAATGGCACACTTCATCTCTACCACTCCCAAAAAAAAAGAGTTCAAATTTATGTAACTCTTTTTCAGAAGGCACTTCAAAACACCAACAAATAATTATTATCAAGGACCACCAACTTACTCTGGCGAGTTGAAACTTGCACTGAATGCTCCTCCGATGGTGGGCCTACCTGCTCTCCAAAAGAGAAGCCACCAACGTTGCTAGATCGAACGCTATACGCTACCAGTCGAAATTCTTTATTTACACACCACGTATATATTATATTATGAATTGGAAATGATAAAAATCTGCGCGAAAATTGTTCCGAAAAACCTTTCGCAGGTACAAAAGGACAACAGAAGGGAAAATGTCTTGACTTTTTGGGGCAGATTGAAAATTACCCTAATTTTCTCGAACGTGTCATTACCGGTGACGAGTCCTGGAAGTTTTGAGTACGACCCGGAAAACGAAGCGACAGAAGGGGCACACTTCATCCTCACCACTGCGGCAAAAAAGCCAGAATAAGTCCAAATTTATTTAACTCTTTTAAAAAGGCACTTCAAATAATCAGTAAGGACCACCAAGTTACTCTCGAGTTAAAACTTGCACTAAATGCTTCTCAGATGTTAGCTCCCCTTCTCTCCAAAAAAGGCTTCACCAGCGTTGCCAAATAAAATGCTACGCCACAATACTTAAGTTTCAATACTTTATTTACACACTACGTATATTATTTAATTTTTTCTCCAACACCTATTTTTTATTAATACGTTACACTTCTACTGCACTTATTTCCACCCACTTGTTTCTCTAATTTTATACTTACAAAGAACCACTTATACAATTCTATAAGGGTTTCATTTTGTTGCAACTTAAAGAAGAAAAGCTGGAGGAAAATGGTTAAATTTAATTAAATCATAAAGTGAATTATATTTTTAAAGTAAAAACTTAATTCATTAACACACACACATTATATACGGATAAGATATAGTGTGAACTTTTTCAACATTTTCTCGCTTCAATTAATAAATTATTAATGGTATTAAGAGAGAAAAGTAAAAGAAAAATAAGATATATATATTTACAAATTACAGATAAAGATGAAAAGATTAAATATATTTTATAAAAAGAAACTTTTTTATAGTGTTATAGTTATAAGTATCAATCAGAAATAACTGAAACATTGTGATCCCATTAACAAGTAAAAGTGGGATTGTTTGGACCTTTTTCGATTCCCAGTGGTGGATTAACATTTATTTGTATTCAATATTTAATGAGAGCAGGCGGTTGATTATTGTGAGTTGATCTAGAATCTAGAGCTAGAGACTACATTCGACTTAATTTCTTCATGATCGGATGTATACTTTTAGATAGGAATTAAAAATAAGCTCATGCCCGAAAGTGGAAGCAATAAGCACATAAGGTTAAAATAAATATTGGGGCTAATTAATTATTTTCAAATTTAACAACCGGGTTGAATAAAAGATGTTTCAAGAGAACTTTCGAAGGCAGAGAAAGTTGGTGACCTAGAGGACGACGAAGATGTATGTATTTAACTAGACATTCTACAGGTCATGCGTAAGACCGATTACTCTGGGACAGTTTCTGGTAAATAAGTTTTGATAAACCAATCTGGAGACACTATTGCCACAACTCTTTGATTTAGAATTCATTAGAATAAATTATGATACGATTCAATTTAGATAAATTATTTTTAGCAAAACAGCTTAAACCAACCATTAATTATCCCAATTAAGTTTGCAATAGACGTGTGGTATTAAACGAGATAACAGAATCGTGTACGCTGAGTAAACTTACACTGCTTAATGTTTGTAAGGTAAACTCATGGCCTGATTTTACGCTAGGAAACTTAACGCTTGGGAAAACATCAATACGGTTAATTGGAGAATTGAGAAATAAGCCTCTCTGCGCAATATGTCCTTACTTTACCTAAGAATAAATCTGAGGCTTGCTTACCTCAAAATTAAGTGAACGTAAAGATTACACAGAAAACCTCATCATTTTCATAATTAATAAGGAAATTTTAAGCTGCTTTCATTAATTACAGCGAAATGTAAAGAGTGAATCAAAAATAAGACTAATACATTTTAATTTGTGTATCTAACATCAAAATTAGTATGTTCAGATATAAGAAAAAGTCCAGTCATGCACCATGACTTAATGAGCGAATTTTCAAAGAAATCTGCGTTTTATTGGCTTATGATAATATAGGAAAATTTTGGTTTAGAATTAGCTCGGATGAAAAAAAAAAAATTTGGGACACAGGGGTACGGGGTACAAAAGTCAAAATAGTATTTACCCTTCAAGATGCATGTCGTTGGAAAGCTCTTTAAGAGTACAGTAATTGTTGTTATTTACACTTTTATCATATTTTCACATAAAAGGGGGGCAAAATGGAAAAAAACACGTTTTTATGCTATTTTTGACCCTAAATTGTAAAAATTTGACCCCTAAATGAACTCCAAAAATTCTGGCCAACGAACTCATCCTTTCTTTTGATATTATTGACATTTTAAAATTTGTTTGAAATTTTTAAGTGCATCCTAAGGGGAGATATCATCTGGAGTGACACATATATACATACATATATACATACATATATACATACATATATACATACATATATACATACATACATAAAAAAAGTGTTAAATTTTAGGAATCGATTCAGAATGGTCTAAAACGGATTTCCATGGAAAAATTTTTCAAAAATTCGCATTACAAAAATTTTGAAGCCATTGCAATAGCGTAATTTTCTTTGAAAATTCGCTAAAAGAGGAAAAAAAGAGAAAAAAAACATTTTAAGCATTCATGAATGACTACAAATACACATTGAATATGCATTGATAACACACATTGAATATTATAATATACATTGATAACACACATTGAATATTATAATATACATTGATAACACACATTGAATATTATAATATACATTGATAACACACATTGAATATTATAATATACATTGATAACACACATTGAATATTATAATATACATTGATAACACACATTGAATATTATAATATACATTGATAACAACTAATAATGTAATATCAATAAAGAGCAAATAACTAAACAGCTATTACATTTATGGGCATAAGTTATAAACTCCTAATAAGGAACGAGAAAAAAAGATCTAAATGTAGATTTAAAAAAAAAAATGTACGCAAATTATACTAAGATACTGTGAATAAGTTCCTTGTGTTATAAAATAATAAATAATTTTAGTGATAAATCGTACAAATCTGATAAAAACTTAATTTTTTTAGTGAATACAAATCATTGAGCAAAATAGAACAATTTATTGTAAAGAAACACATTTTTAAGTTTAATACATATCTCTTAGTTATCTATATTCACACAGTAATGTGGTCAACTTATTTTTGAGTTCTATCCACTTAAAAACTTACCGCCCTTTTTAATGGCGAAGACCACATCATTTTCCCTTTCAGCTATAATAGTTTTAGAGTTATAAAGAATTCTATTGCAGAATACAAAAATATATCAGAAATATTGATACATCGGTTTAACTCGAAAATGACGGTGGGTATAGGGCACATTTCACATCTTAAAATATAATTTTATGTTTAAATGTGAAATAAATCACATGTCACATCCTGCTTTGTGTCCCTCTTGAGCTGGAACACCTTGAATATATAGGGTGTCCCGAACGAAACCATACCACGTCAGAATCTTATAGAAAATTTGACGCTGCACGAAAAAGTTCTTCTTGACATCCCTAAATTTCATAAATACTACGAATCTTAAAAAAAAAAAAAAAACCTTGAAGAGAATCGCATTCTTCGTCAAATGAGACTAATCCCAGAGCTCTGTACAACAAAATCCAGATTTGAAAATTATATTTCAAATTCTTCAGGAATTACAGCGATGGTAGACGTCATCAACCAATATAATGGTTAATGGATTAATTAAAACAAAGAACAGGGTCGTCAACTTTGAAATTTTGTTAAAAATTTGGGAACTAGGGTCTCATTTAACCCTCTAAAAGAATTTCTTCAAATTATTTTGTAGCATAGAGCGTAATCTTTTGAGAATTTGATAAAATAACGTCAAAAAAACGATGATATATTTTTTGCGGATATCTTGAAAATGAAGCTGGCCCCTGTTTAAATGAACCTGTTTGTTAAGCATCAATATTTCCTATAAGATCCTGAAGTTTAGCAGTTTCGTTTTGAATGAAAATGAAGCTGGCCCCTGTTTAAATGAACCTGTTTGTTAAGCATCAATATTTCCTATAAGATCCTGAAGTTCAGCAGTTTCGTTTTGGGGCACCCTATATATTATGTATGCACAAGGAAAATTACAAAATTTACAAATAAATACATTAGAATGAGTGGAAGACAATAATAAAATTAATCTTTATTCCTAAAACCTTATATTCATATATTTACCCTCGTTCTTAAAATACGATAACATGAAAATAAACATAACAAACAACATTAAATTAACAAAAGAATAATTACAAAATAAAATTAAAATAGCAAGTGAAGTATTTCCTTATTTTATAAAATTTCTAAAGCCTTAAATCATAGAATTTGTACTTTTTCCCCATTTTTTTATTTACGATAAAATTAAAGGATTTTAAATAATATGGTAGGAGATAAAGGGGATAACATCATTATTCCCAAATTATTATATTAAAAATCATTTCCCATCATTGCTTTCCTTATCATTATTTCTTTGAAATTAAAAATAAATGCAATTATTTAATTTTAATTTTTATTCATATTAAAGACTGAAATATATTTTATATTTTTTCGAATCTTTAGTTAATTAACAAAGAAAAAAATAAATTACATCTTGCATGATAAATAAAAAGAAATTATTAGTGAATATTCATTCAAAACTTTTTATTATGATTTTTTTTCTACTGCTTTTTTATTACTTTGTAGGCAATTTTCTTGTTCTTCGTGAAATGAATAACCAATAAAGGATGCAATAAGGTAATATCGAGACTATGTCTCTGGTTTGATTGGTTGCAAAACCAATTTAGGGAGGTTCTTGTTACTGAGGTTCCCTCAGGTATCAAAGGAATAAAGCTGGGATTCTATTCAATTATTCAACGAGTCTGAAGCTCCCTCTAATCCTGTAGCCAGGAAATCTTCCCATAACCTCTATCTCGTGCTTTTCTATTCTTAACCTAACCATTTTTTCTTTTATTTTTTTTTCTTCCTTGGTCCAATATTTGTATTTCACTTTCTTTACCTTGTACAATCAAGCTTTTTTCAAGAACTCCCCCCACCTTTCATTCCTCCGAAAATAATTCGTGAAACTATCTGAGCTTTTCATCACGTAATTTCATTGTTCTAACTTAATTAATATCAAGTCGCAAGATCGAGGTGAGTAGGCTTGGTCTCCTCGCGACGATATTAGTCTGTCTGGGAACTTCTCACGCAGCAGACTGTTTGTCTTGAAGTGTTGTTTGTTTAAGAGTGTAAAGATGTAACTTAATAACCAACTAGTAAGAGTGTAAAGGTGTTAATAAGAGTGTAAAGGTGTAACTTAATAACCAACTAGTAAGAATGTAAAGGTGTTAGTAAGAGTGTAAAGGTGTTAGTAAGAGTGTAAATATGTAACTTAATAACCAACTAGTAAGAGTGTAAAGGTGTTAGTAAGAGTGTAAAGGTGTAACTTAATAACCAACTAGTAAGAGTGTAAAGGTGTAAGGTGTAACTTAATAACCAACTAGTAAGAGTGTAAAGGTGTAAGGTGTAACTTAATAACCAACTAGTAAGAGTGTAAAGGTGTAAGGTGTAACTTAATAACCAACTAGTAAGAGTGTAAAGGTGTTAGTAAGAGTGTAAAGGGGTAAGGTGTAACTTAATAACCAACTAGTAAGAGTGTAAAGGTGTTAGTAAGAGTGTAAAGGTGTAACTTAATAACCAACTAGTAAGAGTGTAAAGGTGTTAGTAAGAGTGTAAAGGTGTAACTTAATAACCAACTAGTAAGAGTGTAAAGGTGTTAGTAAGAGTGTAAAGGTGTAACTTAATAACCAACTAGTAAGAGTGCAAAGGTGTTAGTAAGAGTGTAAAGGTGTAACTTAATAACCAACTAGTAAGAGTGTAAAGGTGTTAGTAAGAGTGTAAAGGTGTAACTTAATAACCAACTAGTAAGAGTGCAAAGGTGTTAGTAAGAGTTTAAAGGAGTAAATGAAGCAATCGAAAATGAAAGTGAGCGCGGCTATTAAGTGCATTAATATCTGCCGTATATTATTCATATGCATTAATATCTGCTGTATACTATTCATAGCTATATTATACTCTTCTGCTTCAATATATAAATATATATATATATATATATATATATATATATATATATATATATATATATATATATATATAATATTTTTTAGATTTAAGTTGATTCTAAAGCTAAAAGGGAAATATAATATATTTGCTTTATTATATTTTGTTGGCATTGTGGTTTGTCCCTTCTGGGCCCCCCAGAGCAACTATTTCTCTTGCTTCCATCATTCCCACATCCCCATATAATATAATCTACTACAACTCTCCCGTTTATACACCCTTTCCCTTTTATCTACAAATTGAGGTGGTTAGAAAAGGTTTTTATTTTGAAAACAAAACTTTTTACTAAAAGTAAAACTAAACATAAGTTGTTGTTTCTTTTTCTGTAAAATGTTATTTTGTTTGTTTAAAATATTTTTTCATTTTGTCTTTTTTTAAAAATTAATTCAATTTTGAGTTTTACTTTTTTTATATTGAAGGTACAAAACCAACAGATATTTGAATAATAAATTCACATTTTCCTAAAATATAGAAACATTTATTTATTTTATTTTTTGTAGAAAATATACATTAATATTTTATACAATTTATTTATTTTCACATTAAGGCTGTATTAAAAAAACCAAAAACTTTTCATTCTTTTCCAGATTACAATTTATAAGGTAAAAGAGGACATCATCATTCAGAAGATAAGTTTAATGTAGAACGCAGCCGTAAATGATAAATTGTCCGCATAAAGTATTTTCTTCAAGGCATTTGGAGGAAAGAAAAACGAGAAAATTAAAAACGGCTTTTAAACTAACCTTAAATTACCGAGGTAGGTGATTAGAAATGTAGAGGAAATTATAGTAGAGTTTTTACCACGGTGTATCTGAGGTAAACGGAGTGGGGTTGCTATGTTGCCAAATATTTTATTGTTTACATTTGTACCACGCATATTTTAATTGTTATCCAGATCAAGAAGATCAGATGTATAGAGGCTTTTCAGAGACGTGCGTGCTTTCATGCCGCCATACTTGCTTGGCTGGCAAAACACAATTTGTGAGAAACACCAAGGGATGTGCCACGCAAGCGTTACACATAAGAACTGTTCCAACATCAGACATTACGTCATTAAGATGTTGGCTCGGCATTATGCCATGTCCTGCATCGTTTCGTCGCGTCCGACTCATCAGGGGCCCGACGATGCCCTCTTGATTCTTGATATGGTACAGGACCAGAGTAGAGTAGGCATCTTCGGGCCCCTGATGAGTCGGACGCGACGAAACGATGCAGGACATGGCATAATGCCAAGCCAAAATCTCAAAGACGTAATGTCTGGTGTTGGAAGAGTTCCTATGCGTCACGCTTGCGTGGCACATCCCTTGGTGTCTTTCACAAATTGTGTAGCCTATTGCAGTGTGCAAACACGGTATTAAATTGCTGTTGTTATATATATATATATATATATATATATATAGATATATATATATATCTAACCACCTCTAACCGACAAACTTAGGGATGTGATAGTACAGTTAATTTGGCTAATTTCCAAAAAAAACATGTCCTACTATAAGCTGAGATAGGGTTGGGGGAATGGGAAGTGCCCTGAAAATGCAAAGTCATAGTACCCGTGTGGTACCAGTCATTGTACCAATGATACTACCGTCATTGTGAAGTCATAACACCTGATGAATCTTATAATTATTAAGGGTGTAATAATTTATTTTTATTACGATAATTAATTATTTTTATAATAATATTCTTTGTAACATAACCAAAATTGTACTGTATTAATTGAATTATCTTATTACTTTGTTAAAAAAAAAAAAAAATCATTAAAGATGAAATAGAAAAGTGTAATAATAAAATAAACCGACCTTTTTTATTTATAATTAACACTTCTGTAATAACTATAATAAATGTTCAAAATGGTGCCCTCCTTCATTCATACACTACACATCCACAATTTTTAAGTCGAGATTTGCTGCATTTTATGGGAGTCGCTTTTTTGTCATTTTTTTGATGAGCTGCTGCTTGTATCCTGTTTATTAGCTCCTCTTGACTGTTAACCGGTATTCTAAACACCAAATCTTTCATCCATCCCCCCCAAACAGAAATTTAAAGGTGTAATGTCTGGTGACCTGGGTGGCCAAGCAACCGGTTCTCCTCTTCCAAAGCACCTATTTGGGTAGTGTTAAATGCAGCAAATCTGTACTTAAAAAATGTCGGATGTGTATTAATGAAGAAGGGCACCATTTTGAATATTTATTATAGTAATTACAGAAGTGTTAATTGTGTAGAAGTAAAGGAGGTCGGTTTATTTTATTATTACACTTTTCTATTTTATTCTTTAATGATTTTTTTTTTGTTTTTAACTAAGTAATAAGATAATTCAATTAATACAGTACAATTTTGGTTTAGTTACAAAGAACATTATTATAAAAATAATTAATTATCGTAATAAAAATGAATGATTACAGCCTTAATAATAAGATAAGACCCCTTATAAGACTTTATAAGATTCATCAGGTGCTATGACTTCACAATGACGGTAGTATTATTGGTACAATGACTGGTACCACACGCACACGGGTACTATGACTAAACTCTAACTTTAACGTTTTATTATACTAGAGCAACTTAAAAGAAATAGAAAAAAAAATCACCTGACGTTTGCATTTTCAGGGCACTTCCCATTCCCCCAACCCTATCTCAGCTTATAGTAGGACATGTTTTTTTTTAATTTCATCACTATTTCGGATACTTTAAGTTGCAATATTTTAAATTAAATAGTATCGTTTTGAAGCTTAGTAAATGCGCCAACTTTAAGGAGTTTTGCACCCATAGTTATCTAATACAATACAGTAGTTATACAAGCTCTAACATTTTCTTTTTTTAATTTAATTTTATTATTTTCAAGTTCTAACGAATTAACGTGTGACTAAAAATGAAATATAATAGCTGAAATTATGTTTATCTTTAAGAATTTTTCATGCTCTTTCAGGTGGTATATCATTTATCATTCTAGCTTAATTACTTCCAATGATATTGCCAAATTATTAAGTCAAAGTCACGTTTTACAAAAAAAAGTTAAAAATAAGATAGCTAGAAAACAAATGAGAATAGGACCATGGTTTATAGAACTTTTTTACTCCAAATTAACTGTAAATGATCTCTGACCCGGGACACCTTGTATATATATATATATATATATATATATATATATATATATATATATATATATATATATATATATATATATATATATATAAAATATGTCACCAAACTCACTGGCACAGACTTGGCAGGGACGCAAAAAGGAAAACGTTATCCCAAATTAAGAAGGAAAATATCACATTTTACTCCTAAAGAGTAAAAACGGAGAGGTAAACGTATACACCAATTAGAAAGGGATATTTTCTGTAAATTCAAACCTTAATAAGAAAGTCAAAATGAGGGTGTTGTTTTTGAAGCTGAAATTTTGAGGAAAACCGGGATAAAACATAATCACCTACGGAGATAAAGGGGAAAATCAAGCCCCTTCCCGAACATCTACCTAAGAAGTTTACATTTTTAGTATCCGACTTAGGATGTAAGCATCTACTAAAAAGGTATTTGTTTAACCTATAAGTAAGGATGAAATAACGGGAGGAAGTTCAAATAGGGTAATTAAGTCTTACCAAAACTTCTGGATTTATAGAATGAAATTTCAGAGAAACCTTCTCCATTAGACGTAATCACCGACTAAGATGGTATTTTTCCAAATTCCTTCAAGAGTTCAAAAAAGATTAAAACGAGGAGGGGTAAAAAAGAGGTAACCATTTCCTACTACAATATACGAGTATGTTACATATTCCAGTAATTAATTATTATTAACGATATATATATATATATATATATATATATATATATATATATATATATATATTTCAACTAATTCATTATTATTAGACTGCTTTTAATTGTCTAAAATGGCGAAAAAGGTTGGAATAATGAAATACAAGAAGTGGCACTAAAAAATGAAAAAAATAAAATAAAAACCCACTATCGTTTCCACAATAACTATATTTTAATATGGTAGGAGAGTGGTGTTTGGATCGGAAAAAAGTTTAAAGCAGGAACTCCCCCTAATGTTTACCTTATTTTATTTGAATTAATGATACATTATTCTCAGAGGGGGGAAGAGCGGCTTAATAGAATTAAATTATTACTTTCACATCCCCATAATTTATAAATTAAAAAATAATTGATAACCGATTGGATGTAATTCATATGAATATATATATATTAACCCCACTGCCCCCTCCCACTCCGGGGCTCATACTAAGGATCAGGGGCTATATTTCCTAATATTGTGTGGGCCAAGCAATCAAATTGAATGCCTAAATAGTTTCGATTTCAAAATCTTCATAAATAAGAAGCAAAATATCCTGGAATCGTGGTTTAGAGACGATTTGACAGAATTACCTCGATTTTGTAATTAGGTACGATTAATAATATTTTATCACACAATGATCTTAACCTTCCAACTTTTTCTTAATGTAAGTTTCCAACATTGTGCTTTCAAGAAAGCTTATTTTTATGTTGTACACTTTCAATCTCAATTGCATCCTTTTGTAAACTCTACGTATTCTCTATTGTTTTAGATCCTATAAAGAAGGTTTAAAAATAAACCAAAACGTCGTTGTTTTTAGTAATAAATAAATAAATATATATATATATATATATATATATATATATATATATATATATATATATATATATATATATATATATATATATATATATATATATATATATATGAAAAGAAAATTAAGGATAATAAAAAATAAATATTCTCTGTTAAATATTGAATTTTAATCAACATTATTTTAATCATTTAAGCTGATGTTAAGAAGTTGAAAGTGCCGACTTAATAACCAACAAGTAAGAGTGTAAAGGTGTAAATGAAGCATTAAAATGTATCGAGAATGAAAGTGAGCGAGGCTATTAAGCGTGTTAATGCCTACCGTATCTATTCACCTTTATAAGCTCGGTGTTAAACTCTAAACGGTTCTTTACTACTTTTTAAAGGTGTATCCTTTATCTTTTAACAACCTTTAAAGAAATAAGTCGAGTTCAATTAGCAATAAGAGGAGATAAAAAAAACGTTTAGACTTCATTTTATGATTTGACTTTGATGGTAGTTGTATTATCAGAGATTAAGGATTTTTTTTCGAGGTTGTAAAAAGAAGATTGATGTGGTTATAACTTTAAAATTCACTGTATTGTTGGTTTTACAAAGATTATTATTATTATTATTATTATTGGTAACGGAAGCTGTGTGGTCCATTCATCACGATAGTTAAACAAATGAGAAACATTAAGCATTTTTATTGGACCAAAAAGGAGCCAATGATTGGTCCAAAAGGTGTAGAAGGTAAAATTATAGCCCGATTGAATTAGGTTAGGTTATTAACTTGTAATTGAAGCGACTGCAGCAAGCTTGCAATATTCAACAAACTATACACAGCGTTTTCTTGTCTTCCTGTCTGTCAATAATGTTCACACGAGTGACGATTTTCCCGCAACACTCGCTTCAAATTTTAAATTGTAATTGTAAAGATTATATTGTGTAATCTCTAATTGATGTGACAAATATTTGTTTCTAGGATAAATCTAAGAAGGTGAGCTAAGCCAGACTTCTTACTCCTATATCCTCTAATCCCAATTATTATCTTTAAAAATCTAATCATCATGATTAATTATAGGAACGAAGTTCCTTATGGCACGTTCTGAAGCCCGGGAGTGAATCCGAAAAAAAACAACCAAAATCACCGTCACGAAATCTACCGATGACGATAACTTGAGTAAAAGATCACCGAGTTAGTTGAAATTTGGTACACACGTTCATTTTACCAATGCCCAGGCTGAGTTCGTTGGAAAATGTTATCCACCCAAGCGTTCACAAGCAACGCTCGCGTAAACGTAAGCTTCAAAAGACGGGGAAAAATGTTATTAAGGAAGCCTGTTCCTTGACTTGTTTCGTTTATTTTTATTATATGTCAAAATGTCACTTGGTTTTGTAAATATAGAAAATATAATCACGGTCTTGTTAAAAGTAAAATTGATTTGTGCTAAAGCTTATCTCAATATATTAGGTATATTATTATAATACTGCGAACTTAATCCAAGAAAAAACTTCATAATTCTAACTTCAGCTATTTAAAAAGACAAACAACTATTTTAAATATTTTTTTTAGTAAAACGAACACCGACACTGTTATGAAGTGATAAAGATCGCTAAATTTATTAAAGTGAATCCAAACGCTTAAAATAAAGAAAACAACGTTTTTACCGATATCTTCCGTTTTAACGTATAACGATTTTAATAAAACTTCTTGCACATTGTCTAAAGTACAATTGAAACAGGCATGTAAAATTTCAACTGGATACAAGGAGAAGCTGTAGTGTAGTGAAGAGATATAAATTAGTAGTCCTATTTCAATCCAACATCCATTAACAAACATACTCTTTAACTATTAACTCATCATGATCAACTATTTCTTATATTAAATATATATTTAAAGTAAGACGCTTGCATTAATGATACAAATAATGATTTTCTTTTAATTTTGCCTTAACTCTGCTAGAAACAAACAGTTCATCACTTTTATTTTTGTCTCTTTTCTAACTCCGCCATGTATAAGTAGTTAGCAATGTATACGTACTTAGCAGTGTGATTTTATAATATATATTTAATGAAAAATGTAAGGAACTTCGTTTCTACCGGGATTCCCTCGTACCACACGTATTTTTTCTTCATTATCAATGTTCATTGCACTACGCTCGCTTTAATGATAAAACCACACGACTAGTATATTTTAATCTCTAATCGATGTGGCAAACATTTTTTTCTAGGATAAATCAAAGAAGATGAGCTAAGCGCCCAGCCATCTTACTCCTATTTCCTCTAATTAAATTATCATCTTTAACAATTGAATCATCATGATTAACTATTTTCTTCATTATCAATGTTCATTGATAGAACCACACGACTAGTATACACGAGTATGAGCAGATTCTTACCTGAAAATATTAAAGATCAAACACATGAGTTACTATTGATCTACAGTCTATAAGATTAGAGTTGGCACAATCGAAGGCGGGAAACAACAAACGTGGAGGTAGTTTTGGGGTTACAAAAAGGGAAAATCAGTGTTGCCATGTTATATTTTTTTTGTGGAACAGGGGTAGAGTAGGGCATTTTTTTCTAAAGTTCCATTCAAGATGGCGGACCAATAGCATCGTTTCCCTCTCAAAATTTTCCCGCCTTCGATTGTGCCAACTCTAATCGTATAGACTGTAGTATTCTAATAACAGAACGAGATTTTTATTCGCTAATGCACCTCTGAGAAATTAGAATATTTGTAGTTAGCAGTATAAGGGAAATATTTCAAAGGAGAAGATTTTCTTTGGATATATCAACGAAAGGTAAATCCATCTATTAATTATATTATTTTGTGTACATCGGAACGAAAAGAAACATTAAAAAAAGGTGTTAAGAAGTAAGATACTGTTTTTTTTTAGAAAGCTTCCAGAAGAGGCTGACTTATAACGCAAGCGGTCATCAGTTTAAAAGATATTGAAGTCAGGTAGAAGTTATCAGCGTTACAGCCGGACAGAGTAGTATTCTCGACTAAGTTAATATTATAAGATGCTTTTAGTGAAAACGGAATATATGACTACTCTGAGATAGAGTCTTCAAAGAAGTCGTCACTATAAACAAATTTATGAAAAAGGAACTTCAAGGAAGTCATAAAGAAACATTGGTTCTTTTCATACAACTTAGAAAGTAAAAGTCTTCTTTTGACATTGATAAAAAATGCACAGTATATAAACCTTTGATAGTTTTTATCTAAAGTACAAAGGTTTGACCGGCGTAAGACCTATCCATCTCTTCAAATTATATACAACGTTACAAATTCTTTAAAAGGTATGTTTACTAAAAACTTCTGGTGTAACTTTACATAGAATTTAAAGGCATATCGACAAGTGAAGAAAGAAAATCCGGGTTGTTGACTGAAAACCCTAAAAGAAAGATATCGAAGAAGAAAATTCGTTTGAAAGCACTAAAAAGGATTGACCCTAAAAGCACTATTTTCTACATATTAAAATAGGAGTAAGTTAAAAGAAAAAAAGGTTTTTAAAATACATTATCCTTTTAAAATGTCATAAAATTTATTTATTTATCAAATACATAAAAAGCATTTTATATTGAATGAAATGTTTGTTTGTTTTTCACATCTTTTGAAAAAGTACGACGTCTTAGAAAATAAAATGTAAAAATATACACATATTATACTCGAGAATCTTATTATTTTTATTTATTACCCACCTATCAAAAGAAACATAAAACATATTTGTGCTTGGTAAAAAACTATATTATTACTATATATAATCCCACCTCCCTAATGTGGAGTAAAAGTGGTATTAAAATATTTAACTGCCTTTTATTTTATATTAAATTCAATTAAGTTTGTTTTTAAATATTTAATTTTATTTAATTTTATATTTTTATATTTTATCTAAACTTATTTTTTAATAATATTATATTAATATATTTACACAACATTCTTTTGTATTAATTATTAATACATATATTATGCAAATTATGTTATATAGGTAGTAGTGGCTATAAAATATATAATGACAAAAATAAACAAGTAAGGTGCGCTTCACGTAAGTACGCGAGGCGATAATCGCCTGTTTCTGTACGATTAGGTTAAAATTATCAAGTGTAAAATTTTAATAGTTGTGCATATTCTTTTTCTACACTTCAAGACCATTAAATTGATGTATAACATGTCATGGGGACTAAAATCTTTTTTTAGCCACCCGCCATATTAGCCGCCATCTTGAAAATATTAAGGGAAACATTTTAATAGTTACATATTCTTTTTCTACACTTCAAGATCTTTAAATTGATGTATTACATTTCATGGTGACTAAAATCTTTTTTTAGTCATCCACCATATTGGCCGCCATCTTGGAAATATTAAATGTGAAAACTCCAAAAAGTGTACAGTTGTCACCTGTGTGCCAAATTTAATGTTCCTAGCTATAGTAGTTTATGAATTGAAACATGCCAACGGCCAGAAGCCAACGAACAGACAGACAGACAGAGCCGTTATATAAGGTTTCTTTTCGTACTTCGTACAGAAACATAAAATCCGGTTTGAGACAACTGATACTAACTTTCTATTATAATCTCGGTCCCAGATCCTAGAAACTTTTTGTTTTCGATTTTCGACAAATTCAGATATATTTTCATCAGTTAAGATCATCATCATTAAGTTCATCATTATGTGTTGAAAAAAAAAATCTCTCCACGTAAAAAATATTTTATTCAGAGCAGCTTTCAGCCACTATAGGGCCATCATCAGTGCCGAAAATTGAAAAACGTAAATAAAATCATAAGAAGATGGGAGAGAAGTAAGTCGTGAGTCATACCAGCCTAGCGACTGGTACAAGACTCACTTACAACAACTTCATCTTATGAGATCAGTCTTCTTCTTCTTTAAAGTTGCTCTTTCAAGGTTGATCATTGAGAGAGAAGATTACATGAACAAGATTGGTCAGATGATTTCGCGAGGAAACCCCAGTAAGGTAGAATCTAGCATAGGGTTTCCCAAACTGTGTGCCGCAAGTCCGGCCAGGAGTGCCGTGGGATCTAGAATTAAAAATAATAAAATCCAAACTAGTCTTGTACCGGTAGCTAGGCTGGTATGACTCACTACTCACTTCACTCCAATCTTATTATGTTTTAATTAACCTTTTTCAATTTTCGGAACTGATGATGGCCCTATAGTGGCTGAAAGCTGCTCTGAATAAAATATGTTTTACGTGGAGAGACTTTTTTTTATTTCAACACATATTTTTATCAATTCCCGGAAAAATAAAAATCATCTGAACGTTTTTCGAGAATTTTTTTTTTTTTATTCTTTGAGTTTTTTGGGAAGTAGCGCCCCTAAATTTTGAGCGAAAATTCATTCGGGGTACGATTTTTCTGAACATGTAAGCCAAATTTCGTTAAAATCGAATGAGTAGTTTAGGCTCCACGTGTCTACATAGACAGAAAATTTTAAAAATCACCTTTTTCTGACTCAGGGCATCTCAAAACGTGTAAATCTATCGAAATTTCAAAACCGAATTTTTGCACCATCACAATAATTTCTCTTTATATGAGAAAGTAAAAATATAAGGAAGTTTATGGTTAAATATTAATGTTAAAGAAAAATTAATAACAAGTCACATTCGCTGTGGTTTCCCTTTTTCTCCTAATTATCTCTCTCAGGTCTTTAGGGTGTTAATAACACAACTACCCCTTTTTGCAATATTTCACCATCTTTTGATGCATCTTCAGGCATAATAAGTTTTTCTCAATTTTCAGATTAATATGTTAAGAGGGTTAATCAGAACTGAAAGCCCTATATTCTGCTGAAATAATAGCCATCATCCGGGTATGAACACGGATTAGGCCACAATGGCTATTGTTCCCGAAAACCTCCTCTAAAAATATCAGAGGCCTCTGCTAGGAATAATCGCTTTAATTACCACATAAATTGGACAATTACCAAAATTTAGGGAGATGTTAATTTATAAACGATTTTATATCTCCAACTTTCATAATTTATCGAATGAATGGGAAATTTAAGTATTATCAACTTTTGTAGTACATACTCAGTTTCATCTTGATGCTTGCTTTAGGAATAGACCTCCTCGTTTGACTTGTAGGACATCCGAAGATGATTAAGGACTCTGTTTTGTTTCTCTGACCGCCAAATAGGTCATAACATTTTTTATTATTTCAACACTTAAGTACTAAAGATTGGAAAACCCGCCGAAGATTTTAAGAATTCCGGACAGCCGCTAATAAATGGAAAAGCCTGGTAATGATTGTAGGTATTCCTATTAATTTTATTTCAATTTATTTATTTTAAAATATTAAACACTGAATAATTAATTGCTGAATAGTTGGTTTTCTATCTCAATGTTTTTCAGAACATTACTTTCGATAAGGTCCATAAAAAACGTTTAGAAAAGAATATAATGCCAAGTATTTAGGTAATTAAATACTAAAAAGATAAATTATATAAAAAGATGACTGTGATGTATTATATCAGAGTCAACTTTAATAATTGCGAAGAAATATTACAGAAATCAAAGCCAACTTTAATAACTGCGAGTAAATATAAAAAAAAATAAAGCAATCAGCGACACCGCTATGAACTGATAAAGATCGTTAAAACTATTAAAGCGGACCTAAAGGTTTAATATAGAGAAACCAAAGTTTTTACCGTTACCTTATACGTTCTAACGTAACGATTTCAATAAAACTTCGTATACATAGTCCAAAGTACAATTGAAACAGGCATATCAAATTTCAACTTGATAAAAGCAGAAGTTATTGAGTAGTGAAGTGATAAATTTATCATAGTTGAAAAGGAAATATCCCGAGTGTGTATTTAGTGGATAATAGTAAGAATGCAGGGTGTCTCCCCCACTACTGGACTCTCTAATACAATCATACTTCTTAACTATCAACTCATCATGATTATCTATTTTCTCAATATTCAATTAATATATATATATATATATATATATATATATATATATATATATATATATATATATATATATATATATATATATATATATAATATATATATATATATATATATATATATATATATATATATATATATATATATATATATATATATATATATATTACACTATATGATCGCTTCAATGATAGAGCCACGCGATGCCTAGTAATTAGGAAGAAATACCAAAAAATCAAAGCCAACTTTTATTCCGAAGGATTAAGAAACAGAATAAAGTAACATGAGATTCAAAAGGAATACGAGTTCGCAGAAGTAAAATAAGAGTTAATGATATTTTTAAAGATTATTAAGTTAAATGCATCGGGCTTGGTCACATCTTGGATGGGTGACCACAGATCTGGGTTCAAAACTAGTTAAAAAAAAAGAAAGTACCCAAAAATATCGCAACGATTATCTACCAGTCGAAAAGTAATAAATAAACAAAACATTTATAACAGTAGTCAGAAATATATATTATTTTAAAATAATAGTCACTACGTTTCCATGAGTTTTTAAACCCTTTTGAAAATGGTTTTGGTAAAAAAAAAAAACCATGGAAACAGGGATTTCAGACCGTTTCGAGTTCAAGGTCACAACAGCAAACTTTTGGTTTGGAATTGAAACTGTTTTGAAAAAATAATATGGAAACGGGTATTGAATTCAAAACAGAATTGAGACATGCGCAGAAGGTATGCTGAGCAGAGATATTTTAACCTGACTTAACCATAACTAGTCTGGGAGTTTATATAGTTTTCTAAATTGTTGTTAAAACTGTTTTGGGCATTTCTCATGGAAACATTTTTGGTTTGAAACCAAAAAAGGTTTTCAAAACGATTTCAAAACTCATGTAAATGTAGTAATTATTTAATAGTATAAAATGTAAGTATTAAATTACAATAATTTCTTTTTAAAAGGATAAATTAAAAATTAAGCAGAAAAACTAAACAAATTAGAAGAGGACTTGAAGTTGATATTTCATATAGGTTTTAAAGTAGCTACAAAATAGTAATTTATGCACCTAGGGATTAAAGTAAGCCATTATTCCCTGAGCGAAAAAGTTGGTTCTTGAGGCGAAGCTAAACTATGGTCCCTAAATCCCGAAGCGAAGCCGAGGGAATTAGACTCTTTAATTCCTGAGGCGCAGCCGAGGGAGATAATTATCGCGAGGGGAATAATGGCACTTTACTCACGAGGTACATAAAATATTATATCTCCAGTAGGAAGAAAATAAATTTTTTCGTCCATTGCACAGTTTTTATTTATTATTTTAATAAATAACAATAATTATTAGCACTTTCAATTGCAGATATAAGAGATTCAATATTAAAAACAAATAAGAATTGGAATTAAACTCAAATAGAAGGTTATTTAGATACATGTTATAAACAAAGATAAACATGGTCGAAAAAGCAGTGACACCAACCTGACTTACTTTAGTCCCTCTAAACTAATTCAAAATCATAACTTTTTCTCCCTACTGGAGATAAAAATATTTTTGCGGATCCGCCAAAGGAAGGCCATAGATGAATCAGTCCACGCGGAGGTCCGCTAGCTTTAGCCATTGACAGGTCTAGGCCCTTCACGGGCTGTTGTGCCATAGAGTTAAATAGTTAATTATTGAATAGTTACTATATTAAATTATCTTACATAGTTATTAAAGCAACAATAAAATTAAATTAAAAAGTTTAATCCGAGAGAGAGGAAAAAAATAATGAATTAAGACTCTCATATTCCTAGAAAAGTCTAAAAATAAAAACTACATACCATATAATGAACAATTAATGTTTGATCTTTATGTCTATTTGCTTCACGAATTTCAAAGAATCTTCATTTGCATTTCTATATCCCTCAAAACGCAGGTGTTCATGCAAAACAAAGTAATTATAAACTTTTTCTCGGAAAGTAAGACATTAAATCTAGAAGTGTAAACATCAAAAAACCTAATTTTCATTCCCTACCCACTTCTCTTTCTCGTAAAAAATAGAAAAAAAAACAACAACATAAAACTGTACACTATTAATTATCTAGAGGCTTTCTCTGTTGGTTCTTGGAACCTAGACCTAGATCCCACACATTACTAAAGAATTACAATTCAACAAACAGACCAATTCGAGCGAATTCTATTATATTTTTTCTTTACAATTTGTTTTCCAATACTATTCTAATCAAATTATAAGTTTATATTCGTATAAATTGACTGAGGCAACAAATACTCAACAAAAAGAGTATAAAAACATCTGTTAAACGAAAAAAAGAAATGATATTGTTCTTCCTTCAAACCATACCTGTAATTTAATATACCTATACTTATTATAAGAATATATTCACAAAATAATTCCAAGAAGAAATATCTATATAACAATTTTAAAAGAAATAAATGTACTAAGTCCTGATAAAAATACTATAGAATATAATATTATATGTGTTATGTTATAAGAGCTTTAACGAGGCATTTATAACCAGATTTTTTTTCACCAAATAAGCTACACTTAAAATTGATTTTTTTAAAAGCTTTTTCTTAATCTCCTTAGTATAACTTTACTTCTTCAATGTAAAATATTTTTAAAAAAAGTTTGCTCTTGTTAAGGAAAGTATTGTTACAGATAAAAGGTTAAACATCATTTACATGATCTTTTCTTGGAATTAAATTGTTTCACCTTATTATTATTGTTCATTATTGTTGTTTATGCTTTAATATCATTGTTTATGCCTTAATATTATTGTTTATAATTATTATAGATATTATTGTTTTATTTTTTTTTATTTTTCACCTTTGTTTTACCTTTCTACTAAATTTTACATTATTCCTTTAACATAACTGTTATGATGAGCAAAAATAAAATAATAGTTATTTATGTACCTAGGGAGCTAATTAGCTCCCGAGGCGCAGCAGAAGGAGATAATTATCGCGAGGCGAATAATGGCACTTTACTCACGAGGTACATACAATATTTTATCTCCAGTAGGAAGAAAATACACATTTTCGTCCATTACACATTTTTATTTATTATTTTAATAAATAACAATAATTATTAGCACTTTTAATAGCAGATATAAGAGATTCAATATTAAAAACAAATATGAATTGAATTAAACTCAAATAGAAGGTTATTTAGATGCAGGTTATAAACAAAGATGAACATGATCGAAAAAGCAGTGACGACAACCTGATTTCAACAACTTCATTACATTAGCCATTCATTTTCTACTATTTATAAAATAATTAAGTTATGCAATCATAACTTTTTCTCCTTACTGGAGATAAATAAATTTATTTATTCATTTTTACATTTTCTGAATGTATTGAAATGCATAAGATTTGCATTATATTATTTACCTAATAACTTTATTTGTACTGTATACTGTATACTTTCTACGCTAAGAGCATTTCGTAAAAAAAAAAATAAGAAAATAAATACTTAATACAAAGCTTACGACATGTTTTCAGAAGAACAAAATTTCACACACACAAGAATACCGCACTGTACTTTTACACTAGAATTCCGCGATTTTAAAAAAGAAAGTAGGAATTTATGGTGCTTAATAAATAACATGATAAACGAATTTCACATGTAAAACAACAAAGATATATTAATTTTGTAAATTATTATTATTAATAAACAGTTATATAAGATTACCTTGGAATTTATAGAAAGAGAGAGAACTGCTACAAAACCAAACCAAAGCTGTGGAAACAAGCTAACCCGAACAAACTTCAATAACAACTGGCACTAGATAACACACGCACCTCCCCCATTCGTCTATCCATTAACCAATCGGAATCCACTTATAGAATCAGCTGTTTTTATTTGTTTCTTCCAATTTATTGTATTGTTTGTTACAATTTATATTAAATTTAAACGAATTATTTTAATTTATCTCATAAATACTATTTAGAACGGTATATATGTAGTACAGAGCTGGAGTGTATTTTTCACTGTCTGTTTCCCGTAGTTAATAATAATTATAATTTGATTTAAATTAAAATTTAAACCTTTCGTAGTATAAAACTACCAATAACTTAAAAATTGAATTGGGTATATATGTATTATTTTAATATTTAAAATGCACATTGTTAAATGGGTCTTTTTTATGGGTCCGATTTCAAAAATTCCAAGACAGAAATTCATTTCAGACATCAGTAATCATTTTCGGTTCCGTGTCTGTCGTTCAATTTTTGCGAACCGACATATCTTAAAAACTACACGTCCAATTTTTATGAAATTTGGGTGGTAGATCATAATTAGCCCATTGATGGTCCCATATAAGTTTCAACCTTCTGCGCCTATTTTTTGCTCTTCCACATGCTCACAAACATACATTTATTTACACCTATAGCTTCAAAAGTACTTATTCGATTTGAATGAAACTTTTTTTAGTTTATCGGAAGTTACCCGCAGATAGCCCCAGATTAATATGAACCGTCTGCGCTCTTTAAATTTTGCTAAATTGATAATTTAATTCGTATAAAAACTCTAAAACAATTTTGACAGATTAAAAAAAAACGGGGGAAACAATTAAACCAATTAGACAATAATGGCTTGTAAAATCATGAAATCAATAAATTACGTGGATAGGATGCGAGGAAGCTATGTGCCACACCAATTGGCAGTCTATTAGATATTTGGTTGAGAAATAGGAAGGGGGATAAGAAAAACGACATTTTTATGGACATGGCGCAAGAATGAATTGGTACAAAAACAAAACAAAATATATATTTGAACTCAGCAGGACGTCCTCCTCTTTCATTAAATTCTAGATAAAATTTTCGTTAAAAAATTGCAACCCTCTGTTTTGGAGAAATGATTATTGTTTGGGGCTTCCTTATATTTTTCCTGAATTTGGGTTATTAAACATAACATCGGTAAAGTTTCCAATTTTAATGTTAAATATTTTCGGAAATAAAAGTGTGCGACTTCCAGACATACTGACAGATAGACAAACGCAAATTATAAGGGTACTTGGTTTGCCTACAGACCCTAAAAGTAATACTCAGCAGCGAAGCATGGAAATCCAGCTATAGCAATCTATAATTGTTTTAATCGTTATCATAAATTTAGAATTATTTGTTGATGGTAAGGTACCTCTTGGGTAAGATTAAAAGTTTATTCTTGTTATACAAATTTGAACTACTAATTGGATTGCAACAATATTTGAAAATATTATTGTTTAAGTATTAAAGTAGATAAGCTGATTAGACTCCTGTATAATGTGCTAATAGCTATAGGCTACCATGCAGTGTTAAAATACCTGCCACTATGATCCATCGAACTCAATCAATTTTTATAACAATAATAAAAGTTAGAACGCCATATTGTGTAGGAAAATATGTAACAGCTCTTTGTTAAATGAGACTAAAAGCATAAACACTCGTCGAGAGTTATACCCTTCATATAAATAATAAATTATGCTCTAAACTGTGACCGTTGTTAATCGAGACGCATAAAACTCAATTAAAAATACTCTGTCAATTAGTGTGGCACATAGCTTCCTCACTCTAGTACGCAAAGAAAAGATCAGTTTAAGAAATAAAAATACCTTGATAAATTAGTCTTTAATTTGAACATTTTTCGTAGAAACAAAGCCTCCAACATGCGCCAAATGTTAGCGCATATATAATAAATTTAATAAACAAATAACACAGCACCAACCAAATCGTAGAAACCGCTATATAAACAGTTCTTTTTTTTCAATTTTACCCCCTCAAAACTATAAATAACACAAAATAGAACGTAACAAAAATGAATCTACTATTCAAGAGCTTTTCATATTATATATTATAAAAGATTAACTTTGACATTTGTACCCCTGTACTTTTAATTAACAAAATTATATTTTTAAAAAAACAAACAATACTAAAGGGCATTAATTTATCTAAGAAATAAATTTAAATAAAAAACCTAACAACAAAAATATTTTCGTTCTTCAGAACGATCACATAGCTTCCGTTACCTTCGGTAAGCTCGGAAGCAAAATATTATTTAAACTACAACAATATTATAAATTGGTACAAAAGTACGTGTACAAAATTTGTAAAAAATAAACAAATAAAATAGCTTTAATGTACATATCATGGCCTTTCAAATGATATACGACACAATATTAAAACCCAAAAAAGTGGTCACGTGACACGGCACACGGGAAAAAGTTTACTCTCATGTTCTCAGCAAATAGGATAAACTAATGAAATAAAATATATTCAATTTAAAGAGCATTAGTGTGAGATTCAAGCGCCTCAATCAGAAATAAAATCGGTCAACAATTTTAGAAACTATGGCCATTCAAAGACAAAAATGGGGGGAAAAAAATACCAAAATTATCACCATTTAATAAACAACCGATGATGATACGACAAAAAGTCATAGGACCAAAGTTGTAGATCTTTTAAAATCAATTACCGCTGGTGCTATCCGTTTTCCAATACGACTTACCGTTCAGCCGCAATCAACCCCCAAAACAGCTTAAAAATCAAGTCGGCATTAATTTTTATTTTTTTTAAGGGGGGAAGAAGGGGAAAAAGTAAACTTTTTACAATTATTTTGGTTCACAATATGGACGTTGCGCGTCGAATGGCGAAAACAGCAAGTCTCTAGCTCTTCTGGAAGTGACCGACATTAATGTCGGCATACTATTTTAGCACGATTTAAAATGCGCAGAACGTTGAAATTAGGCAAGTGCTTTCTGCAGGCTACTTTCGACAAACCATACAAATTTCATAAAATTCAGATGGTTACTTTTAAAGATATAGCTGTAAATAAATGTATGTTTGTGAGCATGTGGAAGATAAATAAATAAGCGCAGAAAGTTGGAAACTTATATGGGACCAACAATGGGCTAATTATGACCTACTAACTAAATTTCATTAAAATCGGACAATTAGTTTTTAAGATATGGCGGTTCGCAAAAATTGACAGACAGACACGGAACCAAAAATGATCCCTGATGTCTGAAAAGGATTGCTGTCTTGGAATTTTGTAAATCGCCCTTCAGAACGATCACATAGCTTCCGTTACCTTCGGTAAGCTCGGAAGCAAAATTAATAACTAATAAATAATAATTGATGGTCACAATAATATCCTCTATTTTACTATTAATATAAATAATTAGACTCAATGTTTAACTGTGGAGTTTCAGCTCCATATTGAAGTTTCTACGGAAAGAAAGGTTATAGAACTTTACGCTCTCTGAATATGAAAGGCATAAAATAAAGTGAACGTGGCAAGGGGGCAGGGGCACCCTGTGAGTTAGTAAGCACCACAGCCCTTACTAAATTAGAGATAAGGTACCAACACTCACGTGGCCACAACAGACCCGATTTAAAACTGTTTTGCTTCCAGCCTGCTACCAGCCCCAGTAATACCCTGAGAAAAAGGCGGGCTATCTGAAATTAATTTACCCTCTACCCCCCCCCCCCCCCCTCTACCTCCTCGGTTACAAGCTAGGAATTACAATTATTCCCCCCTCGGCAGAATGGAATTTAGCAATTTTTGCTCCCCTCCCCCCTCACCGGTTCTAAAACCGAAGAGATGCCGTGTTAAGATATCGAAATAGTAGTTAAGTGAAAAAGGAAAAACTTAATTTATTTGCCAACATACAAAATCCAGATAAAAAAAAAATTAAACAATAACCACGATAAATTTTAAAAGCATAATCCTTTAACGAAAAGATTAACCTTTATATTATTATTATTCTACGCCTTCAATCAATTGAAAAACTAGATAGGTCCTATAGTTTTTGTCATCAAATGAGCCTATTTTTAAGTTTAAATACAAAATATATTCGACATAACACCATCCCCTTTTTAATAATTTTTATAAAAAAATTACAACTTTTTAATATTATAATTTCTATGTAATATAGTTGGAGGGTTAAAGAAAATATATATTCAATAATTCATGCGTATTGAGCCTGAAAATGATTTGTTTATTTAGAATATACATAAAAAGACCATTGCACAAAAGCACATATCACACTTACAGAGAAAACAGTTATGCGGTCTGAATATGTTGTATATATATAAAATCAAAACATATTTTTGATTTTTGGAACGAAGTTCCTTATGGCACGTTCTGGAGCCCGGGAGTGAATAAAAAAAAAAAACGACCAAAATCACCGTCACAAAATCACCGTCACGCAAAATCCGTCACGAAATCTACAGATGACAATAACTTGAGTAAAAGATCACCGAGTTAGATGAAATTTGGTACACGTGTTCATTTTTCCAATGCCCAATGCCCAGGCTGAGTTCGTCGGAAAACGTTATCCGCCCAAGCGTTCACGCGCAGCGCTCGCGTAAACTTAAGCTTTTAAAGACGGGAAAAAGTGTTATTGAGGAAGCCTGTTACTTGACTTGTTTTGATTATTTCTGTTATATATGTCAAAAATGTCACTTTGTTTTATAAATAAATAAAATATAATCATGTAAAATTTCACCCTGATACAAGCAGAAGCTGTAGAGTAGGGAAGAGATATATTTTATAATATTTTAAATTAATTGGCCGGGTAGGTAGAAAACAGTCCTATTACAATCCAAACTCTAACATCTCCAAACTTTAACAAACACTCTTTCACTATATATAGAACTATATATAAACTCATCACGGTCAACTTTTTTCTTATATTCAATATATATTTATAGTAAGACGCTTGCTTTAATTATACAAATCATGATTTTCTTTTAATTTTGCCTTAACTCTGCTAGGTACAAACAGTTCGTTACTTTTAATTTTGTCTCTTTTCTAACTCCGACATATATAAGTAGTTAGCAATGTATACGTACTTAGCAGTTTGATTTTATAATTTATATTTAATGAAAAATGTAAGGAACTTCGTTCCTACCGGGTGTCCCGCGACACCACAATATTTTATTATGTTATTTGTTATTTAATGTTTTTAAAGAGTATACTTAAAATCTGTGATACTAATTATAGGAAATAGTTAATAGTTACCTCTTGCTATAATATGATAACACCAGATTATTATAAATAAATAAGGTACATTTTTTCATTCAACAGTCAACTGCACACAATTATAAGAAATCAAAGATGTAAAATGCCACTTAGTATAGTTCCTGTCTTTAATTTTTGTTCAAGAATGGAGTGGATTATGATATCATTTTAAAAAATATCAAAATGAGAGATGTATTCCACATATTATATGTATATAAGACTAGGGAACAATCAGTTTCCAAATATATTTTTAACTTTTTGACTGAACTCTATGAGTACTCAGCTCCATATATTTTTAAAGGTACTTTTGTTTTGATTTTATACAACATATTCAGACCACATAACTGTTTTCTATGTAAGTGTGATATACGCTTTAGTGCAATGGTCTTTTTATGTATGCGCTAAATAAACCAATCATTTTCAGGCTCGATAATGACCGGATAGGTCGAACCGTCGCCATACTCATGAATTATTGAATATATATTTTCTTTAACCCTTAAGGGGTTCCAACTATTTAACAAACCAACTATTGAAAAAAGGGTACTACCACTGAAGATATAATTTCACAGTGGGTCTCTACCCAAACGTTTATTCATCAGATCAATGAATCTTTAGTCCAATAATTCATCAATAAGTATTTGGTAAATATTATTGAAATGTAGATACACATGGATATAGTAGGTAGATATATAATAAAAAAAAGATTACTTCATGTAAATCAACAATGAACATAAGTCAACTACATTTACGGTTTAATGGATGAATTATTTCAGATTAGATAGATTTCGCCTTTTTCCTTCGTTGTAGATTTATTAATAATATAAGTTTTATCAGAAGCACGATATTTGCTCATCATTAGCGATAAGTTAATAGGGCTGCCCATTTAAGACCTTAGACTGTCGGGTTTTCTATTTAGAGTTTTACTCCCTTAGCCTTTGAGCTTTAACTACAAGCCAGTAGGTTTTGATTCTACTGCCTTCTCTGCTGTTTGGGCATTGCCAAGTACCCTCCTTCACCATCGTAACCATAAACCGTTTATCTTATGTACCCCTAGAAAGGAACCCGGCAAGGGTATGTTATCCCCCTTAGGTGTTACTCCTCCTCTTCCTAATGTTTCATCCGGGCTTGGAACAGGCTGTGGCGGATCAACGAAGACCGTCACAAATAAGGTAAAAATCTTCACCAACAACTGCCTAAGAAGAAGTCTCAACGAACACTGAGCAGAGAAATGGCAAATGTTGAACTCTGGAGGAAGTGCGGGTGAATTCAAATGGAGGGACTATAAAAGCAAGGAAATGTGGCTGGATCGGACACACCCTCAGATGGACTGAAAACAACATCAGTCGATACAACCTGGAATACCCACAGGGGAAAAGAAAACATCGCCGTCCCAGAACAACCTGGAGGAGGACGGCGAAAAAGGAAATAAGACAAAACCTGCGGGAGAGATGACGGACATGACCCAGAGTGAGTCAGGTTAAAATCTCAAGGGAATAAAAGAAAAGTAAGTCAAAGTAAGTACATCTATGAATATTGCTTGTAAACATTTACATGTAAGTATTAAACTATTTATGTTAGAAATGGGAGTGTCTATGGAGGTCATCCTAAAGGAATAACACAAACTATTTATGTTAGAAATGGGAGTGTCTATGGAGGTCATCCTAAAGGAATAACACAAACTGTTTCTCCACGTAAATTGAAATGAGTTTATTATCAAATATCAAAGCAGCTTTTAGCCTCCAAAAGGCCATCATTAGTGCCTATGCGGACTCTCGTCGATCTCCGACATAAAGCAGACTCACCTCTCACTAAATCTTTTTATTAATGAAACTTTTTTTCTGCCTATTGCGGCAGAAAAAAAGTGATGATAGCCTTTTGAAGGCTGAAAGCTACTTTGATATTTTATAATAACCTCATTTAAATTTACTTAGAGAGACAGTTAGCGTAATTCCTTTAAACTATTTAAGTTAAAATTATTATTTAAATATATGAACAAATTCTGTAAAGTTTAAGTACAAAAAATACGAAAACTCGATATCAAATATTAAAACGAATTTAATATTACAAAAAATAATTATTTTATCCATACATACATTTAAATAATTTATTCCTTTTGATTTTTTTAAAATAATGCATAATTGAATAAATTATAAATATAATTTTTAACAAAAAAATTCATTTGAATTTGATTTTTTTAAAATATGGTTGTAAAAGAAGTGAAAGTCGAAAACTTCAAGTACAAAACAAAGATAAAATGGAAATACATAGTTGAGTTTATAATACTTTACAAAAACTTTAAGATAAATGGAATTATAAATACCCAATATTTATGTAGAAGGTTCAATTTTTATCGTATGTAGAAAAAGACGTAGAGAGCTAACAGGATTTCCATCCTCTGTCTCGCTAAAGACATCGATATTTCAATAGCCCCCCCCCCCCCCCCCCCCCCCCCCAGAGAAGCAATAACTTAGTGATTTATTATATTAAATGAAATATGAAATCAAGACATTTTACGTTTTATCTCTATTTTATTTATTGTCTTCAATACTTCGAATGCCTGTTCCTATATATTTCTAACTGCAAATTCACTACAGAACTTTACAATTTATTGGTTGTAGCTATGCTCTCTATTCAATTGCTTCAATCCCTCGTAACTATCGAAATACCATAAAATATACTTTTACTACCGAAGAGAAAAAAATTAATAAAAGATAAATAAAAAGTAGAGACGAAAAAGAAACAAATGAGGAAGTTTAAAACAAGTTGGAGTATAAACCACTGGGTAGCCCATCAAAGTGTTTATTGTTTAATTTCAATTACAATAGAATAAACTAATTAAATTCCAATACTGTTTTGGTTGCAAAATAAACGGGTTTATAAATGAAGACTAAACACATTATTTGTTTCTCAATTTAATAACAGTAACTAACCGATTAAAGTAAACGAATAGTTTCTTCTCGTGTGACCACATGAGAATAAAATAATGTGATGGTCCTCTGGGACTTAAAAGTGTGGTGGTTGGACAGGGCCGCAGCTAGGGGGGGGCAGGGGGGGTCTTCTGCCCCGGGCGGCAAAATGTAGGGGGCGGCAAAATGATTAACAGACTTTAAATTTATTTAACTAATTTAAGACCTGTAATATGACAGAGTGATGCAGGTGTAGAGGGCGGCATGCGAGCTAGGCAGATGAGAGTGAGCGATATGAACGCAGTACTGTCAGTGAGTAGATGCCTTCTTAATTCCCTATTTCATGCTCGGGTCACAGTGTAGTTTTCGCGTAGTCCGTCTCGACGATGCGCGCCCTATCCCTACGAACTAGACACAGGCCGGCGCGACCCTAGGCCGCTAGGGCCTGAGGGGCGCCGCAAGATATTTGCCCCCCAAGAAGTTAATGTTTTTACATAGAAAGATAGATGAATAACTTAAATTAGGAGAGACCTCATTTAAAACTAATAGTATAATTATTTTGCAAATAAATGATTATTGTTTATGGATCAAGAGTCAAGTTAATATTAACATTTAAAACTGGGATTCCCACTTTACATGTTTATGTGGGATACAAACATTAAACTATTTTGTGTTTGTTTATTTGCATACTTTAATGGTTGTTTGTTTATATACTCAGTTGAGTGTGTATCCCCTAGTTCAGTTGCTGTATAGGACGTTGTGAAGGTATTTCATAATGAATCAGAAAGAATTAATAGCATAGTATAGCGTTAAAGGTAAAACTTTTTCTTTTTAGTCTAAAAACCGATTTAGTTAATAAATGTTTTAAGAATTCTGCAGAAATAATTTTAAACAAACTTTTAGGTGATGCTTTTTTTTTAGCTGAAAAAGCTCTAAAAAAGGCCCAAAATTCAACATTTTGAACCTAATTTTCCGGGGGAGGCCCCCCGGGCCCCCTTTGGGTTAGGTTCATGTATGACAGAAGAGAGATTAGTAGGACTGGCATCTATTTTAACTAAACTGAACAGGAGTTTATTATTTATAAATAGATTTTAATTTACTAGAGTTTAGTTGTTTCTTTTCGATGTCTCTGATGATTTAAGTCTCTTTTCCATTAAATATCAAAGAGCATCGATAAAAAATAATCAAAACATTTGCAGCCGAAAAGTCAAATTTACATAAATACACTTTTAGTTTTTGGAAGAATTGTTTTATGTATGATGTATAATATTTTCTGCGTGTATGTATAATATTTTCTGGTATATTAAAAAGATTTTACTTGAATTGTTTCGTTTCTCATTTTCAAATAAACCTTAGTTATCAACTTAAAACATGATTTTATATTTTATCTCAAATATTAATAAATATTTCAAGATTTTTCACAAGCTGACTTAGGAGTAGGAGTAATAGTTATTGGCGAATTGCTAGGATAGCAATGGGGTGGGGGTGGTGGAAGAGGGCGGCAAAATTAGGGCTTGCCCCTCCTGGCAAAATATGTAGCTGCGGCCCTGTGGTTGGACCTATTTCGAGTCCTAGTGGGGTTACATTGATTTGTATTCAATATAAAACGTGAGAAGACAGTTTAAATTAATATGGGACCATCTATGGCTTACGTCTGGCAAATCATCTAAATTTACTGTAAAAGATATTCGTTAGAAAGAAAAAATGGTCGACATGCAAGACAGGAAGTAATAGATTCAGATACTTAAAGTGTTCAAACTTTGAAAAATGGGTTAAACTTATAGCATATTTTTAACTCAATTGCTGATAACATACTGTTTAAAAATTAATGGTTGCAACAACTGAATTCAAATGGTTAGTTACGAGTTTTAGATAACAGAAATGTTTAAAAAAAAAACCATCCCAGATGATTTTAGTTTTAAACTAAGAACTAAAGCTTTGTACACTATAAAACTTACTCTTAACCAATTACAGTCAAAAGTGCATTTAAATAAAACAGAAAATAGGAGAGAAAACAAAAAAAAAAGATTGTTTTTGGTTGAGGAGAAAATGAGGAAACAATATCGTATGAATGCAAACTTGAATGGAATTGAGAATCTAGAGGGGATGGGGAGACGTCGTTATGCTCCCTGAACATTGAGAAATAGCCATAACTAACTCTTTCAGCCATTTGAGTAAATTTTCAATTTAAGCTAACAATATCATTGGACGACTTTGAAAAGAGTTTCAACTGAGTCACGTACAGGATCGATATAAAACAGAATTCAGTGGTTATATCTAGGCCATTAGACAATATATAAAATATGAATAACAGATAAAAGAGAATGGTACAGTATTTTGCTTTAATTTTTATTAAATAAGGGAACGAATTTACCCTAATCGTTAAACTTTTATTTTATATCATTTTTACTATAAATTTTAGCGGAAATAATGGTAAGTATTACGATCATTTTGAAAAATTTGATGTTCGAAATTTCCACATTCTCCATGCAGATATACGTTTAAGACATCAGAGAATATAATCACTCTTGTGTCTATCGGTTCGTCCAATATTTTTGCAAATGCCCAAATCTAAATAAATTTTCAAAGTATGTGCTTTCAGTAAACATATAAACACAAAGCGTCCACAGGCAATACGCAATTAAACAAATCGGACGGTTTGTTAACCAGCATTATTCGGCCAGGCCGTTTCAACACGGTGGCCATTTAAAAGTGTTTTAGCAGACTAACTTTTGAAACCTTCATTATATTGACGTGAAACAAACACCTTCAAATACATTTCTCTCGTCCAAACGCAATTAAACAATCCCCTAAAAAGTCTCTAGCTCAAACCATACGCAAGATTTGGGTGGAGGGGCATTTCTTAGAAGTAAAATTTATTTAGGCGCGGCAGAGTAAATTGGCTTGGATGAAACGAAATCGTGTAACGATGATCGTGTTTCGAGACTCGTCTAAGAAATAGAATTTTTACAGGCAAATTTAGATTAGATACTATATAGGATATTAGATTTTCCCCCTAAACGACTCTCGATCCACCGACCTCTAAATCAGCAGGCTTGAATGCTAACCGTTGCACCACGGAGGTAGATGAATTTTCATTACACAGAATAATTGGTATATAAGCGTAATATTATATAAATGATAATAATTTGCTAAAATATAATGAAAATATTTTATTTTTGAAATTTTTATGTTTAGGCTATGGAACATAAGTCAAAAACGTTACGTTACTTTTAGCTTAAAAACTCAGAAAAGTATAACAGGGAATTAGAATGGTATAGGAGGTCTGTAATCCAGTCTCCAGCTGTAGTGCCTTCCCCTACCGCGCTTCGTAAGGCCGAAGAAAGTTGAAAAGATTTATACGTGTGACAGGGAGTTAGGAAAGTACAGGAGCTTGCCATCAACTCTTAGCCCTCTCGGCCTACCTAGTATGAAGGCATATTAACAATTCGTAGAAGGCGGGCAGGCGCCTTTGAATTCAGTCATTTGTAATCAAGCCGCGTCACTGCCGGTGTGGAGATAAGAATAAAAATTATCTTACATCTACTTTTATCAAATACTTAAATAAATTACCGATTATATTTAATTTTATGTCGGTAGTTTACGAAGAGCGAAAACATAAAAATGTCTCACTGTCTTGCGGACTCGTATGCAAGAAGTATTCAGTATATTTAATTAAATTCCACATAACCAATTCTTAATAATGAAATAAAATCGTCAACAAATGCAAAAAGAGCAATGCATAAAATCAACTTTTTCTAGAACAAGTATCAATTCTAATGCGCGAGAGTCTCACACATATTATTTCCTTATTGAAAAATTCATATTTTAGTACAAAAACAAAAACAACAATAATTCTTAAATTTTAGTGTCTCTAGATTAGGTTGCAATGTTACACAATTTAATTTTTAGGATTTTGATATAAATTAACTTTTATTTACTCATAAAGATAATTTTGAAACCCATTCATTTTCAAATAAAAAGAAGCTTAACTAGCCAACTCTGCTTTTAATAGCCAACGCCTGTTTAAAAACATTACGCCAATAAAGTTGTTTCGAAGAGATGGTATAAACTAATGGGCACTTCTTTAGATTGTTACTCCTCTTATAAAAACAAAACAGAGGAACACTCTAAAGAAGGTGCACGGAATGTTCTTATTTAGACTGTTTCTCCCCTTAAAAAAACAGAAGTGTTGATATTCCTTTGTCTCAAAGTACTTTGGCTAAACATCCCTTTGTATTAAAAGTTATTTCGTCAAAGTCATGTACACATATTCTAAAAAACATAGGGGAGTAACAATCTAGTGTTTTTTTTTTTTCTATTCTTTTTTATATTCTTTTAAATAAAAACACTTTTAATACGCGGATATTCATCTTATTATTTCCTCGTAATATTTTATTATAAAGATTGTAAAAAATAAATTGTAAACATACATATTTTAAAAGGATCCTTGATCAGGTTAAATCAAATAGTTGAGAACAATGATAAAATGGTATTGCTTAGTGAAATATTACCACATAAATGTTTCCATACATTGTTGCTTCTACGCAACAGAATAATGTATTACACACTTATGAACGTATATTTTTCATATTATAAGGAAATCAACTTCGTTTCAAAACATTAGTTTTGTAAACCCCTTGACCACCCTAACCATTCCAATAGATTTCACTAAAAACTATTCAGATCCTCTTTGGGAAGAGAACCGAAAAAATATTAGTGCTTTTATAGAAAACATACAACATTGTTCACAATTTTCGAAGCATGTAACATGAAAATAAATTGGGCTTACTATGAATTGAAAGTATCAGGGGGAGGGGAGGAAACATCAACTTAATCTCGGTTAACATTCTAGGTTTAAGGTTGCAAACATGAAAGAACCCAAAAGGAGTTACACGTAGCATCATTAATCAATATGGTGGAGAGAATAATATTGCCAAGGATATTTTAGTCAATAAAAACCAGGGCATGTTAGGGTGGAGAACATCCATCATAAATTCCTTACGTCATATCAGAACATGGGGTGGTCTTTATAAGGTCCATAAAGGAACGTGCATCGATGTAACCGGATAGGAAAAGGGTGAGCAAGGCTTAACTATCTTTCTTTCCTCATTCCATTCATATATGTATTTGCTTGTAACAGTAAACATGTATATTGTATGACATATGATAAAAAAAATCAGAAAAAGAAGATACTAGACAGCGATTATTGGAGACAATTCTATTCAAAATTGTATGCACAGTACACTAATACAATTAAAGCTGCGAGCCCATATTTTGATGATCAAAATATACTGCGCCGTGGTAAAGTTATTCGGTACAAAGTTGTCTAATCTTATCGTTCTCCAAGGTTTGAATATCTGTAAAAAGCGTAGCTAAACATTCGGACGAATAGTGAATCGCTAGGAAAGGGGCGAGGTGAATGTGTAATGGCGAGAGTGTAGTCAGTTCACTCGTCATTTGCCTCGCTGATCGTGGCGCTCTCATCAAGAGCACCACACTGCTAATGGCGAGGCGAAAACTCGGCGAATGTGAAGAAGGTTTGTTGTGGGGACGAAAGTATGAATGCCTCTCGCGGATGTGGGCTAGTGCGAAGCGAAGCGTGAGCGCGAATGTGTAGATGAGCTATAAAGAATAACTAACTATGTACTCCCAAAACGCTTCTTATGCTGTAGACAATGCAATAATGATGATTAATTGGAAAGAATGAATGAAGACCATACTCTTCAAAAGGCAGTACAGTCCCTCAGATCATTGGTCCCAAAATCTGCCCAGCTAACTATAATCTTAGAATAAGTTCAAATTTTGTGTATACGTTATTCAAACGATTTGAAATCAATCTAACATTTTCGATACCTCATTTACAAAGTGAACAAGAACAAAAGACATAAAACTTCCTTACTTATGTCGTCGTGGGGTGGAGAAACATATTTGGTCAAATAAAGATCTGTAGCACTGTAGGCACTACAAAAACTAATCGGCATCCCAATCTATGAGGATTTAGCTCACTCTAAGGACAATGGACCAAACGAGCTGATTAGGGAATAATTTAAGATTTGGCTTTAGAGTTAAATTTGCTTGAGTAATGAAAATAATTCAGTAATTCTGATAAATAGTTACTAAAGAACAGATGCATGGCTTTTAAACACCAAGGAGTTCCAGCCAGATAAAATATTTAAAATGTTTTCTCGTCTACCTTAAAAGTACCCCTATTCAATAAAATAAATCATACGTAAGTAAGTTACCTTTATCTCTTTTATGAAATGAATGACAAATGTTCTTGAATTTGCTCATAATATAAAGTCTTTGAACTCTATATAAATAGCACTTCTACCAAATTTGATTAAAAAACGTTTAATTAAAAAAAGCTCAGAATATAGCTTGTACTTTGCTTGCACTTTTAAAAATGAACTAAATTAATATTTAATTTAATTTGGTAGCGTAAATAATCCTACTCCGATTATAACGCGGAAGGTCCTACTCTGTAAAGACTAGAATTAAAGTTGTCAAGTCAAAGCATACTTCGTACAGAAAGAACAAAAAAAATATAAAAGTTGGACTTGAACACGATAAAAGGCCAAATGGCTTTTTCAAGCGGATTAATACTTGATTTCGGCCTTTGGAGCAATCCAATAAAAAAGAAACATTAAATCAATATAACGAATCAAACCTATGACATTTTTAACTGAACTAAGCCTAGAACTCCGGATTATATTACCTTGTCTGTACTTACCAGAGTTGTACATGGTCGTGCCAAATGGCATACCTTCGTTTCACTGCGTACACTATAAACATAATTAATGAGCACACCAGCCACAAGGAGCCAGAAACTAATGCAGAAATAGCCAACACGTTGTCAGCTCGCCTCCTCTCATAAATCGACATAGGTTTGAACCAACTTTCAGCCTTGTAAACTATAGAAAATCACTGTTCGAAATTAAATTAAACAATACTGATAATATTACGACTTTTAAAGTCAAAATATCTATCTGAAAACCTTTTATTAAAGTGATATACATTCATATTAAGAGTCAACATAGATTTGAACATACACAACCTCTCAAACATATTATATATATATATATATATATATATATATATATATATATATATATATATATATATATATATATATATATATAAAAAAATAGAGAGAGAGAGCTTTGTTATAGTAGACGGATTAGGGCAGATAAAAGGGAACATGCTGGGACCAAATAGATACGGGGAAAACAAGGGATATTGTACAAAGTAACGAAATACTCCCCTGAAAGAATACCAATCCTTCTTAATAATGCAACGTTTGGATAAAACAAACTGGATATATAAATAATGAGAGTAGGGGAAAAAAGCGACTTCAACAACATAACCTAGTGACACATTTAAAGTGAACTGGATATAATAATAGGTTATTAGATAAAGACTAGCTTGATCCACCCAACTCATTTTGATATAATATTTACAAAAAAAAGTTAATAATTCATTCGTAGATCTAATTGTTCTTCACATATTAAATCGAAAAACAAATTTAATATAATTTTATCTCTTTTAAAATCTAATACAAATAAATATAAAATTATTGTGAACAGTTATACACGGACAAGTATATCATTAAAATGATTAATGATATAATATTTTATTTTAGGAGGCAGTTCATTTTTGCACCATTGCAATATTTTCTATAATATACAGCACGTGTTATGTGAATGTAAAAATAATTTAAGAATATAAATTTAACCATTTTTAAACAAACAAAATTTATTATTTGCGATTTTTTAACTAATATATATTTAATGAATGTTAACTAAAGGTCGACCAAGAAGTCATGAACACGGGAGAAACTAAAAGCTTAGCTTCGTTTAAAGTCGGAACTTCCGTGTATTGCCGAAGTCAGTACAGTCAAGTTCTAAGACAATACCCATTTCTAGTTTGTATGACATGCGCAGTTACGTCAAATCTCACGAATAACAACAGGAAGGTTTCCAATCTGTTAGGTTTCCTGTTTTCTTTGTTTTTATACAGTTACAGTACGAGTTATAGTCACAACTGTCCTAAACTATTTTTGTACGATCCACAAATCCACGGGATGATTCAAATGCAATAGACGCTACAACTAACGGGGTTGGACCAAACCTGATTTGTATTTGTTATAATAAAATTATTGGTCTCCATGACAATTAATCAAAATAATATTAGCGAATTTCTAGTTTGTTTTTCCCCATTATACGTTTTATAAATAAAATAACCAGTGAAACTTTCTTAGAATCTCATTATTTTTATAACGGAATTTTAAAGTTATAAAATAGATATTAATTTTATTGTAATACAAAGCAACTTTTAATATTATAGGATTAGATATAGTTTACAACTTACTTACAAACAGAAATAAAAAAGTTACAAATCAAACTCAAAAATAAAGAGGAAGAAAAAAATAGATTAAGAAAGAAGAAAATCTATTTAGATTTAAAGAATATTATTATGAATAATCAATAAATAATAACATAAAGGTATTCTCGTATATTATTAGTAATTTCTTATCAGGTACTGTGTTGCCTGTTGAAAAAAAAATATTAATAAAATATAGAAGATATCAAAAATAAAATTATTAACAAAATTCCAACATTGTGTTTTTTGACAGTGGTCTATTTTATAAAAAACTGACTATACATGACACCAAAACAACGACACCAGCGCACTCCTCAGATTTCCATGACTTCTTGGTCGACCTTTAATATTATAAAAGCTAGCTAAATAGTCTTTTAGATTTTAAGATCAAAAGGAATTAATTTACTTTCTTTTTTAAAAAAACACAATCTATAAATATTAAAAGCATTTGGTTTAATATAGGTGGTAAAGAGGATGGAAGGACGTAAATAATTACTCATCAGAGTTGGCTTCTTTATAGCAGGTTTCATTATCCCCTGGTCCTGCACTAATGCTAACTTTTTACCCAGTGGAATAACCTCATCCCGAAAACTTTTTCTCGAGCCAAAAAGGATCTCTTAACTTTATACCGCATAATGTTTAAAGACTTATAACCGCTATTTCCGCCCGAAAAACTTAATCAAGTTATAAAACATGGTAAGGCAAGTTTAAACAGGAGATAGGATGTCGAAGAGTTGGTAACGGAAGCAATGAAGTTCGTCCCAACAATTCCGAATTTGGATTTGAGATGAAATAATATATTCCGGTAACTTGTAATAAAGCTGAAATGTGAAAAACAAAATTTTCTTAGTTATGGAAACAGAAATTATAATTCTGTAATAAAACGTATTTAATGTAAGATGATGAAGAAGAGTTTTAATTAGGAGTTTAAAAATTAAGAATAACTTTACGGGGTCGATGAACTCTATAGAAGGAGGCCACAAAGAATTTTTATTCGGGATCATTTATATAATCGAGTAGTGTCCTGACGGCGACGACTCGCCTCGAAATTATTTGTTATTGCTAATCTAAAGCAACTACAATTATTTAAAAAAAAAAAATATATTGTTTTGATTTGTTGGTCTTCAAATAGATATAATAACTTATCTAAATAGATATCTAAATTAATTTAATTAATTTTACTTTATTTTATAAATATAAAATAATTACCAGATAAAAAGAACTTTTTAGATACTACGTTTTTAAATTTTCTGTTGAATCATATGTAATGTTGATAATATAATTGCCGTCATTGCTATATTGTTAGTAAAAAAAAATACTTAGTTCCGAATTTATTTACTTCACATAATAATGACAACCATCTAGAAAGCTGATCTTAAACCTATAAAAGGACAAATCTTTGTACAACGGATCTCACCAACACCGAATCTAAACAGTGCCATTGATATGCCCCTGTGTAGTAAAGAAGTACAGATGCAGAAAAATTAAACCTATACCTAGGACACAAGTGTAAACAAACCTAGGTGTTCATGCCTGGGTGTCACACCAGTCACACGTCAATTAATTTATTTCTTCGTTTAAGCCTCGTCCAGACTGCCGAACCGAACAGAGGAAACGAGCCGAACATTGGTCTCTGCGCATGCTCAGAGTGAGATGCGCAGGCGTACTTTAGACTGGGCATGCGCAGAGACCAATGCTCGGCTCGTTTCCTCTGTTCGGTTCGGCAGTCTGGACGAGGCTTAACATTTCGCTGTCATTCAATGTTTATCTCTTAATAAAAAATCACAAATTTGAAACCCGTCAAAATGAAGATTGTAAATACTATGGGATATGTCAAAACAAATAAAATAACTTGCGGATTTTTTCCGAACTAACTTTCCATACAGTAAAATTTACTGAAAACAAATTCAATTCTGCTGAAAGGTGGCTAAAAGTATTAAAATAATGCATTGTCATCGTGTTCTGAGCTATTCTAAAAGTTTTAAAAGCTTAGCTACTCAGGAAGTTAGTAGTAAATCGATTGCAAGATTTGTACTGGACAAACCAACAAACAAGAAAGCAAGCTAATAAAAAAGAGTTGCGTACCGCATTTAATCTACGATTGTTGGATTTTAATAATAAATACAGAAATACAATTTAATAAACTTCCTGTATATAAGTTCGTATTTCTCTTTTGATAAAGATGACATCAATTCATTAGTTGTATTTTGTCCCAAATTAATTATTTCGGGAGGCCAATTATTCTCCTCATTTTCGTCATAATGACATAAATCACTTATTGTTTTTCACTAAAAACTCGATATAAACAGTTACTTTAATTGAACAAATAGCAAATAAGTTTTTTTAGGTGTAAACAAACTCGCTAATCGTGCGTTAAGGTGAAGAATTCTTCTATTTTACCGCCCTAGGGCGGAAAAAAAGAGGAATTATAAAACGCGCATGCGCAATGAATGCAAGTACGTAAAGAATCACTTTCTACGCATCTAAACAGAGATACAATGTTTATATTTCGTATCAATCGTAGATAAAATGGTTATTACAAGCTTTTATTTAACTTGCAATGTTTGTATGTATGTTCGGGTCAAATCTTGCAACTGAATTTAAAAGCAGTTATCCTCAACTGATTGAATTGAAATTTTTCATGCACGTTTAGTTTGAATGACATGGTTAGCTAAGTAATGTCTAAATCCAAGGTAGCGGACTAGTTATTTTGTAAGCACCCACATGATATGGGTATCAAATGAAAAGTTTTCCTGAGAAGAATACGAATAAAAGATTGTTTTTAAAAATGTTTTTTTACTATTAATTTATTAAGTCAGTAAAGCAATTACAATATTTCCTACAGTGCAAATACGATACGTGTACGTATATGAGAACATAAAAATTGCAGTTTTATGCCAGTTTTTACCCTTAAAAATATCTTATCTACAATAAACAATAACTATAAGCCATCACTTAGCAATGATTTTGTAAAGCTTTACAGGCAACTATTTGTATCTTATTTCTATCTATACCCATCCTTTCTGGTTTGCTTTTAATTATTTTAATTATCTTGTAACCTTGTATTCTAAATTATCATCTTTATATGTTTAACACAGTTTCTTTAGTTTAGACAATCGATTGCAAATGTAATTAGTTCCTTGTGTATGTTGATATTTTATCTGTTAATGTTAAAGGATTAGTTGTTTGCACTCACCCAGATAAATGCATAGTGTAATTAACTCGAACATATATATATATATATATATATATATATATATATATATATATATATATATATATATATATATATAAGTTACAAGAGTGATTCCTGCTGAATCCTCCTTTTCCACCTCAGCACTTAATTGAGTATATAACTGTTGTAAAGCCGCCGTGGCTCCAGTCTATGTTCTCGTGGCTCCAACTACATTCCAGGTAATACTATATGTTTGTTGTAAAATCAATTGTTGACTTAAATTTATCAAAAGAAGAAAGTAACTTGTAAATTGAAATAAAACCTTTTTTAAAAAGTTAATCTTGTGATTCTTAAAGTTAACTTATATATATATATATATATATATATATATATATATATATATATATATATATATATATATATATATATATATACACACGTAAAGATATCATAGAAAATAAACTCTTGTCTATGTTCGAGTTAATTACACTATGCATTTATTTGGGCGAACCAACAACTAATCCTTTAACAGTAACACATAATATCAATATACACAAGGAACTAATTACATTGTCGTCTAAACTACAGCATATATATATATATATATATATATATATATATATATATATATATATATATATATATATATATATATATATATAAATATATATATATTCATTTATTCTAATTTGCTTCTTATTTCTTATTCATTTATTATCTAATCTATATTTTATAATAAATCCTCTGTATTAAATTTTGTTCCCTCAATGGAGACGATTTTATCTCTAAAGTATGATTAAGTTAAGATCCATAACGAGGCGGTCAAACCAAGAAAGGAAATTTAATATAAGGGCTTAATATATTTTCGGCATTTTTAACTTACCTCCCCCTTTCTTAAGCCCTGCTTTCTAGAACCCACTTACATTAAATCTTTGAGACTGTCTACTTAAGTTTATAAATTGAGATATTTTACTAAATTACTTATCTGTAATTTTTCAATATTATGGAATTAATTTTAATCATATAATATATAGTCATAGAAGTGATTGGTTCTTTTGACTGAGATTTTGAGGTACTAATTCATAATTATGACTAGAGTGGTTAATAAAAAGTAACACAAAAATATTGTCAAGACAAATTTTAAATTAATTATAAACAATCGCGTTTTGACATTTTATATCCTCTTCAGTCTTCCGTGCTAGCATAGTAAGTGAAGACTACTAGCTACATATTTACCCAACAAGCATTATGACTTAAAATAACTGTACAAAGTGGGAGTAGTAGAGAGCTATAAAAGGATTAAGGAACCAAAGGTAAGAGATGTGAAGGCTTTAGGTCAGGTATAATATTATTTTTCAACTGCTTAAATCTAAACAATAATTTCCTTATTTTACTATAACGAAATTATATTTACTTAAAACTAATATACATACATTATTTTTTTTAAAAAAAAGGACAGAGTTATTAAGATATTTCATTAAAACATTCAATATTTGTGTCTTGGACAGCTCTTTGAACTTCCTGGTTTTCTAAAAAGTATAATTTTCTTATTTTTTTGACATGGGTGTTAGTTCATAATGTTGACATATTGGTATCAGTAATTGGATGGTACCGAAGTGCGCCAGCCCCTCTTAGGTATATCCCTTTCCTTTGGTTCCTTCGTCCTTCTATAGCCCTATTCTACCCCCACTAATGTTTTTTTTTAAGTCATAAAGATAGTAAAGTAAATATGTAACAAGTAGTCTTTCACTTACTATGCTAACAGTTAACTCTGAAGATTATGTAAAATGTCGAAACGCGTTTGTTTATAATTAATATAAAGTCGTGGTTACAATATTGTTGTAACTTTTTATAAACCTCTCAAGTCATAATTATATATAATCACGTTCTAAGGTCCTCTGAGCCAAAAAAAAAAAAAAAAAAGTTGTCACCGTTCTACCACGCGAAGAACCTAAATTACTGAACTCTTAAATGAATATCAGGCGCCGCTCCACAGGGTTAGGGAGGATAGTCGTGATCAATTTGGGGTTTAATACATTTTAAATGTATACTCAATTATTTGTCAGGCCGTTGCCCACTTATAAAGCATATTATGTGTATGGTGCGGCACAGAGGTTGACCTCTTCCCCCTAATATACTAGAACATCGTAAATACAAAACAAACAGTGAATTATATTATATGGTATGCACAAGCTGAAAATTAGATTAAAGTGTTATAATGTCCGTCTAAATTCAATAACTAGAAATAATAACTCAAATGCCAATAAATTAATAAGTAGAAGAGAAGTTGACATTTTATAACTTATAAACGTATCGCACATAGAAAGTTTTTTAAAGTAAATTTCATATAAAATCCTCAAGATACACTAGTTGGTTCTTTTCAAGAGTTACATTGTCAGAAATATCGCCTGTATAAAAAATCCACTAATGAGTCTAGTGAAATCAGAAAGTGTACATATTAATATATGAACAAAAAAATTAATAATTGTTTTAGGAACCGTAATTGTAGAAATGAGAGGCTGACAAATAACAACAGGGTGCAAAAGCAATCCTATAATCATTTCCTCCCAGAAATTAACCTTTTCACTGTCTGAACAGAAAGCGGATAAGGCCTGTGGTTGCGGAACTTGTTAACTTAGTTTAAAGGAACAAGCTTTGACAAGGTTAATGAGGGTTCCCTTTAATAAGTAGAGCTCTGTACAAAGGGTCCCAGGTATCTGTAGCAGAAATGTCTTCTAATTATTATGGTTTAAACTACCTAGGACATCTCTTTCGCTAATACCTCTTACTTCATTTAATCTGCTTAAAGATGTAGATGGTTTTCCTTAATTCCTAGCTTTGACCAATATGTTCAACAATTTACGAATGTTTTAAAATTTAACTTGATAGAGAAAAAAAAGTTCTAATAATATTATATTAAAAAAATATAATAAAATAAAAACACTCATTTACAAAATATGCACTAAAAAGAAGATTATTTAAGTGAAACTTCTTTAGCCGCGGTAAAATAAATTTGCTTGGATGAAACGGCATCGAGAAACGAAGAGAACGACTCTTCCAAGTGAAATAGATATTTTAATCGACCAGTTGATTTACCTGTAAAAAATCTTGCCACTGGACGAGTCTCGAACCCCCGACCCCTGAGTTAAGAATCACACTACACCACGGGAGTAGTTGATTTATTCAGTACACAGAATTGGTATATAAGGGCATTATTATATACATTTTAACAATAAATATATAATATATATATTAATTTAAATCAAATTATAATTATTAAATCGTAAAATATGTATATATTAATGTTGTTTTCATGTTTTTTCTTCATTATTCCCTAACATTTTATTAACTGAAATTATGTTTCTTTGAGAAGTTATCTGACTGTGGCAGCATTGTAAACTCTTGTTAATAAATATGTATGTAACGTATTAACCTAATAAATGATATAATATATAATATGCATTACTTAAATAAGGTTTATTGTGTTATTTCATACACATATTTCATATGTTTTTTCTGTTTCTATAACTTAAGTTTCACTTCTAATGCGTGAGAGTCTCACACGTATTTTTTTTTTTAACAGCTACAGTACTACGAGCAATCAAAAAAATATTGATAGTGCCCCACACTTTTATCTTTAGTGACATACGCATGGTCTTTGCTCGTGGCTGTTATGAGAAAATGTTTGTCCTTTTTAGAACATGTTTTGTAAAAACGTATTCTTATTTATTTTTTAAAATATATTAGTTTCTTTTTATATAAACGTTGAGATATACACCTTTCAAAATTTTAGAATTTCTTGTTGAATGGACTTCTTTAGGTGTAGTAAAAACAATTTTATTTACTTTATCTTAACATGAGACGTTTCGACCCTTACAGGGTCATCTTCAGTCATCGATCTTTATTATATTAATGGTGTATAAAAAACTATCTCCATAAGAGAGGGTCTTAGAAATGTTATATTAAGTTAAAATTTAAAATTTTTTATAATAATTAATAACATTATTAAAAGTCAACAAAAAACACAAATACTGTAAATACAAACAAACCAATTGACTAGACTTTAATATAAATATAAGTCTAGTGATGTAAAAACATATTAAAATTTTAAATTTTAACTTAATATAACTTTTCTAAGACCCTCTCTTATGGAGATAGTTTTTTATACACTATTAATATAATAAAGATCGATGACTGAAGATGACCCTGTAAGGGTCGAAACGTCTCATGTTTAGATAAAGTAAATAAAATTGTTTTTACTACACCTAAAGAAGTCCATTCAACAAGAAATTCTTATATTAGTTTCTACTTTTAAGTCTTTACACGTTAAATCTATTCTTAATTTCCCTTAGCTGTCAGGCGCGTCTATCGGAGTATAGCCACAGCCCCAAGGTGTGTGCGAGTGCAATATTCCAACCGAACTTGCTCTTTCCACAGCAAAAGTTTTTTCTTTTAAAAGTTAATTATTTAAATGGAAACAACCTCAAACCTTTTACTGGTCAAGTTTGTTTAATTTTTTTAAAAAAATGAGGTATTGTAAATTCCCTGCTCAATATGTAGGTACTTATTTAATTAGGCTATACTGGGCCGGCGTAGCCGAGTGGTTAGCGTACTTGACTCTGAAACCAAGGTCTAAACCCTGGCTGTGAGTCCAAATCCCACAGAGGTGAAACATGTCGGATAATAACTCCCGTCCTGTAATGACCTAGGCTGTTGAACGGAACTAAAACCCTAAAAATGGAAAATTTCTTGAAATTGATGTCTAGAAAAAATCTGGTTCTTTGTCCCTTTTAAGACTAATAGAACAGCCACTTATTCAAAATATTGTGAACAGCACCACTAGAGCTACTTTGTAGAGAACTTTTAATACTAAAAACTGATTTGCCAATTTTATAATGTAATTTTCTACACCTTACTACACCCCGTTTTGACCCAACACATATCAGCATAAAAAGTGATGTTAGGGTTGATTTGACAGTATTGATTAACAGTTATGAAAGTGTAAACATATTTACTCCAGATAATTTTATTTAGTTCAATTTGAACACCCGCCGACGAACAAGTTACACGAAAGATATACAAGAACAAAGAAAGAAATAATTTCAAGATAAAAAGAACTTTTTATATACTACGTTTTTAAATTTTCAGTTGAATCGTATGTAATGTTGATAATATAATTGTTATTGTTATATAATATATAATGTAGTGAAAAAAAAAATAGTTCCGAATTTATTTACTTCACATAAATGACAACCATCCAGAGAACTGATCTTAAACCTATAAAAGGATAAATCTTTGTACAACGGATCTCTCCCAACACCAAATCTAAACCATGCCATCGATATATTTGAAATAATATAATCGATAAATAATATAATCGATATCTCTTGTTTGGCAGTCATTCAATGTTTATCTATCACAAATTTGAGACCCGTCAAAATGAAGATTGCGTAAATATTGGATATGGCAAAACAAATAAAATAACTAGCGGATTTTTTCCGAACTAACTTTCCGCACAGCAAAATTTGCTGAAAACTAATTAAATTCTGCTGAAAGATGGCTAAAAGTATTAAAATAATGCATTGTCATCGTGTTCTGAGCTATACTAAAAGTTTCAAATGTCTAGCTATTCGGGAAGTTAGTTAGAAATCGATTGCCAGATTTGTACCGGACAAACAAACAAACAAACAAACAAATAAACAAGAATGCAAGCTAATAAAAACGTAGTAAAAAGACTCAAGTACAATCAAACAACAACAAAGAAAAAAATGAAAAAGACTCAAGAACAATCAAACAAGAACAAAGAAAGAAAAACGAAAAATTGTTTGGGGCAACGAAAAATTACTTAAAAAAAGAAGTGAAATCCCAACAAAAACACAAGTGTAAAAAAATAAGCCAAATCGTTGTGAGATCATAGGTTTAGCCAAGTCTCCCACTCTTCGAGTAAGTTCTACTACTAGTAGGTCTAATTTATCTTGTGCAAGTACATGATGTTTGTCTGCCCTCTGTCTATTCTCTTACCCAAATCACTACACGTTTAAATTTAAAAACATTTTCTGACTTGGCAAATACACACCCCAAAGAGGCTAAAATTAAATGCAGTGTCGTATACAAATTTGCATCCTTGTGCTGCGATGCTCAAATGAAAAAAATAATATTTATTATATGATTTAAGATTGTGGTGTGTATTTGCCAAGTCAGAAAATATTTTTAAATTTAAACGTGTAGAGTGATTTGGGAAAGAGAATAGAGAGAGGGACAGGCAAACATCATGTAGTTGCACTGGATAAATTAGACCTAGTAGAACTTACTCGAACAGTGGGAGACTTGGCTAAACTTGTGTTTTTGTTGGGATATAGCGATGAAATTTTAAAAAATATTATGTTATTGGAAACTATTTTTTATTGTATCAGATTATGAAGGTAAACATTATTCACATGAGAAAAAATATATTTTTAAATACTTTATATTAAACAAACCATAATATAGTTAACCCTTATGTTCATATATTAACAATATATCTCTTCTTTACTCCTCCACTTACACACATTTTATAAATTCCGTTTTATATAACAATTGAATTAAAAAAAAATCCTTTCCTTCTTTTATAAATATGGCATTCATATTTTACAATAATCATTTTTTTTTTTATTTTTTATTTAAGTTGTAGAAAAACTTTTGTTCAAAATATGTTTTTTCAAAGAAAATACAGAATATTTCACGTATTAAAATGGATTAGGAAGAGAAAAAAGGTGGATTTCGTCTCGTGAGGGCTTTTTGCCAGCTATGGTACGTGGCATATAGGAAAACGAGACCCTGCTCAAAGATTAGTATGCTCTAATGCATCTTACCCTCCAGGTTTTTCTATCTTTTTTATTTTTTTTATTTTAGATTATAATACATAAAAAGAAAAGAAGGCAGGGTGTCTCGAGGGTGCCCTGAGTCAAACCCACATTTTTTTTTTCCTGCTATATTCTGGCATATGGAATTCCCTAGAGGGTATACGGACTTCTCATGGGAGAGTTTTTTTTTAGCCAGGAGGGGTATCCGTCACAATGATTTACCACAAAACAGTATCCAATGCCTCGAGCCATATAAAAACTACCAGTTCTTTCTGGCCTATAAATAATGCAATAAACTTTTTATTTACAAACAGATTGATATACTTTTGTTGAAAAATTATAAATATGCTTATCTGATTTAAAGAAATAAAAAAGGTTTATATGTAGTAGTAAGGTCCTAGTACTAAGTACTAGACGAGTAGGATGAACCACTTGTTCCAACCTAGCAATTAGGCCATCTTTTAGGCCCATTTTTCTATCCCCGTGGTAGAGATTATAATCATAAAATTTTTCTATATTTTAACTAGTAAATGTGCAAAAATCAGTTGGTTATTTTTTTAAATTACATAACATCATGAATTTTACATATTGAGGGTGTAGGTCTCGCTAAATGCCCTAATATTTTTGTAGGTCAATAGATTTCCCGATGTTTGTTATAAAATCTTTTAATTCAATTAAAAAAGAAAGGGTTTTTCTTAAATTTCCTATACATTGTTAAATTGACATCTTTGGCGCATGCCACATCAAATACGCCCCAATTATCAGCATTTTCGAAGTAAAAAAAGTTGTAGGTTATACGCCAAAATGAATCCACTTACGAAGTTTCAGAGGAGTATCTTATATTTCAAAATTTGTGTGGGGGACCGAGGACTAGATGCTTTTGTTACCTTTTGAAAACCAAAATAAAGTATTTCTCGAAAGCCATATTTTATAATAAATAATAGGCCTTAAAAAATTCATATGTACTTCATAAAGGTAGTAAATTAGGGTGTTCTTGACTGAAGTCGGTCTGGGTTTGAAAGAAGAAGAGATATATCAAGACTTGGCGTGTGGTTTAAGTTTAAACTTAAAGACTTGGGGGAGTATGAAACTTTACCAACCGAGTCCTCCCTCACCCAAACAAAGTTAACAGCACTGGAGGGGATAAAGTAATAGAAGTAAAGAGTTTTACTTTACCACTGGGCCGAGTGGGATTAACTCAGGTCTTCTTCTAATTTACAGATTCACCTGATCCAAGTTACACTCTTCCATCCCTCGAAATTATAACTTCTCATAAGATAGACGGATTGAATTTATGAAAAGTTTCCCATGGAAAAATAAACGAGTAAGGCCGGAAGTAATCAAGTTAAAAGAATAAATTATAATTAAGAATAAATTGCTGATGATAATTTAAAGATTAAAAACAAATTTCTGAAAAATCAAGACGAGTATTCTTTTTTTGTGTTTTTCGAAATTGTATAACTTGACCTTGTCTTTTAAAACATAAGTCCAATTTCCAATTGCGAGCAAAGGACTCAAACAATAATGTGAGGTATCGAGAGAAAGAAAAAGGAATTTTGACAAAATCACCTCTACCGTCTACCGTTGTTCTTGCACTTCTCCGACCCTCCCAGGGTCGCAGAAGTGCACCTTTTATTTCCGAAGTGCACCTTTTACTTCTGAAGTGCACCTTTTACTTCTTTTAACTTTTTAACCTTCACACCTTTTTACTTTATCAAATAAAGAGAAAGTATAGTGATGGCGCAAAAATTCAATTTTGATATATTGATGTATTTGAGTCCAAAACGTGTGGTATTTTTGTCTGTCGTCTGGGCAGACATGTGGAATTTTGACGAAATTTGTCATACACATTCAGAAAAATCATACCCCGAGGCAAAATCGAGAAATGAAATTTAGCTCCAACATTGGGGACGCTACCCTCAAAAAACTCTGAAAAAACTTATTTCTCGAAAACGGTTCCGAAGATAAGCCGTTTTCCCGGGAAAAATCTAGAGTCCCAGATATTGATGAAAATAAATTTGATTTTAAAAAAAGTAAATAACATTTTAGCACATTTTAAATAGGCATCCCGTGGCTTCATCATTGAAGCGAGCTTAATGCAATAAATAAATACTTAATTTAAATCAAATTATAATTATTATTAACAGAGGGAGACAGACAGAGAGTAATTACCAGATAAAAAGAACTTTTTATATACTACGTTTTTAAATTTTCTGTTGAATCATATGTAATGATGATAATATGATTGTCATTGCTATATATAATGTTAGTGAAAAAAGAATACATAGTTCCAAATTTATTTACTTCACATAATAATGACAACCATTTAGAGAGCTGATCTTAAACCTTATAAAAGGACAAATCTTTGTACAACGGATCTCACCAGCACCGAATCTAAACCGTGCCATTGATATGCCTCTGTATAGGGACAGTTAGAGAAGAAAAATGTGTACAAGTAAAGAAGTACAGATGCAAAAAAATTAAACCTATACTTAGGACCAGGGGTATCCAACTCCAGTATTCTAGAGGTGTAAGACCACTAGCGCTGGTCGGGCAGATGGCGGTTAAAATTGTAAACTACTTATGATCTTTTGACATTCCTCGAATTCTAAAATACAAACAAATACTGGTTGTCAGACATTTGTACTATTTTGTAAATAAACGAAATAAAAAAAAACCAGCCTTGGTGGCTGTGTGAGATGCGCGATAGCTCCGAATTCGAAAGTTTCCGAGTTCGAATCTAGTAAACTGAGAAATTAATTTATAAATTTATTTCTGTGAATTAAGAAACTCAAAATATTTTGAATGGTGTAAAAGATTTAGTTACAATATTAACCGCCAAATTCCCGTGGAGCGCTAGTAGTCTAACACAAGTAGATAAAGAGGGGAGTTGGAAATCTTTCCGTTTAAGGATTCTATGATCGCTGCCCATGGGCGTAGCCAGGGGGGGGCAGGGGGGGGGGGGGGCCATGGCCCCCCCCTAGGCCGGCTCAACTCTCTAAAAAAAATACGATTATTATACGTATACAGGTTAAAATAAAAAATAAATAAATAAAAAGTAAAAATAATTCTGTATAATAATAATATAAATATATATATATTATTATTATTATACAAATTTATTTTATGGCTAGAGGGGGTCTTCAGGTAAAAAAATGTAAATCTCGTTTTAGTTGTCAAGTTACTACAGCTGTTTTTTCATAAATTACCGATTTTCCCCATATTTCAACTCCCATTTCCGTGAAAACCATATGACAGACATAGATTGAAGGTTATTTTCTCATTTATATTTTACTACTGGACCACTTTTTGCGTGAATAGATTGCTTTACAATTTATAAGTGGAAAACCACAAAAAAATTGTTTTTTAAGATTTATCATATTTGGGGGGGGGGGGAATTTTGTTGGGCAACTTCAGATTCGTGTTCAGCACCCACAAAAACATAAAATAAACCACTAAAATCAATTACACCAGAACTTTCCCCTTCAAACTACCATTTGACTGGACTAATTTGATTCTTAAAAAACAATTAATTACTAATTCATATTTTACGATTTTGGTAGTATTCATACTACGGAAAAATTAAATTTAAATCAAATTATAATTATTAACAACATATAGAGGCCTGTGGTTCAAATCCCAGCGCTGGAGTGTATTTTTCTCTGTCTGTTTCCCGTAGTTGTTAATAATTATAATTTAATTTAAAATTAATTACTATTTATTTAAAATTTAAAATTAGAGATGTAGTATTTCAGACAATATCTCATAGGAAACGCTAACGTCGCTTCAAATACTCTCTGTCCAATCTTAATGTGAACTATTTTACATTAATAGTGGGTTTAAACAGCAAGTTTTCCTCAAAAAAATCTATTTCAAATAAACAATTTTTTCCCCTATAATTAATAGTTCTATTGAGTATTTTTTATTTTTTTTTAAATGAATCATTTAAAAAATATTTATTATGGTACTGTCAGACTCTTGGCATTTTTAAGGAAAACACTTTTTTGGTTTTACATACACCACACCACACACACACACATATTATATGTATATGCAGGGTGGTCCAAAAGTCTCCCCCCCCCTCTTAACTTTTGAACGGTTTGAGATAAATTAATGAAACTTGGGGGATCTCTACTATGCAAAGGGAAGTTTGTTTTCATGCAATCGCCCAGTAGGGGCAACCACCCATTTTGCCCCCAGGCCACCTAACTTCAAAATTTTAACCTAGAGTGTATATTTTTTATAACAGATTTACCTAGATTCTACCGCAAAAAAGAAAAATATTTTACTTCCAACTTTTTTTTCTATCTCCAATATTGTGCCCCCTAAAGGGGGGCAAAGTGGTAGAAATGGTAAATTTCAGCGCCTGGGGGCAAAATGGTGATTGCCCTTAGTACGCGAGTGGATGAATACACACTTCCCTTTACATGGTACAGATCCCCCAAGTTTCATTAATTTATCTCAAACCATTCAAAAGTTGAGAGGGGGGGGGGAGACTTTTGGTCCACCCTGTGTATATATATTATATATACATACATATATATATATATATATATATATATATATATATATATATATATCCAAAAAAATTAGCCCCCCCCCCTAAAGGCAACCCTGGCTACGCCCATGTCGCTGCCTAGGACACAAGTGTAAACAAACCTGGGTGTCATACGTCAATTAATTTATTTCTTTGTTTACTTTTCGCTGTAATTCAATGTTTACCTCTTAATAAATAATCACAAATTTGATACCCGTCAAAATGAAGATTGTACATATTTAAGATATGTCAAAACAAATGAAATAACTTGCGATTGATTTTTTCCGAACCAACTTTCCATACAGCAAAATTTGCTTAAAACTAATTAAATTATGTTAAAAGATGGCTAAAAGTATTAAACTAATGCATTGCCATCGTGTTCTGAGCTATTCTAACAACAACAAGAAAGCAAGCTAATAAAAACGTAGTAAAATAATAAATTTCAGATTGAGAAACGTCAGAAAAATGACATAATATTACTTTTCGAACAAACCTCTAAAAGCTAATTTATTTATAAAAAAAAAAACATTTTATCTTTGATCTCTTCAAAAAGTAAATTAACTCAAACAGTTAAATTAATTTTAATAAGAAGAAGTTTAAAATAAAACAAATATTAAATATTAAGTTAAGAAATAATTAATTTAATTCTAAAATCAATTTGACGCAGACTTTATTTTACTTTTAGTATAAAGGCAATCAACAAGTTGAATGAAGTCAATTTAATAAATAAGTTTTACAAACTCAAAAATTCTTTTTAATTCATTTCAATAATTTTATAGGAATATTTTAACATGATAAAACATTAGCCCTTTTCTGGCCTCACTCATTTTAGCCCTTTTCTAAAAACACTCATATGCAATAATATACATATATAAAATGTATATGTACAATACATATATGCCAGTCAATTTAGACATCCGACCTTGCAAAAGGTCATATTATATAGTTCTAATTTTTTCATGTTGTTGGGAACCATGACAATAGAAAGAAACCATGTTTACAGCTCTGAAAGACGTCTACGAGCAGAGTTATGCTGAAAAACGACAATTTATATTTAAATTTTGCTTAGTTTCTCTGTTCCTATTCATCGGAGAATTAGGCCGCTCCCTGACTTGTCGGTACGATATCGGGTCGGTATCGGTAAGCTAGTATGCCGATGCGGTAAGATTCTTTACCGAGCGCCTATATCTTACAGATTCGGTACAGATTCTTTACCGCGCGGTAAGGAATCGGTATACCGAGAGTCTGTAAGAACGTCTTACCGACTCTCGGTATACCGATTCTTCGGTAAGAACATCTAACCGACTCTCGGTATACCGATTCCTTACCGCGCGGTAAAGAATCTGTAAGATATAGGCGCTCGGTAAAGAATCTTACCGCATCGGCATACTAGCTTACCGATACCGCACCGATACCGTACCGACAAGTCAGGGAGCGGCCTAAAAGTATTAGTTATCAAAATTGTAAAGGATTAAATTTGCTAAAACAATTAGACACGATTAGATAGATTTGGCTATTTTTAACAACTTCATAGCTGTGTCGCTGTTGGTTTTACTAATAAAATTAATTACTAATTTCGTCAAAAACGTTCAATTTTTACATAAGTTATCATAATACGTAAATATACTAATATTATTTTATATTTATGAAAATAAATTGCTTACAAATCAAGTAATTATATCATATTTTAGTTAACAATAAATTAGGTTATATAAATAGTTTACACTGCATTTAAGCCTGGTTATTACCGTGGTTGAGCGAAAGAAAAGAATTACACAGGTCATTAATTCCAATATTTATCTTGAGCACATTCAAAATGCTTGTAGATAATTCATAAATATGCTTATAGAGTTGAAATTTGTACAAAAATAGGTGGCATACAATCGCGATTAAAGATATTTTCTTTAATTTCCTTTTGTCAACTATGTGGTTTTTGTGATAGTCTTTTTAGGGTTTCGTTGGTAAAACCAAAAAAAAAAGAAACCCTTATAGTTTCGTTCCTGTGTCCGTCTGTCACTCTGTACGGTTCCAATAACTTTTGACTAAAACGTGAAACTTTCCAGTATAAAAGATCGTTTTGACGCGCACACAGGAAAAATATAGCGAACTCAATATTATCAGCTGTTCAAATTCAAAATGGCGGATAATTCACGTCGCGAAAAAAAAAAATTGTTTTTTTAAATTTTGAGTGGGGTATCCAATGAAAGGTACTGAAGAGTAGAATAGAAATATATATACCACTTAGGGGTAGTGCTTAATTTTCAGAGCCATTTTGTCAAAAAACATCGACATTTTGCGTGTCCCCCCCCCCCCCCCCCCTATAATCGTATTTCCGCTATTACTAAAAATATAGAAAAATATGCAAAATGTGTGGTCTGCTGGGCCATAGAAAAAATAAGATTAACAATTTGATCTGATTTACTGGAAATCCAAGATGGCGGATAATTCATGTTATCCGATTTTTTTTTTTTTTTAATTTTGAGTGGGGTATCAAATGAAAGGTATTGAAGAGTAGATTTCAAAGATGTATAACACTTGATGTTAACATTTAATTTTGCGCGCCATTTTGTCAAAAAAAAATCAAAACTTTTCTCCCCTCCCCCCTTACTAATTTTGTGTTCACAATACCAACGAAACCCTTTTTACGTGAGATTCACGCCTTACCAATTTATTTACTAATAAGGTGGGTGTCCATATTAGAATTTTCTTTTGAGAGTTGGTTAGAACCTCTAACCACCTCTAACTTTGTAATTTTCTTATATTAGCTCATTATTTGATTTGTAAGTAAATTATTTTATTTTTATAAGATAAGAGGTTCAAAAAGCAGGAGATTATATTAAGTTTTTTTTTTTTTTTGTTTTTTTCAAGAACCCAAAAATAATAATATATTTTCTCTTGGATACTCCATCCTTATGACACACTGTATAAAAAATCTTAGACAAGTACTTGCATCCAAGTACTTTTTAGGATTTCGTAAGTTATTAGGCATATACGTTATTATAATATGCTGGTAATAACATTTTAGTATCTCCCCAAAATGTCCTATATGAAAGTAAAAAAAAAAAAATATAAACAAATTTAAATGGATGGCCCAATAAACAAAACAGTAAGGAAAATAGCGTAGATGTTCCTGGTTCGACTCCCCGGGGGGTTACAATGTTATTTATCGGTAATAACAAAAAGTCAGATTAATTTTTTCTGGAAATTTTCATCACCCTACCATAAGGTATTTCCATGAATTATTATTTTGATTAATTATTATTTTGGGGTGAAATTTTTGGCACAAAGACCGCAATATTGGCGGTATAAAAAACCACAATAGTAATAAAATGTTATACATGTTTGTAATCAACTTTTCAGTACCTTTCATTTAATAACCATCTCGAAAATTAAAAAAAAAAAAAATTGAGTTTAAATGCGCATATAAAACATTTAACTTCTCAATATTTTTCCTATGTAGGGGTAAAAAAGTTACGCCTGTATTTCAAATTTCACATCTCCAGCGTTAACGGTTCTTGGAATATGAACGAAAGTACGACGGACAGAAAGACACATCACCCTCGGCATGATGGTTTCGAGGATGTTCTACAAAACCCTAAAACTTAGAACTGCATGACCTTTTACAAGATCGTGGCCTTTTTTGTTGTCTAATTTGAAAGGACTAATATAGATATATACATACATATTTACATGGGAAACCAGTTAATAGCAGAAACTGGATTAAAACTTTCACCAATTAGTGTGACGATGAAGAAAAGAGTTTGTAGCAATTACAAATGGAACGTTAGAGAGCGCAAATACAAGTGTAAATGAACAAGACCCCCCCCCCCCCCCCCCCCTTGTTGGATTATAATAAAAGTTCTCGGATTTTTTTTTGTCATTGAGATAATGGACTGCGGTAACAGAAGAGTTAATTGCGGGTCGCTTTTATTCTTTTAAGTTGCTAGTTTTACACAGGACAAAAGCTTCAAGTTATCCAATCTCATCGAGATTGTTAGTCCCTTTTTTACATAAAAACAAACTAAAGAAAAATACAGATTTTTTTAAACCATATATTTTCACACATTCAAGATACTTTTCCTTGCTAATTTTCCTACGGTAACTAAAACATTTTAATCGTTATAAAGAAAGACATTTTTATATGTCTTAAAATTCCAAAATGTCTTAACTAAAACGCATTTACGACATCAGGAAATTGTTTCTTTGTCTCAAGTCTGTCTGTCAGTCTATCAGGATAGTTCACAGTTCACGCATTCCCAAAATATAATATTTTACTTATATTTTATAATCTTTTCGAAATACTTTATTTTATCTCATGTTACCATTTCTCCGACGCGGGGAAGCTTTGAATCACTCTCATTGGCAGAAAAATGTTAACAATATTAAAATAAGCTGCCAATTAGTTAAAAAAATATAGCTTCCTCGCGTCCTATTTCGTAAAATTTAATGATTTTATGCATTTAAAACCTATTATTATGTAATTTGACCTAAAAATCAATGACAGACGGACAGACAGAAACGGAACTAAAAATATTCCGATGTCAAAAACATATTTCTGTCTTGAAATTTTTGAAATCGGGGACCGCAAAATTTATCGCTCTTCAGAACGCTCTCATTAGCTTTTGTTGCCTTCGGTAAGGTCGAAAGCAAAATTTAAGGTTTTATCTGTATGTAAGATTTGAAGGTATTTAACCATAAAACAAACACGTAAAATATGGATTTTGTGATACCGTCACACATGAAAAACCCAACCGAAAGTAATCAATCCATTTCAACTTGGCAATTACGCAGTTATAGGATAAAAAGTTGTATACGACACTGTAAAATAGAAGAAATGCATAAAACGTGCAAGTTTCAGCTTTCCAGGTAGTCGGAGAGTGGGTTAAATTAAGGTTACAAGATTTGTCTCGGAGAAAAATGTGAAGTTAATTAAAAGCGTGAAAAAATATAACTTATAATACTAGCCAATAAAAACCAAGTTTTTATTATAAATACTTAACATTTTTGCATTTTGGTTGTGTGAGGGTAAATATTGGGTATATATTCATTTTAATTTTAAATAATTAATTAATATGTTAGATAGTTTTTGTATTGGGAGAGAGTCTATGTGCCAAGTTTCAGCTCGATTGGATGACTAGAAGAGGGTTAACTCGCCCTCCAAAGATTTTATTTTGAACCGCTCGCGTAAACGAGAGGTTCAAAAATTAAATTGTAATTTCAGGACGGGAAAAGATTCTATCATTATCTATTCGATGAGAAGAACATTTTTTTTAATAACATTTTTTAGTAAAACCAACAGTGACACAGCTATGAATTAATAAAGATCGCTAAAACTATTAAAGCGGACCTAAACGTTTATAATAGAGAAAACAACTTTTTTACCGATATCTTACGTTCTAACGTAACGATTTTAATAAAAATTCATATACACCCTCTAATGCACAATTGAAACAGGCATGCAACATTTCAATTTGATACATGCAGCAGTTTTTTTGTGGCAAAGAGATACATTTTATAATAATTAAAAAGGAGATGTGTGGTTAGAGGAATAGTAAGAATGCGGGGTGGTTCCCTTATTACTAGCCGCTGTACTAGAACTATTCCCATTATCTATCAACTCATCATGATTCATGATTATCTATTATTTCAATATTCAATACATATTTATTACTATAAGCTCGCTTCAATGATAGAGCCACGCGATGCCTAGTTATTTCATTCATTAGTTAGAATGTTTTTGTATTGAAAGAGAGTCTATGTGCCCAGTTTCAGCTCGATTGGATGACTGGAAGGGGGTTAACTAGCCTTCCATAGATTTTGAAGACAGGCATGCAGGCACCTAGGTACAGCCAGACATCTACAAAAGTGAAGTTAATATAAAGGATTTAAAAAGCACGAAACACGGGAAGTGTCCCCTTATATATATTTTTTTTTTTATTTTTTTTTTTTTGGAAAAAAAAAATACTTGTTATATATTTTATTCAAACATAAAAGTTAAAAGGAATATATCAGACACTATTCTAAACACGGGGTTTTTTGGAATACATAGATCTATAATAAACTTTTTAATCATAAAATATGATATGTGTCTGTCACTGGGTAACGTGAAAACTACGCTTACAATATAATCATGTACACTAAAATGGATATGAAGACTAAATACAAGCATTATCGTTGATTTTCTTCAAGCAAGACAACAAATAGTATTTATAGTATAATTTTTAAGTTCAACATGTCTATATTTAAATCAATTTTAAAATAATTTGCAAGATATACCTATCTGAGGATTTTATCAATAAAAGTTTCGCTCATCAAAAATTACTTTGCAGTATGCCTTATTCATGTGTTATTCTCAATTTTCAAGTATGATAGATTAATAAAAAAAAAAAAACCGCCGACTATAAGTTAAAAGGGATCAGATACCAAGATAGCAAATTCATTCTGATTAAAATGCAGGAGGAATACGAGATGTAGCTATGGAAAATAGATTACAGAGAATCCAGTAATGCATGCTACCTTCATCTCCTTTGATTGGGACCCCCATCCAAACCACCGAAATAAGATTGGGTAAAATCCTCTTTGGTAGAGTTTGAATTGAAATGGTATATCTTGAAAAATTTCCATATGGTAATAAATATTGGAAGATCTCTCCCTTTTTTTCAAACTATCACATGTTGAAATAATTTAAAGTCTTGACACATTTATATCTTTTACGCTAATCTGAAACTGGTAAATACTTGAAGCTACCATTCCTTCTTTAAGATTACATATCTTGTAATGCTAAAATATTCTTCTTTTTTTCAATGCTAACATTCCTAAATTAAATTAATTTATTTTTCTTATTTTTAAAAACTCATGTGCTTTATTTTTAACCTACGTACCTACGTATAATTAATGGGCAATATGGACCTAGTCTCAGGTATATTCGAAAAATAAATATTTCTAGGTATACATCTAGTGGACTTTTAGGGGAAAATTATTTTTTCCGTGGTAGGCTGTGAAATAGTAACTTTAGAGCCTAAAAAACATAGCTAAAATCCATTTTTTCATTACGTGGACTTAAAAAATCTTTTTATTACTCCTAGCTGTAAAGAAAAATTCGTTTACGTCCTAGGAACTAAAAGATTTTTTCTTTACGGCGGGTAGTTGTCAAAACTTCCGTTAGTAGTGCTGCAGTCTTTGTAGAAATGCTTCTAGTACGATAAAAATCCGCTAGATGTCAATGCGTTTTGTTTATCTTTTCTTATAGTGTAACCTCATTTTAAGGTTTCTTTTTTTAAGTCTTAAGTATGTACTAATATTTGTTATTATTATATATTGATTAGTGATTAATATTTAATGTTTTTTCATTGTCTGCTACCTCGGAAAAAATAGCATATGCTACGCGACTTTGAAGTGTTTTTTCTTTACCTTGGCAATATTTACTGTCGAGCGAAGCGAGACAGTAAATGTAATTGCCACGGTAAAGAAAAAAATCACTTCACAGCCTTGTAACATAATATACTATTTTTCCTGGTAGGCTGTGAAATAGTAACTTTAGAGCCTAAGAAACATAGCTAAAATCAATTTTTTCATTACGTGGACATCATTACTCCTAAACTGTACTGAAAAATTGTTTTATCACCAGTAGGGAGAAAAAGTAAAAGTAGGGCGAAAAAGTAAGGTTTGCCAACTAAATTATTATAAATAATAATATATAATATAATAGTAATAATATATAATATAATAGTAATAATATATAATATAAAATAATAGTAATATATAATATAATTGTATAACCTGCATTTAATGCATTTAAATAACCTTCTTTTTGAGTTTAATTCCAATTCTTATTTGTTTTTAATATTTAATCTCTTATATCTGCTATTAAAAGTGCTAATAATTATTGTTATTTATTAAAATAATAAATAAAAACTGTGCAATGGATGAAAATGTGTATATTCTCCCTAATGGAGATAAAAAGGTTTTTAAACCTACGGGTAGTTATCAAAAGGCCGTTTTTAGCGCTGCAATCAAGTATAGACAAGCTTCTTAGTACGATTAAAATCCACTAGATGTCAATGCGTTTTATCTTTTTTTATAGTGCAACCTCTATTAGGTTTCTTTTTCTCAAAATCTTAAGTATGTACTAATATTTGTCATAATTATATTGATTAATATTTAATGTTTTTTTCATTGTTTCGCTTCGCTCGACAGTAAATATAAATGCCGCGGTAAAGAAAAAACTCACTTCACAGTCTAGTAACATAATATACTATTAATAATATTTAGCATAATCCTCATTGAGCTCATACGAAAGAAAAACTAATAGGAAAAGAATTATGAAAATTATGTGGGAAAGTAATGGGTTCATTATGACCTACTATCATAATTTAAAGTAAACAATTTATTTAGAACATGTCTAATCATATATAACAAGGGTAACGTGAAACATAGCTAACATTATCAAAACTAATTATCACAAATCCTGAGGAAACAAGATAGGTATTAAACTCAAGTAAAATCTCGAATTATAATCTCTTAGCAGAAATCAGCTGAAGTCTTATAAGCTTAGAGAATTATGAGGTGGAACTTTGAAACATTTATTCCGTTTCCATAAGTTTTCAAGCCCGGTTTGAAACTGAAAGTGTTTAAATGACGAGTTTTAATAACAAACTTGAATACTATGAACTCCCAGACTATTTCTAGTTAATTCATGTAATCAAATCTCCGTTCATCATATCTATAGCGCATGTCTCAATTCTCTTTTCAGTTCAATACCCGTTTCCATGGTATTCTTTGAAAACATTTTCAATACATAACCAAAAATTTACTGTTGTTCCTTATTAACATAGACATGTTTTAGCTCTGTGAGATAGAAGAAATTTCCTTCAAGCAAAAAACCATAAAAACAATGTGACGCTTAGTAACAATTTGAAGTTATGATAAAAGGAGGTTGATAGGTTTTAATTTATAGTACAATATTTAATATTTTGCCGATAAGTGGGCAGAAATTTCAATCAACGTCATGCAAAATGTGACGCTCTAAAATAACGTGCCAGGAAGTTAGGATATAATAGGAGGTAGACAACAAAGAAAAAACAAAAATCCCAAACCAAAATGATAAACATTAATTAAATAGGGAAATAATAACCAAAGAGAAAAAGATAATATAAGTATAAAAACCGGTGAAAAATAATAAATTATAAAATTATATATATATAAAAAATAATGGATCCAATGCCCAAAACCATATTCATGATTCAATGATATTCCATGAAATAGAGAAAATTAGTATTTTTTAACATATAATAGAACTAGTTGTAGAAAGTTGTAGAAACCCGCTTATTTGAACCTAGCAATTACGCCACTTATTTCGGCCCTTATTTACTAACCTCGACTGGAATTAAGCCATTTCACACAACAATTTACTGCTGAAGAGAATACGTTGGTGACCTTTGGTGAGCCGTGTAAAACAAAGGGTCCAGACACAAGCTCAAACCCACTATCTCGACCTTGATTCCAAGTTGGCCAAGCAGAAGTGAACATTGCCTTAAAGATCACGGTTACTAAGAACCCCCACAGAGCTTACGGAAAATGTCATTTGCGGAAAAAGCTTTTGAGTTGTTAGGAATGTATCAGCACTAGATATCGATGCAGCTTATGATTCGGTATTTAATTTTAAAGCTCTTGGAAACCCAATTAATCCAATGCCGATATCCCTAAAATTTCAGGCTCATCTCAAGCGAATTGAGTTCAACAATAAGATTTACAGACCGAGGCAATGATAATTAGAACACCTTAGGAATAAATAGCGTCGGGTAAAACTATGTCATTTAGACGCATGATCAAAAGAGTAGGTATTATGTGACTCAAGAACTAAGGTAACATATTTACTAATTGATGGTAGCAGGTGATAAAACAATGGGCGAAGCGACAGAGGCATTAAACTAGGCATCGCGTGGCTCTATCATTGAAGCGAGCGTATAGTAATAAATATTCATTGAATATTGAAAAAATAGATAATCATGAATCATGATGAGTTGATAGATAATGGGTATAGTAGTAGTACAGCGGCTAGTGGGAAGGGAACCACTCCGGATTCTTACTATTTCTCTAACCACACATCTTCTTTTCAATTATCATAAAATGTATCTCTTTGTTACAAAAAAACTACTGCATGTATCAAATTGAAATTTTGCATGCCTGTTTCAATTGTGTATTAGATGGTGTATATGAAGTTTTATTAAAATCGTTACGTTAGAACGTAAGATATCGGTAAAAAGGTTGTTTTATCTATTCTAAACGTTTAGGTCCGCTTTAATAGTTTTAGCAATCTTTATTAATTCATAGCGGTGTCGCTGTTGGTTTTACTAAAAAATGTTATTTGAAAAAAGTGTGTTTCTCATCGAATAGATGATGACAGAATCTTTTCCCGTCCTGAAATTGCAATTTAATTTTTGAACCTCTCGTTTACGCGAGCGTTGCGCGCGAACTCTTAAGGCGGGTTTTCCTAGCAAGCGTATCTAATACGCAGCGTGAACTGAATAGCGAATTTCACGTCGGCAAGAGCTTATTTCTTACCACGCGGCGTATTTCTATTTTCCTAGCGAACGTATTATTTTTAAGTTTTGTAAAGATGATAGTCCAGGAGATAGCGTGCAAAAAAGTTTCTGACTAACATCAAGCTAGAATTTTGTATACATGTTAATATTAACGACTTTTAAGAATATGTGGTCGAATAGATTCGTCTGCGGGACATAGCTTGGCAATAGGCGTTTGGAAAAAACAAACCGGTGGAGATGTCTCACCAATTATGGTGGTCAATGTGATTTTCATGATCCTGAGTACAGAATTAGTTAGTGGACCAAAAATTATTGATGTTAGTTTATCCCTTGACAGGTGACCACGTTGATTTTTAGTAATATTTGCATAACTAACCTATCAAGTGTGAAAATAACATCGACTTGATTTTTGGTCTATTAACTAATTCTGTACTCAGGATCATGAAAATCATACTGTCCACACATGGCCCTCTCCACCATTTTGTTTTTTTCAAATGGCTATTGCCAAGCTATGTCCCGCAGATGAATCTAGCCGACCACATATTCTTGTCATTAAGATTAACATGTATACAAAATTCAAGCTTGGTGTTAGTCAGACACTTTTTTTGCACGCTGTCTCCTGGGCTATGAGCCGTTTGGGAAGAAATAAAAAAAAAAAAATAGCTTTATTGCTATTTAAAAAACATTTGGCGGAGGAGGATAAAAAAGAAAGAATACTTTTATTCTTGCTATTAGCAAAGTGTATTTAAAACGGCAAGAGGAGGGAGCTTTCAATATATTGATTAATATTATATAGGTGATACGTATATCATCTATACATTTACATCTATATACTAGGTTATACGTATTATAAAAACAATAAAAACAACACAGAATATATTAAACACGCGGCGTACGACGCAACTGACTCCTCTCAATGCAGTCGGTCTTATCACGCCTGACGTACAACGCTGGCGTGGAACGTATTGCGCTCTGTAGGAAAACACTAACACTAAATTCTTACCAAGGAGTGCCGGCGTGTTGCGCTGGGCGTATTACGTTGTACACGGCGCACCAAACACGCTTGCTAGGAAACCCCGCCTTTAGACGGATCACGCTGTCCAACGAACTTAGCTGAGTATTAGTAAGAGGAACATGTATACCAAATTTCAACTAAATCGGTCAACTTTTACTCAAGTTATCGTCACACGCGTAAACGTTACTGACAGACAGACAGACAAGATGCATAGTTTGTTGAATGTAAGAAGCTCGCTTACGCTCGCTTCAATAAAATAGTAGTAAATATTATGTCAAGGAGAAAGGGAAATTGTTACAAACTAAATTCAACTCCAAATATCTTACCTGTCTATTTTTAAATTTTCAGGTTTAAATTTCTTTAGTGTGTAACAACATACGTTTAAAGATGATAAATATGCTTTGCTTACACAATAAAGTTTTAACAGTTGGTAGAAGCTTCCTATCAGTTAGTATTCTTACCAATTTACGAATGACCAGTTTGGTCAAACAACATAGAACTAAACAAGATAAAACTAAAGAAAACATAGATAAAAAAAAGAACTAAAAATATATTTGCTAGGAATATAAAAGATCTAAACAAAGATTAGCTAAGTAAAGATGGGAATGTTGGTTAGCTAGGTAAAGGTGGACATACTCAGCTGTACCTCGAAATAAATATATAAAATAGACTGACAATTAGTGTGGCACATAGCATCATCGCATTCTATCAAGTACTTTTTTGATTTTATGCTCTTACAAGCCATTATTATCTAATTTATTTAATTGTTTCCCCCGTTTCTTTAATATATCAAAATTGTTTTTTACATGAATTAAAGTATCAATTTAGCAAAAGTTATAGAGCACAGATGGTTGAAATTAATTAGTTGCGCTCTACTTTCGACAAACCATCCAAATTTCATAAATACCAGATAAGTACTTTAGAAGATATAGGTGTAAATAAATGTATGTTTGTGCGCATGTTGAAGAGAAACAAATGGGCGCAGAATTATGACCTACAAATTTCGTTAAAATCGGACATGGACAGACAGAAACGGAACCAAAAATATTCTTTGATATCTGAAACGGATTTCTATTTTGAAAATTTTGAAATTTGAGAGATATTTTCATTCTTATATTTTAAATATTTTCGTTCCTCAGATCGATCACATAGCTTCCGCAACCTTCGAGTAAGCTCGAAAGCAAAATAAAAATTTAATGTACCTATATAAATAATTAATATAAAAATGCCATTTTTCAAAACTGGTCTTATTTTCAACCTTTTTTTTTTTCTGTATTCTTTACCTTAGTTGTATCTATGTGCAAAATTTAGGGAAGATTGAATGACGGTAAGTGGTTCAAAATTGGGGTAATAGGTGTGCGATGAAACTTAAAAAGCAAATAAATTTGACGCCATTTTGTTTTTGTTTTTGGTTTCTGTATTCTTCACCTTGGTTGTATCTATGTGCAAAAATTGGGGAAGATTGAATGACGGTAAGTGGTTCAAAATTGGGGTAATAGGTGTGCGATGAAACTTAAAAAGCAAATAAATTTGACGCCCTTTTGTTTTTGTTTTTTTTTTTTTGTTTTTGGTTTCTGTATTCTTTACCTTAGTTGTATCAATGTGCAAAATGTGGGGAAGATTGAATGACGGTAAGTGGTTCAAAATTGGGGTAATAGGTGTGCGATGAAACTTAAAAAGCAAATAAATTTGACGCCATTTTTTTTTTTTTTTTTTTTTTGTTTTTGGTTTCTGTATTCTTCACCTTAGTTGTATCTATGTGCAAAATTTGGGGAAGATTGAATCACGGGAAGTGGTTCAAAATTGGGGAAACGGAAATGTGCGATGAAACTTACAAAGCAAAGTAATATAAGACCAGTAAAAATGTTGGCTTTAACAATGCTTACGGACTACAAACAAAATAATATACTATGGTATAAAAGAATTCATTCATAAACCATCTTTTATTAAAATATTAAAAGATAAAGCAGCTTTTTACATTTTAAAAATTACTGTAATCAGCTTTTATGCTATAATAGGGATGTTTCATCGTTAAGTTACCCTTCATTGAAAATTAATGAATGAATTTAAAGTTGTTTATCTTCAATTTAATTCAATGTCCTAATCTATCTCCCATTTTATCTTTTTAGATGTTCTATTCTAGGAAACATCGTCATTAGAGCTTTGCAAATAGAAGCAGAAAAATAAATTTATTTACAAAGCAAAATTGAGAGGTTAAATTTGAAATGTTTCAAATGTGACTTTTTTTAACACTAAAAAATACAAATTGGATATCTCTATATTAAAATAGAGAAATATCGTTACAAAAAGGTATTACCTACCAGGCTAGTTTTTTTTTTAGGGTTTCAAGGTCGCCCTAGAAACCCTTATGCTTTTGGTAGTTCGTCCGTCCGTCCGTCCGTCACATCTTGGAGTATATCTCCCGACCCACTGAAGCGAAATTAAGAGTGCCGTAACTATGGAGCTCCAAAATTTTTGTTTTTTGAAAATTCGAAGTTGGGTATCATTTTAAAGGTATTGAAATTTGGTTCATAAAAATATATCGTGTCTCCAAAATGGTGGCCATTTTACCCCCCAAAAAACTAATACAAAACGTAATAAAAAAGTCCTTCCCCGCTACCCTATTAGGACAGGTCCTAAAAAAAGTTAAATTTTAGAAATTAAGGGTGCCGTAACTATGGAGCTCCAAAATTTTTGTGTTTTGAAAATTCGAAGTTGGGTATCATTTTAAAGGTATTGATATTTGGTTCCCAACAATATATCGTGTTTCCAAAATAGCGGCATTTTACCCCAAAAAGAACCAAATAAGTGCATACCGAAGATAGTAAAAGATTATTATATGCACACCTTGTTTCTTAAAAGTGAAACTTTTTATACATATTATTTTCGTTATAATGCACTCATGAATTCTTAAGACCTTAGAAACCCTTATATTAACTTGCTGACAAGTACTTGACGGGATTTTTTTGTCTTACTTTGGGTTTTATTTGCAAAGCGTTTAAAGATCAATTAATTTTAATTACGAAGGTACATTGCTTGGTGTAGCTCCATTTTATAGCTTCGCAGAAAACATAAAAAACCATAAAAGTCTAAATATTGAATCTATTTAGCCCTTTTCTTCACTCGTCCATAATATAGTCGTATAGAACCAACGTACAGTTATCGAGGCCTAATAAAACATATTCTAAGGCCTCGGATACGATACGACCGGTGAGCGGCTGAGCAACAAAATGTGTTCAGTCTCTCCCTGTTAATCATATAGGGCGGATTCATTTTATTAATTAAACTGTTTAGTGTTTAAAAGTTATGTTTTCAAATTTAAAAAATATTTTTGACAAAGTTAATTTTGGTTCTTTTACAAAGGCCAAAATAAGAAATAACGGATTATGTTCTAACAATAATAACCAGGTATTTATTTAAATTTAATCATTTATTCAAAGAAAAATTTGTATATTAATATTGTTTTTATTATTATTGTAGCCTGGAAAAGCCTTAAGTTAAGGCGAAATATAGCTTACTTATAGAAAAGAAAGGAGAGTTTTATTATTTAAAAAGACAAAGAAGAAAATATATATTTTAAATATAGTTTTTTTCATTTTTTAAAAAAAGCTAAATTTAATTTCTTTTAAATTATTTACTTTGAGCTCTTATGGCGTCCGCAATTGTTGGCCGATTTAATTTTTGATTGGAGTGCTTAAACCTCAAACTAATCCTAAATTTGTCCTAGAACTAGAGTTATTAATTATTTACTGGTGCAACTGCCGTATTGAAAGAAGAGACTGGTAATTAAATTAAGGCACCAGTGGTTGATGATTGTTCAACGAGTTCTCAGTCTAATTGGTTTTGACTGAGTTATTTTTCTAATTTACTATATATTTTTAAGCATTGTTATTTAATACTATATTACTTAGTTTCGATTTGCTATATTTACTTTTCCTCACTACTAATAGTAGGAAAAGTATTGTTTGTATATATAAATAGAGTCCAAACTACGATTTGGAGAGCATTATATTCTTATAGTAGTGGAATGAATCATGTGATTCATATTCCTAGCAGGCTTTGGAAACAAAACTATTTAGGCATTTCATTTTATTGCCTACATGTTTATTGGAAACATAAACCCCCCACGCGGAGCACGGGGTAAAAGCTAGTGCATAAGAAATGAACTGTGAGCGTTAGACTGACTATTCCTAAAAGTCCTATCTATGTTCGATGCCACTAGTCTCATGAGATGCACATAACCACGTCTACCTTTTGATATTAAAAAAGACAAAACAAACAATCTGTAAAGAATAAAACGTATCACGTTTTCAATTATAGAATTAAAGCAGAAAACAGTTTTACTTCTCTGACTTGAATAGCTTATATACGAGTAAATAAATGACCAGAATTGTAATACTCCTAATTTAACTTTAACGAGTAAAGATTACTTTTTAAACGACGTTACCGGTATGAAAAAAAAAATCCAAATACTTACAAAAAACTTCAAACAAATCACCATGTTAGGCTATGAGCCAAATTTTCCAGGTATTTCTATGTAAAAAAAAAACCCTGTAGAAATGTGTTTAAGTTTTTATGGGGTTTCGCGGTTTATTTTCAACTCAAGCTAAAAGGCAAGGAGGAAATACAATTTATCTGCTTTATAGTATTTTGTCCCCATTGTGGTTTTTCCCTTCTAGACTCTAGAGTCTAGACCCCTCTGTAACTATTTATCACTCCCGTATCGTCCCATTCATATTCTTCAACAACCCTGGTTCCGTTCACTTCAAGCTACAGATTTTCTGTGTACTTATCCGTTTACAAGAGCCCACTTATATAATCGCATGCCCTATCTTAAACCATTTCCTTCTCAGTAGATAATAATTAAATGTTTTTATCAAATGCATTTATTTTTAAGGTTCCCAGAAGAGTTGTAAAGTACGATATATTTCTTATATTCGCGTTTAATAATGTCTATTTAAACTTCTCTCTAGACAGTTGTTCCTTTCTAAAAATACAATGTTATGCTTTATCAAAGTTATGGTTATTACTTTGATTTTAAAGAAGAAAGGGAAAAAGTTCAGTCATGCACCATGACTTAATGAGCGAATTTTAAAAGAAATCTGCGTATTATTGGCTTATGATAACATAGGAAAATTTTGGTTTAGAATTTGGATGGACGAAAAACAAATTTGGTACACAGGGGTGCCGGGTACGGGGTACAAAAGTCAAAATGGTATTTACCCTTCAAGATGCATGTCGTTGGAAAGCTCTTTAAGAGTACAGTAATTGTTGTCAGGTACACTTTTGTCATATAAAACTCCAAAACAATAATCCGTTTCAGACATCAAGGAACATTTTACAAGCTTTGATAGTTTAATTGCAATGTTTGTATGTATGTATGTTTGGTTTGGGTCAAATCTTGCAACTGAATTTTAAAGCAGTTACCGTCAACCGATTGAATTGAAATTTTGCACACACGTTTAGTTTGGATGACAATGCATGATTAGCTAATTAACGTCATTCTCAATCCAATATGGACAGCACAAGATGGCGGACAAGTTATTTTTTAAGCACGACCATGATATGGGTATCAAATGAAAGGGTTTGCTGAGAAGAATACGAATAAAAGCATGTTTTTAACAATGTTCTTTAAATAATTTTTTTGGATTTCGTGCATGCCAGTCGGTCTGTGGCTTAATTTGCAAGATTTGTCGAAAGTAGCCCGCTGATAGCCCCATATAAATCTCAACCGTTTGCGATCTTAAAATCTTGCTAAACTGATACTTCCATTCATGTAAAAAATCAAAACTATTTGCCAGATCTAAAAAACGAGAAGAAAAATAAATAAATTTGACAATAACAGGTTGTAAAATAATAAAATCAATGAAATAGGATGCGAGGAAGCTATGTGCCACACTAATTAACAGATTATTTTAAATCATATTCAATACAACCACAAAATCAGAATCAAGCTCAAATAAAAATAAATAAAAAATCCTATATTCCTTCGGAGAAGGTGAGGAAAAGTAAAAACTATAATCTCGGTCCCAGATCCCAGAAAATAAGAATACATAATATATTTGATAATGTTAACTATATAGGCAGATACGCGTGTCGAACTGCTAGCTATGACTGTGATCCCACCTTTAGGAGGGTTCCTAGGGAACCTTCCAGAAGTGAAGTGATTATCCCATCCGGCACTATCAGCTACTCCAATCACCCTTTATAGGGCAAGTCAAAAATTTAATTGTTTTATTTAACGGTCAGTGTCAACTTAAGGGGACACCCAGAAAAACCCTTTGTTTAGTTTGTATCAGCTCTTTATAGTCTGATTTTGAAATGATGGATTTAAAAAGCATTATTGGGTGTCTTGGGTTTCATCAATATCTCGGAAACTAAATTTTTTCTCGAGGAAACGGTTTATATCGTTAGGTTTGTATTTAAATGGACAAAATTTCAGATTTTTTTAATCAACATCGTTGGAACCATTTTAGATTAATAATTTTTTCCACGTTCAAGTTTTTGGGAGGGCAGCGCTCCCAATTTGGAGCTAAAATTCCTTTTTCTATTTCATCTCGACGTATGAGATGGTTCTGATCATGTTTGCCAAATTTCGTCAAAATCGGCCGTCAGACATACATATTTTAAAATTACTCTTTTGGACTCAAAGGACCTCAAAACGAGTAAATCCAAAACAATCTCAAAATCGAATTTTCGCGCCATCACAATACTTTCTCCTTATATGAGACAGTAAAAAAATCAGGATAAATATAGCTTAAAGAGTGTTCACATTATTTCTAAGTTGTAGAAATAAAAAAAAATGAACCACTTCTCTTCCACTTAGAGAAGAAGAGATAAAAAAGAAATCCGTTTAGATTAGTTTCTTTTGAGTGAAAAATAAGGATTTAAAAAAAAAAAAAAAAAAAAAAAAAAAAATCAGCTTGAAAATGGGAGCCTTTTGGCCCTGTGAGTTTAAAGGTTTTTCATCTAGGCCTATTGTTTCCTTTAGACAGCTCGCTAAAAAATATTTATCATTTTATTTAGATGCTAACATCCAAAAACATGTTTTTTTCAACATTTTTTCGAGCCCTTCCTCTTATTTATTAAAGTACCTCTTAAAATCCAATTCAACGACTTTAACCCAGACACTTTTTATTTTTATTCTTTTTTACTTCTTACTATTTTTTTCTCTCGACACTTCTCTCACTGTAAGGTAGAATCCTGTTGTACTGAGATAAGGGAACTCAGTAGTAATAAAACGAAATAGGATTTTTTTTTTTTTTTTGGTCAAAAGCGTCGTATAAAAAAAAGAGGGAAAGAAGAAATAAGGAATAATTTGTTACTTTAAAAAAAGTGGGTTGAATAATAAAAACGAAATAAAACAACGAATAAGTTAGGTTTATAGACATTTTGTGGAAATCATGTAAACTCATGTAAAATTTCAAATGTAGCATTAATAAAAAAATATAATAAGCTGTTGATTTCAATAGTTAATATTAAAGGCAGAATAGTTTCAATAATTGGTTAAAAAAAATAATAACATAAGCAGAACACTTGTGGCAATATATTTGAAAAATAGTCTGCTAATACCTTCCTCGCGTCCAATTATCACAGTTCTGCAATTTTTAGCGTTTTTTCGGGCTTTTCAAAATTCTCCTATACGTACAGATTTCCCGGAAAATGCGCATCAACTTGGATAAATTGTCTTTTTCGACACAATTTCTCACTCAACAAATTTTTTTAAACGAACAAATATTAGGCGTTTAAATATAAATCTAATAGGAATCTAAAGTCAAAAATAATTCTGATTTTTCCTCTAATTGAGTCTTTGTATTTCTATTATTTTTTTGTTATGCAGGGGGGTCCAAAAGTCCCCACCCCCTCTTAACTTTTGAATGGTTTGAAATAAATTAATTAGCATATTTGGGTTTTACGGTGAAAAATAATAAAATTTTCTCCAATATTTAAATTTTAAAGTTGTGTAGCCTGGGGGCAAAATGGGTGGTTGCCCCTACTGCGCCATTGCATAAAAACAAACTTCTCTTTACATGGTACGGATCCCCTACGTTTTATTAATTTATCTTAAACTGTTTAGATTTTAAACTATATAAGTGTCTTTTTTCGGAAAGTAATCATGTTATCTTTGCCCCTCTATAGAGGGCAAAATATTGGAGATAAAAAAAAAGATGGATGTAAAATTTGATTATTTCACCGTAGAATCCATATATGCTATCAAAAATATACTCTCAAAATTTGAAATTTTGATTTGGGTGGCCTGGGGGGGGGGGGAAATTGGTTGCCCCAAGTGCGCGATTGCATAAAAACAAACTTCTTAATTTACTTTAATTTATCTCAAACCATTCAAAAGTTAAGAGGGGGAGGGGACTTTTGGACCACCCTATATAACAAATGTTTTGAGATTATTTTTTTGACTTTGACTAACATTATTCAAACGGATTTCAATTTAAGTAAAGTGAGAGGCCCCCTCCTCTCCCTTACATGTTTCAGCTCCCATCAAGTATAAAATGTAATCCTGTATAATTTCATTTAACTCTATTTAAAATGAGATTTGGAAAGTATCGAATGTGAAATAATTAATATATAGATATTTTATGGATAGCGAGGATCAGTCAAAAGTAAAAAAAACACAATGTTTTAGTTTGCCGAGGTACCTCAAGGCGTTCTTCTAGGCAAGATTATGAATGAATATCTATTTAAAATATAAAATATATCACTTCACTACACAAAAAGTCTGCTTGTATCAGGTTAAAATTTACACGCCTATTTAAATTGCTCTATAGAAGATGTGTATGAAGTTTTATTAAAAGTTGGGTAAGATATCGGTAAAAACGTTGTTTTCTCTATTTTAAACGTTTAAGTCCGCTTTAATAAATTCAGCCATCTTTAACACTTAATAGAGGCGTCGGTGTTGGTTATACTAAAAGATAAAAAACGCTTGCGCTGGCAGGCCTGTTTACACGTGCCTTATCAGTTCCCCCTCCCCTCAACTTGTGCCACTGGCAAGACAAAAATCAAACTTCGTGCGATTTACTCGCATGCTTTTTACTCGCATGCTATTTGATGCATACACATGCCAGTAGCTCTCCTCTGCGAGCTACTCGTGTAGCTGTGTGTAGATGTTTTTGTGCGAGTAACTAGCATGTGTATTTCCGCCTTATGAACCATTATTTACCCAATAGACCGGTATTCAAACCAGCGGGCCATATGCCTCCTGTAAAGCCAGCAATACACGTTGCGATATACGTGACAGGTAACTCTATACAGATATGCTGCACAGGTAAACCGGCGCGTAAGTGCTATCAAATTATGGCATAACAGTTCACTTATGATAGCACACAGGCTCCGGTTTACCTGTTCAGGAGACCTGTATAGATTTATCTGTCAGGTATACAGCAACGTATATTAGACCAGCTTTTGATGTTGGCTATAAAGTAAGGAAACAGGCGGAAAAAAAAATTATAATATTTTAATAACATAACTGATATTTTACAATTCTTAAATTTAATCTTTTTTTTAAAAAAAATTGAATTGAATAAAAAACTTTAAAAATAAATTATACTTAAACATTCTTTAAACAGACAATTTATAAATATAATACATAATAATGGAAGAATATTAAAGTAGCATTACTATAAAAGTTATAAGATAAATTCTAATAAAATGCAATATCCTATAACATTAAACTTTAGAGAGCAGACATTAAGAATTTAAAATCAAATAAACAGAATTTATATTTTTAATTCTAAAAGAAATTGAGATTAGTTTTTAAACGGAAAAGACAGTTTAAAATGAATAAAAAATTATAATTTTCATTCTTTTAATATGTATGGCTTGAAAAAGTTTTGCTAGTATTAAACAAATAAAAAATAAAATTAATGAAATAAAAGAGCTATTTTACTGAGAGATAATTATTTTAAACATTAATTACACGAGACATTAATTAACTATTAAATAATCTAATCCTTATTTTATACGGTAGTATAAAATATAAAACAACATAAAATAGTTTCCTAATGAGTGTGACACATAACTCGCGTAATATTGCGAATTATTATGATATTTTGCTTTTACTCACCCATTATTGTCAAACTAATTTTATTTTTCACCCTTTTTTACTTTCTCATACACGTAATACAAATAAAGTGAAAGTATTGTGATGGTCAAAAATTAGATTTTGATGGATTTACATGTTTTAAGGTCCACTTAGTCCAATAAAGTGGTTAATAAAAAAATCTCAGTCTTCCATCTTTGCTGTCGTGAGGAGCCTAAACCACAGGACCGATTTCGACTAAATTAAGCATACATGTTCAAAAATAGACTGTCAATTGGTGTGACACATAGCTTCCTCGCATCCTATTACGTATTTTTATTTATTATATGCTTTTACATGCCATTATTGTCGAAAGTATCAATTTAGCAAAAGTTAAAGAGCGCACACGGTTCAAATTAATCTGAGGCTATCTGCGGGTTACTTTTGATAAACTATAAAAGTTTCATACAAATCAGATAAGTACTTTTGAAACTATGGGTGTAAATAAATGTATGTTTGTGCGCATGTGTGTATGTGGAAGAGAAGCATTTGAAGCAAATTGTTTTGATTTTTTACATGAATTAAAGTATCAATTTAGCAAAATTTAAAGAGCGTAAACGGTTCAAATTAATCTAGGGCTATCTGCAGGCTACCTTCGATAAACTGTAAAAGTTTCATACAAATCTGATAAGTACGTTTATAGCTATAGGTGTAAATAAATTGTGAGCATGTGGATGAGAAACAAATAGGCGTAGAAGGTTGAAATTTATATGGGACCAACAATGGGCTAATTATGACCTACCACCCAAATTTTATTTAAATTGGTCCTGTAATTTTTAAAAATGTCGGTTCGAAAAAATTGAACGGCAGACCGACTGACAGACACGGAACCAAAAATGTTTCCTGATGTCTGAAACGGATTTCTGTATATAATATAATAATGTATATAATAGATAAATAGTCTCTTTAATACGTTAATTTCCCTGGAAAAATCTAGTTTCCGAGATATTGATCAAAACAAAACTGATTTAGACGAAAATCGATGCAGCAAAAACAAAAGTCAATCAAGTGTTGAAAAGTTCTAACTGTGTTTTTTTTTTTTAAAAAGATTTATCTAATTAGATAGTATCTACCTATATGAGAAAGATTTGTTAGTTTGTTGTAACGATACTTTAAAAACTATATCATTTATTTTTGGATTAAATAATATTACGTTAGCAAAGGCGGTTGCAAATATCATGGAACGATCGTAGGCCATTTTCGATAAAACCATCAACATTTTCTTTAAAATCGGGCAAGTACTTTTAATAATCAGGTGTTAAAAAAAAGAGTGTGGTCATGCGAAAGAGAAAGGAATGAGCGAAGAAGAAATTTCATTACAATCGGACGAGTAGTTTTTTAGAGATGTTGGTAAAGAAACAGACAAGAGACAAAACATGTTCTCTGATGTCTGAAACTGATTTCTGTCTTGGATTATTTAATTCGAAGACAAAAACAAATTTCGATCCTCAGAATGATCACATTGCTTCCAGTGTCATAATAAGTATAGGAAGGAAATACTCAATACTTGTACTCAATTTTGCTTCTGAGCTTATCGAAGGTAACGGAAGTTATGTGATCGTTCTGAAGAACGAAAACTTTTTGGTTCCGTGTCTGTCTGTCGTTCAATTTTTGCGAACCACGTATCTTAAAAACTACATGTCCAATTCTAATGAAATTTGGGAGGTAGGTCATGAGTAGCCCATTGTTGATCCCATATAAGTTTCAACTTTCTACGCTCATTTGTTTCTCTTCCACATGCGCACAAACATACATTAATTTACACCTATAGCTTCAAAAGTACTTATCTGATTTGTATGAAACTTTTATAGTTTATCGAAAGTACCCCACAGATAGCCCCAGATTTCTTTGAACCGTCTCCGCTCTTTAACTTTTGCTTAATTGATACTTTAATTCAAGTAAAAAATCAAAACAATTTTGACATTAAAAAAAAAGGGGGGAAACAATTAAACAAATAAGACAATAATGGCTTGTAAAAGCATAAAATCAAAAAGTACGTGATAGGATGCGAGGAAGCTATGTTGGTGCTATTTAAACAAATATCCAGTTTATTTGTTATTTTTAAGCAAGCGAATTTGTTTAGCAAATCAACCAGCAACGAACCTTTCTAAATGTGGAATGACGCTTTGAGTAAATACATTGATCAGTAGCCGTGATAATAACAACTATATTATTTATAAACAAAGCTTTGTTCACATAAAAAAACACTAATCATTCTGCAATATCTACGGATTGTAAAATCTATAGCTTTAAATAAATGAATATATATGGGTGTGTGTGTGTGTATTGAAACAGTATAATTTATTTAAAAGACAAGGTATATATAATAATGATATATTAAAAAAAAAAAAAAAATAATTCAGCTATTTATTTATTAGCTACAAATAAAAAAGAATTACGAGGAGAGAGTCCAAAAGAACAGACATTTAATGTTGCTGATATATGCTTTCTGTGATTACCTAATTCTATCTTCAGCCAATGTAAAAAAAAGTTATAAATAATAAATAAATAAAAAGGACTAAATTGCTGAATGCTGTAAAAGAACCTAGAAGTTATATTACATTTTAGACATCTTTATCTCAAATTAAATTTAATAATTTATACTTTTATTATCTTTTTTGAGCTTTAGAATTTTTTAAAAAAGATTTTATGCTTTAATAATATTTGCTGCAACAGAGAGGGCCGGCGCAAAGCTTAAAAAATAAAAAATAAATGGGCTCATAAATAAAACAAATTATGAAAAGGGAAGCAAAAAAGTGTATACATAGACAAGTATACATATATATATATTTATAAGAGGAGGAGATGAGAGGTTGTTATCTTAAGGTAAGAGTGCTGAGAGGCTGGTGAATGGTTTAGGGTTACCGGGGGGCTCGAGGGAGTTTAGCAGCTAAAACACTCTTCTTCGCGATAAATTACAATGTGGCCGAGAGGTAATTTCTCTGAATTAATTATCTCAGAAGGAGTAAGGAAAGGCTAGGCAAGAGAGAAGGCGACGAAAATTTGAATATTTAGCTGCCTTGAGAAGGGTAAAGGAGAAGAGGATACAGAAATATCAGTATCGCAGCCGGAATCCGGCATGCATAATTTCCAAGCGATTCTGGAAGATTCCTCGGCAAAGGATGGTTTCGATATTATAATACGTAATACTATAGTAAAGGTTTCTTGTTATATTATATAGATATGTATAGTTTACCTAGGATGCCGAGGCGGTAGTTGACTGAGATGAATATGACGTGGCCGAGGGAAGCTAGGACGCGGCCGTCGTACGGATTCCCTGAGCTCCACATGAAGGACTCCCCGTGGATAAACACAATCACTGCGTAGGGAGCTTCCAATCCCCTCGCTCCTAAACACACAAAATCACACACAGATTTAGTATTAGGTTAGCCTCTCTTATCTCTATCACGACCCGTCGAGCAAAGTGTCACATCATTTGAAGTAAAGGTCCAATTATCCACTTACGCCTACAACTCTAATATAAATCGCTTCAACTACTACAGTATTCAAGTCAAATTCAAATAAGTTTTAATGTATGACTTAAGAGTTAAACTTAGTTAGTCACAGGAGACAGCTATTTTGTAGCAATTCCAAACCTATAAATTTAAATAAAACTATTAAACAAGAGTTTCTCAACTAACATTAAGTCATAATCGTGTGATAGGTCGGGCTCACATTGAGACGCTGGCGAGGCAGGGCTGCTTCTTCAACCCCTAGTAATATACGAGGCCACGTAAATTGAGACGCCAGATCCGCAAGTGTCAGGCAGGTCACGTGTGGCGCAGAACTGCCCTGCCCTGCTCTACAATGTGCACCCAGATATAGAGTAAGAATAATGTAAGTTCCTTCTTAAGTGTGAGTTATTAGGTTTGTTACAACTAAGCAGTGTCCCGTCCACGGGATCGCCATGGGCATGCGTAATGGATAAAAGCCGTTCCAACCCGACTTGAGACAGTGTTTCGTACCGCATCCTCCAAACTTCTAACCCGCACAGGGATCGTTTGCGCACCGTTTACTGATGTACGGTCCAAACGATCCTCTGACAATACCAAGGACTGGTTTGTATGGCACGCGCAGTTATTTCAATCGTCACACATATCAACAGGAAGGTTACCAAACTGTTAGGTTTTACGGGGTGAATATAGTTCTAAACCCGTTCCAACCTGACATAATTTTATAACAGTACAGTGATAGCGCATGCGTATAAAACCTGTCCTAAAACGATTCTTCGAACGATTCGCGGGACGATACAAAGGACGGTACATGTAGGGGGGTCGGAACAAACCTATAGAAATATAAGCAATCAAAAACAATAAACAAATTGGGCCACAGATGATTTAAGAATGTTAGACATCTAGAGACAAGGTGTTTAGGGTCAAAGATATTGAGTACACTTCTCAATTTTCTTTCTTATTGAGTAGCTCATACGGTTTAGGAAACTACTTTAAACATATCCCAATTTTATAATTAGGTAAACCAGTTTTATTTTAAGCGACAGCGTAAAACCCTCTTTCAACCTCTCTTAATAGCGGATGGTCAATGTAATAGAGAAACTTCACGTGAAATTCATTCAATATTTTCACTGGTTTGGCGCAGTCTCGTTCATCAATTCCCATATTTCTTAATTATAACCAGAATTGTTTTTTCGCCTCAATAATGAGAATTTTCCATTATAAGTTTTATTACCTAGGCAGGTAGTGTTAAGATTCAATGAGATAGACTTCAGACCACTTTTCATCTGGCATTAGGATATCCTAATCTAATTTTGATAATTTTACATCTTATAAGCAGTATTGATAGTAATATTATTATAAATTATTAATATATTTTTTCAGTATGTTACATTTTACGTTAAACATTACAAATAATGACAGTATAAAATTAGTTTCTACTTTTAGCTTTTTTGGGTGCATGCAGCAAAGGAAACCAAAGAAAGATGAGCAGGGACCTATTTCGACATTCGATGTATATACGCTTGCTAACTTTGATCAAACTTACATTATTGTGTAAATTTGGTTAGTATTCATTTAATTAATTAGGTAACACTAATAATATGTTAATCAGGTGCATGAAATTCACGTGCTGTAATTGTATTACACAGCAAATACTCTAGATATATATACACACACACACACGCACACACACACACACACACACACACACACACACACATATATATATATATATATATATATATATATATATATATATATATATATATATATATATATTATGCAAATGCCTTCATACATATTTCAGAAATTAAACAAAATTATAGCTGTAATCGAACAGATTTCTCTAGTTGTTACATTTCATTCTGCTTCAATATATCTACTTAGTTCGGTTTATTGATGGAGTCGAAATTTAAGCTTAAATAAGGGTGTTCCAAAAAGATTTATCATATTTCCAAAAATCATAGTTATAGTGACATTTGAGTAACTAAGGTTAACATAAATGAAATAAGTTAGCAATTACATTAGATTTTTGATACAGTTTTTTCCATGTTTACAAATGTTCACTGCGAAAGGATCCCCTCTTTTAGATGGCTGGTGGTTTGATTACCACAAACTACTGGATAACAATTTTAAGCATACTGAAATAGGATGGATCTTTTTGGAACACCTGGTATCATAAAAATTAGAAACACTCTCATAGAACTTCATATCAAAAATGCAAATATGAAAATAGGAATTTGTGCCACGTCAAATAATCATACCAATACGTGTATAGTGTACATGGTGTCTTAAAAAATCTGAATACGGTATCTCTCTATGTAAACACACCGTATTTATAATATAGTCCATCTCAAGGTCGGCACACCGAACATTTTTACTGAATCGTATCGAACACAACTTCAGTAGCATATTAACACCTAACCAGTATTATTGAGATTATATTAGGGCATGTGCAGTTTTACGTCTCCCTTCAGGATAATCTGATTTATCGACCGTACAAACATAACCTTGCTTCACAGCCATCATAATTATCACGTGTCAAAATCAGTATTCTTCAAATGACGTCAGAACTGTATCCCAATATTGTCAAACACCAACTCAATACGATCATTTAAACAAATTTCAGTTGAAAGCAGTAACCGCATTAAGATCGTTTTCAATACATCAAATAAATGTAGCTAATATCATACAAAAAATAAATAGATTTATACTCTTATGTTCAGGCAGGAGCCTCTATAAAGATATTTGTTATTGTTTATGTTAAGGGCTTAGGAGAGCCATTCCTTATCTTACCTTATTTCTTTTATTTCCTTATCTACAAGATTATTTACTTTAATTTATTACAATAATGTTCTCTTATTTATCTTCTTATTTATACCTAATGTATTTCCTTATCTTTATTTACGAGGAATAAATTAATAAACGTGTTATCTTCTTTTCACAAGCTACACCTTTCAGTCAGTCTGAAGGAACCTTCTACCTGGGACTAAGCTAAACCTTTTTCTAAACCTGTCACTGAAGACTGGTTAGAGCTGCACATTGCAACCACCTTTCACATTCTGGCAACCTTTTGGCCACCTTCACTTAATTAGAAGACCCTACCTGCAACCACCATAGACCACACCACCTGCATCCATACTCCATCTGATCTGCCATACTGAATCCGGACTGCGGACTACACACCGTAAAATCATCCATATATTCAATTTATTCCTCAATCTTATTTTATTTTAATTATTTCCTTCATATTATTTAATTTTATATACCTTTTCTTTTATTGGGATTAATAGTTTCTAATATATTTAATTCTTTATTTTTCATACAGTTCACTTTCTTAATTTTATCAAAGTACATAATTTATTTTAAATTTATACAGTTTATCCTTTCTTTTAATTATAATTATAATTCTTTTAAGCCTTATTTTATTTTATTTCTTTCCCCTCCTGTTCTTGAGGAGGTGGTCCTTCCTTCCTTACCAGCACTTCTTAATTTAGTATGATGACAATTGGGTGTTCAGATTGAACGCCACCTCTTGTACACTTAAGTATGTTCCCGTGGTTGGTCTCAACATTAATTTCTAGGTTTTATGGTGGTGACCACGTCATGGAGGGTTTAGGTCCCGCTAGGTTTCGCACATTTAGTTCTAGGGAATATCTAGAATAACATTTACTCCTCTGAAGGAGCTCCCAATAATGTATGCGAAACGTTAAGCGGCAATCACCGACACACATCAACTGTCATATACAGATTAAATTTGTTAGTACCATTTCACAATGCACTTTTTCAACTAATAAACCTAAAGATATGAACAATGGACAACGGGCATGTATAATGTAATGGATGAAGATTAAATAAATTGTATACTCAACGTTTTTTGTTTAAAATAAAACTTTAACAGTTTTACATTCGTCTACAAAGTAAATCATGGTAGATTGGTTAAAATGGAAAAGAACGAATTGGAAATGGAATTTATAATAATAATACCAGTTAAGATAAACTTGAAATAATACCTAATGAGGATAAACAGGGAGAGAGGGGCCAAAGAAGCCATTAAGCCTAGGACTTACTAACAAGGAAGTTTTTAAAACGTGATGCAAAGCTGGTGGGGGAATGAATAAGGGTGTTATTAAACCCAGCCAACACCTCTGCTCCCCGGAAATTGAAATTTTAAGGGAGGGCTTCTTGTTAAGACCTAAGACGCAAGCTATACATAAATAGATTTTTTAGAAGGTAAAATTAAGTAGAGATAAAAATAATATTCAGCGTTTCATCCTTGCGAAAAACAAAATATTGGCTATTAATTACTAAAATTAATTTTGGATTAAAGATCTAAATAACATTTATAAATTAAAATTGATTACGTTGTATAAATAATAATAATCCGTGGAACAACAGCCCGATGAGGTTTAGACTTACCTAAGTTCTTAGGCCTCTTTCACACGAGGCGATTAGTTGATTCAACTAGTTGATCGGGCGATTGAAAATGAGTGTAGCCTGGTAGGAAGTGTAAAGAAATCGTCCGAACCCCTTCACACGCAGTCAACTCGTCCGCCCAGGCTGCTGGCTGCTGGAGGCCAGGCACATGTGCCACTCACGTTCCACCCTAACAAGTTGATTCAACTAAAAAGACACTATTGGGGCATTAGCCCTTCACACAAGTCAACTAGTTGAGTCAACTGAGGACACTGGTTCACTATGGAAGGGCAAACCTATTCTACTGTCTCTTCCAATTCTAATGTAAAAATATTTATTGAATATATTCGTATTCGTCCCGTGACGGGACATGAGGTGTGGTGATTACAGAGATAAAAATTAAAGGGCTAAAGCTTAGGGGGAAGGGGAAATAATACGCGAATTGTATGCTGATTCGACAGAATGGAGCCTCTGAAAAAAGGTGAAATCAGTAAGAACATTAAAAAAAATTATATATTATACGGGTTTTTTTTATTTATAAAACTCTATTTTTTTTTATACTTATGTATAATTTTTTAATCTGTTACTATTTTTATTTTTTTTATTTTATTTTTTGAGAATAGCGGATTACAATCAGGTTAACAAAAACATATTTTTAACAAGATGATAATAGTTTTAAAGATATTTTTTAAGTGTTAAATAATTTTTAAAATTAAATATAATAATAACAGTAATACAGTGATCATAGAATCCTTAAACGGAAAGATTTCCAACTCCCCTCTTTATCTACCTGTGTTAGACTACTAGAGCTCCACGGGAATTGGCGGTTAATATTGTAACTAAATCTTTTACACGATTCAAAAGATATAGAGCTTCTTAATTCAAAGAAATAAATTAATAAGTCAATTTACTAGATTCGAACCCGGGAACTTTCTCATTCTGAGCTATCGCGCATCTCATTCGGCCATCGAGGCTGTTTATATTTCTGTATTGTTTATTTACAAAATAGTACAAATGTCAAAAGATCATAAGTAGTTTACAATTTTAACCACCATATTCTCGTGGAGCGCTAGTACTCTTACACCTCTAGAATACTGGAGTTGGATACCCCTGCAGTAATAATATCTGACGGAAATATGACAATAAATTAAAAAACCAATTAAATGGTGAAAATTAGAACATAATATTAAATAAAACAAATGTAGTAACACTCAAAATCAAGGTAAGATTTTACTTTATTTTATAAAGTAAAATTGTTTTATAAAGTCTTATAAATCCATAGTTTAAAATAAGCATAGTAATAATTGTGTATAAAAAATAATATACAAATACTATTGACTTGGTCTAATTGTTGACAGTAAATACTCATAAGTAGTTTATATATATAAACTATTTCTCTTCTAATTTATTGAATAATAAATCTTTCAAATGATGAAAAATTGTACTTTTTGATTTTTTCCCCCTTCTTGCTCTGGATTAATATATGTGATATTCTGGTGGAAAATATTGGATTCCTGTATTTCCAATAAATCTAGTTCGTACTTGACTTTTTATACCAAATTGCAGGGATGGGCATCCCGCACCAGTTATAAATTAAAGTCACGAACTCAAGCAAGAGTGGGATAGAGTGATGACAAATGTGCACTCAGATGTCTTTAATCTCAAATTGGTTGGGATACTATTGAGAATTTTTGGGCCAATGTTAGGTGAACATTTAATCATCATAGTTATACATTTCTGTTGGTCAGATGTGCTATATTGCTTTTACATGCCATGTTTTCTATCATCACATTTTTAATGTATTTTATTTTAAAATAATTTTTTACATATTTGTGTTTAGAACTGACATTGTTTCGTTAATATTTAATTTTGCTTCCGGCTTGCCGAAGGTAGCGGTAATCGTTCTGATGAACGAACATTTTTTATGTCTTCGATTTAAAAAATTCCAAGACGGAAATCCTTTTCAGACATATGTAGGGAATATGTTTTGTCTTGTGCTTGTCTGTCGGTCAGTTGCTCAATTTTTGTGATCCAACATATATCTTAAAAACTACTCGTCTGATTTATATTAAATTTAGTATATTGAGTGCTTGATTTGTATTAAATTGTATAGGTACATGTTTTCAAATATGATTTGCCTAGGCTCTTTATATAAATTTAGAAGCTTTGCGTCCTAATAACTAAATTGTGGTTATATTTCTTTTGACATTTTTATGTTTAGGCTATGGAACATAAGTAAAAAAAAAACGTTACGTTAATTTTAGCTTAAAAACTCAGAAAAGTATAACAGGGAGTTAAAAAGCTATAGGAGGTGTGTGATCCAGTCTCCATCTGTTGGGCCTCCCTCCACAGCACGTCATAGGGCCGAAGAGAGTCGAAAAGATTTATACGTGTGACAGGGAGTTAGAAAAGTACAGGAGGTTGCCATCAACTCTCAGCCCTCTCGGCCCTACCTAGTATGAAGGCATATTAACAATTCGTAGAAGGCGGGCCGGCGCCTTTAAATTCAGTATTTTGTAATCAAGCCGCGGCATTGCCGGTGTGGAGAGAAGAATAAAAATTATCTTCCATCTACTTTTATCAATTACTTGAATAAATTACCGATTTTATTTCATTTTATGTCGGTAGTTTACGCAAAGCGAAAACATGAAAATGTCTCACTGTCTTGCGGACTCGTATGCAAGAAGTACATATTTTTTTTTGGAGAACGGTTCTGATTTTGTATTTAGTTCAATAAAGAGTGGAAATACAGTCCATTTAAATGAATATCTATGGCAAAAATGGATGACGCTTCTTTTTACGAAATTGACTCACTAAGACGGAGAATCGGGACGGTAGAAAAAAATTAAGCCTAATATAAACTTTGTTTTTAATAAACTGCTTGGTTTTCCGGTGAAATCCGCATCACGAAGGAGTTGAACTCCGATGACTCGCTTCGCTGCTGGAAGCATCTTCAGGTGTGTGGTGCATCGTGATGTTTACTTGAAGCAACAACAATACATACTGTTTCTTCAAGTAATCCTCACGATGCACCACGTGAAGATGCTTTCAGTAGTGGAAGCGAAACGTCAGACTTCAACCCCTTCGTGACGCGGATATCACCGAGAAACCAAGCTGTTTATTTCGAGTCTACCCAAGGAAGCCTGCGCACAAACACTAGTGCGTTTAAAAGAGTACATAATTGTTTTTATACAACTGAACTCGCTAAAAACAATACCTTTTGTTAATAATTTACTCGGAAATGTAACACACAATTTCATTTATAAAAAAAAAATGTTCTCAACTTCGTTCTACTGGCAGTTATATAGATATACAATTTAAAAAAAAAAAAAAAAAAATCAGTATTTAACCAGAAAAAAATTATCATTGTTTAATATTTCAGTTGGCTTCATTTCATGGAATGACCTTTTTTTAAATGATTCTTGGAAAAAGAATGAACAATGTATCAAAAAGGATGATAAGGGTACATGTTCCAGTTCGAAATGATTTTTCCATTAAGGGTAGTAACTTTAAAATGAGATAGGTCGGGTAAGTAGTTGAATGTTTTTACATACACAAATGGGAATGCGTGGGTGACAGCTTCGTTTTTCATCCTATATTCTTTCCTAAGATTGAACAAGTTAAGAAACAACTAAATCCTATAGTTAAACAACCTTAGTAAAAGCTTTTAAAAGTACGACAGCAGAGAAATTCCGACAATTTATTAAAGTTATCAAGCGTTTCGATCTTTAATATGTCTGTTTTGTAACAATAATAGGTGCTTCACTGTTACAATCTAAATCAACAAGAGTTATATATAAGTTGCCAGAATACTATTTGCCGCATAATAAGGTGACAACGTGTTAAGGTTAGTATTGCAATTTATAGAATAACAAATTAAATATCAATGTCTAACGCAACATTTAATGATATCAACTATAGATTGCGAAATCTTAAACCACTTAAATGTAAAACCAAATTAAACGAATGATCTAGAGATTGGAGAAGAGAAAAGGAAAAAAATTTCAAGATAAAAAGAACTTTTTATATACTACGTTTTTAAATTTTCTGTTGAATCGCATGTAATGTTGATAATATAATTGTTATTGTTATATAATATATAATGTTAGTAAAAAAAAAAATAGTTCCGAATTTATTTACTTCACATAAATGACAACCATCCAGAGAGCTGATCTTAAACCTATAAAAGTTAAAACACCAAATCTAAAGCATGCCATCGATATATTTGAAATAATATTAATAATATAATCGAAAAATAATAATTTTTTCCGAACTAACTTTCCGCACAGCAAAATTTGCTGAAAACTAATTAAATTCTGCTGAAAGATGGCTAAAAGTATTAAAATAATGCATTGTCATCGCGTTCTGAGCTATGCTAAAAGTTTCAAATGTCTAGCTATTCGGGAAGTTAGTTAGAAATCGATTGCCAGATTTGTACCGGACAAACAAACAAACAAGAATGCAAGCTAATAAAAACGTAGTAAAAATCTAGCATTAGAACTGACATTTTGACATTTTCATGTTTTGGCTATGGCATATAACCTCGAAAAGCGTTACCAAACTAGCGTTGCACGAGTAGGGAAGATATAGGAGCAGTGAGTTAGGAAGGTATAGGAGGTGTTCAATCGAGTCTGCCCGTCTCCCACTACCGCGCTGTGTAGGGCCTACCACCCCTGCCGCTGCCCTCCCGATCGGCTACCTGCCTCACGTCTCACACTCTTCGCTTCTTGCAATGCTCCAGTAATCACTCACGAGCCCCAGCGGCGCCCCCCCCCCCAACTACAACTTCTGTTCTACTGCTCCGATTTGCATCGGACAAACGCCATAACCCTTAGAATTTTATTCCTAATAAACTTACATACATAAAATTTATTTTTTTATTTTTGTTGAACTATAATGTTTGCATTTATTATAACAATACGGGTGAAGAAGCTAAAAGATTACTTCTTAATAAACTGGGAAAGAAGAAAAGTAATTTCTTTCTTCATTCACTACATATGTTCACTATAATTTAATTCCTAATTTACAAATGCAAGAATCTGCGCCCTGAAATTTTTTGACTTTTTCATGTCTTTACTTAGGCACATAAACTCGAAAATCGATACCAAAAAGCGCTACAGTAAATATAATTGCCGTGGTAAAGAAAAACGCACTTCACAGCCTAGTAACATAATATATACTATTTACAACACTGTAAATTATGTTAGAAAGGTACATAATGACCGTATTTCCTTTTTTTCCACTATAAATATCAATACGGATGATAGAATAGTTTAGGATGAAGTAAAACTTAGCTACCAACAATCTATTACTGTAAATAGGATGCACCTGATATTTACGGATTATCTTCTTCTTCATACTTCTCCTTCATTTTATAATAATAGCAGTAATAACAAGTCTCGGTAACATTTTGTAGTACTACCAAACAACAGCTGAAATCCAGTGCAGTTACAACCGTAATTTTATGAAAGTGATCGGCCGATAATGTTAGATGGTCTGAGAACCATCAGCCAACCACCAACACCATATCAGACTAAACTATCGGCCAATAGTAGTAAAACTATCGGCCATCGGCCAATAGTTTAGTTTGTAGTTTGCGGGTAGCCTATATGGAGTTCAAGTTTGGGGTATAGCCATTACCTACAAACAGACTAATTTGATTCCTGCTTCATCAATAAACTATTTTCAACCCCAGTTTTGCACTCACAGATTCATTTCTTATTTAGAGCCAGGCTAAAAACCCCCTTATAAGAGCAATAAAACTACACTTCAGCTATATCATAAAAGTTCTATAACTGTCCAGCTACAGATTAAATAACTTTGTAGATTAAAGAGCGGGTTAACTGGTTTCGAAATTGGCAAGAACTCGAGATTAGGTGCGGAGTACCGTTAAAAAAAGTTAGACATCAAAGACCTTAAGCAACAAAGTGAAAAGCTATTAAATAAATGGTTTTAAACCTCTATCCTATTCATATTACAATAATGCATTAGAGTCAAATATCACACCTTGAATAAGAAAGGATATTTCAACACATAGTGAGACCTTATTACCTTGATTGAAATAAGCACGATTTTCAATAAAAGGAGTATCTTAGTAAATCTCAAATTTGGAGCGCATAGAAAGACAGAAAAAAATCTTTATACTGTTCAACTTTAGGGGAGTGGAGGTTATGTTGGCTTGGATAATTCAAACTAAATCAAGACGAATTAGTAACATATCTAAACGAAAGGGACGAAGAAAACAATAGGATATGTGGGAATAGCCTCGAAGTATAAATCTGAATGGCTGGGCTATTTTAATTTTTAATATGCCTAACTATCCAAAATGAGTGCACAGCGGAAAAAATAATAATAATATTAAATAAAATATAAAGTAAAATAAAAATAAAATAAATTTATACATTAGGTATGCTGTTATTGATCTGTAATATTATTAAGAAATACAATTGTAAGTAGTTAGAGTGGTACTTTGAACCACCCCCACTCCTCCTTTTGGCACTTCTCCCATCTTGATGATCTCAAGGTCAAGGCTGCTCCTTAGTACAAGTACACGGCCACCTAAGCCACGCCCCCTACCTGAGTACACGTTTAGTCTGTTTACTTAAGTGAGTTCTAAAAATCATTATGTTTGATTACCACAAAATATCGATCAATAGAACCAATTGTTTGTATTAAAGAGAATTAGTTTTATATTGGCTTAAATTCCTCTGCATTCTATTTCCGATCAAGATCAAAACGTCAAGGGACGAAACCACAGTCTCATTGAAGAGAATTGCCGAAATTGAATGGGGGTCCACTCCCTGAGAGGACCCGACTGGTCTAAGACGACAAAACTTATCGAGAGAGGCAAGTTGTTTGGGATACTTGAAATGATCGCTGAAACAGGGCAAAGAGAAAGCTGAGAAACTTAGAACTTGGCAATTGAAACAGACTTAAGATGAGAAGAGAAAGCACTGGCACTCTAATTATAACCAAATATAACTTGAGTTTCCCTTATACCCATTAAGAGGAAGTTTGCAAAACAGACATCTATCAAACAAGGGGCCAAACTCTTCATTTAATTATTTTATTATACAAATTAAGACAAAAGTTCAGGCATCTTTACCTCTCAATCAACAAAAAAATTAAGACCCCCTTGGATTAAGCTAATACCAAACGTAGTTTAATCGAAATATAATTGATTCGAAAACTTATCAGGAAGATAAATTTATTAACTTCTGGAATTAAATTAATGAGGACAGTTGCAAATAGTTCTTAACCAAATAAAATAAACTATAGTAATCCCTATTTTCGCTATTATTCTTCTTTCTTTTTTTTTCTTGTTTTGCTTCTGAGTTTACCCCAGGTAACGGAAGCCATGATTTTTGCTAACCAACACATCTTAAGAACAACTCATTTGATTTTGGATGGTAGCTTATAATTATTATTGGTCCCATATGAGTTTCAACCTTCTGGGCCCATTTGTTTCTCTTTCACATGCACACAAACATACATTTATTTACACTTATATCTCAGTTTTAGAGAAATTTGGTAGACATGTTCATTTTACCAATGCCCAGGACGAGTTCGTAGCACAACGTTATCCGCATCCGCCCAAGCGTTCATCACGCACATTTCAAATTGGAATTTCAGGACAGGAAAAGATTCTAATTTAATCTGTTCGATGAGACAAACTCAATTTTTTAGTAAATAAACAGCCCCCCCCCCCCCCCGCTAAGAAGTGTTAAAGGTCGTTAAAACTATAAAAGCGGACCTAAACGTTTAAAATAGAGAAAACAACAAGTTTTCGCTAATATCTTACGTTCTAACGTATCGATTTTAATAAAACTTTACTTAAATCATCTATTGAAATATTGTAACATGGGTATAAAATTTAACCTGATACAAGCAAAAGTTTTTGTGTAGTTAAGTGATACATTGCATAATAGTAGAAGTAGGGAGTGAGGGTCAAGGAGTAGTCCTGTTCCTCTCCTCTTTAACTGTCAACTCATCATGATTAACAATTTTCTTAATATTGAATATTTATTGTATTAAGCTTGAATATTTAGCGGTTCAAAGCAGAATATTCCAGCCCCTGATTGTCCTCCTTAGAGAGAACATCATTAAACCATGCATCATCATTCATAGCTAGAGGGACATTTTCATGGTCTTGCAATCAGTCTTCCTTAGAAGGAAATTAATAACTCCAATTGGAGTAATTGTTTTCGGCCTTCAAAAGGCCATCATCAGAGTCTCACGTAGATCTCCGACATGAAGGAAATTCGCCACTCACTAAATCTTTTTAATAATGTAACTCTTTTTCTTCTGCAAAAAGGCACTGATGATGGCCTATTGAAGGCTGAAAGCTGCTTTGGCATTAAAGTTATTTCAATTTACGTGGAGAGATACTAACTGCTTTTTACCCCCCAAAAAAAGGGTTGCAATAAATAAATAATCACCGTAAACAATAAAACAAATAAATGCGTATGAAGTTAAATAATAAAGAACTGTTTTCTTTTTTTAAACACCCTTTTAGCTTTATATACATACATTCCCATTTATTTACATTGGAAATAAATGAAAAAAAGTCAGTAGACGTAAAATCCTCAACACTTTATTAAACCAATAAAGATCAGATTTTAATTAATCTCTTTGTTTAGAAAAAAACGGATATTGTACAACGTTCAAATTTTGAACTAAATACATTATATATATATATAATAATTATCTACGATATGTATTTTCTTAAGTGTAGGTTTAAAACCAAAATTATTAATCTAGTTTTTGTGTTGTTGGCATTATTAGTAATGAATATAATATAAGAATATTTCTGATTAGCTAATACTAATATAATTAACTTATTTAAATAATTTAAATGGTCAACTCAACTCATATATAATGCTACAGCGCTTAAAATTGACGCTGAACTTTTGATTTTCTAATTGAATCGGATAAATATAAATATATAATAATAATAATTTATTTTCACCATGTAAATACGTGTTACAAACATTTTAAGTTTTATAGTACATTAATAACAATTGTAAGGGCCCTAAGTAAGTGCTAGACACCTGGACAGAGGGCCCCGTCTCTAATATTATGTTAATTTTTTTTTAATTTAAATTTATAATTTATTTCTTAATACACTTTTTTTAAATTTTATAACATTAACATTTTTCAAATATTAAATTATTAATATTAATAGAGTAATTATTTTTATATTTTACTTTGTGTTCTTTTATAGTTATTTTAAGTTAACTTTAAAAATGAGTTCTTTTTCATTTATTTTAATTTATTACTTATCAAATGAATAATTTATTATTATTTGGTATACTTTCCTATTATTCCTATATATTCCTATGATTTGTTTTATTATTTTTTTTATCTGATTTAATAGATACTCTTTGATTTTTTTTTTTTTTTTATTGTATAAGTTAAAATTAAAGAGGCTGGAAGTCTGTCAAATAGTTGAGGTTCAATGTACAAAGCAAGTCTTTGTTTTGTAGTTGTGCGGCAGAGTTGAGTAGTTGAAGTGTTGTGTGTTAGTGATCATGTAAAGTAGTTATGGCATAATGGCATAATGTAGGTAAATTTTTATTGTAAAAATGAATTAAAATGGATTTAACAAACAGTAATGTTATTTTAAATCAAATTATCAATAACTACGGGAGACATACAGAGAAAAATAGACCCCCGCACCGGGACTTGAACCACGGGTCCTCCTATTAATCCGTTACAGGTCCTCTTTTAAAGTAAAATTTAATCTTTCCGTAGTATGAAAACTACCAAAAATTTGAATAGTAATGTTATTGGTAGTACCTCGAAAGCAGAAAAAGTTAACTTAGAAGAATATCTTTTGGGTTTTTGTTAGTGCAATTTTTATAATGATTTTTTGTATTATATTAGCAGGTTCTTTACTGGTTGGGGAAGCCATTTCCCAAGCCAAAATACAATAATTCAATATGGGTTCTACAAGGACACGATACAAAATATAAATTCCTCTTCACGCTACCTGTATTGAGAATGGAACAATGCTGTCAATTGTGTGACATCATTGGACGAATGGAAATAGTAAGCAAACAAAGATTGTGAGCATGCTAGAGGAAAGAAGCAAGGCGTAATAAGTTAATATTATAAGTTATATGGGACCATTTGTGGACAAATTTTGACGTACCATCTACATTTCTTGGCGCACAAGATTGAAACTTATACGTGACCAACATTGCAAATGATGACCTAACATCTAAATTTCATAAAATAGGACGAGCATTTTTTAAAATTCATATGATTGTTCGCAAAACACGCAAGCAAAAATGTTTCAAGATGTCTGAAATGGAAGCTTCCGTTACCTCGGAAGCAAAAGACTTCTCTAAATATTAAATCTAAAACTATTAAAAGAAAAGATTTTGATAGAAATCTTAACTTATAGTAAAAGCATTTATTGATTAAAAACCTTGTACAGTACCAACAGAGTTCTTATGTTTATCCAAATTATTTTGCTCTTATTAACGCAAGTAATTTAGCTAAGAGCTAACCAAAGTTTGCAAAAGGTTTCAAGAAGCAGGCAAATTTTCGAGCAAAGTTCCTAAGTGTTGTAACCACATACGCAAAACTAAGTAACCACACAGTGTGAAACTTGCTACTGTTAGACTAACTCCTTACTACAGCTACTAAAGGCTTGCCCTCTAACCAACACCCAAAACTCCATTAAACTTTGTAATACAGTTGAACTAACTTAAAACATTTTTTCATGGTATTGGGCCAAGGTCAACCTTTAAAGCTTTCTTTATTTCCAATTTTCTTTTTTACCCATCCCAATGGATGTTCTATAAGGCGGAGTAAATTATATTATAAGATAATGATAATAAATAAGATAAAATCTTAATTAAACTTTAGATGGAAAAAAAAATTAGATAATGAGATTTATGTATAGTAATTGATTCTGCTATATTCCAAAGAAAAATACAAAAAATTAAAACTATTTAGATGTAAAATAAAGGATAACAAAAAATAATGTGTAATAAATAAGTCAATAGAGTTAGTAGTAATGAGATACAATACAGCGAAACTTAAGGATCCTATAATTTATTTTGATATCTTCTAGTGTATCAGAGTAATAGTAAATACCAATCGCAAACCATCAGCTGTCTATTTGCTAAACCTAAAGTCTATCTGCTAAAGTACCCGGCGTTGCCCGGGGCGGGAAGAGGGTGAAATTTCAAGTAGACATTAACCTACCTCTTATTTTGAAAATCAAGTGTGCAAGATTGCATTAAGCTCGGAATAAAAATGTAGATTTGAATTAAAAACTAACTGATTCTTCTCTATTTGAATTCATTTGAAAAATAAAAAACGTTACTTAGTTTTAGGCCTTTGTTAGCTTAAGTTAATAGGTTAAAATTAACTACGTCACTATCAACTGCCCTAGAGTTTCGTTTTCTAATTATGATAGTGAAACATCAGACGCAGTCACCAATGGAAAACCTAGAACTTCAACAGGTTTCTATATACGGAAGCCTACGAAACTACGTAAAATCAGCAATTTTTTTTATTTTTTTAGAGAAAACAATACATGGGCAAGATGAAATCCTCATTTCTCAAAATATAAGTGCAACTAAAAGATAAGGTTCTGCGCATGCATATTAAGAAACATGTTCCCAGAGAGGAATTAACATCGGACCTTCTGAGAGTAACTTTGACACACCACTTAAATTTAATCAAAATAAAACGTTTTGATTAAATTTATTCCTTATATATACAATCTCAAAACATTTGAGGGACTGACAGACACTGCTACGAGACCACAAATTTTGTCTGATATCATAAACACATTTTGGCTTAGGAGATTTTGAATTTGGAGACATGATAATGCTTTCAAGAAGAACATATAAATTTGTTTGATTTCTTGAGAAATATATTTGAAATATTTTTAACAATGTATAAATTTTGATTCTAAATGTGATTTGATTTAAACTGGTTTTAACTATAAATGTAACTGTAACTAAATCAATGTAACTGTCAATTAACTGTAACTCCTATAATGTAACTGTCAATAACTGTCACTAAATCAATGTAACTGTCAATGTAACTGCTATAATGTAACTGTCTATAACTGTCACTAAATCAATGTAACTGTCAATGTAACTGCTATAATGTAACTGTCTATAACTGTCACTAAATCAATGTAACTGTCAATGTAACTGCTATAATGTAACTGTCTATAACTGTCACTAAATCAAGGTAACTGTGTCAAAATACAACAAAAGTTCCTTTTTATCTCAGAGTAAGGAAGGGGTAGAGGGAACAATGCTATAGAAACGGGGTCTCAATAACTGGTTCATTATGCGACACCCCTATACTAAACCTTCCCAGCGGCAGTTTGGTGAAACAGTATCGATATCTCGATAAAAACTCGAAATTTATCTAATGTCAGCTGATAAGGATAAGTATAATGTGGTATTTTCTTACATTTAATATTTTAATAATAATAATTTCTTTATAAATACATATGTACTTTAGTGTTTGTTGTTATCCGATTATCTAAAGGCAGTTACTTTGTTAATAACATGTAATAGTTCCAGTTCCTATATAACCAAAAGCAATTTTATACAAAACAAAATCGTCTTCAAAAGAAATCACGTCAGATTTTTCTCTTAAATATTTGATATTTTGACATATTTTACATTTCGATAATAAAACAACCAAACAAAGCACGTGACGTGTAAAGGTTTAGTTGACAAGCGTCCGTGGGCACGTAAGGACAAGGAATAGACCAATAAGACAAGGACCAGTGACCACGTGATCGTGCTGTTGTCACTTTAGTTCAGGTTGAGCTCGCTTGAGAGGTTTAGTATAGGGGTGTCGCATAATGAACCACTTTTCAAATCGCATTGCTCCCTCTACCCCTTCCTTACTCTGAGCTTTTTATAGGGAAAAATTGACACTACTTGTGTCAAGTATTAAACAAGTTTTAAAAATACATTAATAATTTTGAAAAACAAATATTTCTAAATTATAAACATTTAAATTTTACCAAAAACCCAAAAAATCGCCCAAATGGCGACAAATGCTTCCATGACCTTCGGCAAGCAGGGAGCAAAAATACCTGAACAAGTTGCTTCAGTGGATTAATTTGTTTTAATTCGGTCTAATAAAACATTCGTCGAGAGGTTTAAAAGCACATTATTACGCAAGCAACGTTTTAACGTCAGCTTTAAAACAACAATTAGCACAGTGCGTGGATGCTTTTGTTTCTGTTGTGTCTCATTCTTGACATAAATTAAATCTTTCGGCACCAGATTAATGTTGTAGTTAGAAGTAGGAACGTGTCTTTTGCAGAAAGTTAAAACTAATGTTTGTAGTTAAATCTTAAATCCACATTGCGGCTGACTTATCATTAAGTCTGATACGTGACATTGCCAAACGAAAAAGGAATAAATTAAACTCATAGTTTACCTTTAAAGAGATGTCCTCAAAAGATTCTCTCTTTACTACTCTTTTATTTAATTTCTCTTGTCTCTATATCTGGTAAATATGGCCCACTTCCAAAAAACCTAAAAAGCTCAAACTTGCCCAGATTATCAATTTGCGTTGAAAATTCAACAATCAATCATTATAGTAATTAATTAATTAACTGTTATTTAATTAATTGTATTCTCCAAATATTGTACCCTCCTAAATTTTACCCACTTACTGACAACCTAGAAAGCTGAAACTTGATTACATTATGTAATCCCAATCAAAAAATGTTTCTCAAAAATTATCATAAAAGAGTTGTAGTTCAATAACCAAACAACGTCTTCACACAAAAAATAATAATTGAAACAATTGACCGGTTCCGGCTGTTCTAAAGCAGGCTTCTTCAGATAATCTAGAAGTTTCTGGACCGACTACGAAAGTACAAGTGAAGTTCACTTGTACTTTCGTAGTCGATCCAGTAACCCTCTAGATTATCTGAAGAAGGCTGCTTTAGAACAGCCGGAACCGGTCAATTGTTTCAATTACAATTTTTTGTTTAAAGACATTGTTCGGTTATTGAACTACACCTCTTTCATGATGAGTCGCTATCACACATTGGAGAAAAACACAGTCGAGGATCTCAAACATTATTTCGAATTCACTTGTTCTATTAACTACGAACCGGTGTCCAACGCTCTTGTTAGTTAACGTTGGTGAATTGAACAGTATGCTAATGATCTATCTGTGATCAAAACCGGTTTATACCAAACAATAGTTATTGTTCTTAAACAATAAATTAATCTTTGTTTTATTCATCATTAAAAAGTTTTCTAGAATCATAGGAGAAACGACTTATTTCACAAATTAATTATATATTTAAGACAATATTAAAAAAATATTATCAACGTCTTTAGCTAAAATATTTGGCTTAAGTAGTGAAAAAAAAGCTTATGTAAAAGTAAAAGTACAATTTAATTATTCCGGTACATAAACATCTTAATAACTCAATATTTTTCTCATTATGTTTTGTTTAATGCTTTTCTAATATAATTATTTTGTTACTTTAATATTGTTTGCAGCTCTGGAAAGATTCCAACAAAGCCAGTATAATACTTCTAAAATGTATTGAACTTGTTTGTTGTTAAACTAAAATTAAAATATATTTTATCTACGATTCAAACGAAACATAAACATTTTATCTCTGTTTTGATGCGTAGAAATTTATTCTTTTCGTAGTTGTATTCATTACGCATGCTCGTTTCATAATTCTTTTTTATTTCAATTAATCACACGATTAGCGTGTTTGCTTACATTTAACAAAAAATAATTTGCTGTTAAAATTTTAATTTAAATTAAATTATAATTAATATTAACACTGGGAGACAGACAAAGAAAAATAAACTCAAGCGCAGGGACTTGAACCACGGGCCTTTACATTTCCAGTGTATAGCGCTCTACCAACTGAGCTACGCAGGAGAATGACTTTCTCTGCCATAACCGATAACTAATCTCGAATCCAAGCTTTCAATATTTCTACAAGTTTAGCAAGTCACTATTTATGACATTAGAACTAGACCTAGAATTAACGCTTATAATTATAAAGTACTCAATTAGTACCTGTACGATGTACAATCAATTAGAAATTCAAGTTTTAAATTTTTGGTAGTATTCATACTACGGAAAGTTTAAATTTTAATTTAAATCAAATTATAATTATTATTAACACTGGGAGACAGACAGAGAAAGTAAGTTTCCGTAGTATGAATACTACCAAAAACTTAAAAATATAATTTCTAATTTGCTGTTTGTTTGATTAAAGTAACTGTTTTTATCAAGTTAGTGAAAAACAATGAGTGATTTAAGTGATTATGACGAAATTGAGGATTTTCTATATTTATTATTAAAATCCAACAATCGTAGATAATATATTTCCTTTTGCCTAAAGATACTTTAAATAAGTATTTATATAATGCAAACGTAAAATAAAGAAATCAGCGTCTACTTAACTATATCTAATAACATGAACAATGAGAGAAGTTTTACTTTTCAACCAGGCATTAATTTGAGAAAAATTCTTTGAACAAAGCAAGGAGTATTGACAAAGTTAATTTTTCATAATAATATGCAATATAACTATAAGTTTATTTAACAAAAAATAAGTTCACTTAAATTAACAAATAAAGTAATTATACTGAGGTTAAAAAATGATGACATATCTAGAATTTTATACCAATCTTTATAAAAACGTTTTAAGCAAAATACGATCATAAGAATATACCTAACGTAAAGTAATGTGTTTATTATTTGTCAGGCGATTTCCCCAGTTCACATATCCTTGAGCAAGACACATGACTGTCAAGAATACCTTCTATAGTCAACAAATACACGGCAAAGCTTTAAAATCTGGCTCAGAGCCCACCTTTCCAATCCTGAAAAGTATTATATTCCACAGAATTTCAACTGCAAACGAGAAGGGAGCATCCATTGCCGGTTTCAGATGCAGAAGGAGGATTTAAACTTGCCTCTGTTAGGAGGAAACAAAAGGGAAAGACCTCTTCAGCGAGGGGAATAGATCCCCCTGAAAATTTCCAACACCTCCACTTCCTCTTGAAACCGACATCAATTGATCCGTTGCTACTACATTCCGGCTAGGCGAAATTTCGTTTCATGCCTTGCCAAATCCCACTCGCGTCTTAACTCTTTTTCTCCGGATAAGAGCTTTCACCCTCAAAAAACTTAAGGGATAAAGAAGGAGAATACTCGCTACACCTTGAAAATACCTTCTCTTTTATTCATTCTTTAACCCAAGCATACCTTCACACTTCTTCCAAAGGTTTCTTTTTTGCATTTTCTTAACTCTCTTCAAGAGAACCCTTACATACAAAGCCGATTCTACGAAGTGCCTTTTCACCCCCCTTAACTTCCCTACCTTCTTTTAGCTAACACACTTAAGGCATCACACTAGCTTGGCTATTGAAAGTATAATTTAACTTAAACACATAAGTAGTGGAGTATCGTCATCAGGGCCGCCGACAGGGGGGGGCAAGGGGGGCAAATGCCCAGGGGCCCGGGCCTCTAGGGGGCCCGGGCCTCCGGGGGGCAGCTCTGGTTTTTTACAACCAAAAAAAGCAAGATGGATATTGTAATTAGTGGCATAACTATGGGCCCGAATCGCGGGTGGACCCCGGTACCAAGGGGCCCCCAAATCCAAATAAAACATGAAATTACTATATTTGTACCAATGTCGGTAGGGGCCCCTTTAGAGGATAATAAAATTTAACTTCTATACTATTTTAAGGGGACCCCATTCAGTTCTGAACGCAAATGTTTTTTTGTTTTTTTTCTCATCAATTTTTTTTGGCGTGGGGCCCCTATGCCCTAGCTAAGTTTGGGAGGCACAGGCTCGGGCCCCCTTGAGCCCCGGGCTTCCGGGGGCGGCTCTGGCTTTTTAACAACTAAAAAGACAAGATGGATATTGTGATTAGTAGCATTACTATAGGCCCAAATTGCGGGCGGGCCCCGGAGCCAAGGGTCCCCAAATCTAAAAAAAAACATGAAACTACTATCTTTATACCAATGTCGGTAGAGGCCCCTTGAGAGCATAATAAAATCTAACTTGGAATTATACTTCTATACTATTGTAAGGGGACCCCATTCAGTTCTGAACGCAAATGTTTTTTGTTTCTTTCTTAGATTTTTTTTTTTTTTTTGCGACGGCCCCTAATGTCCTAGCTAAGTTTGGGAGGCAAAGTTGATTCACGCAATGGAAATTAAACAGACACAAATACAAGCTTTACCAGCAGTAGATATGTATTTGAAATTCGTCCCCACCAAACATCTTTTTTTTAGGACAAACTTGTCCTCAGAAATTCTTAAAACTCATCTTTTTGCTCTTAAAGTTTAAAAAATTTTCCGGGGGAGGACCCCCGGACCCCCCGCCGTTATTTCTTCAAAGGGGCCCAGATGCTAAGTCAATCCCTAATTGAGAAGAACATAAAATTATTCCTAATGTGTCATGAGTATGGAAGTTTGAACTTTAGTGTTTCATTTAGTTATGTACTTAGATCTTTATCTTATTCAATATGGTCGATGTTGATTTATAGGAGAGAAACTGACAGACAAATCATATTGGCATACTGATATTAATATTTTTTCCTAGTAATGCAACTTTTGTAAAAAAAATAAAATAAAAAATGCGTTACTTAATTATTTTGATTTGTTTTCTCTTAATCTCACTATTTTAGCAAACAATTTATTTTGTTTTATTTTATATAATGTATTTTACAAAGTGTAAAAGAAGGTCTTTTAATGATACCCGCTACAAAACTTCTCAATTATTTTTTTTTAGCCCATCTTAGTTTAACATCAAAATTTGTCCCCACCAAACATATTTTCCTCTAAGGACAAAGTTGCCCTCAGAAATCTTTAAAACTTATATTTTGGTAATTAAATTTTTAAAAATTTTCCGGAGGAGGACCCCCGGACCCCCCCCCCCCCCCAACTTTATTTGTTTAAAGGGGCCCAGGTGCTAACTTGCCCAGGGGCCCGGAAATCCTCTCAGCGGCCCTGATCGTCATAATTAATTACAATTAGTTATATCAAATCAAAATTATTTTACACCTGTACGCTGTAAATATACCATTACATTTAAAATTAAATGCTCTTACAGTTAATGGCCTTAAATTTTCGAGATTAAATATAATAATTACTAAAGAAAATGCCTTTAAAGTTAATGGTCTTAAAATTGCTAAATGTTGTTAAATATAAGAATTATCAAACATAGGATTAAAATGTTTTTATTAAAAATAATTTAACATCGCAGGGAACTGAATCCCTATACTCCACCTTCAAATTTTTTCTCGGTCACTAAAATTCCCTGGCAGAACTTGAGCAGATTGTCGGTTCTACTATTTCGCAACCAATTCAGCAATTAGTCAGTACAGGGTACAGGGCAAAGTAACGGCCACTTTACTTATAAACTTAAAGTGATCATGTGCGTGCAAGTTTTCGATTCAGGTATTCAAACCATAGATGTCGGTACTTAGTGTTTTAAATTAAACTACGTTTTTGAATAAAAGTGTGCGGGTTTGACATCCACTTCGCATTTTATTTATATTTTGCAACTTGACTTGTTTGTTTTTATTTTGACATTATATGTTACGTGAATAAAAAAGACTCACTCTTAGTAGGCACCCAAACTGTTTAAATTATCCTTTTATTATTCGAAGCTAGTTTTTTAGAACCGAACATTTTATGGCGACCGTGAAGGGAAGAGCTGCCGTCCGAACTGTCTTCACGAAGATGTCCGATAAGTTTATTAGCTTATTTAAGAAGACAAGTGAAGAAGGAGGGGAAGCGGACGAGGAGCTCATATTAACACTTCGAAACGTGTTGGATAATGTTGAGAAGGTGTTCACGGAACTCTCCAGAATGGATGAAGAGATCATTAAAAATATGTCAGAAGCTGAAGGAACGTCGGAGCAGAGTTTGGTATCGGAGTTGGAAAGAGTTTATGAGTACCGAGAAAAGTGTATGGAATGTTCCCATAGGTTCAAACTTTTTATGGAGAAAAGGGAGAACAGAGGAAAGGAACTGAGTACAACCAAATCAAGTACGTCTTTACGTCCAACGTTACCACATTGCAGCATAAGACCTTTCAGCGGAAACCTGATCGAGTGGCTACCCTTCTGGAGTTCGTTCAAGCGGATTCATCTTGACAAGTCAATTACGAACGAAGACAAATTCGCATACTTAATGCAAGCCTTAGTACCGGAATCTAAAGCTTTTAGGGCCGTGGAGAAGTATCCGATGACGTCAGAGAATTACCAGAAGGCGGTAGCGGGCTTAGAGCAAAGGTTTGGACGAGAGGACCTCTTGACAGAAGTTTATACAAGAGAGATTTTGAAACTTGTTTTAAATCGTCAAGAAGATGTGACCCGACTCTACGACAGCCTAGAGACACAACTGGCATTCAAAAAAAAAACATTCACAAACACTGGCATTCCTGACCTTGACTGTTTGCACGTCGGAAACGAAAAATTAAACCGACGTCTGGTGTATCAGAAGAAAGTTAGTTTGGACCTGAGGCGGAGGTTTCGGAACGAATATTTGGCGATGCTACAATATAAACATCAAAAACCGATCTCTCAGCCAAAATTGGGAGAAGTTGTTTTTATTGAGACCGAGAGAAAACGACTTGAGTGGCCATTAGCTCGTATCGAAGAAATAATTATTGGGAAAGATGGATGTCCACGGGTGCTTCGGTTGAAGACGGAAAAGGGCGAAGTACTGAGACCTGTTCAGAAGGTGTACCCACTAGAGGTGTTATAAAGTATCATTTCTGGCGTGGGAGGATGTGCGGGTTTGACATCCACTTCGCATTTTATTTATATTTTGCAACTTGACTTGTTTGTTTTTATTTTGACATTATATGTTACGTGAATAAAAAAGACTCACTCTTAGTAGAGCACCCAAACTGTTTAAATTATCCTTTTATTATTCGAAGCTAGTTTTTTAGAACCGAACAAAAAGAGAACTTTGGGAAGCACCCCTCCCCACTACCTAACTTTATAGCTAACATTAATATCTCGAATTTGTCAAGGCAAATGTACAAAATTAATTAATATCAGTTCAGAAGTTCAGCCACCCTACGTCTGTATTCCCAGGCGAGGAGTGCCACTACACTAAACGTGAGTAGGACTGTAGACGAAAATCTAACATCAACTTTAAAAGCAAATTTTTAAACGTGGTAATGTATAAAATCTGAAAATTGAATTTCACGCGTTACAATACTTCCTCTCTATTTATACTAGATAATATATATTAAAGTGGAGTTCGGCCATTGCTGTGAACATTGGTCTGAACTTTAAAAATAGTTATATAGTGATACTATTAGTTATTGAAGCGAGCGTAAGCGAGCTTCTTACATTCAACGAAATATGCATCTTGTCTGTCTGTCTGTCTGTCTGTCTGTGTGTAACGTTTACGTGTCCGACGATAACTTGAGTAAAAGTTGACCGATTTCGTTGAAATTTGGTATACAACTTCCTTTTCCTAATACTCAGGCTAAGTTCGTTGGACAGCGTGATCCGTCCAAGAGTTCGCGCGCAATGCTCGCGTAAACGTGAGCATCAAATTTAAAATTGGAATTTCAGGACGGGAAAAAATTCTATCATCACCTATTCGATGAGACAAACATTTTTTTCAATTGACATTTTTTATTAAAACCAACAACGACACTGCTATGAATTAATAAAGATCGCTGAAACTATTAAAGCGGACCTAAACGTTTAAAATAGAGAAAACAACCTTTTTACCGATATCTTACGTTCTAACGTAACGATTTTAATAAAACTTCCTGTACATCGTCTAAAGTACAATTGAAACAAGTATGTAAAATTTCAACTTGATACAAGCAGTAGTATTTGAGTAATGAAGTAATACATTTATAATAATTGTTTAAAAGCAACTGAGGGTGGTTAAGATTCTTTAGGTTTGTTTAGGAAGTAAAGCTTTGTACCGAGTGCCCCCACTATAACCCTCACTACCCTCTTCCTCCTATCTTCAACTATGACATTATTCATCATGATTAACAAATTTCAATATTCAGTATTTTATTGCAATACGCTCGCTTCAATGATAGAGCCACGCGATGCCTAGTTTAATTAACGTTTACTGGAAGAATTTAATGTGCCATTAGAACGGGAGCATAGTTGAAGCGAGCGTAAGCGAGCTTCTTACATTCAACGAAATATGCATCTTGTCTGTCTGTCTGTCTGTCTGTCTGTAACGTTTACGTGTCCGACGATAACTTGAGTAAAAGTTGACCGATTTAGTTGAAATTTCGTATACATGTTCCTCTTACTAATACTCAGGCTAAGTTCGTTGGACAGCGTGATCCGTCCAAGAGTTCGCGCGCAACGCTCGCGTAAACGAGAGGTTCAAAAATTAAATAGGAATTTCAGGACGGGAAAAGATTCTATCATCATCTATTCGATGAGACGAACATTTTTTTCAAAAATTTTTTTTTAGTAAAACCAACAACGACACTGCTATGAATTAATAAAGATCGCTAAAACTATTAAAGCGGACCTAAACGTTTAAAATAGAGAAAACAGCCTTTTTACCGTTATCTTACGTTCTAACCCAACGATTTTAATAAAACTTCATGTACATCGTCTAAAGTACAATTGAAACAAGTATGTAAAATTTTAACTTGATACAAGCAGTAGTATTTGAGTAATGAAGTGATACATTTATAATAATTGTTTAAAAGCTACGAGGGGTGGTTAAGATTCTTAGAGTCGTGTGGTCTTTAGGTTAGTTTAGGAAGTTAAGCTTTGTACCGAGTACCCCCACTCTTCCCCGCGCTACTCTCTTCCACTTATCTTCAACTATGACATTCATCAATTCATCATGATCAACAAATTTCAATAGTCAGTATTTTATTGCAATACGCTCGCTTCAATGATAGAGCCACGCGATGCCTAGTTTAAAGTCAATATTTTATACACATATTCAGATGGACATCTACTACCCTGGCTAGTGTTATGATAAGAAATATTCCAGTAAATTATTTCTTAAAGTTCTCAGCTGGAAGTAAGTTAACACAATAAGAAAAATCCAAACACACCGAGAAATAAAAATATGTAATACAAAAACGAAAAGGTACACATTACACAGAATTTGAAAAAGCAGAAGTATAAAAATTAAAAATAAATTTTACAGAATAATTTAAAAAGAGTAACGAAAGAAAAATAAATAAAAGAAAAAGAATAGGAGCAAACCTATAACAAGATGGAAAACAAAGAAAATAAAAATCCTGAGTTTTTCATCAAAGAAACATTAAAAGAATATGAGATAAGCGTGAATAATTGACTGCAAGAGGGAGAATTGTAACAAAAAAATCTGATAAAAGTGAAGACGATAATGAAATTGGAAAAATGTTGAAAAAACTATTTATGACATTAATTGCGGTAATGAAGGTCTCTCCCTAACAACGAAAGAAAACGAGAAACATATGTCAACAAGAATTAGAGTCTCTGGAACACGAAAATAAGATACCAAGGCAAAAAGTGGGAAAATATAGAGAAATATAATGGAGAATACCACGAGTCTATTATAAATCAATTACAAAATGAGCAGAGAAAAAGCAATTTAATAATCAGAGTAATAAGAGCTAGGCAGATAAATAATTCGAGGATATTGTTAAAGAATTCATAATGGTAGTATTAGATATAGAAGAAAGTATAAACATAGAACCAATACAGCAGACAGGCAAACATGATAAAATATTAGCACTTCTTGTTGTCTTAAATAACGAAGAAAAATATAAAATATAAATATTCAAGCAGGGTTATAAACTAAAAAAAGTTTAATATTTCGACTGAACCTACATGTCTAGACGACATCGTCAGAAACTTCAAGCTGTAAACAAAGTTTTATTAAACCATAACAGAGATATATAACAACTAAAAAGATTAGAGGTATTTTGTATGTTGAAAGAAACAACTTACGTGGAGTGATAAATGAGGAATAATGTTCGGGAAAGAAGAAAGAGCAGATATTTTGAAGGTAATCATGGTTACGACGTATCTTAAATTACAATAGAACTACAAGATACTAACAATGAAGATTAAGAGCGCAAGTGGAGTTGATATCAACATAAAATAATAAAAATGGAAAGCCTCTCCACTAATTAAATGCTTATTTAACAGAACTAGCTTTCGGCCTCTCGGCCATCATCAGTGCCGGTAAAAGGTAAGGAAAAAACCCGACGTTGAGTCACAAGAGAGGAGTCACAGAGAGGGAGAGTCACACGGGGAGTCCGTTTTTTGTCTCTCTTGTGACTCAACGTCGGGTTTTTTCCTTACCTTTTACCGGCACTGATGATGGCCGAGAGGCCGAAAGCTAGTTCTGTTAAATAAACATTTAATTAGTGGAGAGGCTTTCCATTTTTATTATTCTATACTAACAATGCATTTATCCTAGCAACTCTAATAAATAAAAGAGAGCAAAGATTGAGAAAGGGAATTGGTGCATTTCATATACCTACAATTGACGCACCGTAATTGATAATGTGAGACTATTAGAACTTATGGAAGAACTTAAAAGAGTAAGTTGGAGTATTGTAGGACTACAATACTTGTAGGACTGCAACTGGAAACGGAACAAAGTTTTATCACAGGGAGTAAAGAAAACTGTAGAACAGTGTTGTGATGCACGAGTTAGTTTATGTTTAAGAAACTTGGCATGTAACAAAGAAAACTACAGATAAATTTAGAATAGCGATAAGGCAATTGGAAAGGAGTATGTTTGAAAATAGGTAGAAATAAAGGAAGATAAATCAATGGATCAGAAAACATATAGGAATAGAGGATAAAGGTAAATTTATTAGGAGAAGAAATGGAAATGGGCACATAATCAGAGCCAAAGATAAAGGATGGATAAAGAAACTTATGAAATGGACTCCTTGAGAATATATAAAAACAGGAAGAACTAAAATAAAATAGGACAATGATATGAGACTTTGTTGAGGTGGTGTAACATGGCCTAGAGTTGCTATGGGCAGGATGGAATGGAGAAGAATAATGGGAGGAGTATGCAGGGAAATGTGGTTACACCAAGAGTAGTAATAAGATAATATATTTATATTCAATATGTATTTAGATTACTATTAATTTAGAATTTAGAATTCAGAATTATGAATTAAGAATTAATTACCAATTATTGTAATATTGATAATTTAGTACTGTTTTAAAAATTGTTACTTTATTTGAGAAATTATTTGTAAATGTTTATAAGGACACCTATGATTATGTTAATTAAATATAGAGAATAAATTCATTTATTTATAAGTATATTTTATTTGTTAATGTTGTTAGTTGTTATTTATTTTGGATTGTGTTTGAAATGTTTATGATAGCACACTGATCATTGTTTACTATAATAATTGAAAATATAAACTATGCTTGCCAACGTTTCGCCACATTGACCGAATTAAATGCAGAAGTGCAATGCACATTATGTAAAACTATTGTAATTATTACTAATTCGCATTTATTAAATAGTACTTATTTATTGAAGCGAGCGTAGCGAGCTTCCTACATTCAACAAAATATGCTCCGTGTCTGTGTGTCTGAAACGTATAACGATAACTTGAGTAAAAGTTGACCGATTTTGATGAAATTAGGTACACATGTTCATTTTACCAATGCTCAGGACGAGTTGGTTGGACAAGGTTGTCTGCCCAAGCGTTCGTGCGCAACGCTCGCGTAAACGTGCACTTCAAAGTTAAAATTGGAATTTCAGGACAGGAAAAAATTTTAACTTTATCTATTCGATGAGACGAACACTTTGTTCAAATAAATTTTTTTAGTAAAACCAACAGCGATACCGCTATAAATTAATAAAGATCGTTAGAACTATTAAAGCGGACCTAAACGTTTAAAGATGTGTGGTTAGAGGAATAGTAAGGATGCAGGATTGTTCCCTTGCTACTAGCAGCTGTATACTATCATACCATATATCTATCAACTCATCATGATTCATGATTATCTATTTTTTCAATATTCAATACATATTTATTTCCATACGCTCACTTCAATGATAGAGCCACGCGATGCCTAGTTTATTTATATATAAAAGTAAAAAAATAAAATAAAACAGGATTTTAAAAGACCAACAAAGAAATCGCTAGGATGTTTTATATCCAAAGAAAATCTGTAAAATCACGTAAAGCGATTTTTTTTCTCTTCGGCTTAGAGAATATTTTTATTCTTGAAATGTTCGTGATTATTTCGTTAAAACATTTTTCTATATTTTATTATTATTATTATTATTATTTATATATATATTTTTTTTTAAGTAAATCCTTATTTTCTGTAAATTTTTTGTACTCAGTACAGATAGATAAGTTCAAATACTTGAGTAAATCATGTAAAGCGACTAGAGAAAAATGTCTGAAGCACACAATGGCTACAATCAATGTTGAATAAGTAACAAAATCACAGGATGTTTAAAGAATAAATTTTCAACAGAATCAACTGAGATAATTTGGAATACATTTCTAAATCAATAAATTGAAATTGAGGAGGAGTTTTCAATAAATTGAAATTAAGGAGAAGTTTTCAATAAATTGAAATTGAGGAGGAGTTTTCAATAAATTGAAATTGAGGAGGAGTTTTCAATAAATTGAAATTGAGGAGGAGTATTCAATAAATTGAAACGGAGGTAGAAAGAAATAGCTTTATATTTTCTTTACATGTATAGCAGTTTTTATTTACGTATTACGACTTTATATAGCAAGCTAATATAAATATTACACTCACACATATACCTGTAATGTATACATAGTTACAAACACAAAATCATATTGCTTGCAAATCTTCCGAAGGAAATGGAAGCTATGTTTTTGAAAAACTAAAATATTCTATGTCACCCATTTCAAAAATTCCAAAACAGAAATCCGTTTAAGGCATCAGGGAACATTTTTGGTTCCGTGTCAGTCTGTCGGTTTACAGACACTCCGGTTTACCTGTAAAGAATTTTAAGAATATACACAAACACACATTTATATTTATATTAAATATTAAATTATATATTAACTGTTTATGCGTTTGTCAATAATTATAAATAAATACAAGCAGTTAAAATAAAATATATCTATTATTTGAATAAAAATATAGGTACGTACTTAGATTATTATTTATTTTTGTAATTTAAAATATCAACACTTAAAATGTTTATTAAACATATATTAAAAATAGAGGAAAATGCTTTTCATTTCATTCAAAATAAAATGAAAAACCCGAAAATAAAACTCGTCCTGAAAAGATTTTTAAAAAAGGGAAAGATACATATTAAAAATGTAGGCCTCCATCCTCCCTTTTAATTTTAATTAAACAACGGGAATGATTCAAGCTCGATGAGAATACTTTTTATACAAAACAGTAGGACATTGTGAAAAATTAAAATTAAACAATTTTTTTTTCAGGACCCAAAATTAAAGATTTTAAATCAAGTTGATTCAGGAAGGACATTTTACCAAGTCTGTTGACTAATTTATAATAAAATCTGGAGAAACGACAGTGTTCCGATAATAATTAATTTTAATTCAAAGTGTGTCCACGATCTAAAGGAAATTAATGGTTTAGAATTGGAAATCAGGAAATTAATGTTTGTTAATAAAGTAAATGAATAGTATTTAATCGATGGACCAGATGATCAGGTAAAAGAACTATAATTTTGTCAAAATTAAACTGTGTTCTATAAACCCCTCAGTTGATATTTTGATATATTTTAGGTATTGTAGGTATAGTTTTAATACTGATTTGTTTAAGATTTTAATAGATCTAGGTGTTTTAAGGGTCTTGGAAAATGTATATGTATTTTGTCTCTGCTGATTGTTTGTAGCCTAGTAACGTTTATAATTCAACTATTGCAGTCTATTTTTAATAAACAAAATCGGATACAGGGTACCTTGGAACGTTTCCTCACTTTAGAGGCCACTAAAGTGCCTCTCCTGGGGCTTCGCAGCAGGAGGAAGCAGCATTGGACGTGATCAGTACTTGGATGGGTGACCGTTCTGAACAAACTGATTTATTATCATTCTTCCATTCTTCAAAAAAAACCTTTTTTAATACCTATATTTTATTTAATTATTTGAAGTTTGGCGGTATTTTGACAGATGTAAACAAACTTTGACGTCATCAAAATTATCGCACTAATAAATAATTATATTTGCTTATAACTTTTAAACTAATTAATGGAATTTCATCGGTTTTTTTATATTTGTTCCTTAATTTTTTCCGGTTCCAACGATATGCTATGTGTCAAAAACCTATATGTAATTTCAGTATTATTAACCGTCAAAGTTTAAAAAATCAAAAATTGATAACTTTAAAATGGCGGCCAATATCAAAATGAAATTTGGTGGGCTTGTTTGTCATCATACTGAGAGGTATATTCGTGCCAAATTTCAACTCGATCAGGACCATTGTAGATTTATTACAATTTTTTTAAATTTTTGCTGACTCAACAAACTGGGTTCAAGATGGCGGAAAAATTTGATATTCCGGGCGGCACCACTACAGGTAAGGACTGACTTTTCTGCCAAGTTTTAACTCTCTAGGTTAAATTCCTTGGGCGCTACGTTGATAACACACACATACATTCAGACGTCATGCTGAAAACCACTCAGGAGGTCTTAAAAACACCCAAAACGGATAATTCCGTTGAAATCTCGGAAAAAAATTGTTTCGTGAAAACAGTACTTTTCCTACTATAGGTATAGTGAGGAGAAGTAAAAATAAATCAAATTATAACTATCATTAACTACGGGAGACATACAGTGAAAAATAGACCCCAGCACCGGGACTTAAACCATGAACTTGAACCAATTATAAGCGTTAATTTTCGGTGTAGTTCTATTGCCGTGAATATTGGCTTGCTAGACTTGTAGAAAAGATTGAAAGCTTGGATTCGGAACTTGGTATCGGTAACGACAGAGAAAATCATTCTCTAGAATAGCTCATTTGGTAAGAGCGCCTAATGGATATATAGGAGGCCCGTGGTTCAAGTCCCGGTGCTGGGGTCTATTTTTCTCTGTATGTCTCCCGTAGTTAATGATAATTATAATTTTATTTAAATTAAAATTTAATCTTTCCGTAGTAAGAATACTACCTAAAACTTAAAAATTTGAATAAAAAAAATAGTAAAAAGTTAAAACTAATGAGCTTAAAAATACGGAAAACGATGTATATAGTTGAGAAAATGTATCAATAAAACATAATAAAATAACATAAATAATAAAATAACATAAAATAAAAAAAAATAATAAAAATAATAAAATAACATAAATAAAATACGTCAAAACATTGACAACGAGCTATCACTACAAGCTTTACAATGAAATATCGTAAAAATATTTAGTAAGGTCATAATTCGTAGAGAAATAAAGAAAACAATTTTAGCATTCAATTTGAAAGGGTTGTCCTCCAAAACTATCGGGAAAAAATCAATTATTTATTACCTAATTATAATATAAGAAAAGCAAATTTTGCCTATTTTAATACAAATTTTGTAAAGCAATAACACTAACATTTAGCCAAAACTAGTTTCTGAGGCAATGTTACGCAGTAAAATATAGGACAATTATAACAACAATGCCAATACGAAAGATATAGGAGCATCTATGAAGTTCATCTTAAAGAAAAAACATAAATCTCTACGTAAATTGAAACTGATTCATTATACAAAGCACTTTCAGCTCTCATAAGGCCATCATCAGTGACGATTGAGGAAGAAATGAAATGTATATCAATAAAAAAAGAAGATCAGAGAGACATGAGTCTTATTTCGATCATGGATGAGACTCACCTCTCCCTAATCATTTTTTTTTATTAATGTAACTAACTCATTTCTTTCTCAATCGGCACTGATGATGGCCTTATGAAGGCTGAAAGCTGCTTTGTTTAATAAACCAGTTTGAATTTACGTGGAGAGACAATTTAAGTAATTATAAACTTTTAGTTATTAACCCCCCCCCCCCCTCCTATTTTCTCCGAGATCAATTAGTAGAATGTTTAACTTACTAATACCAATTTGAAGTAAGCTAAACTTCTATTAGAAAAGGACAAGACAATGAATAAAAGAATTGCTAAAACAAACTACATTGAAAAAAACTAATTGTTTACTTATCGTATATATACTATTTTAGCTTGAATTGAATTTAAGTAAATACATATGTTAACGTTAGCTTATACATATTATATAAGTTAATGTATAAAGAAAAAAAAATGTTTATATGGAATTTTATCTATGAATAGATCCCTTTTTTTCTATTGTTGAATGTTGAATGCCAAAAAAGTAGAGGAACCAACCAAAAAAAAAAAAAAAAAAAGAAAAAATGATAAAACGCCAATAAATCCTACGCAAGCGAAAAAATTGAATGTGTGGAGGCCAACCCCTCGTTTTCAACTGATTGGTGATTGTCAATGAATATTTTAACACCAGTGCACCTCTCTCGTACGTTAATAAAAAAAAAACCTTATTCATAAACCCTCACCTTTTAAATGAAAAATAGAAAAACCCCACGTCAACGTAAATACGTACACATTTTGGAAACCAGCAACTTTTTAAGCATAAAAAATAGACCAGAGGTAACTCCGACAAACTATCCTATAAATGTCAGAATTCGGACGGGGTCGTCAGCTTAAAGAATTCAAATATACTTTCTCGCGTAAAATAATACTTTTTTCTTTTTATCAATACATCTGCCGGCCTTTGTATTTCTTTCGGCCACCATCAGTGCCAATTATGAAAGAACTAGACTAACTGGGAGACTGTTGGTATCCGAAATCATTTAGACAACTATTTGTTTTTATTAATTTATTGATGAGATCTTAATTATTAATTAATAATAACCGATTAATAATAAGATTTACTCACTACCAGCTGGCAAATAAAGCTCTTAAAGAACGTTTCAACGATATTCAGCACAAAAGGTATATATATTACATTACTACGACCTTTGTACGTATCATGTCCTTGCCCACCAAAATTTAAATTTTAAAATCCCATGTAGACAGTGATCTTTCTCTTGGTTTGAAGATCGAAATAAAACTAGATTTTTATAAAAGACAAAACTAAATAATGATTCATACTTAATCAATTATAGCCGGAGAAACGTCTCTCCAGCAATGGATTGTCTTCTTTTATTTACACCTTATTATCCATCCACCCTAGCAACTATTAAAATTTAAAAGGTGTGTTCAACTTACTTTACAAATTATTAAGAGAAACAACATAAGGAATAATATAAATAGTCTCTCGACATAAATTTACGTGGAGAGATAATTTATGTTATTCCTTTAACTAATTTTATATTATTAGACATGAAAAGTCTACATAATACCGTCTTTAATAAAACAAATCGATGCAAATATGAAATTAAATCCTTAGAGTACAGTAATATACAATTATATATTTATAGGTCACATAAATAATAGATAAATATAGGTCAGATATGAATAGCTCGGGTATAATTGGAGTCATGATTCAGCGGTTAATCTCAAGAACTCCATATTTCAGTTAGCTAGAATAAACTATACATAATATATTATTACTACACAATATTTGGAGTTAATTTAATCCCTAAATAATTGATTTTAACTTATATACAATTGAGAAATAAAAAAATAAAAAAACACTTTAAACTTATTATAGTATTTAACTTCATATATATATTTTTGTTTTAACTATTTATCTACCAATTTTTTCAATTTTTTAAAACAAAAAATGCTGAGAAATGGTAGTGAAAGATTTAAAACAAATGTTAGGTTGGAGATTTGATATTACACGTGTTGTAATTAAGCCATAAATCTCAACGAGCATTGCCTTACCCAAGAGCTGGCCAGAGTTGGGGTGGGGGAAAGGGTGGCTCCTTCTAGGTCCGTGGAGGCGCAACTCTAGGCAACCCAACCCCTCCCACAACTCTTTCCCTTATTAAAACTGCGTAACTGATTTATTCACACCCATTTTTCCTGTTTTTTTGTTTTTTTCTTTTGCTCCCCCCTCCCATCACGTTTCAACGCTGATTTTTAAAATATGGTTTTTAATGTTAGCTAGACGGGAGAAAAAGGGTGGAATATAAAAAAGGGGAAAAATCTACAGCACTTATTTTTAATTCAAATTCAGATGAAAGATTCCACTTATTCAATTTTACTTCTGATAGCATTTTTGTCTCTCTTCTTTTTATTGAACTAAAACTAAGTGATTAAAATAAAGTTGTTTTTTCAAACTAAAATATGACGTTAAATCGGATAAAAGTTGTTTTTTTAATTTAAAGTTTGCAGCAAGAATAAAAGGTTATGCAATCTATTGATTAATTCTTCATTTTATGTGTTTAATGTATTATTATACACAAAATATTGCATATTAGTTAACATAAATTAAAAACTGATTACTTATAGGACAAAAAATATCCTTCAAGGATAGTTTTAAGGAGAAACTGGTCTTTGAGGTAGTGAAGTAGTCTAGGGTACTGCCGTGCTTTACATACGGATGCAAAATATAACTGATATGGAGATATCTCTTGGGTACTGCTGTGCTTTACATATTGATGCACATATAGTCTGAATGAGAAGATCCTCCACCACTTGGAAGTCATGCAGAAAGGCATAGAGAGGAATATGCTCAAGAAAAGACGAAAGGATAGAGTGTGTAGTGCAACATACGAATACGTAGGCTACCAGAAGTCGAGGCCTAAGAGAGACAGTATACTTTCAGTTAAGTGGCAGTAGGAAGGTCAGGGTGAAAGAAAAAAGATAAATTTTAAGAACCAAGAACTACTGATGATACTCAAGTGACAAGCGAAGTGGGAAACCAACCTCCAGTCTAGGTGGAGAAAAGTTTTTTTGACAAAATGGCGCGCAAATTAAACGTTAACCACAAGTATTATACATTTTTGTAATCTACTCTTCAATACCTTTCATTTGATACCCAACTCAAAATTTTAAAAAAATATTTTTTCTCGAGTGACGTGAATTATCCGCCATCTTGGATTTCCAGTAAATCAGATCAAACTGCTAATCTTATTTTTTCTATGGCCCAGCAGACCACACATTTTGCATATTTTTCTATATTTTTAGTAACAGCGGAAATACGATTTTAGGGGGGGGGGGGGGCACGCAAAATTTCCATGTTTTTTGACAAAATGGCGCCGAAAATTAAACACTTTCCCTAAGTAGTATATATATTTGTAATTTACTCTTCAATACCTTTCATTTGATACCCCACTCAAAATTTTAAAAAAATATTTTTTTCGCGCGACGTGATTTATCCGCCATTTTGAATTTGAAGAGCTGATAATTTTGAGTTCGCTATATTTTTCCTGTGTGCGCGTCAAAACGATCTTTTTTACTGGAAAGTTTCACGTTTTTATCTCTTTTGGTTTAATAGTTATTGGAACCGTACAGAGTGACAGACAGACACAGGAACGAAGAACGAGGGTTTCTTTTTTTTTGGTTTTACCAACGAAACCCTAAAAAACGTAAATAAAATTTATAAAGACTAATATTTCCAATAGATTTGGTCAGTATCGACATCCGGAAGCAATAAGAACTATCTTAAAGGAAAGATGAAAGAAGGAGAATGGCAATATGAACGGAACTCCTTCCAATTCAAGGGGTAACTTCATTTGAATTCTATTGTTAAAGAATCATTTTAAAAAATGAAAAACTTTTTTCGAAAGAAAAGACTTGTCAATTTAATAATTAACATCAGGAACAGCTATTTCCATTTTATTCCTCACTATTCTTACTTAATATCTTATTAACATTGTATTTAATTCTTACATACGTATGTTTGTTTCTTTTAACATAAAAATATCAAATAGTTTATAAAACAATCCAAGGAAATACTATCATTCAACATTGAAAGAATTACTTATAATTACCCACAATGGCTTTACTATATTTAATAATTATATTGTATATTTACTCAAAGACAAATACTTATTTTAAAATAACAATCCATGGTGATCATGACAAGGCCCTTGTCAATCGTAATTTTTAAAACTGAGTTCTAAAAGAATGCAGCTGTTTTCCGACTGAATTAAAACTGGCATGAAAGCTAACACAATTATATGAACTGAACTGACTCTGAAACTGAAATAGATATTAAAATTTACACTAAAATAATAATGCATATTTTACGATTTTAGTAGTATTCATACTACGGAAAGATTAAATTTTAATTTAAATCAAATTATAATTATTATTAACTACGGGAAACAGACAGAGAAAAATACACTCCAGCGCCGGGATTTGAACCAGATTAACGTCAGAGAAACTCATTCTCCTGCGTAGCTTAGTTGGTAGAGCGCTATACTGGAAATATAGAGGCCCGTGGTTCCAATCCCGGCGCTGGAATGTATTTTTCTCTGTCTGTTTCCCGTAGTTAATAATAATTATAATTTGATTTAAATTAAAATTAAGTGTGTGCTAATCAGCACACAGCGAACCGTAGTCCGTAGGCAACACTGTATTGTTTAAGAAGTACCTTTTGATGGTGGTTTTTAAAATGCTAAAAAGCCTACTTTGAACTATCCTATGGGTCTCTATATTCTCAAAAAAAACAAAAAAAAATTCTGATAAAGTATTTTTTGCCACTGAACCGAACTATAAACACACAAATACATCGAAAAGAGCATAATTATAAAAAGAAAACTTTTTTTTTATAGTTTTTTTCGAAATTTCCAAGAAGTGGTATCTTTACTTTTGGTCGAAGAATGTTCAGGATTTTTTTGCAATTTACATAAGCGAGATAGAGGGGGAGGAGGACACGTTTCACATCCACTTCAAACTCGCCTATTCTCGCCCTATCAAAGTTTATAACCCAAATTATATATTTTTGTAATCAGCTCGACGTACCCTTTCACATAATACCCCTCACGGTCTCCAAAAAAAAGTATTTTTAAAATGAGTGGGTAGGAACTATACACTTATACGACAAATTTCAAAGTGATCGGCCGAAAGGTGTAGCCGTGAGAGCAGGCGACAGACGGACGGACGAACAGACAGACACACGTAGGAAAATATGAGGGTCCTTGGTTTTGCCTACCGACCTTAAAAATGCCTTATTGATTCTAAAAATGGATACTACTAATGGAGAGAAACGAATTGTTTCAATATGATGCCATCAGCTACTACAAACGAATTTATCAATAATTTATTTACATCAAGCCGAATTATGCATAGTAATTGACTGAATAATGAATAAAAACTTGATTTTTCATTTTAAAGGTAATGCTTTATATATCTCTGATCCTTTGTGTTTGCCTCTTGTTTATGATTTAAAATTTAATCAAGGAAAATTGAGTCTAAAATCCAGGCCACTGGTTAAAATAATCAAACCTTAATTTAAAATGGGTCAATTAGTTTATTTTAATAACTAAAAGCAATTAATAGGAAGCACCCTGAGTTTTACATGCTGATGCACCTGGATGATTATACAATATTGTATTATTCCTTAAACTTAACAAATAGTAGGTAAATAAATTGGTATGAAATAATTTTCATCTCTTTAGCTGCTCGTTTTTAAGCACAGGTTTACGTCCGATAAATATGGCGCCCCGTTTTCTATTTCCTACGTCTTACAGTCACCTTACCTATTCCATTTCCTTTCCCCCAAACCTTAACACTTTTACATGCCTGTTACAAACCTCTTATCTTTGGTTTTTCTTCCGTTTATTTCTAAACCTAATTTGATTCTCCCCTAAATGGATCGTTTTCCCTGCCCTGATATCTATGGGTGAGGAGGAAAATATTTTCAGCTGTCAAAATCTTCGTATTATTATCAGTAAGCGACTATTCCTTGGCTTCCATTGTGGCCTGCCTTAAAAGAAAGGTAATGATGACTAGGAACAGAATCGTGAGTAAAATACACCCTCTTCTTATACCTGCATCCGCCTCAAAAGGGTGTGGTAGTTTCCCAGTAAATTCTATTCTAAAAGGGAACGCGATCATACAGGGCGTTGAAAACATTTATAAACACCCCTAGTAGTCATCTTCGATTTCTAATAAGAAATAAGTAAACATGTCCACGAAAAATAATAATTTTTTAGTCATCAATGCATCTTCTGGTCTTTCTCAGGTCAACTATAATAATTTGTTTCGGTATTAGTTTTAGAACTTAAGAGATTAACTTCTACCTTAAAGTTCGCAAAATGGATGTAAAAAGAAAAAGCAGAGTTGCGGGGGCATAAAGATTTAACGGCCTTGTTTTGGCTTATAGTTGGCCATGAAGTTACTTTAACTTTTATATAATATGTACCAAGCATGGTGGTTAAAGAGCACTTTTCTTCACTTAAATATGTATTTACTTTAAACATTTGGGTGTTTTGTGCAGCAATTAACTGTTAATAGCACAGACGACCAAATAGATGTTGTATAATATGAAGGTGCAATCTCTGTTTAAAGGACATTTTGATATTACCTTTACTTCAAAGTAAATTCGAAGGAAATATTCATAAAGGACGGATATTTAACTGGGAGTTGAATCAAAATCAGTATGAAGATTGGGTGGAAATAATTAATGTGAAGTCTGGAGAAGTTGACTATTAGATCGGAGGGAGGAGTGTGTAATGCGATGCCATCCAGTTGGAGCTTGTTTGAGCGAGTTATGCCCTCAACAATATTAGTCTGGCGTAGTTTAGTTTGCCATCATCCCAAGCCCCCATCCCCCGTCATTGTTGCCTGGGCAAGTTTCAAACCGAAACCAGTTGCGAAGTTCAAAACTCCATCCAATAGGGATAGTCTGCGAGACAGGTTCACTAAAATTGATACTGCTTGGCCATTCCCTCTAAACAGAGCTATGCTTTCTCGGTCTTGATTTAGAAACTGCTAGACAGCCTTGACAAGGCCTATTTTGTATTTATTTGCATCTGATTTTCCTCTTCGCTTATAATTATAATTTAATATTGTCAAATACAAAGTTCGAGTATGCTATTATATTATTTGTTACTAATATATATATATTTTTTCTGCAGTTCTTAATAGGTTTGTTTCAACCATCCTAGTTGCACCGTCTTTTGTATGGCCCCGCGGATAGTTCGGGAATCGTTTAGGACTGGTTTTACGCATGCGCTCACATTGTACTGCAATCAAATCATGCCAGGTTGGAACAGTTTTAGGATTAGAATATGCACCGTATTAAAAACGTTCAAGGAAACCTAACAGTTAGGGTACCTTCTTGTTTATATGTATGAAGATTAAAATAACTGCGCATGTCATACAAACCAGTACTTGGTATTGCCAGAGGATTGTTTGGACTATACAACAAGAACCACGAACAGTGAACGGTTCGCAAACAATCCCAGCGCGGGTTGGAACAGTTTGAAGGACGGTACGAAACATGCCACAAGAGTTGGGTTGATACATCTTTTATCCATTGCGCATGCCCATGACGGTACATTGCTTGATTGGAATAAATCTAATATCATTATTCTTCAATACTTTTTATGTTCACTATTCGTTAGGAGAAATACTAGTGGGAAATTCGATATTACGATTTTATCTTTACATTTTAGTCTCCTAATTAAACAAATTACAATAAAACTTACAAACTGACATAAGCCATTATACTTTTACACACATGAATTACAATGTGTACCACTTTCATAGCCTATGGTTATACAGACTCACGGTTATATAGATTGTTTTAATTTTATCCCAAACTAGCATTTAAATTTCGTAACTGTAAACGTATACAGCGAAATTTCTGTTATCCATCTATTCGTTTAGCCGTCACAGTCCCGATCCTGGATGTGACGGTTAATCAAAGTTTTACTGTAAATTAATAACTTTATTAAGCAGGGAATCCGACCGTCAGTAACTGCAGGTTCGATTTCAAACTCGGATAGGGGGTTTGCTGTTACTACCTATAATACACAATAGAAGTAGTGTCAGTCAGTTGTGAAAACTATATAACGCGTCTGAGGCAGTCGATACGCAAACCCTTTTCTCTCTCATCACTAGGAGCAGTAATAAAAAGCTATTTAGTAGAACCTATATGATTCTGTTGTACCACGGAGAATATTAGTATTATTTGTCTACTTTATCAGCCGATTTTTTTATAAAAAAATATTTTAAATAATTATTTTATAAATTATTTATTAATATCACATTTTAAATGTGAAATTTAAAAAATTATTTAGTTTTTAAAAGATGTTTCCCAGAATTTCAGGATTAGCAATGACCGGTCAAAACATTATTTTTTTTCTTTGTAATATATTATGTATATATATATTTTTAATAATTGAAAATGAAACGGAATCTTTGTATACCACGACTTGGCAAGAAGCAAAAGTAAAAGAAAAAGGCGTCTATTCACAAAATGTTTTTTTGAAAAATAAAAGAAAAAAAAAATCTACCCCCGCTTTTCCAAGAATGTAAATTTGAATAGAAACTGTTATCAGGTCCTACTTCTTTTTTCTGCATTTTGAGCGAAAAAAAGGAATAGGAGAAAAAAATACAAGAATGGATTCTTTTAAAAAGCTTTAGGTGTTTTTTTCGAATGTTTAAAGGTAGAATGAAGAAGATATGAAAAATAGAAAATACAAAAAAACAAAAAACCATATACAATACTTTTAATACAAATATAAAAGAATAGAAGTGTGATTAGTCAAGGGGAACAAAGTTGGAAGTTCTTGTGATCTTTTCATACTACATATTCACTTGTTACCTTCTTACAAGACTATTCAAAGAATACAATCATATTTTCTGTAGATTTAGAGCTCCTGAATACTTCAATTGGAGTAAAGTTTTACTAAAACTTCAAAGTATCAAACAATTTGATGCTAGATCGTACATCAATATGCAGCCCAATATCCAATTGTACATTTTTTTACATTCCGCTTCTGTCAGATATTATGTGCACTCAATCATTAACATCTTCACGGTATTGTGTAATAATCAGAACACTTTTAATTTTACAATCGATTCTTTATACTTTTAAGGTCACTCACAATGAAAGCTTTCCCTAACAGCGTGGAGCGGCGAAACGCTCGTGAGCAATGCTGCAATTCCAAGCGGTGAAACAGCTGCTAGTGGCCACACGCCGCGCGATTGGAAACGCCGTTGGTGAACGAGGCCCATAGGTTTGTACAACGAAGTTACTTTTAAGGCAGATAAGTACATATTTATTTACACTCTATTGATAATCTAGAAAAATATTCCATACCATTTGTTGAATAAGTATTTTTTGTAAGTCTAGGAAATATTATGTTAATGTTATAATCATCAGCATAAAAAAAATCATTGTGCTTTAATAATGCTAATAAATTTAATAGTTCTCTTAAATATCACGTTTAGTTGATCAAATGTTATTATTGATCAATTAAATATAAATCAGAGAAAAAATTATTATGACAATTCTACACTTAAGGGCGAAAGACTGACTTTTCGACAGCAAAGCTAATGGTATTCGTGGACCGTCTATGGAATTCGGTGGCCTGAAGTAACGCCTTAAAAGGAACTTTCGAGGATTACTCTGGTCAGGGGAAAAATTACTTGTATAATCCCAAATAGATATTGGAGACAGGAGGCACAGCAAGAGAATAACGATACCAACAGAGACTCCTTGGAATCTACAGGGGAAGTTCAAAAAGAGTTCTTCTCCAATCTTTCGAAGGATTATTTTAGACAAGCTTGAAGGATAGGATAAGAACCTGGAACAGATCAAAACTACGGCTGCAGAGGGCGAAGGAAATGCATAGTTGACGCCCTATTTAGCTGTAATTAAAAGGAAGGGAAAGAATTTAATTAAAACAAACTTTTTTATTATTAATAGGTATGATGGACCAATTATTCTTCAGTGTAGCTAACAAGAGCACTATACTGGAAATATAAAGGCTCGTGGATCGAGTCCCGGCGCTGGATCTCTTTTCTCTGTCTAACTCCCGTTGTTAATAATAATTATAATTTGATTTAAAATAAATGATCACTATAATCTCAATTTATTTATTTGAACAAAATAATCTATATTCAAATTAACACAAAATTGATCAGTGAGAGCATTCAATTATTTTTACTACTGATAATAATTATTGTATCATACTTATTAATAACTCAACTAGAAAGGTATCGATTCTCTTTTAATTAAATTGCCTTTAAAAAAAAAAAAAAAAAAAAAAAAAAAAAATCACAGTAAAAATAACAAAAAACCCTAATTCACCTTTTTACAACCTACCATAATATATTTTTATACCTGGTAAAAAATCTAATGAGCAAACGAAAAACAAAAATAAACGTACAAAAAGAGAAGAATGAGAGAACATGGAAACTGATTTGATGATGAGGTTTTCGTGAGATAGAATGGTGTTATGGCGTGTTCTGTTGTTAAAGTTTGTTTTTCTTTGGTTCAAATTAATTTCCTGAAACCTCACAGGGCGTCCCTCGTAGAGAGTTGAGCCGGCAAAAACACCACGAGGCCCCGTCATTATATTGTGAGAACACATTTTTTATTTTGAAATAGTGTTACTGGGAGAAAGTTTTGGGAAATTTTACAAGTCCTCTTTTTTGTTTCCTGATTTTTGATTTAATTTGAACCAACTAGTGAATTGTTTTGTAATATTCACTGTATTGAACATGGCTCAGTCCTATAAAATAGTTTCATTTTTCCCAGATAGATGAAGAACTTTTACAATGGATTTTGGAAATTTATCACACTACACGACTTAATCTCATCTGCAAAAAAAGCAATTTCAAATACACACTTAGTTAAAACTATCAATGTGATTGTTTTCTATTCTTTTGAATTTTTGGTTTAACTCAGTTAGACGTTTTTCCTCTAGCTTGTGACAAGGAGGAAATTGAATCTGTTACATTTTATTGTGTTGGACGTCGCCTCCAAACTTTATATCCTCTATAATAATGCCAGAAATAAAAAACACATCCTATCTAAAAAGAAGACAAAAAACTTACGAGTCTTCGGTCGACCGCTAGTAAAATGGATAAGGAGAGACCGGCTAAGAAGAAAATGCGGGGTAAACCACTAAAATAAGGGTGGATAAGGGTTTGAAGTGTTTATAGCTGAGGTCAGGAGATGGGGTGTAGAATAGCATCTTCAAATCGGGTAACAAGTCCCAACTTGGTTAGAAGGTCTTGTGTTAAAAATAAGCCAAACCAAATAATAAAACATAGACAACTCTTAAATATTACCATGTTCGGCCAAATCCAAACTATGACCCTGCACCATGACAATCCTAAATCTAGATTGGTTCATGCTAACATTCCATTTATTATTTACATAACAATAAAAATGTAAAGTTTGTTTTTTGAAATAAAGTTAAAATTGTTTAAAGATAAATCCTTATATTGTATAATTATTTATTATTATTGTTTAAATATAAAGCCTTATATTGTTTAATTATTTGTTATTGTTTAAAGATAAAGCTTATTGTTCAGTTTCAGAATATTTATCTGATAAGCATAAAAGTTGAGTTTTATTGTTTTTATTTTATTTTATTTATTTGTTTGATGGTATTACTATTGTTGCGTTAAAATTGTTAGTTTTAAAACTGTTGCGTATAAGTGCTGTTAGTTTTAAAAAATAATAAATTTCATATTGTATCTTTATATTATATTACTTTGTAAATGACATGTTACATCCGATGGAAATTGGCAATCTAATAAAGAGTATATTTATTTATTTAAATGTTAACGAATAAATAGCTTTTCATGAAATAAAAATTCACCTACATTCTCTCTTAGACAAAAAATGTGAATTCTTTACAAAATCATTACAGTTTAATGAGTAATAATTGTCACCTCTTAGCATAATTTTAAGTATATCAGCATCGTTTTGGCAATAAGAACATTAAAAGAAAAAAGACAAAAAGTTTGAATTAGGTAGAACCCGAGTTCGGGGTGTGTATATGAAAAGGGCAGAGATATATAGGTAATTAAATTGCTATTGAATTAGGTTTTCTTCTAATTTGTATTTAGTATTTAATATGACCATCCAAACCATTTCATTTCCAACCCTACTTCATGAAAAAAATGAAAAAACTCTAAATGTAAAAAAAGAAAGGAAATCAATCAACTTTGGAGGCTTATAATTCCACTTGGAGGGGTTCGGGTCGAAAAAAGTACAGAGCAGGGTACCATCTCCTAAGTCTTCTCTATTAGCAGGGTACACATTCAAAAACTCTTTTTTTGGCACTTATGGACGCTGAAGAGGTCGGATCCCTAAAAATCCTATCTGCGTCACTTTAAGCTCTACAAGATAGGCTAGTTAGTTTTGTTCAAGAGTTACATCAAGTCGGAAATACTTGAAGAAAAAAAAATCCTGAAGTAAAATCTGATGGTGTACACCACCACCATGAACACAATTATATCGTTAGATTTGTATTCAAATGGACTAAATTTTAGAAATTTTTAATTAAAATCGTCGGAACCGTTTTCGAGAAGTAATTTCTTTTACGTTTTCGCATAGTTTTTTAGCCCCAAAATTTGGAGCTAAAATTAATTTCTCGATATCGCCTTGGGGTATGATTTTTCTGAACGTGTATGCCAAATTTCGTCAAAATCGGCCCAGTAATTTATGCTACAGGCGTCTGCACAGACAGACGACGTACAGACATTTTTTTAAAACCACTTTTTTGGATTCAGGGGACTACAAAACGTGTAAATCCATCAAAATCTCAAAGTCGAATTTTCGCGACATCACAATACTTCTCTTTATATGAGAAAGTAAAAAAGACGGAAAAGGTAAGGGAATGCCATAATAGGAAATAAATAGTAAAAGGAAATAATTTTTATTGTTCAGAAGAAGGTGCTTGAAACACACTAAGGAATAGTAAAAGTATGAAACACGGTAGGTGTTCAAATTGAACTAAACAATTATCTGGTTTACGTGTGGGGATGAGCGGGAAAATCATGTAAGCAATATTCGAGCTCAATACTTAATAAAGATCACACTTATTCCAATATATAATTCAATTAATGAGAGTAAAATAATACTTTAGTTTCGAAAATATCTACTAAACAGCACTAGTAGCGCAAGTTATAATTATTATTTTAATAAAATATATTGAATAGCCAGTTTTTCTGTTAGCCTTGAAAGGCAAAGCACTAGATTTTTCCGTATTTAATAAGTGCTCATTTATTTGCACACTATACTCTACCTACATACAAAATTTCAGGTTTCTAGGATTGCTAGAAGTGCTTTTGAATTATTTTGAGTCAGTCAATATATCAGTGATAATATAACAATACTTTGTGCTCATGTATCTTATGAACCAGTATAGGTAAAGGTGTAAACTTTTTCTTTCTAGTTCAGTTTGTAATGAACACTAATTTAAAATTAATTTTATACATCAAAGTATCTTTTATAAGATATTACAGGTGGGTCTCTAGTGCACTGAGTAAATTCCAGTAAAGGATGCTAGGGCTGTACTCGACTTGGCGAGAGCACTGCAGTGCCCCCCAGATTCATGAATTAACTAATGAATCTACGGCTAATTGTCAAACTAGATTCTACTAATTAAGTTAAATTAACTAATTTTGAATTAAAGCAAACACACATGTTTCTAGTGTGAGTTTAATGTCACAGGTACAATTTACTGCTATAAAACAGAGAAATGTGTCAGCACATTTGTTTTTGTAACCTCACTAGTAGACAGAGACCTAACTATTTTATAGCAGTGACATTACTAATAGGACTAGAATTATTATTCTTATTATGTCTGCTGTTTAGTTTGCGTCTATACTTCAAAACAGCTGTGTTATAAGAGGAGTGGTATGTAAAAAAAATATTATAAGTTGAGTAGACAGTTAGAGATAGTAGAACAAAAATAAAAACAAAGAAGAGTAAATTACAAGTTGGAAATAATTTTTTATTGCGTTGAAATGAAAAAAAAAACTCGTTGAAGAGGAAGAGAAGGATCTCATAACTAAATAATGAGTTTAGTTTGAGAGGGCTCAAAATAAATATTTAATTTTTAGGAGACTCGTGGGGCTTCATTATCTGAGAGAAGTTTTTATGAGATGGTGAGAGGAAAGGGGAAAGTTGAGGGAAAAATAGAAGGTTGAAAAAGCAAAGCTCAGGTTTATATATGTGTGGAGTGAGGGGAAACCAGTGAGTAAATACAGGGCAGTGTCCCGTGGTAACCTGGTTGTAACCGTAAACCATCAAACACAGGTCGAGCTAAAGCCAACAGTTTCATTTCAACCTACCAACCTTCTAGAAACAAAGTTCCCTCACAAAACATTCTCCCTTTTTTATAGTTTATTTGTGAAAAAAGTGGGAAATCTGTGGTTTAAAAATAGCAGAGGATGTTAAAATTAGAATAAATATTATCTTTTTGAAAATGTTGGTGTTTTTCTAGTAAAAAAATATAGTGTAAAAAAAAACAGGTCAGACAAACTTTCTCATATTTATATTTTTGTTATAATAGTCCCCATTTTTCTCGTATCCTTGATTAATGAAACCTCATATACGACCTTAGTGGGTCACCAAACATTGACAGACGGACAGACAGAATGGAGTAATAACAAAAATATTTTATTATTATAAGGGACTAAACATGGTATCTACAATAAGCGAGTAATAATAAACAAAAAAAAAAATACAATTATCATCCCGAAAAGCGGTAATAAGAGAAAAAAAATCATTTTACATTTCCCAGAAATAAATGTTGTTACGTCACAAAAATTCGTTTATAAGACTTCTACTTCTTAAGGATATATACAGTGTTGTGTGTTGTTACTATGTTCTATGTTTCTATATACACAAAAAAGTAGATATAAACAAAATACTATGAGCTGGGTTAAAAAAAGAAGTTGTAAAAAAATTTCTATTGCTTTCAATAAACGTTTACGTAATTTAAAAAAAAAAAAAAAAATCATAAATAAAAGTAGAATCGAGAAATTAAGTGTAGTCGAATTTTCATGAAATAAAAATTGTGAATGCAATACATTTCAATACAAAAACACAGATGTTTATATCCCGCAAAAAAGCTACTTACTTTCTAATTTATTGGCGAATCAAGCTGGTGAATGGGAATGTGGAGGCCTCCTCTAAGTAACTATTTTTATGTACTAATGTTGTCCTTAGCACTTTTTCAATATTATTATCTAAAAGAAAATGGTTTATATCAAATAACCCAGTTATTTTAATAGTTAAAAATGTTATTTAATTATTAGGTTCAGACTCGGTACAATTTTTAGGGTCCGTAGGCAAAACCAAGGACCCTTATATTTTCCTGCGTGTGTCTGTCCGTCTGTCCTGTCGCCTGCTCTCATGGCTACACCTTTCGTCCGATCACTTAGAAATTTGGATGTGTCTTGTACCTACCCACATATATTAAAAATATAGCGACTTAGAAAAAATATTTTTCAAAAACATTAGGGTAAAAAAACTTAAGGGTTAAATTTTTTTAATTTTTTTTCGACACCGTGAGGGGTATCATATGAAAGGGTACGTCGAGCTGATTACAAAAATATATAATTCTTATTTTATAACTTTGATAGGGCGAGCGTAGGCAAGTTTGAAGTGGGTGTGAAACGTGCCCCCCCCCCCCTCTATCTCCCTTATGTGAAGTGCAAAAAATCTGAAAAAATTCCTGAACATTCTTCGACTAAAAGTAAAGATACCACTTTTTGGAAATTTCGAAAAAAAAAAAAATTATTGACAAAATACGTTTTTTTATAACTATGGTCTTTTCGAAGTATTTATATGGTTGTAGTCCGGTTCAGTGGCAAAAAAATACTTTATCAGAAGTTTGTTTATGTGTTTTGAGAATATCAGACCCATAAGATAGTTCAAAGTAAGCTTTATAGCATTTTAAAAAATCACAGGGAAGTACTTGCGTCCAAGTACTTTTTAGGGTTTTGTAGAAGATTAAGCATGCCCGTTATGTAATTATGATTTTATTCTTCGATCTCAAGGGTCCGGGTTCGATCCCCCGGGGGGTCACAATGTTTTTCATCGGTAATAATGACTAGAAAAATTCATTTTTTCAGACCATTTCCATCGCTTCACCATAAGGTATAACCATGAATTATTTCGAAATTTTAGGACCACCCGTTAAATAGTGGTTGGGGAGGGGGGAAATTTTTGGGGGTATATTTTGACTTATAAAATTAATAAAGAAGGAAAAATTTAAAAAAGCAAATATATATTTGAATCCTACTCTTCACCAGCTTTCATATGATACCCAACTCAAAATTTTAAAAAAATAAAATTTTTGGCGTACTTCAAATTTTCGCGCCCAAAATTGCTAATTTTTTAAACTTTGGGATGAACTCCCGGAATTTTCATCGCCCCACAATAAGGCATTAGCATGAATTATTTCGAAATTTTAGGACCAGCGGAAGTATAGTGGTTGGGGGGGGGGGAATTTTTTTTGGGTATATTTTGATTTTTTTTACCCAATAAGGAATGCAAAATTTAAAAATGTATATATATCTTTGCGTCCTACTCTTCAGCAGCTTTCATTTGATACCCAACTCAAAATTTTAAAAAAATAAAATTTTTGGCGCACTTCAAATTTTCGCGCCCAAAATTGACAATTTTTTAAAATTTGGGATGAACTCCCGGAATTTTCATCGCCCCACAATAAGGCATTAGCATGAAGTTTTTCGAAATTTTAGGACCAGCCGAAGTATAGTGGCTGGGGGGGGGGGGAATTTTTTTTGGGTATATTTTGATTTTTTTACCCAATAAGGAATGCAAAAGCTTATATATATTTGCGTCCTACTCTTCAGCAGCATTCATTTGATACCCCACTCGAAAATTAAAAAAAATATAAATTTTTGAGTTTACAACATTTTTGCGAATTGCGCATGCGCATATTTAATTTTGAACTTCTGTATATTTTTCCTGTGGTTGGGTCAAGAAGTTACACCAGTAATTTAAATTTCAGCTCTATAGCTTAAACGGTTCGGGCCCTATGAACCAAAGAGCGACGGACAGACGGACACATCACCCTCGGCATAAGGGTTTTGAGAAGAATCTACAAAACCCTAAAAACACCATCAATAGGGTACTACTTAAACTATACAGTGTAGCCTACGGACCCTCGCTGTGTGCTGACTAGCACACACTTGACCTGTTTATTCTTAGTTCTCCGCCAGGATATTAACGCCCACGGTAATATTTAAAATAAAGGACAACTATAAATGTAAGACATATTGATGTTCCCCTTCTTTTGAACCAACCCCGGATTTCTTTTTATGATTCAGGCTACCCTAAAACATTAAATAACTCTTTCATTTACTATCTCTATACAACTAAATAATGTTTCTCAGAGGTACGGTAGAAGCAACTATATTTGAAAAAAAACTATAGCTAGATTATTGTTTTCTTGATACAAAAAAGTACATTTGTATTTGTATAAAAGGGGAAAAACTCGTAAACAGAATACCGAAAAAGTAAACAACAATGTCGCAGAAATGGGCCTTTTTTGCCTAAAATAACAAGGCTCGGTGTAAAAGTAGAAAAAACCTTTTTTTTAGCATTGAACTTCTCATAGTATCTTATAATAGAAAAATAAACCCTATGCCTTTTTAGTATATTCCCTTTTCCAATTCCCTATTCTTTATTTGTATATTTATTATCTTCGTGAAAAAAACAAGAATACTTTCCCATTGATAAATATCTTCCGTTTCTTTTTCCATGCACTTTTATTTACTAATACCTTATTTTCCTTCTTTCTTTTTGGGGATACAAAATAACAAAAAAAACAATCGATATTTTTTTCTCTTCAGAAATACTTTACCTGAAAATAGAATAGATAAAGAGAAATGTAAGAAAAAAAAGTATCACAATTTTCTTCTGTGCCTAACAAGAAGATAGAGAAAAAAAAGAATCTACTGAAAAAACAACTTTGTGAAAACGACGAGAAAAGGGTTGGGGAAAAAGTAAAAAAATATAAATATACAAAAAAGGCTAAGATAGGATTGAGAAAAAAGTAAACAACATTTTTTTTTTCTCGTTCCTCAGAAAAGCTTAGAGAAAGAACCCTATTTAGAAAAAAAAAATATCTGATAGTATTTCCATTAATTTTAAGATAAGGACTATTGATAACAAAGTTGACAAAATAAAGTAGCGGGAAAAATGTATAGTATAATTAGAATTAATACTATATTATATATATATACACGTCCTTATAATATTATATACTAGTATAATAAGAAAAAAAATATACTTTTATACAAAAAAAAAAAAAAAAAAAAAAAAAAAAAAAAAAAAAAAAAAAAAAAAAAAAAAAAAAAAAAATGCTTGCACGACTATATATATACATTTACCAATGAAACACGTTATAGTAAATACAGTACACACCACACCTCTTAATGTGATCTCTTTGTCTTTGGGACTCAGACAAAGAGTTGGCATTAACCTACTGATAAAAATAAGCAAATAGTACCGCAGGTGGAAGTAAAACTCAAAACAAAAAAAAATGATAAACAAGACTATATTTCATAAAAAGCTTGGTTTGCCGTGCGCATATAAAATGTATACATTAACAACGGCAGAATCAATATCCCATAAACACAAATAAATGTGTTACTAGAGCATATGCCAAAGAATTTATATAAAAAAAGAAGGTTTTTAAACTGTCTTCAAGGAAACACAAATTGTCACCGTTGAGGCTATTAGATCGGCTTTAAATGAAGATTTTAGAATAAATCACTTAAATTTCAATTAAAGTACAAAATAATAATAATAATAATAATAATAAGGGTGACAGTGTTGCTTCTTGTCAAATTAGACGAAGGAATCAATGCGCATTTTCGCCTCAGTAGACCTTTACTACTAATAACCTCACAAATCTTTTCATTTATAAATGTATTCATATTTCAGCATTTCAAGATTTTCTTTTTTAATTTAAAAAAAGAAAAAATTATATTACATAGATTTAAAAACTTCAAGGAACATTCAAGCCAAATAATCGGTCGTGACTGCGTAATAAACAAATTTACAGAATAACAGACGAAATGCCAAACGGTCGGGTCTGGCTGAAACAGAGAATTCCAAAGAGAATACCAAAAGCCTAAATAGTAATAATTTCGAAGAGCATTTGTAGCTCTAATATTTAAATTGTTGTAGCATTAAATTATTGAAACTTACAGAATAAAACTTTTGAGGTTTCAAAACGATATCAAAATAAAATATCATAACACCAAAATATCGCCTCTAACCACCTCCATAAACATCGAAAAATCGAAGTTATTTACTCAAATTCTCAGCTTCCATGCTATGTTTCTCACTTAAACAGATCTTAATCAATGTCAAAATTCCTTTCTACCATAGTAATACCATAAATTCCACGAAAATATAACCTCTATAGTATAGAGTCTATGTCTATACTAACATTCCTTGTTTCTCTCCTTATCCTTCCTGGTATATTCTTAAGCAACCAATACAGCGAAATAATGATCAGTTAAAAATGATCATACCCTAAAATTTAATTATAAATGATAGGCTTGAAAACTGGTAACTCCATGTATTATATCCGTAATATGTATTGAGAGCTTTAGAGAGAACCTTTGTACAAACTCGTTTGATTTTCCAAAGTACAATCTATTTCTAAGCAATATTTCGTCAATATTTACCTTTGAAGACTTTACTTAATTATTTATCTTAAAAAGGACTTTAGATAATATTACGTTTAAAGTCTATTTTTGAATGGATATAGAGATGATATTTTTCTTGTGTACCAAATTTATTTCTTTGATTTGTATTCTAATCAAGGCCCTAACTCTCGGTCCCATTTTATAGTTGCAAAAACTTTTCCTGAGTGTGTATATAATATATATATGAAGAAAAATATACCATTGATTTAGCAAGTTAAGAAAATCAAAAACATTATACGATAAATAACATTCAGGTTATTGACTTCAAGCCGCTTGGCTTTTCATTAGATAAATAGAACAAATATATAGAAAAAAAATAAGTTTGAAATCAAATGCATAATAGTACAATAAATCAGCGACTAAGATGTTTCCAGTTGACGTGTCACAATTCATCGTGAGGGAATGTGGATAAGAGAAGGATAGATATCAGGGATTCGACTGTATTGGAGTTATAGCGGGTGACCTCTCAACAGGATTCCCTTCCAATATTAAAGGAATTCAATGAAGGCAAAGGAGAGAAGCAAAGTCGGTTCGAAACCAACAGAAACCCTTTCTATTCTTAAAACATGCTCTTCAAAATGCTATCCTGGGGTTTCTGGACCGAGGATAAAAGATTTGAGAAATTCCAAAGAATACCCTCACCCTATCAGACTTCCCTTAAAAACATCGTGTCCTTAGACTCCTCCATCTCATTCTTCAAACAGTATCAGATCAAGAAAAACACAATATAGAAACATTCTTTGTCATTTTATAATAACGATTGCAATTTTACCTCTAACTATTTAAATCGTAACACACGAAGGATATTCAAACCGATAAGGTTTGAATTTTTAGGATTAATTCCTTCCAGAAGAGATACTGAGATGAGAAAAATGGTCATAAACAACACGAAGCGACACTTTCTAGTTAACACTTAATTTATATGGTGTAAAATATTTTAGGCTAGGCGCACACTGGGGATAAAACAGTCTGCAGAGTGTCTGCGGATGCTGTCTCCCGGTGCAAAAGATGTCGCCCCACTCGCCCCCAGTGTGCGCCTAGCCTAAAGGGAAGAAAAATTTAATTATTTTTGTAGAATCTGGATCTATACAAATTCGGAGCCTGACGAAATCTTAAATAAATGGTTAAATCGATTTTCACCTCTTTGTAAAATCAATTTAAGGCACTTTAACATGATGAACTTTACACAAAAATAAAAAAATCTGAGGGCAAGGTACCATCCATCCAAATCAGGCACAGGCGTACCATCCATTACTGGAACTAACTCAGTGCACTTTAGACTCCCCTCCTCCCTCTATTATCCTATTAATGATACTTAAACTTAGATCAATTTAATTTTTAAAAGCTTTTATCTACGATTGATACGAAATTTAAACATTATATCTCTGTTTAGATGCGTAGAAAGTGATTATTTACGAACTTGTAGTCATCGCTTGCGCGTCTCATAGTTCTGAAGAATTCCTCTTCTTTACCACGCTAGCGCGGTAAAGAAGAGGAATTCTTCAGCTTTACGCAGGATTAGCGAGTTTGTTTGCATTTAACAAAACTAATTTGCTATTCATTTATTAAAGTAACTGTTTATATCAAGTTTTTAGTGAAAAACAATGAATGAATCAAGTGGCTTTGACGAAAATGTAGAGAATAATACTCCTCCAGAAATAATTAATTCGGCAAAAAATACAACTCAAGATTAATGAAGAGATACGAACTTACATACAGCAAGTTTATTTTTTTCTGTATTTATTATTTAAATCTAACAATCGTAGATAAAGTACGGTACGCAACTCGTGGGAAAACGGCATTTTGCATTGCTCGTGTGGTTTTACTACCCTCGCTGTCGCTCGGGGGCAAAATCCACACTCGCATGCAAAATGATATTTTCCACACTCGACGCGTAATGTACTATTATTTAACTTGCAATGTATGTATGTACGAGTAGAGAGTCCAGGTCAAATCTTACAACTGAATTTGAAAGCAGTTATCCTCAACCGATTGAATTGAAATTTTGCATACTCGTTTAGCTTGGATGACAATGCATGGCTAGTGGCTAAGTGACGTCATTCTAAATCCAATATGGCAGGCAGCCCAAGATGGCGGACTTGTTATTTTTTAAGCACGCTCATGATATGGATAACAAATGAAAGGGTTTCCTGAGAGGAATACGAATAAAAGCTTGTTATTAAAAATATTTTTATATAATCAACTTATTAAATCATAATCCATTACAAAATAAACCAGAAATAAAAATTTCACACCTCTACCCATGTTAGTTTATAGGATAAGATATAAGAGCCTAAAGTTTTGTTATTTTGACACTGACTGGCTTTAAGACTGAAAATCAAGATTCTAAGCCACTTCTTGCAATTCTATAAACTTTAAATTTTATATATAGGTAGAATTTAACGTACAAAAAAGGAAAAATTTAAAGCAGTTACTAAACCAATCATTTAAAATAAATATATATATATATATATTTATATATATATATATATATATATATATATATATATATATATATATATATATATAAAACAATCGGTATAGCGAAATGATATTTCATCTATTATATATATATATATATATATATATATATATATATATATATATATATATATATATATATATAATATATATATATATATATATATATATATATATATATATATATATATATATATAAATTAAAACTAAGTAAATTAATTTAGTTAGATAAGTTATTATATCTATTTAAAGACCAAAAAATCAAAACAAACTTCTTTTTTTTTTTAATAAATGTGGTTACCTTAGCATGGCAATAACAAATCATGTCAAGGTGAGTCGTCGGGACTCTATCCATTATTTAAAGGATATTAAACTCTAGAGAAAAATCTGAGTAAAGGACTCGTAACAGCTTGAACATTATAATCTGTAAAGCAATTTACAAAATGGACTAAAATTATTTGAATAGTTTTAGCTAAAAGAATAAAGATGAAGATAAGCTCAAATTATAACTCGAGATAATTGAGCCACAGTTGGCCCAAGTAGTTATACTATTCTGAATAGTAGAGAGCCAACTAATTTCTAAAATGAGGATTAGGGAGTAACAAATTTAAAGGGTAATTTTACTTTTAGAGCCGGATCAGTTTAGCAGAGGTTTGGAAGGATGGAAATACATGATTATAACAAGAATATAAAGAGGTAGAGATAGACTGTAATATTTGGAAAGGATATGTGGCCTTTCGACCTCGTTTAACCTTAATGCTGCATGTAGGACGGGATTTACTATGGGTTTCCGCTTAGGCCAGCCCTAAACCTTAGACTAGATAATACTGTAGATTGGAAACCAATATAGGATTACTTGGTCCAGTCTTGGACCTTTACAACACTGTATCTAAGCAATATTTTCAACAAAATTCACTAAGGAGATTGTTACCGCAGAACATTTTAATACAGCTATCAAAAATGACATTGATGGTACACAACACCATTACTTACTCTCATATAGAAAATATGTAAATAAAGTGTAAGATGAAAATTGAAATTATATTCACCGACTTTCATCCACCTAAGGTCACTTTAATCCACTCTATTCGATTTTTACATAAGTATATTTTATCAGCAAGTAATATTGTAGTAATTTAAGTATGAGTATTTGGGACCCACCCTAGTACTATAACGAAGAACTGCAAGATATATAAAAGTAAGTCACCGTCTATTCTAAACACAAAGACTAAACTTTATCATTTTATATGTAACTGCAGTGAATATGATATAACAATGTTAGGAATTAGTCACGTGATAACAAGTTTAATAGTAACCTCAGAGAAAAAGGGCATTAAGTAACCTAGTACCTTAAAAATCCTTACAGGAGCCATGCAATAAGAAACCCAATACTTATCAAACAAGAGAAAAATGGCACATAATTAAACAATTTCCAATACAAACACAGTAGCAAATTGTTTAGAAATGCTACGTATTAGTCACATAGAAATTGTTAACCAATGACCTCAAGAATAAGAAGGTTAAAGCACCTTTTAGTCGTGTTTTAAACAATCAATTGTACTTGAAACGCGTTCTTTTTCAACACAATTTTTCAATAAAATAATGCGTATGCTATTAATCACAGTAAGGATATAAATCAATAAATCCCATTTTCGAAAGTTGCAACAAAAGTGCCATAATAAAGTACACTCAAGATATTGTAGTACATTACGCGTCTAGTGGGGATAGTAGCATTTTGCATGCGAGTGTGGAGTTTGCACCCGAGCGATAGCGAGGGTAGTAAAACCACACGAGCAAAGCAAAATGCCGTTTTCGCACGAGTTGCGTACCGTACTTTATCTACGATTGTTGAAGAAAAAAATATTTAATAAACTTCTTTTATGTAACTTCGAATTTCTCTTTTGATAAAGATGACATTTATTCATTAGTTGTATTTTGTACCAAATTCATTATTTCGGGAGCGTATTATTCTCCTCATTTTCGTCATAATGACAAAAATCATTCATTGTTTTTCACTAAAAACTCGATATAAACAGTTACTTCAATTAAACAAACAGCAATTTAGTTTTGTTAAATGTAAACAAACTCGCTAATCGTGCGTTAAGGTGAAGAATTCTTCTTTTTTTACCGCACTAGGGCGGAAAAAAGAGGAATTATGAATTGCGCATGCGCAATGAATACAAGTACGTAAAGAATCACTTTCTACGCATCTAAACAGAGATACAATGTTTATATTTCGTACCAATCGTAGATAAACTATTTTTCACCGATGCAAGTCTCTATCGATCAAAAAGACTGATGGATAACAAAATAAATAAGATATGCATATAGTAGTAGTAGAAATAGACGGATACTAGCCCCAGGGTGGAGAGGTCCAGCCACTTCACACATCATACATCTGTACATTATACCACCGAAGCTAGTATAGTGTGTTCATTCGTGAGCTATACAAATCAGTGCGTCAGTAGCAAGCGTAAGGGAAGAGAACCCCTTAGGGGTGTCCCTCGCCCTGCTCTATCCTCGATTCATGGATACAAATCAAAGCATCATGGCACGGGATCGAACCCACGACCTTTAGTCGAACTCAAGACTAATTGATAACTGAACAGCCGCCAAGAGCCCCTCCACTCGTTGGCTCCCGCATATACTTACACATTGTAAACCAGGCTTTGATTTATAAATGAGTAATATAATTACATATTTGTATTATTATATTAGTTTCGTCAAAGTCTAAATTTTGTTGATATAAATATAGCTTCTTAGCTCTTAGCTCATAAGAGCTCTTAGCTCTTATGAGCTAAGACTGGTAACACTGATCAATCTATATAGAAGTGATAACAAGGTTTCAAGTCTTACATATAAAGTAATATACTTTAAACCCAATCGTATTCTCAGTTAAATAAATCCAAGTCTTTATTCACAACCAAAGAAAGGAACAAAATATTTTATTCTGCGTAAAGGGAAAGGTGTTAGCAACAACTCGTGTATAAACTCCTTTATATTCAGTAGCTCTACCCATGCTATTATATTGCAGTCACGCAAACAAGACGCTCCATACATTCAGTATTTGTTCAAAAAAATTTACAAGAATAGTCTATTTGAGAATAACAGCGAAGATCTTTCTAATCCCAAGTTTAAACTAAGAAATTGGAACCTACAGCATGATAACTTGATAAAAAAAACAAAAAAAAAACATCTTTAACCAATGAGTGGGACATAAAGCCAAATTGAAATATATCAAAATATCTATTTTTTCTTTGTATAAACTTTATATACGATAAGGTAAAAAAGTATTGTTGGTCAACGTGATAGGAAGTATGCAAAAAGTTAAGGAAATTTTTAGTTCGATCCGTAAGCTAACTTTGACATAATTTCAAAATTTCATCAAGAATGGACAGGTAATGATTAAAATGGGTTTATACGGAGCGATGCGACTTTATGATCATTTCTTACAAAGGCTGTAGGTATACATCTTTTAATTTCTCGACTTCGCTTCTGGGTATAGCTTTTATAAACGTGCATGCCGAATTCGGCCCAGCAGATTAGGCTTTTTTAGACTCGAGGGTCTTTAAAACGTGTAAATCCAATTTCCAATTTGTCACTATCACAAGACTTTCTTTTTATAAGTTCTGCATAAATAAGAAAGTAAAAAAAAATCGGTATACTAGCAAATTATTAAGTCTCTTTAATAAAGCTAAAATAGATGATAGTAGGATGTTTTAATAGTCTGAAACAATTTACGAGGTTTTGAATAATATCCATTTTAAACCACGAGAGTATTTCAAAATATTTTCTCTCACCTTGGCGCTCACAAGGGGATAGGAAAATTATTAGAACCCTAAACTTCGTAATTATGAATTAATCAAAATGACGGTCTAGAAGGGGCGCTATCTCTAGACCCTGTTAATATTAAGGCAATTAAGGGAGTCTGAAGATTAAGCCAGTGAGAAGAGGTTATATAAGGGGAGGATAATGAACTTGCGAGGGAAGGAGGTATTTTGTCATATGCCGCAGTGGGAAAACAAGTGACTAGGATTTTCAGAGGGATTACAACACATGAAAACCAAGAAAATATAGGTGAGAAGTCGAAACGAGGCGGTGTTTTTGAGCCAGAACTTAGCTGCCAGCATGAAGCCATTCTCTCGTCGAGGTAAGGGCTTGGATTCCTCAAGGAAACTACAGACATTCTCGAAATATCTCCGGCACAGCCTGGAATAATGCAACAAGCTTAAACACTAAGAAATAACCTACCCCACCCCTAAACTCTTCAACGAGTAAAAGCCTTCTTAGGTCTACGGGAAACAGACAGATAGAAACCTCAAGCTAAGATGAGAACCCATTCTACTCTGGTCTTAAGATCCACGGAAACCTCAACACCTCCCCGACCACTGTTTAAACTTTACAAGTTAGTTCCAAGTCATAAGAGGTGAAGGCGCTGAGGGGAGCTCTCCAACAACTATTATTCGAGAGAAGGGAAAGGGAAACGTCGGGACATAAGGAATAAGATTAGTAAAGTGGTCTAGGCAAAACCTTAAATCTTACAGACACCAACTCTCTTTCGCTTCAATTACTATTCAACTGGGTCCTTATACAACTCTTTAGTTTCAGGAAACAAACAATTTCCAACACGTATTAGATTCAAAGTAACAAACAAATGATTCGGCAAGAGCATTTTCTACACTCGGTAATAAAATGCAGCTCCAACCGACGAGTGGTTAGCACTTAAGTTAAAACCTTCTTGTTTTAGAGGCCAACAAACTAATTGGATTAAAAGGTGAAAGAGGATAGCAGGGGATTGTAGCTCTAAAACGCTTTCCATTTTGTAAAAACTATCCATAAATATCTTTTAAGACTACCTAATTAAAAATAATCGTGATTTTAAACGAATACATTTTTGTTTAGGATTTTAAACAAATAAGCTCTTGACCGTAATTATAATTCTGCAACTTATATTTTTATATAGTTTATCTTCAAACTATTGATACATAATAATCCAGAAGTTTCTAATCAGTATACTAATTCCGATATTCTGGGGTTGTGTTGTTGAAAATAAATTGAACCTAAATTGTTGTAAAAACAATATCACCTGCTACTTGTGTAAATAACTTTTTTCCGTGGTAGGCTGTGAAATAGTAACTTTAGAGCCTAAAAAACATAGCTAAAATCCATTTTTTCATTACGTGGACTTAAAAAATCTTTTCATTACTCCTAGCTGTAAAGAAAAAATCTTTTACGTCCTAGGCACTAAAAGATTTTTTCTTTACGGCGGGTAGTTGTCAAAACTTCCGTTAGTAGTGCTGCAGTCTTTGTAGAAATGCTTCTAGTACGATAAAAATCCGCTAGATGTCAATGCGTTTTGTTTATCTTTTCTTATAGTGTAACCTCTTTTTAAGGTTTCTTTTTTTAAGTCTTAAGTATGTACTAATATTTGTTATTATTATATATTGATTAGTGATTAATATTTAATGTTTTTTCATTGTCTGCTACCTCGGAAAAAATAGCATATGCTACGCGACTTTGAAGTGTTTTTTCTTTACCTTGGCAATATTTACTGTCTCGCTTCGCTCGACAGTAAATGTAATTGCCGCGGTAAAGAAAAAACTCACTTCACAGCCTTGTAACATAATATACTATTATAGTACAGTAAAATTAGCTCAAAAATTGGCCAAACCCAAACATAAAAAAAAACAAAAAAACGCCAAATTGTTCTAAACCCTCCTCTTATAGTAAGCGATAAAAAGTGCAACCTAATAGTGATATTTTTATCTTTCCATAACTACGTACTCGTTTACTTCAGCGCAAAAATGAGCCATTTAGTTCAAAATTTTATGTAGATTAATTTTGTATATAACGAAGTTAGGGCAAAACCTCATAGTTTTCGAGATATTTGCCAAAAACGATTTAATATATCCTTTTACCCCCCCCCCCCCCCCCTTTTCACTCCCTTCCCCACTAAACCCGACGCTCTAGGTCGTGCAACATTTTATCACGTACTACGAGGAGGTTAAAGAACAATTTGGCGTGAGGTAGAACTTTTTTTGTTTTTGGATGTTTGCGTTGGAGCCTAATTTTACTTAACTATTACTTTTAATCTAATCAATCTATTTAAATGTTAATATTTTCACAACAAATGAGATTAAATTTCTTTTGACAAGAAAACTTGTGTTGTTTTTCACGGAAAGATCACAGGTTTTAGGATAAATTGGCGTGGGATTGGAATTCAGAAGGTAGCTGGCTCGAGCTTACAATGAAGGTTTTCAATAGACCATACAACAAGTCAATGGAGGTAGTAAAAGAGCTTCTCTACTCCTCTATTATCCTTCGTAAAAGATAAGAATGTAGTTGGCTAATGAGCTTTCAGTGAACTCTCTTAATCCTTAAAATAAAAGGTAAGGCCCTGGAATTATTAAGTTCAGGATATAAATAAATTATTATACTTTTAAAAGATTATAGTTGTCCGTTATATTTTATGACAATGTTAACGATTAACTGACAACATGGGCGCCCATATGGGGGGGCAAACAGGGGCGCTTGCCCCCCCCCTGGAATACTGATCCATTTTTTTAAAAAAACAAATGTAAGACTTTTTAAGTTCAATTTATAAATATTTAAAAAAAAAACCATTAGGGTAATAGCGTATATTATAATAATTCTTAGTATGTATAGTTGTAGTGTATGAAATTAGTACAAAAAAAATATATATATAAAAAAGTAAGAAATTTATAGATAAAATATTGAAGCAAAGGAGCAAGTTATTATAGTATGAAACCGGATGAAACGTTTCATTCTTGCAGTATTCTTCTTGTCGAAGTTTATCAAATTGTATCGTCTCACCTCTCTCTCTTGATACCCTAAGGACACCCTATATTGCCATTATAACACTCTCTTATCAATTCTATCACTATCTACTAATCCTTTTTTACTTTCAATTTTATACAAAATTACACGTTGAATGGAGTTTTTTGTTGGAGGGAGGGATGATGATACATGCGCACAGATACTAAATAAAATTCAAAATAAGATCAGTCCTTTCTGTTCCGATTTATATCAATCACCCTCTCATCCCCAATTCAATTCGATCCCTTAAATCAATAACCTTCAATTTTTTTTAATTTTATAAAATTATTTTTTCTAGCCCTACTGCCTCAACGTATATTCCATTTTACTTGCAGAATTTCTTGAGAAACAAATGCCCTATTTTAATAAAACTTTTTTATTGTTACTTTAAAACCATTTATTTTTTTATTAGATTATAGAATATAAAAATGTTTAAGTTGGAAATCTATAATTAAATTGCGAATATGATAAAACAAATTAATATGTGTATACATATATATATATATATATATATATATATATATATATATATATATATATATAAATTATTTTGGCCCCCCCCTAAATTTTGGACTATGGGCGCCCATGACTGACAACAGCTAGTGGATATTAAAGAAACTATCTCTCTTCGTAAAATAATATTTTATTTTAACATGCAGATTTCGGCCTTTATAAGGCCATAATCACTTCTGATTGTAGAAAAACTAAATATGCACTAACGAATTAATGTAAGAGTCTTACGTAAGCCTCATTGATGACTCACCTTTTTTCTAATTATTTAATTTATATTCTATCGTATTTAGTATTGATGACGCCCGAAAGCCACCATAATAGAATAAACGTTTTTACGTGAAGGGACCGCATATTTTAAATGACTAGGTACTTGCATAGAGATAGTTTATTCACTATTATAATACAAATGAATAATCGCTGTGGTTGATCATTTTACTCAAGGTCTTTCATTTAACTAATAACTATTAACGATTATTGGTTAAATACCGACTCTAGAAATTACTATTTCGAAAACGAAGGGCCTTGTTATGATGGTTATTTAATCAAGGGCCCGACGGACTAAATGAATGTCGTCGCCGTTCTTTCACACGATATTAAAACCCATTGGATTCTTGGCCCTTTCCGTGTATTAGGAAGGTGTGTGGTGATTTCAGGGGCGGGCCGGTAGACGGGGGGCCATACATCAGAGGGGCCATTAGTAGCAAAAGGGCCGTCGAGTAATTAATAACGCGTGTGGGAGTCCTTTCTACCCTTTCAAGGGAAGCCCGCCTAAAGCCGGTCTGTTAAACCTACCTTCAGATTGAGCCCGGTTATAGTTTACTTTGCCTTAACTACGAGTTCAACCCCCGGTGTAAATGGCCTGTCCAGACGTAGCGGGGAGCACAAATCTCGGGCTTTGCTGGCAGGTTACAAGACCCTGTAACTGCTTGCCCCCACAGTACCTGGCCCACAACTAGCCCCTCTCTCCACCGACTGACAAGAAATTTCCTCACCTCCTAAAAGTTAAGCGTCTCTCACGGGCAATTTCCAACAATATATAACACTGTATGCCACCGCTCTTACTTCAAACCCCATTTAACTTTTCTACAGACTAACTACGGTACTCTTTCACGATTTATACCCCATGACTCCCTCGAACGTTGCTGAAACTCTGATATTTATAAGAAAAGCGATATCAGATAACAGAAGCAGGAAATAGGCGCCTTCAAGTAAACACCAAAAGAGCCTTTTTCACAACTTACTAGAGTTTTAGTAGCAATTCCGTTTTTTTTTACATGTAATTTTTCATATAAGAATTTATCATGTCAAGAACATGACCTTGAAACAGGGATAGAATTCAACGCTTTGGTGTAATATATCTTAGAATCTAGGCATTATAAAGAAATTTGTAGAAATTAGCAAAATTATTATAGGCTTATCGCTTCACATAGAAAAAAAATAATAATAAAAACTAGCATTATTAATTCGAAATTTTAGCAAGAAACGCTTGATATTGTCTTAATATTTATAAGTAGTGAATAGTTAATCTTGAGCAAAATTATGCAGTTTATAGAATAACAAAAATACTAATTTAACAGATGCGTTTAAACAACTTTAGTTGGCTACGAACTGACTGTTATAATTACGAGCCGGAAGTAAACCAAACGACAAAAAAATAAAAATAAATAAATAAAAAATAAATAATAATAACTAGACTAGAAAGGTTTATGATGCAAAACAGCCTGACAGACATAACTAAATTTAGATAAATGAAATATTTTGTGGAACAAAAGAGAATTCTTAGAATAGTCTTATGAGAATTCCCTAGTCAATTTATGGCAATGAACAAAAAGAAGTAAGCATAAACTAACAAACATCTAAACATATGAAGCATTGATACTTCTTGAATTGATAAAAAAAATCGGGTACATGGTACCTCGGAACTTTTCCTCACATAGGAGGCCACTAAAGTGGACTCTCCTGCTCATTATCATTTTTCAACACATATTTGAATTTTGGCGGTATTTTGACAGATGCAAACAAACTTAAGTATCGCACTAATTAATAATTATGTTCGCTTATAACTTTTTGAGGAGATTATAGCTAAAAACATATCATGGTTCAAAACGTGGAACGAACTATGCCAGGAGTACAGTACAGCTTTTCAACTAACCCTAGAAAATAAAGCCTTGTGGAGAGCCCAGTTTAGCACGTTAATTGCCCGAATGAAATCAAGTATGATAGAAGCGTATGTAAACCAAGGAAAGGAATCTAACAGGTTTTTATTATTTCGAACTTTAGTCGAAAAGTCTGACTATGGTAGGTTTTTTAGTCCGACCTCAACCTTTAATATATCTTTTGCTGACTTGAAACTTTTGTTTAAGTTAAGAGGTGAATTACTGCATCTAAAGTCTGTACCTTGGCTTGATAAGGATCCTGATGAAATGGAGTGTTCAATGTGTTATAGAGGTGTTGAGGAAAATCTTTTACATTTTCTTTCAGAGTGCCCAGCCTATGCTTCACTGCGTCTTAAATACTTTGGCTCTTCCACTGTCCAAGGTTATGACATTACCGATTTAATAATAAGTAGCAACTTTCAACCAGTTATAAAATTCACAAAAGAAGCCCTGTCTCTTTCTAGCCGAACATTATAACATTTAGTTGTATAAGCAATTTTTGTATTATAAAGTAAATATTAGTAATCTATTATCTTATCTTAATTTGAATCATGAATAATTTAATCAATTTTTTTAATTTTATATTTTTGTAACATTTCTTTTCTTGTAATGCAAGCTCTCCGGCAGACGGCTTTGCCTTGCCGTAATTACTTTTATAACTTTCATTTACTTATGTAATTTATTAAAATAAAAGTATTTTGAATTGAATTATAACTTTTAAACTGATTAATGGAATTTCATCGGGTTTTTATTATATTGGTTCCTTATTTTTTATTTTTGTTGTTTGTTTTTCATACAAAGAGGTACATTCGTGCCCAATTACAACTCGATCAGACCACTTATCGATTTTTTAAAATTTTTGCTGATCCAGCAAACTGGGATGGAGGAAAATGTTGATTTTCCGGGCAGCACAACTACGTGTAAGGACTGATTTTTGTACCAAGTTTTAACTCTCTAGCTTAAAAACTGTGGGAGTTATGCGTGACACAGACAGACAGACAGACTGACATCCATCTAAAAACCACTTAAATCGTCTTAATAACACCCGAAACGGATAATGCAGTTGAAATCTCGGTTTCTGATTTTTTGGGTGAAAACAAACTGAGATATCACTATAAAAAAAGACAAAACGCATTGACATCTAGTGGATTATAATCAGACTAAAAGCATATCTACAAAGATTGAAGCGCTAAAAACGGCACTTTTGATAACTACCTTTAGGATATAAAAAATATTTTACCTCCGAGGAGGTAAAAAAAAAAAAAATGTCAACATAAACTGTATTGAAATTAAAGAAGAAGATGAGAGTAATGAAACGATTTCAACTCAAGTCCAAGTAATGAAAAAATGGATTTTAGCTATGTTCTTAGGCTCTAAAGTTAATATTTCACAGCCTACCACGGAAAAAATGGATTTTAGCTATGTTCTTAGGCTCTAAAGTTACTATTTCACAGCCTACCACGGAAAAAAATGGATTTTAGCTATGTTTTTTAGGCTCTTAAGTTACTATTTCACAGACTATCACGGAAAAAATAACATTTCAATATATTATAATATAATAAAGTTTTCAATGATATCTACTGAACTCCCTTACTCTCTCTCTTTCCTACTTACTCCAATTAAATATTGAGCAGTTGATAAAACAATTATACAAACGTCTATATATAGATTTTCATATTAAAATGTTAATGAAGAAAACAGAGCAAGAGGACTGCGGTATTGGAAATAACGACTGATTGGTAAAATCATTAATATGCATTGTTTTCATTCTAATAATTCTATTACTGTGATTCCATCAGAACCACTATTGTAAAGGTATTGAGCATTGAATCTACATCAGGTTTTCTCGCTTTACAACGCTATATATTCTATAGATTAAGGAATCTTCAGGCTATATACTCTATATCTTACATAGAAATCCCTTTGAAGTTAAATCTAATTTATTATAATAAAATTTAGGCTAAGGAAAAGTTGCATTGATGATTTTGATTGGAGAAAAATCCCTTCCCACTTCTACTTTTAATATATATATATATATATATATTAAAAATATGTATTAAATATTATATTAATGTTTCTTTGAACATTGTGAACATAAATGAAAGAACTGCTTAATATTCACATGTTTGAACTAATAACAATAATTTATACTTTAGAATTTTAATTTGAATACCTAAAACAGTATGTTACTCCAAAAATAGCTTTTCAAGCAGGGTGCTGATAAATAGAAAAGAAAGCTTTATATAATAAGGGTTGAAAGAAGATGCAGCTAAGTATGAAAGCTGAAGAATTTTAGTCTAAGCTTAAACCCAAGCTATATTAGAGAAGAAAGCTCTTACTAAACCAAGCAAACCCTTTAGCTTACAAGAAAACTCTTTAGTTATGTTTCTAATAAGGGTCTTGAAGGAGCCTTCTGTTACAGTGAAACTAGCTGAAGCTACTTTCATCTTAAAAACAGTATTGTAACAGAGCTTCAAACAGACTTTAATATTAACTTTTAAACATAACATAGTTCTATAAAAAGAAAATTCCAATTTCTTCGGCACATAGCTTTCAAGCGTCCTATTCTAGGACAAATAGTCACAGGAGATTTGGATTGGTTTTAAAGCCCAGTGGAGTTACACTTAAACTCGTTCAATACAAAATGTGCACAGTTAAAATTAATGTGGAACCATAATACGCTTGCTACTTTTGGGCAAACCATCCAAATTTCTTTTTGGTTAATTTTATAAAGGTGGTAAAAGAAAAATTCTATATATATAGAAAGGATAGAAAATCAAATGATTGGATAAGGGAACAAACAGGATTAAAAGACATAGCTGCAAGTGTTATAGAAAGAAAATGGAACTGGGCCGGCCACATTGCCAGAACTCAAGATGAGAGATGGACTAAACACATGATTCAATGGTACCCGTATGATTTAAAAAGAAAAAGAGGAAGACAACAAATGACATGGGACAACGAAATGAAACTGTGCTGTGGAGAAGAAACATAGGCAAGAGTAGCAAGGCAACGGGTTAAGTGGAGGAGAATGAAGGATGTCTTTATCAAAGAATGGCTCGATTAAGAGAATTCATCTCAATTTAAATTAAAATTAAAATAAATAAAACTAAAAATAAATTCAACAGTAACCAAACTTTAACTTCAACCCCTTAGGGGCGCCTCGGCATATGCCGAACACTATTAAGAAAATAACAAACCAAAAGAGAAACTTGGCAATAAAAGGCTTTCATTCATTCAAAAGAAAAATTACGCGCATACAAAAGAAAAAGAAGTGGTCGCAGAAGGTTGAAATTAAACAATGAGCAAATTATAACCTACCATCGAAATTGCATTAAAATCAGATGAGTGGTTTTCAAGTTAGGATAGTTTCAAAAAAGCTGAACGACAGACCAACAGACGGACAAGAGACTGAACATTTTACCTGATACCTGAAAAAGATGTCTTTCCTGGATTCTTTGCATTATGATACATCATGAAATGTATTCTTCAGAATGGTCACTATGCTTCCGTTATCTTCGGTCAGCTCGGAGGCTATACAAGAATTCATTAAGATTTAAATTTGATCATGAAAAAAAAATAGTCTGCCAAGTAGTGTGGCACATAGCTTCCTCGCGTCCTATTTTGTATAAATTAATGATTTTTATACTTTTACAACCTATTGTTGTCCAATTTATTCAATTTCCCACCCATTATTTAAACCTATCAAAATGGTTTTTATTTTTCACATTAATAAAAGTATCAATCTTGCAAAATTTAAAGAGTGTAGACGATTGAAATTAATTTAGGGCCATCTCCAAGTGACTATCGACAAATCATCAAAATTTCAATAACTTTTGAAGATATAGGTGAAAATAAAGAGAAAAAAATGGGCACATAAGGTTGAAACTTATATGGGACTAACAATGGGCTAATTATAACCTACCATCCAATTTTCAATAATATCGGATGAGTAGTTTTTAAGATATGTTGGTTCGCAAAAATTGAGCGACAGTCAGACACGGAACCAAAAATGTTCCCTGATGTCTGAAACGGATTTCTCTCTCGGAATTTTTGAAAACGAAGACCTAAAAATTTCACTCCACGTGAAATAAGTTTATTATTTTCAGAGCAGCTTTCAGCCACTATAGGGCCCATCCATCATCAGTGCCTAAACAAACAGTAATTAAAACTAATCAAAATGTTAAAAAGGAAAACCGAGACAATAACACGAAATAACAATCAAATCACAATCAATAAAAATAAAATTAACAAAAAGGGAAGAGCTCTTAAATAAAGGGTGGAAAATAAAACAAAAAGTAACAAGAAGAAGAAGAAAAAATATTTCATAAGCGGGTAAAGTGAAATTTAAAACAATTACTTATAAATAGAAAATCAATGTAAAAGTAAAAAAAAAAAAAAAAAAAAAAAAAAAATATATATATATATATATATATATATATATATATATATATATATATATAGACTGCCAATTAGTGTGGCACATAGCTTCCTCGCATCCTATCATGTACTTTATTGTTATAATGTTTATTGTGTAAAAACTATTGATAGTTTTAGCGATCTTTAACTATAGGGGTGTCGGTGTTGGTTTTACTGAATAATTATATTTGAAATAAATGTTTGTCTCATTGAATAGATGAAGTTAGATTTTTTTCCCCGACCTAAAATTCCAATTTTAAATTTGAAGTTCACGTTTACGCGAGCGTTGCTCGTGAACGCTTGGACGGATAACGTTATCCAACGACCTCGTCCTGGGCATTGGTAAAATGAACATGTCTACCAAATTTCATCAAAATCGGTCGACATTTACTCAAGTTATCGTCGCACGTTTCATAATTACACGAGATCAAAAATGTTCCCTGATGTCTGAAACGGATTTCTGTCTTGGAATTTTTAAAATCGGAGGCATAAAAGTTTTCCGTTCTCAAAAGTGAACACAATGCTTCCGTTACCTTCGGTAAGCTCGGAAGAAAAATAAATAGATAAATAAAGTAAAATAAGAAAGAAGCCTACCGCAAAAGCGAAGAAAGTTAAATAAAAAGATAAAACATGGGAGAACGGGGAGTCATGTCAAACCAGCAACTGGTACAAGACTGACACGAGTCTCGGCTTCAACCATGACCTTCAGAAGGGAAGATGATGAAAATAAAAATGTTTCGTTCTTCAGAACGATCACATAGCTTCCGATAAGCTCTGAAGCAAAAAAAAAAAAAAAAAAAAGTAAAGATGCGGGAGAAAAATAAAAATTCAATACACCTACTTGGAATCAAATGATTATCTGGCTGCAATGCTCAAAATACTCTGCTACGATGGAAGAATATATGAATGATCAATAAAACTATAAGAGAAGTAAAAAAAAAACTTCACATTACCAGTTAACTCAGTATACAACACCGTATTTATAAAATAAACTAAAAAAAGCTCTTTTAAACTTACTTCCACACTAAATGCTATTATAAATTTTAAAAAGGGTTTCCAAAGAAGGAAAAACAAATATACATTATTAAAAAAACAGTTAGTATTATAAAATACATTTTAAAACTATATAACCGAATAAATTGATAAAATACAAAGGAGTAACCCAAAAATATTATTTTCTCATTTAATCGAATAAAGTTATAGAACATTTTCATTTTAACATGGGAGAAAAAAAAACAATACAAATATTGAGAAAAACATCCAAGGGTTAAAATTATAGCTTAAATAAAACAGAATGTACAAAATTAATTTTTCAAAATCCATTATCTTCTCCCTCTACTGTGCTGTCACAACTTCATGACGACAAAATCCCAATTTGTTTAAAATTCAATTAAATTAAACCATTTTCATCATTAAGAACATTTTATCAGCAGTTTAGGGAATTGCATTTGTGATAGAATCGAAAAAACCTGCATTAATTTAGAAATTTAAAACGTTTAAATGAAACATATATATATATATATATATATATATATATATATATATATATATATATATATATATATATATATAATATATATATATATATTATATATATATATATATATATATATATATATATATATATATATATATATATATATATAACATATATATATATATATATATATATATATATATATATATATATATATATATATATATATATATATATTAAAAAAAGGATTTAACAGATTATTAATTATGTTAGAAAATAATTTCAAGATAAAAAGAACTTTTTATATACTACGTTTTTAAATTTTCTGTTGAATCGTATGAAATGTTGATAATATAATTGTTATTGTTATATAATATATAATGTTAGTGAAAAAAAAAAATAGTTCCGAATTTATTTACTTCACATAAATGACAACCATCTAGAGAGCTGATCTTAAACCTATAAAAGGACAAATCTTTGTACAACGGATCTCCCCAACACCAAATCTAAATCGTGCCATCAATATATTTGAAATAATATAATCGATATATTTCCTGTTTTGCTGTCATTCAATGTTTATCTCTTAATTTATAAAAATCACAAATTTGAAACCCGTCAAAATGAAGATTGCGTTAATATGGGACATGGCAAAACAAATAAAATAACTTGCGGATTTTTTCCGAACTAACTTTCCATATAGCAAAATTTGCTGAAAACCAATTAAATTCTGCTGAAAGATGGCTAAAAATATTAAAATAATGCATTGTCATCGTGTTCTGAGCTATGCTAAAAGTTTCAAATGTCTAGCTATTCGGGAAGTTAGAAATCGATTGCCAGATTTGTACCGGATAAACAAACAAACAAACAAGAAAGCAAGCTAATAAAAACGTAGTAATTAAATTTAGTCGAGCACTAAATTTAAAGGAATATATTAAAAAAATAAAATTTAAGAAAAGTAAAATAGAAATTTTTCTTTTTATCTTTTTCGTTATGTCAAATATTAATAAAATCAATTATTTGGTCTTCTAGACATGAATTAGCAATAATATTAACAAATGTTTATGTGAATTTAATTGAGAATAGCAAGGATTATGTAAAAATCATAAGCACGGATTTACGGACGTTTCGAATAATTTATAACCATATTCTATTTATTAGCTCGTTAGTTCTTTTAACTTTTGTTCTTTTCTATTTTTGAGTAGGTCTTTATCAGGGCTTACTATATGTTCCACCCTACTAATAAAGGGTGACATGGGGTACATATTAAGGGGTTATTCCTTAGACTCTTTTAGTAATTATACTTTAGACGAATATTCGAAATTCGTTTTATTTCGGAGGTACAGGGCTATCTCACAAACAGTTGTCTCAATTTTACCCCAATAAAAATAAAAATATTGCAAAACAATGCATAAAAACATTTACAGTACTATTACATCATGATAGGTTCCGTGTATTTTGACTATTGTACCTCCTGGGTACAAACAAATTAAAAAAAAAAATCAATCCCATAAGGCATTAATAAATAACCAAATAAAGATAAATAAACCTAAAACGAAATATATATAAAATAATATGTTTCACGTCTTTAACCTGCAACAAATTACTAATCGGTACTAAGTGCATGTACCTATTGTTTTTTTAAAAAAAGACAATAAGAAATGGCATCAAGGCCTTTCAAATGATATAGGACACAATAATAAAAATGAAAAAAAAAAAAAAAAATTAGCAATACTTAAGGTACAAACGATGGAATACGACAAAAATTCATAGGACACAAGTTGTAGCTTTTTTAAAATCATTTAACGCTGGTGCAATCTGCTTTTCAATACGACGAGTAGTTTAGATCAATACGAGTAGTTAAGAAGCAATAAGCCTCCAAAACAGCTTTACCTGTACCTAGGAAATGAAACTATATTCGAATAATCGACTAAGGTGTAATTATTCTTAAAATAGTCCTAGGAATAACCCACTTAATTTGTGCCGCATGTTTAGTTTACACCCTGTAAATTTACACACTTTAAGGTCCGTCTTTAAAAAAAAATACGTGTGGTGTCGCGGGACACTCGGTAGGAACAAAGTTCGTTACATTTTTCAGTAAATATAAATTATAAAATCACACTGCTAAGTACGTATACATTGCTAACTACTTACTTATACATGGCGGAGTTAGAAAAGAGACAAAATTAAAAGTAACGAACTGTTTGTACCTAGCAGAGTTAAGGCGAAATTAAAAGAAAATCATTATTTGTATAATTAAAGCAAGCGTCTTACTATAAATATATATTGAATATAAGAAAAAAGTTGATCATGATGAGTTTATAGTGAAAGAGTATGTTTGTTAAAGGAGTTTGAATTGAAATACTACTACTATAGACTGTTTTCTACCTACCCGGCCAATTAATTTAAAATATTATAAAATATATCTCTTCCCTACTCTACAGCTTCTGCTTGTATCAGGGTGAAATTTTACATGATTATATTTTATTTATTTACAAAATAAAGAGACATTTTTGAAATATATAACACAAATAATCAAAACAAGTCAAGTAACAGGCTTCCTTAATAACACTTTTTCCCGTCTTTTGAAGCTTACGTTTACGCGAGCGTTGCGCGTGAACGCTTGGGCGCATAACGTTTTCCGACGAACTCAGCCTGGGCATTAGTAAAATGAACATGTGTACCACATTTCATCTAACTCGGTGATCATTTACTCAAGTTATCGTCATCTGAAGATTTCGTGACGGAGTTTGCGTGACGGTTATTTGTTTGGCGGTGATTTTGGTCCTTTTATCGGATTCACTCCCGGGCTCCAGAACGTGCCATAAGGAACTTCGTTCCAAAAAATATCAGTCATGCACCATGACTTAATGAGCGAATTTTCAAAGAAATCTGCGTATTATTGGCTTATGATAATATAGAACATTTTTGGTTCCGAATTTGGATGGGTGACAAAAAAAATTGGTAAACAAAGGTACGTGGTACAAAAGTCAAAATAGTATATACCCTTCAAGATGCATGTCGTTGGAAAGCTCTTTAAGAGTGCAGTGATTGTTGATATGTAAAATTCGCATTACAAAAATTTTGAAGCCATTACAATAGCTTAATTTTCTTCGAAAATTCGCTAATAAGAAGTTTATTAATTTGTAATCTGTTGTCTGTGAGCCAAAATAGCTGAGCCAAATTTAATGAAAATTCTCCGAATTTGAGCTCTGAATTATTTTTATGGTAAAAGGTTGCATTATAATTATTAAATTTAACTAAGAAAACCCCGAAACAACTAACAAATGGAAAACATTAGAAAAAGTAATTACATATTTATAAACAAGAAACTTTATTACTAGTACGAGTTGTTTCAGACAGATTTTTGTTGAGTTTAAATTGTATTCCTCCGAGTAAAAATTTAGATAATTTAATAATAAGTTCTATCTTGATTTTGAAGTAAGAAAAAAATCGTAACTTTGAGAGAAAATTCTCTCAAAACAGGAATTTATATTTTTTTTAATGGTATGTTTCATACTTTAGTGAGGACTTGCGTTAAACTATTTAGACCACCTTTCAGGTTTTTTTTTAAACCCTCTAATAGAATCATAAAAACCAATTAGCTCTTTTTCGACCTCCCTCCCATCCTTTGGTATATTTTTTTTCACCTCATCCAACCCATTTATACTCTCTCTTAAAATTAACTTTGCTAAACATTTTAATTAAATTCCAGTCAGAGGGAAAATAGAAAATAAACAGTGAAGAATGGAGAGTTGATATTAGGAGTTTTTTGGTGTTGTCACTTAGACCTCTTTCCTCTTTCCAAAATTAAGTCTGTTTAAACTTTTAACTGTATAAATAGCTTTTAAGTCGAGGAGGCAAAAATTAACTAATAGTAATGGATTGACATAAATAAAATTGCTAGATATGTTACAATATTGTTATAAATTTATTAATAGACAAAGAGTTATTAATCATATTTTGCGAACAGATGATTTATACACATATACTTAAATAATTCCAAATGTGATATTTCCATCAAACTATGATTCAAGCATTAGAAATATGTTTAGTATAAAAATGGATCTGTAAATGTTGACTTCAGTAAAAAAAAAGTTAACTTGGTGCGTAGGCTTCAGCGGGTAGAATCATAATAAAGAGCATGGTTCTTCGGTGAAATCCGCGTCACGAAGGGGTTGATGTCCGACGTTTTGCTTCCACTACTGGAAGCATCTTCACGGGTGTGGTGCATCGTGAGGATTACTTGAAGCAACAATATGTATTGTTGTTGCTTCAAGTAAACATCACGATGCACCACACACCTGATGATGCTTCCAATAGTGGAAGCGAGTCATCGGACTTCATTTCCTTCGTGATGCGGATTTCACTGGAAAACCAAGCAGTTTATTAGAAACAAAGTTTATATTGGGACTATTTTTTTTCTACTGTCCCGATTCTCCGTCTTAGTGAGTCAATCTCGCAAAAAGAAGCTTCATCCATTTTTTTTCCATTGATATTAATTTAAATGGACTGTATTTTTATGGACTGTATTTAAATGGACTGGACTGGACTATCCATTCTTTATTGAACTAGATACAAAATCAGAACCGTTCTCCAAAAAGAAATATTGTCACAATTTAGTTATTAGGACGCAAAGCTTCTAAATTTATATAAAGAGCCTAGGAAAATTATATTTGAAAACATGTACCTATACAATTTAATATAAATCAAGCACTGAATATACTAAATTTAATATAAATCGGACGAATAGTTTTTAAGATATGTAATAGTTATAGTTATATAAGATCGCAAAAATTGAGCAACAGACCGACAGACAAGCTCAAGACAAAAAATATTCCCTATATATATGTCTGAAACGGATTTCCGTCTTGGAATTTTTGAAATCGAAGACATAAAAAATGTTTGATCATCAGAACGATCCCATACCATCGGTAAGCTCGGAAGCAAAATTAAATATTAACGAAACAATGTCATTTCAAAATACAAATAGGGTGTACAAAATTATTTTAAAATAAAATACATTAAAAATGTGATGATAGAAAACATGGAATGTAAAAGCAATGTAGCAAATCTGACTAACATAAATGTATAACTATGATGTTAAATGTTCACCTAACATTGACCCAAAAATTCTCAATAGGATCCCAACCAATTTGAGATTAAAGACATCTGAGTGCACATTTGTCATCACTCTATCCCATTCTTGCTTGAGTTCGTGACTTTAATTTATAACTGGTGCGGGATGCCCATCCCTGCAATTTGGTATTAAAAGTCAAATACGAACTAGATTTATTGGAAATACAGGAATCCAATATTTTCTACCAGAATATCACATATATTATTCCAGAGCTAGAAGGGGAAAAAATCAAAAAGTACAATTTTTCATCATTTGAAAGATTTATTATTCAATAAATTAGAAGAGAAATAGTTTATATAATATATAAACTACTTATGGGTATTTTCCGTCAACAATAAGACCCAGTTAATAGTAAATGTACACATAGTATATTTGTTATTACTATTTTCCCCTATTTCCAAATATAAATAATATGTACTCTGAATAGATATAAATACTTCTTTTTTTAAAAAAATCACCTCATTATCTTTAAAATAACTTCTAATTAGCGTAGCACATGGCTATTTGGCGAATAGTCACATGGGAATTGAAAGTGTGTTTGTTTCGATTCCCACAGTGGTCAAACTTATTTTTATTCACTATTAAATGTGCACAAAAAGTTGACAATAATATGAAACTATCTGTGGGCTACTTTCGACACACCATCCTAATTTATTTAAATTCGGATGAGTAATTCTAAATATACAGGGTGGTCTCCTGCGTGTTTTAGAAGTGATCTTATTGTTGATTTTTAAAGAAAATGTTATTCTTTATAAAAATAAGTATTATCTACTCTAAGATAATTTTTGACATAAAAAAATTGATAAACGAATGTCAAACATTCCTCCCCCCTTCAAATTGAAAAATATAAAAAGTTGTTCGATCTGGATAAATGTGGCATCATGTTAAAGGTCTTGTTTTGTACATCAAATGTTGTGATAATAACCTTTTTGACTAAAGCTATAACTAATTTTTTATTAAAAGTAGTGATTATCATCAATAACAAACAATACGATGTCAGTCCTAAAAACAATAATAGTCAAACTACTAGTTTTACCTACAGTCATAAAACTTTTAAACTAATATAAAACTAGGCATCGCGTGGCTCTATCATTGAAGCGAGCGTATAGTAATAAATATGTATTTCATATTGAAAAAAATAGATAATCATGATGAGTTGACAGATATAGGGTATGATAGTAGTACAGCGGCTATTAGTGAGGGAACCACCCCGCATTCTTACTATTCCTCTAAACACACATCTCCTTTTCAATTATTATAAAATGTATCTCTTTGCTACAAAAAAACTACTGCATGTATCAAATTAAAATTTCGCATGCCTGTTTCAATTGTGCATTAGATGGTGTATATGAAGTTTTATTAAAATCGTTATGTTAGAACGTAAGATATCGGTAAAAAGGTTGTTTTCTCTATTATAAACGTTTAGGTCTGCTTTAATAGTTTTAGCACTTTTTATTAATTCATAGCGGTGTCGCTGTTGGTTTTAATAAAAAATGTTTTTTGTAAAAAATGTTCGTCTCATCGAATAGATGATGATAGAATCTTTTCCCGTCCTGAAATTCCAATTTAATTTTTGAACCTCTCGTTTACGCGAGCGTTGCGCGCGAACTCATGGACGGATCACGCTGTCCAACGAACTTAGCCTCAGTATTAGTAAGAGGAACATGTATACCAAATTTCAACTAAATCGGTTAACTTGTACTCAAGTTATCGTCACACGCATAAACGTTACTGACAGACAGACAGACAGACAGACAGACAGACAGACAGACACGGAGCATATTTCGTTGAATGTAGGAAGCTCGCTACGCTCGCTTCAATAATGAAACTAAGCGGGAAGGGATAATTTTAATTCAATTCTTTTAGGCACAAGAGAGACTTGCACTTCTGGGGGTAAGTGCGCAATCGCAGAATACTAATTTAGAATTTCTACATTGCGATAATGAAAAAAAGAAAAGATAAAAGTATAAATCTAGACTACTATGAAATTCATTAAATCTATTCAGCATTTTTAAAAGTGAAGCAATAGAATAACAAAATATTTCTTTTTCATCCCTGAAAAGAAAATTAATTTTGAAATTGCAGTTGTAGAATTGTCTAATTAATTAACAGTAATTTGACTATAGTTCAATCTTTTTTTGATGCGAGTTAAAATGGTTTGAATTGCTGATTGTTTAAAATAAATTATATATGCTATCAAGTCACTAGGGACTATATTATACACTACAACTTAAATTTTAGAACAATGTTGTACAATAGTTTTAATTCAACTAGGTAAAAGGACCTTTATCTAAATGGGGATTTTCTAAAGGAAAAAATACAATAAAACAAAGACCACCATAAGAATTTATCGAGTGAGCTTTTCAGGAGTCTAAATTAAAGCGGCAACTATTAGAGCTTGGGTGTTATAGTGTCTTATTAAAGTCCTGTCGAGAAATCCCAGTCGTGGAGAAGAGCAAGGTTACGTGGTTTTTAGGAGAGTTTTCTCTAAGATAGAGTCGAGTAATATGGAAGAAACCTTCTCAAGGCAAGGGAAAACACCCTCTCAGAACGTTTTTCTCCACCGAAGAGCTTTATTTAGAAGGGAAAACCTTGTGGAGGGGGTTTTGGAGTCGGAAGGTTTAATGAAGGTCTAATGCTTTCTGTTCATAAAACAAAGAGCAACCTGAGCTTGGCTTCCAAAAGCGGAAGATATACTTGAAACGAAGCGCCTCCTTATAGAAAACCTCAACTCCGGAGTACACTCGTTTCTACGTACAATCAACTCAGATCTTATTAAATGTCTAATTAGCATTAATCCTACTCCCTTAATTACACCACTTTAGATAGAGATAGAGCAATTTATATTGTGTTTCACAATATTAAACTTCATAAAAATCATTAAACTAGAGTTTAACGGGCAGGAGTGACGGGTGTGTTTTTAGATTGCATCTTAAGAACACGATACATTTACTTAATAATTGATCATTAAAACAACTATTTTCTTTCTCTATCTCTTTATTGTTTAACACGACTGCAACTATATGTAATAAGTGGTGCAGTTAACATTGTTTATCTGACTTTGTACAACAAAAAGGAAGTAGACCAGTGACTACCAGTGATTAAATATTATGTATCTAAAAAATAGATAAAAATAAACAAAAATAGACTGCTAATTGCTGTGGCAGATAGCTTCCTCGCATCCTATCACGTACTTTATTGATTTTATGCTTTAACAAGCCTTTATTGTCTAATTTGTTTAATTGTTTTTTAATCTGTCAAAATAGTTTTGATTTTTACTTGAAATTAAGTTTCAAATAAGCAAAAGTTAGAGTAAGTAATCTGGGGCTATCTGCCGGTTACTTTCAATAAACTATAAAAGTTTCATACAAATCATATAAGTACTTTTGAAGCTGTAGGTGTAAATTAATTTATGTTTGTGCACATGTAGAAGAAAAACAAATGAACGCATAAGGTTGAAACTTATATGGGACCAACAATGGACTACTCATGACCTACCACCCAAATTTCATTAAATTTGGACGTATAGTTTTTACGATATATTGGTTTGCAAAAATTGAACGACAGACCGACAGACAGACACGGAATCAAAAATGGATGATACAGATAAAAGCCCAGGTATTATAGATATTAATTTTAAAATTTTACCTTAAAAAATTGATTATTATAAAAAATTACAAGTTTGTGTTCCGTAAAAGTTCTTTCACAAGAAATTAGTAAACTGTTTAGCGAACTCGACTTTCAACTAAAGTTCTGATAGGAACCCATTAATATAATGGAAGAGAAACATTACACCAAGATAAAAGATAAGTTTAAAGTAGAAAAAAATGGTAGTGGTTTATCAGACTTCGTGTAAAAATTGCCCAGAAGAGAATGCACAAAAAAACTTAACAAAACAACATCATCATTAGTGAAAGATCAAATGTATTATAAACCGCAAAAGATGATGGAGGTGACCAATGTCCATATCAAACAGATGAAGCATTAGTTTAATTTATTAGACACAAAATTATAGTTATCCTAAAAAAAAATCAACGATAAAGAACTACTACCACAAAAGCATTGGAGATTTCAAAGAAAGATAATAATTTAAATTACATAGGAATTCTTATAATTCTAAATTCTAGGAAGAGCTAAAGTAAGTGTAAAACAATTTTAATATAATGTTTTTGAATGTATATGTGTTTATTTCTGCTCAGTGTAGCGATTTATTGTGATCTTACGTTTGTGTTAAAAAGTTATGTTAATTTAACAAAACTTAATTATGTTTTAAAATTATTTTTCTCATTGCCATCTCAATTAAAAAGTCAACGTAAAAAAAAGCAACATAATTATAATTTAGCATAAATCAAAAACAATTTCCCATTTAAAATGAAATTATTTTTAATTAAAACATAACTAGAGCAATAGCCATTATAAAAGTTAAAAACCGTAACACTTCATTCTATTAAAAAAAAAAACAAAAAAAAACTTTAGAAATGACGATGTAATTGCTACTTAAAAAAAAATAGAGGAAAACAAATGGTAAACTTTGGTAAACATAATCATAACTCGAGTAAATGTAGTCATACCCATTAGAAACTTTCATTAAAAATCCACAAGTTTACATTGAAGAGGTAATTAAAAATTATTTTCTGCGGAATTTCTCCTTATGCCCTTAGAATAAAGTAAGAAAGTTTTCAAAAGGGTTTGAGCAAGTCCTATAATTACTTGTGGGGTAAGTTCATATGAGGTTACCGCAACTTTTAATGACTCGGCTAAAAGTGCTGGTAATACAGGGATATTAAGATGTTTAGGTATAAACAGCAATATGATAAAGAGAGTAATCAGAAGACTTGGAGCCATCATAATGATCAAGAATGTAACATATGATAATAACAATAATCATAAATACCAAACAATTATGATAATAAATGTAACATATGACAATAACAATAATCATGAATACCAAACAATAATGATAATGAATGTAACATGAATATGAATATAACAATCAGCTTATTTTCACGTTCGTTCCGTTGTTACGACGCAAATGAAGTCTTAAGGCCATTCTTGATTATTTGAAAGACCCAAGTGTTATTTAACATTCTACAGTTTAGATTTATAATAAATATTTCTAATTTGTCAAAATCTAATCCGAGTAAACCACGTCCAAAGAGAGTTTGTAGATCCTAACGTATCCCGTATCCATCATAGAGATCATACTCAAGAGGCTTACTCAAGATGAGTGTCAGTTGAAAAAGATACTTATCAATATCCAACATGTTCACTTAAGCAAAGAAGCGAAAAAATAGTATATTAGAAATGAACAATACACCGCAAGCATAATTGAGCTGAGCGAAGCTAAGCTCTTATACTACACTTTGCATTTGTTTGGACGCATACTCCTCCTGAACGGCTGAACCGATCCGCACCTAATTCGGCATGGTCAATGTAACCAACAACAAGAAGGTATAAATCTGAAAGGGTTCAAATTGGTACACAGGGGTACGGGGTAAAAAAGTTTCCTCTTGAATGGCTGAACCGATCCGCACAAAATTCGGCACGGTCAATGTGACCAACCATGGGAAAGTATAAATCTAAAATGGTCCAAATTGGTTCACAGGGGTACGAGGTTCGGGGTACAAATGTTTCCTTTACCGTTTTTTTACCTCAAAACGTGAAAATCTATCAAAATCTCAAAATCGAATTTTCGCGCCATCACATTACTTTCTCTTTATATGTGTAAATAAAAATGGCAGCAGATATTAATTTGAAACATGGAGGACTTATTTATCAAACAGAAAGGTACAATTGGTGCGAATTTCAGCTTGATCGGCGAAGTTCAAAAGTCGAGTTTTCAAAATTGCGCCAGATATCAAAACGAAACTCAGGAGAAATTATTTTCTAATAGAGATACTATTGGTGTTAATAATCAATAACTAATTGATAAAATTGGTGCAAATTTCAACGCAATAGGAATTTTTGCTGACTCTGCAAAATAGGTAAAATTCCCCAGTTTCATTCTCCGGGAGTAGACAAAAATAATACATAATATTTGTTTCAGTAAAGCAGTGTTTCCCAAACTTTTAACATCTGTGTACCCTTTCTATAATTTTCGTAACACTAAGTACCCCTCGTTAAAAAAAAATCCATTTCTATTTTGGTTGTCTTTTATTATATAATTCTTTTTTTTCTAATAGTGTCAATCGGTATTGTTCTTTAAAAAAATGAAATCATATAAATATAAACTACTTTCTTTCTATAAAACGGTTATAATTCGTTCCCACTTATATTTGAACATTTTCAACACTAGGTTTAATCCTTTTTAAAAATGGAAATTAAAATTTTTTATTTGTCACATATTTACAAATTATTAATCTTAAAAAGTAATTTTTCCAAAACTAAAACCAAGGAGTTAGGTCTAATAATGTGAGTCACTTCACTCATTGGGATTTGTCCCACGACTCTTGTCGTCATGTAACAAATCTAACAAGAAATAGGATGAATAAATAAAAAATAAAATAAAAAATAAAATATGCATATACTTCAATAACAAAAAAATAAATAAAAAAAATAGTACATAAACGAAAACAAAAATCCAATTTAAGAAATAAATTAACAGGGAACCAAATTATGATGAACTCTGTTGCCTCAACATAAACAATTTTATCCTTCTCAGGATAAAATTGACTATGCAGTCAAAGCCCGGTGCAGCGCGTACCCCCACCAAACTCTTCCCGTACCCCCTGGGGTACGCGTACCACACTTTGGGAAACACTGCAGTAAAGCAACTAAAATTAATTAAGGTGTTGAGTTTATACAAAATAATTATTTACATACAAACATACATACATACCAAATAATGTAACTATAAATATATATATATATATATGTAAGGTAGAATACTAATAAGATTTTATTATGTCTGTAACAGAATAATTAAATTACAAGCTATTAAACACCTCTTAATAGATCTCATGAACTAACTGCACAAAATAGTCAAATATAAATTAATAAATAATATCTGTTAGACATCGTTGTCCTAGCAACGATGTCAATCTAAATAAAAACAAAACAAAACAAATAACTGACAGTTATTTACATATATATATATATATATATATATATATATATATATATATATATATATATATATATATATATATATATATATATATATATATATATTAATAGTTAAATTATTTCATTATACTCTGAGAAATTCTGAAAAAATTTTATTTGTTTTCGAGGTAAAAAAAAAAAAAATTATGAAAAGTCTCTTTTAATAAAATATTTATTTTTACTCTCCGAATTTTTATTAAAAAGAAAGATTAAATAAAATAAACACAAAAAAGAGAAAAGTTTTAAGTGGGATTTCTCAATTCTAAGATTTTATAATCCAAGTAAGGTCGAAAAATCAACTTTGTCCTGACAATATACCTTCCAAAAATCTATATCTCTCAACCAAAATACCTTTCTATTTTATCTAAACAATTTAGTTTTAAAATGGCATTTAAAAATATTTTTCATCCAGAAGGGAGAAAACATTAACTTTCCACCCTACTTTATAGGGAGGAAAGGATCCCATTACAGCCTAGTTGTAAAAATCGTGGCGGAAAGTAGAAATCGTGGCGGAAAGTAAAAATCGTGGTGGAAAGTAACAGTAGAGCCAACTTATTATTGTTTAAAAATCAGTGTTGCCAGTTTTGTAACTAGTAGCAGTTTCTTTTTAACTGAATGACTCGACTGCTTAACAGTTGTTTTAAAAATATTAGAGAGTTTAAATAACACGTACTTTTGATTGCCGTGATGCTTTAATTTTTATCGTCATTTTAAAATATCTTATGACTTCATAATTGAGTTTAAGCAAGACTTATACAAAAGAGGTAGGTTACGTCTAATCAGGTTATATTTATGTTTTTGATTTCTCGTATTTTATTTTAGGGTCAAACACAAATAAATTAAATATTATTCAGCTAGTCATTTTGTAGTATGTATTATTAAACATTTGAATTATTATTAGAGTTACATAGCTATAGAAAGTCATTATAGAAATCAAATAAAACATAGTTGGAATTGATGAATTGCACATTTAATTCATATTATTTTTTTTACTACAAGATGTTATAAAACTTTTTCTTTTGCTTTTAAAAGTCATTTTTAAAATTAAAGGAACAAAAATTTGTAAATTTAGTTATTAATACCCAAATAAATAGATAAATCGAAATCATAGGTTTTATTTGTGTTGATTTTCTCCCTTCTAGAGGAAAAATCTTGTACGTACCACGGAAGGAAAAAGTCATAGTACCCTTGCTATAATTAACTCCCTCGGCTACGCCTCGAGATTAAACTTCATGGTTCCCTCGGCTGCGCCTCAGGAACCAACTAAATAACTCCCTCGGCTACGCCTCGGGATTTAGACAGTATGGTTTCCTCGGCTACGCCTCAGGAACCAACCAAAACGCTCAGGGTGTAATGACTTTGTTTCCTCCCTTGGTGCGTAAATAACTATTTCTAACAAGAAAAGTGGAGAAATTCAGTATTGATCAGAAAAAAATAAGGGAAAAGGAGGGGTCTGAAAAAATTAAGGGTACAGTACATCAACAAGAATCCACGAGAATGAGCGACCTGTTTTCCTCATAAAAGAAATTTTAGCTGATTTGTGAATAAAGGTATGGGTACTGAGTACTGCTTCCGTGCTCATAATCATTTAGGAAGACGTCCATGCATATACACGAAGTGGCCAAATTGTCTGCCGCGTTCATTAATAGTATACATGCCACCTTGTGTTATTATCTAACTAGCTTTCACCCACCCCCTTCGCCCGCGCTCCGCGATGGGCTCATGCTAGGTATTAGTGGCAATGTTTCCTATAATCATGTAGGCCTAGCAATTAAATTAAATTCCTAAATAGTTCTGTTTCAAAAGCCTTCTAGGAATAAAATCAGGACTATATTACACATCATTAATTCCATTATTAAGAATATAATACTCTCCAAATCATAGTTTGGATTCTATCTATATATTTTATAAATAGGCAGTAGAAACTAAGTAATATAGTAATAACTAACAATGATAAAAAAAAGGTATAATGAATAAGAAAAAAACGTAGACAAAACCAATTAGACTGGGAAGTCATTGAACAATCATCAACAAAGATGGAGCATTATTTAATTACCAGCCTCTTCATTCAATACGGCAGTTGCACCAGCAAATATTTAATAACTCTTGTTCTAGAAAAAATTAATAAAATAATAAATACTCGATTTAAGAGCATTAGTGTGAGGTTTAAGCACTCCAATCAGAACTTAAATCGGTCAACAATTGCGGACGCCATAAGCGCTCAAAGTGAAATTTCTTTAAAAAAAAAAAAATTTAGCTCTATTTAAGGTAGAACCGATGGAATTACGGCAAAAGTAATATAATATCACTTTTCAACTTCTTTTATATATATACTTTTTGTATTTAAAGAGTCGTCTCAATGTATATTATTTTTCTTTTATACTATTGTTCTATTATAACTCTCTTTTGCTTCCAAGCATATCGAAGGTAACGGAAGCTATGTGATCGTTCTGAGGAACGAAAATTGAGAAAAAAACTTTTAAGACAGAAATCCGTTTCAGACATCAGGGACTATTTTTTTTCGTATCTGTCGGTCTGTCAGCCGCTCAATTTTTGCAAACCAAAAAATATTAAAAACTACTCGTCTAATTTAATGAAATTTGGATGGTAGGTTGATTAGCCTATTGTTGGTTCCATACATGTTTCGACCTTCTGCACCCATTGGTTTCTCTTCCACATGGGCACAAACATACATTTATTTACACCCATATCTTAAAAAGTGCTAATCTGATTTATATGAAATTTGGATGGTTTGTCGAAAGCAGATCGCACATAGCCCCAGATTAATTTGAACTGTCTGCGCTTTTTACTTTGGCTTTAAATTTACACTTCAATTCATGTAAAAAATCAAAACAATTTTGACAAATTAAAAAAATCACAGGGAAGTACTTGCGTCCAAGTACTTTTTAGGGTTTTGTAGATGATTAAGCATACCCGTTATGAAATAATGATTTTTTTTTTCTTTGATCTCAAGGTTCCGGGTTCGATCCCCCGGAGGGTCACAATGTTTTTCATCAGTAATAACGACTAGATAAATTACATTTTTCAGAACATTTTCATTGCTCCACCATAAGGTATAGCCATGAATTATTTTGAAATTTTAGGACCAGCCGTTATATAGTGTTGGGGGGGGAATGTTTTTTGGGGTATATTTTGACTTATAAAACCAATAAAAAATGAAAAATTTAAAAAAGCAAATATATATTTGTATCCTACACTTCAGCAGCTTTCATTTGATACCCAACTCAAAATTAAAAAAAAAAAAAATTTTGGGCGCACTTCAAATTTTCGCGCCCAAAATTGGCAATTTTTGAAAATTTGGTATGCCCTCCCGGAATTTTCATCGCCCCTCAATAAGGGATTAGCATGAATTATTTCGAAATTTTAGGACCAGCCGTTGTATAGTGGTTGGGGGGGGGGGATATTTTGATTTTTTTACCCAACAAGGAATGCAACATTTAAAAAAGCATATGTATACATGCGTCCTTCTTTCCAGCAGCTTTCATTTGATACCCCACTCGAAAATTAAAAAAAATTAAAAAATTTGAGTTTACCACATTTTTGCGAATTGCGCATGCGCATATTAAATTTTTAACTTCTGTATATTTTTCCTGTGGCTGGGTCAAAAAGTTGCACCAGTGTTTCAAATTTCATCACTTTAGCTTAAACGGTTCGGGCCCTATGAACCAAAGAGCAACGGACGGACGGACACATCACCCTCGGTATAAGGGTTTTGAGAAGTCTCTACAAAACCCTAAAAATCGGTCCGAGACAACTCAGACAAACTTTCTCATATATGAGTTTATAATTACTTAGCCCAGTGTTCCATTTATTAGTTTTCAAATGTACATTTAAATATTATTGAACATTTCATCAAAATTTATCATAAAAATAACTTCTCCTGGTCGGGGAATCGAACCCGGGCTCTCTCCGTCCGCGTTTTAAGCTAATATCTCAGGAACTAGATTTTTCCCGGGAAAACGGCTTATATCGTTGGATTCGTATTCAAATGGACTACATTTTAGAATTTTTTAATCAAAATCGTCGGAACCGTTTTCGAGAAATAATTTTTTTTCATGTTTTTTCAGAGTTTTTGGGGGGTAGCGCCCCCAAATTTAGAGCTAAAATTCATTTCTCGATTTCGCCTCGGGGTATGATTTTTCTGAACATGTATGCCAAATTTCGTCAAAATCGGCCCAGTAGTTTGGGCTCCAGGCGTCTGCACAGACGACAGACAGACGACAGACAGACGACAGACAGACGACAGACGACAGACGACAGACGACAGACAGACATTTTTTAAAAACCACTTTTTTGGACTCAGGGGACCTCAAAACGTGTAAATCCATCAAAATCTCAAAATCGAATTTTCGCGCCATCACAATACTTTCTCTTTATATGAGAAAGTAAAAAACGGGAGAAGCAGCTAAATAAATCATACAATAATGGTTAGTAAAAGTATAACATCAATAAAGTATGTGATAGGATGCTAAGAAGCTATGTGTCACAGTTGTGGGCAGACTATACACGTTATCTTTATTTAAGTTAGTTTATTTATTCTGTAACAATGCGATTTTATTGTTCACTACTAAACTAGCGATTGAAATCAGGCTTTGTACAATCAAGCTAATTTTAGTGAAGATACATTTGCTTATTCCTAAGAATACTGATAACATATTCAATATACATACTTTTAAAGTTACATAGGGTCATAAAACCTTCTTTTACGCAACAAGTTCGATGTATTCTGAACAAATTACTGTATTTATTTAATCCGGAGGTTCTTAAAGCTTACATCAATTACTGACCATTTAGCATGAAGATAAAGTATCACTGTAGGCATAACAGAAAATAAGGGAATGAAGATCTGATTAAAGACTTTGGTTTTACAGTTTCCAGGTGAACTCTCAGGGTAAAACATATATAAATGTTAAACTGTAATATGATTTAAGAATAGTATATTATGTTACTAGGCTGTGAAGTGAGTTTTTTCTTTACCGCGGCAATTACATTTACTGTCGAGCGAAGCGAAACAGTAAATATTGCCAAGGTAAAGAAAAAACACTTCACAGTCGCGTAGCATATGCTATTTTTTCCGAGGTAGCAGACAATGAAAAAACATTAAATATTAATCACTAATCAATATATAATAATAACAAATATTAGTACATACTTAAGACTTAAAAAAAGAAGCCTTAAAAAGAGGTTACACTATAAGAAAAAAGATAAATAAAACGCATTGACATCTAGCGGATTTTAATCGTACTAGAAGCATTTCTACAAAGACTGCAGCGATACTAACGGAAGTTTTGATAACTACCCGCTGTAAAGAAAAAATCTTTTAGTTCCTAGGAACTAAAAGATTTTTTCTTTACAGCTAGGAGTAATGAAAAGATTTTTTAAGTCCACGTAATGAAAAAATGGATTTTAGCTATGTTTTTTAGGCTCTAAAGTTACTATTTCACAGCCTACCACGGAAAAAATACTTTTTTAGAAGAAAAATTAGAGGAAAGCTAGTGTATTTTCAATTAAAACTTTTCTAATAGTCTATTAAAGGAGCTGTGATATTGTCTGCAAGGTTTAAGGAGGGGGTTTCTGGCCCGTTTTGTCTAATCAGAATGAACCATCTTCACTTGCCTCGGATTCAACTATCCTACCATTTCTAACAATTTCGTCCGACATTGTTGGAAATTAATTTCACTCGGTGTCCTAAGCAGTTTTCCCTTTTAAAGGCTTTCCTTCATCCTTTGAAAAGAGTTTCTAAAGTTTTACAGGACAAATAATTTTCAAACGAATCAGATTTCCATTCTTTTTTCCCCCCCTTTGTGTATTTATCAAGCTCTTTGCTCAAAGTGAGAGAGCAAGGAAGTACAACTCAATTTGAGTTGAAAGTAAATATTGACATTTTAAAGAAGTTGACACGCTTTTCAGAAGTTTATTCGATTCGATAATAAACCTGGTTAAAAAACATAAAAAAAGAATATTATTCGTTTATTTCTTCCGAGCTTACCGAAGGTAACGGAAGCTATGCGATCGTTCTGAAGAACGAAAAATTTTTAGGTCTCCGATTTCAAAAATTCAAAGACAGAAATCCGTTTCAGACATTAAGGAACATTTTTGGTTCCGTGTCTGTCTGTCGCTCTATTTTAGCATTTGGAAATTTGGATGGTAGACCATGATTTATGATGGTAGATTATAGTAGATGATGCCTTTTTGGTCCCATATAAGTTTGGAACCTTGTCCGCCTTTTTACTTCTCTTCCACATGCGCACAAACATACATTTATTTACACCTATAGCTTCAAAAGTACTGATCTGATTTGTATGAAACTTTTATAGTTTATCAAAAGTAACCCGCAGATAGCCTCAGATTAATTTGAACCGTGTCCGCTCTTTAACTTTTGCTAAATTGATACTTCAATTTATATAAAAAATCAAAACATTTTTGACATTAAAAAAACGGGGGAAACAATTCAACAAATTAGACAATAATGGCTTGTAAAAGCATAAAATCAATGAAGTACAAGGAAAGGATGCGAGGAAGCTATGTGCCACACCAATTGACAGTCTATAAGGGGGTCTATTTTTTTAAAATTAATTAAGTATTTGATGTTTGATGATCATACTTGTTTATAAGAGTGCTGAAATATTTTACAAGTTGTTAAGACTCAAGGATCAATGGTTCCACCAAAATATATAATCAGGTATAAATAAATATTCTTATGGGTAAAAAACATTTATATAAAGCAACGATTCTCCTTCAGCAACCTAATTCAAATGCATACATAGTTCAGGAAGCATCTTCCTTCTTCAGGAGCTAGCTCACACTACCATCCTCATACAAATATCTTTTTCCACTTAGAGCCAGTAGTTGAACGGGAAGAAGGAATCACTACGATTTGGGTCCTGATTACATAGCCCGTATGGAGTTCCGCCACTTCATACACTAATGTACCACCTAACGAAGAGTGATCAATAGTGAGCCATGAATATCCAATTGGCGGGATCAAAACCTGTGACAACATTGACCTTTATTCACAGATCCCCGAACAGTAGAGATCAATGTCTTTACGATCACTTCTACTGTGAACTCTCCATCAACTTAAACCACCAGCTTTATCATAAACCAGTCCTAGATCATCGGCCACAATATTTGTATAAGTGTTTCATTTGAACTTTTGTTTAATATTCATACTATTTAAAACCGTGGATATAAGTTAAGATTCGGAAATTAGTAAGGTGTTGGACTATAATAATTAACTACATAAATCTTTCTAAGAATTCTTCTACTAATGTTCAGTGAATAATTAATTTTTAATTTAATTTATCAATATGATCCTTCACTGAGTTAGTCTAATAGTTTAACGCACTTTTATAGTTTTCATCTTATTTAAAAATTAGGCATCGCGTGGCTCTCTAATTTAAGCGAGTGTATAGTAATAAATTTGTATTGAACATAGAGAAAAAAGATGATCATGATGAGTTGATAGTTAAAGAGTATGATTGTAGTAGAGAGTCTGGTAGTGAGAAAGCTTCCCTGCATTCTTACTATTTCACTAACCACACATCTCTTTTTCAACTATTATAAAATGTATCACTTCACTATACAAAAATTACTATTTGTACATAAAGTTGAAATTTTACATGCGTGTTTCATTTGCACCTAGACTATGTATATATAAAGTTTTACTAAAATCATTACGTTAGAACGTAAGATGTCGGTAAAAACGTTGTTTTCACTATTTTTAACATGTATACTAAATTTCAACAAAATAGGTCAACTTTTAGTAAAGTTAAAGGCCGGGCACGTAAACGCTACTGACAGACAGACAGGATGCATATTTTGTATAATGTAAGCAGCTCGCTTCTATTATTATGATTTTATTTGGTAAAGATAACTTGATACACAGGTTGTTTTGGCCGAGCTTTTAAAAATGTATACTTGCTGAATATTAAAGCTGACTTCGGTGAAGTGCCTCACGCTCAGTATTCACTATTCACCCAGCATCGCGGTATAAATGTGTAGCTACTTAGTGAAGTGGCGTCTATCCGGTTACGAAAGCCAATTATACGGTTTATACAAACAGCGAAATGCCAACCCCGTCATCCATTACAAGTATAATTGTAAAAGACCTTTGGAGGGCTTAGACCTGCCAAAGGTCTTTTGGCTGTTGCGCCACGGAATAATTATTGTTATAATTTCTTGCTGAATATTAATAAAAAAAATCACAGGGAAGTACTTGCGTGAAAGTACTTTTTAGGGTTTTGTAGATGATTAAGCATGCCCGTTATGTAATAATTATGATTTTTTGCTCCGATCTCAAGGGTCCCGGGTTCGATCCCCTGGGGGGTCACAATGTTTTTCATCGCTAATAAAGATTAGATAAATTATTTTTTTCATAACATTTCCATCGCTCCACCATAAGGTATAACCATGATTATTTCGAATTTTAGGACCACCCGTTATATAGTGATTGGGGGGGGGGGGGATATTATTGGGGGTATATTTTGACTTATAAAACCAATAAAGAACGAAAAATTTAAGGATATGTAAAATTTTTAAAGAATAAATTTTTTGGCGCACTTCAAATTTTCGCGCCCGAAACTGGCAATTTTTTTAAAATTTAGGATGAACTCCCGAATTTTCATCGCCCCACAATAAGGCATTAGCATGAATTATTTCGAAATTTTAGGACCAGCCGTTATACAGTGGTTGGGGGGGGGGAATTTTTTTGGGGTATATTTTGATTTTTTTACCTAATAAGGAATGCAACATTTAAAAAAATATATATTTATTTGCGTCCTACTCTTCAGCAGCTTTCATTTGATACCCCAATCAAAAATTTAAAAAAAATATAGATTTTTGAGTTTAAAACATTTTGCGAATTGCGCATGCGCATATTTAATTTTGAACTTTTGTAACTTTTGTATATTTTTCCTGTGGTTGGGTGAAAAAGTTGCACCAGTGTATCAAATTTCAGCTCTTTAGCTTAAACGGTTCGGGCGCTATGAACCAAAGAGCGACGGACAGACGGACACATCACCCTCGGCATAAGGGTTTTGAGAAGAATTTACAAAACCCTAAAAACAGGTTTAAAACACCTTTTTAAGTTGATTTGTTACTATGGTGGATAGATAGGGAATAACTATTGTTATAATTACTTGCTGAATATTAATAACAAAACACGTTGAAAACACTTTTTTGAGTTGATTTGTTACTATGGTGGATGGATACGGAATAATTATTGTTAGTATTACTTGCTGAATATTAATAACAACATTTCAAGACAAAAATAACTTTTTATATACTACGTTTTTAAATTTTCTGTTGAATCGTATGTAATGTTGATAATATAGAAGTTATTGTTATATAATTTATAATGTTAGTGAAAAAAAAATAGTTCCGAATTTAATTACTTCACATAAATGACAACCATCCAGAGAGCTGATCTTAAACCTACCTATAAAAGGATAAATCTTTGTACAACGGATCTCCCCAAGACTAAATCTAAACGTGCCATCGATATATTTGAAATAATATAATAGATATTTCCTGTTTTGCTGTCATTCAATGTTTATCTATCACAAATTTTAGACCCGTCAAAATGAAGATTGCGTAAATATTGGATATGGCAAAACAAATAAAATAACTTGCGGATTTTTTCCGCACAGCAAAATTTGCTGAAAACGAATTAAATTCTGCTGAAAGATGGCTAAAAGTATTAAAATAATGCATTGTCATCGTGTTCTGAGCTATGCTAAAAGTTTCAAATGTCTAGCTATTCGGGAAGTTAGTTAGAAATCGATTGCCAGATTTGTACCGGACAAACAAACAAACAAACAAGAATGCAAGCTAATAAAAACGTAGTAAAATACGTTGAAAACACCTTTTTAAGTTGATTTGTTACTATGGTGGATGGATGGATAAGGTGTAAAGAATGACAAATTACTCCATTTTTTCTCGAGACGTTTCAACCCTTCTTAATGTTATCCTCAGTCTTTATTTCAAAATTCACAAAATCTTCAATTTTAATTAAAGTATCATTTCCTTCATTATGTTTGTGTTCTTTTATATGAAAATTGAACTTATTAGTTGTAACTGAAGTTGTAGTTGTTTGTTGTAGTTAAGATGCGATCACATCAGTAAATAGTAAATAAGTAACCAGCACTACCTAGAACTGATTAAATGATTTTGTGGATTTAGAAATAAAAACTGAGGATGACCTTAAGAAGGGTGGAAACGTCCGAGAAAAAATGGAATAATTCGTCCTTTTTTACACCTTATCATCCATCCACCATAGTAACAAATATTAATAACGTTGGTCTATTATAGATATTTCAAATAAATACAGAATTAAAATATTAAAAAAATCTCTCCGATTAATTTCGTAATAAACTTTCCCATATAAGAGTAGATAATTAAAATTGGTCCAGTGTTTTTCGTTAATTAGTTATTTCGAGTTTTTGCTGTTTAATATAATAATTATTAAACATTTAAAAGTAATTATATGTATCAAAATATAGCATAAAGAAATCCAACCTGAACTCTCACCATCCGCTTTTAAAATTATTTTCTCAAATTTTTCCCTAGATTTTTACGGGGAAAACTATTTATATGGTTAGATTGGTTTTTAAATGGACTAAATTTTAAATGTTTTAATCAAACACGTCGAAATCTTTTCGAGAAATAATTTGTTTCACGTTTTTCAGAGTTCTGGACAGGAGGGGGGGGGGGGAGAACAAATTTAGAGATTTTTTTTTTTTCTCGAAATTGCCTCGGGTATGATTTGTCGGTCGAGTAGTTTAGGCTCCACGCGTCTCCAAAGAGTTCACATTTTTAAAAAAAACAGGTCAAGTGTGTGCTAGTCAGAACATAGCGAGGGTCCGTAGGCAACAGTAATGTTGAAGTAGTAGCTATTGATGCAGCTTTTTAAAATGCAAAAGCCTACTATCCTATGGGTCTGATATTCTCAAAACACATAAACAAACTTCTGATAAAGTATTTTTTGCCAGTCAACCGGATTATAAACATATAAATACATCCAAAAGAGCATAATTAAAAAAAAAAAAAAACGTATTTTGTCAATAAAAACAATTTTTTTTTTTTTTAATCTCCAAAAAGTGGTATCTTTAATTTTGGTCGAAGAATGTTCAGGAATTTTTGCACTTTACATAAGCGAGATAGAAGGAGAAGGGGGGGGGGGCACTTTTCACAACAACTGCAAACTCGCCAACCCTCACCCTATCCAAGCTTATAACCAAAAACATAAACAAAATATTATATATATAATTTGTGGTAAAAATTATAAATATATTTTTGTAATCAGCTCGACGTACCCTTTTATATGATACCCCACACGGTGTCCAAAAAAAAAATGTTGAACCCTTGAGTTTTTTTACCCTGATTTCTTTTTTAAAAAAATATTTTAAATCGCTATATTTTTGAAATGGGTATAGGTACTATAAACATATATGCCAAATTTCAAAGTGATCGGACGAAAGGTGTCACCGTGAGAGCAGGCGACAGACGGACGGACAGACAGACACAGGAAAATATAAGGGTCCTTGGTTTTGCCCACGGACCCTAAAAACACGATATTGGACTAAGGGGACTTCAAAAGGTGTAGGAGTAGTAAGATTCTAGTACCACTAGACGGGTAGGGCGAACCACTTGTTTGAACCTAGCAATTTGGTCATACTGTCTCTGTTCATTGTACCACCGAAGCGAGTATGATGTGATAATTATTAGTGACCCATATAAATCAGGGCATCACGGCGAGGGATCGAACCCACGACCCCGTGCCGCCCTTGATTTATTGATGGCCGAGCAAACGTGGTAAATAATTTAATCCACACGGAATGCTGGCTCTGAAACGTGTAAATCCATAAAAATCTCAAAATCGAATTTTGGCGCTATCCCATAATACTTTCTCTTTATATATACCTACTACTTATAAGAGAAAGTAAAAGAATTTTTGAAGCTATCAACTTTATAATTCGAATTCTGACTCAATACAATGTAATCCCAAAATTAAATAAAAAATAATCAACTAAAAAAAGAAAAAGAATCTTAACAAACAGAAATCCATGAAGAGTATATAAGAACAAAATAATAAAAGGAAAAGTAGAAGATGGTTGGGTTATTCTTACAGAATTCCTAATATTCTACAGTAGCGCATTCGTGGATTACAGGAAAGGTCCATTACAGTCCAGGTCTTACTAGGAAAGTTACCCTTAGTTCTCTCTGCAGAATAATATTACAAACACACGCTCGCTTTTATAAAATGAATGCCAGTGTCCCCCCCCCCCCCTTTGCTTACTTAGAGAGAAAGTATAGAAGTAGAAAAAGTATACATTAGTGATGTGGAATAAGACTTCTCTGCCTACAAAGAGAATTGAATTAATGAAATGAATTGAATAATTGAATTAAATGAATTACCAAACAATAAAGCGAACTTAAACTTGTCCAACACTTAAGCGACTTAAATATTCCCGGTACTGACAACTCACAATTAATAGCCTCTAAACTACCAAACATCCTTCAAAATATCAAACAGAATATTCTACAGAATTATATTCTAAGTTCTTCAAACTCAAACTATAACTTAACTAAAAGTTCAATTTCAACCACTGTCTTAATTCCTAAGGTGATTTGTTTTTCTCTACGCATTTCGACTTGTCTGACCGGCACTAAAGATAACCTCTATATCTAAGTAGATACATACTATAATTATATTTTTAAGAAATTTGGCTGATTGTTCGAATTTAGGCCACAGATATATTTGGATGGTAGGTCATAATTAGCCAATTTTCAGTCCCATAATAATTTCAACTGTCTACTCTCATTATATTTTGCCTAATTTATCATTGTATTCATTTAAAAACATCAAATTTCTTTTAACGCGAGGAATTTGCCTCACTAATTGCCATAGTATTTGTCATAGCACCACAAAAAGGAATTAAAATGTTTTATAATTGCATCTTATTAGGAAATAACTATAAAAAAAAAACCTCAATATTGTTAAAAAAATAAAGTTAATAAAGAAAATATCCTTAATCACAATTGTATTAGTCCCATTTTAACTTCACAAATGTCTACTATTTATAAATTCTCTACGAACATTTTTGAACGTGCTCGAGGGGAATATTGGCAATTGCTTGTTTTATTGTCTTGTGTTATTTTCTTTTGATCATCAACACTAAAATTAAAATTAATTTAATTAAACTATTTTTTTTTTTTTTTTTTTTTGGTTTATGTCAATCAGGCATAAACTGATTTGTTTATTAAAAGTGAACTATTTGGGTCATTTTCAAAAAAAGTGACACTTTGACAATTCTGAGCAAACCTTTATGCCCAAAATTGATAATTCAGATTTTGATTCAGCAAGTGCTTTATTTTGATGTGATGTGATATTTTGATTTTAATTAAAGTTCCTGATCATACAAATTTTTTGTTTGCTAATTAGATTTAATTTCCTAAATAAGTCATTGTACACTCAACTCTATGATGAGGACGAAGTTTTTCTATTTAAAAAAAAAAAAAACATGTTTAAATTCAATTTGTTTAGTAACTATCGTGACTATCGTTGACTGGGTAACTTATGTGACATCTATCTTGTTCCTGGGTAACTATCGGGACAAGTGTCGTGTTCCTCTAAAGTTGGGAGTGATAGAATAGTTAAAGGCATTTCAAAAAAACTGTTACTTTGACAATTCTGAGCCAACTAGTGCTTTATTTTGACGCTGAACATCTATACAACAAGAATATGTATGTGACAAGTAACTATCGTGACTTATAAACTAAAACTTGGAGGTCACGCCACCCTTATGTATTAATGCTTTCAAAGGAAAGCATACGTTTTCTGTATATCTACTGGGGTATTCTAAAAAAATATTAAAAAGCTTTAAATGCACTTATAAGTACTAACATTTATGGTAACTATTGTGACTTTGAATAACCATACGCCCCATGATTTTTGAAGAGAATTGTTGTGTGACCGAGGCTTACTTCAGAAGACGCGGAGACGAACTGTAGGTTATAAAGGAATGATTCTTTTATCTGAAAAACACTGAAATCCCGCCCTCAATCAAACAGTGCAGCCAATTTCTTGGTAACTATTTTGCTGGGACAAGCCTTTTTATTAAATTCCCAACAAGTACACCGAAATAAGAAAGAAATTATATTTAGTATCACAAAGTACCTTATATTTCCTATCTAGGATCATAGTTAGGATCTAGGAAAGTCAAAGAAAAATATTTTTTGAACATTTTTCAGCATGGTAACTAAGGTTAAAAGGGGCTGGGACATAACTATCGTGACCTTTTAGTATATATAAATTTAAATTTCTCCTCCCTAAAAAGGATATTCAAGAATCTGACTACACCAAAATGACGAATTTAATCTATAGAAAAATATTTGTGGGGGTTGTAGATTTTTTGATTATGAGGACTGTAAGTAATTAATATTTTTAACTCGCGGACAGTGAAAGTGTCACTTACTTTTTTTTTAAATGACCCATTTGTGTGTGGTCAGTTTATTGTTTATTTTCATGAAACAAACTAAAATAAAATAATTACCCATTTTGCAATTCCAAATCACTTTTCTCAATAATATTTTTCAACCGTCAAATATAAGGGTAGACTTATTTAACACATATTTTAACTTAAACTATTTTTTTTAACTACATATATGTATAACACATATATTTATATATACATAGAGTTATTTTTTTAGTTTATAATTGAACTATTTTATAGTATAAGCTGTTATTTAAGGTATTTTTATAGCAATTTGAATAATTTTAAATGCATTTGTTTGTTTAATATTGTTATAAATCATATAATTTAATTATTAAAAGTTATTTTCTAAGTTGAATAATTTTACAGATGATCAGATAATAGGTAGGAATTTTTGTTTGTGACAATTCTTTTATTTTCATGATAGCTGCATAGTATTTATTAAATTCTTTTAAGTAATTTTTATAGTTAATGGAGAAAAGTATTCAATGTTTATCTACAGGAATCGATTTAAATTTGTAAAACATTGGGAAACTTATTTTTTCGAATATTCTGTTCATAAATATGAAATTCAATATTTATTTATTTTTAAAGTATCAAAGTTTTCTTAACAAAATTGATCTCATCAGATTTAGAAAATATTTTGTTAAAAAAATATCAACTTTTATTCTTGTACAGGATGCTTCTAAAAGAAATTTTCTTATACATACTTCGTCCTCATAAGGATTTACTGTAATATGTAGATACTGTAATATATTGTTTAGATAATACGTCAAGAAAAACGTTATGTTCTTGATAGATCTATCTCTTCGTTTGTATTCAGTAATATAATACACAACATTGTATTTTTGTTTGCTTAAGAGAATACATAAAACAGGTCTTCAAATCAAATTCTCAGATTGTAACGAAGATACTCATGTTTTATTTATATCGGTTATTTACCATGATTTTCGTAAATAAACGACACACACACACATATATATATACATATATATATATATATATATATATATATATATATATATATATATATATATATATATATATATAAGTGGCAATGTCCTGATTGACTGACTGACTGACTGACATAGAATCAACGCACAGCCAAATCTGCTTAACCGAGAGACTTGAAATTTTGAGGATATACTCGGTTCATATCATAGGCATCCACTAAGAAAGGATTTTGCGAAATTTTTATTTTTGTACCCAGGGGTACGGGGTACAAATGTCAAAGTAATGAATACTTTGAATGATGCATATCGTTGAAAAGCTCTTTAAAATTACAGTAATTGTTGTTATGTACAGTTTTGTCATATTTTCATTTAGGAGGGGGTAAAATGGAAAAATGTGTATAGCTACATCTTATATAAATAAAGAGTCTCTATGAGTGTCTTTTATCTTATATAAATGAAGAGTGTCTATGAGTGTACTGCTTACATGAGATTATAAAGTTAAAATGTTGGTACACAGGAGTACGGGGTACAAATGCCAAAGTAATTGATATGCACCCTTTATGATGCATATCGTTGAAAGGCTCTTTAAGAGAAAAGTAATTGTAATGTACGTTTTTGTCATTATTTTCATTTAAGAGAGGGGTAAAAAGGAAATGTCAACGTAAGTGTGTGTGTGTGCGCGCGCGCGAACGGGCGCGTGTGTGTGTGTTCTTTATTCAAATCTACCGTTTTATTCCGATTTCAATGAAAATTTGCACACTTGACCTTCAACAAAGCAAGGGGAAAAGGGGAAGGTCACTGACTTCATGCATTTTCGAAATTTTGATTTTGGTACACGAATTTAAGTTTAGAAAATTTTATATCCGTCTGTCTGTGCGTCAATCACGTCCAAATGGCTGAATAGATTTTGGAGGTTCTTGGGTACAATGTTAACCTTAATTCTGCAGGTGTTAAAGGATATAAAATGATTTGGTAGCTTTATATGGAGCTGAGAATGGGGCTTCTAAATAGATTTCAAAATTCTTATTTTATTTTTCATAAAAAATGTATTTAACCAAAATTGCAGAAGAAACTACTGATCATCTTTATGTTTTGTGGTAATTTACTTTTCAATCACTGTCAAAAAATATTTAGATTTATTTTAGATATTAAGGCAATAATTAATAAATCACGCCTTACCGTGCCTTAACCTTTACTAACTTAATCATGACCACTTCTTTAAAATTCTAAAATAAAATCTACGAGTGTATACGTAGTATAATAATTTCTAAATTATACTGATAACTGCCAATAGAAATTTTCTAAAATTTTATCCCTAAGGGGAAAATAAGGACAGAGTAAGAAAAGAAGGGGAATTGAGCCCAGACCAATCTCCTAAAGTTAGGAATACTTGAGAAAGAGCTCTTATTTTGGATGTAAGCATGTATATTAATAAAAGATAATTCCAATTTCAACCAAGGGATGTAAAATGACACGGGGAGGGGGGGGGGGGGGTACAGAAGGAAAATACCACTGCTTTTCCTTTTTAAAAATTTAGTCGGAATGAATTACTAATTTGGGATATTAGCAAATTATCTTATCAAGGGAAGGGGGTATAGAAATAAGGGGGAGGGATAGAATCTAGATATTCTCGCTTTGTAAAATAATTTATATGTTTCTTGATGGTAGTTTATAAATCCATTAAATTGAAAATAAAACACCCCGTAGCGAAGCTCGGGTATTCAGCTAGTATATATGTATATACGAAAACTTTGGAACAGTTCCTATGTGTCACGTTTACGTGGCTTCCCACGTTTACGTGACACGTTTACGTGACATCCCTTGGTGTCTCTCACTACACAAATTGTGTATATACATATATATACGCAATAAAACTACTCTGAAGTGTCTAGGCCAATCCTTTCCCGAGACAATATTTTTAGGGTCCGTAGGCAAAACCAAGGACCCTTATATTTTCCTGCGTGTGTCTGTCCGTCCGTCCGGTCGCCTGCTCTCACGACTACACCTTTCATCCGATCACTTTGAAATTTGGCATGTATGTGTCTTGTACCTACCCACATATTTTAAAAATATAGCGACTTAAAAAAAAAAATTATAAAAAAAATATTTGGGTAAAAAAACTTAAGGGTTAATTTTTTTGTTTTTTTCGACACCGTGAGGGGTATCATATGAAAGGGTACGTCGAGCTGATTACAAAAATATATAATTCTTTGGTTATAACTTTGATAGGGCGAGCGTAGGCAAGTTAGAAGTGGGTGTGAAACGTGCCCCCCCCCCCCCCCCCCCCCCTCTATCTCGCTTATGTGAAGTGCAAAAAATTTGAAAAAATTCCTGAACATTCTTCGACCAAAAGTAAAGATACCACTTTTGGGAAATTTCGAAAAAAATATTATTTAATTTTTTATAATTATGGTCTTTTCGATGTATTTATATGGTTGTAGTCCACTTCAGTGGCAGAAAAATACTTTATCAGACTGTGTTTTGAGAATATCAGACCGTTAGGATAGTTCAAAGTAAGCTTTTAGCATTTAAAAAAATTACTGTTTATCACTTACAGTGGTTGGTATTGGTTATCACTTTACAGTTAAACACTATACAGTGTAGCCTACGGACCCTCTCTGTGTGCTGACTAGCACACACTTGACCTGTTTATTTTACGTAATTGTGCGCAGTGTACGCAATTTTAGTTTCAATAGTTGAATCAAATCAATCTTAGTAGATCTTCAAATCGTACTTTTTTGAAGATTCCGACGTACTGTAATAAGATAAATTAAATGCGTGACTATTAAAGTAAAATAATGCAATTCTCATTGAAAATAAAATGCTAAATTTATTATGTATGGCTTTCTGCTCATACTGTGTATTTCAACTTTAAATTTGCTACCATTTTGTCGAATTAATTAACCTTGACAACTGTTGCAAATTAGTTTGTAGAATCCGCTTTTATCTAGTAATCTACTGCATCCGTTTAGTCTTTTGTGAACAGTTAACAAATAAGGTGCCTAATTCAATAGTATTCTCCTAGCAGCTTCCTTTATCCTTTCCACTTATTCATTTCAACAAACCTACGCTGTTTTAAACCCCTTAATTGACTTATTTATTATGATTGTCATCCTCATCCGTTCATCTTAGTACATTATGTATAAGCGATACTTAATTTTGTTAACACTCGTATCTGAGGAAGGAACATGTGCAAAAATGTAGGAACGAAGTTCCTTACATTTTTCATTAAATATCAATTATAAAATCACACTGCTAAGTACGTATATGTTGCTAACTACTTATACATGGCGGAGTTAGAAAAGAGACAAAATTAAATGTTTGTTTTACAAAATGTTTGTACCTAGCGGAGGTAAGGCAAAATTAAAAGAAAAGCTTTATTTATATCATTAAAGCAAGCGTCTTACAATAAATATGTATTGAATATTGAGAAAAAAGTTAATCATGATGAGTTTATAATTAAAGAGTATGTAGTTGGTGGGAAATAGGAATGTTTTGTACGTACCCGGCATATTAATTTAAAATATAATAATATATATCTCTTCCCTACTACAAAAACGTCTGCTTTTATCAGGTTGAAATTTTACATGCCTGTTTTAATTGTACTTTAGATTAGACGATGAGTAAGAAGTTTTATTGAACGAGCGTAGTGAGTTCTTCATTTCAGAGACTTCGGATTTGAAGAGTTTGTGTGTTTGTTTGTTTGTCCAACGATAACTGGCGTAAAAATTGATCAATTTCAACGAAATTTGGCACATAGATGCGTCTCAGCATTTGTGAGAACTGTATAGTTTTTGGAAATTCCACACTAATCATTTCCAAGATGGCGGCCAATATGGCGGACGACTAAAAAAAATAGTTTTAGCCAGCATAATGTGTTATAAATCGTTTTGAAGGTCTTTAAGAGAAGGAAAAGAATATGTAACTAATAAAATGTTACACTTCATATTTTCAAGATGGCGGCCAAAATGGCGGACGACTAAAATAAAAAGTTTCAGTCAGCATAATGTGTTATACATCGTTTTAAAGGTCTTTAAGAGAAGGAAAAGAATGTGTAACTAATAAAATTTCACACTTCATATTTTCAAGATGGCGGCCAATATGGTGGATGACTAAAAAAAAAGTTTTTAGTCAGTATGACATGTTATATTGATTAAATAATTACTATATTTACTGTATAAACAGGCGAGCGTAGCGAGCCTACAATAACTTATATTTAATAAATATTTACTTCAAATTCTGAATCAACAGACGAGTGAGCGAGCCTGCAATAAATTTATTTAATAAATATTTACCACAAATCCTGGATCAAACAGGCGAGCGTAGCGAGCCTGCAATAAATTTATTTAATAAATATTTACCACAAATTCCGAATCAAACAGGCGTGCGTAGCGAGCCTTCTTTAATTTCATTAAATAATTACTATATTTACTGTATAAACAGGCGAGCGTAGCGAGCCTACAATAACTTATATTTAATAAATATTTACTTCAAATTTTAAATCAACAGGCGAGCGCAGCGAGCCTGCAATAAATTTATTTAATAAATATTTACTACAAATTCTGAATCAAACAGGCGAGCGTAGCGAGCCTTCTTTAATTTCATTAAATAATAACTATATTTACTATATAAACAGGCGAGCGCAGCGAGCCTGCAATAACTTTAATTAATAAATATTTACAACAAATTCTGAATAAAGAGGCGAGCGTAGCGAGCCTGTGTTAATATTATTAAATCAAGATACTGGACAAAATAATTTTAACGCTCGTTTTACGTTGAATAAGAATGTCAGGTTTTACTGAAATATTATTCTGATATCATTATTGGGAGCATAGTATGGCTGATATAAAAGCACAATAACTTATATACACCATTCTACGCGAGTTCTTTATGCACCGCATCACTAGTTAAATTCTTTACGATAGTTAGAACGTAAGATATCTGTAAAAACGTTGTTATCTTTATTTTAAACGTTTCGGTCCGCTTTAATAAATTTAGCGATCTTTATCACTTCATAGCAGTGTCGGTGTTCGTTTTACTAAAATAAAATTATTTAAAAAATTTGATTTGAAGCTTACGTTTACGCGAGCGTTGCGCGTGTAAGCTTGGGTGGATAACGTTGTCCAACAAACTCAGCCTGGGCATTGGTAAAATGAACGTGTGTACCAAATTTTAACTTACTCGGTCATCTTTTACTCAAGTTATCGTCATCGGTAAGATTTCGTGACGCTTGTGTGTGATTTTGTGATGGACGTTTATTTTGGATTCCCTCCTGGGCTCCAGAATGTGTCATAAGGAACTTCGTTCAAAAAAGTTTTAATATTTGCGACCGATCGAAACCAGTTTAAAAAATACAAACATATGATATATAATATAATGAAGGACGAAAAAACATAAACTAAACTAAACCAAATAACAATTTGATAAATGGAACCGACTATAAAAACTTCCCATATCTTCCGGCAGAAGATAAGAAGTTATTACCAGAGACGGGAAAAAGTCATAAACGTCATAGTCATATGATTTTGTCATAAAATAGCCATTTTTCGAATAAACGTCATAAAATGGGGTTTTCTTGGGATAAACGTCATAGAATGGCCTTTTTTGTCAAATGTTTAGCAAAAAGTTTTGTTTTTTTTCTTAAAGCAAATTTTTATAATGAACATTCATGGTCCGGTTCCAGGTATAAGTGCAGTTCAAACAAAAAACCCTTACACGAGCTTAGTGAAAGGCCTGGGCTCTTAATTCCCTGATCACTTTCGGACTTAACTAATGCGCTTATGCATACCTGCAACTAGAGAAGCACCGAGGGTCATCCCTAATTCCAAACTAGAGCTCTTGATCTGCTCCTTCTTGGAACAAATCTTCCAATTAGAATCCAGGAAGGTCAAGATAGATTCTCCAATCAGCCAATAGTAAACCCATTGGGTTGGGCTGTTTCCTGATTAGCTGTTCCAGAACTTAAGATTTTGTATTTTGTATAGGTATATTGCCGTTGTTGTTTGTAGGTTTTGTATAGGTTTGCTTGGTAAGGGATTAGAATGTTTAATTGCTCATTTGATTTCTTACTCGTGTTACTTGTTTTTTTTTTACTTGTTCTTTTACTTGGGTTTCGTTGGTAAAACCAAAAAAGGAAACCCTTATAGTTTTGTTCATGTGTCTGTCTATCTGTCAGTCGGTACAGTTCCAATAACTTTTGAATCAAAAGAGATAGGAACATGAAACATTCCAATATTAAAGATCGTTTTGACGCACACACAGGAAAAATATTGTGAACTCAAAATAATCAGCTGTTCAAATTCAAAATGGCGGATAACTTACGTCACGCGATTTTTTTTTTTTAATTTTGAGGGGGGTATCAAATGAAAGGTATTGAAGAGTAGATACAAAACTATATAAACTATATAATTTTCAACGCCATTTTGTCAAAAAACATCAACATTTTGCGTGTACCCCCCCCCCCCTTAAAACTATATTTCCGCTGTTTCTAAAAATATGAAAAAATACGCAAAATGTGCTTTCTGCTGGGCCATAGAAAAATAAGAATAGCAATTCGATATGAATTACTGGGAATCCAAGATGGCGGCTAATTCCTGTCACGGGGGAATTTTTTTATTTTTTAAAAATTTTGAGTGAGGTATATAATGAAAGGTATTGAGGATTAGATTGCAAAAATATAAAACACGTGTGGAAAGTGTTTATTTTTTCATGCCATTTTGTTAAAAAAACATCAAAATTTGAATCATGGATGGGAACACGCCCAGGCCATAGCTGCCCGACTAAAGGGCAAAGAAGTTCGGAAATTGCCTGAAGGGCGAAAAGCAAATAAAGTGTCATGCATGAAATTTGCTCCCAGCTCATCTGCCGACGTCGAATGGTGTTTTTCCAAGTTTAAACTTCTACTGACGGACAAAAGAGTTTTAAATTTAACGCTGGATAATATAGAACAACATATGATTATTTTTTACAACGTTGAAGCATTCTGCTAATTATTATTATTTATTATATATTGTAAATATAATTCTGTATTTATGAAATATTGAAATCTTTCTTTTGAACTGTTACCCTCCAAAATAACGCTAAATTTTCGCTAAAAAAGGCTAAATTTTCACAGTGAAAATAAACGTCATACTTTTTGCTAAAACGTCATAAAACAACCGATTTTCTAAAATAGAGGTCATAAAACAGGATAATAAAAGTCATAAAAGTCATAGAATAAAGGTCATGAAATGGAAAAATAAAAGTCATAAACGTCCCGTCTCTGGTTATTACACATAAAAGCTAGTCGGTGGTAAAAACTCCAGTCAACAAACTTGTAAATAATTCTCGTTTCCATTATTTCCTCTCACAAAAACGACACAACTCCATCGCTTTTTCTCACCAGAACAAGGAGGAAAACACGACTAGAGGAGAAAAAAAGGGGATTGTTTTGTAAATGGATGTTCGAACTCGGTATCGAATGAAAATTTTCGTCGGGATGCTTCGAATGAGATTGTATATAACAACGAGTTGGGACGGAGGTCAAAAGGATCAAAGTCCCATATAACTAGGCATTGACAAGGAAACTTGGCACTAAGGGCCGTCGCCCCACCCTTGAACAGACAAAAAACCCTCCCGCTGTACAGCGAACTTGGGTAGGGACAAAAAGCAGGTTCTGGAGAGATAGGGACAGGGAATTGGAAGACGTCCAACCCGCCTGGTAACCAAGCGCTAGAATACCCGTCCCATACTCCACTCCGATTGCAGGTAAAGGTTTTAAGGCTAATTAATGGCCCGATTAGATTTGATTTACAGTCTTATCTGAAAAGCAAAAGGTGAATTTTAAGTGGTTAAAGAGGGGAAACCATCTGAATCAACTTACCTGGAGTCGTAAAATAATTGTAATGTTCTCTTTAAAAAAAAAAACCAATCTACCTTGACACATATACACCTCGAGCAAGGTTGGAGATACAAAAACATTAAATTTATAGTTACATCTCTCATAATATATAGTGAACAGGCCAAAACTAGTTATACAACAATTCTAGCTGCGTCAAACACATATATCAAACACGATTTACTAACTTAATATAGTGTCCCTATATAACATCATGTAATACATTTTCTATTAATGTACTTTATTTTAAATAGATTTAGTCACCATTTAAAAAAAAACTATAGGTCATCAAAATACCGTGTTTGTTTCAGGCCAGGCGCTTGGTAGAGTTTTAAGCAATTAAGTTAAAAGGTTTTTAATGAATCTTGTACTAATTGATAGTTAGTCTAAAGCCTAGTCCACACCAGTAGACACGTTGCGAGACATTTCTATAGGTCACGCAACGTGTCTATAGACATCTGCTGAGACCGTCTGTGGTCTAGGTCTAGACCACAGTGTCTACAGTGTCTCCACACTTGTAAGACACGTTGCGCAACATGCCTAACGTTGCACAATGTCTAGCATTTAGAATGGAAAACCATAGACATGCGATTTTTGGTCTAGCAACGAGACCGTAGACACCGTTTGTCTAGCCGATGTCTATAGACAAATCGCTAGACATGTCTCTGATACCAAAATCGCGCAACATGTCTACTAGTGTGGACAAAGCTTCAGAATCTCAGTTTCATCCGAAAGTACCGGTGTGGAAATCCCACACATGACTTCCATGAAATGTTGTGGTGTCAATACGTGAGCAAGAGAGAACTCAGTATAAACTTCATCTTACAAACAGCTAATATTGATTATAGTTTTGCAACAAAAATCCAAAATTAAACAAAAATAATAATGATAATAAACACAATTAAATATATAGTTAACATAAAAATAAAATTTTACCTTAATAAATGTCGGTAGTATGTAAAAAGATTAGAGAGAGAAGAGGTTTGTTTACATCTAGAGTTCAAGGTGAGTTTATGCGAAAATAAAACAAATTTATCAATCTTTATCCTTTATAACAAAAAAATTGATTATACAATGTTTGTTTACATTTTCTTTATACTTGTTTTTAACAATACGATATAAGAATATAATAATAAAAGAATTTAAAAATTTAAAATCAACTGATAACATGTCTCTATTTAAGGTAGAAGGGATGGTCCTACGACAAAAAGTCATAAGACCAAAGTTGTAGATCTTTTAAAATCAGTTACCGCTGGTGTTATCCGCTTTTCGATACGACTTACAGTTTAGCCGCAATTTGGTTCCGAAATAAATCGGTCAATTATTTCGAATAATATAAGAGCTCAAAGTCGAAAATTTAACAAAAATGACTATTTAAGGTAGAAGGGATGGTCCTACGACAAAAAGTCATATGACAAAAGTTGTAGATTATTTAAAATTGGTTAAACTGGTGTTATCTGCTTTTCGATACGACATTCAGTTTAGCCGCAATTTGGTTCCGAAAAAACCTTTAAAAAAACACTAAAATACCAATATCTCCCAAACCGCTTGTCCGATTTTGCTCAAAAAGTATAGGTACAATCTACCATATAGGACACATATATACCCCAAAGGAAATTGAAATCAAATAAAGCCTACTAAAGTTATCGTCGACAGACCGATTTCGTGCTTAAGTGACTGTAGCTCCGAAACGTCGTAAGCTACGATGTTCGGGTTTGCGCTATCAGTTTTTCCGTCCAAAGTTCTAAAAAATGCCGAAAACCGCATCTCAATACGATGTCTTGAAGCGATGTTATAAAGGTTTTAAGTTCCGAACGAACGTACGTACGTACGTACGTACGTACGTACGTACATACATACGTACGCACAGACATACATGTATATGAAACGGATTTCAATGATACCCCCGGGTCCGTAAGACCCCTCCTTCACAGAGATCTCGGAATCACGTTTTGGAGGGTATCACCATACTTCCATTTTCATGGAAGTAAAAAGTAGCAAGTAGAGGCAGAATAAGCTAATACATAATTCGTTATTAAAAATGAGAATGAACCATAAGATTAGATTTATACTAAAATGTTTCATATTGTAAACGAGGGGGGTACAAAAAACATTGGGGGGGGGGGGGGGAGATAATAAAAAAATTGGGCAAAACCAAAACTTTTATTTACTTTTTTCAAACAAATATGATATGCTAAAATACAATATCCCCCCCCCCCCCCCAATGTTTCTTGCCCCCCTCCTCGGTCACATATATTGTAATTCTCTAGAATAATGTCAGAAAAATGTCACAAAACATTGCTTATATAGCTGAAAAAGCAATAGAAATACAAAGACTCAATATGAGAAAAAAAAACTATTTTTTAATTTCTTAATTTTCAATTTTCTTAAAAAAGTAAGGTCGGCTGATTTTTTTTTTTTTTTTACTTTAGATTCATGTTCTTCATAGTTTGGAGATATTAAAACGAACAATAATTTTTTTTTTTTTTTTTGGGGGGGGGGCGAAAAATTGGGTCGAAAACTCCCAAAAACACAATTTTTCCAAACTTTAGGCGCATTTTCCGGGAAAACAGTACGTATAGGAGAAATTTGGACTTCAGATTCGGATTCAGCAACTTCAGACAAAGTTCAAATAAAATTTTCTTGGGGCCCGAAAGTTAGTTAAATTTTGGATAACATTTATTAAAGATTTAAATCAATCGGCATGGAATAAAATTAATTTCAACTTTCTTGAAATATGTTTCTTTATCTTAATATCTTATTCTTTATATTAATTTATCAATAACTAACTTTCTTCAAGTTATAAGTAGTTTAACTTTTGAAGATCCTAATAAGATTCCAAATAATCGATCAAAGTAAGTCTAGCCTATTTGTTTAGGTTGAAACCTCTCTACAAATTGCTTCAATTAGTTCACTGAAAACAAACAATGATTTATAAAATCGAGAAGTGTCCCAACGACGACACACCACGAAATTATTTGTTAAGAATAACGTAGATTGGTGACGATAAACATAATAATTTTTTATCGTTTGACATGCAAAATGGTGGATGAAAACTGAACTAATGAAACGATTTAAAATAAATTTTAGATACTGTAGGGTTATATCTAAAGAAAAAAAAATAATTTTAGCCATACTCTTTTAGTTAAGTTTTCGGACGATACCATACATGAAAATCATAAGAAAATAGATCTACGACGAAAATAAGTAGAAAATCTTTAAGTTAGGTTATTAAAATACCAATTGAATCTTATTGGCAATCACTTTCCTCAGAGATATTTCGTTTTCAACAGAATAGGGAGAAAGTGAGGTTGAGAAAATCTGTGGTGAAGCGCAACCAGAGAGCTCCTTACTTTCAACATTATCGGAAGAAATCTGACAGACTCAAACCTCAAACTAAATCGATTTTAGTTCTACGTTTAACCCTTTCAGGACGAATGCCGTGATATTACGCTAAACCGGGACTACATCCTAGGCCGAATGCCGTGATATCACGAAGCACCGGGACTGCCTTACAGGGCCGAATGCCGTGATATGTCGCCTTGCACTTTTCATACTGTTTTATCATTTTATGAATTTCTGGGTTGCAAAATGTAACATTCAAAGATATCTTATAATAGTTTAGGATGTAATAAAGATGTTTAACATGATTCGATTGTATTTGGGTAGGCCGTTTTTAATTCATTGATATACATATATAGCGTACAGACTAAATCAGTTATTTTTTTCAACTCTACTACTACTATTACTCATAATCACTGCTTCATATTCTTCTTAACCCTTATCACGTTCTTGATCTCTCCGTTCCGTACTCTAATTAATATAAAACTTTCTTACATATACTACGGTTCTACAATGTTTAAATTCTGATTGAATCCTAATTTGGAATTTAACAAGTTAGGTGTTTCCATAAGTAGTATTGAATCCGTATTCAATACGAAATAAAAAAACAAACTTTTTCTTGGTTACTTTTGCTAAAGGTTATAAATAATTTTGTAACCTTCACCTTTTATTACCATGTTTTTTTATAACGTATTTTAATAGATTTGACTACAATTTCTACAGAAATACGCTGACACGCGCTCTGCGCATGTCAAGATCGCGTTCTGTTTCGAGAAGTGTTTCCATGCAACTCGATCCTGATACAATCCCAGAATTTAGTGTATGGTATTGGGATCGGTATCGTATTTAATCCGTATTGAATCTAGGTTTCCATGGACACTTTGGATCCAAAAACTGTATTCAACACCTATTCAATCCGTATTTAAACATCGTGGAAACTTAGTAACACTGTTTAAGTCGCATTCGTTTTCATTCCTTTTTTTTTTACAAATAACAGAATTATGATGCTATTTTCGGAACTAGAGGATGTTTAAAAGTTTTTACTTTTACCCAGAAGGTGTCTTATCTATTCAATTATTTTATCTTTGTCATTTTAGAGCTATCTTCAGGGTTTAGCGAGAGGGTGTCAGCCTTGAAGACACCTCTGACCCTCTCGCCCGATAAGTCTAGTACTTTCGCCGATTCCCTTCGTATTTTTCGTTATCTACTTTGCCCTTACACTTATCTCAAAATATACAATCTTGGTTATTATAAAAACAAACACGCATTCAGTCCGTATTTGACTTACACGTGCAATTATCTGTGTCAAAAAATTACGCAATGTAATCACAACTAATCGGTGTAACTATTGTTTGTTTGATTTAGACTTTTTTTTTCTAAATTTATTTATTCTTTTTATTTACCCGACTTGTTTATTTTTGATTTCATTGCTAAATTATTGTTTTGCTTCCGAGCTTAACAAAGGTAACGGCGGCTACGTGATTGTTCTAAAGAACGAAAAATTTTTAGGTCTCCAATTTCAAAAATTTCAAGAAGAAATCCGTTTCAGACATTTTTTTCAATTCATTTGTTCACAGGGTTTTTTCAATAAAGTAATTTATTTTCAAATAAATGGCTATATGTATAGAAATTAAATAAAGTAAATTTAAAATAAATAATATATGAATGAACATATTACGCATTTATTATAACGCGCCCCCGCCTACAAAGAAGCATACTATGCTATATATGTATAAGCATAAATTATACAATTTTAATAGTAAAAGAAAACCAATGTGTTCACTTTTTCTCTCGTATAATGTATTTACAAAAAATACTTTTTAAAAATAATTATGAATTAATAAAAATACGAACAGGTAATTTGTATATATATATCGAAATGAATCAATGCGAAAAAAATATTTCTATAAAAAAAAAACATTCAAAATAATGGTACATTAATACAGATTATAAAAATATAATTGGATAATTTATAGAGTATGTAAAAATATAATAAATAGAGAATGATTAATAAAAGATCTAGTGAATGCATAGTAGACGTGAGGTAGAAAAGTATTCAGTCCAGGGATAGAACTACCTGTTCCTCCCGTACCGTCCCCACAACTACACAGTCTCTTACCAACTTCGTACTGAAAGGGTTAAGGAATATGAGTTATGCTAGAAATATAATAAGGTTAACATAAATGCGCTTTGTATTAGTAAGCATGGAGAAGGGAACCGTAAGATTTAGTATAGAAAAAAGAATTCTTATTTTGTCCATGTCATGGAGAAACACTGAACTATGGATATGTTTTTGCATTTTCTCCATTTCATGGAAAATCACTGAATCATGGGTATGTGTTTGGCCATTGAATCCACATATCGATATTGCAATGGTTTTTCATGAAGTGGAGAAAGCCAGTAAAGATTTATCTAATTTATAAAGTAGATGGTTCTTAAGGCGCGAAATTATGAAACTTTAATCCATTTTGATTAGCATTTGGTCCGCTAGGAGCTCTGATATATCATCTTATATAAAATTTAGAACTTCTATCGGCGAAATATAGTACTAAAATGAATATAAGTGAAACCTATCTACCTCCTATTAAATTCTAACTTCCTGGCACGAATTTAAGAGTCACATTTTACACGTCGTTTATTAAAAATGTAACCCGCCTAACTTCAAAATATTGTACTAACCATAAAAACCTATCAACCCCCTGTTAAATCCTAACTTCGTGGCACGATATTTAAAAGCGTCACACTTGTCATGCCGTTTTTTGCGTGACGGAAATGTCATCTATACCCCTTAGCGCTAAAACAGATTCCTGTTAAAATAAAATAATTCCATATCTGACCACCAAACTTCTAAAAAATTTTGCACAAGCCTCACCTGTCCGAATACTACAGTTTTAGATAGGTCGCAAATAAGATACAAGCCACTTTTCTACAATCGTAATTAATTTTGCCAAATGACAAGTGAGACAAATAGCCAAACGAACATGCGTAGAACTAGATAAACACAATTTCGAGTTTATTAGACAATATAGCTTTTACTTTATCAAATTTTATTATTAATACACATAATTTAATAAAGGTAAAAGTAAACACTTCTGTAATATGATAATTTACAATAAACCTCCAATTTCATTCTCAGTTACCACTTTATAATCTTCCTTTGAAGATTAAAACATTGTATATAAGATCTTTATCCGACAAAAAGACAAAATCTACTTTAAAATAAGACTATAAGAAGCTTAAGTATCCAATATTGAGGTAAAACAACATCAAAGGTATTTTGAAAAATCAAAGAAAACATTGAGTTTAAAGAGAGGAGGTAGGAGTGGTGAGAAATGTAACATTTCTTTACAAGCATTTCTAAACCCAAGAGGTAAGCCAATAATTAAATCAATCCTTCCTTTGAATGATGATTGAATCAAGTCATAATTTATTGAGGTGTCAAAATAGAATAAATTTATATATATATATATATATATATATATATATATATATATATATATATATATATATATATATATATATATATATATATATAACAGGATCAGTTTAGTTAAAATATGAAGCGTTGGTGGAGGTAATCATTGAAATGTTGAAAGAATAGTCTAACCACCTAGGTTTAATTATATTTTCAAAGGAGCTTTCAGCCACTATAGGGCAATCATCAGTGACAAAAAGTGAAAATTTTTAATTAAAACGTTGAAAAGATGGGAGTGTAGTGAGTCATGCCATTCCATCAACTGGTATTAGACTCAATAGCGGTATAAGAGCAATCGGTCATATACCGGTTTCTGGTTTTGCATGACTCACTCTACACTCCCATCTTTTCAATGCTTTAATTCACATTTTGCACTTTTCGGCTCTGATGATGGTCTTATAGTGGCTGAAATTTATTTTGACGTGGATAATTTTTAACTCAATTAATTTTAACGGCTAACATTTATTTTGATCTACTAAAGCTACATATTTTTATCAATATCAAAATAGGTTGGATACTTTTCATTCTTAAAAATATTGATGTATAATTTATAATTTGGTAATTCAATTTTTTTCCACATGTAATAAAGCGAATTTAATTTAATTTAATTTAATTAAATATAAATTAAATATTCAGTTAAATTTAATTTAATTTTGGTATAGTTAAATATAATTATAATGAAAGTATTAAGCGTGGACCACTCTCTAATATAAGAGATCACACTTAATAAATGTATAATACTGAAGAAATTAGTAATATCCATAACCCAGAAAAATCTACAATTTTAGATAGTTTATTTTAACAAAATTTAAACTTGTTAAGCCATTTAATATTCATAAAAACTTTAGCTTAATTCTGTAGCTATTGCTACAATATTGTTTAACGAAATCAAGGCATGCATTCAAAATGATTTTTGTAAGTTCAAAAATAGTTTTTTCTTAGCATTTTAAATTCAAGAAACTTGAAAATTAGTAATTCTTACCACAGGATAAAATTTTCTCTCGATTGTTCCTTTTTTTTAATAAAAAGAAAATCAACCATGAAGAAGAATTTTTCTAAAAGTAAATATATATTCCAAAGACACTTCTAAAAAACTGCAAAAACGAATTCTTACGAATGAAATATTTAGTTAAGAAAGAAAAAAAAAACAGGACCCAATCTTTAACTGGATAATATGCCGGGTTGAAGAAAATATTGCCAAAAAAATAAATCATTGGGGGGAAGAATTTGTAAAAAGGACAAAAGAAGCCATTGTTGGAATTTTCCTCTTCGATACAAAAGCATTCCTTTTAAATCGTTCTTCGTGCCCTCTTATAAGAACTTACGGTTCTCGCCTCAGACAAAATATTAGAGACCGAAAAGAGACAAGACTCTAATGTGATATAGATGAGAAAAAAACATTGAAAAAGAATTGCCTTTGTTTTCATTTTCTAAGAATGTTATCCCAAGTGTTGTACGACAAATGCCTTCCAATTTGTAAAATAAGCTTCAATAAAAAAGTCATTAGGCAATTATAATAAACCAGAATCAATATTTTATTTAGAATTTTATACTAAAAATAATTTCTAATTTTCAAGTAAAGGGATTGTGGATTGTAAAAAATTGGTCGCATAATCTATACATTTGCTGATAGTCCCTGTTTAGTCAAATCCAGTTGACATCCTTACACTGTTATATATATACTGATGTAAATTAATTAAAAATAATGATAAATAAATAAAAATATACATTCAGAATTGTCTTGTCTTCTAGAGATGAAATCAATATTAATTTGGATGAAGCTGAGACACACAACACATACATGACGTGTGAGTAGGTTATGTAAAATTATGATGATAAAAATAATATTATTCACATATAATATTTAAAAAACAAAATACAAACTTACAATTGCAAGAAACCACCAAGATCGTAAAACGTTATCAAAAGCACTCACCTGAAACAGAAATATAATTTAAGTTATTTACAAAATAAGTAAAGGTAAGATTTATTAATACTTAAAATTAAAATAAATAAGTAAAAAAAGCTTTATTGAATTTTATAAAGATAAGGTATAAATCTATAAAATCATGGCATTATTTCTGAGTAATAAATAAACACATCTAAGGATTAATCAGTTTATTGTCTGACCACAAGCATATATACAATTATCCAATATCGGTTTCGACTTCAGTATAATAACTAAGTAACGTCATCATCAGTTGGCTGAGTTTAGAGGATTTTCACAGGACTTCATCCAGGCCTAGTCTACCACCACCTATCTTAAACCTTACTACTTCACATCCCCCACCAACCCCTCCCTCTCTTAGTCTGTAAAAAAATATAAACAGTGTAAAATAATCAGCCAACCGATGATGACTTTACTTAATTATTATACTTAAGTCGAAACCGGTATTGCATAATTGTATAAATTCTTGTGGTCAGGCAATAAACTGATTAATTTTAATATGTGTGTTTATTTATTTACTCAGTAATAAAACCATGATATTATCTAAATACCACAAAATCTCCGTCAAACCTACTAACGAATTATAAAAATATAGATACAGATCACAATATAGATCATAAGCGGGATCTATATCTTCTTTTTTTTTTACTTTCTTGTTAAGAGGAAAAACTATTTTGACATCAAACAAATTCGATTTTAAGATTTTCATATAGGTCTACACGTTTAAAAAACCTCAGTCTAAAAACGTATTATTTCCATCTTTCTGTGAGCTGCGGTCTAGCGTCAGTGCAGAAGCGCAAATCTATATTTAACAGGGAAAATCATAATTTGTGGCTATATAAAAAATGTAAAAGCAGGTACTGGGGTCTCCAGCCTTTTTGATTTAAAGGCCGCGGATCTTGAGAGGATGGTCTATAACTGGACCAAATTAAATAAGCACTCAGCTGTCAGATTGCACAGTGGTAGGGAAGTAGAGAAGATTTGGATAAACAATATACATTTCGGCCAACAAACACCTCTATAAACATCGTCCTGATCTTTATGATGGTTGAAATGGTATTTGATAATGGAGAACTTATAACTTTGCATTGTTTAAGTTCATTTATTACTTTCTTTTCCGGCTAAGCGGGCGGTAGGTTAAAGACCCCTGGTCTAGTATACTTTTACACCAAAGAAAGCATAATCTTGCTCCAAGGTAATGATGTACAAAATCAATGAAGATAAGGGAATATAATAACACAAGTATGTATGTCTATTAAATTCTAGTCTACACACTTTTTACAATTAGTATAAACTTTTGACATCGCGGGAAGATAAAAAAAACAATGTGGACGAGAGCCAATAAGAGCACTGGATTTTGAATTCGAGAAGGTCGAGCCAACTAGGCAAATAAAAATTCACTGGTCCCACCACTCCCAAAAGCCTGGTGGTTTTATTTTTTTCCTCATATAGGTTGGCCAATCTGAGTGTCAAAAGTTAATACTAAATGTAAAAAAAGTCCAGTCATGCACCATGACTTAATGAGCGAATTTTCAAAGAAATCTGCGGATTATTGGCTTATGATAATATAGGAAAATTTTGGTTTAGAGTTTGCATGGGTGAAAAAAAAATTTGGTACACAGGGGTACGAGGTACAAAAGTCAAAATCGTATTTACCCTTCAAGATGCATGTCGTTGGAAAGCTCTTTAAGAGTACAGTAATTGTTGTTATGTACACGTTTATCATATTTTCACATAAAAGGGGGGTAAAATGGAAAAAACACGTTTTTTGACCCTAAACGGTCAAAATTTGACCCCTAAATGGACTCCAAAAATTCTGGCCAACGAACTCATCCTTTCTTTTGAGATTATTGACATTTTAAAATTTGTTTGAAATTTTTAAGTGCATCCTAAGGGGAGATATCGTCTGGAGTGACACATATATACATACATATACATGCATATATATATATATATACATAAAAAAAAGTGTTAAATTTTAGGATTCGATTCAGAATGGTCTAAAACGGATTTCCATGGAAAAAAAATTCAAAAATTTTGAAGCCATTGCAATAGCGTAATTTTCTTTGAAAATTCGCTAAAAGAGACCAATATTTTAACTACGTTTTTTGGAGTTGTATTTTATCTACATCTCAAGTTTAATTTTATCATTACTTCTACAAATTATTAGGGTTAAAAAATGCACAGGAAATAAATGAGTAATTCAGACGTGACTGAGCAAAGAATTTACCTTTAAGTTAACCTCATTTTTAATTCTTCAGTCATTCTCTTGAATGTTAAAAAAAAGTAGCAGGAAATGAAGAAATATGAGCCCTCAGAAAAAAAAAAAAAAAATCTGCCTTTAAATTAGTCATGGTGTTAAAACATTTAAAGCGACGATGAAGGTTAAAATTTGCGAAAAGGGAAAGGAAGCCTGCTATAAATATAACAGGCCTGAAAATATACTAGGGGAAAAACACTATGCATAAACACTGTTGCCTCAAAGCTCCCATGCCTAACTCTTTTATGCGTTTCATCCTGTTGGCAAAAAACAGAATAGACCCTGCACAATAAAAATGCTTCACTACTTTTTCTTTAACTGTAGGAAAAAATATCGTATGAAGTTGTATGTTTATATATGGAGAGAAAGTTTCCAGTTTTGATCGATCTACAGGCAGGCTCGAGTTCGTTGTTCTTTGTCAATCATTAGACGTGACTGTGTATACCACACACTATCTCTTTGTAACAACACACAAAAAGTACATAAACTAAACTCAGATAATGTTTACCCTAGTTAAAAAACAAACATAGTTCGAATATATGTATAGTGGATGTAGTAAAGGAAAATATTAAATTAAATTTCTACAGTTCTCAAATAAGAGAAAAAATAAAATCAGTAGTCTCACAACTGAATTGTTCAAACAATAAATCAAGAACAGTAATTGCAATTGCATTAGTACATAATATAAGCAATACAGATGTATATACATAATTTTTACAATGACGTGTTAGACCCAAGGTGAGAAATGATCAATCGACAGAAAGTACTAATTACATTTAATGACTTAAATGTTAGCTAGTGAAGCGGTACAAAAGGAACTTGAATTTTGGCCTTATACAGTGTGTTTCAAAAGTCACAAAGGGGTTGAAAGTTGTAATTACTTTGCTGCTATTGATTTTATTTTGACTTTCTTCTCAGATTCTTATAAAGGACATCTTGGAAATTAATCATGGAAAAATTCACAACTGAACAAAGAACAGAAATTGTGAAATTTTGTTATCAAAATCAAATGTCAATTATCTTGACACAACGAGCCTATCGTCGTCATTATGGAGTAAGGGAACTATTTGTCAATTTGAAGAAAAGGGTTCAGTCCAGGACCGTTCACTAACAGGTAGACCCTGAACGGCTTCTAGAGAAGCTGCTGTTAAACGCGTGCGCGAGAGTATTGCAGAAGATCCAGTCAACCTCAATTCGAAGGCGTTCTGACCAGGTTAGAATGTCTCGGTCATCATTGTAACTTGGCCAGAACGAATTTGTGTTCTTTGTTCAGTTGAAAAATTTTCCATGATTAATTTCCAAGATGTCCTTTATAAGAATCTTTAAAAAAAGTTAAAATAAAATCAATAGCAACAAAGTAATTACAACTTTCAACCCCTTTGAAACTTTTGAAACACCCTATATACTGTATATGTCACATTTCTTTTAAATAAGGCTGCCAAAAAATATTTTTAGGGGAAAACTTACATATTCTTCATCTACCTGAAAAGTGCTTTAAAATTATATGACACAGGCTATATTATAAGCATTACCGTTTTTCACCTCTTACATTTCAGCCATATTTGTTTTCCAAATGCCGGCAAAGAATGTAAATTTTTTAATAATAGCTGAATTTTCTTCTTCCTAATTCTTCTTGTCCTAATCTTTAATACCTTCAAAACGATGTATATAACATATCATGCTGACTAAAATGTTTTTGAAAATTCTAAAAACTAAATATTTAGTTAAAAAAAATGCTGAGACGCACCTGATTGCCGAATTTCGTACAAATCGGTTAAGTGTAACGCCAGTTATCGTAACGAAAACTATGTCTATGAAATTAACACTACGCTCGTTTAATAAGTTACGTTTAATAAGTTACGTGAGCACTGAATCTTTAGGCGTCGAGGAGGATTTTGTGGAATGAACAGAGAAGATAGACTTTGAGCTTAAAGGTTGGATAAATGGGACTTCAAGGTCTTGATCTTTAATGTATAAAAGGAGAAATCTCTGTACCAAGGATCTCGCCAAAACCGAATCTAAACCGTGCTATCGATATGTTTCCTGTGTAGGGGACGGCGAGAGAAGAAAAATGAGCCCATGATCGAGGGAGTTGTTAAGTTTTTTGCTCCTTTCGAGTGCCATGGGCGTTCGGTCCCCGGTTCTAAAGAATAAAATTAGAAACAGAAAGGAACGTGGTTATTCTTCTTTTTCTTCTTCAGCAGAGAAGGTTTAACATAGGAAAGGAGATCCAGAAAAACAGTATTTTGAATGGAAAGAGACAGTTTCGACTTAAGTGATCATAATATTTTGATACTTTGTTAGTAAGGTGTATTTATCAGGTGTACCTTTAAAATCAGATATTTAATTTAACAAAAAGGAGGGAAAAGCTAGATAAAAACAAAACGCGCAACCGGGAATTTATTAATTCTACATAACACAAAGAAAATGAAAATAATCTAATTTAAGAACAAATACATACCCAAGAGGAAAAATATTAGTAAAGCAAAGAGGGGAATGTTCAACTTCCAGAAAGAGTGGGTGGTTGAGATTTGTATGTTTTGTTACTCAATGCCTATACATAGTACAAAATCTATAGACATGACTCGGAATATTGCGAACAAAGGAGCAAGTAATTTAATTTAGGTTTGAACAGGAATATATGTAGGAGGTGGTTTTGCAGGGGCGGTGTTCATATAAAACGTTTTGTTCAAAATAAAGCATTAAAAGCATAGCTTTTGATTAATTGGAGAAAAAAAAGAGCAAGAATGGCAACCCCAACCTAACTTTTTGGATTGTCAATCTCAACCCTTTCTCAAGTTTTGTGATACAACAAAAAAATCGGTACGAAAAATTCGAACAAAACTTCATCACATGCATATTAAAGCTGAATTTAAATCCAGTAATTTATAATTAAATCAATTAATCTTTTTTTTAAGCAAGTTATTTATTGGCATAAGTACCAAACATTTTTGTGTATACCGGAGCCATAATGTTATTTTGAGTGGGTATAGTTGTGCCTTTCATAATTCTTTTTTGATATTTTGTTAAGGATTGGAGCTTTTGAATTAAATTGGTGGAAGGGTATATTGGATAATTTCGGAGTAAATATTTTATAATTTATTTATTTATTTTTATTATATTTATTTATTTTTATTATTATTATTTATTTTTATTATTATTATATTTTTTTTTAAATGGGAATTTTTGATTGGACTTTTGTTGGGATAGTTTGCAGGTATTTAAATGGGTATCATAGGCAGTCTGTGGACTGACTTAATGGGGGACCTTTGCCTAGTAAATTGAGGGAAACCACAGAAAACCTTAATTAGGTTGGGCGGACCCGAGTCCTTCCTACCTAAATTCTTCCTATGTTTTCCCTAAGTAATTTTTTTTTTATTTCGTTTGTGGGTTTCTGTTGGTGAGTGGACTCCAGATTTTTCAATTTTAGGCTAAGAGGAGTAATTTATTTCTTTTACGATTTTAGTGTGACGAAAGTGTTCAACAGGTGGTTGTTTAATTTTTTTTTTTTTTTCAATTTGCTAAATAACTTTTATTTTCATAAACATCTCGGATCTAGATTTTCCCCAGAAAACAGCTTATACGGTTAGATCGTATTCAAATGGACTAGAAACATCTAACCGTATAGATTTATTTTTAAAAAATCGTCGGAACCTTTATCGATATATAATTTCCCATACACAGGAGGGGGGGGGATTCACTATTTGTTCAATTTCAATCAAAAAATATCGGTAGAAACAATCTTATCAGAAATTTTGTCACACTTTATTAATAGATATTTTTGTCACTTAAATTTAATTATGAGAAATAAAAAGTCTTTAAGTGTAGTGGAAAATGACGATGGTTAGTAATATCGAAGAGGAAGAAAGTGACTATGACGTTTTTATTTCAGACAGTTATGATGAAGTCAGCCTTCATGAAAAAAAGTATTTTTTTTTTCTCTTCCTTAACCCCTTTCCCGCTCAACTTACTGTGGAAGAGCGAAAATGTGGTAAATTAATAAAGGGAGACGAGAACGACCGCAGTTTCGGGCCCCTAAATTAATGTCCGTTGCCTTCGTCCTGAAAAGGGCCCTTTTCCTAGTTAAAAGGATTTTGGGGAAGCGTCATTAACCGTTCTATAGGATGATTATAGGACCAAACTCGCCCTAGCAGAGAAACGTATAATCGATAAACAAACTTTTACTCTGAGCTTGTTATTGTTTCATAGTCGACACAACGAGGCGGGATATTGTGGAAGCGAGTTGGAATCGAAATTCTGACGGAGATGCGCCACTGTGACAAGCTCACGTTCGTCTCCTCTTCACGCTGCGTATTAACAATTCAAATCCACCCCCTCTCTTCTCTTCAAAAGCTTCGTTCCTAACTCCACCTCCCTCTACAGATATTCAACTTGATACAGCTCACATGGATATTTCCCAGGGAAAATATTGAATGATAAATTCAATAATACTCCATCAAAAAAAATCAACACATTTCTATCTAAGTCCCAATTTTCTTTTTTCTTCGACTTCATCATAGATATTAAAACTTAAGTTGGTGAGGAAAACTCATTTAGACAAATGAAGCTGTCATTGAAAAAACAAATGATCACTATTAAATACAAGTATTTATTTTTATCAAGGTGGGTAAAAAATACACAATTCTGCTGAAAAAATAAACAACTCAAGTTAGTGTTCTAACACTCTTTATTGCGGTTTCAAATAGATGTGGCAAACTAAATTAGACAAAATTATGTTTTAAGTAAAACTTCGACCTATAATTAATTCTTTCAAGTAGTAAAAACACAGAAGCAAAGATAGAAGTATGAATTGCAGCCAGTAACGTGAGCTACTTTACCTCCCAAAGAATTTTCAAATGCAAGGGTGTGACCAAACTCATAGCTGAAAAAATACAAAGTGTAATTAGACCGGTGTTACAATATGGAGCACTGACTTAGATCCTGACACGTAAAGACGAAGAGTTTCAGCGATGATGGGAACCAAAGGTATTAAAAAGAATTGTCGGTGGTGTTCGTAACAATTTAGAATGGTGTATGAGGACCCAAAAGAGAGTTAGCAGAGCTATACGGAGAGCCAAATCTGGTAATTTAATCAAAGAAGGTCAGCCTGAGATGGGCTGATGATGGGCTCTAAGATTATAGGATGATATAAAAAGTCAAGTGTGGAGAAGAAGACCAGGAGGATGGAGACACGGACGCCGATCAAGGTTGAGATGGATTAAAATTTAAGACAGACCTAAGGAGCATTGGAGCGAGATGCTGGCGGAAGGAGTTGCCCGTCATAGATGAGAATAGAGGCAAGTTATTGGTCAGGCTCTAGCCAAACACGGGCTGCAGCGCCAAGGAGTAAATAATATGTAATATGACGATACAAAAACAAGCTTTTTAAACATATGTTTCATACATAAAACCCACGCCTTGATTAGTATAAATAAGTACGCGGTTATATTTATAAATACATATAGTATACAAATATTTAGTTAGTATAAATAAATAGACGGAGTTTACCGAAGTCCCGAAGGTAAAGGAAACATTGTGATTATTCTATAGAATATAATATTATTGTCTAGTACTTAAGGGGGCAATTATGGTCTTGTGGATCTGTCGTCGTGACAATTTTTGCAAACCAACATCATTAATAAAAATGTTCTCATAAAATTTTAATGAAATTTAGATCATGGGCTACAACTAGTCCATTTTTTGTCCCATAATCATTTTAATCGTCTGCGCGAATTTACGATTAATATTGAATTAACATAAGTGTCACCCCACTGGGAATCGAAACAATCACACATTTAACTTCTATGTCCATTCGTCCAATAATAATAAAACTTAAGGAAGCTATATGCCACAATAATTGGCAGAATATTGTTATCACATTGTAACTAGGTATTGTTTATAGAATATAGTAAAACGTGATAGAAATAAGATATAAATAACAGTGTAACACTTAACGAGTCACTATAATTGATTATAGTATAATTTAAACCATAAAATCAATAGCTGGAATTAAAGGAAAATATTATTTTCAAACATAAACAAATGTGCTATGCACGCTAGAGTCCAAAGAGATGTAAATAAACTTTTTTTTATACTGGTAACTGTATAAATGTTGTAGATAAATTATATATTATATAGATTCTTACTTTTTAAAAAAAGAAAAGGTAGTCCATATTATTTTTTGCTTCCGAGCTTACCAAAGAGAACGGAAGCTAGGTAATCGTTCCGAAGAACGAAACATTTTGAGGCCTCCGATTTCAAAAATTCCAAGACAGAAATCCGTTTCAGACATCAGGGATAATTTTTGGTTCCATGCCTGTCTGTCGGTCTGTCGTTCAATTTTTGCGAACCAACGTATCTTAAAAACTACACGTCCAATTTTAATGAAATTTGGGTGGTAGGTCATAACTAGCCCATTTTTAATCCCATATAAGTTTCAGCTTATCGAAAGTAGCCCGTAGATAACCCCAGATTACTTTGAACCGTCTGCGCTCATTAACTTTTGCTTAATTGATACTTTAATTCAAGTATAAAATCAAAACAATTTTGACTGATTAACAAAACAGGGGAAACAATTAAAGAAATTAGACAATATGGCTTGTAAAAGCATAAAATCAAAAAGTACGTGATAGCATGCGAGGAAGCTATGTGCCACACCAATTGGCAGTCTATTTTGTAGTGCAATTATATCATACAACTCGTAAAAGTGTATTTTCCTAGACTTCCTAAAATTTATTAGTTCATTCTTTTTCACATCTACACTCTGCCATAACCTAGAGGGAACTTCCCTTTGCATGTGATTAACAATTAGTTTTATAAATAAATGATTGGATAGCTTCAGATGTAGAACGCAGCATTTGATACTCACATATGTATGGAATAAAAACGTCTCAATGTATATTTTACCCCCTGAAAATCAACGATAATGGAAAATGACAGAAAAATCCCAATAAAGAAAACCTAAATAAATTAGAAATAATTTTTTAATATTTACAACGAAAAAAGGAATAAACTTTATTTATACATGCGAGTTCACTATACTGGTAACAAAAGAGATTTATTAATTCTACTGATATTAGTTGTGATTGTTTAAAAAAAAAAAGTAGAAACAAAAGAATGCCATTGTGATACATCATACCCAAACAGTTTTCATTTTTCGGAATTCCAAAATTAATCAAAAAAGATTGAAATGATTGTCGTGTATACTCGGTTCGAGGGAGGAAAAGAAAAAAAATTGCACGGATACATTTATCTTTATTACGACAGAGGGAAAGGATCGGTCGGAAGTTTGCAATCCGCAATCCTCTTGCCTTGCCACCCTCCTATAAATATTCGGCCCCGGGAATCAGACATCAGATATTGGTAGATTACAAAACTCTACGGAATCGGAGAGATATATGGAAGGATTAATAGTTAGGCGCTAAATACAGGGCCGAAATCCCTGTGGGGTAGAACCGTAGCTTGTTAGTACTTACACACAAGACAAATGGCCTATTTAGATTATAACATAGTCTAACTGGGTGAAGCCAGCTTGTAAACTCGGCAATACACACAGCTAGTACTTGCAACGAGACCAGACCTATGTCCTACTCTTCATCTCTCTCACTCTAAGTAAATATCTTAACTTTTGCTTTCCTCTAACCCTCTCTCTCCTAGATTTATTCTTAATCACTCCTTTCCTTTACTAAAATAATCATGTTTCACCTGCACAACTTGCTTTAATAATCATCTATTTCACCATTCTAACTTTAATCGAACAAGATCAGACTTATGTCCCACCCTCATCTCTCTCACTCTAAATAAATATTTTAACTCTTGCTTTGCTCTAACCCTCTCTCTCCTACATTTATTCTTAATAACTCCTTTCCTTTACTAAAATAATCATGTTTCACCTGCACAACTTGCTTTAATAATCATCTATTTCACCACTCTAACTTTAATCGAACAAGATCAGACTTATGTCCCACCCTCATCTCTCTCACTCTAAATAAATATTTTAACTCTTGCTTTGCTCTAACCCTCTCTCTCCTACATTTATTCTTAATAACTCCTTTCCTTTACTAAAATAATCATGTTTCACCTGCACAACTTGCTTTAATAATCATCTATTTCAACATTCTAACTTTAATCGAACAAGATCAGACTTATGTCCCACCCTCATCTCTCTCACTCTAAATAAATATTTTAACTCTTGCTTTGCTCTAACCCTCTCTCTCCTACATTTATTCTTAATAACTCCTTTCCTTTACTAAAATAATCATGTTTCACCTGCACAACTTGCTTTAATAATCATCTATTTCACCACTCTAACTTTAATCGAACAAGATCAGACTTATGTCCCACCCTCATCTCTCTCACTCTAAATAAATATTTTAACTCTTGCTTTGCTCTAACCCTCTCTCTCCTACATTTATTCTTAATAACTCCTTTCCTTTACTAAAATAATCATGTTTCACCTGCACAACTTGCTTTTATAATCATCGATTTCACCACTCTAACTGTAATCGATTATTTTTTCCCACATGTAACTAATTAATCTCCTTTGTGAAGGATGTACTCTAACACTCTGTTAATTTATATGAAATGGTTTAATTATACATTTGTTAAAAATTATTTACTACTCCTTTATTACTATCCATAGCCCCCGCAACAGATTTGTAAAAAGAGATGTATTATTATCTTTGTACATTTTACACATATGTAATAATATTTAAAATGAATAATTCAAATAAAATCATTGATTACTTACTCCTTCCACAGACTAAAAACTTTAAAGAACTAATTAATATTCTATTAACTAACATAACAGTTACATTTTCAATGTATTTAAGTTCTCTCATTGAATCATAAATTATGGACACACACTACAAAAAAAATGAAATAAAAACAAAAAGAGACGGAGTTAGAAGTAAAGAAAAAATCGGTCCGAGACAACTCAGACAAACTTTCTCATATACAAATTCATAATGACTTAACCAATGTTTTCCATTTATTAGTTTTTGTAAGTGCGTTTAATTATTATTAAAAATTATATCAAAATTTACCATAAAAACAACTTCTCCAGGGTGGAACCCGGGATCTCTCCGTCCACGTTTTTAGCTATTTTCTCAGGAACTAGATTTTTCCCGGAAAAACTGCTTATATCGTTGGATCCTTAAATATTAGGTATTTAAATGGACTACATTTTAGAATTTTTTAATCAAAATCGTCGGAACCGTTTTCGAGAAATTTTTTTTTTCACGTTTTTTCAGAGTTTTTGGGGGGTTGCGCCCCCAAATTTGGAGCTAAAATTCATTTCTCGATTTCGCCTCGGGGTATGATTTTAATGAACATGTATGCCAAATTTCGTCAAAATCGGCCTAGTGGTTTAGGCTCCAGGCGTCTGCACAGACAGACGACAGACGACGGACAGATATTTTTTAAAAACCACTTTTTTGGACTCAGGGGACCTCAAAACGTGTAAATCCATCAATATCTCAAAATCGAATTTTCGCGCCATCACAATACTTTCTCTTTATATGAGAAAGTAAAAACACTATTAAGATAATTAGAAGTTAACATAGGGAGAGCAGCTCTGCTGGTTTTGCTGTGTTAATTTATTATTATTACATTTGCTTCTGGGCTTACCGAAGGACCGATGTTAACGGAAGCTATGTGATCGAAAACAAATTTGTCTCTGATTTCAAAAATTTCAAGACAGAAATCCGCTTCAGACATCAGGGATTATTTTAGGTTCCGTGTGCGTCGGAATGTGTATCGCTCAATTTCTGCGAACCAACATATCTTAAAAACTCATGAAATTTAGATGGTAGGTCATAATTGGCCCATTGTTGGTCCCACATAAGTTTCAACCATCTGTGCCCCTTATTTTTTCTTCAGCCTGGGCACAAACATACATTTATTTATTTTTACCAATATTTTCAAAAGAACTCATTTAATTTATATGAAATTTGGATGGTTTGTCGAAAGTAGCCTGCAGATTGCCCCAGATTAATTTCAACTGTCTGTGCTCTTTAACTTTTACTAAATCGTTAAAAAAATCAAAACAATTTTGATAGTTTTAAAGAATGCGGGGGATAATTAAATAAATTTAACAATAAAGGGTTGTAAAAGCATAAAATTATTAAAGTATACGCACTGAGAGAAAAAAAGGACTTTTTTCGACTTATACGCAGTCGAAATGATGCTGCGTGTAAATAAGGTTGAACGTAGGAGGTCTTCCAGTCGAAGTCTATACTGCGGCCATTATACTGTGACTCAGCTGAGTGTATATATCGAACATTTCGATATATCGATACTTTTTATGCTGAAACTTAGTGTAACGCTATACTGCGAGGCAACCGAATAGAGTAGGTGAATGTGACACATTCACGTTCATTTTTGACTGTGTAGCAGTCGAATGGAGCAGTCGAAAGACATATTCACGTTCATTTTCAACTGTGACGCAGTCCAATGGTGCAGTCCAAGCGTCACGTTCACGTTCATTTTGAACTGTGAATCAGTCAAACAAGTAAATTTCTACCGCTATGCAGCGTAATATTTTATTTATTGTACCAGCCTACAGCAGTATTGTACTTCTAGTCAGTTGAATTTCAACTGCCTCCCTCAATTTTCTACCGCTATGCAGCGTAATATTTTATTTATTGTACCAGCCTACAGCAGTATTGTACTGCTAGTCAGTTTAATTGCAACTGTTATGCAGCGTAATATATTATTTCTTATACTAGACCACAGTAGTATTGTACTGCTTGTCAGTTTAATTGCTACTGCTATGCAGCGTAATATATTATTTCTTATACTAGACCACAGTAGTATTGTACTGCTTGTCAGTTTAATTGCAACTGCTATGCAGCGTAATATATTACTTCTTACTATTACTTACTAGGCCACAGTAGTATTATACTTCTTGGCAGTTGTACTTCAACTGCTACACAGCAGTTGTGTCGACTGAAGTTTGGTTGGAAAGGGGAATACTTTCAGCTGCAGCCCAGATGAAATATAAGGTGGTATGCTGTCGAGAGAGTAAGCTTTAGCTTCTGCTTAACTGCTCCAAATTTGGGAACACAACTGCTCCAAATTTGGGAACAGTAGAGCAGGCGTTACGCCAATGCTTACCCCCGACTGCATACAACCTTTATTTTCATCTAAGCTGCTGCTGTATTATTAAAATATTACTTAATTCTTAAGTCCTAAAATTAGGACTTTAAAAATAATTGTAATATTTTAAATTAGAAGAAAAACATGTAAGAGGCAGATTTGATTTTACATAAAAAATTTTATTATTATTATTTTTATGAATACAAATTTACAATTATATATTACGTCCAACATAAGTATAAAATAAAATTTAATTAAAATCCAATATATATATATATATATATATGCATTCATGTAAGTTAAATAATAGAGGTATAAATTTCAAGTTAAAATATTCTTTATAAAGAAAAAGGAAAACATAGTTCATACATATTTTAGTTACAAATTTAAGGCACAATATTAAAAGTTAATGTATAAAATAAAATAATATTTAGGTGTATAATATACATATATATATATATATATATATATATATATGTGTGTGTGTGTGTTTAAAAATGCATAATTATCACACACACACACACACACATATATATAATAAAGGTAAAATTAAAAGCATAATATTACAAGTTAATATTTTACTAAATTTAAAAAATTTAAGCTGTTTATGTGTGTAATATATATCATAAAATTTAATTTATATACAAATACTAATAATAATATGTATGTATATATATATATATGTATATGAACACATTTAATGCCTAGTATTACAATTTAAAATATTCTTTATAAAGAAAACATAGTTTATACATATTTTAGTTACAAATTTAGGCACAATATTAAAAGTTAATGTATAAAATAATATTTAGGTGTATAATATACATATATATATATATATATATATATATATATATATATATATATATATATATATATATATATATATATATATATATATGTGTGTGTGTGTGTGTGTGTGTGTGTTTAAAAATGTATAATTATCACACATCACACACACACACACACACATATATATAATAAAGGTATAAATTAAAAGCATAATATTACAAGTTAATATTTTACTAAATTTAAAAAATTTAAGCTGTTTATGTGTGTAATATATATCATAAAATTTAATTTATATACAAATACTAATAATAATATGTATGTATATATATGTATATATATGTATATATATATATATATATATATATATATATATAATTTAAAATATTCTTTATAAAGAAAACATAGTTCATACATATTTAATAGCTTTACAAACATCTGTTGATTTTACTTTGTAATAGTCTTACAATAATTAACATATTTATCATTTGTGGTGCAAAATTATATTTTTATTCATTCTAATAATTGAATAGTTTGATCACAATTACTATTCATTGTAATTCTTGTGACCTTATCTTTTCTTATTTAAAGATAAAAATATTATTCATAACCATTTTGTTAATTTTGTTATACATTTGAAATATTAGGTTACATTGCTCTTAATAATTATGTACACTAAGAAGACACTTAATGTATCAATTACTAATCTATGGAATTTCTAAAAACCACATATATTTTCCCATTGGGCAATGAACACATTAGATTTGGGAAGATGAAGCATGTATCCTGAAGTCTATAGGACATGTCGAGTCTCCCTTCCTCGACTTCATAGGCAAAGAAGTGATCATCAAAGTCAATCGTAAACATTTCTTTTCCGGTTAAAAAAATATTTTGGGTCTTACTATCTATGTAAATATGTTCAATATAAAAGAATTTGGGCAAATTAAATCGTTCTTCATCCAAGCCAATGCAAATAAGTTGGTTTGGTCGGTACACTATACCTTCCAACTCCACACTAACGACACCATATAGGGTGTTACAGGATGGCAATTTAAATTTTGTTTTTAGGGCGCACAACAGAGAGGGACATAATTTGTGATATTTGGCCGGTTTAAATGTATCAGGGAGTGTATTAGCCAGGAGCATGTCGTTTAACTGCAATTGATGACGCACGCTAATGGTTTTTGTTATATTTATCCTATTGCCTGTGGCTCGAGCAGCCACTTTAAGTATTCTATGTTTTGCCTCAAACCTCATAGACCACAAAGGTCTCAAAGGGCCAAATTTTTTTAACATTGAAGGATAATGTATCAAGTTGTGAAATTTCGGTTGTAACCTATCACGACAAGATAATTTCAAGTACAGTTTATTGAAATCACTTACATATTGAGCCAGGTTCTCAGGAAGGTAGGGAGACACGGCATCCGTCATACAAGTGGACATTATTCGCCTCAAAAGCAAAAACAAAGCCCAATATTTATTGCCCAATGGGATTTTTGTTCCTACAAATAGTGAGAAATACCTAAGGAATGTCAAGCATTCTGCTGATGACATTCTCCATTTTATTCCACCAGATTGCCAGACCAAAGGTTGAGGCTTTGAGCCTGAATCTGGGCCATAATCAAACAAAACGATGTGATCGTTCAAGTAATTCAAAGAGAATAGTTTATCTCTTATTAAAGAATTTATCACAAGGGTCATAACATATTGACAAACACCTTCCAATAAATCATGCATAATATCTACAGCTACATGTTGAAATAACTTAAAACCTTTGACTTTTAACCAGACACACCTTTCCTTAATGCCCGTAGCTGAAACGTTATCACTTTGCAAGTCCTCATTGTAATTTTCCATATTTCTAAGAAAATCTGATTTCTCACGCGTAAGCTTAGCTAGCTCACGTTTGCCTCCTTTACATATCCGGCAGTAATGAGAGGCGCTAAAACTTTCGGTAAAGCCCAGGATCGAGTTTAATCCCAAATTATCTCCGGTTATACAAGCTAATCTGAATTTAACAGTGCCAGTGAAACTGTCAACAGCAATTTCTACTCCAGTATTAGCTAAATAATTTAGCTCGTCTATTACACTTGCAAATATTTTCTCGTTACCTTTGGAAACAGCCCTATCCGAGGAATGAAACAGAAGACCCAAGAATATATAGTTAAGCTTGGAAGCATATTTTGGCGGAATGCAAGGCATGGATACGTACACTGCTCCCAACTTGTGAATGGATGAGTGACTACCAAGGGGATTTGATGTTTCAAAATCGTCAAAATAAAGTGTAAGAGGGTATAACTTCTCATTTGCATTTAAATGATGGTTTGAGTACGTTTTCTGCCATGCACTACCTTGAATTATATTCATCGGGAAAGGGAAGTTTTGGCAAAAATTTATGTAACTATCAATTTCTTTTAAAAGACCAGGAATTGATAAAACCTTTTTAAAAACATTTCTCAATGGAACAAAGGAAGCAAAACAAGGCCCAAGTTTAGTTGTACCACCTCGTCCGGCCACTGGACGATTCATTATAAATTTCTGTTTTGGGGGAATGTAAGTTCCAATATTAGTGTAAAAATTAAGTCGGAGGTGTTGACTGCGGAAAGTTTCATTGCACTGTGTTATGGATCCTAATAAAGTTTCAGTGAATGGCCCTAAGTGATTACAAGTGCCATCTCTAGCACTGTCTTCTGCAAATCGATTTAACACAAAACAAAACGAGTCTTTCATATATTCTTCATACCTATTATAAAATAACTGAATGTAATTAAGGGGTATTTGTGGGTTGGCCTGTAGCTTGCTAAACATCTTAGCAGCTGTATCTAAAAATATTTTTTTTAAATTTTCGGGCGAAAAATCAAAGCGTAAGTTTTCCCCATTAACCGTCTCATCTTGTGAGATATTTATTTCTGAGTCTTTAATACCTTCTCCTACCTCGTTCCCATTCCTTTCACAGACCACGTTGTTTAAAGAGGGCGCGACACCACTTGGAGAAGTGGCACAATGTTCAGACTTTAAATGATAACGCAAGGTATACAAGCTGCCACATACTCTGTAGCAGCCTGGCTCGCCACAGCGCAACGAAAGATTGTCCCCTGGTGAAAAGTCAAGGTGCATACGTTTGATATGAACTATAAGATCGCTTACAGATTTGAATCTATGTTTACAATCGTGGCACGATAGCATGATGACAGTTGTTACAATGTTGTTTCCTTACGCACTATACGATATCAGTTGCGGGTTCTTCTTTAAAATGTTTAAGTTTTACCCAAGTGGAATAAACACTTTGGGGAAGGGAACTCTCTTCTATTTTGTAAAATAGTTTTGATATTAGAATCCAAATGTTCTCGGCCTCAGGAGGAAATTTAATATTAAGAGCATAGCATAATATTAGGTAAAATTCAACAGCATCTGCAGTTGAGTTGAATTCGTATAAAAACTCCCCGTCAATTACAATGTATGCTTTAACAATGTCTACGCAAGATGGGCCTATTGCAATAATGAAGGGCTGCAGATGCCTTTTTAAACTTTTAAACTCAGCAGTTAATTTAACAACCCGGTCTTTGCCTTCCGCAACTGATGTCGTATGGTAAATAAAAAAATGTAACGAACCAATGCGATCTGACTGCACACCTTCTTTTCCTGTCGCTGTAGACCTCTCTCTGTAGCCTGTAGACGATAAAGTGAAGGGCAACAGGAACAGGGTCGCTGTAATCTTCTTCGCACTGTCACCTAATCAACAAAAAAAAAAAAAAAATTAAAATTAAAATCAGACAATTCCTCATCCTCCAAATGTAACAAGGCAACTTACAAATCCATCTCTAAATAGGAGTTATTTTACAAAAATAATAGGCATATTTAATAAATTCATGCGAAGTAATGTCATTTATGTAAATAAACGACATTACTTCAATGAATCAAAAGTATAACATTTACAAATTCACCTGATGTGGCGTGATCAAGGAAAGTTAAAAGTATCTTTCTCTGAGCGGGATCTTTGCTGTACGAGTCTCTCGCCAATTTTAATATTGCTTTATGATACTTGGCAACCTGGTCTGCTACTTTTATTTTTGCTTTTCCTTCTCCTGCCACCTTATCGAAATCCAATCTTAACTGCAACAGAAATAAAACAAATTATAATTTAAGTTTTAAATTAAAGCGCCTCCCTGTTAAACCTATCTTTCTCTCTCACCATATAAATTGTTAATATCTAGATGTATGGAAAAGCATGCTGATTTAAGATAGGAATAAAGAATATAAGAACTTACAAGAATTTCAGCAGTTGACTGCTGTTTAAGAGGTGGATATTTTTCAATTTGTTCTAAAATGGTGAGCTCCGATGTGTCACCTTCCCAAGAACGGATGGCAAAGGTCTCTCGCCAGGCTTCTTCAAGGTAGGCCGTGGTTTCTGTGGACGTGTATTCCCGAAGAATTGCCAACTTAGTACGGACACCTTCAGATGTTTCTGAAATTAATATCAAAATGCAATTACAGTCATGACAACTTTCTGACTGTTGTATGTACACAGTTAATGTGGTAGGCATGGAATAGGATCATTTATGATGTTTCTTATTATTTAATGTAAGATATTTAAATTTAATGTTAAGTGGCGTTAAAAGCAAATAAACTAACTATACATACACCATATAAGCACATTGATGTTTTTATTTACTGTGATTGAGACAACACACTAATTAAATTTACTTTCACTTCTCAGTTTATTTACTTTATGTTCTATTAACTTCACTCGTCCATACAACATACAATACATATTATAATAAAGTGACTCACCAGGTTTATCAGCTTTCGTCGCCTGTTTTCTGGATCTTCCTCTTTTGGTTGGTGGAGAATCATGTGATGTCAGCGAAGAACAACCCTCAGAGCTCTCTGACGACGGTGATTCATCCACACTGGATCCTGGCAATGATGAACGAGTCCGTTGTCGCTTCAGCAACCCCTCTAGCCTTAGTGTCTTTTTGAAGTTCCTGTAGGTATTGTAGAGAGCTCCAACAGGTTCTCTTGAAAAGCTGGGGCCCAGCCTCGGATCCTCTTCAGATTCTGACGACAATCTTTTATTCCGTAAAACTTTTTGTGTATATCGGAAGAAAAAATCCGCTGGATATCTAGGTTGAAAAATTCGACCTAAATGTCCTCCCCACTCAGCCAAACAGGATAGCGTTATTGCTTTGTTAATTACAATGCATTCGGCTAAATGCCTGCAAACTACACGGCCTATTTCAGTAATTTCTGATTTGGAAAGATCCTGGCCCCTCTTCTTCAGTAAATGTGGACATTTACTTCTGAGGAGTACCTCTGCTGGGTTCAGATTACTCTCCGATACTGAAGGGATCCTTTCAAGAGGCTCTGCCTGGTTTTCGGTCTGGCTGCGAGGTAAGTGCTTGGGGGTTGAACATGTGAACAATTCACTCGTTGAAGGCTCCCCAGAGCTTTGTGTATTTACAAATTCTTCTAGGTCCTCCAACTGGCTGTTTAAGTCTACAAGTTCAGCAATAACCTAAAATATCAAAACACAAAATTCATTAATACTTAATTCGCCAATAAAATTTACAACCGGATTCGTTTCAATAATGTAAGCTGGGAAAGGTTAAAAAAGTACAAAAAAAATCACTAATTTTAAGTTAATATTACGGGTGAGAATTAACTAGTATTAAGTAATGCTTTAGTACTTTATTGTTGATACACTTTGTCAAACACTATACATTTGTATGACTTATGCATCAGAGAAATGATAAAAGTGGGATTTGTACATAGGAGAATGAATATTCCTTTTTCAAAAAATACTACAAAGCATTAACTTAAGACTAACCAAAAAAATTAAATTGGACAGTCAAAAATAGGTGACCAAAATAGTGGAAATTTACCAATGCTACAAATAAACACACATCTATATACCTATGCGTATATACTATACAGTATGTCCCCAGTTTGAGTTGCAGGTGTAAATGAAAAAAAAAAAATCTACTTTTTATGACATAAATTACCTTAAGATATTATAAATAAATAATTTTATAGAGTAACATTTCTTCAAAAATTAAAAAAAAAAAAAAAAAAAAAACACTTTTCTCTTGATACAATGTTTAAAAATTGTAATCTTTGGGTGCATTGCACATAGCATGCAATTATCAATATGACAATTTTTCATTTCACAACAAGCAACAATTATTATTAAGAGTAATTTCTTTTTTAATTTTTTTAACTTATTTTTTGTCGAAAAATTATGTTTTTTGTCATTTACACCTACACACAGTATATGTGATAAACATATAGTATGTACATAATAGAATATGTAGCCTTACAGATTGTTAGAAAGACTTTCATTGTCATTGGCCCAATGCAAAATGTAATTAAGATTAAACAAATATTTAAATCTTCAATAATCGTGGGTAAGTTCTCATATTACTACAATCATGGAGAAACCACTGTATTAATTACAATAAACTTTAAACACAAGTGTAAATATAATTCACATTAGATTTTACTAAGTGTTGAGGATTTAACAAAATTGTAAACCATAAACGATGGCTTATACAATGGTTATAGTCATAAAAAGAGATCAAAATGTAAGTAATACTATCAATTACGAAATAAAAGTGGACTAACCGGTGCTTGCTTCCGACCATTGTACCACTCCAGGTACTTTCGTCGAAATGTCAAATATGTCGCCAGGTTAGGGAATGTGGACACTATGTAATTCTTGTCAATCACAGAGGACATTTCCTCCAAATTGGAAAATGCAGTTATTCCTTGGGCTAAAAACAAAAGGCAGTACGGTTGACTTGTTTGGGCAGAATAGACAATATACATATATACATATACATATATATACATATATACATATACATATATAAATACATATCTATATATATATATATATATATATATATATATATATATATATATATATATATATATATATATATATATATATATACATATACATATACATATACATATACATATACATATACATATCTATATATATATATATATATATATATATATATATATATATATATATATATATATATATATATATAGATATTTATCATGGAGAGCATTATTGTTTCTTTGTCAATGTAAGAACATTCGACTGCACCAGCGAATATTATAAGAGCTATTTCATTTAAATGATTTATGTTATTAACATTATTATTACTAGAGGGACGTGAAAGGATAACTGACTTCATCTGACATTGCGCGAACAAAGCGTTTAGTTAAACACTTATAAACATAAAAAAGCATCATCTTGTATATATATGAAAATTCGATAGTACAACACAATAATTATTAACTTATTTATTTATTTTTATTTATGTATAAGCCTCAACGGCCACTCCCGCGCACGAGTATCTCATGCGGGGGTGCACTATTATTAATTTCAGAATACTTTTACAATTTATATTGATGTAATTAAGGAGAAATGTTATAATTTATGCTACATATTTATAAGAGTAATCATCTGTTGTAACAAATCGTATGGTGGAATAAAGAATTATTATATTAATTATTTAAACAATTTTTTTACGAGCCCTCTACAGCCTTAGCCACGCGGAGGAATACAATGGACATATTTGACAGAAAGTAACATAATAAATTTAATAACACAGTACGCAACACGGAGACGCAATAGATAAATATGTGTATGACAGAACAATAAACATTAATTATACAAATAATTAATGATTCATCTTAAGAATTGTTAGGTTTAAAGGAGAAAAACTGACTTACCTGTTAAAGCTTGAATGCATGCTTCATCGAGTCCCCACTGAAGAAACAATTCTCGAACCTCACTCATTGCACAAGCTTGGAGAAAACGTTTCACCAATTTAAGTCCGAATAACTGAATAAGTCTCATATATAGACAATATGTAAAGATTAAAATGATATAGAAGTGTAAAGAACTCTAAAGCAATGATCTGTAATGTAGGAAGCACAACTGAAGAATGACTTCCGTTCAGCTGGGGTAACCTTTATATAGGGTTCCCCCCACCTACCACCGGCCCTTCAGCTCGGAGGCAGTCGAAGACGTATTTTGTTCAACTGATACACAGTTAAGACAAAGTACTTATACTTGGTCGCAGTTGACTTGAAATGCACCTGCCTTATCTTCAACTGAGTCACAGTTGATGATCTTTTTTATTAGTGACTCATTTTACGTAGTATTTTTTTAACGCATTCTAAGTAATAAATGCATTTTCATAAATCACGAGTTTAATTGAAGCGAACATAGCGAGCTTCCTAAATTTTATTCAACAAAATATGCTACGTATTTGACGGTGTGTCTGAAACATAATATGACGATAACTTGAGTACAAGTTGACCGATTTTGATGAAATTTTGTGCACATGTTCATTTTACCAATGCTCAGAACGAGTTTGCCGGACAACGTTGTCTGCCCAAGCGTTCGTGCGCAACGCTCGCGTAAACGTGCCCTTTAAAATTAAAATTTGAATTTTAGGATAGGAAAAAATTCTAATTTTATCTATTCGACGAGACAAACCTTTTTTTTCATTAACAGAGTTATGCACATTGTTCCGAACGACAAAATAAACCACGTGTAGGATTGATTTTTCAATACCTATATACTATAATCATGTTTTTATACGCAAATACAAATCTATTCTCTTTTATTCTATTTCATAGCTAGAACGTAGGGGAGAATCGTTTATTTAGGTGGATACTACAGTTTTCACACAGTCTATATTAACTTAGTTCTTATAGACGATGAAGATTATCATGTGTATATACTTTCTAAGTTTAAATATAGTCTCTAATGCTCACTTATAATCAATAATAATATTGTCAATAGTTATTTTTGCTGTCTGACAATATTCTCTTCAAACTTTAGCAGTTCCAAAATTTATTTGTAATTTTTTGGATGGTCTAAAAGATTAGTAAGCTTCATAACGGCCCAAGAGGGGTTGACGCATACTTTCTATATATACAAAATTACTTCCCAAATACTATGCCAGTTCCAGTGTTCAATTCAGGTAAATTTTAACCTTACTGAGGGTTTGAATAACCGTTAAAATTTATCTTTCATAAGCATAAGTATAATGGTTTTTTCTGATTCTCCTAAAAAGGTCTAATCCTCTTAAGTCAAAGGGTATTTTTTTAAACTTTTAATACCTATATAACCTCTGAATCGTAACGGTTCTTATACACATTACTATTCAAGTAAAGAAAAATAAAACCAATAAACACACCATATAGATTAGATTAGGTTACCCAAGAAAAAATCTGTACTAAATAAATGTACCCCTAAAACACTGTTAAATTATTTCAAAACTACCTCCAGAACATTTATATATATGTAATAATAATAATAATATGTAACGTACCGTAGTTAACTATTTGTTTTATTAACTATTTCATTAAAAATAGTAATAAATGTACTTATGAGGTATGCTGAATTCCAGTTGAAACTAAATATTTTCAACTGCCTTTATGCTTTATTAATTAATTTTTTCGGCTGCCACGATTCTGGAAACAACAATACTGCGACCGAGCCGAGTCAAACTATACTGCATTGCAGTATAGGGGTGTTTTAAACTGCGAAACAGTTTAGTGGTTATGCTGCACAGGAGTTGAATGATATGTTCGACTTGACTCCAGTATACCATCAACTGCTACGCAGTCTGAAAACGTCTATGCTGGGTCGCAGAATAGGCCTATACTGCACCTCAGTATGGGAATGAATTTTTTCGACTAGTACGCGGTTGAAAAATGGTGGCAGAATAAGTTATACTGACTATTTAGCATAATTTTCTCTCCGTGCGGAATACGACGCGAGGAAGCTATGTTCCACACTAATTGACAGAGTATTTTTAAACAAATCCATAAAAAAAAAATAGTTCTTCTTTGTCAAAAAATAAAAATCCGTTTTTAAGGTATTTTTCATGTGTAGCATATATTTTGAGAAAAAAATGCCCCCCCCCCCCCCCCATCTTAAAACAATATTAATTTAGGAAAGAATTGGGCTAGACAATTTTGAATTGTTTCATTGAGCTTGAATAATAATAAACAGGTCAAGTGTGTGCTGGTCAGCACACATAGAGGGCCCGTAGGCCACCACATTGTATAGTTTAAAATGCTAAAAAGCTTACTTTGAACTATCCTATGGGTCTGATATTTTTAAAACACATAAACAAACTTCCGCTAAAGTATTTTTTTGCCACTGAACCGGACTACAACCATATAAATACATCGAAAAGACCATAATTATAAAAAACGTATTTTGTCGATAAAAATTAAAATAATATTTTTTTCGAAATTTCCAAAAAGTGGTATCTTTACTTTTGGTCGAAGAATGTTCAGGCATTTTTTCAGATTTTTTGCACTTCACATAAGCGAGACAGAAGGGGGGGGCACGTTTCACACCCACTTCAAACTTGCCTACGCTCACCCTATCAAAGTTATAACCAAAGAATTATATATTTTTGTAATCAGCTCGACGTACCCTTTCATATAATACCCCTCACGGTGTCGAAAAAAAAATTAAAAAATTTAACCCTTAAGTTTGTTTACCCTAATTTTTTTGAAAAATATTTTTTTTTAAGTCGCTCTATTTTTAAAATATGTGGGTAGGTACAAGACACATACATGCCAAATTTCAAAGTGATCGGATGAAAGGTGTAGCCGTGAGAGCACGCGAGAGGACGGACGGACAGACACACGCAGGAAAATATAAGGGTCCTTGGTTTTGCCTACGGACCCTAAAAATGTATATGAATGCGTTTGTTTCACCTCATTATAATAAATAGTTCAAAAGTTATAACTAAATTAAACTTTTTAATGGCCGTTACGTTTATAAGGCAGGACCGAATATATGCTAGTTAACAAACTGGCATATTCAGCTGCTACGAATTTGTCGTATTTGTTGTGCTGATAGCTCATACTAGGCCAATTTATTAATAATTTATACTTACTTACGTAAAAACTGTGCGTGGGTGAAATAATATATTTATCTTTGTAAATAGTCTGACAATGTACATACAGAAGATTGTAGTCTTAAACCCTATATACATATATATAAAACAAAAGTCGGGTGTGTAAATTCAGAAAAAGCATTTTGTTGTTTCAGGTTATTTCTACAAAAAAGCTTCTAAAGAGCTAAAGGGAGAAGTTCTCAAGGAGAGCTGTTGAAAAGTTTTAAAAAGACAGCTTTTGTTCGAACTTAAGTTGTACAACAACAAAAGAAAAACAAGTTCAAAGTTAATATAAAGATCTTAAGACCCTTATCAGTTGGATTTCGTGAAGTCCACTAATTAATGCTTCTTAATAGCACACTTTAAAATAATGTAATAAAATAGAGTGTCAATTAGTGTGGCACATAACTTTCTCTCATCGTATCACGTGCTTTATTAATTTATATGCTTTTGCAAGCCATTATTCTCTAATTTATTTAAATGTTTCCCCCATTTATTTTTATCTGTCAAAATTATTTTGATTTTTTTCATGACTTTTTTAGCAAATATTAAAGACCGCAGACAAAATTAATTATTATTCTGCTGACAAAAAATTATTCTGGGACTATTTGCAGGCTACTTTTGACAAATTATCCAAATTTCATAACTATCAGATGAGTAATTTTGAAGATATAAGTGAAAATAAATGTATGTTTGGGCCCATACTGAGGGGAACAAATGGAGGCAGAAGATTGAAACTTACATGGGACCAACAATGGGCTAATTATGACATACCATCTATATATATATATATATATATATATATATATATATATATATATATATATATATATATATATATATATATATATATATATATATATATATATATATATATATATATATATATATATATATATATATATATATATATATATATATATATATATATATTTTATTTTATTTATTTATTTATTTATTTATTTTTTTTTTAATTGGACGGGGGGTTTTTAACGACAGAACGACAGACAGACACGAGACCGAAAATGTCCCCTGAAATCTGAAACGGCTTTTTTTCTTTGACTTTTTGAAATCAGACACATAAAAAAATTTGTATTCTTCAGTACGATCTCAATGCTTTTGATACCTTCGGTAAGCTCGAAAGCAAAATTAAATTAATTAAACAGTAATGGGTTGTAAAGTAAAAGCATAATATCATTAAAGTACGTGAAAGGACGCGAGGAAGCCATGTTCCACACTAATTGGCGGAGTTGCTTTATTCCAGCGGTTCCCTAACTGTGGCACGCGTACCACAAGTGGTACGCGAGATCGTGTCCAGTGGTACGCGCCGCATAAATATTTGAGGCTGTTAGGAGTGTATTCATACCTTATAATACCTCAAAACCAAGTATAGAAACAGACTGTCTTGCGTTGAGGATGAATTGCGTTTAAAACTCAGCCCCATCACACCAGACATTGTTAGTTTGAGCCAATTATTGCAAGCACATCCATCCCATTAGCCTGCCTAACCACATTGTTTATTCGGACATATTCTTTCATTATGTTCTTTATGAACTTATTTTTAAAGATTTTTTTATTAATATCTATATGTTCTAATTTGATGTTCTTTCATGATATTTTATTTTCTTTAAAAATAAACTTTATTTAACACTTTTTTATTTACCAATCATCCTCAAACACCTACTCTCTATCCAGGGGATAGAAGAAAAATCCTCGCATCCAATCATGCACTTTATTGTTATATTAACATTCAAATTATTGTTATATTGTTTATTGTGTAAAAACTATATTAAATAGTTTTAGCGATCTCAAACACTTCATACAGGTGTCGCTGTTGGTTTTACTAGAAAATTGTATTTGAAAAAAATTTTTGTCTCATTAAATAGATGAAGTTAGATTTTTTTCCTGACCTAAAATTCCAATTTTAAATTTGAAGTTCACGTTTACGCGAGCGTTGCTCGTGAACGCATGGACGGATAACGCTGTCCAACGAACTCGTCCTGGGCATTAGTAGTAAAATGAACATGTCTACCTAATTTCATCAATATCGATCAACATTTACTTAAGTTATCGTCGCACGTTTCATAATTCGCGGACACACAGACCGACAGACACGAGACCAAAAATGTTCCCTGATGTCTGAAACGGATTTCTGTCTTGGAATTTTTAAAATCGGAGGCATAAAAGTTTTTCGTTCTCAAAAGTGAACACAATGCTTCCGTTACCTTCGGTAAGCTCGGAAGCAAAATGATACAGTATTCTGGTCTGGTACAACTTAAATTTAAAAAAAAGGTGATAAGCCTACCCTTTTTGTATTAAAGAATTTGCAGTAAGGATACCTTTTTACTTTAACAAAAGGAAAAGTATTGCTATCACCCAAAAAATCCAAACCATTTGAGTAGATTTTAGCTCGATGTCTGCCTGTGTATGTGAGTCAGTCTATGTCATGCATAACTCCCACAGTAGTTAAGCTAGAGAGTTGAAACATAAAACAAAAATCAGTCCTTATAATATGTAGTTGAGCCACTTTGACGTCAGTAACCCATTTGCTGAGTCAGCAAAAAAGTCAAAATTTCGTAAATAAATGAAAATTTTTCTAATTGCGTTGAGATTTGCACTAATTATATCTACAGCACATAACTTCCTTTATAAGACAAACATTTCCACTGAATTTTATTTTGATTTCCTCCACCATTTTGAAAACATTGACTTTTTAATTTTGAAACACTACGCTAAATCATTTTTATACTAATTCGCCGATTGAGCTGAAATTCACACCAATTCTACCTTTCTACAAGATAAATAATTCCTTGATATTTATATACCGCCATTTTGGAATTATTTGGTAAGGAAAAGTTCTGAATCGCCCTGCGTCCTATTTTCTTAACTTTACATACTTAATTACAAACATTGCGTTTATATCAACATCTATATAATCCAAATGTAGGTAGGTATTAGGAATTTAATAAATTCCCACTTTTACTTAACCTCCAGTGTCAAACTCAATAGAATGAAATAAAAAATGTAATAAATTGGATATAATAAATCACGATATAGTAAAATTGAATCTGAGAGAAGTGATGAAAGCCCTCGGCGAGCTTTTAAAAAAAAACGATAACGCAATTGAACTCTTTTGAATACAACACGAAATACTTAAATATCAAAGAAACGAGCAAAGTAATAAAAATTCAAAATGAAGTATTTTATAACTTCTTTTATTTTATAAAAATCTTAGTTTTTTTTCTATAAATCCATTTACTATAAAGATTTAATCTTATAAACAAGATTGTTTCTTAAACGTAATAGTACATTACGCGTCGAGTGCGGAAAGTAGCATTTTGCATGCGAGTGTGGAGTTTGCCACAAAACCACACGAGCATAGCAAAATGCCGTTTTCGCACGAGTTGCGTACCGTACTTTATCTACGATTGTTAGATTTAAATATTAAATACAGAAAAAAAATAAACTTGCTGTATGTAAGTTCGTATCTCTCTCTTGATAAAGATGGCATTAATTCATTAGTTGTATTTTTTGCCGAATTAATTATTTCTGGAGGAGTATTATTCTCCACATTTTCGTCAAAGTCACTTGATTCACTCATTGTTTTTCACAATAAACAGTTACTTTAATAAAATAACAGCAAATTAGTTTTGTTAAATGTAAACAAACTCGCTAATCGTGCGTAAAGCTGAATAATTCCTCTTCTTTACCGCGCTAGCGTCGTAAAGAAGAGGAATTATTCAGAACTATGAGACGCGCATGCGCAATGAATACAAGTACGTAAATAATCACTTTCTACGCATCTAAACAAAGATATAATGTTTATATTTCGTATCAATCGTAGATAAAATACCTTACTACTACTAACAAAGAAAGTTAAAAAGATATTAAACATAAAATTCTAATAAAAAAAAAAAAAACATTGTTGAGATATCATTTAAGAAGTCTTCCAAGAAATGTAAACAAAATGATGCATTAACCAAGAACTCAGTTTTATTTTATTTTTATTTTTTCAAGGTTATGTCTCATTAATTATTGAGATTAAAAATAAAAGCTGAAATAGAGAGAGAAAACAAAAACAAAATATCGGAGTGTAATGCTTTTGAACTAGTAGACAAAACTCATCGAAGTCGGACAACTACATTTGGCTCCACGCGTCTGCACGAATAAAAAACGACAGAGAATAGACTATTTAAAAAAAAAAAAAATTCGACTACGGACCTTAAAATGCCTAAAACCATCGCAATCACAAAAAAATACGTGTGGTGTCGTGGGACACCCGGCAGGAACGAAGTTTCTTACGCTTTATATTAAATATAAATTATATAATTACAGTGCAGTATATGATACTAACTACTTATACATGGCGGAGTTAGAATAAGAGACAAAATTAAAAGTAACTATTTGTACTAACGGAGTTAAGGAAAAATTAAAAGAAAAACTTTTTATTATCTTTGAAAAGAGCGTCTTACAATAAATGATGTATTGTAAATTGAGAAAAAAGTTAATTTTGATTAGTTTATAGTTAAAGCAAATGGTTGTAGAGAAGAAAAGAACTGTCCTAACAGACCTCCGTCTGCGAATCTCAAATTAAAATATTAAAATAAAAAATATAAATCACCAACACTAAAGAACTTCTGCTTGTATCAGGTTGAAATTTTACATGCCTGTTTCAATTGCACTTTAGACGATGTGTATGAAGTTTTATTGAAATCGTAACGTTAGAACGTAAGATATCGGTAAAAACGTTGATCGTTTAGGTCCGCTTTAATAAATTTAGCGATCTTTATCACTTCATAGCAGTGTCGGTGTTCGTATTACTAAAAAAAAAATATGTAAAAAAAGTTGTTTGTCTCATTAAATAGATGAAGTTAGATTTTTTTCCTGACCTAAAATTCCAATTTTAAATTTGAAGTTCACGTTTACGCGAGCGTTGCTCGTGAACGCATGGACGGATAACGCTGTCCAACGAACTCGTCCTGGGCATTAGTAGTAAAATGAACATGTCTACCTAATTTCATCAATATCGATCAACATTTACTTAAGTTATCGTCGCACGTTTCATAATTCGCGGACACACAGACCGACAGACACGAGACCAAAAATGTTCCCTGATGTCTGAAACGGATTTCTGTCTTGGAATTTTTAAAATCGGAGGCATAAAAGTTTTTCGTTCTCAAAAGTGAACACAATGCTTCCGTTACCTTCGGTAAGCTCGGAAGCAAAATGATACAGTATTCTGGTCTGGTACAACTTAAATTTAAAAAAAAGGTGATAAGCCTACCCTTTTTGTATTAAAGAATTTGCAGTAAGGATACCTTTTTACTTTAACAAAAGGAAAAGTATTGCTATCACCCAAAAAATCCAAACCATTTGAGTAGATTTTAGCTCGATGTCTGCCTGTGTATGTGAGTCAGTCTATGTCATGCATAACTCCCACAGTAGTTAAGCTAGAGAGTTGAAACATATAAATTGGTAAGGCGTGAAGTCTCACGTAAAAAGGGTTTCGTTGGTATTGTGAACACAAAATTAGAAGGGGGGAGGGGGGGGGGGAGAGAAAAGTTTTTTTGACAAAATGGCGCCGAAAATTAAACACTATCCATAAGTGGTATATATATTTGTAATCTACTCTTCAATACCTTTCATTTGATACCTTACTCAAAATTTAAAAAAAATATTTTTTTTTCGAGTGACATGAATTATCCGCCATCTTGGATTTCCAGTAGATCAGATCAAATTGGTAATCTTATTTTTTCTATGGCCCAGCAGACCACACATTTTGCATATTTTTCTATATTTTTAGTAACAGCGGAAATACAATTTTAGGGGGGGGGACACGAAAAATTTCGAGGTTTTTTGACAAAATGGCGCCGAAAATTAAACACAATCCCTAAGTGGTATATATATTTGTAATCTACTCTTGAATACCTTTCATTTGATATCCCACTCAAAATTTTAAAAAAATATTTTTTTTCAAGTAACGTGAATTATCCGCCATCTTGGATTTCCAGTAGATCAGATCAAATTGCTAATCTTATTTTTTCTATGGCCCAGCAGACCACACATTTTGCATATTTTTCTATATTTTTAGTAACAGCGGAAATACAATTTTAGGGGGGGGGACACGAAAAATTTCGAGGTTTTTTGACAAAATGGCGCCGAAAATTAAACACAATCCCTAAGTGGTATATATATTTGTAATCTACTCTTGAATACCTTTCATTTGATATCCCACTCAAAATTTTAAAAAAATATTTTTTTTCAAGTAACGTGAATTATCCGCCATCTTGGATTTCCAGTAGATCAGATCAAATTGCTAATCTTATTTTTTCTATGGCCCAGCAGACCACAAATTTTGCATATTTTTCTATATTTTTAGTAACAGCGGAAATACGATTTTAGGGGGGGGGGACACGAAAAATTTCGAGGTTTTTTGACAAAATGGCGCCGAAAATTAAACAAAATCCCTAAGTGGTATATATATTTGTAATCTACTCTTGAATACCTTTCATTTGATACCCCACTCAAAATTTTAAAAAAATATTTTTTTTCAAGTAACGTGAATTATCCGCCATCTTGGATTTCCAGTAGATCAGATCAAATTGCTAATCTTATTTTTTCTATGGCCCAGCAGACCACACATTTTGCATATTTTTCTATATTTTTAGTAACAGCGGAAATACGATTTTAGGGGGGGGGACACGAAAAATTTCGAGGTTTTTTGACAAAATGGCGCCGAAAATTAAACACTATCCATAAGTGGTATATATATTTGTAATCTACTCTTCAATACCTTTAATTTGATACCCCACTCAAAATTATAAAAAAATATTTTTTCTCGAGTGACATGAATTATCCGCCATCTTGGATTTCCAGTAGCTCAGATCAAATTGCTAATCTTATTTTTTCTATGGCCCAGCAGACCACACATTTTGCATATTTTTCTATATTTTTAGTAACAGCGTAAATACGATTTTAGGGGGGGGGACACGCAAAATTTCGATGTTTTTTGACAAAATGGCGCTGAAAATTAAGCACTACCCCTAAGTGGTATATATATTTGTAACCTACTCTTCAATACCTTTCATTTGATACCCCACTCAAAATTATAAAAAAATATTTTTTCTCGAGTGACATGAATTATCCGCCATCTTGGATTTCCAGTAGCTCAGATCAAATTGCTAATCTTATTTTTTCTATGGCCCAGCAGACCACACATTTTGCATATTTTTCTATATTTTTAGTAATAGCGGAAATACGATTTTAGGGGGGGGGACACGCAAAATTTCGATGTTTTTTGACAAAATGGCGCTGAAAATTAACCACTACCCCTAAGTGGTATATATATTTGTAACCTACTCTTCAATACCTTTCATTTGATACCCCACTCAAAATTTAAAAAAAATATTTTTTTTTCGCGACGTGAATTATCCACCATTTTGAATTTGAACAGCTGATAATATTGAGTTCGCTATATTTTTCCTGTGTGCGCGTCAAAACGATCTTTTATACTGGAAAGTTTCACGTTTGTATCTTTTTTGGTTCAAAAGTTATTGGAACCGTACAGAGTGACAGACGGACACAGGAACGAAACTATAAGGGTTTCTTTTTTTTGGTTTTACCAACGAAACCCTAAAAACAAAAATCAGTCCTTATAATATGTAGTTGAGCCACTTTGACGTCAGTAACCCATTTGCTGAGTCAGCAAAAAAGTCAAAATTTCGTAAATAAATGAAAATTTTTCTAATTGCGTTGAGATTTGCACTAATTATATCTACAGCACATAACTTCCTTTATAAGACAAACATTTCCACTGAATTTTATTTTGATTTCCTCCACCATTTTGAAAACATTGACTTTTTAATTTTGAAACACTACGCTAAATCATTTTTATACTAATTCGCCGATTGAGCTGAAATTCACACCAATTCTACCTTTCTACAAGATAAATAATTCCTTGATATTTATATACCGCCATTTTGGAATTATTTGGTAAGGAAAAGTTCTGAATCGCCCTGCGTCCTATTTTCTTAACTTTACATACTTAATTACAAACATTGCGTTTATATCAACATCTATATAATCCAAATGTAGGTAGGTATTAGGAATTTAATAAATTCCCACTTTTACTTAACCTCCAGTGTCAAACTCAATAGAATGAAATAAAAAATGTAATAAATTGGATATAATAAATCACGATATAGTAAAATTGAATCTGAGAGAAGTGATGAAAGCCCTCGGCGAGCTTTTAAAAAAAAACGATAACGCAATTGAACTCTTTTGAATACAACACGAAATACTTAAATATCAAAGAAACGAGCAAAGTAATAAAAATTCAAAATGAAGTATTTTATAACTTCTTTTATTTTATAAAAATCTTAGTTTTTTTTCTATAAATCCATTTACTATAAAGATTTAATCTTATAAACAAGATTGTTTCTTAAACGTAATAGTACATTACGCGTCGAGTGCGGAAAGTAGCATTTTGCATGCGAGTGTGGAGTTTGCCACAAAACCACACGAGCATAGCAAAATGCCGTTTTCGCACGAGTTGCGTACCGTACTTTATCTACGATTGTTAGATTTAAATATTAAATACAGAAAAAAAATAAACTTGCTGTATGTAAGTTCGTATCTCTCTCTTGATAAAGATGGCATTAATTCATTAGTTGTATTTTTTGCCGAATTAATTATTTCTGGAGGAGTATTATTCTCCACATTTTCGTCAAAGTCACTTGATTCACTCATTGTTTTTCACAATAAACAGTTACTTTAATAAAATAACAGCAAATTAGTTTTGTTAAATGTAAACAAACTCGCTAATCGTGCGTAAAGCTGAATAATTCCTCTTCTTTACCGCGCTAGCGTCGTAAAGAAGAGGAATTATTCAGAACTATGAGACGCGCATGCGCAATGAATACAAGTACGTAAATAATCACTTTCTACGCATCTAAACAAAGATATAATGTTTATATTTCGTATCAATCGTAGATAAAATACCTTACTACTACTAACAAAGAAAGTTAAAAAGATATTAAACATAAAATTCTAATAAAAAAAAAAAAAACATTGTTGAGATATCATTTAAGAAGTCTTCCAAGAAATGTAAACAAAATGATGCATTAACCAAGAACTCAGTTTTATTTTATTTTTATTTTTTCAAGGTTATGTCTCATTAATTATTGAGATTAAAAATAAAAGCTGAAATAGAGAGAGAAAACAAAAACAAAATATCGGAGTGTAATGCTTTTGAACTAGTAGACAAAACTCATCGAAGTCGGACAACTACATTTGGCTCCACGCGTCTGCACGAATAAAAAACGACAGAGAATAGACTATTTAAAAAAAAAAAAAATTCGACTACGGACCTTAAAATGCCTAAAACCATCGCAATCACAAAAAAATACGTGTGGTGTCGTGGGACACCCGGCAGGAACGAAGTTTCTTACGCTTTATATTAAATATAAATTATATAATTACAGTGCAGTATATGATACTAACTACTTATACATGGCGGAGTTAGAATAAGAGACAAAATTAAAAGTAACTATTTGTACTAACGGAGTTAAGGAAAAATTAAAAGAAAAACTTTTTATTATCTTTGAAAAGAGCGTCTTACAATAAATGATGTATTGTAAATTGAGAAAAAAGTTAATTTTGATTAGTTTATAGTTAAAGCAAATGGTTGTAGAGAAGAAAAGAACTGTCCTAACAGACCTCCGTCTGCGAATCTCAAATTAAAATATTAAAATAAAAAATATAAATCACCAACACTAAAGAACTTCTGCTTGTATCAGGTTGAAATTTTACATGCCTGTTTCAATTGCACTTTAGACGATGTGTATGAAGTTTTATTGAAATCGTAACGTTAGAACGTAAGATATCGGTAAAAACGTTGATCGTTTAGGTCCGCTTTAATAAATTTAGCGATCTTTATCACTTCATAGCAGTGTCGGTGTTCGTATTACTAAAAAAAAAATATGTAAAAAAAGTTGTTTGTCTCATTAAATAGATGAAGTTCGAATTTTTCCCCCTCCAAAAAAATCAATTTTTAAATTTGAAGCTTACGTTTACGCGAGCGTTGCGCGTGAACGCTTGGGCGGATAACGTTGTCCAACGAACTTAGCCTGGGCATTTGTAAAATGAACATGTGTACCAAATTTCAACTATCTCGGTGATCTCTTACTCAAGTTATTGTCATCGGTAGATTTCGTGACGGATTTTGCGTGACGGTGATTTCGTGACGGTTATTTTGTGACGGTGATTTCGTGACGGTGATTTTGGTCGTTTTTTTCGGATTTACTCCCGGGCTCCAGAACGTGCCATAAGGAACTTCGTTCCAAAAAAAACAAATTTTCAATAACTACTCTCAATATAGTGGTTTATTTATTCCCTTAAATAGGTTGGCTAATCTGAACTGTCATATTTACAAAGTATTATGGCATGAGTATGAGTATACCTAAAAAATTTCATGGTCATGGGTCTAGTGGTTTAAAAGACATCGGGATGAGTCAATGAATGAATGAGATATGAGATAGTAAAAAAACACATACACATTTGATACACAGCAGAAGATGTGTAAAGTGGTTGACACTTCGTCTATCAATGAATTAATATTATATTATAGTGATGTAAAGGAAAAAACCCAAAATAATTGTGCGAAGAGAATAAAGTTCAGTTTAACAACAAATGCTAGTGGAAACAACATTAGATAATGTTTATCATCGACCGCTTTCATCCACTTTAGTTGGTTATCAACAGTGAGCTATACCGGTCTTACAATTAGTATTTACTCTGATAGCGTGGGAAATCAAAGAAGAGCCAATGAGAACTCAAGATTTTGACATGATCAAGGTCATTAAGTCGAGCAATCATTGGCTCTTCCCTTCACTGTTGATAGCCAACTAAAGTGGATGAAAGCAGTCGATGATAAACATTATCTAATGTTGTTACTAACATTGCACTAACTGCAAAACCAAAATAAATGTAATTCACTATGTTGCCTTTGTTAGAAAGGTTATATTATCAATTTTCATTACTTATTTTTGTTTACAACTTGTAATGTGTAGAGTACAAGTTGTGGTAGTGGCAAATAATGCCAAAAATTCCTAGAAATTACTCATGCCGGCGCCCATTTACTTGGTTATCGTCCCTAAATTGCTTTAAAAGGAAAGGTTCTATCTGGGTGGTAATATTTCGTCAAAGGAGACACACTAGGCGGATTGCTCCCGTGCCTTTGGTCCAGGAGACTGCACTGCACGTGTGCTCTTGAGGTTTAACACCTCTAGCTCCAAGTGTGAAAGCTCTCGTAGTTAGCTATACATTTCGGTCTTCACGTCATATAAATAAAGCAGCCGCATCCGTCTCTGGTCTCCCAGTGTGAAACGGGCCTAAAATATATCACTTTTTATACAGAAGAATGCCATGTTCTATTGTCTCAAAGTTCTTCGGACTAAATATTCCTTTTTACTTTAATAGTATAATAAAAAGTAACGATTAGTTAAGTAAACAAATATGGGGTAATCAACTAAATTAGTACCGTATTCGTATTGTGAGGTAATATAAGTGATGATAGTAGTAAACTATATCAACTCTTCGTAATGATAATGAAAATTAATAAAACTCGTAGTGTTGAGTTTAGATTTGACATTAAAGTTATAGTAATAGTATATAATGATAGGTATACTAAACAAGTTTTAATATATTTGTAAAGCGTCAAAACAGTTTTAGTCTATAACTACAATAGTTAGCAAATCCAAAAGGTAAGGGAGACTGTATTTAATTAAAGGAAAACAATAACTACTACAGTTAATATCAGCGTACCACTAACACAATGTGTCATATATTATATATTAGATTTATCTTTTATAACATGCTTAAAACATTAAGAAACTTAGCTTTTATCCGTTTGTTATGGTATATCTTGATTAATCTTTCAGATAAAATATATAATTAGGTACTTACATATTTCCGAGATGACAACTATTAATATCCTCCAAGATATAGAGTAGATCCATTATCACTTTATTGCATATTAAAACATTTGAACTAAAACAATCACACGAAAAAACAATAAAAATGCCGTAATTAAAACAGACACAAGTCCTAAAACAACTCGAACTATTATTACAAATAATATTATTTAACCAACTTTATTACACGTATTTACTTTAGTAACATATTATTCAAATGAAAATAGTATTTTATAAGTCATTAAAACTTACATTTTAAATGTAAAACGGACATTAAACGGATTAAGGACGCGGGCGAAGGAAAAGTGCGTTCCTTTACATTTCACATATTACTTGTAGAGTCGTGATTGGAGGAATGATGGAAGCAAAGCAGAAGACTACCTGCCTCCACCCCGCTCTCCCAAGTAAATATTAAGGCGAAGGCTCAATCACAATTCATCCCTACCCTACCTATTTAAATTAATTACTTTTAAGGAGATATATATATTTAATTAACTGTAATACGTATGTGTTATTAAATAAAACAGTTAATTTTACTTTCAAATGTACATAGTATATAAAAAGAGAAAGTATTGTCATGGCTCGAAAATTAGATTTTGTGAATTTCATAGATTTAAACTTTAAACGATTTAAGCTGGTACTTAAGGTTTTTCATTGATTTCTTTGATTCTTTTTACTGATCTTCGTTGATATTTTTAGAATACCCTTCTTCGGCTAATTCGGATTGTACGTGCCATCGAAATTTCTTCGGGTTTGACCTCTACCTGGTTTATATAGAGGAGGGTTGTTTTTCTTCAGAAAATAAGCGGAGCACCACGAAGTGGCTATTGAAAATTCAAGGGTACACAAAATTAAGGTTTTAGGTTTCTGTACTAAGTACAAAAAGAAGCCATATATAACGGCTCTGTCTGTCTATCTGTCCGTTGCTTGTTTCAATTCATAAACTACTAGGAACATGAAATTCGGCACACAGGTGCATCTCGGCATTTGAGACGACTGGACACATTTTGGATTTTTCACACTTAATATTTTCAAGATGGCGGGCGACTAAAAAAAAGTTTTAAGTCACCATGACATGTTATATATCAATTTAAAGGTCTTGCAATGAAGAAAAAGAATATACAACTATTAAAATTTCACATGTAATATTTTCAAGATGGCGGCCAACCTGGCGGGCAACTAAAAAAAGTTCTTAGTAACTATGGCATGTTATAAATCAATTTAAAGGTCTTGAAGTGTAGAAAAAGAATATGCAATTATTAAAATTTTACAATTAAAAGTTTCAAGATGGCGGCCAATATGGCAGGCGACTAAAAAAAGTTTTTAGTCACCATGACATGTTATATATCAATTTAAAGGTCTTGAAATGAAGAAAAAGAATATGCAATTATTAAAATTTCCCACGTCATATTTTTAAGATGGCGGGCAATATGGCGGACGACTAAAAAAAGTTTTTAGTAACTATGACATGTTATACATGAACTTAAAGGTCTTGAAGTGTAGAAAAAGAACATGCAATTATTTAAATTTTTCAAGATGGCGGCCAATATGGGGGGGGGGGGGACTAAACATTGTTTTAGTTACCATAACATGTTATACATCAATTTAAAGGTCTCGAAGAGTAGAAAAAGAATATTACTATTAAAATTAGTGAAATTATATTACACCTAATAATTTTAACTTTAATGTACAGAAACCGGCGATTATCGCCCCACGTACTTACGTGAAGCGCGCCTTACTTGTTTAATTTAATATGCGGGATTTTATCACCTAACCTCAAAGTGGCGGCACGTACAATACGAATTTTCCAACATCTTTAAAGCAGTTAAGTTTTTCTTTTATTACGGGGGGGGGGATAGAATAATATATCTATCATTTAAACTAAGATAAAAAAAGACAAAACTAGAATAAAAAAAAATATTTTTCCCCTAATATATCACTAGGATTATTTCCCTTGAACTACTGGACGCTTTCAATTAAAATTTTCATAAATGTAGATAAAAATCATATTTCGTTGTGAAATCGAGATTTGAATATTAACTCTAAATATTTTCCTTCATCATCAATATTACATTGCGGGGAAATCAAACTATAAATTCCTGCTAAATAATATTAGCCCAGGCACACATTAAGACACAGGGCAGGGCAGCACAGTTTTCTTTTTTCAACCGCAGAAATGATTTTATATTTCTCCCTTTATTATCTTATATATCCCTTTATCTTTTATACTTTTACTTTTACTTATCGTCACCGGCACTGATGACAAGTAGTTGCTATTGCGGTGAATCTGCACTATTTTGCCCACCTATTTCTAATTATCCGATTAACTTGCAATTCTTTTTAAGCTGTCCCTTTTTTAATGATAAAAACGATTGCGGTTGTAGCATCTCAATAAATTCAATTGTTTAAATTGAATTTCAACCTAAATTCAAACCTCTTTTATAGGGATTCGAGTACATCTTACAAACCCTTATACTTTTAGTAGTTCGTCCGTCCGTCCTCCGCATCTTGGAGTACCTACATCTCCCGACCTACTGAAGCTACAAATTTGAAATTTGGTATACAAGTTAAACTTTTTTGCCCAAAAACATAAAAAAAATTGCGAACTTCAACACTCAAAATTTCTGCGACCTGCGATCAATTGCGAATTGATCTTAACATTTCATATATTTTGTCATTTTTAAGTTGGGTATCATTTTAAAGGTAATAAAATATGCATTACAAATATATACCGCGTTTCCAAAATGGCCCTAAAAAATTGAAACAAAACGCAAAAACCCCCCCACTACCCCTTTAGGACAGGTCTTAAAATTAAGGCAGAAATTTACATATCTGAAGTCCAATGATATTTCCGGGAATTGATATAAAAAAGTAAAAAGTTAGAAATTTTAGGTGGCCGTATCTATGGAACCAAAATTTGTATTTTTTGAAAATTATTAGTTAGGTATCATTTTAAAGATATTGAAATTCGGATCATAGATATACATATATATTTTATTTCGTTTTCAATAAGGCGGTCATTACCCCTAAATGAACCAAATAAGTGCATACCTAAGATACTACAGGATAATGTAATACGTACACCTTGCTTCTCAAAAGCGCAACTTTTTATACATATTTTAGTTGTTTTTTTGTTGTTTTTTTTTTTTTTTTCTTTTTTTTTTTTTAAATAATATTCTATTTATGAATTTATAAGTCGAAAGTTTTCTATCCTCGACTGTGTTTATCTTAAATGTGTGATATCCACTTATAAAAGAGGTGTAGTTCCGCAACCAAACAACGTCAAACTTTGTGTGAATATGTTATTTGTTTATTGAACTACACCTCATATATTATTATCTTTCATTCTCTTAAACGTCACAATAATGTGTTCCCAAACAACGTCTTCACACAAAATTAATGCTATTTTGTGTGAAGACGTTGTTTGTTTATTGAACTACACCTACTATATTATGATCTTTCTTTCTCTTAAACGTCACAATAATGTGTTCCCAAACAACGTCTTCACACAAAATAGCATTAATTTTGTGTGAAGACGTTGTTTGTTTATTGAACTTCACCTCCTATATGATATTTATTTCTCTTAAACGTCACAATAATGTGTTTCTCAAACTAAAATATATTAACATTTAACTCTCTCTTGGAGTTTCCTATAAAAGCAACACTGTTAATACACATTAGACTACTTTACAGGAGTCCTTATTTGAGTTGGGATTCCCTTTAGAGTTGTAAGGGGAGGAAAGGACTACGAATACTCACCCCCTACCCCCACTCTGCTTTACAAATCCAGGATTACACACGTTTCCTAGAATAAACACATCAGGACACGAACTACCATCACTTTCTCCCTCGTGTAACAAATTATACGATTCAACTCTTTAGGTAAACACCGTATGTCTCCCTGACAAGGAAATATATTCATTTTACATGAATCGTATTATACCAAACGTAAAATTAATTCAAATATTACATTGTAAGTACAATTACATTGGATAAATTACATATCAATCATATGATAGCATATAAAATGAGATTGATATCGTATATTAAATGGAACTGCCAAGTGGTAGTGTCCAGTGGAACTAAGTGGTAACTACTATATATTTAAAAATAATTGATTATCAAAACTGTTGTTTATATCCAATGAGATTTTCATGGACTACTTATGCAAAGTAAACTTCTGATAACTATGTTTCGTTATATACAGCGAGGGTAAAACCACACGAGCAATGCAAAATGCCGTTTTCGCACGAGTTGCGTACCATACTTTATCTACGATTGTTAGATTTAAATAATAAATACAGAAAAAAATAAACTTGCTGTATGTAAGTTCGTATCTCTCTCTTGATAAAGATGGCATAAATTCTTGAGTTGCATTTTTTGCCGAATTAATTATTTCTGTAGGAGTATTATTCTCCACATTTTCATCAAAGTCACTTGATAAAAGAACAGCAAATTAGTTTTGTTAAATGTAAACAAACGCTAATCGTGCGTAAAGCTGAAGAATTCCTCTTCTTTACCGCCCTAGGGTGGTATTCTTCAGAACAATGAGACGCGCATGCGAAATGAATACAAGTACGTAAAGGATCACTTTCTACGCATCTAAACTCTTTTACTCTATTATAGTTGGTTCTCTTCAGAACAAATTAAGACATACAAAAGTTTATAAGCGCATAGTTATATTGGCGTAAAACACGTTTAACTTGTTAATAGGTCATCATTAGTATCATAAGGTAGTAACGAAAGCAATATAATATATAATTATTACAGTTCTTTACACTATATACAGACCCTTTATCTTTTACATTTCAACATATTGTCACCGGCACTGATGACGACTAGTTGCTATTGCGGTAAGTATGCACAATGTGGGCCTCCTATTTCTAATTATCTTTCTTCCTTTTTTACTTTCTCATATAAAGAGAAATTATTGCAATGGCGCCAAAATTCAATTTTGAGATTTTGATGGATTTACACGTTTAGAGTTTCTTTGAGTCCAAAAAAGTGGTTTTTAAAAAATGTCTGTCTGTCATCTGTGCAGACGCCAGGAGCCTAAACAACTGGACCGATTTTGACGAAATTTGGCATACATGTTCAGACAAATAATACCCCGAGGCGAAATCGAGAAATGAATTTTAGCTCCAAATTTGGGGGCGCTACCCCCAAAAACTCTGAAAACTGGGAAAAAAATATTTCTCGAAAATGGTTCCGACGAATTTGATGTAGTCCATTTTAATACAAATATAACGATATAAGCCGTTTTCCCGAGAAAATGGCTTTAAACGCGGATGGAGAGAGACCGGGTTCGATTCTCCGCCGAGAAGTTATTTTTATGATACATTTTGATAAAATGTTCAATAATAATTAAATGTACCTACGAAAACAAATAAATGGAAAACACTGGGCCAAGTAATTATGAACTCGTATACGAGAAAGTTTGTCTGAGTTGTCTCTGACCGATTATTCATTAGAAAAACGATTCCGGTAGTGGCATCTCGATAAATTCAATAGTTATTTTTAAGAAAAATACGTAAAATGTTTCTTCCTACGAAAAAAGAAGGAAGGTTACGGTTAGTTTAGGTTAAGGTTTGTATTTTTCGACCTAACCTCAGCATAACTTTCCGTTATTTCTTTTAGAAAGTGACACTTATTTTTTTTTTAAATATTAAATTTATCAACTTATTTTTGGTATCACTTTTAACTTTATAGAACTCCCACATTTTAAATTAATAAAGGAAATCAAGACTTTAGTTCTATAATCACAGAATAGCTTTAAATAAATTAAATTACTATACGTATTTCAACCAACACTGTGGTCATCTCAGGTACTATTAAAACACTATAACATTATGATAACAACTAACAAAATTTAAAAATCCTACAACAAAGCATAACAACAATTAGCACACATAGAACAAAGATAAACTAAAATAAATAAAAACATTAATAAAAATTAACTTTTCATACTAGATTAGAATTAGAAACCTAAAAAAAATGCAAGTAAACAGGACAATTAGAAATAGGTGAGCCAAATAGTGCAGATTTACCGCTGATGCTTCCAGTCAAAATCGCGATGCACCATATCCCTGAAGATTCTTCCAGTTGCGGAAGCATAACCAAGTTGTGGCTTCAAAAACTACTTCATAACAAGGATTTCATCGAGTAAAATCATGACATTTAATACAAGACAAGTCGCAGACGCCTACTCACCAAGTTAGTTGTTAAAAACCAAGTTAGTTCTAAGTTTATAAGCCAAGTTAGTTGTTAAATCCAAGTTAGTTTTAAGTTTATAAACCAAGTTAGCTGCATTAAAACAGGTTAGCCAAGTTAGTTGTGGTTAATTTTAGTAGAGACAAGACTTTCCTTTATTCCTAATCAACCTCATCGCTCATCAATCAAAAATTTATTAGAGGTGTTGTGGAAATATCCTAAATTTACGAAACTTACGACAAGAATATCTCATGGCTTTGCGATTGGAAAGTTTTCTAATTTACTGAATTGTTTTTTAATTAGCTTATTGATATGCCGATAAAATAACCTCATTATATTGATTAACAATTAGTATTGAGTGAAATCCCATTGAGTAAATGAGATTTCTACAAAATCGTAATGAAATTGATAAAATAATCTGACGAAGACTACTAAATAAAAGTACTTATTAAGTGATGAGATTTAAGAATTACAATTGTGTTCTGCCACTTACTGAAACATATTTAATAATTTATTCTGTAAATTTATTTGTTACTTTATCGAAATCGAGTTTATACTAACACTTACTTCGGAGCTTACCGAAACAAACGGAAGCACTCTAATCATTCTTAATGAATTTTTTTTTTTTAGGTATCCAAATTAAAAAGAAATCCTTTTCAGACAGAAATCCGTTTCAGACATCAGGGAACATTTTTTGGACACCACTGTCCAACATTTTGCTGTCATCCAAAAATTTTTGGAAACCACCATATCTTTTTAAGTACTTTCATTCTATTTCGAAGAAATTTTGATGGTTTTTCGAAAGTAGCCCACAGATTCTACCTTATTAATTTCAACCTTTCACGGAAAATTAATAGTGCTTAAAAATAAGAGTTACCTCATTGGGAATCGAAACAGATTCTAACAACCAAACTTTAAATTTACTGTACTCACGTGGCCAGTTGCCAATATTTTTTATCCCCTCGCGCATGCGCACTAACTTATTTCTATTATTGTAAAAAGAACAAAAAAACAATTGTGATAGATTAAAAAACAAATCTGTCCAACACGAGTCGTACAAAACTTTCTCACATACGAGTACATAATTACTTGGTTAAATGTTTTCCAGTTTCTAGTTGCTTCGAGTAATCGTGGTTGCATTTAATTAATAATGAACATTTTATCAAAATGTTCTACAAAAATGACTCCATCCCAGCGGATAATCGAACCCGGCCTCTCACCATCCGCATTTAAAGCTATTTTCTCAGGAATTAGATTTTTCTCGCAAAAACTACATCTATGATTCGTATTTAAATGGACTACATTGATAATTTTTTAATGAAAATTGTCAGGACCATTTACTTGAAAATAATATTTTATTCACGTTATTTCAGAGTATTGGGGTGGCGGAGTCCCCAAATTGTATAGCTAAAATTAATTTCTGCTATAAAATACCGTGGGGTATAATTTTCCTGAACATACCAATTTATTGATTTATAATGTGCCAAATTTATTCTAAATTGACTCAGCTCCACGCAACTACGAAGACGACAGACTACAGACAGACAATTTGATAAAGAACAATATTTTGGTCTCAAGGGACCTCAAAACGTGTAAAACAATCAAAATCGGAGATTCAAGCTATCACAATACTTTCTCTTTATGTATACTATACTACGTATAGGTCAGTAAAAAAAGGGAGCAAAATTTGCTTTCGTTGTCACTTAATTTCTAAAAGGCCCTACACACGACCACTCGACACGACGAAACTCCCCGACAATGCTTATCGGGGCCGTCTCTACACACGACACAACACGACCACCCGACACGACCAAACCCCTCAACAATCCTTGTCGGGGCCGTTTCTACACACGACCCGACACGACCAAACTCCTCTCTTTATGGGGAGTTTAGTCATGTCGGGTTGAGGAGTCGGCCGACAGCGCTACACACGAACCGACCCGACAGGAATCGAGGGTGGGGAGCTCCCGACGGTCGGGTCCGGCAGCTTTAGTCCGCCAACAAGCCTACACACGCTCCAACTATCGGGGCCAACCCCGTTCGCCCTGACGGTCGGGTGGTCGTGTCGGGTCGTGTGTAGGGCCTTTTAAGCTCTTGCCTTCTTTGTGTAATAGAACGCGAGGAAGCTATGTGCCACAATAATTGTCAGACTATTTTACTACTTGTCATTCATCAACTTATGAAAGTTTTATAGATGATTTGGATACTTTTGGAATATATTTTAGGGTTACAATAAACGTTATATTCATCTATTTATTCGAATTGGTTTTGATCTATCGAAACCCAATACACCTTGCTCATTTAAGAATTCGACTTTTATGATATTTGTCTAAGCAATTTTGATCACTAAGTTACACTCGAGTACATATCTTCTAAAATATACACCATGTTCAATACATCATGGCAGAATGTTCTTAAGGTAATATATTATGAGGATCATAAATTGAAAATATCGAGGCAACTGCGGAGGAATGTAGGCAAGTAAATGAGAGTAATGCACTACTTTACCATAATGTTGTAGTCATGTCGATATGGTATGTGGTATGTACAGTGAGGTTATGATGAAGGAGTATATTAGTTGGGCTGCCTGAATACCACCTGGGACCTTTTCGACCTTTATATTGATGTCTTAACATATTCTTTTTTTTAACATACCCCCCTCCACATCATGTATTTTCCTTCCTCCTTTTTTTACGAGTCTGTTCTCTACTTTTCATACTTATTTTTGACTCGGAAAAAAATGGTTATTCATTATTATAAAATATTAAAGTAATAAAGGAATGATATATACTGTCTCTCCACGTAATTTATATGGAGAGACAGTCTATATCTATATTATTTCCTTAAGATGACCTCCATAGGCGCTCCCATATCATTTATATAATCAAAAAAGAATACATATATGTATTTATTTTATTCTCAAAGATATAACTGAGACTCCAACCATGGTTTAACTGATAAAACAAAAAATTTGTTTTTAATCTTTAATTATTAAAGACTGATCCAATTAAAAAAAAAAAAAAAAAAAAAAATCAAAAGGGAAATAAGAAATACAATTAATTAGGACAACTACCATTAGGGCTTAAGTTAATTAAAGACTTAATAACTCTGTTAATGGGACTAATCTACCAGAAAATAATTCTATTCTATTAGAATGGAAAGAAAAGACTGTTAAAAAACTCTAAGGATTGTTATCTCTCATCATTATAATTATAAATTAAAATAAAAAAAAACTTAATTATAAAATATTACTTTCTTAAATATATGTATATAGGTGTTTTTATTATTTCGAGGATTTTAACAGGGAAAATTTTTAATAGGGACAGCCTAAGAATTTTGAAATTGACAAAAAAATGAATAAGTGATGATATAAATATGGGAGCTAAACTTAAGAACAAAACTGCATCGGAATATATTAGCAATGTAGACTACAATTTACAGGATGTTCATGTAGATGTCACATCATTTGAGATCAAATGAGAATGATCGTCATTCGTGAGTCAAATTCAACAATTTGTATTAAAACAGCTTAGTTTTCCGGTGAAATCCGTGTTGAAGTTTCTTTCCCCATATTTTGGAATTTTTTACCAGGCTTATACTTTCTTTATTAATAAATATGGAAAAAACTTAAAAATGATAGTAAGTGGGGTTAATTCAAATAGTTAAGAAAGGCTAATTACATATTTATGTTAATTTAGCCAGAATAGGGTATCCCCCCCCCCCCTTAGAGTAAACAACTAAAGCCTCGTCCAGATTGCCGAACCGAACATAGGAAACGAGCCGAGCATCGGTCTCTGCGCATGCCCAGTGAGTGATGCGCATGCGTATTTTAAACTGAGCATGCGCTGAAACCGATGTTTGGCTCATTTCCTCCGTTCGGTTCGGCAGTCTGAACTAGGCTTTAGTGATCTGGAGTTACATGGTGTGCTAATTAGAATGACGATATGATAATAATTAAATTGACGATATATTAATTATTAGAATGCAGATGTGATTTTCCTCCTTTTTTGATTCTATTAACTTAATGCAACATTAAAAACCAATAAAATATAATTTAAATCTTGATAGTTAGTATGAGGGAGTAAACTGAATACGAAAATTTAAAACTAATTATTATTTTAAGGAGCAAAGAAGAGAACTATAAATGCATAATGCATAATGATAAATGCATTTATTGTTTACATGAAAAAAATTATGTCTTATAAACTAAATTTTTAAATAGAAAATAAAAATAAGACAAAGGTAAAGTAAGAGGTTTGTAGGTAAAGAGGAAGTTAATAGGCGGAAACATTTTAAAGGCTAAGAGCGGTAGGCAGACCAGAGAGCAAGGCAAAGGTTGCGAGGAAATCATGAACCGGAAGCAACAAACCCGCTTTTCCCCAACGTATTAAGTGCTTTCCCACCGGTTCCTGAGGGCTCTGTGGATTTACCATCTCGAAATTCAATATCAAAAGTAGTAGAACTACAATTTTCCTTTGCATTATAAGTAGTTTAAGGATATTAATTTATAAAACAATAGGCATTTCTCGGGGAAACGGAGTGGTTAGAGTTCATCTCTGAAACCTAGGTCTAAATACCGGTGGTGAGTTCGAAACCCAGAGAGTTGACTTTTTTCTCACTGATGATCTCTCATCGTGAGATGAGTAAAGTGGCCGGATACCCTGTCCTGTAATAATATGCTGCTGATCAGGTCCATAAGAGAGGACGTTGTAGCCGAATAGGTACCCCTTGGGTAACCCATTCGGCTACTACATATTAAGTGGATGTGTGAAGCGATCCCTTCCTTTTAGTGACGTTGTAGCCGAATGGGTACCCATTCATTCATTAAGTCCCCATTCATTTATTAAGAGGATGTGGGAAGCGATCCCTTCCTGTTAGTGACGTTGTAGCTGAATGGGTATCCATTCGGCTATTTTCGAATTATTTGAAGATGATTTAAAATCATTAAATGACCTTGGTTTCAACCGAGTGATATTGCAAATAAGCGAAGTTTTAATCGAATGGGTACAACATCATGTTTCACAATGATGTTTATACATGGATGGGTGAAATGGGCAATCCCTTTCCTCCTGTATAAAATAGGTATTGGGTTTGCTCAACCCACCAAATATATAAGTGGTTTGTCTTCGAGTTTGCAACCCAAACTTAAGGATAATTTTAGGTCTAGAAAAAAAGTAATATCAAATGTCGGGAATTTTAGAGCAGGGATTCCGTCAAATGTTATATGCATTTGAAAATAAAATGTAGTAAACACATGTAAATATTGAAATGTAAGTGGTAAGTGTCTTTGCACAACTGGGTTCAATAAAGCTGCATCTTTAGAGAAGAGAACTAGTATTTTCGAGTCATATGTTAAGTCGGTTATCTGGACGTCAAACGTGGGAGGTCACAGAGACCGTCGCAAATAAACGATAGACGTTTATAAATAACTGGTTAAGGAGAATCCTCAGAATATTTTGTTAAGAATTGTTAACAAGGATCTGGGGAAGAGATGCGAAGAAACCCCAGAAGCAGAAACAATTAAGGAAAGAAAATAGAAATAGAGCGGACACACACTAAGAAGAACCGACGACAACATCATTCGACAAGCTGTGGAGTGGAATCTGCAAGGAAAAAGAAAAAATCTCAGGAAAAAGGTCAATAGAAGAAGAAATGAAAGAAAAGGGAAAAACAGAAATAATTGAAGACCATACCCCAAAATCTAGTCAGGTGGAGATCCTTTTCTTCCCTACGCCCTACTTCCCTCATATGGGATTGAAGGAAATAAATAAATATGTCAAGATAAATATATTTAAATATTTTTGTAACATTTTACAAAAATATTAATTTAAACAAGGTTAGGTTGCTAATATTTCATTAATTTATATATATATATATATATATATATATATATATATATATATATATATATATATATATATATATATATATATATATATAGATATATATATATATATATATAAATACATATATATATATATATATATATATATATATATATATATATATATATATATATATATATATATATATATATATATATACATATATCAGCAATGTAATACCGTGTTTTTGCACACTGCAATAAGGTACACAATTTGTGTGGTGAGAGACACCAAGGGATGTGCCACGCAATCGTGACACATAGGAACTGTTCCAACATTAGACTATACGTCACAAAGATGTTAGCTCGGCATTACGCCATGTCCGGAGACGCGTAGAGGACATGGCGTAGAGGACATGGCGTAATGCCGAGCCAACATCTTTGTGACGTATAGTCTAATGTTGGAACAGTTCCTATGTGTCACGATTGCGTGGCACATCCCTTGGTGTCTCTCACTACACAAATTGTGTATATACATATATATATATATATATATATATATATATATATATATATATATATATATATATATATATATATATATTAACTACGATTTCCATCTGTAAAATTGATAATTACATCATTCTTCTGTCTACTGCCTTTACTCAGAAATTCCATTTTCTCCTCAAAACATTTTTATATACGAGGAACTCCAGAAAGTAAGTTCCATTTTATCGGTGAAAGAAAACAAATAAGTATTAAAAAAAATATTTCAGAAGAATCTCTATTCTTTAAACTATTTTCTACATAAGTACCTACCAATTTGTAAGCACTTTTCATAGCGTGGCATAAGCTGTTTTTCACTAATATTTTATTAGTGGGTCAAAAGTTACGCCAATATTTCAAATTTCATATTTCTAGCGTAAATGCTTCGGAGGATATGAACTAAAAGTACAACGGACAGAGCAGACACATTACCCAGAATATGGGTTTTGAGCATGATCTACGAAACCCTAATAAAAACGATTGAATCGATTGAGTTTGATGTAATAATATAATATCAGAAAAAAATGCTTCAACAATTTCAAACATTAATTGCTTAAATAATGCGTACCTTTACCTTGTTAAATATAAAGTAAAAGTTTAATATATAAGCGATGAATAATAGCGATAAGTTTTAAAATAAAACGTTCAGGTTGTTAGTAAACTTCTGAAACGGAACATTCTATAATAAAAGGCATTCCTTAGAACAGGGTTAGTAGGCACGATCATCTGGAAATTCTTTTATTTTTAACCCACATCTTTTCTCTCTATAGCCCTTCCCAAGGAATTTAATAAATAAACCCAAGGGTGAAGGGCAAACTATTCCAAAGGAATACTTGCTCTGTATTCTAAGTATACATTAGTTTAATAGAAAAATATTTGTGTCATCGAACTTTCGTATGAATTCCAATAGCATTTTATCATTTTTGAACATCGGATATAAAATTTTACTTAAATATCGATGTCCTTTTTAAAACTAGTGATAGATATTCTTCTATATATCTAATTAGTTATAGAAGTTACATAATGAGGACAAACCCCATGCTCGAACCTACCAATTAGGCCCTAATTGTGCAATAAAAATATTGAACAATATCTGTATCATCACAGACAAGAAATAGAAAAGCTAATCCAATGTCTTTAGTAATTTTGAATTTTATTACAGTTTTAAACGGTTTTCACTTTTGTTTGAAAAGGAAGGAAGGAAATAAAAGGAAAAAACTTTCCTTTACTACTGCTTTACTTTACTTTTTACAAAGATAAAGTAAAAAAAAAGTGTTTAAGCGTTTGAAGTAAATACTGGAAAGTCATTTAGGGTTGGGAAAGCTCGGTTAGCGATTAACCTAATTTTATTGTAACTGTAGAAGAAAGATAAATCCAGTGTAAAAGCGAGAGAGGATAGCGAGGGGGATACAATGCAATTAGGCCGGTTTAGAGTAGGAACCAGGTAATTAGGCTTCCTAGGTTTCTTACTGAGGGTCCCACTGCCTTTTCCATTGCTAACCCCTATAAGGTTATTTTGAATTCAGCTTGACCTCTAATTCTATATAGTTATCCCTGCAATGCGGGGTGAAAGAGTGAGATGAATACAATAGCATAGAGCTACAGTTCTCCAGCGACTGTATATATACCGTATTCCATTTTCCATCCTTTTGAAGCGGTATTCTATATAGTTTCATGCAAATGGACTTTCCGGCAACATTCCTAACTAAGGTTTAGTCCTGTACCAAGGAAATGCATTGTGTTTTCAAATCCCTATTAGAGTCGGTGCTGTTGTCGACTTCCTGAGCACGAGCTCCGATGTCAAGACGTTTAATTCTCCTTTCAGGCCTAAACTTGTTAAGGACATCGTCTACAGTCCTGTTCGTGTTCCAACCTCGAGGGACGTCTTCCCATTCAACGCCGTGATATCCGCGACTACAAGACGTCCTAACCTCTCCTCCTTTATCTGATTCTAATTAAACTACAACAAGAAAGCAGTCGAGATTGCCTTTATTGTAAAGTTTAAACCTTAGTTTGTAGAAACTCTGGCAGGCTTTGGCCTCCCCACTATCTTCCTACTCCGACCTCGCAATATTGCTGCAATGAAAACTCTTAGATTATAATTCGCTGAGATTATCAGACTAAAACAATAAGTTCCAGCTTTGAGTTAGTTACTCTCTGTCTCTGAGTTATTGCAAAATGATAAATTAATACAAAAGGAAGTCCGATATTAATTACTTCTCAAAAGAAACTAACAGTTTATTAAAACTTAAAGAATAATTAATCATTATATAAAATTATTGCTCCTTAATAAATTAATTATAACTTTCAATAGATGTTTAAATGTACAATTAGTGCCAAAAACTTGGAGGTATGAGTTTAAAAATTGAAAATCTGGATAATTTAAAATAAAGATTGGATACATTTCAAAACTTTATATAAATTCATATTGCTGCCAGTATTTTCAAAACTAATTATTATTCGTCGAACAAAAACCTAACATATTCTTTAGTGGCATTTTTTAGACTTGTCTTTTGAGAGGAGTAAATTAATAAAATCCTTTCATTAAAAAGGAAGTATTTAAAACGGGTGGAGGGAAGCGAAGATTTATCTTTAGGAGTGATATTCTGTATTTTAGCACATCAATCATAAAAGGTTGCCCATACCAATGTTGCATATTCAAAAACATTATGTTTGGAGTGGCGTTCTCTGTAACCATTAACAAGAAATAATATTTAACGGTAAATTAAAGACATATCTTCAGTTAAAAAAAATATCTTGGGGGTATCAAAAAAGACAGACTAGACGCGTTTATTATGACTATGTGATATTAAGCAATGATTGTCTACAGTTATTGTTCAAAAATTTGTTTATTTTAGAGCCAGACTCTTTTATTATTTGTTAACAATAATAATAGACGAATGGTTATTGTTAACAAATAGCATAGTCTAGTTTAGTTTTGAGTTTTATGCTCGAAAGGTATAATAAAAATTTTTGAAACAGTGTATTTGACCTTTTGGAAGCTAAGCAGGTGTTGGCCAGGATAGATGTATGTATTTGTCAATTTAATTGGTCTATTCGTCAGGTATAACATAGTCCACCTTCTACCACTAATAGGCGGCACTACAAGGGCTCACATGTCAATCGATGTAGCATAAATCCTCCATCTAGTTCCATTAACCATGTTCGGATATTGCTGTCGCTTGAAAGCACAGAGCAAGTTTAGATTGGTCTCAGTATAGGGTTATAGCAATATCCTATATAGGGTCCATAGTCTCCCACAACGATCTTACCTCATCCCTCAATAATACGCATCTGCATGTCAAACTGAAAAACACGAGACATTGCATGTGTTTAGTGATAAGGGATAAGCAATACTATTTATTTTAAAATAAGTTTAGATACGCAACCCTACTTTGGGAGGGAAATGGGAAGGTTATACCCACCTTATTTTGAATCATGCTACATTTTAATTTATTTTTTATTACCCCCACATCTTACTTTATACCGTTGAAAACATGGTTGCAAGTCCAGGTACTCATCTACAACACCATAATAAAACCTACATGGACATATGGCATAGAACTCTGGGGTTGCACCAAACCTTCCAATTCCTATCGTATCCAATCACTCCAATCCAAGATCCTACGAAAAATAGCTGACGCTCCCTTCTATGTTTCAAATATCGTCCTTCATAACGACCTCAAAGTACCCTTTGTCCGTGAACTAGCCATTTCCCGATACAAATCCTTCCACGACTCCCTTTCTGACCATTCCAATCCACTAGTCCACAGTCTGTCTTCCCGGTCCATTCCTGACAATCCTCCTAGACGCCTGAAAAGGCAGTGGCCACGTGACCTCTTAGACAACTAAATATATTTATTTTAATATCATGAATTAAATTGATTAATTGTGCTTTATATTACTCATAAAATATTTTTCGTCTCAATTTAGTAAGTGCTATCACTGGATAGTTGCTTGCATCATGTCGTCTCAAGTCAAATATTCATAGAGATCTGTATTGCTTATAACAATGAAGTATTGTAGTTGCAGTAATTAAATAAAAAAAAAAAAAAAAAAAAAAAAGTCCAGGTATTGGTCAATGAAAGTTCGTTGCCCTCATTCTTTCTTACGGATGTTGTTCAACAAATGTTAAACTACAACTCAACAGTTGTTATAGAATGGTGGTGAGCTTGTTATTAAAAAGATAAATTTTGGTTCCATTACTAGAAAATAAAATTTAATACGTCCTTTAATTTTTCATTCAAGAATCGCACATCTTTCGAAGTAAGGATAAGCTGCAGATTTGCGCTCCCTTCCAGTCACTCAAGTTGTATACGCAGAAAACTTTTGGTTACATCAATGTATAGGAAAACAAGGGACTCTCCACATTGAATTAATATCATATTCGATATTTCACCAATTTTGGTTTCATTAGCTCATAGTTTCTAGATCTAATAACAGAGGGAATTTCTCCTCAACGTTGACAAGAGCAATAAAAAAATACGAAAAATCGGTTTTTTTTTCGGATTCACTCCCGGGCTCCAGAACGTGCCATAAGGAACTTCGTTCCAAAACATAAATAAAAAATACAAGGCTTTAAACAACTCTAAGAGTTCACCAGTCCAAAGAGAGGTAAACTATGATTTATAGAATAACTATAAATCGGCTGCTTAGACATAAATTGATCAAGTAAAAATTATAAACATATTATAGAACGGTTTTAAATAATTTAGTGGACTCAATAACAGCAAATAAAGGCAGAAGTTCCCTTCTACTTCTGGTAGTAGCCGCTAGTTAAATCCGTATGGATTTTGATCAATGAATAAAACTCTTGACTAAAGGATGATTCGTTTCAATTTATCTTTTACTTGACTTTTCATGTGCGGTACGATGACTGTTGCTAAATTAATTTTTACTCAATAGAGTTCTATTTGTACCAAGAGTTTCAAATATATATTTGATTATGAAGGTAAAACTAATGGCATTCAGAGTGAAGGCTTACTGGAGAAGTAAATTGTACCCACTTTCCTCATTTCCACAGGTTATTGCTACTGGAGGCTCTCCCCACGGGAGGAATGTATTTACCGTTGGAAAAGTCTAATGCTCTTAGCCTGTCCCAATTCATTGCTGGTAAGAGAAACATACAGATCCCTTCATTGAAATCCTAGAGAGCTTTTCTACCCGTTCCCCTCAGTAGGATTTAGTTTCAACCCAATTCCTTTTCCTCTACGGCGGCTTTTTGTCCTCCCATCCCTTTTCCCCCCTATAGGGTTTAGAGTGACAACCTATTTCCTAATTTTCCGTTGAAATCGGTTCGAATTCCTACAGAAGCTTGGGGGTGGTTTTAATCTCATTTAGGTGTTGATAATCCTCTCAGGATTCGGCTAGGTGTCTCCCAGCCGGGCTCATTTAACTTGTTCCAGCGTTACCTTGCCAATTATCTCAGGCTACCTTAAATTATTGTTATAACTTCCCCGGGGAGCAAACTCCTCCTTCCAACTGGTAAAACTTGATACCCTTTTAAAATTGCCATATATTTTAACTTGCCGAAAAGCAATCTAATCTTTGTTAAATCTTTAATAACAATATTTCATTCATATATACAAATATAAGATAACTTTTAAGTGTCTCTGTACAAACTAAATTCGACCTGTAACTACAACAACCCGCACTTAGTTTCAATTTATTTAGAGTTGAAAACAGCACTTCTTAAAGTTTCTGAATTTGTTTGTTTGTCTAACGATAACTGACGTAAACATTCACTAATTTAAACGATATTCGGCTTACAGGTGCATCCCAGCATTTGTGAAAACTGTATAGCTTTTAGACATTTTAAACTTAATATTTTCAATATGACAGACGACTAATCAAAAATATTTTAATAATGGCTAGAGAGGAAAGTAACACAACAATTTATATTAATAATTAATACATTTTATGTTATTTCAGAGTTTAGTGTTAACATAGTAAAAGTAAATTCACTACAAGCTACATATTTTACAAGTGGGGATAGACTAGGGCTATAGAAGGATTAAGGAAGAAACCAAAAAAAGGAATACGAAGTGAAGATGGATGGAAGGCTGAACCCCGTCTAGGGTAAGGTCAGGTATAACTTTTTTTTTTTAACTTATTTGACTATAACTAAATTATACCTTAAAATTAACACACTTAAATTTACAAAATTATATTTTATAGGTCTCACTGGAGCAAAGTTTTTATAAGGTTAGATTTTTCATTAAAACATACTTCATATATTTGTGTCTTGGATGGCTCTTTAAATTTCCAAGTTTTCTAAAGAGTCAAATTTCCTATTCTTTTGACAAGCATGATGGAGTTTATAATTAGTGACATCAAATGTATGATCGGTTTCTAGTACATGGTTAGCCAACAGTCAGCACTACATTTTGTAAATCGCTTTAAAGGTATTAAAGTAAAGGGAAATAATATGTAACTATTATTACAAGATTTCCATTATTTGTCGGCATATTGAAAATAAATATGGCTGAACTAATAATACTTGACTTAATACCAACTACTGAACCACTAGTTAATTCTTTATTTTATTAATACTAATGAAATACGTTGTATAACATACACTTTATTGAAGCGAGCGTAGCGAGCTTCCTACATTCAACGAAATATGCTCCGTGTCTGTCTGTCTGTCAGTAACGTTCACGCGTGTGACGATAACTTGAGTAAAAGTTGACCGATTTAGTTGAAATCTGGTATACATGTTCCTCTTACTAATACTCAGGCTAAGTTCGTTGGACAGCGTGATCCGTCCAAGAGTTCGCGCGCAACGCTCGCGTAAACGAGAGGTACAAAAATTAATTTGGAATTTCAGGACGGGAAAAGATTCTATCATCATCTATTCGATGAGACGAACATTTTTTTCAAATAATATTTTTTACTAAAACCAACAGCGACACCGCTATGACTTAATAAAGATCGCTAAAACTATTAAAGCGGACCTAAACGTTTATAATAGAGAAAACAACCTTTTTACCGATATCTTACGTTCTAACGAAACGATTTTAATAAAACTTCATATACACCATCTAATGCACAATTGAAACAGGTATGCAAAATTTCAACTTGATACAAGCAAAATTCTTTGCGTAGTGACGAGATACATTTATAATAATTGTTTAAAAGCTACCGCGGGTGGTGAAGATTGTTATAGTGGTATAGTGTATAGGTTTGTTTAGGAAGTAAAGCTTTATACCGAGCACCCCCACTCTTCCCTACACTACCCTCTTCCACTTATCTTCAACTATGACATTCATCATGATTAATAAATTTCAATATTCAGTATTTCATTGCAATACGCTCGCTTCAATGATAGAGCCACGCGATGCCTAGTTAAGTATGTTAGAGTCTAAACGAAATTTGAAGTAAAACTAAATAACGAAAAGTTTAAAGAAATGAAATTCTGTAATCGTTATAACTAACAACTATAAGGCGCTTCCTCGGCGTAGTTCGACATTCGGCTACTATCAGCGCTGGCATCCACCAATTAATAAATATCCCAAACTTTAAACCCTATATACTTCAAATTTTTATTGTATATAAAAAATAGGTCCAAGTTGATACAGACATATTTTCGCATTCATAAGTACACAACATTTCAATTTATCATACAAATAAGAAGTTTATCAATCATGCTAATAAAGCACAAATGAAATGAACTGACTAAAAGTTTGACATTTTAATATTATGTTCACTTTATATCAAATTATAATTATTATTAACAACGGGAAACAGACAGAGAAAAATAGACTCCAGCGCGGGGATTTGAACCACCGGCCTCTATATTTCCAGTATAGCGCTCTAACCAACTAAGCTACGCAGGAGAATGAATTTCTCTGACGTTTATGATACCTTGACCCGAATTTAAAGCTTTCAATTTTTCCACAAGTCTGAGAAGTCAACATTAATGACAAAGAACTAGACGAGAAATAACGCTTATAATTATAAAGTACCCAATTAGTACCTGTACCTCGTACAATCAATTAGAAATTCATATTTTACGATTTTGGTAGTATTCATACTACGGAACGATTAAATTTTAATTTAAATCAAATTATAATTATTATTAACTACGGGAAACAGACAGAGAAAAATAGACTCCAGCGCGGGGATTTGAACCACCGGCCTCTATATTCACGACAACCCGAAATAAATAATGTCATTATACACAGTACTGCATATTTTAATAAATACAATATATTTTAACTTAAATAAAAGAGAGGCATAGCATAAAGTTTTTTTTTAGATTTTTTTTTAGATAGCCACCATCTTTAATTAAAACATCGTAATAATAATAAAAAGAAAAAAAAAAAATTCTCATTCGCTCTCATGGCATCTTTATACAAAATGAAAATTAAACAACAAAAAGTTGTCAATGAATAATTAAACTTTGTAGGAGGCTTAGCGTCACTTCAAAAAATCCCCTCTAGATTGCCTCATTTGCCTTCAAACAATTTGTATAAATTATTTATTATAAGTTAGGTCTATATTCGAACGTTTCTGTAAAGAGGGAAGTGTCTCAGCTTGTTAACTACAACGCTGGGGACGCTAAGACGAAAAATAATAAGGAACATAATTAATAATTTACAGACAACATAATTTAAAAAAAAAAAAAAAAATAAAAATAAAAAAAATATATATATATATATATATATATATATATATATATATATATATATATATATATATATATATATATATATATATATTTAAGAGTACAAGGCTATGTAAATAGGTATTTTCTTTTTCTTATAGTTGGTCTTTCGGGATGAAAAAAATGATAAAAAATACAATTTTTTTTTTTATTATTCATATTAAAGATTACATTTTTCCCATACTTGAGCACCTTCAGGCCTAATATGTGTTAGTAATTTTATTTTAGGCCTAAAGATGCCCAGGTATGGGCGAAATATAGTCTTTAATATAAATTTAAAAAAATCGGGTACGGGGTACCTCGGAACTTTTCCTCACTTCAGAGGCCACTAAAGTGGCCTCTCCTGCTGCGAAGCAGCAGGAGGAAGCAGCATTGGACGTGGCCAGTACTTGGATGGGTGACCGTTCTGAACTAACTGATTTATTATCATTCTTCAAAAATAACCTTATTAGTCCACAGGCCACCATAAGAAGTGAGTCGCTGATTGATAAAGTTTTCTTACCTTATGGAATCGCTTATTTATGCCTTGTCCACCGATGAATTGGGTATATGGTAACTGGGCGCTGGGCCATTTCTTTTTTGTTGACATGCCAAACTTGCCCTTCTGCGGGAACATTGAAAAGAGATAGATAAAGTTTTGATTTTCACAGGATCGTTTAATTAAATTATTTCAAAAACAGTGGTAAAGGTGCCCACCGATAAGAGTGGGCCGTTTGGGGTGGCCACCGCCCCAAACATATCGCTCTGCGAGGACGTTGAAAAGAAAACGGCCCACTCTTATCGGTGGGCACCTTTACCACTGTTTTTGAAATAATTTAACTAAACGATCCTGTGAAAATCAAAACTTTATCTATCTCTTTTCAATGTTCCCGCAGAAGGGCAAGTTTGGCATGTCAACAAAAAAGAAATGGCCCAGCGCCCAGTTACCATATACCCAATTCATCGGTGGACAAGGCATAAATAAGCGATTCCATAAGGTAAGAAAACTTTATCAATCAGCGACTCACTTCTTATGGTGGCCTGTGGACTATATTTTTAATAGCTATATTTTATTTAATTATTTGAAGTTTGGCGGCAATTTGACAGATGTAAACAAGCTTTGACGTCATCAAAATTATCGCACTAATAAATAATTATATCCGCTTATAACTTTTAAACTAATTAATGGAATTTCATCGGTTTTTTTTATATTTGTTCCTTAATTTTTTCCGGTTCCAACGATATGCTATGCGTCAGAAACCTATTTATACTTTCGGTATTATTAACCGTCAAAGTTTAAAAAATCAAAAATTGATAACTTCAAAATGACGGCCAATATCAAAATGAAATTTAGTGGGCTTGTTTGTCGTACAGAGTTTGTGGTACATTCGTGCCAAATTGCAACTCGATCTGGACCATAATCGATGTATTACGATTTTTTTAATTTTTTGATGACTGCAAACTGGGTTCAAGATGTCGGAAAAAGTTGATTTCCCGGGCGGCACAACTACAGGTTAGGACTGATTTTTCTGCCAAGTTTAAACTCTCTACGATGATAACACACATACATACGCCATGCTGAAAACCACTCAGGAGGTCTTAAAAACACCTAAAACAGATAATTCCGTTGAAATCTCGAAAAAAACATTTTTGGTGAAAAGAATACTTTTCCTACTATTAGTAGTGAGGAAAAGTAAAAAAAAAAACTGCTGGATTGTTAAATTTTATTGGAATAAAGTTCCTCAAAATCACGTTCGAATCAAATGGCGTCGTAAAATACTTTCTTATTAATGTAAAGAGACACGAGAAACAAGTTGGCCTGCGACAGAAAATGTAATATTATTATACTCCACACTCTTACGCTTCAACAAAGGAAACAATATGAGTATCGAAGTTCACAGAGAGATGTTTCAGAAATAGAGGATATAAGAGTTCATGTGATATTAAAAGGTCTCTGCTCACAAAGAGGACTTATTTCAGACGTCATCTTTGCATAATGCAAACTTCCTTAGCTTCCTAGGAACAACCACAAACTCCTTACATTATTACCCGTTCGCCTTATTAAAATTTCAATCTTAAGAGAGGATTCATATTCTTCTATCTCCACTAAGGAGATAAAGAGACGTAATCGAGCTCAAAACCATTTGCAAGAATTGTTGGAGAAGAACCGAAGATATAACAGTCGAACAGCTGCCGCACACTTTTTGATTAGAACAAAACAGGGCGTTATTATTCCAAACAGGCGCGGTGTGATCGTAGTTACTATCCCGTGATTTGGTGTTTAGTTATGCTAGTAAAAGAAGCCAGTAAGTTTTTACAAGCTAAATTATTCGACTTGTGTCTTATAACATTTTTAGAGTTTACAGTTTCGCCTACATTAACCCTCACAAGAGTTCGGCGCCTTTAAAAACCTCCTTCGGACCACTTGGTTCTTAACTCCTTGAAAAATTACATTATCCTCTTTTACTTGCTTAAAACGAAAAACTCTTTCGGCTTTCCCGCCCGCCATAAATTGGAAAATCAGAGTGAAATCTCTCAGAAATACTCCCCGAGGTTTTCGGCTTTTAATTTCCAACTCGGGGGTGGTTTTGCGAGAGGATGGGGTGCTGCCGAGGCTCTCCCAAGCGGCGGAGTTCTGCATCTACTATTCATGAACCCCTTTCCCTTCGCCCCATCTCTAGCTCCCTTAATGCTTTTTTCCACAAGATAGAAACTGTGCTGAAAAACAAGCTTTCATTGGGCATATATCCCTCGGTTAAATATTACGTACCATATACGGAGTAAAGTTAACTCGTCAAGGGGATAAAATTCGTTACAAGACTGAACTTAATTACATTTCCTGCGAGTAGTGCTATCTAGAGAGTCGTCGGCAGCATAAGTACAACATAAAAATCTGAAAAACATGTTTAATACACATATTTTTTTCTTATACTTCCTTATAAAAGGTTTTCCGCGCAAATCACCTACAAAGCAAAATTATAATCCATTTATTAAACTACAAAGTCAAGGATGTTCCATTCAATATTTTTCAACTTTTCCCTTGATAGTTATTACATAAGGGCATTGAGGATCAGAAAATACGTTAATTTTTAATTTTTCACATACGTGCTGTAGAGAGAAAGTATTGTGATAGCTCGAAAATGTCAGCCGATAGTCTGTTCAGCAAAAATTTGTCAAACGTCTGTCTATCAGTAGTCTGTACAGACGCGTGGAGCCTAAGATACTAGACCGATTTCAATGAAGTTTGTATGATCGTGATCTTGAATTAGTTTGTAAAAAAAAGCTTTAAAAACCTTAAAAAATCCACCGAGTAGTAAGCTGCCTTTAGAATGAAAAATGGCTATGACTACCTTGCATCACACCTGCACCGTGTTTGGGTTTTTTATGTCTCCGAATTCAAATAATCCTTGATAGAAATCTGTTTCAGATATCAGGGGACATTTTTGGTCTCATGTCAGTCAATCGGTCTGATTTTCTACTAAAGCAATAAATATGAATCGACTTTATTATTTGTTAACAACGTCAGTAAAATATCCATAGACTTATAAAGAATATAATATATAAACGAACTTATTTAGATTCATTGTACTTAATAGCAAAAAGAAGAGAAATAGTTGTACAATTTCTCTGTTACTATGGTTTACAAACTTTCTTAACTTCTAACTCTCGTAAAAGATAATGGCCAAAAAGTTTTGTTTATTTCAAAAACTACGGCGTAAGAAAGGGGTAACATTTTACGAAACCTCTAAAGTATCTTTTCACGTCAGTCCGAGCAGGTTATACTAATAAAATCTAAAGCGAAAAATTCTTCGCTTCAGAAATTTAATCACACTATATATTAAAATAAAAGAATGTATGTGTCCTATAGAGATCCATTATTTTTTTAACATTGCGGTAAAAATTCATAAGACTCTTACAAACTTTAGATTATATTTTATAAATATAAGTTACGAAAATATTTTTAATTTTATGTAAACGCTGAGTGAAGTAGAAGTTACTGCATTTTTTAATAATAACACAAAATTAATTTTTACGATTTATTAGAAATTTAATTTAAAAGTTTACTTGTAAATTTTATTCATATTTAATATGCATCGTTTAAATACAGCATACATAGTTAATTATGCAGAAGAATCCATCAAGAATTAAATTAACTTTCAATGCGAATTTTTCCTTTCTCATATTACGTAGTATATAAAAAGAGTATTGCGATAGCGCGAAATAGTAGTGCGGAAAGTAGCATTTTGCATGCGAGTGTGGAGTTTGCACCCGAGCGACAGCGAAGGTAGTAAAACCACACGAGCAAAGCAAAATGCAGTTTTCGCACGAATTGCATACCGTACATTATCTACAATTGTTGGATTTTAATAATAAATACAGAAAAACAAACAAACAAAAACCAGTTACTTTAATTAAACAAACAGCAAATTAGTTTTCCGCACTAGTGTAAAAAAATAAAGACGAATTGTGAAACGCGCATGCGTAATAAATACAACTACGAAAAGAATCACTTTCTACGCCTCTAAACAGAAATGAAATATAGTATACATTTCGTATCAATCGTAGCTAAATTTGATTTTCATAAATTTATGAGTTTTATTCACCTTAAGTAGACAAAATGTCTGTCCATCGTATCTAGTCTGTATATTTGGCATAGTTTTACCAACTATGTAACTAAGAATAGTTTTCTCGGGAAAAATCTTGTTTCTTAGAGATAGAAATTGATGAAAATAAATCTGATTTTGCTGAAAATCTAAGATGAACAATAACTTGTCGAAAACCTTTTAAATATATGTTTAAAAGCTAGTGATGCGGCGCATAAAGAAATCGCGTTAAGAAAAATTGCATTTTGCTGTTATATCGGTCATATTTGTTTTTAATATGGCTACCAGGGAACATTTTTCATAGTTGACTTAATATTTTGGGTCGAAATGTGGGTTTGGAAAAAAAAAAATTATAATATAGCACGTGTTATTAACTTTTTTCCAAATCTACATTACCATAATATTTGTTTTTAAGATTTTTTTTTTTTTTAAATTTTATTTTTTATTTATTTTTTTTAATTTTATTAGATTACCGCAACTACAATACATTATTGTTATAAGCAATACAGATGTGAGAATTAGTAACTTGGAAAAAACATGATGTGAGGAACTATCCAGTGATAGCACTTACTGATTTGAAACAGATTTATGTGTGTGAAATATTAAACATAAATAAAATCTTGAAATTGAAATAAGCATAGTTTAGTTGTCTAAGAGGTCACGTGGCCACTGCCTCTTCAGGCGTCTGGGAGGATTGTCTGGAATGGTAAGTTTGTTTTTAAGATGTCGACAAAGAATGGAAAGTTTGCAGTAAGAGTTACATATTTCTTCCCTACTCTTAAACACCTTCAAAATCATGAAGATCATGTTATGCTTACTAAAACCATTTTGTTTATTCGTCCACCATATTGGCATCCATCTTTAAAATATTAAGTGGCAAATTTCAAAAAACAATAAAGGTGTCAAAAAATGCTGAGACGAAATTTTTACGCCAGCTATCGTTAGACAAACAAACACACAAACTTTTAAAAGTCCAAGTCTCTGAAATTAAGAACTCACTAAGCTCTTTCAATAAATTTATTAAATTAGACTAGGGGGCTCTGCCCCTTACTCGCTTCGCTCGTCGAAAAGCGACCGCTGCCCTTAACCTTCACACAATTTGACACATTTGTTTGTTTATAAAACTTTACTTTAGATATCTTTACATAAAAAATCTATATATAGATAGATATTACTGGTTTTAAATTTAGTATTACCATGAAAGTAAGAAAGGTTTGTTCACGTTTGTCGTACCGATTTTTTAAATTTAATATGGGCTTAGTATTAGTATGGGATGTAACTTAAAAGTTAATGGGCGAGGTATACACTTTTGTAAATATTGTTTTAGAGCAAAAATTCGATTTTGAGATTCTGATAGGCATACATGGTTTTAAGGTATGTAGGTCCTTGGGTAGGTCATTGATCATTTATAGGACCTTGGGGAGGTCATTGATATCATTAGTAGTTTGGAAGCAGAAGATTCTGGTTCCATTCCCGACTCCGACAAGGGGCGCTACGTCCGGTGTTCACCGTAGCACCACCATATAATATATGAGTAGGTTACTCATGTGGAGTGGACTCTATCCAATTACGAATCCCAGATATATGGTTCATGCAGCTGATAAAGCGACGACACTCAAACCCCGATTCATCTACTACAATATATAAGTTTATAATTTTAGGCTCTCAAAGAACTCTTATAGGACCTTAAAAGTGTATACTGATAATTCCGTGGTGCAGTGGAGCAGCAGTCCGTGAAAGGCTTAGGCCGGCCAATTTGAATAAGTACTTTGGCAGGCTTAAGCCTTTTATAGGCTCTTTTAACACGGATTATTATTAAACACGTTTTAAGGTCCTATGAGTCCTTTGAAAGCCAATGAAATTTGCTTAAAATGTTAATAACCCAGAGTTCATACCTCAAAGCGATAACTAGAAACAAATTTTAACTCAAGGAGGGGAGGGGACATGGAGGAAACAAACAAAAATTTCGTGATCTATGTTTTACCTTCCGTGCAGAAATGTGTCTAAACTACTCTAAACCAATTTTAATGATATGTGGTAAGACATATTCAGTTGGGTTAAAGGAAGACGGTTAGAGAAACATCTCCTATTTGAGCTCCCAGGTTTCGATCATCAAGCTGACTGGTAATGACCAACTAAGGTGGTAGCTACAGTTTTGTATTAAGCATTCAGAACAACTGTGTATTTTTCTTTTTAGAGAATTTTCGAAGAGAATTAAGCTATTGCAATGGCTTCAAAATTTTTGTAATGCAAATTTTATAAACATTTCTCCATGGAAATCTGTTTTAGACCATTCTTAATCGATTCCAGAAATTTAACACTTTTATGTATATTGTATATGTAAGGGTTTGGAAGTCAGTCCATAAAATCAAATACATGAGTAAAAATAATTAAACAAGGTAATAAGAAAAAAGGGAACCTGCCCGGCGCCTCCACCATTGTAAGGGTTGTAAAAACCCCAACCCCTAACTCTGGGAAACAGGGAAATAATAAGAGGTAAAAAACACAAGAATTAGACTTCTCAATAAATATGTATAATATAAAATATGAGTAGTAAATAGACAACAGGGCCAATGAATAAGACAAAATACCAAGACCAGGTCTGAGGGACCTGTGGTCAAGACTCAAGCAAAATGACTACAGTTGAAACATGACTACAAAAGCTCTTGTTGTGAGAAGCACAACCTTAAGAAATATAAATAAGTTAAGACGTCAAAAGAGTGTAGTGAGACTTGATACTAGACAGAGATAATAGACAGAACCCTGCAAGATATTACCAACAACCAACCTGTCTTCTCCTCTGAGACTTGATCCAAAGTGATCCGATCGTTAGGCCGCAGGCCCCTCCCTCACTCCTCTGACAATCAGTCCCCACTCTTGGAAACTGATTGCAAAGTACAAGTTCAGCACAATTGTGCTGAAACTCTCAAGTTAGCAAAGTGCTGATTAGCTAATCCCACGGTCCCAGCTACCAACACAATGCCAAGAGAACACAGAGACACACTACAACAAACACACTTCAGACAGTCTACATCCTGTTTATAGAAACAGTGGAAAAACAAGTTAAATGACCTATGCACAAGGCACGTGTCAATAAAATAAGTTAAATTACCATGCTTCCCAAAACCAAGCCGAGGAGCGTCTTACAATTCTATCATGTAATTGTGCTCAACTTGTGCTTTGCAATCAGTTTCCAAGAGTGGGGACTGATTGTCAGAGGAGTGAGGGAGGGGCCTGCGGCCTAACGATCGGATCACTTTGGATCAAGTCTCAGAGGAGAAGACAGGTTGGTTGTTGGTAATATCTTGCAGGGTTCTGTCTATTATCTCTGTCTAGTATCAAGTCTCACTACACTCTTTTGACGTCTTAACTTATTTATATTTCTTAAGGTTGTGCTTCTCACACTCACAACAAGAGCTTTTGTAGTCATGTTTCAATTGCAGTCATTTTGCTTGAATCTTGACCACAGGTCCCTCAGACCTGGTCTTGGTATTTTGTCTAATTCATTGGCCCTGGTGCCTATTTATTACTCATATTTTATATTATACATATTTATTGAGAAGACTAATTCTTGTGTTTTTTACCTCTTATTATTTCCCTGTTTCCCAGAGTTAGGGGTTGGGGTTCTTTCAACCCTTACATATAGATGTAAATATATGAGTCACTCCAGACGATATCTCTCTAGGATGCACTTAAAAATCCAAACAAATTTAAAAATTTCAACAATATCAAAAGAAAGGATGAGTTCATTGGCCAACATTTTTGGAGTCTATTTAGGGGTAAATTTTGACAATTTAGGGTAAAAAGTAGCATAAGAATGTGTTTTCCATTTTACCCCTTTTTATATGAAAATATGACAAAAGTGTACATAACAACAATTACTGTACTCTTAAAGAGCTTTCCAAAGACATGCATCTTGAAGGGTTTATACTATTTTGAATTTTGTACCCCGTACCCCTGAGTACCAATTTTTTTTTCACCCATCAATATTTATAACCAAAATTTCCCTATGTTATCATAAGCCAATAATATGAAGATTTCATTAAGTCATGGTTTGATTAAGTGACTGATTAATTCATCAGGTTTGCAAGGTGTCATAATTTACTACTTTCCATCCACGTTTATTTTGCATACTAGTAGATTTCTCAAATCAAATTATACGGCTGTAATCGTTATAAATTAGAGCATTACAAACATTGATCTATAAGAAACATGATTAGAACTTATTAAAAGTGAATGGAAAGTTTAAATTTTAAGTTTCTTTAAAAGCAAGAGGACATTTTAACAAAATCTACTTAAATTACACTGCGCATAGAATATTATATCATAATATTTCATATTTAAAAATATAAGAGCTACTTTAACAAGATTATTTCTTTAACTGATACAAGGTAACAAGAGGAACAATTACATGGTGCGTTGGTTCCATTAATTATAGAACACAAGTTTATAACCAGGCAAAGGAAATTATTAACACTGTGAATTATTAGTGAAGGTAATAACGAACAAGGTAATAAGGAGTAGAAGGGTTAAATTAAGAAACAAATTTCTAATTAGAGGGCAAACACTGACGCAGGCAAGTAACACGACTTTATACTGCAGAATATATTCAACATTCTACACTTTGACCAACTGAGGCTAATTTTGTACGAAATTCCATACACGATATGATCTTAATTAAAGCACATATTTGGGTATTTCGATTGGAGAATATTGCTGTTTTTCATCGTTGTAAAGATATCCTAATATGTATTCCGAACCTGTATTCCGGTTATTAGAACCGGAAATTGTTCGGCTTTAACCAAAATCTACAAGTATTGACTAACCACAGTAAAATTTTATAGTTACCATCATAAAATAATAATGTTTATTTGAAAACAAAAGTGGTTAACTGTAACTAGTAAAACAAAATCTATTTAATATATATATATATATATATATATATATATATATATATATATATATATATATATATCTAAAGTAGTAGTACTTTAGGAGAACTTAATTAAAAGAAAATGAAAAAAATTATTCCACCCTTCAAAGGGTCAATAAATGGCTCTTCGAAGAATGTGGTTTCCTCTTGACCATATTTTTTTTATTTATATATATATATATTTTTTTTTTTTTTTACATGAAAAGTTTACAAAAAATGATTAGATTTTAAAAATTATTAGAGGTTATTAGATTTCTGTATATATTTTATAGTTTAAGCAGAAATAGCCTTCAAAGTTGACTACTTCACTATGCGGTTTTTACAAAAAAAAAAGTAATCATTAAATAAAAAATAAATAAATAAAATATTAATAAAATAAATTAAAAAAGTATGATTACATTATTTTATTTAACATTTTTTAACGTTATTACTTGCTAATGAAGGTATTTCAGAATTATTAGCGAATAATTTGGATAGTCTAAATACCTCTGTATGAAAGTTTTTAGAAAAAATATGTTTAATTTTGCACTATTGTTCACCTATGTTTATAAATTGAATAATAATTTTTACTAGTCTTACATTTTATCCCATCTATTTATCATTGTACTATTACTATGTGAATGAGGTACCACTGGCAATCGAACCTTGAACATTTCATACACAATATAGTAAAGTAATAACCACAGGGACATGAAGGAACTAGTTGAATTTAACTTAGCTAAATAGTTTGATGTAAACAGGCATCCAAATAGTAGCATTCTCATAATAACCTTTGTCCCTATGCCAGTTTACTTATTCATAATTATGTTCACAACATTTGTTTACTATATTATTACCTGTGTGAGTAGAAACTTAAAAGTTCTCAGTTACTTGTCTTAAATTTATCTATTTAAACATACATTTATTTAGAATAAATATTTTAAGATGAATCAACTTCCCCCGAGCGAAATTGTTGATATTATCATAACGTAGCCGAAAAATATCCTATCAGGTATCATCCATCTTACAAAACTGTTTTACAGCTCATTGCTAATGCAAAAATAGGAATATTAAAAGGAATCTTCCTGCAAGAATTGTTCCCAATGTTATGCAGATGAACAAAAGATTTCCAGGGCTGTGGATTGGTTCAATGGCACCAGTAAATCTTAGCCCACTAGGCTATTTTCTTTGCAGTAATCTAAAAAATGTAGTTCTAAAACTTGTAAATTAAATAATATGAATTTCTCTTTTTGCTTCCGAGCTTACCGAAGGTAACGGAAGCTATGTGATCGTTCTGAAGAACGAAAAGTGTTTAGGTTAGGGTTAAAAAATTCTAAGCCAGAAATCCGTTTGAGACATCAGGGAACATTTTTGGTTCCGTGTCGGTCTGTCGTTCAATTTTTGCGAACAAACGTATCTTAAAAACTACACGTCCAATTTTAATGAAATTTGGGTGGGGTAGGTCATGAGTAGCCCATTGTTGGTCCCATATAAGTTTCAACCTTCTGCGCATATTTGTTTCTCTTCCACATGCGCACAAACATACATTAATTTACACCTATAGCTTCAAAAGTACTTATCTGATTTGTATGAAACTTTATAGTTTATTGAAAGTAGCCCGCAGACAACCCCAGATTACTTTGAACCTGATAGATCTTATCGTATCTTACTTAATAGAAACACATTTAGATAACCATTCTCGATTACTTCATTTATTTAGAATAATAATAGTTTGACACAAAAACACATTGTCAACAAATCAAATATATGTCAGATCTCCCCCCCAAGTATTGTAGGTCTCATCTGATCTACATGTCTCTTATACAATTCCCCATTATTTAACTTTACTTTATAAATTACCGAACCTTCTTTTCCTACTACTACTCCATACGACCACTTATTTATTTTCCTATATTCTCTTACTTGCACACTATCGCCTATGTTAAACTTCTTTCCTGTCTCATTTTCGTCCTCCTTCCTTATCCTCTGTTCCGGTTTCATTAGGCTTAGGTACGATCTCACTTCTCTCCCAAACATTTTTTTATACGCTGACTCCCCCGTGGTTGCTGATGGGGCGTTTCTTAGTTGTACTAATATGGTTGTCAGCTTATCATCAACGGTCCCGGTTCTCAATGTTTTTAACATCTTTTTTACCGTTTGCACTGCTCGCTCTGCTGCTCCATTTGACTTAGGGTGGTATGGGGCAATAGTTCTATGACTTACACCGTTAGCCTGAAGGAATCCCTTGAAGGTTTTAGCTGTGAACTGGGGCCCGTTATCAGAAACTAGCATAACGGGTAATCCAAAGGTTCCGAAAAGTTTCTTTAATTTATTAATGCACCACGGGGTTGTAGTGGTTTTCGTAGGAAATACTTCCAGCCACTTTGAGTAGGCGTCAACTACAATAAAATAATAGTGCCCCCCTTCAGGTCCTGCAAAATCAATGTGGATTCTTTGCCATGGTCCTGAAGGTGGTAGCCATGGGTGATCACTTTCCGGAGCTGGGTTGTTTTTCTTCTCGTCACATTGTCTACATGATTTTACCACTGTGTCGATGTCACTATCGATTCCTCTCCAGTAGCAAAATCGCCTCGCCAGTTGTTTCATTTTTACCATCCCAAGATGTCCTAAGTGAAGCTCTTCTAGTATTTGTTTTTGTAGACATTTTGGTATCACCACTCTACTCCCTCTCATTAAGCATCCATCTTGTAATGTAATTTCTCCATCCTTCAAGCCTAACCCTTGCAAACTTTCTCCTTGCTGTAGTGCTCTTATAACTTTTGCTAAGTCTTTTTCCTTAGCTGATTCTTGTGCTATTTTCTCTGCCGTCACTGGTAATATTTCTAGTTGTTTAATTTGGAATTGTTCTGCTTCATCCTTTGCCTCTCTCTCGTTTGGTACTTCTACTGGAAACCTAGACAGAAAATCAGCATGGGTATGAATCTTTGCACTTTTATATTCAATATCATAATTAAACCCGGAAAGGAACAACGCGTAATGTATAAGTCTGGTAGCTGACAGTGGAGGTAAAGCTGTATGAGGTCCCAAAATTGCAATTAGTGGTTTGTGGTCCGTCTGTATTATGAATTTTCGTCCGTAGCAGTAAGTAAAAAACTTCTTGAGTCCCCAATATACTGCCCTGCTAAGCGAAAATGTCGTATCTACAGGATTTTTGGAAAAAAAAGTTTTGAGTTAACTGACTTTAAACATTTCAAAGTTTGAAGCCTCGTTACTCTTATAGTATTTGTTCAATTGCTTATCAAGTAATATCAATAGATTCAGAATTTTATCTTCTTTAGAGCCATGTTGGTTTTACATAAATTAATAAAATACATTTGTTAGGGCAATAAGATATATTGAAATACCTGTAGATAAGGCTTTTATAAACTAATTATAACAGTTGGGGAGAGTGAAATTCATAAGCCAATTTGCCGTATCTATATTATACTAAGCAAAAATGCCGTAAATGAATCTAAATATATGTACTCCCTATTTAAAGGACTTTTTGTTTAATTTATAATTCAGTTACTAAGTAATCAAAATAAGGCTTTGAGTTGAATTGAAGGCCTTGAGTTTAATTAAATTAGTGACTTATTAATGGATTAATTATCAATTAATAAAAATATTAACTGCCATTTTAATAATCTATGCTGTATAAAACAGTTAATAAAAAATAGTACAATGAATGATCAAAAAATATTAAAATTTTATGTTAATATCATCATAATGTATGTTTCAAATTATAAAAATTGTGTTTCAATATCAGTGCTAATTTCTATCAAAGATGTTTGTAAGTTCCTCTAGAAATGTTGTCTATTTAAAGGAATAATAAAAGCATTTTCGCTGATAATATGTTTAAAAATTCTTCTTTCTTTTCTTGATTATGTTGTTCCACGTGGTTTTGAATGTCTTTTAGAGCCTCTTCTCAAAATATTTTATTTATACTCCGCCCATCAAAATAATTTTTATAAAATATGTCGAACTGCCTCTTCCTTTTCTTTGACTTGAACGATGAGATTAACATTTTTTTTTTACTGATAACAAATCGTACCTGCACAAGAAATCGTTTAGCTCCATCTCCTTAACAACACTCTTTTAAATTAAATTACTTCTAAAAAAAACAATAAAACACGTGTCTTTGATAAGACAAAGACATCCACCCCTTTCAGTCTTTGGCTAGATACTGCATGAAACATCTAAAAACTATCGGTTACAACGGGGATTATCAGAAGCAAAAATGCCTTATCTACCTAATCAGAAGCGAAAAAGTTTTATACGAAGCGATAATGTCGTATCTACTGTCAGATACGGCGTTTTCGCTTCTTAATATTCACTTACGGCAATTTCGCTTAGTATATTACCTCTTTTTCACAATGTCGCATCTACGAAACCTTTTGTTTCTCTTATTTAGGACGATGATACGACTTCGGGACCATCAAAAACAGCAAAAACCACCCCCCAAAACCCTAAAAATGACATAACCTCATTTTCGGCAAAAAATGTAGATACGACATTTTCGCTTAGCAGGGCAGTATATCCCTAAAGCTTCTTTGTCTATTTGGCTATACTTTATTTCACTTTTTGTTAGTGACCGCGATGCAAATGCCACCGGTCTTTCAATTCCGTTTTCATTTCTTATAGACAAGACAGCTCCCAGTCCCACTGGTGAGGCATCAGTAGCTAGGATTAACGTTTTGCTAGGATCATAGTGGGCTAATACTCTCTTACTCGTAATTTCTTCCTTCACACGAATAAAACTTCTTTCAGCCTCTTCCGTCCATTTAAACGTGACATTTTTTTGTAGCTGTCTATTTAAGGGATGTAGAATAGTGGCTAAGTTTGGAATAAATCGGTTATAGTAGTTAGCCAGTCCCAGGAACGTCCTCAGTTCGCTTATATTTTCCGGTCGCTTTGCTTTGGTAATTCCCTTGACCTTGTCCGGTGATGTGTGAACTCCTGTTTCGTCTATAATATGTCCTAAATATTTTATTGATTTTTCAAAAAAAATGCATTTATCTTTGTTTAGTTTTAGATTGTAAGCTTTTAGTTGCCGAAACACTGTTGTTAATCGTTGTATGACTTCCTCTCTTGAAACACCATGTACGATAATGTCGTCGAAAAAGAAACTTACGCCTGGTATTCCCTGTAATATCCTATCCATCACTCGATTCCATAGTTGTGGAGCTGTTTTTACCCCGAACATTAATCTATTAACTTTAAAAAGTCCCCGATGAGTGCTTAATGTCTGCATTCTGGCACTTTCATCGTCCATAACCATATGGAGGTACGCGTTACTGATGTCCAACGTGCAAAAATATTTGGATCCATGCATAGAGGCATATATGTCTTCGATTCTTGGAATGGGATAAGGTTCATCTTTCACCATCTTGTTCACTGTGATTTTATAATCTGCACAGAGTCTAAGGGAACCATTTGGTTTTATGACTGGGACCACGGGTGTACCCCACTCTGAAAAATCTATTTTTGTTATTATTTTTTCCCTTTCCAGTCTTTTCAGTTCTTCCTCTATTTTTACCTTCATGGCATACGGAACTGGTCTCGGTTTACAATACACGGGTTTCGCTCCCTCTTTTAGGTAATAGTGTCCTTTAACATTCGGTATTTCTCCTATCCCTTTAGTGAAAACCTCCTTATAATCAATTAGAAGTTTGTCGAGTCCTGTCGTTGTCTGTTTCATACCTAACATTCTTATTTCCGCCCAATCCAGCTTTACCTCCCTTATCCATTCCCTTCCAAAAATAGGATCCACTTTACCGTCTATTATGTATAATTTACTTATACATGTTTGACCTTTATATTCCCATTCTACTAAGGCCACACCTTTAGGTTTAATTTGTTCCCCTGTGTAAGTTTTCAATTCAACTTCTGTCCTGTATAGTCTGTTTTTAATCTGTAATGTTTTCCAGTCTTCTAATGACATAGTACTCAACGCCGCCCCCGTATCTAGTTCCATTGTCACTTTCTTATTTTCTAGTCTTATGTCAAGTAAAAACCTATCTGTTGATTTACCTGATACAGTGTGGATTTCGTACGGTTCTTCTTCTCCACTTTCTATTTCTTGGTTCTGATGAATTCTCTGTGGTTCTTGCGCCTTCTTTGAACAACATGCTATTTGCAAATGACCTTTTTTCAAACAGAAACGGCACGTCTCATATTGGTGTGGGCACTTATTAGCTCGATGCTGATCGCTGGTACATCGATAGCATTTCCCTTTCAGCCTTTCAAATTGTTCATTCATACTTGGGGTTTTCTGTTTTCCTTGATCACTTACCCTCTTTCTTTCTTCTACCTTTACCGCTTTCTTTTTAATTTGCAATGTTGTTTCTACTTTCGGTTGTATTTGTCCACTTTCCTTCTTAGCAAGTTCAATGGCTGTCGCTGTGTTTATCAGTTCGTTAACATCCATATCTTCTTTCGACTGTAATAATTTCATGCGGATATCAGAATCTCTTATACCCCTAATGAATTGCAATTTAATGAATAGCTCTGCTACTGACTTCTTGCAAGTGCAATTGAATTTGCATGAGGCAGCGGCCCTCCGTAATTGGGCCGCGTATTCATTTACAGATTCATCTACTTCCTGCAATCTCGATATAAATAAATGTTGCTGTGCCCAGATACTTGGTTTTGGATCGAGATGTTCCTTCAGTATTTCAACTAACTCTTCATATCTCTTCTCCCTAGGATCGTCTGGTGCACATAGGTCAAAGATCCTTTGATGCAGCTTAGGAGTTAAAGCATTTAACAGTGATAATAATTTTATGTCATCTCCTGTTTGACCCTTTAACTTTATATAGCTTTCAAACCTGTTTATAAAGTTAGTTACAGTTTCCTCTTCTTGATATGGCACAAATGTAATATTAAGGTTTGAATTTTTTCTACTGCCGCTCCCTTCTAGTTCTAGTTTATTTGTTTTGTCCATTTTACGTCGTTTTAATAATAATTCTTTTGCTTCAAAATAAGTATTTTCTATTTCAACGAACACAGTTTCCTCCTCATCCCAGTCCGTGGTTTCTCTAAATTCGTCCTGTATCTTGTTTACTTTATCCCACAGCTTTTCTAGGGTAGTTTCTCGAGCTTCACATTCCTCTACGGAAACGTCCTCTTTCTTAAAATAATCAAAAATACGTAAAATTTGGTTTCTTACCGACTTTCGTTGCTTCTTCGCCTTCTCCGTTTTACTCCTCGTCGCCATTTGATAGATCTTATCGTATCTTACTTAATAGAAACACATTTAGATAACCATTCTCGATTACTTCATTTATTTAGAATAATAATAGTTTGACACAAAAACACATTGTCAACAAATCAAATATATGTCAGAACCGTCTGCGCTCTTTAACTTTTTAATTGATACTTTAATTCAAATAAAAAATCAAAACAATTTTGACATTAAAAAAACAGGGTAAACAAATTATACAAATTAGACAATAATGGCTTGTAAAAGCATAAAATCAAAAAGTACGTGATAGCATGCGAGGAAGCTATGCGCCACATCAATAGGCAGTCTATTTTAAAAACCTACATCACCGAAGTTAAGACAAACTAGCAAACATTTTGTTTGTTAAAAATTGGTGGAAAAAGTAAAATATAAACATATTTTCTCTAAAAACTTAAAGGGATTTAGACTACCCAAATTATAAAATACCTTTATTAGCAAGTAATAAAGTTTAAATTTTTTAAAATAAAATAATTTAATAACACATGAGTTTTTCTTGTAAAACCCGCATAGTGAAGTAGTCAACTTTGAAGGCTATTTCTCCTTAAACTATAAAATATGGACAAAAATTTAATAAACAATATTTTTCACGCTTTTTAGTGAAATTTTAATTAAAAAAAAAGGGTTAAGAGGAAACCACGTTCTTTGAAGGACCATACTGACCCTTTGAAGAGTGGAATCAATTTTTAATTTCTCTTACATTAAACTACACCTAATTGACCTAATGTGTACTACAACTTTTATCTGAAACATTTTTTTTCAATTTTTCCTAGTTTAAAAATTATAGCTGTTTGATCCACTTGAAATGGGACACCCTGTATATACACACATAAAATATTATAAAGAATGAAGCAAATAAAACAAATTGTAACTATTCTATTTCAATACGAGCGATACAGAAAACAAGACATTTTAATTGCAACTCAAATAAAATATTGCACTATAACAGAATCAAACAAGAATAAATATTAAAATTATTGAGTGGAAAGTTACCACGATAAAGTAATTCGGATATCTTCAAGTGCTTCAATAAATAAACTATGGACATTATTTATTTATTTAAACAAAATATAAGTTGTATGATACATAACAATCTATTATAGTAAAATGTATAAACGTGTTTGGCTATTCCGTATTACATGAAAACTTGAATATTGGTATAATTGTAACTCTTGATTTAGTATCTAAGGGTAAAATGGGGTAAATTTAGTCGCAATGTAGATGTCTGACATTTTGAAAAACCACAATTTAATTAGAAATAAAGGTATCACTAGAAAGATACACTTTAGACTTCCCTAACAAATCTAATTATATAAACTTTAATTATATAATATTAGGAACATTTACACCGAATATTTGGCGTATTAAATAACACTATATACAATCCTGTAGCATAAAGGCGAGAAGCTATATGGGGAATTAGCTTTAATTTGATATTTAAGATTATACTAAAATATGAGTTGGTACTAAATATCTCTTAGCGATGAAAGAAATAGTTAATAATGAGATTAGTAATTGATTTAACAAAAACTTATCACAAAGTTATCATGAAAAGTCGTCTTTGAAATATCCCCGGGATATGGTGGCCAAAGAGGATATCTAACAAAGAGCTATGGTGGATTACCAGTCAGCGATCTGTCAACAACTTAGAAATAAAAAATCGGTCCGAGACAACTCAGACAAACTTTCTCATGTACGAGTTCATATTTACATAGCCCAGTGTTTTCCATTTATTAGATTTCGTATGTAAATTTAATTATTATTGAGCATTTCATCAAAATGTATCATAAAAATAACTTCTCCCGGGTGGGGAATCGAACCCGGGCTCTCTTGGTCCGCGTTTTAAGCTTTTTTCTAGGGAACTAGATTTTTCCCGGGAAAACGGCTTATATCGTTGGATTCATATTTAAATGGACTACATTTTAGAATTTTTTAATCAAAATCGTCGGAACCGTTTTCGAGAAATAATTTTTTTTCACGTTTTTTCAGAGTTTTTGGGGGGTAGCGCCCCCAAATTTGGAGCTAAAATTCATTTCTCGATTTCCCCTCGGGGTATGATTTTTCTGAACATGTATACCAAATTTCTTCAAAATCGGTCCAGTAGTTTAGGCTCCAGGCGTCTGCACAGACGACAGACAGACAGACATTTTTTAAAAACCACTTTTTTGGACTCAGGGGACCTCAAAACGTGTAAATCCATCAAAATCTCAAAATCGAATTTTAGCGCCATCACAATACTTTCTCTTTATATGAGAAAGTAAAAAGAGGAAATGGCGCTGGACAGGCCACACTCTTAAGACCCCCACACACGGTCAAAATGTTTGCACAAACATTTTGAATGTGTATGGGGCTGTTAAATATTTGCACAAACATGATGTAAGACGTGTATGGCCTAAATTTGCCCGACATCAGGTTTGCGCAAACATCATGTTTGCGCAAAATGATTGATCGTGTATGGGAGCTTTTAGGAGAGAGGAAGCTGTTAAAAATAGAACCTTGATAAGAACCCCAAGAACCTGGGAGGTCCAGGGAAATACGGAAAAGGACCATAGACAAGTGCGACCGCGAGGGGTTGGTAGAAAGTGGAATCAGGTGAATTAGATTGCTCCAGATATATATGTTGTTGCGGCCCCATGTCCTGCAAAAGGAATTTACAGGACTGTCAAGTAAGATATACATACTTACAGCTACTTACATTTGCAGCAAATCATTCCATTTAACATCTGAATGTACAGATACTCGGTGCGTTGCATCATTGCATCGTACGATAATAATAATATTATTCAATATAATCTTAATCTTCTTCTGCTTCCATTTAATAAATTGGTAAATGTGATACCTATTAAATGCAGCGCGTAATAACTAAACTAAGATATCATTTGGATTCCTCATTTGTGGTCAATAAATGCATTACTTAAACGCTTGTAGAGCTAAACATAAGAAAATTCTATCTATCTCTAGAGTGGCACATAGCTTCCTCTTTCCTCTCATCATATCACGTACTTTATTGATTTTATGCTTTTATATAAGCCATTATTGTCTAATTTATTTTATGGTTTCCCCCCTTTTTTAAGGTCAAAATAGTTTTGATTTTTTGCAAGAATTAAGCAAAAGTTAAAGAGCACAGAAACTCGAAATTAATCTGGTGCTATCTACGGCCTACTTTCGACAAACCATCCAAATTTCATCAAAATCAGATGAGTACATTTTAAGATATATGTATAAATAAATGTGCCTGTGCGCATGTTGAAGAGAAACAAATGGGTGCAGAAGGTTGAAACTTATATGAGACAAACAGTGGGCTAATTATTATGACCTACATAACTTTCACTAAAATGGGACGTGTAGTTTTTAAGATTCTGGGTTCGCAAAAATTGAGCTATAGATTAGACACGGAACCAAAAATGTTCCCTGATGTCTAAAACGGATTTTTGAAGTCGGAGTCATAAAATATTTTCATTCTTTAGATCGAAATCACATAGCTTCCGTTACCTTCGGTAAGCTCGGAAACAAAATGTAATTAAAAACTTAATAAAAAAAAAAAAAATAATAACTTTTAAAGCATTGCAAAGAAATTGTTAAAAAAAGTAAGGATATTTTGGGTAAAAAGGTTTATTGGAGCATAGAGTTGTAAGAAAGAACAAAAATAAGAAAGGGGAAAAGTCTAGCTTGTTTTAACATTTTAGGTGGAAGGATGAAGGTGTAAGATTTAAGTTTTAAGTCAAAATTAGTTTGCTCCACACGTATACTTTTTTGTTTGTAGACTTTTTTTAACAGGTTCATTTTAATATTTATTCAGGTTCATTTTATTTAATAAATTAATATTTATTTTTTAAATCCTTTATATTAACGTCACTTTTGTGGCTGGGTGGCTGGGTGCCTGGTTGGGTGGGTGCCGGTCGTCTAATCTTTGGAAGGCTAGTTAACCCTCTTCCAGTTATCCAATCGAGCTGATTAATTAATTAGTTAATTAATTTTTCAATTTAATTAATTATCTTTTTTAAAATGAATGGATTAATTAAATATTAAAAAAATGTAGTAATAAAAATTAAATAAAAATTTAATTAATTAATTAATTAATTGGTAGGTATATAAAATCTTTCTAGGGCTAGTTTACCCTCTTCCAGTCGTCTAATCGAGCTGAAACTTGGCACAGAGACTCTCTACCAACTTAAACAAACTTTAACAAATTAATGAATTAATTAAATTTAATTAATCAATTATTTCAATAATTGAAATAATTATCTTTTTAAAAATGAATGGACTAATTAAATTTAAAAAAAGTAATAAGAATAAAATAAAAATTGAAATAATTAATTAATTTGTAGGTATATCAAATCTTCGGAGGGCGAGTCAACCCTCTTCCAGTCATCCAATCGTGATGAAACTTGGTATATAGACTCTCTAGCAATACAAAAATATTTTAACAAATTAATTTCTTGTTGAAAATGAATGGAATAATGAAATTTAAAAAAGTAATACAAATAAAATGTAATAAATTAATTTGTGGGTATACAAAATCTTTGGAGGGCGAGTTAACCCTCTTCCAGTCATCCAATCGAGCAGAAACTTGGCATATCCGACTCTCTACCAATACAAAAACATTCTAACAAGTTAATTAATTAAATTTTACAAATTACATTTTAAATAATTATTTAAAATTAAAATGAATTATTACCAATACTTTCCCTGACAACCAAAATGCAAAAATATAAAGGATTTATAATAAAAACTTGGTTTTTATGGGCTGGTATTATTATCCAATGCAAGCAGTCACTAAAATTTAGTTGATACATATAAAGTGAAATCATTTTAATCATAGAAGGATACTTCTTCATTTGTTTCACTCAAAATTAGTAAAAAAACTAACGAAACTCGATCGAAACAATTATTTCAAAACAAATTGACTGAACATCTTTTTATACATTGATGGAGTAATCACAAGAAGTATATCAAAATATTCCATAGTGTATAATGTAAAAACACTAGGTTAATTGGAACCGTAGAGGACATACAGTTTTTATTATTACTATGCAGAGGTGGAATATTAACAAAAGCAAGCTACAGCACGAGCTTGCCAGTAAAAATACTAGTTTCAGAATTTATGTGAATTTTTATGTGAAATTTAGAGTTCAAACTTAATTGTATAATAGAACCTGTTAATAGTCGAAAACTAATCAGAAATATAAAACAAAAAGTTCAGTTTAATTGAAAATTAAGGTAAAAAATTATGTCAACACTTTACATACAATCATCAGGAATTTTTGAATTAGGCAACAAAACATTTCCTTATCAAGAATGATCACAGTACTTCAGGTATTTTCGCAAAGGTTGAAAGCGAAATCGATAACACAACATAATTGAATTCAGTGTAATATTAAATTGTTAGTTTATGGGAATGACGTACGTTAAATAAATATATATCTTTTCAACGGACCGTTTTTCGGACTCACATACAAAACTTTTTATCAATACGTAAAAAACCTGTGTTATTGCGCCATTACCACATTTCCAATGTTTATATTTATGTTGCATTGACAATACATTCTAAAGTGTTGTAAAAGATTATTTGTTGCAATTTTGAGGTTACAAGTTCACGCAGAAAGCGTGTAGAAGTTAAAGAAAAAAAAAAAAAGGATTTTTGTAGCATCACAAAGAAAGAGAATGTGTTGCTTACACAGCATATCTTACTAAGCATTATCTCCAACATAACTTGTTCAATATAAGGGTTTCCTAGAAAAAAACCTCTCGAACAAGCAGAAATGTAGTCATGAAGAGAGGGGATCTAGATCCCAACATATTTATGTTTCTATATTGTTTCCCTTCTCTCAACTTTTTCTCTGCTCACTCCTGGATTTTATTTATCTAAAGCGGACTATCTTTCTTTAGGCATTATAAATAATTTTAAATTAGCGTTAAGAGATAGGTAATAGGTGAGATAATAATAGATAAGACATTTCACAGATGGAACTGCACAAGACACATGAAAAAAATAGGGGGTGAATTAAAATAAAATCTCTTCTATGCAGAAATATAAAAGCGGAACTTATTAGTAAAACATTATTTTGAACTCCTCCAGTGATAAGACGCGAGGATAATAGGACAAAGACTGGCACTTCTTTAGACTGTTACTCCCCTTATAAATAAAACAGAAGGGGGAGTATCAATCTAAAGAAGGTGCACGGAATGTTCTTCTTTTGACTGTTACTCCTCTTATAAAAACAGAAGTGTGATATCACTTTGTCTCAAAGTACATTGGACTAAACATCCCTTTCTCTTAATTGTTACTAAGTCAAAGTCATTTACATTAAAAAAAAAAAAAAAAAATCATAGGGGAGTAACTGTTTTAATGCTATAAATTGAAGCGAGCCTAGTTAGTTTCTTACATTCAACAAATTATGCACCGTGTCTGTGTCTGTCAATAAATTTCACGGCAACAACATGAGTAAAAGTGGACGTATTTAGTTAAAATTTGATTCATATATGTTCCTTTTACCAATCTTCAGGTTTAGTTAAAATTTGATACATATGCATATGTTCCTATTACCAATCCTCAGGTTAAGTTCGTTGGACAGCGTTATCCGTCTAAACGAGAAAAGATACTACTTTCATCTATTCAATACGTCAATCAAAGAACCAACAGCGAAACCACTGTTAAGTGATAAATATCGCCAAATCCATAAGATCAGAAATAAACATTTTAAAACGAGAAAAAACATTTTACTAATATCTTACATTCTAATACATTGATGTCAATAAAAATTTATAAAAATTGTTTAAAGTATAATTAAATTATAGGTATGTAAAATGTCAACTTTATAGAGCAGACTAGTTTATTGTCGGGTAATGTGATACATTTTATAATATTGTAGGACTCTGTTAGACCGGACGAATTCAGGCAGAGGGTCGTCCGGATTAACGGGAATACCGGATTAGCGAGATTTTTTATTTAAAAAAACCATTTTAACACTTTTAAAAAAGTTGTCTATAGATACTGCATTTGAATTAACATATTATACATGGATAAGTTAAATTTTCAGCATTAACGTGATGTGAAATGACATATGTAGGATGAACATAATATATAATATGTACATAACCATCAGTTTCCAACGTGTAGCTACACTGAACGCATCTTTTAAATTTACATTTTTTAGGGCATTTAACGAGTTTTCATTGGGCACAGGGTCAGCAAGAATATTTAAAGGAAGCGATTTGCAAAAAAAAAAAAAAATCATTGATACGGGCTTTGTCACCATGGAGAAGCGTCCGGATTATTGAGGGTTCCGGATTACCGCGTGTCCTACTGTAGTTGGAAAGGAGCTGCGTGATGGGTGAAGAGTTAATAATATAGGGAGGCAGAGTAGGCTTCTCCCACTCGTCTATCTTACCTTCTCTCCCATATCATCAACAACTATGCCTCATCATCATAAACTAAATTTATATATTTAATATTTATTTCAGTGCGCTCGTCTTAATGTAAGAGCCACGTGATGAATAGTAATCTAGTATAGTAATAATGATTTTCATTAATAGTTTAGTTATTTAATGGTGACTTAGGTACACAAAACAGAAGAGGGGACATCGATAAGAATTGTCAAGGTAACTGACTGGAAATTTCAAGAAAGTCTACGTCAACACGGACCTGCTCGAGCATTTCCTTCCATAAAGGTTAGCTTCCTCACAAGAGGATTCCCTGACTTGGAAAGTTCTCTATTCACTGGTGTACGAAGGAACGAGTAAATAACTTAGACCAGACGCATTACTAAGGTCTGCACTGTCAGAATAGGAAGCCATTAGCTGCGGGGAGTCTCGGCGGACTCGCAGCGAGGTTTCCCCAGTTAATATTCAAGTCTTGGTACATCGATCAACATCAGGCCCACAAACTCCCTCCCATCTCGTCCTTCCTTTCAACTGCAATTATGGGTGCCGGGTTTAGGGGGTTGCCTTTAACCGCTATTAGCATCAACACAGTGGGGTTTTACCCTGTGCTTTATCTCCCGCAGGCCGAGGTAGAACTAGGCTTTTGTTGTCCACGTCTCTCACCTCCCATTAAACAATTGTTTACACTATGGAACATTATATCAATGAATACCGTTTAATACCTGTGGCATTTAGCATTGGTCTACCGACTGTGGAATAAATAGAAGTAAGTAAAACAATATTCTCTTAAATGCAAAGGAAAAACAGACAAATGCAATAGTTCTGACGAACAGAAATCCTTGAAGTCTTCTCCCTCCAAGAGCCTTGACATCTCTTCTTAAACTCCTCCACTTGATTTATGCTAAAATAGAACAATTTCTAATTGTTTTACCTTTAATCTACTGTATTATTTAGCTCAAATATCAAACTAACTATCAAATTATAAAATGGAGATTAAGTCAAGCTAATTACAAAGTTATAAACAACGATAATTAGCGAAACCATATCCGATTTCTACTAGATTTGCCCTTTAAAGAAATTATCCCACCTTTATCTGAGTTGTACGCAAATTGATGAATTATTTATTCGAGTTACATCAAATGTCACTAGACTCTAAGTCCTCAAATTAACCAACTTTACTTAAAGAATACTCGTATTCTTTTATCTATTTATAATTACACAGATAATGCCTTCAAAACTTTAACATTCAACAAACGTATACTAAAATTACGTTAAAAGATACTTACAGTTAAATAGAATAAATTCAAAGTACTCACCTGAAACAGAAAAAAAACAAATAGTCAAGAAAAAAATATATATAAACAACAATTCCAATTATTATATATTATTGCTTCCGAGCATACCAAAGGTAATGTTAGCTATGTGATCGTTTTGAAGAACAAAACTGTTTGATGTCTCCATAAATGCGTTTTATACATCAGGTAATATTTTTGGTTCCGTGTCTGTCACTCAATTTTTGCGAACGGACATATCTTAAAAACTACTCGTCCAACTTTATTGAAATTTGGTTGGTAGGTCATAATTAGCCCATTGTTTGTCCCATGTAAGGCCTAGCGACCACCATAAGCGGATTGTAGTTGAGCGGACTCTGCTTGTGAAATCTGACACATTGTTTTAAATGGAAGGGTGACCACCGGTTGCGGAGTGGAGTTGAGCTGAAGGCATCTCGACTCCGCTTTCATAGTCGGTTTTGAAAGTTGTCTCCGTTTCCCCCTCTACCACAATAATATTATCTCTAAGAAGGAAAATAAATTATAAGTTAATAAATAAGAGCTGTACGCCAGCACTGATAACTGAAATGCGCTTTCAGAAAGTTTTTTTAATTTGTGAAAGAAATTAATTTTAATGGAAGAAGAAAAATTAATATAATTAGTGAGGGAGGTGTTGTACAACTCTGGAGACAAAAAATATACGGATAATAACTACAAATCCGCAATTTAAAACAACATATCATCTATCTATGGGTTTAATTTTAATAATTTAAATTTATTTATTCATTTACAGCAATGATTATCAACACAGTAATGTAAATAAAATTATGTTCACCAGACAAAACAAAAAGCTTCGACGAACGAAAACGTATAATCAGAGGCATATCGACGAGAAGGTCAGGGGGAGGGTTTGAATCCCTCCCTTGATCAAGAAAATTGCACTTGCTTTTATCACATCCTGGTACGTCATTTATTCTATTAGGAAGTTCATTAAACTGAGGACAAGTCATAAAATGTTCATGATTTCAATGATTAAATAAATTGAAATTCACCAAAATACCCCCTTCTTCTCGGAAAGAGACTTTTTCACTCTGTCTTATAAGGTTTTAAAGCGACACAAGCCACAAGAGAAGAGTCGGATTCAGATAAACTTAAACAGTTGACTCCACTCCGCTTTCGTTTACCATACCACCTGGACACAACTCCGCTTAACTGCACTTAACTCCGCTCTGCTCCGCTTCTGGTGGCCGCCCAACCTAAGTTTCGACCTTCTGCGCCCATTTTTTGTTCCTTTTTTAAATGCGCACAAACATACATTTATTTACACCTATATCTTCAAAAGAACTTATCTGATTTTTATGAAAATTGTATGGTTTGTCGAAACTTGCCCGCTGATTAATTTAAACCCAAGATTAACTTCAACCGTCTGCGCTCTTTAACTTTTTATTAATTGATACTTTAATTCATGTAAAAATCAAAACAGTTTTGACATTATAAAAACGGGGGAAACAATTAAATAAATTAATAAAGTACCGGATAGAATGCGAGTAAGCTATTAGGTGCCACACTAATTGAGACTATTTTTTTTATCACAAAAAGGTGATGATGTATGAATTCCTTTCCAGTACTGAAACTTTTTTTTTTACAAGTTTCTCTCACAACTTTAAAGAATAAGGGAGGCACAAAGAAAAAGGACATTAATATGAAGAAAGAAGAAGATAACTTGTGAAAGAAGTGTCCCTAATAATAAATTCGGATTTGGAGTTTTGATTGAATTTTCTATGAAATAATCTGCAATGTGGGGCGACGATGTAAATCCGAGAAATTTTCCCTCCAGTTAATAACTCGTCTTTTGAATAATTTCCAGGGGTTAAGGGCTATTGAATAGAGGCACTATCCGCTCTTACCCATTCATCTTCTAAACTGTTTTCTCATTATTCCAAACTATCGAGCAAATAAACCTAATTTTCACTTTGAAAACGATAAAATGTTCTACGGGACAGAACCTGAAATAGAGTTAATACATCCGTGAAATAGGAAGGGAGAGGGCGAAAATTGTGTTAGATAAACCGTGAAGTGTTTTCTATTAAAAAAAGGGGATTTATTAGAGAAAGAATTTAACTAACTATTAGAGTGAAACGGACAAGATTATTTTGGAAAATCAGATTAATACCTATTTTTAAAATAAAAGCTCCACAATATAAACATTTAATAATATATTTATTGATAAATTAAGAAAATAAATAATTTGCAGAGGAACAGATTTAGAGGACATCATTGCCTCATCACACAACTCTGAATTCAGGCAAATAAGCACGCTCGGCATGGGGGAGGAGTATATGTTAAAAAGAATATCAATTCATAATCTGAGAGCCATCTATCAACTAAAGCAGGCCCTACACAATCAATCCGCTTGATCAAAACAGCGCGTCAAGCTGATTGACACGTGCTTCAAGCAGCCTTGGGGCACATCAAGCATATCATCAATCTTTTCATCAATAATCATTTGTAGTGGAGTTTTAGACTAGTGAACTGCTTCCTCATGGACTGTAGTGAATCAGTATTGTGTAGATAACATGGTTTCGAATCAGGATTTGGGGTTTCTCATCTTGACAGTTGTTGCTCTTAAGCGGAAAAAAGACCCAGAGGAATCAAAGTTGGTCTAAGGAGAGAAACTTTCCACAACTCCGGACAATCACGATGTAAATTAAAATGAATGAGGAGGCTAATAAATTCTCGATCGGCAATTATTATCTACGATTTCCGAACCTTCGGAAGCGAGCGGACGATCCTCCATCACTGGTGTCAAGCAGGTGACTGATGGAATGCTTGATCAAAATTGCTATAGACTATCATGCACTCCGTCCAGCCGCTTGAGTCATTCAAACTTTCCATCAATCACCGTCAAGGCTTAACTCAAGCGTCAAACGGGTTCCTAGACTATCAATCATCAACTTGACGCGCTGTTTTGATCAAGCGGATTGATAGTGTAGGGCCTGCTTTTTAGACTTTCCAACAGAGATAAAATCAAAATTTTCCACCTAGGAAATAAATATGAAATGAATACCACCGAACCAAGTGTTAAAAGCAACGTTGTTTTGTTAATTTTTTTTTTTTTATATTCTCTTAGGAGGCCAGATATACTTACACACTAATTTCATAATGTAAGTGATTTGTTTGCATTATTAAGAAATTATATCTTAAATCACATGATTTAAAATGATAAGAAATCTGAACTAATAGAAATTAATAAGGTGTAGCCATTAAGTTATTATTAATTTAATTCCTCAACAATAAAATTAATAAATTTAGTAATTAACAAATTAACTTGCCGATGACTCACACAACCAAAATGAAAAAAATATATCAAAGATTTATAATAAAAATGTGGTTTTTATGGGCTAGTATTATCAAAAGATTTAAACTTAAACTATTACAAATAAAATAAGAAAAAATATTTATATTTAGCAACAGCAGGAGCTGAATAGTTATGAGACTTTGACACTATAATGAATAGTTAAAAATGAAAAAATTAAATCGACAACTACCCTAAATTTATTTTGTTGAACACAATACCTCCTCAGAAAAGTTTGGAGAAGGAAAAAGCAATATATATTTTTTAATTTAAAAGTTTCGATTCCAAATGGATTCACATTCATTTTTATTCAGAATTATCTGCGTATAGACGGTTAAAGTGTATGTAGGCCAAACATTGGACAAATTATAACCTACAATATGAATTTCCTTAAAATCGGATGAGTTGCTTTTGAAGTTATAGTCGTTCGCAAAAAGTTGAACAACAGACAGAAAAAAAAATTCCCAGTTGTCTAAAGCGTTTTTTTTTTCGAAATTTTTCAATTCTGGGACAATACAAATTTGACGTTCTTCACATTGCTCCCGCTACCTTCGGAGAGCACGGATATAATAACTTTAAATAGAGAGAGAACAAAAAACCTTTTGCTAAGATAAATAATTAACATTTTAAAATAATTATTGAGCTCTTACAATAATAATCTATATAAAGAGACACGACACAAAGCAAGAGTAAATAAGGAAATTCAATAATGTTATCAATTACAACTGAATAAGAGATCAAAGTCGGACAGTATTATTATTGTTACGGGCTTCCAGGGAAAGTTAAACAGTAACAATGCTTTGTTGTTTGACATCAAGCAATCAGCGTAATATTGTTCAAACATTTTCCTTGTTACTCCTGTCATTTTGACAAAGTAAATATCCTACTCCAGTCCTGACTTCCAACAGAATTATATAATAAAAACTATGACTTTGTTATTTGACTACAAGTAAATCTATAAGTGAGCCATTATAAAATTATAGGATATTATGTACTTACAAGAATAGATAATTTATTATCCAATTACATGAATGAGAGCAATTACCAGAGGATATCTAATTACGAAGATACATTAGCTAGTTAGGTAGACAATTATAATAAATCTTTTACAGAGGCTTCAACCACTGGTAGTTTGTTAAAAGTCTAGGTCTTTTGGGTTTAGATTCTGATGTTTTACATCCAGTGTTGGAAGCATTTAGGGCTGCATAACGTTAATATGTCACTTTCTTAGAACAGCATGAACCCAGGCGAGATGCAGACATATAACAAATATGTCAAACTTATTAAATATACATGCACAAAGAGAATTCCCTAACATTTGTAACTGTTGCTTTACACTGCACTACTGTAGTTACTTACACTAACTATTTGTGTATACTAGTGTTTATGTTCTTCGAACATAAACAATGTAAACTTCTGACGAAGTAACCACTTTTATTTCTCTTTCACTCATCATGTAAACAAAAGTAATCTTCAAAGGAAGTAACAACTTTGACAGTTTTAAGTGTCGTTCCTTCAGACAAAATGTCTGTATCATCGAATGGACTAAGTTAAGTCTTTTCCCATCCAATTCTAAACTTGAAGATCACATTTGCGCGAGCGCTTATTTAGATACATTGGATAAGGCAGTCCAATGCCTGAACATTTATAAAATCAATGAAAACCACTTAATAGGCAAACGCTTACTAAATTGCTCTTACACATATATATTGCTCTTAGACAGACAAATTCTGTGCCACTCTTTCGAATGTAAGAAGCTCGCTTCAATGATTATTTTACTTTTTTTTTTAGGGTTCGTAAATCATCCTCGAAATCCTTATGCCAAGGGTGATGTGTCTCTCCGTCCGTCGTACATTGGTTCATATCCTCCAAACCTTTCACGCTGGAGAGTTAAAATTTGAAATACTGGCGTCTTTTTTACCCAGACTTAAGAAAAAATATAGAGAGCTTAAAAATTGAATATGCGCATGAGCAACATGTGCTACGCTCAAATATTTTTTAATTTTCGAGAGAGGTATTAAATGAAAGCTCATGAAGAGCAGATTACAAGCATATATACAATTTTTTATTATTGTGCTTTTAACGCCAAAATTTCATATTTTGTTGCAATTTTAAGTCGAAATATGCCCAAACTCTACAACATGTTTGTATTTTTTTTCTTTCATACAGGACGGGATGGGGGAAATATATATATTTTTTTTTTCAGAATATAATAAAGTATATATGCATAATAACCTACGAAACTCTAAAAAGAACCTGGACGGAAGTACTTCCCTGTGATTTTTTACTTTGTAAAAGATGTAAGGAGGAAAAAAAGTAATAGAGGGTAACATTTCTTAATTAGTTAAAGACTATTTATTATAAGAGGGTTTATTTCTAGATTTTTATTTCAGAAAGGTTAAAAATAAGAACGGGTACCTTCAATTACTATAAATATATGTACTTAGAAATCCCTTTAATTAACAACACCGACCTCCTTCCTTATTAAATCTGCACTTCTTTGTAAAGTCCTGATAATAATTTCTTCTATCTCACCATTATTATGGAGTACACTTGTGTAAAATATGTGTTGTGTTGATTTTTGTATTCTATCTGAATTAGATATTCTACGTAATTATTCCTAAAATAGTCTACCAATTAGTGTGGCACTTAGCTTCCTCGCGTCCTGTTTTGTATACTTTAATGATTTTATAATCTATAATTGTCAAAGTTATTTTCCAATTAATTTGCCGCCGTTTTTTTTTTTAAAATCTGTCAAAATAGATTTGAATTTTTTACATGAATTATCAATTTATCACTATTTAAAGAGCGGAGACGGTTGAAATTAATCTGAGTCTATCTGCAGGCTACTTTCGACAAACAATCAAAATTAAAAAAAAATCACAGGGAAGTACTTGCGTCCAAGTACTTTTTAGGGTTTTGTAGATGATTAAGCATACCCGTTATGAAATATTGATATTTTTTTTTCTTCGATCTCAAGGGTCCGGGTTCGATCCCCAGGGGGGTCACAATGTTTTTCATCAGTAATAACGACTAGATAAATTACATTTTTTCAGAACATTTTCATCGCTCCACCATAAGGTATTGCCATGAATTATTTGGAAATTTTAGGACCAGCCGTTATATAGTGTTGGGGGAGGGGAATGTATTTTGGGGTATATTTTGACTTATAAAACCAATAAAGAATGAAAAATTTAAAAAAGCAAATATATATTTGTATCCTACACTTCAGCAGCTTTCATTTGATACCCCACTCAAAATTTAAAAAAAATAAAATTTTGGGCGCACTTCAAATTTTCGCGCACAAAATTGGTAATTTTTAAATCTAGAAATGAACTCCCGGAAATATCATCGCCCCACAATAAGGAATTAGCATGAATTATTTCGAAATTTTAGGACCAGCCGTTATATAGTGGTTGGGGGGGGGGGGAATATTTTTGGGTATATTTTGATTTTTTTACCCAACAAGGAATGCAACATTTAAAAAAGCATGTATATATAAATATATATACATATATATATATATATATATATATATATATATATATATATATATATATATATGCGTCCTACTCTTCAGCAGCTTTCATTAGATACCCCACTCGAAAATTTAAAAAAAAAAAAAAAAATTGAGTTTACCACATTTTTGCGAATTGCGCATGCGCATATAAAATTTTTAACTTCTGTACATTTTTCCTGTGGTTAGGTCAAAAAGTTACACCAGTGTTTCAAATTTCATCACTTTAGCTTAAACGGTTCGGGCCCTATGAACCAAAGAGCGACGGACGGACGGACACATCACCCTCGGTATAAGGGTTTTGAGAAGTATCTACAAAACCCTAAAAATTCATACCTAAAAAAAAGTACATTTAAAGATATAGGTGTAAATAAGTCGATGTTTGTTCGCATGTGGAAGAGAAACAAACGGGAGCTGAAGATTGAAACTAAAATGGGACCAATAAAGGGCTACTTATGACCTACTATACAAATTTCATTAAAATCGGAGAAGTGCTTTTTAAGATATGTTTGTTCGCAAATTTCTGTCTTGAAATTTTTGAAATCGGAGAAAGAAAATAAATTTTTGTTCTTCGGAACGATCACAAAGCTTCCGTTACCTTCGGTAAGCTTCGAAGCAATACTACAAAGATTTATTATTTTTACCATAAAAAATGTAGGTATATTTTATAAGGCGAATGAGCTTGTATTATTTATTTATTTAAATAAATAAAGTGAAGTAACTAACTAACTAACTCCGTGGCTAAACAGCCCTCTAAGGACCTAAGCCTACCGAAGGGCTTATACGGAATATTTACCTAATGGATAATTTACACGGGGTTATCCATTCCGGGGTTAGTGAGTTGCTCCATCTGCAGAATGAACCTATAATAATTGGCTTTAGCAACCAGTTAATTGCCACTTCACGCATAAGCAACTAACCATTTATATAGGCATGCTGGGTGAACACCGAGTGAGGGGCCCGGCCCAGGGATTGAACCCAAATTCTGCGATCACCCATCCAATTGGTGACCACGCACCACGCCCAATGCTATTTAACTCTATTGATGGGCCAGACGCTCTCCTATCCGAGCTACTGAGATCCCCTCAATAAAATGAATAAAGAAAAATCATCAAGTAAATTGTCTTATTATCAATAAGTACTTTTGCATTAGGTTATGCTATAAAAAATATTATTTGCGTCCCTGATTTAATATTGTTCTATAACAATATCTTTATTTATGTATATTCTTCTTACCCTTTCAGGGTAAAGCTCTTTATGATTCCCTTTCGTCAAGTAGGATTTTTCCATTTAAAATTTAAGTTATTTCCTATAAACGACTCAAAGAAAAACATATAAAAAGAAAAACAAACTAGATAATGTAATAAATTCCAAATAGAAAAGGTTTACGACCATATTAACGGAAAAGATCGTTGACCCAAAAAATGTAATTACTTATAACTATGGGCGTAAAAGAATCATCTATAAATTTTATCGCACCGGTTTCGTAAACAAATAAACGAATATAAATGCGGTAAGTATTAAATCTCTATTTAAGTAGAAAATAAGAAAATATGGATGCTTCTGAAATGTTAAGGGGACGAGGAGGATCAATACCTGTAAATAGACTAAAAACAAACAACTAAGAATAGAACTGAAAAATAGTCTGCCAATTAGTGTGGCACATTGCTTCCTCGCAAATTATTAAAGATTTTATTGATGTTATGCTTTTAAAGCCCAATTAAGTCTAAATTATTTAACTTTCCCCGTTTTATTTTAAATCTGTCAAAATTAAAGTATCAATTTGGCAAAAGTTAAAGAGCGCGACGGTTGACATTAATCTGTTGCTATCTGCGAGCTACTTCCGACAAATTATCCAAGTTTCATAAAAATAAAAAGTAGGTATTAATAAATGTATCTTTGCAGGCATGCTGAAGAGGAAAAAAATGAGAGCTGATGGTTGAAACTTATAGGAGACCAACAATGGGCTAATTATGACCTACCATCCGAATTTCATAACCCTTTCGGTACTGTAGACGTCTATGGACGTAATTAGTAAGTGCCTTCCACAGCCTACATACGTCTATAGACGTTTTGAGGTTTTCTTATGTATGTTTTCAAATAGAAGCCTTACTAGACGTCGCACGTAACTCCTAACGCCATCTATCGGAACTAGAATGATGTAGAATGGTAAATAATAGTCTCACTAGGTGTCGCTGGGGTTAATATTTCTCAGTGATAGAATAAAATGAAAGGGGTTGCAACTCTAGCAGGGCGGGTGACTCATATTACTTGCGCCGGCCCCGCGTAATATCTTTTTAAGGCCAAATGAGGTCAGCGAAGGTCAAAGTCTATTGTACCTTCTTACGTTCATTCTTAGAGGGGTTTCCCTTTTTATAAAGCCTTTTTTTTCTTTTTTTTTTTTTCTCCGAAATAATATTTATGTCTTTTAAAAACTTAAATTAATTTTTATACAATTTTTTTATACGATTTATGTAAAAAAGAGTAGCTTAAGTTCGAGAAAAAAAATGAAAAATTAAAATTAAAAAAAAATTAAATTAAATAAAATTTAAAATAGCTTAACTTCGCCGTTGCCGTTCCAAAGCCTGGATACGAAAGAAGGCTAGGACTTATTATTATTATTTTTTTTATTTTTTTGTTTTCGTCATGTTTGAAAAATTATCAGTGTATTGTATAATATGAAATATGTCAAAAATAATAAAGAAATTAAAAAAAGTTATTTATATATATAAAAAAAATACCAGTTATTTATAAAATGTATATAGTATATATATGTATATAGTATATAGAATTACAAATTATTAAATTAACATCTAAAATTAATAAAAAATAAAAAAATAATTATAGATGAATTTAAAAAAGGAATAAAACAAGAATTATCCTAATATGATAAAAAATAAATAGTGTGAAAGCGTTGAAGAATGGATAGTTTTGTGTGAGGGTTGAAACGACTCAGGCTGGGGAAGGCCGGTCTGAAAATAAGGCCCCGTCTATGGAAGTCCACTTTTGATTTCTACCTCGGTACCGAAAGGGAAAATCAGACGAGTAGTTTTGAAGATATATTGGTTCGCAAAAATTGAGCACCAGACCGACACACAGAAACGGAACCAAACATGTTCCTGGATGTCAGGAACGGATTTTTCTCTTGGAATTTTTGAAATCGGAGCCATAAACATTTTTCGTTCTTCAGAAAGATCACATAGCTTCGGTAAGCTCGAAAGCAACAGTGGAAAAATTAAATTTGGCAATAATTGGGTGTAAAGTATAAAATCATTGGACTTAGGACGCGAGGAACCTATGTGCCATACTAATTGGCAGATTATTTCACATACCAAATGTTTTTGTACTTTTTTGTTTATCAATAAAACTAAGTATTTTAATAACCACAAATACCTAGCATGAGCCCAGCGCGGGGCGCGGTATGATGGCTAGGTATTTATGTAAACCAACAGACAGACCGACTGACAAACACGGAACCAAAAATGTTCCCTGATGTCGGGGACGGATTTCTCAAAATTGTTCTGATTTGTTACATGAATTAAAATAGACTGCCAATTGGTATGGCACATAACTTCCTCGCATGCTATCACGTACATTATTAATTTCATGCATTTACAAGCCATTATTGTTTAATTTGTTTAATTGTTTCCTCCTTTTTTGTAATCTGTCAAAATTGTTTTGATTTTATACTTGAATTAAAGTATCAATTAAGCAAAAGTTAAAGAGCGCAGACGGTTCAAAGTAATCTGGGGCTATCTGTGGGCTACTTTCGATAAACTACAAAAGTCTCATAAAAATCAGATAATTCCTTTGAAGCTATAGGTGTAAGTAAATGTATCTTTATGCGCATGTAGAAGAGAAACAAATAAGCACAGAAGGTTGAAACTTATATGGGACCAACAATGAGCTAATTATGACCTACCACCCAAATTTCATTAAAATCGGACGAGTAGTTGGTTCGCAAAAATTGAACGACAGACCGACAGACAGACACGGAACCAAAAATTTTCCCTGATGTCTGAAACTGATTTCTGTCTTGGAAGTTTACCTAACATTTTTTCGTTCTTCGGAACGATCACTTGGTTTCCGTTACCTTCGGTAAGCTCGGAAGCAAAATATTACTAGGCCCGCTTCACACTATACGGTTTTTGCCGTACGGAAAAAAACCGTACGGCAAAAATCCGAATTGGCATGTTGTTCACACTATCCGGTTTGTCCACGGCTTTTTTCCAATCAGAAGGTTTTTAAAAAGTGCTGTGCTATGAACCATAAACAAATTATTGCATTATAGTTGCATTATCGTCGCAAAGAGAGAAGCCATAAACATAATTTATATATGGTCGGAACGGAACCGAAGTATTATTTCATGAACCGATCTTTTATGTTAAAAGATTTAATATAAACAATTTTTTTACTGTATATAATAAACATTATAAAATAGCGTATTCATCATACTAATGAAAGATATAGACTATAAATTAATTATAAATATAAAATACGATTTTGTTGTTATAACAATTGTTATGATAAGTGTTAGTTATAATAAAATTAAAATAATAATCTGAGTTTTATAATTATCTCTGTATATTTGAATCTATATCCTAATATAATTAGTTTACTAAATAGAATTGTTATAATATCGTTTTGTTATTTTAGGCCTGAGGATACCCAGGCTGGGGCGTAATATCTGGCTGCAATTCTACACAAACTTCATTCCAAGCATTTTTCTTTGCATTTCTGTCTTTGTATAAATCAAGATATTAGTTCCACAGCACTGGTCTATTTTAGACAAGGGTATTTAACACTTCTGCATCAATCTCTTCCATTGTTAATTATTAAAAAAATTAAATAAATATTATTAATATTTAAATAAATTAAAAGAACTGTAGAGAAACGTACAGAGTAAAACCTGGCGAGAAACTGGCCGTACGGCTAAAAGCCGTCCAATGTGAAAGCCTGCATTTGATCAAATAGACTACTAGGTCCACGGCGGCTATCCGGTCGCCGTGAGTTTAGTGGTTGAGGACGGATGCTATACGGCGGCCGTACGGCTTTTTGCCGTCGCCGTGTAATGTGAAAGTGCCCGTCTCCTTCTATAATCCACTAAAAAAATTTCGCTGTACGGTTTTTTGCCGTACGGCCAAAACCGTATAGTGTGAAACAGCCCTTATATTCGTTATTTCGTTACACTAATTACCTCGTGAAATAAAATATATACACATAATAATGAAAAAGCTGCAGAATGGGTACTATTACAATACAAATATATACACGTAAATGTCAAACAACTTTAAAAAAATACGACACACAACACAACTTAAATACGACAGTAAGGAACCTGCAGAATTGGGTCAATGACAACAAAAGAAAGTGTAGAGAGAGTATTTTCCGAATTGTCTTGAAATGACAGAATTCTTTTTTATTCAAGAAAAAAAGAAGAAAATATAAAGAAAGAATAAAAAATTGAAAGTTTATGTACTTTTTGATTACATTAATTTTATTGGTTATAACTGCACTGCAGTTAGTTTTAAGAAAAAAATTCTGAGCCAAAATCTAATATATTGCAGAGATAAAGGCGTCTTTATAAAAGGGGTTCAGGAGAGACAAAGACTTGCCGCCTTGAAGGAAATGAGGAAAAATGCTCTTAGGCTAAAGTACTACGGACTAACTCCTAGGAGAGATGCTAGTATTCATTGTCCTTCCCAGTAGAACAATAGCACCAACCCCAGACAACAATTTATACACAAGGAAACTACTGCATGTCCACACTTACACAACGAAATACTGCCACCAACTCTTGCAATTCCCTACTCTCTAGTTTATATTTTTTAAACTTTTATGTGAACAAAGGACATTTCTTAAGAAATCTAAGATAAGTTTTGTGTTGCTAGACATATTTCACGAGTTGGAGGTCCAAGATGAAATTAAAAAGTGAGAGAGAAAGCTCTCATGGTTTAAACATGGGCAGAAATATTACTCCAAGAAGAGTTAGTGTCACACGCTACGGTAACATAAAGATAAATGTTGTAACTAGGAAGAAGAATATAATAATATATGTCCAGAAAGCTGAGTAATATAGGCGACTACTAAGTATAACTACTAAAATAAAAGTTTACACAACTCCAGCAGTTTTTAATCTTTCAAAATGGTAAAACGTTTGTGTCGAATAACACATGGAACAAGAATAACAATAAGTCAATGAAACAAGATTTTATGTTCAAGAATATTAAATTAAACAAAGCTTTTAATTGTAATCGAATAAGTCAATTCTTCCTCAAAACAGTAGAAAAGTATCAATATTTTTTTTTTAAAAAAATGGGGCCCATTTCCCTTTTCCTTGCCAAACATAAACTTATAATGACGACAGATTGATTATTTTTGGTATGTGAATTAAAATTTTGTTTGTCCGTAAAAAGTTAAGTCCGGTATAATAAAGGTCCGTTATAGTGAAGTATTTAAAAATTTAAACTAAGTAACACTTTCCCTATATAAGTCGATATTTTCAAAATGGCGACATATATTAAGATAATAATATGGAGGACTTATTTATTTTATAAAATGGTATCTGGTGTGAATTTCAGCTCAATCGACGAGATAGTTCAGAAATGATTTAGCGTTAAAGGTCAAAATTCGATATGTTCAAAATGGCGGCAGATATCAAAATGGAATTTAGTGGAAATGCTTGCCTTATAAAGAGGTATTGACTGGTGCAAATTTCAGGGCAATCAGCATTTTATCTCAATTTCCTGTTTTGCTGTCATTCAATGTTTATCTCTTAATTTAAAAAATCACAAATTTGAAACCCGTCAAAATGAAAATGGCATAAATTTGGGACATGGCAAAACAAATAAAATAAATTGCGGATTTTTTCCGAACTAACTTTCCATACAGCAAAATTTTCTGAAAACCAATTAAATTCTGCTAAAAGATGGCTAAAAGTATTAAAAATAATGCATTGTCATCGTGTGTCTAGCTATTCGGGAAGTTAGTTAGAAATCAATTGCCAGATTTGTACCGGACAAACAAACAAACAAACAAGAAAGCAAACAAATAAAGACGTAGTAAGAAATAAATTTCAGATTTAATTCAAGAGATTCATTTTAGAACATATAAAATACTCCATATTATATTTATATTTACATTATATTTAAACAATTAATCTTTATGATTAGCAGCTACTACTAAATGTCGATAACAATTGTTATTTATATTCCATGACGAGATCGAAACATTATATTTTAAAAGCAAAAATAGTAATATTCATATTTATATTGATTAATTTTTATTTTATTGGGTATTTTTTTATTTCAAACTCTAGAACGTTATTTTTATGAGTTTTACTATAATAAACACTGAAGTTTTCATATTTATTAAAAGGTTAAAACCGTTTTATAGCGAATATTTATTGAATTTGTTTTGTATTTGTTAATATTTCCCTCTCAAGACAAAAAAATGGTACAGTAGTTAGTTTAGAAAATCATCAGTCATTAACCATAAAATCTATTTAATTATTTAATATTAAAATAACAAACAAAATAATTTAAACCTATGTGGCTAGTTGATTTAGAATCAATGCTAGAAACAAGAATAGAATTAAAACAATGACAGAAAACAGGTTAATCCGATTCTCTCTGCATAAAATCAACACAAAACTAATTACTCTAACAAACTAGACCTGCCTCAACTTTCAACACTATCACAGATAACGAGCTAAATAACTTATAATTACAAACCTCACTAACTATCTCATCTACCCTTTCCATTCATAAAATAATAATATTATTAATAAAACTTTTCCATTTCCCGTCTAGTAATTGTATAAAATATAACAATTGAAGAAACCTCATTTCTGAATGGACACTCTTCGTATGATTGGGATCGTTAATTACTGCTTCCATAATGTTGTTGTTACGATTTTTGTTCTCAGGTGCTCCTGAAAATACCTACTGGTTTTGTTCAACTATGCAATTCGTTGAAACACTGTTTTAGAGTTTAGTTTTTTACACTACTATAGTTTCAAACATTGTTCATGTACACTACGAACAGAACAATGCCCTATTTATCTACTCCTCGTTTGAGAAAGCAAGCGGCATGTTGCTTAAAACCAATTCTTCACAAAGACTTTAACGCAATGCGGTACCAAAGACAGTGAGTTAAGAAATAAGACTGTTTTGAAAATGTGTTATCGTTTCTTCTATTTATTAAATCACAAGAAGAGATAAGGCCACCTGAACATTGATCTCATGTTTGATAAAAACCTTCTTCCATATTCATTGTCAACATTATTCATGGGTTAGCCACAGAGAAATCTGTTCACACCTGTGAGTGAGCAGTGTGACGGATTACTCAAAGCGGTCAGGACTGTCGCTGTGTCACGAGAACAATCTGTAATTTTGACAACTAGACCACTTGTCACCGCGACAGACTCCTTCCCGTCGCGATAGAACGTCCTCTATGTGGCAGAGGGGATGTAATCCTACGCAATACAGACAGCAAGGACGGCCCGGTCAGGTATCCCTTGTCACCGCGACAGACACCTTCCCATCGCGATAGAACGTCCTCTTTGTGGCAGAGAGGAGCAATACAAACCACCAGACCGCCCCGGTCAGGTGACCCTATCCGCCGCGACAAACAGCTTTCTGTGCGGCCGCCTTTAGCATAGACCATCAAAATCATGTCTGTTCTGCCTCGCTCTACGAAGAATGTACTCCAATAAGTTCCAAATATCCGATTCTCATAAGGACTTAGACGCATTTAGGCCAGTATAGCCGCCAAAAGATATTTGAGTCATATATTAATGCTCATAAAATGCGGCGATTTCGGAGAGTCAGTTAGGAGCGACAAAGTCACATTAAAAAAGTAATAAATTATTTAAAAAACGACAAGCGTAAATTCTTCTGAATCCAAACTATGTTTTAACATTCTATATCATAAGTTTTTTCATTTTTGAAGGACAATTTATGCAATTTCGAATGCCGCAAACCGCACCTTTCCATCTTTATTGGTTTCGGAGTCAGTGCAAGGCACTTTAATGAGCTAAACAGGTGAAATCGAAAACACCGGTAAAATTCAATAAAGAATTAACAGGTCAAGTGTGTGCTAGTCAGCACACATCGAGGGTCCGTAGGCAACACTGTATTGTCTAAGTAGTACCTATAGATGGTGCTTTTTAAAATGCTAAAAAGCCTACTTTGAACTATCCTATACATATAGGATAGTTATGATGATATACTGACATTCTCAAAACACATGAACAAACTTCAAATAAAGTATTTTTTGCCAGTGAACCGGACTATAAACATATGAATGCATCCGTATTTCGTGAATAAAAACAATTTTTTTTTCGAAATTGTCAAAAATTGGTATCTTTAATAAATTAATCATACATTTTTGCACTTTACATAAGCGAGATAGAAGGGGGGGGGGCACTTTTCACACCAACTTCAAACTCGCCTACGCTCGCCCTATCAAAGCTTTAACCAAAAAATTATACATTTTTGTAATCAGCTCAACGTACCCTTTTATATGATACCCCACACGGTCTCCAAATAAACAATTATTTTTTTTAACCCTTAAGTTTTTTTTTACCCTAATTTTCTTGAAAAATAATTTTGTTTAGGTCGCTATATTTTTGGAATGTGTGGGTAGGCACTATACACATATATGCCAAATTTCAAAGTGATCGGACGAAAGGTGTAACCGTGAGAGCAGGCGACAGAAGGACGGACAGACAGACACACGCAGGAAAATATAAGGGTCTTTGGTTTTGCCAACAGACCCTAAAAAACACCGAGGCTATCCTTATAGGACACAAAAGTTCAGTTTGACCTCCTAAGTACGTATTTAGGAGGTTACCAACGTATAAGTGAATGAATCTCGACATCCCAAGTTTATATTCGTAGAAATTCAAGGAGCGTATTTAGGAGGATACCATGAATGCAACGTATAAGTGAATGAATCTCGACATCCCAAGGTCATATTCGTAGAAAATCAAGGAGCGTATTTAGGAGGTTACCCTGAATGCTACGTATAAGTGAATGAATCTCGACATCCCACGTTTTTATTCGTAGAAATTCAAGAAGCGTATTTAGGAGGTTACCCTGAATGCTACGTACATGTGAAATTAAAAAACAAATTGTATACTTAATTAAATCTATTTTATAAAATATAACCTTTTACCAACCTTAACAATGACTCAAAGAGCGGGTCGGAATAAAAGCAAAATTGGGCCCTTTTTAATTCCTTTTAGACCCTACTTCTCAATTAAATAACTTCAAACATTTCTAATTTCTTGTTTTATTCTTGAAATTAAGTTCTGTATTAACTTCATAACAAAATAAAAGAAAAAGGAAATTCCATTCAAGAAATTACAATGAGATGAATTCTCATCGAGAAGAACTAAATTACATTTTGCTGTTGGTTTTTTTCCGTCATATTATTAGATCAAAAGGCTTCTTCCGCATTTCACTTTATACATTCAAAGAAATAAACCAATTAAATATAAAATTACATTTTAAAATATTTAAAAATAAAAAATCAAATCCAAATTGAAACGAAGTAAAAAAAAAGTAATAAAGAGATGAAGTTAAGGAAAATAACTGAGATCAAATTTAGCGTTTGCTCAAAACTTCAGTATTAGCTCAGCTTCTATTCTTTTATTGAGTTCACTGGGTGAATCATTCCACTTTTTTTACCTTTGCCAAAAAGTAATTTCTGTTTTTAGCCAAACAACAAAATTAGAGTGAGGTGTTTTGCCTGAGATTTTTTCCAGACAGGGGTAAGGTTAGTTAGATGATAGAAGCTTTGGGGAGTCTAAGGTTATCTTTTCAACCCTTACTAAAACCTCAGAAAACTTTTTTCATTTCAGTAATTTTTTTTTTTCTATGTTAAAGGTTGGAAGTCAGTGTCAGATTTTTTTTTTCTCTTCTTCAGTTGTTACCCCTTTTTATTTGACGCCTTCATTACTCCTAAGGTCATCCCACAATCGATTGCATTTTTTTTTTTTTTTTTTTTTTAATTATTAACTTTTGATATCTGAAAGTTAAACTTTCATTCTCCTCCCCTCTCATCGACCACTTTTTGTTTTTTAAAAAAAAAGAAAAATATTTTTTCAAAAAAAAAAGAACATAGTAAACCACAACGATATCAAAATAAATATAGAAGAGTGGCAGAGAAAAAAACAACAAAACTTTATTTTTCAAACAGTGAAAAATATTCTGAACTTTTTCATAAAGTTCCTTTTAAAATTTATTATAGTTATATTACTTGATGAAAAATGTATACATTTTTCTCCTTATTTTCGCCACTTTGTCTTTGTTAAAGAAAACGTAAAGGTTTTGTTATTTTTATTTTATTTTTTTTATTTATTTATTTTTACTCTCTAAGTTTAAAGTTTTAATGTTAGTTGTCCAAACAAGCTATTTTATACTGCAACTAGGAGTATAATAATATTTCTCACTTTTACTTTCCTACATAAGGTATAGTGGAAAGGAAAATTGTTCTGAGATCATAAACATGAGAAGTTACATTTTATTTACTAAAACACTTGTTCATAAGTAGCTCTGTTTTTACAACTATAAAGCTTAGTTTTGTAGGATGAAACCAAAAAAAAAAAAGAAATCTGTCCTATAGGACTACAACAACATTTTCTGGTACTTCTTTAGATTGTTACTCCCCCTATTTTTTTTTTTAGAATATAAATGACTGACTAAATATCTATTAAGACAAAGGGATGTTTAGTCCAATGTACTTTGGGACAAAGGAATATTACAATTCAGTTTTTGTAAGGGGAGTAACAATCTAAAGAAGTGCCAATTTTCTCATAAAAGACTACACATTATTTGGTCCAGTTTCTTCCATTTCTTAGTGTTTAGGATTTTCGTGGTTACATTTAATTACTATTTAACATTTTTAAGTAAAATTTACCATACAAATAAGTCCTCCTCGGCAAGAAATCGAAACCAACCTCTCACCCTTTGCAATTATTAGCTGGGTCAAGATGATAGAATAGAGTATTTCATTTCATCTTGAAGTTGGGTTATTAATTATATTAATTTTTAAATTAATTAATTAGGTATTTTTAAAAAGTAATGCGGGAAAAATTTAAATATTGAACTTAACTTTTATTTTAATTATACAAATTGGTTAAATGCAGGCTTTATGACAGGTTTTTTTTACTTTCTCATACAAAGAGAAAGTATTGTGATAGCGCGAAAATTCGATTTTGATGGATTTACACGTTTTGAGGTCCCCTGAGTCCAAAAAAAGTGGTTTTTAAAATGTCTGTCTGTCTGTAGTCTGTCTGTGCAGACGCCTGGAGAATTTTGCATACATGTTCAGAAAAATCATACGCCGAGGTGAAATCAAGAAACAAATTTTAGCTCCAAATGTGGGGGCGCTACCCCCCCAAAAACTCTGACAAAACGTGAAAAAAAATTATTTCTTGAAAACGGTTCCGACGATTTTGATGAAACAATTATATAATGTAACCCATTTCAATACGAATCTAACGATATAAGCCGTTTTCCCGGGAAAAATCTAGTTCCTGAGTAACAAGCTTAAAACGCGGACAGAGAGAGCCCGGGTTCGATTCCCCGCCCAGGAGATGTTATTTTTATGATACATTTTGATGAAATGTTCAATAATAATTAAATGTACATACGAAAACTAATAAATGGAAAACACTGAGCCAAATAATTATGACCTCGTATACGAGAAAGTTTGTCTGAGTTGTCTCGGACCGATTTTTTTTTTTATTATTTTAAAGTCAGTATATCGTTATAATTTAGAGTTTCGTAACATTTTGTTTTTTTTTACTTTTATTTAAGTGTATTTAATTGGCTACCGTATAGTAGTGCACCATAATAGTTTTTCACCCATTATGTTATTATTAATCACAAAACCCACCCCTAACTACCAAAACCGAGTTGGACGTAGCAAAATTAATGTGTTTGTCAGACTATATGAGATAATAAAACAATATTTTATCCCAAATTTATTAAATTTATCAAAATAAAAGTTACGATTTCGAAGACCATTTTACAATAATTTATTATCACCTAATAAATTTAATTAAATCCCATTACATTATTAAATTAATAAATTATTAGGTAAAGTTATTTATAATACTAAAGTGTAGTTAGTCATTTAAAACATTAGTGATGAAATTATTTAATAGCTATTTTTCCTTTTTGTTTTGAAAGTAAAATTTATTATTTATTAAAAGCTCTATAATATTCTCTACAATGGTTATTCTTTAATAACAAACTTTCAAATTTAATAACTTTTAAGAGTTATAAACTGGATAAAAAAATGTTCGGGAAAGGGAAATATTTAAAAAAAAAGAAAAAAAAAAAGGAAGAATAAATGAGATCTTGATAAACGAGTGTACCTATATAGTATACCGGATAATAAAGGTCGTTAGTTTAGTATTTAAGAGATGGCAAATCCTCCAGTTTGAATAATCTAAATTTATTATTGGATAGGGAGTCGATGAGTTAAAGATATAAAGCATAGATCATAGTTATGGCTCGATCTATGATACATTAGAGTGGCTTTCTGTTATCTATGAAGGCAATACTATCCGCATTCAAACTCTATATTGTTTTAATCTTTTTTTTTTAATATTTACACCACTACATTAGTTTCTTTTAACTACCTAGGTTGTTTCTTTCTCATAACCTAATCAAGGCTCTCTTTTAATGAATAACGTTTTAAGGTCCAAAAAGTATACATAAAAAAAAATCATAATTTTACTTCCGAGATTAGTGGAATCCACGCGATCGTTCTGACGTACCAATATGTTTTAGTTCTCCGAATTCAAAATTTCAAAGACATAAATCCATTTCAGACAACGATGAACTTTTGGTCCGCTCTTTTTCAAAATGATCATCGTAGCAACATAAGCGTGAAACCTTAACTTTAAGAACCGATTTCAATTAAATTTGATAAAACATATTTAGTAGTGACATTCCTCAAAACAAAATGCATCATCTTGATTCAATACACAAAATTAAATTTGACGATATCTTCGGAGCGAATTGCACTAAACCTTAAAATTTTGCCTTAAAGTTAGATTCCTTATAGAATAGAAACTTAAGTAAAATGAAACCATCCCGAAAAAAGATTTTAATTCGGTAACAGTTGTCGGTGCAGGAGCTTTCTTTATTGCAAAGATGTTGAATGTTCTTGTGTCTGATGAGTGAAGACCATTTTCATCAATGACATGACCTAAACAAGGAACGGAAGACTAGAAAAATGACAATTAGATAATTTGACCCTAAAACCACTATTATTTAATTTTCAATGACATGACCTAAACATAAAACGGAAGACTAGAAAAATGACAATTAGACAATTTGACCTTAAAACCACTATTATTTAATTTTCAATGACATGACCTAAACAAGAAACGGAAGACTAGAAAAATGACAATTAGACAATTTGACCTTAAAACCACTATTATTTAATTTTCAATGACATGACCTAAACAAGAAACGGAAGACTAGAAAAATGACAATTAGACAATTTGACCTTAAAACCACTATTATTTAATTTTCAATGACATGACCTAAACAAGGAACGGAAGACTAGAAAAATGACAATTAGACAATTTGACCTTAAAACCACTATTATTTAATTTTTTAAATACGAATCTTATAATTTGGATATGCTCGTCAATATTTTACTAGCGATTAAAATAACATCCTGAAATACAAAAACTCCCGATAAATTAAAGGCGCTTGTGATACCTACGGTAATCTAATATAGGCAAATAACCCCTTATGAGTAGATATCGTACAGAATTTCAAGAGTATTTTCGTCCACTTCGAGCTGTTCCCTTTGATTGTTAATTTAGAATTAGAGCCTCTCCATTACCCTTTACCTAAGGTTGTTTATCTATTTAGTTAACTTATGAACCCTTAATAATATATTTTTTCTAAAATTGGCCATAAACAACAGATCGAAGTGGACGAAAATACTCGTGACATTCTCTACGATGGCCAATTTTAGAAAAAAATATGCTGAACCCTTAAGTTAACTAAATAGATGAACAACCTTAGGTAAAGGGTAATGGAGAGGTTCTAATTCTAAATAAACAATCAAAGGGGAATCTCCGCAAATTCTAACTCTTGAATGGTCGGCTTAAATGACCGGAACTATCGGGATGTCCCATTCACTTAATTCGATAGGAATCAAAACTCCGCTCTCTACCAGTCTATGGATCTCTGCTTCTACCTTATGATTTAAAGCTAAAGGAACATTATGATGTTTAAAAAAATTAGGCTTAGCACCAGTTTTCAATGGAAGTGAAACTTTATATTTATTAAATGTTCCGATACCCTTGCTGAATAAATTTGGAAATTCCAGTTTTAATGACTATACTTGTCAAGGGAAGAATTTAATGACAATTTATTTAAATTATAAATATTTGAAAATCTATATTTAATTATTTTAAAGTTAGTCTACCTAAGAGAGGGGGACCGCCTCCCTTAATAACATAAACTGTTTGAAAATATATCTTTGAATTATATTTAAATTTCATAATGAATTTTCCAATCAAATTAATTTTATTATTAACATAATCGCTAAGAGAAATATCATTTTTTTTAAATAATTTTAAATTTTGGAAATGTTTTAAATATAATTCATGCGATATAATTGTAAACGTGGAACCTGTATCAATTTCAAAATATTTTTTTGTATCTTCAACCATTAACGATATTTTCAACTGATTTTATATGAAATAAATTACTATCAGAGTAGTCACTCTGTTCAGATATACATATCATGTACATTTTCAGTCCCCAAAAATTATTTTTTTTAATTATTATTTTTAATACTTCTCTTTTTAGGACAATCGGGCGCAAGGTGGGCACTCGGAACCAGGAAGGTCGGAAGGTACCCTTAACTCTACGCAGACGTATAAGAAGTACCCAGCTTGTACGGGTTGCAGTAGGAATAATCACCAAGCATCAATAAGCATTCGTCATATAATTGAAAGATTTTTCAAATCTTTCAATGGTATGACGAATGCTTGCAATTTTTCGTGAGGTGATTATTCCTACTGCAACCCGTACAAGCTGGGTACTTCTTATACATCTGCGTAGAGTTGAGGGTACCTTCCGACCTTCCTGGTTCCGAGAGCCTGCTGCCTTCCTGTGAAACTTGCATTGATGTGCCGGCGGATTTCACTAGCAGCCGCTTTTTTCGGATTCACTCCCGGACTCTCAGCGGCATAATAAACTTCGTTCCAAGAAAACTTCTTTTAAATTGGAACATTTAAGCTTGTGAAGCCCAAAATCAAATAAGTGCTCTTTCTACAAAAACGTTATGTCCACAAACAAAAAATGCGGAGTTGATAATTAATCAATTTGTTACGAAACTAAGCAATTTATTGCCTTTAGAAGAACTTTAAACACTATATAAAAAGTTGTAACTTATTTCTAAGAAAATGAGAGGTGTTTCTTGAAAAATAATATAAAACTATGTTAAATATTGACTAACAAACAAAAGGCTGCCAAACTTAAAGGGTATTAATTAGGGCCTAAACCAGTTTTACAACAGTTCTGTTAAAGGCAACGATCTTGATCAGCCTCAGATGCTGGATATCAAGCCCTTCAAACTTTATTAGCTGAACAAAACACTTTGTCAGGATACTGGGCCGCCCTTAAAATATAATACCTTCCCGCTACCTACCTTCTACAATTAATTAATCTACACTGCACTACAATAGATTAACAACCCCCACCAACATCTCCGTCGTAAATTTAAAAATACAATAGTTTAAGTAAGTATATCTATATATTCTACTATTAACAAAGCTCCTAACATCTTAGTATCTGTACTTATTGAATAAACGACATTCCACATTCAGTAACTTTATGATAAAATAAAGAACAGTTCTCTCATTGAACCTATAGATTAGGCAAAAGATTTCAGTAATAAGCCAATCTTCTAGAGAGGGTTACTGGTTACCTCTGAGATTGATTATCAAGGTTTGGAACCCACTAACGGGATTTTTAAGTTAATGAGCACATTAAAAAGGCCATTAGCAATTTACTAATGACTCCCGTCATTTTAGCACGTCCTCTTTTAAAGAAGAAGGGATTAAGTAGAGAGGGAAAACCTGGCCTGAGATAATATTAGCTATGGCGAGAATAGAGAAAAAGAAAAATTTCGTTGATGCCAGATAATCCATATGAAGATTAGAACGTAAGCAGATATCGGTACAAACGTTGTTTTCTCGTTTTTAAACGTTAATTATAGTTTTAGCGATATTTATCACTTCATAGCGGTGTCACAGTTTGTTTTAATAAATAATTGTATTGGGAAAAAATAAAATGTTCGTCTCATCGAATAAATGATGATAGAATCTTATTCCGTCCTGAAATTGCAATTTTACGTTTGAAGCTCTCGTTTTGTTGCACGCGAACTTTTGGATAACGCTGTCCAACGAACTTCGCCCGAGCATTAGTAAAATGAACATGTATCGATCAACTTTTACTCAAGCTATCGTCGGACACGTAAACAGTACTGACAGACAGATAGGATGCATATTTTGTTGTATGTAAAGGCCCCCATAAACGATCAAACATCATGTTTCCGCAAACCTGATGGCGAGCAAATTTAGGCCATCAAACATCATGTTTGCGCTAACACCATGTTTGACGGGTATGGCTTAAATTTGCTCGCTATCAGGTTTGCGCAAACATGATGTTTGATCGTTTATGGGGGCCTTTACGCTCGCTTCAATTAATAAAGTATACTGTACTTATTTATATTTTCTTTATTTTTATTATTTACGTTGTTCTGGTGCGTAAACCTCGATCGAATTGTTAGTATCAAATGTACACTGAGTTCAAAGTCAATCAAAAGTTTAGTTTTCCATTTTCCAAATACATATTTAAATCAGCAAACAAAACAACAGCTATTCGGGAAATAAGAACTTGTTTTACTGACGATATTTCACAGTTTAACAGGACGATAACAAAAGATGATTTGAAATAAGGCTGTGGGAGTTTAGAAGCGAGATCTCGGTGGAGCAGAAGTAACTTGTATCAGGGGGAGCCGAGGTTTCAAAGTTATGAAACTGGAAAAGGCCTTAACTCAAGTTTATTGCAACTAAACTTCATATTAGATCCACCCCTGGATTCAATCCTCGGGCAAAGATAGGGCTTTTAACATTATAGCTTCCTCACTCCTCCCTCAAACTCAGACCTTTCTTTCCTCAACACAAAGTATTGTTTTATACGGTGAACACTCAACTCCAAGCAAGAAAGCTTCCGTGTGTACCAATTTATAAAAAAAGGACAAGAATAACAAAAAAAGAACAAAGAAACTCAACTGTATTGCAGTAAGAGGAAAGTAAAATTATAATAAAAGTGTAGCTAACAAAGAAGGGGGAAAAAAATGAAGGCCTCGAACAATAAAGACAATTTTCAATGCCATTCATACAACAAAAAGGTAAAAAAATTCAAGAACAACAAAAAATGACAATAAATATGTCTTTTTCGCTTCTAGTTATCAAAATAATGAAGATACCCTAAAAATATTACAAGGCAACTGCCAAAAAAAACCCTTAATGAAAATAAATACATTTTAAAGAAATAAAAACAGTCTGCCAATTAGTGTAGCACATAGCATCCTCGCGTCCTATTTCGTACACTTTAATGATATTATGCTTTACAACCTATTATTGTCAAATTTATTTAATTTTTCCACCGTTTTAAATATTTTTTATTTTTTTATTTATTAAATAAATTGGAGAATAATTAAGCAACATTTAAAGAGCGCAGACGGTTGAAATTAATTTGGAGCTATCTACGAGTACAGGTTACTATCAACAAACCATCCAAATTTCATTAAAATCAGACGAGTAGTTTTTAAGATATGTTCGCAAAAAGTAAGCGACAGATCGACAGAGAACAAAAAATGTTCGGATTTCATCCCTGACGGATTTCTGTCTTGAAATTTTTAAAATTCGAGACATCAAAATCGTTCGTTCTTCAAAACGATCACATAGCTTCCGTTAACTTCGGTAAGTTCAGAAGCAATAATTACAAAATAAAAATAACTTTTTATATAATTCGTTTTTAAATTTTCTGTTGACTGATTTTTTCCGAACTAACTTTCTATACAGCAAAATTTGCTGAAAACGAATTAATTTCTGCTGAAAGATGGCTAAAAGTATTAAAATAATGCATTGTCGTCATGTTCTGAGCTATTCTAAAAGTTTCAAATGTCTAGCTACTCGGGATGTTAGTTAAAATTCGATTGCAAGATTTGTACTGGACAAACAAACAAACAAGAAAGCAAGCTAATACAAACGTAGTAAAATAAAAACAATCCAAGCTATCTATTCTCATAAGATGGTCCACATTTAATTGTTCTTATTGGATAAATAGGAATTATGGTAAATATTGCACTTGTACAAAAAAAAAAATAAGCGTAATAATTAACATTGGAGTAAAAAGATAATTTTTGAAATAATAATAAATTGACTAAATAATTAATATATAATGATTATTTATAAATTAAATTAATTATTATATTTTGGAGTTCTTTTCTTGATAATGAATATTGGGTTATTGGAACTCAATTTAATCACTATCATATCCAAACTATAACTACTAATAGCGTGGAAAAAAGTGTCTGACTAACATCAGGCTAGAATTTTGTGTCTAAGTAAATCTTGTGGTGTAAGCCTTTTAAGCATATGTGGTCGGCTAAGTTCGTCGGCGGGACATAGCTTAGCAATAAGCATTTTTTTTTTTTTTTTTATGTTGGGTATTCGGCGAACACCACGTGGATCCACCAGTATACGATTGCCTTTTTTTGCGCCCCAAACCTCTTGCGCCCCTGGGCACGTGCCCATCGTGCCCCTATAGTTAAATCGGCCCTGAGCTCTTTACTTAATACTAGGCGTGGATGCACCGCGAAAGTTTGGCGTACATGTTTTATTTATATTTGGTTACCGAACCATTTTAGAGTTATAACTAGATAACTTTTAAGGCAAGAAGCAAGTCCGAAATTCAATTATTTTATAAGATCCAAAAATATTTTTAACCAGTTAAAACTTGTAAAAGATAAACTTAAGTTAAATAGTTTTCTAATTAATAACTTTTTAACGTTGTGGAATAGAGTTTTAAAAACAAATAAATTAAATCCTTTTTAAAAAACGTTTCTAGTTAAATAAATAACTTTTAACTATACAAATAATAGCTTGTTTGTTTGTTATAAAGACAGAACTTTCTAATTTAATTTATCATTCCAGGAAAAAACTTGTTCAAATTTAAAATTACGAAACAAATTCATTTAAAAGTTTCAGAATTATATTTCTTCTTTTATTTATCAAATTTAAGATCGACTGATTTCAAACGAAGAATTATTTTGTTTGTAACATTTTACTTAAAGAGAAGTCGAGTGATTTATTATTAATTGGTCTATAAATTTACTAATAGATTAAAAAAAAAAACTTTTTTATAACAAAAAAAATCAGTCTAACAAATTAAAACAAAACCTTCTAATATTATATTATTAAGATTTCCGAGCTTTCCTGCGGTATTTTATGTGTAAATTTTTAATTTAACAGGTTTGCTATAAACTTTTGCCAAGAAACATTAAAATACTTTTGCTAAGCGATCATATTTAAATGCCCCTATGGATAAAATATAATTATAAAAACTCCCTTAGTAGTAACTAATAACCACTACTGTGCCATTCTTTAAATGTATAACTTTCCAGGAAAGCCGAGTTTTTTTCCTTCAGTAATAATCTCTCCTCCTGGTGTCATATTTAAATGTTTACTTTCCTGGAAAACCGAGGATTTTTCTTCAGTAATTATCTCTCCTCCCGGTGTCATATTTATATGTTTACTTTCCAGGAAAACCAAGGATTTATCCATCAGTAATTATCTCTCCTCCCGGTTTCATATTTAAATGTTTACTTTCCAGGAAAGCCGAGGTTTTTTCCTTCAGTAATTATCTCTCCTCCCGGTGTCATATTTAAATGATTACTTTCCAGGAAAGCCGAGGTTTTTTCCTTAAGTAATTATCTCTCCTCCCGGTGTCATATTTAAATGTTTACTTTCCAGGAAAGCCGAGGATTTTTCCTTCAGTAATTATCTCTCCTCCCGGTGTCATATTTAAATGTTTACTTTCCAGGAAAGCCGAGGTTTTTGTCTTTAGTAATTATCTCTCCTCCCGGTGTCATATCGCATCTCAGGTTTGAACGGGAAATATATTATAATAATAGGCGCTCAAATCCTAAACAGAAGTCCATTCCTAAGATTTAACCTCCTAACTTCAGAATATCAGTTCGGGCTTAGTTCCCTGTAGTTCGAGGAAGCTATAAGCATCACAAATTGGCAGATTGACATAACAAAAATGTCACAAGTTTCTTTAAAAAAAAAATATATATTAATTCTGTTAACACTAGTAGTCCAAATATAATCGGTGTAGCTTTTACTGTTTAATCAGTGTGGAATTATATTTATCCTTATTGTCTTAATTTTTGACCTCCTTGTTTTATACATATTTTTGCTTCCGAGCTTACCGAAGGTAACGGAAGCTATGTGATAGTTCCGAAGAACGAAAATTTTTAGGTCTCCGATTACAAGAATTCCAAGACAGAAATCCTTTACTTAATTACTTTACTTCATACAATTTAAAATACTCTGTGGCACATAGCTCTTCGCAACCTATTTCGTAAAAATTATGCTTTTAAAACCTATTATCATCTAATTTATTTAATTTTCCCCCGTTTTTTTAAAACTGTCCAAATTGTTTTGATTTTTTACATACATAAGAGAAGGTAATAAAGATAATTATTACTGAAAATGAAATACAGTTAGTGAGTGGTCTAAGAGTCTAAGGGACTGACATTACAATTTATACTACCAGACAATATTCAATTGATCCATTGATTATCATATGATATTAATTATCATTTGACATTAATTAATATCTAGGATTTCCATCAATGTGGCCAATTATAATTGGGAATTCTTCCATTATTAAATCTTGAATCTATCTACTATGTCACATTGAGTAATTAGCTTCATTTAATGAGAACTACTAGTAGATTAATTGAGGAAAGGATAAAAGCTGATTGTTAATGAAAATTCGATTTTACGCTGTCTTAGTGGATTTGAAAATTCTAATCAATATCAAAAAACTTTATCCGAGTTATATGAATCTGAGAAATAATACTCAATCTTCTATATATTGCGATTCGCAAGGAATTTCTTCTTAATAATTGAATAAATTATTTATAATATAGTCCTGATTCTATTCTATAGATGTTTTGGAAACGAAAACAATTAAAGCTTTGCATTCAATCGCTTGGATAATATGATAATAGGGAAACTAGCCATCGACTCCATCGAATGCATGAGCCTCGGGATGACGGCTAGTCATATATACAATTCTTAGATAAATACAGAAACTAATTATGCAATTGGAATAGAAATACAAGTGGTACTCACCACTGCCCGGAACGTAGATGTTGATGGTCAGGCAATCCTCGGACTGATTCACTAGGTGAGTTGACCATTTCTTGATGAAATTGTACCTGTCAATAAAAAAAAAGTAATTATTTTTCAGTGATATATGAAAAAATAATAATAATACAGAAGGTGGTACGTATTGTTCAGGGTGTAGTCTCGAAGCATTACTTCAATTACTTTTGACTTTTCTTTACCTTCTCCAAAGGTATATAGGAAAAGAAATGAAATGGAATTGTTTGTTTTGGGTGTTTTTAAGATCATTTAAGTGGTTTTTAGCTGGATGTCTGTCTGTATGTGCCACACATAACTCCTACATGGTAGATATGGGAGCGTCTATGGGTCTATCCACGTAAAATGACTAATTTGTTTATTTTATTCTACAAGTTTTCATCCTTCATAATGCCATCATCAGTGCTGGAATGCGGAAGAAGTAGAGTTACATTATATAAACTAAAAGTTAATGAGTGAGTCTACTATAAGTAGTCTACTTCATGTACTATGAGTAGTCTACTTCATGTCGGAGATCAACGTGACTCCTTCCGTTGATCCTTAATACCCCGTAAGACATGATGAACCGTAAGACTCAACAAACTAGTACATTGCGCGTCTAGTGCGGAAAGTAGCATTTTGCATGCGAGCGTGGAGTTTGCACCCGAGCGACAGCCAGCGAGGGTAGTAAAACCACACGAGCAAAGCAAAATGCAGTTTTCGCACGTTTTATACAGTTTTATCTACACGATTGTTGGATTTTAATAATAAATAAAGAAAAAAATATTTAATAAACTTCCTGTATGTAAGTTCGTATTTCTCTTTTGATAAAGATGACATTAATTCATTAAGCCGCGTCTACATGATCCAAGTTGACTTGGACCAAATCAGTTTTGACTCTATTTTGACGCTACTTGGATCGTGTAAACTGGTTAAGCCGAGTCTACACGATCCAAAAGTCAACTTGGACATCCAAGTTGAGTTAGACGTTATTTGATCTAAGTAGACTTGGATGGCGTCAACCATATGATTATGACAAGAAAACTGTCAAAAATGATGGACCAAGTATCCTTGGATCGTGTAAACCTGCATCAAAATTTTATTTTTACTTTGACCAAGTAGATTTGATCAAAATTACTTGGATCGTGTAAACCCGCGTCTTTATCAAAGTCAACTTGGACATCCAAGTTGAGTTGGACGTTATTTAATGTAAGTAGACTTGAATGGCGTCAACCATATGATTATGACAAGAAAGCTGTCAAAAATGAGAACAGTTGTGACGGATTTGTTTATGAGAAGGTTATTGACAGCTTTAATTTCATTTAATTTTTTGTTTTTATTCCTTTGGTTCTCAATGATTCTTTTGACAAGTTCCCTTACTTGGTCCAAGTCTACTTGGATCGTGTAAACCCGCCATTAGTTGCATTTTGTGCCGAATTCATTATTTCGGGAGGCGTATTGTTCTCCTCATTATTACTACGTTTTTATTAGCTTGCATTCTTGTTTGTTTGTTTGTTTGTCCGGTACAAATCTGGCAATCGATTTCTAACTAACTTCCCGAATAGCTAGACATTTGAAACTTTTAGCATAGCTCAGAACAAGATGACAATGCATTATTTTAATACTTTTAGCCATTTTTCAGCAGAATTTAATTAGTTTTCAGCAAATGTTGCTGTGCGGAAAGTTAGTTCCGAAAAAATCCGCCAGTTATTTTATTTGTTTTGCCATATCCAATATTAACGAAATCTTCATTTTGACGGGTCTCAAATTTGTGATAGATAAACATTGAATGACAGCAAAACAGGAAATATCCATTATATTATATATCGATTATATTATTTATATTATTTCAAATATCGATATATTTGAAATAATATGCTTTAGATTTGTTGTTGGGGTGATCCGTTGTACAAAGATTAGTCTTTTTATAGGTTTAAGATCAGCTCCCTAGATGGTTGTCATTTATGTGAAGTAAATAAATAGGGAACTTTTTTTTTTTTTTCACTAACATTATATATTATGTAACAATAACAATTATATTATCAACATTACATACGATTCAAAAGAAAATTTAAAAACGTAGTATATAAAAAGTTCTTTTTATCTTGAAATTATTTTCGTCATAATGACATAAATCAATCATTGTTTTTCACTAAAAACTCGATTTTAACAGTTAACATTCAGCAGACATACAACATTCAGATTTAAACAAACAGCAAATTAGTTTTGATAAATGTAAACAAACTCGCTAATCGGAGTTCAGGTGAAAAATTCTTTTTTTTTACAGCACTAGGGCGGAAAAAAGAGGAATTATGAAAACCGCATGAATTATTCTACGCATCTAAACAGAGATACAATGTTTATATTTCGTATCAATCGTAGATAAAATTCATTTGACACGTGCAACACTCCATTTAATTAAATCAGAGGCAAGACAGTGTTGTAAAAACAAAACAACTTAAACAATAAAATATTGTTATTTTATTTTAAAAAAATTAATCAAAGGAATGTTATAATAAAATTAAATAGAAGTGCATTCACCGTAAAACAAATAACTAACTTTGTCTTGAAACAACCTTACTAATGAAGCTTGTAGTTCCAATGATTGTTATTATACCATAATTAAGGAAAATAAAGCTCGCTCTTTGTAAATAAATAAATATAATTAAATAATAATAATGTAATGATGAATAATTAAATCAATGTTAAAAATTCAATGCTTTAATTTATATTATTCAGCTTAAGAGAAAAAAGTAATTTTGAGAGAACTTATCAATAATTCATTCTGTGTATACTTTCATAAGAAAGTTTATTTTTAATTTTAAATATTTATCATAACTGAAATTATAAACCGAATTATTTACTATTACTTAAATTATCACTTGCACATTTATTTATGTGCAATTAAAATTAAATTATCTACAATAAATATGTTCAAGATTAACCGCTCTACCTTATAAGTATTAATAGAAATACTATATATACCACTGTGGAAATATTATAGTATTTTTTTTTTTTTTTTTTTTTTTTTTAGAGGATCTATTCATGTTTTTATCTTCTCTGCTGCTGTTCTTCGACTATAAATTAACATTTTTACTGTCGAGTTTCATTCGCTATAAGTAAGGAAATTTAAACTTAAGAAAATTAATAATCAGATAGTTCATTTATGTGTAAAATTTAATATTGTTCGTTTACTATTATACAACATTGATTTTTTTACCTGTGTAGAGGCATCGACTGTAGAGCCCGCGTTCTGTTTGAAAGATCGGGTAGTGCCTGAGGACAGACTGGAGCGAAACTGTCGGCCAGTCTTGTTCCACTCCAGGGAGTAGCAGCGCCTGCTTCCTCCCACCTTTCCGCTTCTCCGTACTTGACTCCCAAAAACGCTTCCACCGGCTCCAACCGCTCCGAGTCCGCCTCTAGTATCACCTAAAACAAGATATAACAACATTACATACATAATTGATACATAGGTTGACATAGTATTTCATTAATAACATTTGTGGGATTTGTTAAACCAAGTTTGCTCTATATAGGGAACCTCAATATTTCGCATGTTTAGTCTTTACTGATTAGGACATTATCATAAAATCTCCGGAGAAAGAAAACAAATCCGAAAAATAAGTTCTCTTTCTATGAAAATATACTAGCGTCTAATCATATCTTAGCGTCTATACCATTATTTAATGAATACATAATGGTTGATAAAAAATTAGATCACTAATCTCTATAAAAACAGATTTAACATCTATAGATAGGTACTTTCATTACTACTTTACTCTTTTTTCCGCATAAATTTAATGGTCCATGAAAAGAAGAATATAAAGCTAGTCATAGATTTAATAATAGTGATATCATAGAATTAGCTAAGTCTCCTAATCCATGTTGTTCGTCTATCCTCTCTATTCACTGTCTTACACAAATTCAAACATATTCTTTTTCTACGATTGATACGAAATATAAACTTTATATCTCTGTTTAGATGCGTAGAAAGTGATTCTTTTCGAAGCTGTGTTCATTGCGCATGCGCGTTTCATAATCGTGCGATAAGGTGAAGAATTCCTCTTTTCTTCCGCACTAGGGCGGAAAAATGAGGAGTTCTTCACCTTAACGCACGATTAGCGAGTTTGTTTACATTTAACAAAACTAATTTGCTGTTTGTTTAATTAAAGTAACTGTTTATATCAAGTTTTTAGTAAAAAAAAAAAAACAAAGTGATTTAAGTGATTATGACAAAAATTAGGAGAATTATAGCCTCCCGAAATAATAATAAAATAATATTTCAAAACTTTAACCTCCCGAAATAATTAATTAGGCACAAAATACAACTTATGAATTTATGTCAAATCAAAAGAGAAATACGAACTTACATACAGGAAGTTTATTTCATTTCTTTTCTGTATTTATTATTAAAATCCACAATCGTAGATAAAGTACGGTACGCAACTCGTGCGAAAACTGCATTTTGCTTTGCTCGTGTGGTTTTACTACCCTCGCTCCCGCACTGGTGCAAACTCCACACTCGCATGCAAAATGCTACTTTCCGCACTAGACGCGTAATGTACTATTCCCAAATTACTAATGTTTAAATTTAATAACATTTCCTGACTTGCCAATTACTATTTCTGGTTTAGTTTTTAATGAATTCTAATTTAATTAATAACAAGATGTGCACTTTTGTTTTAAGGTTAGATGTATAATGTTTTACACTAATTCTCTTTAATAAGATAATAGAGGGGAGTCCAAAATGCCCTAAATTTGTTTTAGAGAAGGGTGGTCTACCGTGCCCCAAACATAATATCAACTCGTTAAGAATTAATCATTACCATTCACAATGATGTTAATCAATGAAAATATTTTAAGAAGAAGCCTCTTGCCGGTACCTATCGTTAATATGGTTTAACACGACTGGGGTTTAAAGAGCTAGTGTGATTTTATGCACTTGTCTGAATTATTGCCTTTAGTAGCTTAATATTAAATGGCGTTGTAGGAAGTTCAAATATTAACAGATAATCAGAAATTTATGTTTGAGTATTAAATGTTAAATAAGTCAATAAATATAAAAGTATGAATGAATTTATAATGTTTTCAAAACACCTGAAGATGACTCAAATATGTTCGCAAGGTAGAATTTGAAAATAGTACATTACGCGTCTAGTGCGGAAAGTAGCATTTTGCATGCGAGTGTGGAGTTTGCACCAGTGCGAGAGCGAGGGTAGTAAAACCACACGAGCAAAGCAAAATGCAGTTTTCGCACGAGTTGCGTACCGTACTTTATCTACGATTGTGGATTTTAATAATAAATACAGAAAAAAATACACTGCCAATTAGTGTGGCACATAGCTTCCTCGCATCCTATCATGTACTTTATTGTTATATTAACATTTAAGTTTTATTACTTTATTGTTATATTGTTTATTGTGTAAGAACAATTAACATTTTTTAGCGATCTTTAACACTTTATAGGGGTGTCGCTGTTGGTTTTACTAAAAAATTGTATTTGGAAATTTTTTTTGTCTCATTGAATAGATGAAGTTAGATTTTTCTCCCGACCGAAAATTCCAATTTTAAATTTGAAGTTCACGTTTACGCGAGCGTTGCACGAGAACGCTTGAACGGATAACGTTGTCCAACGAACTCGACCTGAGCATTGGTAAAATAAACATGTCTACCAAATTTCATCAAAATCGGGCAACATTTACTCAAGTTATCGTCGCACGTTTCACGATTCGCGGACACACAGACCGACAGACAGACAGACAGACAGACACGAAACCAAAAATGTTCCCTGATGTCTGAAACGGATTTCTGTCTTGGAATTTTTAAAATCGGAGGCATAAAACTTTTTTTTTCTCAAAAGTGAACACAATGCTTCCGTTACCTTCGGTAAGCTCGGAAGCAATAGACTGCCAATTAGTGTGGCACATAGCTTCCTCGCATCCTATCATGTACTTTATTGTTATATTAACATTAAAATTATTGTTATATTACTTTATTGTTATATTGTTTATTGTGTAAAAACTATTAATAGTTTTAGCGGTCTTTAACACTTCATAGCGATGTCGCTGTAAGTTTTACTAAAAAATTGAATTTGAAAAAAATGTTTGTATCATTAAATAGATTAAGTTAGATTTTTTTTCCTGACCTAAAATTCTAATTTTAAATTTGAAGTTCTTGTTTACGCGAGCGTTGCTCGTGAACGCTTGGACGAATAACGTTGTCCAACGAACTCGTCCTGGGCATTGGTAAAATAAACATGTCTACCAAATTTCATCAAAATCGGTTGACATTTACTTAAGTTATCGTCGCACGTTTCATAATTCGCGGACACACATACCGACAGCCAGACAGACAGACAGACAGACACGAGACCAAAAATGTTCCCTGATGTCTGAAACGGATTTCTGTCTTGGAATTTTTAAAATCGGAGGCATAAAAGTTTTTCGTTCTCAAAAGTGAACACAATGCTTCCGTTACCTTCGGTAAGCTCAGAAGCAATAAACTTGCTGTATGTAAGTTCGTATCTCTTCTCTTGATAAAGATGGCATTAATCTTAAGTTGTATTTTTTGCAGAATTAATTATTTCTGGAGGAGTATTATTCTCTACATTTTCGTCAAAGCAACTTGATTCATTTATTGTTTTTCACTAAAAACTCGATATAAACAATTACTTTAATAAAAGAATATCAAGTTTTGTTAAATGTAAACAAACTCGCTAATCGTGCGTAAAGCTGAAGAATTCCTCTTCTTTACCGCGCAAGCGTGGTAAAGAAGAGGAATTCTTCAGAACTATGAGACGCGCATGCGCAATGAATACAAGCGCATAGTGTCAGTTGACAAAATCGCGCTAAGCTGCTTTCCCATTCAAACCCCATAGAAACCTTTCCAGATCTGTCCCTAAGAAATATTTCTCTGAATAAAACGAGGAGGACAGGAGAATGTGTCGATTAATCCTAGGCAACTTCATTGGGATTTGATCATAAGATGGAGAGGATAACCATTATAATAATTTTGTTGTGCTTCTAAATTTTAAACGTTTACTCTGTAAAATGATAGAAATCTTGCTAAAAACATGAACAAGCGAAGTGGGGAGAAGAGCGTCTTAGGTGCTCTTTTGAATGAAGTGCTATAATTGCTACTCTAGGATTTTGTCAAATAAGAGTCTCAAATTAGGAATTGATGACACCCACAATGAGCAACCAAGGAGACTGGGATGGATTGCATTGTGTGGTTCATGAGACATTGCTCTTTTAAATGTTATTGCAAAAGCCACAAACAAATCATTCTTGGTGCAATCTTTGCGAATTTAATTTCCTTTATGGCTGGTCTGAATGTTAAACAGATCAAACAGGTTTTTTATTGGCTGCTAACAAAAATAGAGCGGTAAAATGCAAACACATCTTATAACAGCATTAAGTAGTCTTGGGTAAGAGCAAATAAAGAAATTTCATACAGCACTAAAAAGTTACACCATAGAGTAAACAAATCCAATATAGTTGGTTGCTAAAAGTCACAATTCATTAAATACTCAATTTCGATAAGGCAAATAAAAACTACATGAAAATTGTTATTTGCCAAATCTATTTTGGCATTTTTACTTACTACAAATTGAAATCCCAAAATGCGAAAATGTTATCTTTAAATAATTTCAATAATTTTGGATATAAAGTCAAGTTGAAAGTTGAGAAAAACACGTTTAAATATAAATACAGGATAGTTGTAAAAGAGGGGGAACTGTGTCAAGGGGAGAGGACGTGGTAGAAGGAGATGCTCTCATGACCCTCCTTTATCATGTTTTTTCCTGTCGCTAAGTCGTCCTTTGCAAAACCCAGTGATAAAAAAACACCTTCAATTTTCCTCAGGTTGTATTGCCTTCGGTCCTTCCCTCCACCAAACCTTACTTAACATTCAACCTTAAACCCCAGAAGGCTATGAATTTGACCCGGTGATAAGGAAGAAGCCCTTTTTACTTCTTATCACAAGAAGGACAAGATTTTTAAATGTCTCTGTAACCCAGAACTGCTATTGCAAGGTTAGGGTTTTTTTCAGGTAAGACGACAATAAAAGAGAACTCCGAATAAGAATCTTATTGGTCACAACAAACAAATATCGATAAAAAAAAATGTTATCAAACATTTACCTAAAATATCTCACTGAGAAAATGTAACTAAAAACATTTGGACAGTTATATTTAAATTCTATCCATATTATATTTTGTAAGCAAAAATATCTTAGAATGCAAATGAAATTGATTCTAACAAAGGTTTCTTCAACATTAGGTTTTTTTGTTTAGTTTGCTTAGAAAAAAGTCGAGCTTAAGAATTTCAATTTAAATATTTTAACATTTTACTTTAATATGCTACCTTCTAAGCTTACCAAGAGAAGCATTGTGCTCGTTCTGAAGAACAATTTCTTTTTGTCTTTGATTTCAAAAACTTCTTGGATGAAATCTGTATCAAACCATATTTAAGAACCACCATATCTCAAAAACTTCTCATCCGATATTAATAAAATTCGAATGGTTGGATATTAAACTAAAAAAGAGACCCTACTTATCATCGAAATATGTTTATATAACCGCAATTATTTTATAATTATATGACTTTCGACGGAGACAAAGCTAGGAACCACACCAAATGGACACATTTTTTTTTGCAATAATTAGTGGAATAACTAATTTCGAATATTAAAGGCAAAGTAATTTTAACGTCATTCAAACTTTAAATAATTTCTCCTTTATTTTCTGTGTGAGATAACAATATTTTTGAAATAGTGATTGGAATCTAAATAAATACATAATCATTCAAATTAATAATATTATAAAAGATGAATGTTATTTAATTCGGTCAATTGAGCAAATCTGGGGCCACATGTATAGAAACGGAAAAACTGTCAAATAACATACATTAATTATGTTAAAGGGACTGTTTAGAGAAGAAAATATTTGTAATTAACTAATTACTATATATATATATATATCATTTATTGAAATACAAAAAAGAAATACATACTTTAATTTTATTTTATTTATATATATATATATATATGTGTGTGTGTGTGTGTGTCTGTGAAAAGGGTACAGTGGAAAAACCCCTTTATCGCATTTCGGGCAGAAATTAGCTTCATAAAACATATATTTTAAATATGTTTTATTTCTTCCAATATTTGTAGTATATATATATATATATATATATATATATATATATATATATATATATATATATATATATATATATATATAAACACACACAATTAAAACAAGAATCGAATATGCAGATGCAAAAAGAAGTATCTTGAAAAAATAAAAATGCAACAAGAATAAATAAAACACTCTTATCATGTACTAACAAGGAAAAACCTGATTAAAAATACCTTAATAGCCTTTTTTATGCATACATAGGTATAGCCTAAATATAGGTTAAAGTCTGAACGAGGGTTTAGGGGGTTGTTTAAATTGATTGAGGTGGAAGGGTGAGATCCGAGTACGAGGTAGTTAAGGGCTTTAGGCAAACATATATTGGACAATGTGACCGTATCAGGTCACACATCCCATGGGACACCGTCCAATATAACCTCCGGGGACAGCAACGAGAAAAATCCACAATAAAACTTCACCTGCAAATTCCTCGACATTTTATTTTATGTTTTAGTTTTCCTCTACCCACCCTCTTTTTTTAAATCATGATCCAATTAATTTAAATGAAATCAATATTAAAAAAAGAAAATTAAACTATCCAATCAGTAAAAAGAAATTAAGCAATTAAAATAAATAAACGACAATGTTGAATTCCCAAAGACAGCATTTGGAAAACATGCAGTCGCAAAAATAATGCATATATATATATATATATATATATATATATATATATATATATATATATATATATATATATATATATATATATATGTATATAATAATATATATATATATATATATATATATATATATATATATATATATATATATATATATATATATATATATATATATATATATATATATATATAATTTTCGAGATCACAATATATGCGTATGTATCTAAAGATAAAAGCGTGGAGGCAGTATAAACAGTTTTTGCCATTTGTTGATTATTATTTTAACCTTTCTCTGTGGAAAATACAAGGATTTGCAGCTACAACCTAACATTTAAAAATTTTTATGATTTTTAACAACATAGTATTCTAGTACACGAGTAACTGCTAAAATGATTATATTTTTACTCGTTCTGGCACAAGACCACGTATTGATTGAACTTTACTCCTTTTGAACTGTAAATATTTTAAAATGATATAACAATTTATTTATAAATTTTAAGGCACATCTTTAGATTGTTATTCACCTTATAAAGAAACAGAGGGGAGTAACAATCTAAAGAAGGTGCACTGAATGTTCTTCTTTAGACTGTTACTCCCTTATAAAAACAGTAGTGGGATATTCCTTTGTCCCAAAGTACATTGGAATAAACATCCCTTTGTCTTTATATCGCGTTATTTGGTCAAAATCATTAATATTCTAAAAAACATAGGGAGTAACAATTTAAAGAAGTACCAATTTTAAAACTAAAAAAAAGAAAATCTTTTTATACAAGAACTTACTATAATAAGTAAAAGAAAATATTAAACAATTATAAATATGACATTAAAAAGAAACTAGAGACAAATTGAAGTTAAATAAAAAATGAAGGAAAAAAAAAATAATTGTTTCTTGCAACCAACTGAAAGATATTACTTTACCAGGAAGACGAGAGAAAGAAAGAAGACACAACTGTACTGCAGGAAATTTCTACAACAGGAAAAGAATTTCTCTCGACAAATACCACAATGTTTTTCTCAAAAATAAAAAAACAATACGAAATGAAAAAAAAAAAAAAAAAAAAAAAACATTAAAAATAGTCTGTCAATTTGTGTGGGACACTTCTTTAGATGGTTACTCCCCTTATAAAAAAAGAGGGGCGTAACAATCTAAAGAAGGTCTACGGAATGTTCTTCTTTAGACTGTTACTCCCCTTATAAAAAAATAAGCGTAATATTCCTTTGTCTTCAGTCAAAGTACATACCAAGTAAACATCCCTTTGTCTTAATAAGTTATTTAGTCAGTCATGTATATTCTAAAAAAAACATAGGGGAGTAACAATTTAAAGAAGTACCTAGAGGGGTAATTAGCTTCCTCGCGAACTTTAATGCTTGCTTAAACTTATCCTTGAAATTTTGTTGAATTTACACGTTTTCAGGACTACTGAAATAAAGTGGTTTTTAAATTAGATTCTAATCTGCACTCTGTGAAGACGTAAATGAATTTTAGCTCCAAATTTGTTGACGCCAAAAACTCTTCTTGTTCCGACGATTTTGAATAAAAAATATTAAAATTTCCAATTTAATACGAGTCTTACTATATAAATAATTTTCCCATAAAAAATTTAGTTTCTGAGATATTTATGAAAATAAATCTGATGATGCAGAAAATCGAAAACATGAAGTGAGCAACCTCACAACACAATCAATTTTAACGTTAACAAACTTATTAGTTACATAGATTCTTAGTGTCCTGGGATGTTATGCTTTTACAGGCCTTTGCCATCTAATTTATTTAATGTTTCTCTCCTTTTGCTTCCGAGTTTACTGACGGTAACAGAAGCATTGCTATTGTGATCGTCCTAAAAAGTGAAATATTTTTGACTTTTAGGGGCATAGTGTGGACGCGGCAAGATATGGCAAGGCCAAATGATATAAGTGCCAAATGTAATGTTAATGTGGATGTCTTGCTTGGAATTTGACATTTTGCCAAGCTTGGCATAAACTTGTCATTTGAGATGCCAAACCGAACCCGTCGATTGTCAGAAGGAAGCCAGATCGCTATATGGCGCAAGGCCACGTGTGGACGTGCCATCTGGCGACATGCTAGCAAACATTTTTTTGTTTCATTTATTAGTTAAAAAAAATGTATTTCTTGCCTCCTACTTATCTGGACACCTATTTTTCCAAGCATACCAAAATCAGGTTCTTTTTTCTTCCTCAGTTGTTTTCTACCAGTTGTACTTTGATATTCTTCTAGAGTAGTCGGTTGTTATTTCAGTGTTCCTTTTTATTAATTTCGATTTCCCAGCTCACTTTTTACAGAAAAATTAAAATTATACTACGAGAGCCGTGGAGTGGACAAATGAAATTGTCTATTGTCTAATTTTTTGTACCAGAATCTCAGTTTTGTGGAATTGTAAATTGAAAGCGTACCGAAATAAACACCTTGGTTGAAATTGCAGTGCGTTTTGACATAGATAATCATTTAGCCAGTCAGGTTAGTAAGGATTAATTAAAGGAACAATGAGTGATAAGTAATTTTAAATGTTCTGTACAGAAATTTAAGTTTTGTAACATTTTAATATTGAAATCAATTATAATTTTTGCTTGAGAATGATCCATGGATGGATCAAAATATCTTAAAAAGGAAATTTTAATCTTTTAATTTCCTTAACAGACCCAACTATTCAAGAATTGAAAACTACAAGGAACAATCTACTAATTTATCGAGATTTGTCTTTATGGACCACCTTGGAGAGGCGAGTGGAACGGGGACGGAACTTTAACTAGCCATACTGTCTGTAAGAAAATGACCGAACATGACGTCAGTGACGGAAATTTGATATAGGGTTCAATGAAAGAGCTTCTCTGTTAAAATATTTCTTAAAATCTGGCAAAGTAAATCGTGTTTTTAAATCATATAAAGAGACTAGTTCAGATAAATTACTATTTACACAAAGGGGTTTTGAGAATTAACTATGGATGAAGCAAACATAATAGGTGTCAAACATAATAGCAAACATGTAGGCGGTATTTGCGATATAATTAATGACAATGTACAAGCCTATAATTTAATTCATAATTCTAAGAGTTCAATGAATTCTTAAAGAGGCATCTAGATTAAAGACTCTTTTGGTAAGCCATTATATTATTTTTGCAGTTACATATTTGTGAAAGGATTGAGTTTTTAGGGGTCAGATTTCTTCTCATTATAAGAAAAAGAAAAAGAAAGAGAATCCATAATAAATTGTAGGCTGTGATAAAGGTTCATGGTTGGACCAATAGGTAGAAGGGATATTCTTATGAAAAAAGGGAAATTCGTATAAAGCACAGGACTGTTAGCCCTCCCATAAAATAAATCTATTTAATCAGGTTATTCGATTTACAAGAGTAGAAAATGACCTATGAAATAGAAAAAGGAGGATTTATATGCCAGATTGAGTAGAACCTAATCTTAACTTTTACAGTCCCTTTAAAACTACTGTAAACCTAATGCAAGAACGCCAAACAATTGATTTCTCAAGACCATGATAAAACAGAGAAGGCAGTAGTAAAACACCCTTAATAATAATAATAATAACAACAGCGACTTCCAAAATTAAAAGGGTATGTGGGGTAGTTACATTGTTATTTCCTAATATCACATTAATATTCATACTCATACAATATTAAATTAATTATGTAATGTAAATACTGGTCAAGCTTACACTAAAAGGCTCTCAAATTTATATTCCTTGACTTATAATAATTGGTATTGTATCAGCAATAATAGGTAAATTAATCTGTGGCGCAGCAGCTCAGAAAGGGTATTTTGCCTGCCAATGAGCTTCTTCAATCATATAATATGTAATGGATGCCACAAGGTTAGTGAGTCACTTCATCAGCTGTATAAGATAATCCATTTATCTTATCTTATATCATCAGCGGTATACACCTTATAATTGGACACGCAACCGCATAGATGCCACTTCTCTTAAGCATGCTGAGAAGTGATGCTGGGTGGCATGCAGAGAGCATGGGCTCTGCATGGCAACTATTGGTAACTATTGGGGACACCCTTATAATAACCACTCCACATCATCATTCCATGATCTATAAGGCTGGACCCCTACTGACGTTCGTTGAAATATACGGCTTCAATAGTAGGTATTCCATCTTAAATCTCAAGAGAGTAAGGTCAGCAGTCTTTCCCGAGAGTTAACACGTGTTCCACAATAATGGTCTGATAAATAATATATCAAGCAAATCCAATCATCAGTGAAAATGGAAACTGATAAGAATGCAACTTAAAAATTATCTTTCATTGAACCGACCAGCAGAGGAAATGGAAATAATAACCCATTAACACTACAACTACAAGGTAAGAGCATTAAACATTAATTGATTTTTCCTAACGGCATTAATAAAACCACGTGTTTTTAATTAGAAATATTTTTGGGGGAGATATTTGCATTGGCTCAGGAGGGCAATTTTCGAAAAAGCTATCACAAGTCCTAAAGTCTGATAAGTGCATTGGTACGAGAAGCTATGTTGAAGAGGGGAAACTTTTAATTGGTAGGAAAGGCAGGGTTTGGAACGAGAACAAACCAAGTTGAGATTCCCAGACTAGAAATGGATCCCATTGCCTCTAAGTTAGGAGAAGCTCAAGGCTCTTATTTCCCTTGGCACTCAAATTGGTAAACAAATTAACCTCTCAGAAAAAAAAATTAATAAATTTCTGATTTCCTTCAAATTCCAACACGAATAATTTCAAGTTTCTTGTTTCTTGTTTAAAGGAATATAGTTTTCAACTTTATCAGTTTGAATTAATTTAGTTATAGTTCAGTTATTTTGTTTAACGTAGTATAAAAAAATACATTTGAAACAACACTTCGTAATCTAACTATGTATGAATCTAGAAAGAAAAAAAATACAGCTATAACATACATTTTGAACTTAACTTCCATTACAATGAAATGTGGATCTTAAACCTTGAGCCATGCTTGCTTGAATAATGACACATAGAATGTCATTTTTTTATTCCAAATATAAGGATCTAAAAGTAATAATTATCCGGACGCAATGAAAACAAAAAGAAAGGAACAGCAAACGAAAGGAAGGCTAAAGCCTACAAATGAATGCAATTAAATTTTAATATCTAAAAAAATATTGATTATTACATCCTATCCTCATCTATAGTATTATGTTGACAGGTCTACAAATGAATATTAGAACACTCAAGTGCAGTGGCGTATCCAGGGGGGAGCACAGGGGGCACAAGGCCCCCCTCCGCCCCCCCCCTTCCTAGACCTAATAGAGTAAAAAAAAAAAAAATACCGCCGAATTTTTTTTTTTTTTATACATATTTTTAGTATTCACCTCATATTCAATTTCACCTCAGAAATGCATAAAAACGCTGTTTTCACCTCAGAAATGCATAAAAACGCTGTTTTGAGAAGTCATATTTTCAAAATATTCCGGTGGAGGGCCCCCGGACCCCCGCCATAAATCTCCCCCAATAATTTACTCCAGACGGCGCCCATGACTTACAGTAAGATATTGTACTACACTAAGCATCAGCATAATAACATTTTCTAACGAATACGTTCTAAAACGGTTGTTGTTACTTGGGCGCGGAGACTTTTTTATGGGGGGGGGGGTGCTTTGCTGAATAAGTAGTTCCCTTTTCTTGACAACTACAAATACCCCCCCCCCCAGACCTAGCCCCTGGATACGCCACTGCCCGAGCGATAATTGTTTGACAACAATTATAAAACATAAACGGTTTAAAAATAAGAAACAATTATAGATGGAAGTAATAACACCTTATTTGTAAAAACACAAGTTTACAGTGAAAGAACTAAAGCTTTATACACAAGGATTAAGGAAATGAAGAGATTTGTGAAGTATTGGGAACATTTAATAAATTCTTTTTTAGTAAACAGCTTTTACTGAAGAAGTTTTCCCATTGAATCAAACTTCCGGTGGATAAGGGTCAGATTTATTAAATTTAGTAAAAACAGTCTTATAGAAGTAACTTGATCATGGGTAAAAACATGGGTTTGGAGAGTAACTCATGTGAGAGATATTGGGCAAACACTTGAGCCTCCTCAGGGTTGTTTGTCATCTATACTCTCAAGAGTTGAAAACATAACAGTTTGAAGAATTTTTACTCAAAAAGGAAGACATAATACAATATTAACCCAACTTTAAACTTCTGTGGGGTTTTATTTTTATACTACGTTTTACAATATAGAATGGATTGTGTTTTGTTTAAAAAAAAAGGCCTATTATTTCCTTCCTTGGACAATCTTTTCTCTAAATCTAAATTTAAAAAAAAGAGGTTACAGAGTGAACGACAGGCAAAGAGAGAGAAAAATAAATGGTTTGTCAGGGGATGAATAGTGCTGGTCTTGATGTGGGCTGCGGCCGGCCTGTCAATGTGTCGTGGCCAAACAGGACGTACGACTACGCTCTGTTACACTGCAACCCTAAACTAAACGCTAACAAACCTTAACCGGGATTTATCAGAAGAAAAAAATATTGTGTTTCGCCAAGAGTTAGAGTTTTGAGGTAAAAATACAACTGTCCCAAGTTTTTTTTTTTTCAGGTCCGGTTGGTAACTAAAAACCAGATAGTAACTGACAAATTGATAGTTGTCAAGCAAGGATTCTACCATTGTAAAACAAATATATGCTGAAGTGAAGCTCTCAGATTTGCTGAAATATTTCTAAATCCGGTATGGCTTTATGTGTAAAGGAAAAAGGACTCGTATACATAATATTCTACGTTTTCAATAGACGTGTTTCAGCCTGTTACATTACTATAAAGTAACCTAACTCAAACTCACACCATAGTCATTAGTACAAGACAAGTTAGACGGGTGTTCCTATTTCTATATAAAAAATCATCCTTACTAGAGGAGAATTAAAAAAAGAGGTAATAATGACAGCGGGGAAGGCAATAAGAGCTCGAGGTGTTGAAGTATATAAGGTCGGGCCAACTAAGCAAACAAAAATGTCACTGGCGGAGTACCTCCAACAGGCCTAGTGGCTTCAATTTTTTCCTCATATTATAGGCTGCTCAGCCAAAGCTGTCAGAATTAACTCTTTTTAACGCTACTTGTAATCATCTGTCCATAATGCATACCCCCCTCCTATCAGAATAGCTGCTCAGCCAAAGCTGTCAGAATTAACTCTTCTTAACGCTACTGTAATCAGCTGTCCATAAATCATACCCCCCTCCTATCAGAAAGTATAGGTTTTAAATTACCATTTGATTATAATGAAGGGTATTGATAATTCTATTGAGATTTCTTTGATGTGAATTATTTGAAACTAATGAGTCAGGTAATCACCTTTCCTGTACCTATATCTTTGGTCTAAAATCACCCTTACTAATCAGCTGATCATGGATTCATATCATATTCTGTTAAAAATGATCTTAGATATGGGTCTCTCTCTCACTCTCATGATTCAGAAATTGTAAGGACATTTTACAGTTTTTCCAAATGAGCAGTACTCTTTTATAGTTCATTTTATCTAGAACAAGTAAAAAGGTAAAGTAAGAAAGTAATAATTAAAACTGACAAATTTATGACAATATCACACGAGTCAAATAATGTTCACCACATGTATACTCGACTTCATATTTCATTAATAAAACTAAATATTGGATTAAGTGATTTCAGTATCAACCAAAATTTAAAAAATAAAAAACTTTAATTTAAATATTCGTGAGGTGTCTAGAGGGGTAAAATAAAAAAAAAACTGTTTTAGTTTTATAAAACATCGGTTGATATTTCATCCCTATGTTGGGACATTCTCAAAACCTGAAATTTATTAATCCTTTAATTAGATCTTAATACATTTATTATATTTAAAAAAAAAAAAAAATGTAAATATAAATTTTAATTTGGGCTTCTATAACATTAGTAAAAATATCAGTTTAATATATTGTTAAAAGAAAAATATTAAAAATTATAAATGATTACCTTATTTAGAGTTCATGCTGTTCCTTAGAAAATGTGCTGGAAAAGTGCCCTTTTAAACCAAAATTCTTATGTAAATATATAGATGATCTATTTGTAATAATCAAAAAATCACAATGTGATAACTTACTTAATGAATTAAATAACTACAACAATCAAATAAAATTCACAAAAGAAATAGAAATAGGAAATGCGCTTAATTACTTAGATGTAACAGTCATCAAAAATAAAGAAGGAGACATCACAACAAAATGGTATGAGAAGGAAATAAAAATAAACATTTTCTAAACTTTAATTCTAATCACCCTTTCTTCCAAAAGAAAAATGCAGCATATAATATAATTCATAAAGCAATAGTATTAACTGATAAAAACCATCTACCTAATACAAAATGTTACATTTATGAAAAATTACTCAAAAACATGTTTCCTATTAAATTAATCAGACAATTATGGTTCAAAGCCTTAAATTCACATATGAATACACAAGTTGGAGAGAACCAAGACAATAACGCAAACATAATGTACAAATATAAATCTTTAACATACATAAAAGGCTTAACAGAAAAAGTTGTGAATACTTTCAAAAAATTTGATTGCCAAGATATCAAGTTTGGCATGAAACCAACTAACAAAATTAAAACACAGATATTTAGCAAGCTGAAAGATAAAATACCCAAAGAAGAAGAAATGGGATTTGTGTATTTAATACCGTGTAGAAATTGCAACAAGAAATATATAGGGGAATTACGACAAACATTTAATAACAGAATTAAACAACATGAGGGAGATGTAAGGTGCAAGAACAATAAGACAGCGCTTGCAATTCACGCATTGGAGGAAAATCACACAATAGATTTTAACAGAGCTAAAATAATTGATAAAGAAAATAACAATGCGAAGAGGAAAATGTTGGAAGCTGCTCTAATATCAAATTGCCCCCAAAACATGAACTTTAAAACGGACAATAAAGACTTAAATAAGTATTACGCAGGAATTTTAAATCACTTAAATTGGATACTAAACTATAATAAGTATTAACCACACATAACCATAGTAATTTAAAAGAAGAACATTTTTCTTAGTAACATGACTTATAAAATAGTTTAAAATAGATTAACTTTATAATATTATAATATAATTAAAAAAATATTCTGTAAATTATAGAAGTAATATTACCACCTTCAAGTAATTTCAATTATTATATAGTTAAATTGTTATTATATTATAAAACAAGTATAGTTATAGTGTTACCATCATTAATCAATTTCAATTATAATGTTAAATTGTTGTTATGTTATTAAAAAAGTATTGTTATGGTTGTTATATGATTGTGTTTTTAAAAAAAATGTTACTATTTATTAAATATTTTGATATTTGTCTATAAATAATAGTCTGTAAATTTTTAGAAAAGTTTTAATAGAATGCTAGGTATATAGCTGGGTTAGTTTTTATCTAAGGAATGTAAAGCAAGGCAGTGAAAACAAACCTGGGTTAGTTTTTATCTAAGGAATGTAAAGCAGGGCAGTGAAAACAAACCTGGGTTAGTTTTTATCTAAGGAATGTAAAGCAAGGCAGTGAAAACAAACCTGGGTTAGTTTTTATCTTTGTAAATAAATATTACCTGTGCATTAGTCAGAGTCAGTCAGTTGCAGGAGTTTGTAGACTCAACTTCAGACTGTTCCATATATTTATAAATATGACTACTTTACAAATAGTAAAGTTTTATCCATTTTTAAATTTTAACTTTTATCATTATAACAAAGGAACAGCATGAACTCTAAATAAGGTAATCATTTATAATTTTCTAATATTTTTCTTTTAACAATATATTAAACTGATATTTTTACTAATTTTATAGAAGCCCAAATTAAAATTTATATTTACATTTTTTCTTTTTTAAAAATATATTAAAAAAATATAATAAAAGTATTAAGATCTAATTAAAGGAATAATAAATTTCAGGTTTTGAGAATGTCCCAACATAGGGATGAAATATCAACCGATGTTTTAAACAACTCTAGACACCTCACGAATATTTAAATTAAATTCTGAACCAAAGGGGACAGCAAAAAGAAAAAAAGAAGTAAAGAAACTTTATATACTTTAAATTGATTTTTGTTTACTTTGTCGCTATTTCTATAATTGCTAAAAAAAAAAAAAGATGGTTCAAAACAATAATTTAAAACGATAAATACATAAACAGAAGATAATTCAAAGTATTTTAAGAGAGATGTTTGTTTCTACGAACATGGAATAAAAACATGCTGAATTTAACGGGTAGTAAATTTTCTTTTAAAGTTTGTAAGGTGAGATAAGATACATGTCGGAGCATGTTTTATCACTTGATAAATAATCGATGAGACCATTAAGGCCGAGGAAACCCGATCCTTACCGAAGCTAACCGATCCATCACTCCGAGTAAAGAAAGGGGTTGGTAGGAGGGTGAGTTCAAACATTGACCTGCGATAAATCACCCTAAGACACATATACAGGTAAAGATACAAACTAAATAAACACACACTCATACTCAACAACCAACAGCACAATCTGGCGGGCAAAACTTTAATCGACAAACCCTCTTACTCCATTATTTTCTCACTTCCTAAACTTTTTCAAGAATAACAGCGAGCAAAAGGAAAGAATATGTCCAATTTTTTTCGGTTCGATAGTTTTAACAAACTAAGAACTACGACTGTTTTCCAGAGTTAACGTTAAACTTTGCCTTAGAACGTTCTCCAAAAAACTAGAAGTAATAAGGTTAAAACTTCAATACATTGTCTGTTTTAAACAAATAAACCACGTTAATACATGTCAGTAACCTTAATTTGATACACGTAGTAACTAATTTAAGCTAGCAGTCATAAAGAAAAAGTTAATAAAATCATGAATTTTCTCTTTCATGTCAGATGGGGGTTAACAATTTAAAATGAAATAAAGTAAACTAACTCATTTCACAATTGGTTATAATATATACCTACATTGGAACATTATCAAACTTGTAATAAATTAACAAAAATTAGAAAAAAAACAGATCCTTCAACAAAAATAATTTACTTAACTTTTATAAATGTAGTTAGCAAAAAAAAAAATAAGAACTTTTTGTATCTTGATTTTTTTCCTAAATCCATTAGTTTATAGCTGTAAAATGGACTTAAAGTTTAAATTTTAGCAAGTTTAGGGCTCTCTAGACGGCAAACTAATGATCGGAGCGAAAAATTTCCAAGAGTAAAAAAGTCATATTTTTAGACATAGAATCCAAATCCAGTCTTAAAAATATGGCTTCCTATTCACTTTTTGTTTTTTTTTGTTTTGTTTTTTTAAACAAATTCTTTATTGGCATAAGTAACAAAAAAAATATTTGTGTTTACCGGAGCCATAATGTTATTTTGAGAGGGGTTATTTTGTGCCTTTTTATAATTTTGATTTCACTTTTTGTTAATTTTGTTTGCTGCACACAGAAAATGTTCAGCATAATATGTTCTAGAAGTGCCTTTTTTAGCCTTTATCGAACCCTGAAAACCGCATCTTTCTATCTATCATGGTTCCGGAGATATTCCGTTGTTCTATATTAGCTGGGACATCCTGTATATACCTATATAATATATATATATATATATATATATATATATATATATATATATATATATATATTTATATATTCGTTTATGATTGTGTTTTTTTTGGCACTGGTAAAAAAAAGTATTAAAAAAGAAAAATACTGAGAAAATTTTCTGCAAATAATAATAAGAATTACATTTTGCAAAAAATAATAAAATAAATGCTTCTTCGAATTTAATTATGTATATAATATAACTATTTTATGTTCTTTTGATATAGAAGACAAAATAACGAGGAGTAAAAATAGCAGTAATAAACTTTTTTTCTTGTCCCCTTATTTTAATAGTAAAACAAAGCATAATTAGTTTAAAAACCATTAATATTCACATTACATTAAAAGTATTCTGTAGTTTTTTTGTCGCAAACACCTGTTAGTCAGTTATGAGTTAACTTGTGTCATATAATTAATAATTTCCACATTAACAATTTATATCATTTTTATATCAGACAATTGTGATATTGGAGGAGCACAACAAACGATTATATGAATATAAATATATTCTGACACCTAACTAATTTATTATGAATTATAAAACTGTGGTTGTTATATCGGTTGTGACTATAGAACAGGGGATCTTTAAACTACAGCCCGTGAAATATTTTCATCTAGCCCGCCGCGCCACAAAAGAAATTGACAAATGAACCGAAACAATGCAAAATTATAACGGAATAAAATAAATTGTCTCTCCACATAAATTCAAACTGGTTTATTAAAAAAAGTAACTTTCAGCCTTCATAAGGCATACATCATCAGTGATACACTGTCATGTCGATCTCATTCTTTTATTTATGAAACTAAATCGACACTGATGATGGCTTTGTTTAATAAACCAGTTTGAATGTACGTGGAGAGACGATTTAAGTTATTTCTTTAAGATGACCTCCATATAGACGCTACTATATCTAACAAAGTTATAAGGTTGTCAGCACAATTCTTATTGCAAAAAAGTAAGGCGCGCTTCACGTAAGTACGTGAGGCGATAATCGCCGGTTTCTGTACGATTAAGTTAAAATTAATAAGGTAATAGTTGCATATTCTTTTTCTACACTTCAAGACCTTTAAATTGATGTATAACATGTCATGGCGACTAAAACCATTTTTCAGTCGCCCTCCATATTAGCCGCCATCTTGAAAATATTAAGTGTGAAAACTCCAAAACAGTGTACAGTTGTCTCAAATGCCGAGATGCACCTGAGTGCCGAATTTCATGGTCCTAGAATTCAGTAGTTTATGCATTGAAACAAGCCAACGGACAGATAGACAGAGCCGTTATATAAGGTTTCTTTTTTTACTTCGTACAGAAACCTAAAAGATCAGTACAATTCTTATTGAGGTCTTTATGGCCGCTTATCTGGATATTCTTTTCCATTGTGAACTCCGATAGCTGAGTATTACTTACTTCATCCGGCCCACTATAGACCATTCTATCCGGCCCTTCAACCAAAAATATTTGATACCTCTGCTATAGAATAAATCATTATTATTTAGTAGTTAAAAATAAGTATGCTTTCGTCATAAAATATTAGCAGGTTCAGGGCTCTAAGTGTTTTACAACACATTTCATTAGTGTTATATAAAGAGGATAAATGCATGTTTATTTTGATATCAATAAAGTCAGTGGAGAGGAGAAATTGAGTGGGACAGTACCGAGGTCGGTTCTAGTACAGCCGAGTAGGAGAATTGCTCCCTCTGTACCAAATATAAATATAAATATATTCTGATACCTAACTAATTCTTTGCAATATCATACACTGTTCATGTTGTATCATTGGTTGAGACTACATAGAACAGGGGTCTCTAAACTACGGCCCGTGAAATATTTTTATTTGGCCCACCGCACCACAAAAGAAATTGACAAATGAACCTAAACAATGCTAAGTTATAAGGGAATTAGCTAAATTGTCTCTCACTTAAATTCAAACTTATTTTTACTATCTCAATAATACATAAATACATGTCTATTATTATTGAACCCGTATTATAAGGTGTAAGGTTAAAATATTACAAATTTTAACTGGAATTCATATTTATAATTATATAAATGGTAAATATAATTCAACAGAATCGGCAGCGAGTAGAGAGATTTATTTATAGAGACACTAACGGATCCAATGCTAGGGCACGTGCGAACGAGGAAAGTCTGCGCATATTGATGCGGGAATCACTGCATTTGATTTATAGAACAGGATGCGTACAAACCAGGATATTACTGTCAACTGCATACAAGCAGGAGGATTTGCTCCTTTGCTGGCTGGAACTTGCAGTTAATGGGAGAGGAATTAATCTAAGAAACCAGAAATTATAGATATGGGAGCGTTTATAGATTTCATCTTAAAGGAACAACACAAATTGTCTCTTACAGTAAATTCAAATTAGTTTATTTATCAAAGCAGCTTTAGCCTTCATAAGGCCATCATAAGTGCCGATAGTAAAAGAATTTGTGAAAGGCGAGTCTAGTTCATGTTGGAGATCATTGTGAGCCACCACATTTTACCTGGTAGTGCGAGAAGATGGAAAGGCTAAAACAAGGTGACTGGATAACACAAGCGTAGATAGGAAAGAATGAGAGAAGTAAATAATAGAAGATAATCTTTAACCATCCAATTCCAATAATAAGTCGTTTTTAGTTTTTAAACTTATAGGCCCTAACTCAAATAGTATGCCATTTCTTGAACATAACAATCCTAATATTAGGTTAATTTATTGCTTAAAAACCACAAAAAGAGAAATAAAATAAAAATAAAAATATATAGGAATATATATAATTATAACTAACTTATTTTTATCTAAGTGAGAAATTTTAATATCGACAGTAAAAATAAAAGATTATGAGCTTATCCTATCATTTTTCCGAATTTGAAAACATCCTTCAAAATCTATTTAAATTTATAATAGTAGTTTTACAAGGTTTTGAGGTTAAAAATGTAAAAATAAATTTTAAATTAAAAAGTTATTTTACAATTCTTGATATTTTATATTTAATCAATTATGTCGTTTGCCAACAGTTTTTTTTTTTTTTTTTTTTGTTCTTTTCCCCCCGGAAACTGAAAAGATGTAAAAAGACTTCATATGCAAGTGAAGCAATAATACCTCATATGCACATACTGCCCCCGTAACCCTGGTTACACGGTCAAGATCTTATAGTACTCTATCCCTTAAATAGGCTGACAGTCCCACAGACATTGAGTACCTTGTTTAGGGGAAACTTCATTCGTTTTTTAGCAGGTAGAATGTCTAACCAATGATTTCTCACCTTACGCTAGTTAATGTAGGATAGGTGGTGATAGGTAAGAAGGTCTGTCTTCTGAACGCTTAATGTGGAGAGAGGTACATACCATTGCTGGCGGCATAGTGTGGATGAGCCTTTACAGTTCAGAAAAGTGGTTTCTTTGAAAACTTAAATTTATCGCAAAAGGTAAGCAACATTTTTGGTTGTAGATTTAAAGTTTTTATAATAAAAAACAAACAAAGGCAATGTTCTGAGTTCCAGTGAATGTTAGATAAAGATTGAATAATAAAGAACTAGAAGTATTAAATCCATCCTCTTACGATTGAATAAAAGATTCTCTCATATTTACTTCTGTCAAGATATTGGGGGGAAGAATCCATCCTAAATAAATATTATATTTTTCTATTTCAAGAACGTGATATTGGAAAAAATATGAGAAGAAGATGAAAAGGAAGGATTCTTTTTCTATACTTCAAGTCAGTTCCTTGTTACATTGAGTTAAAAATCTAACAATAAGGATACGCTTGTTGCCACTGATGACAAAGAAAGAATTACCAAGAAGCAAAGAATTGCCGCAAAGATCCATTCTCCACTCACGAATAAAAGGTATTAACAATTGAATTTTTAAAAATACCCTACGTGGGTAACAAGGAAACGAACTCCTAATGAAACACAATACCTAATGTGACTAAAACCCAATATGTGTTTGTTAGAATTTAAGAAAAAATGTGTTTAGTTAGAGACTCCAGTACATATTTTCGTTTTCTACAATTTTAATTTCATAATAAGGACCATTCTTAAAGGAGTGGAAATAATAGAGAAATATTTAATTATCCATAAAATACATCAGGAATTAAGAATCGAGGAATAAATGGTAGCACTCAATTTGAGAGAGTACTTTCAGTAAGAGCTACAGGGATTTGTTAAAAATTTGTTTAAAATAACAATATATTTAATGTATAAAAGGACAAATCTCTGTACAAAGGATCTGTCCAACACCGAATCTAAACCGTGCCATCGATATGCCCCCTTGTAGGGGACGGTGAGAGAAGAAAAATGAGGCCATGGTTGAGAGGGGTTATTAAGATTTTTGCTCTCTTCCATTCGAGCGCCATGGCCACTCGGCCCCCGGTTCTTAGTATAACAATATTAATTATTTGGTTATTGATTATTATTAATAACACAATTATAGTTTGATTTGACTCACAACATCTATACAGCTTAAAACCTAATTTTATATTAAGTTTTTAAGCCATTATATCTTGTATGTATGAATAAAAATGTTAATATTATATGTCAGATTAAACATTACATTAATATATATACTCGTATATTTGAGAAAAAAAATAAATGAAAGAAGTCAAAATTTAATATATAGCCCGGTTCTTTGCATTTGGTATTTGAGGGAGTAGTATTTTTTTGTCCATCCATAACCGCAGTTAAAATATATTTTCACATATCCGTAACAATATTAGCTGTCATATTTCATTTTCCAGAGAGACGGGTTTTAACTTTTGTCAAGGATCTCGGACATTTTGTAGAGAAGGAAGAGATAAATGGATACATAACGACATTCGAATTTATTTTCATAATGTTTCTACTTTTTTCTTCTGAATAGGTACTTTGTTACTTGTTCCCCGTACCTTTTTTTTTATATTTTTAAGGTAGAAAGAAAACGTTGTTTTGGTTTTTTTTAGGGAAAATATGGAGGAAGACAAAGAAGCAACAGGAAGAGAGAAATGAGGATTATTTGAGGACAAACAAAGAAATGGGTACACATCAAAATTATAAGGTAAGGTAAATTTTAGTAACAATATAAAATAAAAAATTAGCCTTTTAAAGTTCTGAAAAACTACAAGGGACAGTTTCCTTCAGATTCATTAAAACGTGATTAATTTCCTGATTTATTTGATTTTCTATCGGGAAATAACTTTAAAATTGATTAGAATCGTGCTATTGACACGATTTATTGAATTAGTTGAACCGTTCTTGTATTAATGGGTAAAACAAGATTGCTGTAATGGCTCTACCCGCAAATACCAACGACCTGAATGAATTAACTTAGTTTTCAGTCAGTTTATACGAATCAAATGAATTCAAGATGACTTCATTCTAATTGTATTTTCTGCCCAAAGGTAATGAGATTGTAAGAAATTGAAAATGCAAAGTGCAAATATCCCTAGTTACTTTCACCGCGAACATTTTTAGATGATTAAATATTCAATTTCCAATTGAGTTGAATCAACCCAATTCAACTTTAACTATTTATTTTCCACCATCCATCAATTCCATTCAAATACTCTGTTCGATTTGATTTCTTCAGTAAATTGAAAAAAAAGCTAATTACGAAGGTTGTAAACTGTACATAAACTCGTTTTAACATAAGCTGAAACAAAAATTAAAATTACTTTAATGAAAACGACATGGATTTACCCAACTCGGCTACCATATATAACATTTTTGTCCATTCTACCCCTCCAAATCCATCTGCATCTCCCGTACATCCATCTGGGCTTCCACTGGACAAAAAATGAAATACTTTGCACCCTGAACATAAAGACTATTTTGTATACAACTCGGCACCCGTTTTGTTAACTATGATGGATAACAGACTTAATACTATAGATTGAAATTAATACTATTGGAATAATAAACTTTTTTTCGCTATTACTATTTATGAATTAACATTAATGGTTTTATAAACTATTCATAAGGAAATAGATTTTGACTTAAAGTAATTAATTGTTTTAGATGCTTGAAAATGACTCAAGGTGGAGTCGAAATATAACCATATGATGTAGTGCGAGGATTTATGTTTCCCTTAAGTAAGACCTAAAGGCCGATTTACATGTATTAAGTTGTTAAGTGATTAACTAAATTATAACTAAATTTGAAGTGACTTAATGCATGTAAACAGTGGATTTAGTAATGAGTTGCAAGTTAAAATTTAGCGTGCAACTAATCAAGTAGAATAGACATTTTTCTATTTTTCTTTTTAATAGGTGGGCGTGGCTAATCACTGGACATGCGCAATTTAGTTAAATGCACAAGTTTGGCGGAACCTCGCTTATAGATTTGCAGATCTTTGTTTATATATTATTTAAAAAAGTTTTATTCGACAAAAATTATATATTGTTTACAGATACATACTTTATTTCGTCCAAAATCTCATTTAAAATCATTTTTAAGACGGTATTTATGACTTGAACACGTTGTTCGGCGTTTATTATTAGTCAACTAAATATTAAATGTGAATACGTGTAAACACTTTCTAAAAATTAAGTCACTTAAAATTTAGTTAATCACTTAACAACTTAATACGTGTAAATCGGCCTTAAGGCGGCTTTCACACTGCGTACGAGACCGAGCGAGGCCGATTCCCTTGGCAGACATCAATATTATTTTAGAAATTATCAAAACAAATCAAATGATTTTACTTTAGCGATTACAAATTCAAAGTGGTTAAATTTCAAGTGGTTAAGTGGTGGTGTGAAAGTGGTTGGTTTCACAAACGTTTGACAGCTATCCTGAATTAAAATGGACGATTAGAAAACCCTTGTGATATAATAAAAGTTGTTTATGTCATAAAATCAAGCTACCTTCCACTTTTCAGGGTTCCGGAGATATAATATCATCAGAGTAGCCTCTATCTTTGTGGATCGTAAAAAGATTTCTTAGCGATCACGTAAGTACTAAAAGAAACCTATTCATAAACTTTCATAGTTATGTCTGAACCATATGATATGTAGTCCAGATATATTGTGATAAGTGTGTTAGTCGTGATATATTGATTTTATACTTTAACATATAAGAACACATATAATACCGGTTAGGTTGATTACTTTTTGGAATAAACATTTAAAAAAAAACAAATACTAACCTACTACAATTTATGTTCAGAATCGTTCTTCTAAATTAAAAGTAGTATAAGAGTTTCAGCATTGTTCACACAAAATAAAGGATGAAAAAGTCCACAGATAAATGCACTAGTGCATTAATTAAACGGCACATTAAACACAACAAAAGAAAAGCTAAAAGAAATATTAAACACGCTTGAAGAGATGCTTATAAAACTTTAAAAAGGACATTAAAACAATCAATTTAACCTATAAAATAGTTTAAAAACAGCAACTATAGTTTCAAAATAACACTATAAACAAGTAAAATAGAATTTCCGCATCATTAAACGTAATATAGGTGTAGAGCTACTGAATTAAAGAAAGGAGTTAGGAGAATGTAAACAAAACGTAACATCCCAAGAAGCAACTGACTACTGAACAGCTGATATAAATCCAACAATCTTTTTCCTCTCAACAATACTACCAACATACAAACAAAAATAACACTATGAAAACAGAATTCAGTCCCCCCTGGAGTATCAAACTCGGACAACTGTAGTGTGGTCACTTATGCTATCTAGGAGCCGAAATAAAAATAATTAGAATTAATAATAATACACTATCAAGTATTATACATATTTCTTTTACGGCTAAATCGGATTGTACGTGACCCAGAAATTTTTCGTACTTTTTCTTACTTGATTTTAGAGAAATTATATATGTATGATTTGTTCATAGGAGAGTTTATATCCCTTTGTCTAAAAATATGTTGGAGTACAGAAAAGGGTACACAAAATTAGGGCTTTTAATATAATATACGGGATTTTATCACCTAACCTCAAAGTGGGGGCACGTACAATCCGATTTTACCTTCTGTTCTTTTACATTAAATCTTACTGATTATAGGTGACATTTATCGCATGCTTAAAAATATAAGAAGATCCCGGATAGTTTCATCCTCCCTCCGCTAGATCGCAGTCTCTTCAGAACTAATTTGCCGCTTGTACCACCAGGTGTCACCTGGTGTACAAGCTGTTGTACATCAGCTGTCACCTCACTGTCTTTTACTTTTTCATGTATTCTCATCTTGTTCTTGTTCCTTCCCTAACTTCGACAATTCTTTGTTTTACCTTATTATTTTTTTTTTAGTTTAGTTTTAGTCCCGTTCAAGAGCTTATTAGGTCATTACAGGACGGGGGTTATCCGGATCCGGCCACTTTACACATCTAATCGATGATATCATCAGTGTGAAACATGTCTCACCCCGCTGGGATTCGAACTCACAGCCGGGGTTTAGACCTTGGTTTCAGAGTCGAGTGCGCTAACCCCTCGGCTACACCGGCCCCCCATATTATTATTTTCTATCACCATTAATTATTGTTTTATTATTATTTTACACCTTATTATTATTTTCTATCACCATTAATCTCGCCCTTATGTTTTAATTACTCCATTCTCTTCTTTCACGTAAGTGATCTTGTTTCGGTGTTTCCAGTTTACGCCCTTTTTTTCAGTTTACCATTTTCTCTCCTCATACCTCTTACTTTTTTATTTATATAGGTTTGCCACTAAAGGTGCGTTTACATCCGACATTTATTGTATGATATTTATGTCAGACAGAAATCTCAATAGTGTAAACACCGAAAAATTTATGTCTGAGATTTATGTTTCTACTCTCAGCTATAAGTGTCGACACTTCTATACCAACCGATTATTTGAAAATTATTGAATTTATTTATTGCAAATTTAAGCATTGCGAGAAGTGTCAGACATATATCTCCGACATAAATCTCAAGCAATTTCTCTCAGATGTAAACACTCAAAGCGATTTCTGTCTGACACTTGACATTTATTGCCGGAAAGAAGTGTCAGGTGTAAACGCACCTTTAGATAGCAACATTGAAATAGTTCGAGTCTTGTTTTTTCATGACCGAACCCCTGATTTGAGTCCATTTTGATATATTATATATATATATATATATATATATATATATATATATATATATATATATATATATATATATATATATATATATATATAGCTTTGTGTGTATGTACATTCATTGTTCAAATATGCTTTTCACTAATTTTGACCGCATAGCATTTAACAAAACCTCATTGGTAAAACGAAATATTCCGGTAAATGAGGAATAAAATGGACATGGAAAATGTTGATTTATTTCCAGTTGATTTATGCAGATAACACAATTATGGAAGGTAGAGGGCACGTGTCTGCGGTAATTATGAATGTGGGTCATACTAACGAGAGATTAATTCTATACCTGCGTGAAAACCAATCTGTCATTTATTTAAAACAAAGCTGTAAAATACATACCATCCATATGGAATATAGGTACTTCCTTACTTACTTTACGATTATGCTTCTGTTTCATTACTTTCTACTTACTTATTTATCTTAAAGTACAAAAACAGAGAGGTAAATATAATACTCTGTAATTCTCTTTTATTATTAAAAATATGTTAATGAAATTCAAAAAGTTCAGCACAACATGAAATGCCATTATTAAAAATATTTTAAAGAAATAATTTACGTTTATCCATAACAGAAAACAATGAAATGCAATAGCATAGTATGAATTATTAAACCCAAAAATTTCACATTGTGTCAAAATGCATTATTCAAATAATTCCAACTTTCAACAGGGATAAAAGAAATATTATTTAAATAACAAACATTTAAATTCAATTGTTTCAATATCAGCACAAATGTTGAAATATGTACAGTTTCATCAAATATATATATATATATATATATATATATATATATATATATATATATATATATATATATATATATATATATATATATATGTATGTATTGTGAAATAAACTTATTCACTATTCAGCTTTTTGAGTGAATTATCGTAGATCGTTTATAAGAAATAATAATTCACAGAAAATAAGGGTTTAGCTGGCGGGACATTTAACTAGGGATGGTATAACCGGTCATATTTAGATACGGCAGTAATTTCAAGTAAACAGTCACAGCCAGGCGGCATTAGTTTCATCTCGGAGAGATAAATCTTAAGAGTTGCTGAGGAAAAGCAGCTATTCCTACCTAGAACAGTCCAGGCTATAAAACAGTCAAATAGCTTTACTCATAATTCTGCACAATATCTGAGCATTCTAGCTATGTGGACAAAGATATCTAGATATACAAAAGGACTAAAATATAACTCTAAGCTTGAACTTGGAAACAATTTAAAAAAAAAAAAAACTACCTACTTTAGATATTCAACACCTTTTTTAAAAAAATAAAAATGATAAAGAACAAATAAAAAACCTTCGGATTTAACATACTGGCCGTTAGATCAAGAAGATAAAAAATAATATGACTTTCACTCGTACAGTATTCATTTTAAAATATACTTGATGATTTACAAGATATTAAAAGAAATATTTAAAACTTTTTATATCTATTGAAATATGTGTCATGAAAGAGGTGTAGTTCAATAACCAAACAACGTCTTCACACAAAAAATGTAATTTGAACAATTGACCGGTTTCGGCTGTTCTCAAGTAGCCTTCTTCAGATAATCTTGAGGTTACTGGATTGACTTCACGAGTACAAGTGAAGTCAATCCAGTAACCTCAAGATTATCTGAAGAAGGCTGCTTTAGAATAGCCGAAACTGGTCAATTGTTCCAATTACAATTTTTGTGTGAAGACGTTGTTTGGTTATTGAATACACCTCTTTCATGATAAGTCGCTATCACACATTGGAGGAAAACACAGTCGAGGAAATATGTATGTATACGTCACTCTGCACTCTATAAATAGAGCAATAAACGCCAGACAATGAATAATGTTAAGGCGAGCTTCTAATATTCAACAAAGTAATCATCCTATGCCTGACTGTCTGCTCGTCAGTCTGTCAGTAACGTTTACGTCTTCGACGATAAGTTAAGTAAAAATAGACCGATTTAGTTGAAATTTAGTATACATTTTCCTTTCACTAATGCTCAGGCTAAGTTCGTTGGACAGCGTTATCCGTCCACGAGTTCACGCGAAAAGCTCGAATAAACGTGAGCTTCAAATGGAAAATTGTATTTGTAAAACGGAAAAAGATTCCAATATCACTTATTCGATGAGACGATCATAATTTTTTTTACAAATACAATATTTTAGTAAAACCAACTGCAACACCACTATGAAGTGATGAATATCGTTAAAGCTATTAAAGCGGACCTAAACGTTTAAACGGCTTTACAGTGGGCTGACTAGAATCTGTGAAATATTAAGTACGTATTTTCCTGTAGAAAAAAAAAAATCTGATTCTTTTAAATTATGCATACCACATTGCTTTAGCTATATACATTTATTAGTAATCTATAAAATGTTTTAAAAGATAAAGTAGACGAGTTTTTGAAAATTTAATTTAAGTCTATAACTCCAAAACAGGTTGGAAAAAGAAAGTCTACATAAAAACTTTTTGGCTGCCTCTTAGGTATAGTATCACCTCTTAAAGCATTGACATCTGGGTGAAGAACACCCTGTATAAAACTTAAAATCAAAAAATTTAAAAGTCTGTTCATAAAATAGTTATTTATGCACCTAGGGAGTAAAGTAAGCCATTATTCCCCGAGCGAAATAGTTGGTTCTTGAGGCGAAGATAAACGGTTATAAACAAAGATAGACATGGTAGAAAAAGCAGTGTCGCCAACCTGATTTCAACAACTTCATTACATTAGCCATTCATTTTGTACTATTTATAAAATAATTATGTTGCAATCTTTACTTTTTTACCCTACTTTACATTTTCGTCCTACTTTTACTTTTTCTCCCTACTTTTTAAGTTCAGGGATGAAAAAACTTACTTCAGTCCCTCTAAACTAATTCAAAATCATAATATTTGCTCCCTACTGGAGATAAAATATTTAATAAGCGCAAAGTTTAAGCAATTTCAAATTACAGATAGGGCATTATCAGTGCCAGAACTCTACAAAGACTCGTTCCATTTATAAGTGAACAGCTTAGGTAGGCAGAGAATATTAATGATCCAGTTTAATGATGTTAATCAATTAAATTAAAGGTATAATTAACGAATTAACACTACGTTTCACTTTGTGAAACAATAGAATCTTTTAATTATTAGAAAGTGACTTACTTAATAAACTTTTCTCTCAGTGTATATTTGTTCTTATAAGTTTTAATCTTTACTTTTTCAATATTACTTGAATCCGGTTCCGTTTACTTTTCCAGGATATCTCAGTTTTTCTTTATCTTTCCGTTCGCCCGGTATTTTTTAGGACTAATATAATAAGTTTTTCTATCGATCCCCCCCCCCCCCCGGAGGTAGCTTAAGGTAGAAGATTTAAGAGATTTTTCCCCTCGAGTAAATCCCCGGTGCTCTTCAATGAGAAGGAATTAAATTCCTCCCCCATCTTGTTGATATTAAGGTTTTGAACCCACGGGAAATTTCTTTATTGTGAAAAATCCATAAAAAAAAGAAGTTATCCTTTCTGAAAAAAAATAAAAGTTTTTTGGGAGGAACTGTCGGCAAGTTCGATCCTTTGGAAAGATTATAGGTTGGGAATCGTTAGACGGTGAAACCTCATTTCTCGAACTTTCTCATCTTGTTCTCTCTCGAAAAAAAAAAAAAAACTTCTGTTTGAACTTTTTCACCTCCTTCTTCTTCCTTCTGGATTAGAATTTACGGAAAAAAACCTTGATATTTTTTTTTTCTCCTCAGCGAACTTCTGACTTGTATAATAAGCGTGAAATATTGTTCCTAATTCCTCGAGAGCGGAACCGCCCACGTTCTACTTATATTACACTTTCTTCCCTTCCACTATGTATTATGTTTAGTACATATTTCTAAATTTATTTTTATTACTTGTGATAAAATAGAAAGCAAAGGATTTGTCTCCCTATTATAAATCTAAATTTATGGTTATAGGACTCTCATAATAAGTTACAAAGGGAAGCAATTTTGTAATTTGTCAAACGAGCTGTGGTTCTTCTTTTCCTTTAATCATTTCTCCGTAGAAGTGGATTCTGAAGAAGAATATAGAAACAATATTTCCAAGCATCATATATTCAAAGCAAATCCAATTTGAGTCTTCTACGTAAATTTAAAACCTTGAACTAGATTCTTAATAATTTAAGGATAACTATTCTAAATAAATAAGTTCATATACATACAAAAATTCTCTAACTTATGTTAAAAATATTTAGTTAAGACTAAATAAAAAATCGGTCCGACACAACTCAGACAAAATTTCTCATGTAGGAGTTCATAGTCCAGTGTTTTCCATTTTAATTTTCGTATTTTCGTAGGTACATTTAATTTACAATAGAACATTTCATCAAAATGTATCATAAAATAACATCTCCTTGGCGGGGAATTGAACCCGGCCTCTCTTTTGCGTATAAGCGTATAAAGCCTATTTTCTCAGGAACTAGATTTTTCCCAGTATACGGCTGATATCATTAGATTTGTATTAAAATGGACAACATTTTAGAATTATTTTTAGAATTTTGGGGGATAGTGCCCCTAAATTTTGATCTTAAATTCATATAAGATTTTGCCTCGGGATATGATTTTTCTGAACATGTATGCCAAATTTCGTCAATATCGGCCCAGTAGATTAGCCTCCAAGACAGACAGACTATTTTAGAAACCACTTTTTTGAACTTAGGAGTTTTTGGGACCTCAAAACGTGTAAATCCATCAAAATCTCAATATCGAAGATATCTTTTGATGTATATCAATTAACAGGAATATTTTAAATGTTATATAGTTTATGTAGTCAATTTATCTTGATACTAGACCTGCTATACATCTCAACCTGTAACCCTGGTTCAATCATCAACCACACCTGCTATCAAGAGTTTTGGAGAATCAGTCTGTTGATTGGCAGCATGCAAGCATGACTATCTTGTTAAGATCTCTGTTAGTGCTCCCTGGCATCCAGATTATAATTTATTTATCCTGGATGCCAGGTAAATTTCGACTTTCCTTTTAATTTATGAACAACGTTTTTTTTGGCAATGAACAAAAATAAGTTTAAGTGGGAAGTTGATTGAATCGAAGTTATCAAGTGGCCATATATTGCTTTTATTAATTGTATGCTTAACTTTATTTTATTAGTCATTTCTGCTAATTCATCCCACGTTTCTGGAGCTCATTTGTCCAGACTTCCAGGCAAACGTTTACTTATTAACTCTTTCTTGGCGTTCAGGAGAGTTATTTATGCATCAACTTTTGCAGGATCATTCCATCTCCTTCAAGTCTCAAGAGAAACTGCAGCGCAGTCAACACTTCAATTCAACCCTTTTCAATTCTCCACAGCTAATTCATCTCAGTATTAATTTATAAGTATTTTATTTTCATTTCACCATTTTGTTTTGCCATAATACACTCCACTAGCTCTGGCACATTGTGTTAATTTTTTATTATTATTTCTATGATACAAGTACGTGGCCCGGTCAGGACTAAGCCTCCTGGTCCGACTATATACATAACTTTCTATGAATCAATATTTTTCTTTAGGCCCGAAATAGTTATTTATGTAACTAGGCAGCAATGTGGAATTTTACTGACGAGTGAATAGATTAGCCTCCGAGCCGAAGGCGAGAGCAGGCTATCATACCAATTTGACTGCCGAGGCGAAGCCGAGGCAAGCAATGAATAAACGAGGAAGAAATGTTTCCTTGCTGCCTTGTTGCATACATTATTTTATCTACGGGCGGCAGAAAAATGAAACTGCTAAAATACTATCTTTATTAATATAACAAAGTTAATTACTATGTGTCATATTAATAAAATAATAACATAATTATTAACTAAAATTTATGTTGATAAAGAAATCAAATATGAAGCTTCGGAATAATAACAATTGTGAATACCAAACTGAAGCTATAACAACAAAATACAAAACTTCTGAATGAATAATGCACGCAATATAAAATATTTATTTATATTTTTACTAAAAGTATTAAAGATGTCTTCTACTGCTTAAAAGAAAGAACTAGGACAAATCAAGAAAAGTAGCTAGTCTAATCTAGAATGACTTCAAAAACAACAATAATAATAATAGAGATGTTGGATGTTTACATAAAGCTGAAGTGTGGTCAGTGACTCCGCTATTTTTTTAATTTAAGATCTACTATTCATTGAACTTATTTAACAGAATTAACAAATATACACAAATGATTTAAATATTAAAACGTTCATTTATTAAATTTTACTTATTAAACTATAATATATATTGTTATAAGATAGAGATAATAGTATAAACTGTTATTGCCAACATTATAAAAATAAACATTTTGCTGCCTAGGCATCAAAATTTTTCCTCATTTTACCGCCTAGGCAGTAAAATCACATTTCTCTGCCCGAAATCATTTCAATAATGCCTCATTTTGCTGCCGCATGTAGATAAAAAATATAAACATACCACCTACATTGAACATTAACATGAGATATGATGTTACATTTTAGACATACAGGGTGTATCAATTTCAGATGGCCATTGAAAAAGGGGTATATCTACAGGTCATTTGGAGCAAAAAAGTTCATATAAGCTATAGTCCAATTCTCAACAGGGTAGGAGCTATAAGCGAAAATAGACTGTGTTAAAAACAATCGACCTTTACCTTAAAAACTGAAATAACTCAAAATATATTAATCTTGGAACAATGAATGAACAATCGTTAGAAAGAGCAGGAAATTTCCTATAAAATGATGTATGTTTTAGTTGACTTGTTGCCTTTTTAGTGTGACCCATAGCTGTTTGAAAACAAAAAAAAATGATTTTTTTAAAAAATCTGAAAAACTTTGAGCCCACTTATTGATATGACCTGAATGGGAGAAATGCGTACAATGTTAGGAAAAGTTAGCGCTTTTAATAAGCTTTAAAACGATACCAAATACTTCACAATATTCCAACTCTAAGTGGGCGAACAAACCATCGTTGTAGAAAAAACATGTCGTGCTTGCAGCTGGAGAAGGGCAATGAAACGTGACATTATCAGCTGTAGCATCTTTGACAAAAAGATGTCGAATGTGCATTGCTGAAGGTGGCGGCCATTTTGAGCAGCTTCTGCCTTGAGATGCCATGATATGTATATTTTACAATAATAGATCTCCTATTTAGAGAACTAAAATTTCAATTTAATGGCCACCCCCTTGAACAATGCACATTCGACATCTTTTTGTCAAAGATGCCACGGCTGATAATGTCACGTTTCATTGCCCTTCTCCAGCTGCAAGCACGACATGTTTTTTTCTACAACAATGGTTTGTTTGCCCACTTAGAATTGGAATATTGTGAAGTATTTGGTATCGTTTTAAAGCTTATTAAAAGCTCTAACTTTTCCTAACATTGTACGCATTTCTCCCATTCGGGTCATATCGAAAAGTGGGCTCAAAGTATTTCAAATTTTTTAAAAACATCAATTTTTTTGTATTCAAACCGCTCTGGGTCACACTAAAAAGGCAACAAGTCAACTAAAACATTCATCATTTTATAGGAAATTTCCTGCTCTTTCCAACGATCGTTCATTCATTGTTCCAAGATTAGTATATTTTGAGTTATTTCAGGTTTTTAAGGCAAAGGTCGATTGTTTTTAACACAGTCTATTTTCGCTTATAGCTCCTACCCTGTTGAGAATTATAGCTTATATGAACTTTTTTGCTCCAAATGACCTGTAGATTGTAGATATACCCCATTTTCTATGGCCATCTGAAATTGATACACCCTGTATAACATGTGTCTCCAACAGGGAAAAATATTTTAACAATGTACCTTGTAATAATTACAATGGACAGTGCTTATATCTAATTAGACCATTTTTATACCTTAAGGGGATTTCATTATTGTTTAAAAAGTAGTTCATCTCTTATAAATGAAAAAAAAGTACATAATGTATATAAAAGAATGCTGGTTCAATAATGCTCAGACTGTCAGTATATAGATTTCATGTGCTTCTCTAATTAACGTGGGTAGATGGGTAGATATGGATATTTACTTTCTGATTTTATAAAAATATTTCTTTATAGTAAATATCTCATACTTACACGGTAAAATGTTTGCTGAATAAGATATTTTTTGAATGTTTGTTTAACTGCATTCAAAAGAAACGCAGAGGGTTATAAACTTTCAGTATTTTTACTGTTAGTGTACTCTTATTTGTATACCATTCGTTTTATTCATGGTCTAACTATTTTATGGTACAGTTGTGTTTGCTAAAAATACTAGGGGTACGTTGCTATTTTTATATTTGTATAGTTCCTCTAAATGTATTTATATTCCTTTTTGTCGTTCTACTATTTATTGTTTTATTTTTTATTCTTTACTAAAAAAATATAATGTTTGCTTATTGTTATAATCTTATGCTCACAGTAGTTCTTTCTTGTATGTTTAGCTTTTTGAATTAGATTTAGGAAGCGAAGCTTTATTATAAGTTTGAATTCTTAAAAATATTAAAAAATAAGCTATACATATTAATATCAGTGCACACATTATACTTTGAATAAAAAATAAATAAATTTAACCCCAATGGGAATCGATAAAGCCCAATCAATCGCATTTGAAATTTCCAGTGAGATTTCATTATTGCGTACTTATGTGACCGACCATTCGTCTAATTAAAGGAAGCGAGAAAGCTATGAGCCCTGCTAATTGGCACAATAATTTTTAAGAACCGATCAAATCAACATTGCCATTAAACTAAGAGAAAATCAATTGCCCTGCTAGTTAATGTAATTAGTTTAAAACAAGTCTCAACGATTTGGGAATCGAATATATGGTAGATATTATGTTGGCAATGGGAATGTGGTTTCAATCTAACAAGCTACTACTAATCGGGTATGTTGATTCACTTTTTAGTTGAAAAAGTTCCTTGCATTAGGCCAAATCGTTTTTTTTAACAAAACAAAAAGATTTACCATTAATTTATTTTTTTAAAGAAAAAGAGTGAAATGCCGCCACTGGGAGTAAAAGTAAAGGAATAAAAGGAGTATTCCACGAAAAGATGTAGAGAATACCGACGCATAGCAGGGATCATTCTCAAGGAAGTTGCTCATGATGATAAGTCAGTTACAGATTACTCTTATCGTGAGAAACGTTTTAGAGAACGATCTGACAAGGTCTCCTCCGGAAGATCTAGATTTATAAATGTATCCACACTAAAATTTAAGAGTTCTAAAAATCAAGCTGCAACGAAGAAATTAGAGTTATAGTTAGACGAAAACTAGAGTAGTTATATGAATCTAAGAATACTGTCTAGATATAATAATTGATACGATTTAAGTATGTCTATTCCATACTCTGCTTTAAAAATTTTAGCTTGTATACTGAAGTAGAGTCAGAGACCAAAAACAAAGGGTACTTTAAAGGCCACACGGTCAACGCCTTTCCAACCACACCGCCTTCCAAAATAGAGCTACAGAGTTAAATAGGGATGTTCACACAAGTGGATGATACCACTATCATCACACAGTTGGATAATAAGTGACACCACTTATTATCCACTACCGTCCACCGCTGCTAACAGTAGGGCAATACAGAGTTAGGGTAAACGCATGCCGAGAACGTGTAGGTGTAGGTTTAGGTGCACACATAGGTGGATGACCTATCAAGGTAAAACAAAACCATTGAATTAAATTGGAAAACACATTACGAGCAGCTCACGGTGTAGGTGTAGGTCGCCCCCTACATGGAGGTTTAGCGCGATGCCTTTGAAAAACAAAATTGTTTGTTTTTAGTGTACTCAGTTGAGTCAACTGAGTACACATGTTTACTATGGAAGGGCTGAAAATACAAGTTTTAATGTGAAAATGTTTATTACAGGTATACACGTCCCGCGATATGGGACATATCGTGTGGAATATAGTGAGTGATATGCCATGATGCATTATTATTTCTGTATTCCTCTAGTTCATTATCAGCAAATCACCTCGTGTAATGGGAGCTAATAGTCCGGAGAAAAAGTGTCTGACTAACATCAAGCTAGAATTTTTGATATAAGTAAATCTTTTGGTGCCTTTTAAGAATATGTGGTCGGCTAAGTTCGTCTACCATAGCTCGGCAATAGGCATTAAAGTAACAAAAAAACAGGAGAGCGGCCTTGTCCTACCAATTTTGGTGGACAATGAGATTGTCATGATCCTGATTACAAAATTAGTTTGTAGACAAAAATTCAAGTTGATGATTGTTGGTCACTTGATAGGTGACCATTTTAATATAGAGTAATATTTGAATAACTAACTTATCAAGTGACAGATGAACATTAACTTGATTTCTGGTGTACTTCTAATTTTGTTCTCAGGATCATGAAAATCCTATTGTCCACAAAAATGCGGAACATGGCCGCTCTCCACCGGTTCATTTATTTATTTTTTTCAAATGCCTATTGCCATGCTATATGTCCCGATGATGAACTTAACCGACTACACATTCTTAAAAGGCACTAAAATATTTACTTATATACAAAATTCTAGCTTGACGTAAGTCAGTTACTTATTCTTTGGACTGTTAGTTCTCTTTCAAGCGAGGAGATTTTGCTGATAATGAACTAGGTGAATACAGAAATAATAAAGTATCATGGCATATCACTATATTCCACACGATATGTTCCATGAACTTAGCCGACTACACATTCTTAAAAGGCACCAACATATTAACTTATATTACTTATCAAAAATTCTAGCTCGATATTAGACCGACACTTTTTCGCATGCTATCTTCTGGACTATAAATGATTTGAAAGAAATGATATGAACAAAACAACACAAGAACTCCTTACCCATACTAATTAACAAGATAAAGGGTTGATTACTTACGCCACGTATCTGACCGGATATGGTGGAGACAATACGAGATGAGTAGCGCGGCCCTGCCCTCGCCAGGGAAGCGAGAAGAACTAGGGCGGAGAGGAGTGTGCCGAGACGATGCTTCGGGAGCCAAGTTTCCATACTCAGCTCCCCGCGTCACCAGCATCTCCCCTCCTCTCCCTTACCATGTCACATCCTGCTAACAATCTGTAACCAAACCAAAAAAATACCTTATTACTTGATTATTCATTAATGATCTATAAAACATCCCCTACACTATCAAGCCGCTTGATCAAAACAGCGCGTCAAGCAATGGTGTCAAGCATGATTGACAGTCTAGGAACCCGTTTGATGCTTGAGTCAAGCCTTGACGGAGATTGATGGAAAGATTCAATGAGTCAAGCGGCTTGACGGAGCGCTTGATAGTCTAGAGCCATTTTGATCAAGCATTCCGTCAATCTCCTGCTCGACACTAGAAATCCTGATTCGAAACCATGAGCAGTTCACTAGTCGAAAACTCCGCTACAAATAAGTGTTGATGAAAAGATTAATGGGATGCTTGATGCGAACCAAGGCGGCTTGAAGATCGTATCAATCAGCTTGATGCGATGTTTTGATCAAGCGGCTTGATCGTGTAGGGGTTGCTTATAAGTTAAAGGGGTACTTCTTATGATTGTTATTCCCCTGTTTTTTATAGAATATAAATATAATTATGTATTATATAAATTAATATAATTATTTATACATTCTTTTGTCTAAATAACTATTAAGACGAAGGGAAAATTTAGTCCAATGTACTTTGGGTCGAAGGAATGCCACACTTCTGTTTTTATAAGAGGAGTAGCAGTCAAAGTAGAAAATTCTTTAGATTTTTCCTACCTCCAATTTTAGAATGGGAGTAATAGTCTAAAGAAGTGCCAATAAAGGAACAAAGAACAAAGAAACCAGTTAATGATCTACATAGTAATAAGTGTTTTTAAGTTTGTATTATACCAGCTTAAGTACCTACCCTGCGTCGTTCAAGGGGAGGGTTTAAATCATAAGCAGACAGTGAGCTTCCTCTTGTTTAGAAGGTAAAATGGGCAATTTCATCAAGCTCGGAATAAAACTGTAGTTTTGTATAAAAACAAAAACAAACAGCCCTTCATGCTAGGAGTTGCTCATGCTAGGAATCAGTGGGTGCTCCTAATATCATGTAGTCCAAGTTATTAAATGAAACGCCTAAATAGTTTCGTTTCCAAAAACTTCATAGAAAAGAACCAGGACTATACTATACATTCCAGGACTGTATTATATAATTATACCAACCAGGATTATGTATTATACATCATAAAGTTCATTATAAGGATATATATAGGAATGATAATTAGTATTAAGATATATAGTAATTGTAATGTATAATTTATTCAAATAATTTTATGTCATTTCCTTTACCAAATAAGTAAATAAATAAATAATAATAATTAAACAATGGAAAACACTGGACAAAGTAATTATGTACTTGTATATGAGTAAGTTTGTCTGAGTTGGCTCGGACCAATTTTTGTTAATGTCAATATCAATCTCTGGCCTGGTCATTTTTAATCTGGACTTTTTTTTTTTACTACACATTAATATATCATTCTGACGATTCCCATTCCCTATATTGTCTATTTTTTATAAACAAAGGTTTTAGGTAGGGGTTACCAAAAGGCTGTATACCTGACTTCAAAATTGAGCATCATCCACAAATCATGGAAGACTGATGTATAAAATAAAATACTTCTCTCCGGAACCGATTTTTATTGTTAAGGCGAAACCGCAACCGCATCCGGATAAATCATCATCCCCGGGAAAAATGAAATATCTGTCAGTGGATAAAGTTTTGTTTACAAACAAATCTATTGTTAAAAGAAGGTTTCTTAATCCTCACCCTAAGTTTATCTTCTCGGTCCTCGATTTTCTCTCCAGTATTTTGAGTGCTTGGAGACCTTAAATATTATTGATTCTTTGCATATTTTTCTGGTAGGGGAACCAGATTAATCCACCTTAACATGAAAAGGCATTCAATGGAATATATGATATACATTTTTAGGGAGAGTATTCTTCTCCAAAAGCGAACAAAAAATGTCACTCTTGTATTATTAAAGTGAGCGCAAGCGAGCTTCTTCCAATCAGCGAAATATGCATCTTGTCTGTCTTTCAGTAACGTTTACGTGTACGACGATAACTTGAGTAAAAGTTTACCGATTTAGTTAAAATTTGGTATACATGTTCCTTTTAATAATAGTCATTTAACAAAGTTCGTTGGACAGCGTTATCCGCCAGTCACGTTTATCCGTAATGATCAAATGTAAAATTGGGAAAAGAATCTAACATCACCTATTCGATGAGACGAACATTTTTTATAAATACATTTTTTTTTTTATTAAAACCAACAGCGACACCGGTAATAAGTGATAAAGATCTTTAAAACTATTAAAGCGGACGTAAGCGTTTAAAATAGAGGAAACAACGTTTTTACCGATGTATTACGTTCTAACGTGGCGATTTTAATAAAACTTTATACACATCGTCTAAAGTACAATTGAAACGTGTATGTAAAATTTCAACCTGATACAAACAAGTTTTTGGGTAGTGATGTGATACATTTATAATAATAGTTTAAAATCTACTGCGCGTGGTTAAGATTCTTATAGGTGTGTAGTTATATGAAGGAGAGCTTCGTACCAAGTAACCCTACTCTACTCCACACAACACAACCCTCTTCCACTTATCTTCAACTATGAAATTTATAATAATATATTATTATAAAATTCAGTATTTTATTATAATATACTCGCTGCAATAATAGAGCCACGCGATGCCTAGTAATTTACTGTCATATTATTACATATAATATTATTAAAAAAAAATGCTACCCTAGATTTTCCTTCAGTCATATCGACGGTTTGGAAGAAGACCGTCACAAAACCGATTTTTTGAGAAAACCTTTTTTTTTGTACCAAAACACTCCTATGGAGTAGTACTTTTATGTAGAATATTGTCATATTTTTAGTACAAACACAGAACGCCAGAATGAGTGAAATGCCAGTCTGACATTAGAGAGGATTTTATTAGTATTATGGTCTAAACTGTAACAAATCAGTGTTCAACTTGGCATCTAAGTGGAAACGTCTCGTTTTTTTTTAATAAACTGTCACAAAAGTGTTTCTTGCAGTCTTCATAATAAGGTAAGAAGACATTTATATCTCATTTTTGTTCAATAACGACACAAATGCTTTTATGGCTATTTTACCCATAAAATATTTATTAAATGAATTGATCAAAACGTCATACGTGCGATATTATGACAATTTTGATCAAAACAATTATTCTTTTATTTTTTTAAAACAATTATTTTTTAAAAAAGTGACCCTCTTGCATACAATGTTATCTACATTTATAGCATTTTGTAACAATATTATTATTTTATAACAGTTTTCCACTAAAATAAAGCTTTATTTAAATTAATAAATATAATTTTATAACAATTATTTTTTAGAATTGTCAACCGTAGATTAGTAACCTTTCGTCATTCACGAAATCGTTAACCCTACTACTTCTTATCTATGTGTTCTCCGTCGTATTCCCTATATTTATTTACCAATCGGAGTTTTAACCCTGCAGTGGTCGCGTGGGTGACTAGTGACTATTGTCATTCATGTGTATGTTATTTTGATTATAACTTTCTTATCAGCATTGGGGTGGAGTTGAGCACCCTCTAATCTAGTCTATTAATTGGAGGCAGTAGATTGTTCCGTGGGATACCTGGACTCCAGGCCTTGTGAAGGTGATGTTATTATCAATTTAAGTTGTTTGGAAGACAAAAGTTTAGCAGCAAGATGGAAATCAACCGAAATAAAAAAAGGTTAAACTAACATCAGCTTATAAACAAAAACTGGACTCAATGGTAAAAAAGGACACTTTAGTTCAATTAATAAGTAAAAAAAAATATTCCTTCATTTTATGAAAACATAAAAATTTATAACTTGTTTTATTTGTGTTTGAATTTTAATCATCATAATATTTTTTCTTTCTTTTTTTCACTTTTTATACCAACCTGATATTATGTTTTATACTATATCTATTTTTTTTAATAAGTAAGAAAAATACAAGCATAGCGTACAATACCTATGCAAGATATACTGCTTATGCATTTGAATGTTTATTGTAAGCAATGATTGTATAATTATTTATCGATTCCTTAATAAAGACTCAAAACTGTTTTTATTTTTTTAAAGGTTTTATTTGTGCCTCAACTTATTTCAATTTGACTGTTTTTACTTTTCATTGTCATGGCATTTTATGATCTCATTTTATTTTATTCAATCAATATTCAATTTGAATAAATTGTAGAAATCAGTATTTATAGTTTTCTATTTCTATCTTTATTTTTAATGTGTAACAACTTAAAAGATTGTGCGCCATAGAGTCCAAGGTAATTTGGAAAATCTAAATGTCATTATTATATAAATATGGAAAAGTAATATTATTTTTATGGGCACTAGTATAGACTAAGAACCTAAGTCAATTGATTTTCAGTATTATTATTTTTGTCTTTATTTATTTAAGAAGAATTATATGAAACAAAAGAACATTTAAAAATAAGTTACTTGTCTAAATGCAATAGCCTTGTCACTAAAAGTTCCTATTTATTTCAACACTGAATTTACTAACTAAAGACAAAGACTGAATAGAATTGTGCCTGATCTCGTTTTATTAGACATGTTGTATAGTTTATGTACGATTTTGATTTTTGTACTTTTAATTTTAGTAAATAAATGATGTTAATTTGTAAAATGTTTTACCAAATTATTATAAACCCTTATGTACTAATATGCAATTTGCTTACTCTTTTTTATGGAATATCGTCACAAGTACTGATTTTAATTGAAAAATTGCCTAAAAATTAAGCACTGAGCTTAATATGTAAAAAGTAATAGCATGGCTAGGTTTTCTGAAGTATATAGAAGAAGTTATTATAATATAAAGCAAATCCAACAACCATAAGGTCAATAAACTCGACATCAAAAATAGTCACTTTTTTCTTTTGCTTCTCCTGTAAAATTTGAAAACACGGTTTTGTGACAGTCTTCTTCCAAGCCGTCGATATGTCATATAAAAGGTTTTGACAAACATTTTTGATTGTGGTAAAAATTGTAGTGAAATAATATTAGTGTTTAGTATAAAAATTCATAAGATCTACCCACAAATATTTCGCTCAAAGAATCTTTTAAGTCCATTATAAGAATCGATTAGTTTGCCATTTTTAGTTATAATTAACAAGACAAAGATGTTTTGTTTTATCATCCACAAAATGCTTATTGGAACACAAAGGATTCCTCTACATTAGTTCGTTTAACCTCAGAGTTAGAATGCTAAAGTTTCAGATGAATGGAAGTTTGATATAACCAATTTATCAAAAGATTTGGCTTGATTGTATCATCCGACACCAGGGAATTCAAAAACAAATGCCACATAAACGTAGCCCACAAAAATAATTCAATCTCTCTTAGATGCAAATTTTCCGTTCTGGGAAATTAAATACAATTAAAGTTTAGCAAGAAAACCACATTTTCAAACTATTCCCATGTGAGGCTACAGTTTATATATATATATATATATATATATATATATATATATATATATATATATATATATATATATATATATATATATATATATATATATATATATATATATATATATACTCAAATATATTTAATTAAGCTTTTAACGGTATTAAACAAGTGTTTCTAGGGATTTAAATAGCTGAGAGAAAGCACCGTCACAATCAGTTTAGTAATGGAAAATAACTTTGTTCCAATAACTGTTTAAGTTGGAATTTAAATAAACAGGCAAAGGCAAAACAACCACAATGTCAATCAGTTGAACTAAGTCAATAACTCGATTTGAAGTAAACTTGTTCTAAGTTTTACTTTAGAAACACCTTTTAAAGCCCTTAATAAGCACTATTTCCACCTACCTCAAACTATGCTAAATGTACGTTCAAAATAAGGTCAACATTTAGAACTTTCTGGTCAATTGCGATAATTATAAGATAAATAATTTATCTCTTAAATTAATTAATTAATATTTATTTATAAAGTCAGGAAATCAGCTATGTAGTCAATGGGGCACTTCTTTAGACTGTTACATCCCCTTATAAAAACCAGAAGGAAGTAACAATGTGAAGAAGGTGCACGGAATGTTCTTCTTTAGACTGTTACTCCCCTTATATAAATAGACTGCCAATTGGTGTGGCACAGAGCTTCCTCGCATCCTATCCACGTACTTTTCTTGATTTTATGCTTTTACAAGCCATTATTGTCTAATTGGTTTAATTGTTTCCCTCGTTTTGCTTCCTAGCTTACCGAAGGTAACGGAAGCTATTGTGATCGTTCTGAAGAACGAAAAAATTTTAGGTCTCCTATTTCAAAAATTCCATTTCAAATCCGTTTCAGACATCAGGGAACATTTTTGGTTCCGTGTCTGTCTGTCGGTCTGTCGTTCAATTTTTGCGACCCAACATATCTTAAAAACTACACGTTCAATTTTAATGAAATTTGTGTGGTTGGTCATAATTAGCCCATTATTGGTCCCATATAAGTTTCAACCTTCTGCGCCTATTTGTTTCTCTTCCACATGCGCACAAACATAAATTTATTTACACCTATAGCTTCAAAAGTACTTATCTGATTTGAATGAAACTTTTATAGTTTATCGAAAGTAACCCGCAGATAGCTCCAAATTAATTTGAACCGTCTACGCTCTTTAACTTTTGCTAAATTGATACTTTAATTCGTGTAAAAAATCTAAACAATTTTGACAGATCATCCGGTCGCCACTTTACCAAGCCAATTAAAAGGTTTATAAAGCTGACCACACGCTAACCCCTTTTCAATGTTCCTTACAAAAAAACGGGGGAAATAATTAAACCAATTTGACAATAATGACTTGTAAAAGCATAAAATCAATAAAGTACGTGGATATAGGATGCGAGGAAGCTAAGTGCCACACCAATTGGCAGTCTATTTTTTTAATCTGTCAAAATTATTTTGATTTTGTACACAAAATAAAGTATCAATTTAGCAAAAGTTAAAGAGCGCAGACGGTTCAAATTAATCTGGGGCCATCTGCTGGTTACTTTCGATAAACTATAAAAGTTTCATTCAAATCAGATAAGTACTTTTGAGGCTATGGGTGTAAAATAATGTATGTTTGTGCGTATGTAGAAGAGCAACAAATGAGCTTAGAAGGTTGAAACTTATATGGGACCAACAATGGGATTCTCATGACCAACCACCCAAGTATCATAAAAATTGGACGTGTAGTTTTTAAGATATGTTGGTTCGCAAAATTGAATGACAGACCGACAGACAGACACGGAACCAAAAATGATCCCTGATGTCTGAAACGGATTTCTGTCTTGGAATTTTTGAAATAGGAGACCTAAAATTTTTTCGTTCTTCAGAACGATCATATAGCTTCCGTTACCTTCGGTAAGCTCGGAAGCAAAAAATAAAAGAGAGTAACTATATAAAGAAGGTGCACGGAATGTTCTTCTTTAGACTGTTACTCCCCTTATAAAAACGGAAGTGTGATATTCCTTTGTCCCAAAGTACATTGGACTAAAAATCCCTTTGTCTTAATAGTGATTTAGACAGTCATTTATATTCTAAATGAACATAGGGGAGTAACAATCTAAAGAAGTACCCTTAAATGTAATATTGCAGGAAAAAAACCTTAAATATGTTTTAAAAAAAGATTGTTTCGTATATTTTTCTAACTTAATAAATAATTAAAAAAAAAAAAAAAAAAAAAAAAAAAAAAAAAAAAAAAAAAAAACAAGGAGAGTAACAATCTAAAGAAGTATCGTCAACAGACTTTTAAACTAGTGACATATTGCAAACGATTTCCTAATAATCAAGTAAGAAACAATGCTATTATCTACCATTTAAGTACTCACTCTGTGGCATAGAGAATAATAAATTGGGACTTAAGGTGGCTGTTGTGTATTCAAACCTGTCTTCAAATTTTGTTTATTTCTGGTTATATAATATGCCAGGTTACAATAAATATAACCTGGTCTGTAAATTAGTCTGTGTTCAGAATGGTTTTTGATATAATATATCAATATTATTATTATATTATATAAAAAAAAAAAAACAAAAAATACTCTCGTCTCAAGTTTGTAGTTTGTTGTAGTCACTCGTTATATAAGTTCGCTATCTTACTTGTACTATTATTTTCTATTTTATGCATATATAATACATATTAATCAAACTAATCTGCTAATTATACTGCGCTTTGCGGTACATAACACTAGCCAGACTAGATTTCAGTGAATCCCTTTTGTCCCTGTGGTAGGTGTTGGTGTGATGTCAGAACTATGTACTTTAAACTCTATGATAATACATATTCATAGAACCTAGAGCTTTGCTCTAAGATTTAAACAATCAGATGTTTACTTTAGAACCCTCTCATAAGGTTACTAGGATTATATTGGATTTTTACAGGCGCTCTTATTACCTTATGAATGAATTTAACCTATCATTGTCGTATAAACAAATACTTGAAGCGGCTAGATTAGGTTATAATTTGTCCCTGTCGATTTGTTGGAGAGAAACATTAAACTCATCCAAATCGACTTAACGGTTACCCATCAGCATTAACGCCATTAACACGTCTTGGTTGACATTTAAAGCCGCGACCACATCAAACTCGCATCCCGTTCGCTAACAGGTTACATACTTGGTATAAACGGGGGCTGGTACCGAAGTGCGCCAGCCCCCTTCGGATTAGAAAAAGGTTACGGTCGAAGTGCGCCAGCCTCTTAGTCTAAAGTGTCTAAAGGGTGAGGGTCAGGTAATCCCGGGTTATACCTCTTGCACCCCGTCTAAACCCAAAGAACTTTGTAGTGGACTTGGAAATTGGAAATCCAACAAGCCGTTCGAAATGTCTTCCCAAGCACTTTCGAAAAATTCAGGATTTAGGATTTACTGAGGACGGCTGGTACCGAAGTGCACCAGCCCCCTTCGGATTAGAAAAAGGTTACGGTCGAAGTGCGCCAGTCTCTTAGTCTAAAGTGTCTAAAGGGTGAGGGTCAGGTAATCCCGGGTTATACCTCTTGCACCCCGTCTAAACACAAAGAACTTTGTAGTGGACTTGGAAATTGGAAATCCAACAAGCCGTTCGAAATTTCTTCCCAAGCACTTTGGAAAAATTCAGGATTTAGGATTTACTGAGGACTACCGATGTTCTATCAACGATGGCCAACTAATTAAGTTTATCTTCGAACTACCCTATATAGATCCTGAAGAAGTTGAAGAATATTATATTGAAGATAAAAATAAGCCATCGCAATGATCGATTTTGGGACTATATCACCGAGACTATATATCCGAACTATATTGATCTGTCCACGGCTAATTCCCAATACCAATGTTCATTCAAACCGCCTAGTGCTGATTGTTTATAATAATAAAGTTTCTAGATTTGAAATGTGAAAGTCATTTTAAATTTATGTTGGAGTATGTACATAAATAAATTACACCTTTCAATATGTATTTTGTATTATATTTATTGAATATAGGCTCAATTGTATTATAATGTATATTACATACGCAGAAGATTTTAGTTTTCATGCGAGTACGTTTAATGTTAAGTTAATTTAAGCCCTTCTAATAAATATTAGCACTTAGTTATAAGTGAGTGTAATTTATGTAAGAAACATTTCTTTAATTTTTAATATTAATAAAATAAATTATTTTTTCTCTCGTATTTTTGATTATTTTCTTAAATTTCCTATGTTTAATGATAACTAATTTTGATTTTGTAAGTTTTTTTTTTTTTCATTTTGAATATTCACAAATTATAGTGTAACTTCTGACTAAATTTGGATTTTGTTCTTACGAGAACATTCTACAGATTCTCCTATGCACTGAGATTTGCTAATGATCGCCTTATCACTCTGAACAGTTTGTTCAAAGTAACTTGAAATCGCTTTATATTGAGTATATGGGAATATTACCAACGATTAGTCCTTTAGATTAGAGGATCCGTGTCCGAAGTAGGTGGACTACCTGGGTCGAGAGATAGGATTTACCCGGCGCACTTCGACCATACCCTTCAAAAAGGGGCTGGCGCACTTCCCCCGTGACCCGACCAATCCCGGCGCACTTGGTGTACAGCCGCTTAAGGCATAGGGACCCTGAGAATGCCCTATGAAGAGTTTCAGATACAGCCTCTGAAAAGCTGTCGACTTTAACTCTTTCACACGAGGCAACTTAGTTGATTCAACTAGTTGACTGGCGGTTGAAAAGGAGTGTGTGTAGCCGGGTAGCAAATGTTAAGGAATCGCCCGAACCCCTTCACACGAGTCAACTCGTCCACCCAGGCGACTAGGAGGCCAGGCAAATGTGCCGCTCACGTTCTCATCCTAAATATAATAGGCCTTTCACACGATCAACTTAGTTGATTCAACTGGACTTGTTTGATATGGATTCTACTTTCTCTTCCAATTAAATTGAAGAATTTATCCTCGTGGCTTAGTAGTTTCGGATATAATTGTGGGGAATCGTCCGTTTCCCGATTCTAGCAAGGGATGAACCCTCATTCTTCGACTAGATTTTCTCCTTTTTAGGGTTTCAGTGATAAAACCAAAAAAAGAAACCCTTATAGTTTCGTCTGTCACTCTGAACGGTTCAATTACTTTTGAATTAAAAGAGATAAATACTTGAAACTTTCCAGTCTTAAAGTACGTTTTGAGGCGCACACAGGAAAAATATAGCGAACTCAAAATTATCAGCTGTTCAAATTTACGATTTTTTTGTTTACATTTTGGGAGGGGTAAATGAAAGGTATTGAAGAGTTGATTACAAATATATATACCACTTGTGAAAATTAGTTCATTTTTAATGCCATTTTGTAAAAAACATCAACCTTTTGCGTGCCCCACCTCCCTTATATTAACTATTTTTCTATTCATAAAACCAACGAAACCCTTTTTACGTGAGACTTCACGCACAAACAATTTTTTTTCTCTTCTTCTAGCAGAAGAGCAAGCACAAGAAGTACACGTACTCCTGATTTCTCGGGTCCAAAAATCGTACTGAATCTCCGTTGGGAAGAGAAGTTGAATCAACAAAGTTGCCTCGTGTGAAAGAGGCCTGAAAAAGTCTTCACACGGGCAGTCAACTAGTTGAGAGTCAACCAGTCAACTAGTTGAATCAACTAAGTTGCCTCGTGTGAAAGAGGCCTAAGTCATTAGTCAGTTTGTTAAGGGATTAGTCTGCTCACGGAGAGAATCTTTCACTTTGCCAGGCTTTGTTCAATTGACACATCACGTAGTCTTTACCTGATGTTGGGCGATCTTGCAAAATCCCTCAAGGTTCGATCTGAGGTTGGAAAAGTGCAGAAGCAAAACACTTTTTTAAATTATAATCGTTCTACATTAAGGATTCAAAGATATTAAAGAGCTCACCTTAATTAAAGTTCTAAGAACGGAATTAGAAACAAACCGCAAAATTAAAACCTATATAATATACTTTGCAAGAATATAAAAATAATAGTTTAACGCTAATTATTATTCTAATTATAGCTTATAAAATTTTTAATCTTAATAATCGTGCTTATATATAATCCAATTTATCATCGTATAAATTAAATAAGATATAATTTAAGCTCCCGCTGAAAACGATCCATATTCCAAATTATCTTATTTGGAAAATTAACTAAAGTATATTACATTTTAATATTCACCGCCATATTACAAAGTTTATTATAAATGAAAATGTATCTTACTTTTTATTTCTCAACTCTGCAATCTTATTCGCATTATCTCCTATTTAAAAAAACACCCTCTCTGTATTATTTTTTAATAAGTCTAATGCTTTTATTACGAGAGCAGGCCCCTCTTGGGGGCTACATTCTATTTCAATTACTGTAAGTGACCCAGTTTGTGCGGGGTCTCTTGGGTCTGATGAAAAAAAAGACCTTGGATTTGATTGATGACCGAAAAACCAAGGCACATATCGCACTAGGAGCAAAAAAATTGTAAAAAGGTATAACTCCAATAAATAATAGAAGTAAAAACCTAAAAAATTTAGAAAAATTATATTAACTTTACTTGATTCAACAGAAAAAAAGAAAAAGAACAAGTTAAAGGAGCATAAATAACATAAAAACAGATTTTTTATTTGATGCTTTATCTCTAAAAAGTGTTTTTAAAGCAGATTTGTGACAAATAAATAATTCAAGTTGGAGTTTATAATTTTTTTTTTCTTAAGTTTGTGTGTTTTTGTTTATAAAAAATATGTATGAGTCTCTCTCTCTCTCTCTCTTTCTCTCTCCATAAATACACATATACACATGCAGAAAAACATACATGTTTGTTTATGAGTCTGTGCCTGTGCATCCATAGGAAGACGGAATTTCAATATAACGTTTTTCAAATATAGAAAGGAATTAATAAAGTTCGAACAAAGTTATACTTTTTAATATAAATATACGTTAGGGATATAAATAATAAAATCTATAAAAGAAAAACCAAAATCATATTATGAATTCCTAGAAATCCTAAGCTATTAGTAATTTGTAAATTTATTAAATATTATATGTACGTAAATACAAAATCCCAATACCAATACTCACTCACTAACTCGTAACTCATAACGATATCACTAAACCGCTGGACCCATGAGCATTTAATTTTGGAGGACGATTCCTTATACTCCCTAGGTGCTAAGAAATATTTTTTCGCCATCTTGATTCAAGATGGCATTCAAGATGGAAGTTAACTTTCTTTTATGACTTAAACCACTTTTTAAAATGGGGTTTCCAGTCACCAAATTGATTAAATATGGCGGCTATTTACATACCCAAATTTGTCAAAGTGATACCTCAGAATCCAGCTTGAACGTTGTAATGTTTTAGGTAGATCTCTCTTTGCTCTTCTTCTAGGTGTTAGTCAACTATTTCAAAAACTATCAACATACTAAATCAACAGAAAAACTAACAAATACTAACATTTATGTTGATTTAGTAAGTTAATTGTTTTTGTAATAATTTTGTAATAGTTAGTTTATTTATTTGTATAGTTTAAACTGTCTAGGGTAAGGAAGCTACCTCCCAGGCAGGTACTAATCCTTCCCTCTCTCTTTGGTCCAATCTTCTTACACCTGTGCTTAGAGCCTACTATTAAAAAATGTTCACTTGAGTCTCTTTATAACCTAAACAGGTAATTTGCATTATATTCATTAAAGCTTTTTCTTTACTCATTTTTAATGTCTGTTTTTCTTAGTTTAGAATCATTATGGTATCTTATTGTGTACCATAAACTTTAAGTTTTTCACTTGGTTTATAGAATATCTGAAGAACAGTCGAAACCAGTCATCAATTGTTACAAATACAATTATTTTGTGTGAAGACGTTGTTTTGGTTATTGAACTACGGGTAATACTGAATTGAGCCAATCCTACAACCTGGCTTTAATCTAACTATTAAATTGAGCCAACGCTTGTCAGGTATAAATTGTGTTGACTCAAAGAAATATTGATTTGAGCAAACGCTTGTCAGGTATAAATTGTCCTTACCCCAAGAAACAATGAATTGAGCCAACGTTAAGATAAGGGAAAAAATAAAACTATATATGAGCATAGAACGTAATTAAAATCAGTCAGTTTACCATTATGGTATTGATCTGGAATCGAATCTAAAATATTTTTAAATACACTTTCCACTTTTGAAGGACATAAAAATGGTAAACAAAAGTTGAGCTTAACCCACTTGCCAATGTCAGTATCATTATTATGGTCTGTTTAACTTACCTCCACCTTGTTTCACCTGTTGCCATATCACGTTGAAAACGAAATTTATAATTGTCGAAAATTATTAAGTCAGCCTCGTTCAATTTTAATAATTTCACTCACTTTCAAATCCATTATACTTTCAAAATTTGATAATGTTACAATAGAGACACCTGATCAGCTAAATTAAAACTAATTTACTAGATATAAGATGTAAAACTCTGCTATAGTTGATAAGAAAATATGGAATTTGGTGAACTCTGTAAAAATGATTATAATTATCCACTTTTTAATAAGTTTCGGCTTTTATAAAACTAGATTATTCTATCTTATGTAGCGGGGAATAAGAGAAAGTGGAAGATCTTGTTGCGTTGGAACGTGATCTGTCTGATCAAGATCACAAATAAAAAGTTAGAAAAGCCAACACTACTTAGTATCGATTCCGAACTGCAACAAGTGTTAATCCACTGGTTGATTGCCTCTTACATTTTGCTATCAGTGGAAACGTAAAAGAAAGTAACCAAATCAGTGCGCCTGGTTTCTAATTTTTCACAAAAACTGAGGGGAAAAGGGACCAAATATCTATCCAAGAGTAGTAGTAGTAGTAGTAGTAGTAGTAGTAGTAGTAGTACTTCCTACTAGAACGGGTAGGACGAATCACTTGTACGAACCTTGCAATTAGGCCATCACTTTTTACACTTTTTTACGCCCCGTGGTGGAGAGTTCCAGCTACTTCACACATCATACATTACATTTGTACATTGTACCACCGAAGCGAGTATGGTGTGGTCATTAGTAAGCTATATAAGCGTGAGTCAAAGCGTGGGGGAAGAGTCCCAATAAAGGGTGTCCCTCGCCCTGCTCCGTCCTCGAACCATAGATACAAATGACATCATCATGACACGGATCGGACCCACATCAGAGAGTGGGGGAAGAGTCCCCATTAAGGGTGTCCCTCGCCAAGAGTAAATCCTTGAACCAATTTAAATCCTTGATAAAATTTATAAAATCCTTGATTAAATTGATTATAATCCCTGATAATGTTAAAAATCCTTGATTCAATTTATGCTGAACTTTATAGTTGGTGACGAACTCATGATTACAATGACTTCCATATAATTTTTGTATAAATCAAGTTGGTCAAACAACCAGAACGAGTCTGCGAGTGGAAGGGTAGATATACAGGGAATGAGGTGGTTCGGTCATTTAGTCAGGATAGAACACCACAGGATACCAAAACACGGGGTGGAGGCACGGTGTAAAGTGTAAAGGAAGACTGCCTGGCCTAGAGGACACCGCATCTAGACACCCTGGCTACAATGGTCGAAAATCATGGTATATCAAGCTAAGGAACGCAAGGACAGTCGCCTCACATAGTCTGCGATCGCGACGCCTTTGTGCCACTGCACCGAGATGTAGAAGAGAAATGGAATAAGTAAGTAAGCTCAAACGCATTCAATGTCCAAGGAGGAAAGCCAGTGCTGTATCCATCAAGTCCAATTAATCCACTGGAATCAGTAACAATGCAGCCGTGGCACTAATATTAATATCAAGTACAGCTCATACAGACCAATCATAATTATATGCTACTTCCGTCTTCAAATCATTCAAGTTTATTGTTGGAAGCTCTTGTCTCAAAATAAGTAAAATACAATGATAAAGGCACACCTTACATTTGAACGGCGAGGAGAATATGCAGACGGTTCACACACATCATTCGTCTCATTAATTTCCGTGAGTGGCGCTCTAGCTAGGGGCGGTTTTTAAAAGAGGCCTTCTAACGAGTAGGCGGACATTTTGTGAGTGTATAAACGGTCGGTTCACGTTAAGGGGACAAACGGATGAATGCCACTCGCGAGTGCCTGCGAGTCACGAGCACGAATCGGTCGGTAAAATGATAACTATTAAAGATATAGGTAGGTAGATAAATGTATGTTTGTGCGCATGTGAAAGAGAATCAAATAAGGTTGAAACTTATATGGGACCAAACAAAAGGCTACTTATAACCTACTATCTAAATTTCATTAAAATTAGACGAGTAGTTTTTAAGATATATGTTGGTTCGCAAAAATTGAGCGACTGACCGACCCGGAATCAAAAATGTTCCCTGATATCTGAAACGGATTTCTGTCTTGGAATTTTTTAAATCGGACATAAAATATTTTTGTCCTTCAGAACGTTCACATAGCTTCCACTACCTTCGGTAAGCTCGGAAGCCAAATATATACTTAAAAAAAAAGATTAAGTTTAAAGTAGAAATAAATGAAATTGCGAAATCATCTCCAAATTTATACTAATGGATAAAGTTGTTCAGATAAATGTAGTGTAAAATGAGATTATTTTGAATAATATACCTAGGAGTGAAATGGAAAAGCTTATGGGGCGTCATTAAATAAATTAGCTGCATAAACGAACTGAAAATAATAATTTTAATGAAATTTGAAAATAATTTGGGCCATTAAGCCAATAAACAGATTTTCAGGGGGGCATTATCTAGGACGATAAAGTAATACAGAAATAATGAGATACTAGATTATATAATAATGTAGTGGTTGATAGAAATATGATGATATTAAGAGAAGAGGGCCACAAACATTTATTAGCGAGAGACAATTTATAGATATAGATTCGGGTTTATAGTGTTAGTTGATAGAATGCAATAAACAATTATTATTGAATGCTCGAAAGAACAGAGTTAATATATTTCTGACCCACCAGTAATCAAAGGAATGACTTCTTGGTAGGGCTAAGTTGGGACATCAAATTATTACTAAATACTTAAAATTCTTCAAAGTTCCCACATTTGATATTCCACATTTTGATATTTCCACATTTGAATATTCTATTCTAGTCAGATTTATGCTAAGTTTATGATAAGGACAGCTCGATCCACCTAGTAAGGCAACGCCTACCAAAGTGCAGAAAGCGAGAGTCAGATAGGCCTTAGGTGACTCATGCAGCCTGCTAGGTCCTAAGTTCATGAGTTTGCAACCACGTTAATAGTTATTTGGGCAACTAGTGCGCAAAGTTACTCTTTGCTGCACTCAAGAGAAATGTTTACGCAGCAGCCGCAGGCGAGGGTGGAATGGTTTATCTAATGCAGTGACACTTAAAACTTCAAGTTCGAGCTGCACATTAAATTTTTCCTAGTTAGTTTTGTATATGTAAAAAAGCCCCCCCCCCCCCCCGCTACCTCATAAGGACAGGTCTTAGAAATGAGGGAAAAAATCATAAATATACACATCTCTGGGGTTCAATGATATTTCCGGGAGTAAATATTTAAAAAAAATACGTGTGGTTCCTTACATTTTTCATTAAATATAAAATCACACTGCTAAGTACGTAAACGTTGCTAACTACGCGTTCCAATAAATATGTTTGACACAATTAGAAAATTATTATTAGTAAAATTATTACATAAAACATATTACAAATAATTACAAGATAAAAAGAACTTTTTATGTACTACGTTTTTAAATTTTCTGTTGAATCATATGTAATGTTGATAGTATAATTGTCATTGTTAGTTATAGTTATATATAATGTTAGTGAAAAAAATACATAGTTCCGAATTTATTTGCTTCACATAATAATGACAACCATCTAAAGAGCTTATGTTAAACCTATAAAAGGACAAATCTTTGTACAACGGATCTCACCAGCACCGAATCTAAACCGTGCCATTGATATGGCCCAATGTAGGGACAGTAAGAGAAGAAAAGTGTGTACAAGTAAAGAAGTACGGATGCAAGAAAAATTAAACCTATGCCTAGGATACAAGTGTAAACTAACCTGATGGGTGTCATACGTTAATTAATTTATTTCTTTGTTTACTTTTCAATGTCATTCAATGTTTGCCTCTTAATAAAAAAAATCACAAATTTGAAACCCGTCAAAATGAAGATTGTAAATACTATGGGATACGTCAAAACAAATAAAATAACTTGCGGATTTTTTCCGAACTAACTTTCCATACAGCAAAATTTGCTAAAAACAAATTAAATTCTGCTGAAAGATGGCTTAAAGTATTAAAATAATGCATTGTCATCGTGTTCTGAGCTATTCTAAAAGTTTCAAATGTTTAGGTACTCGGGAAGTTAGTTAAAAATCGATTGCAAGATTTGTACTGGACAAACAAACAATCAAACAAACAAACAAACAGAAAGCAAGCTAATAAAAACGTAGTAAAATCCCTTGATCCGCTTATGAGCAATATTAATATTATTTTATTACATCAATTTATACTTATATATTTACAGTTTTACTGGCTAATAATTTAACACAGTCGACACTGCCAATTTCTGACGATTCTCTTGGTGCACTTTCCATTTTAAATAATATACGAATACTTTTCTCAATGATAGAAACAATAATTATTGAAAAATGCGTTGTTTTGTGGATAAATTGCGAGTTTGACAGGAAGAAGGAGTAAGAGAGAGATGGAAAGATAGAAGAGTTGGGATTGCGTACGAAAGGATACCAAAGGAAGTATAGTAGAGGGGGAATCACTCTACATTCTTAATACTCCACCTATATTATCTACAAACCCTAGACTTACGACATCAACTTTTAAAAATTGTAAAATATATCACGTAACTGTAAAAATAACTGCTGCTTGTATCAGGTTGAAATTTTACATGCCTATTTCAATTGAACTTTAGACGATGTGTATGAAGTTTTATTAAAATCGTTACGTTAGAACGTAAGATATCGGTAAAAAAGATGTTTTCTTTATTTAAAACGTTTAGGTCCGCTTTAATAAATTTAGCGATCTTTATCACTTCATAGCAGAGTCTGTGTTCGTTTTACTAAAAAAAATTATTTACAAAAGTTGTTTGTCTCATTAAATAGATAAAGTTAGAATTTTTTCCCGTCCTAAAATCCCAATTTTAAATTTGAAGCTTACGTTTACGCGAGCGTTGCGCGAGAACGCTTGGGCGGATAACGTTGTCCAACGAACCTGTCCTGCGCATTGGTAAAATGAACATGTGTACCAAATTTCAACTAAGTCGGTCAACTTTTACACAAGTTATCGTCATCCGTAGATTTCGTGGAGCTTTTAGCGTGACGGTGATTTTGTGACGGTGATTGTGTGACGGTTATTTTGTGACGGTTATTTTGTGACGGTGATTTTGTGACGGTTATTTTGTGACGGTTATTTTGTGACGGTTATTTTGTGACAGTGATTTTGTGACGGTTATTTTGTGACGGTGATTTTGATCGTTTTTTTCGGATTCACTCCCGGGCTCCGAACGTGCCATAAGGAACTTAGTTCCAAAAACAAATTTTAGGTGCCATAACTATAGTAACATAAATTGTTTTTATAATTTTAAATTGAGGTATTTAGGAAATTTGGATCTCAAATATATATCATCGTTGGTGCACAATGGTGGCCATTTTATCTCCATAAATTATTAAAACAAAACGTAAAAGATTTATAACAGTACAATGTTGGCGCATGCGTATAAAACCTGTCCTAAACAATTCCCGAACGATCCGCGAGACGATACAAAAGACGGTACAAGTAGGGAGGTTGGAACAAACCTTATATAAACACGACATACTCGTTTAACTGTTGTAACCCGTTCAACCTGCTCTTGTTGTTGTAAGCAGAGCGGGAAAATAAATGCAAAATTCTTCTGTTTTGAGTACTATTTTGAGTGCAAGAACAAAAACTTTTTCGATTAACTAAAGGAAAAATTAAATGCAGAGTTAGCAATCAATAATTTATGAAAAACAAAGAATTGAAAGAATAGATTCGTATCATTGTGTCGTATAAAAGAAGATTTGTTTATAAAATTTACCAAGCTTTAAAATAAACAAAACTAAATATATTATTTATTATTATCTCTAAACAACTTGTTTTTTGTTTTTGTTTCGGGGAAAACAAAAGATTGTACAGAACTTTAAAGCTTTTAGCGTGAAACAAATAAGTAAAATCAAGGCTCTTAGAAATTTCAGCTTTACCTCGTCTAACGAATAAAGCTGGAAACTATGGAAAGGAGAGTGGAGAGGGTTTTGAGTGGTTTTAAACAGACGATGGCTATCTAGGGAATTTCTCATCACACTGGCAAAACTAATGTGAACTACAGCCCGATTTGAAAATATATAAAACCTAACACGGTTCCTAGTCAGAGGAAAGCTCTAAAATTAAAACATTTTGGCATTCCTATAATTAAAACTATGTTGAATAGTGAAATACTCTAATTAATACGCAACTTTTCGTCAGACCAATTTTCTCTATGTTGTTTATATTCCTGTGAAAAACTTTAGAGATATTTCAAAACTAGTGTGTTTTAATTACCCAACATCACTTTATTTGTTTAAACAACTTAAAATAAATAAATAAAACAATATTTTAATCAGGATAACGAATAATAAAAGATAAGGCGGGAAACGTAACACTGTATTAAAACTGTAAAAAATAAAACTAGGACGGTAGATTTTCAGATTACCACTAACATACATAAATAAAACGTAACCTAATAAAATACATACTATAGTAATAAGATCAACTTCTTTTATTTCTTTGTCTATGAATTAAAAATTTTCTTTATTTTTCACAATAAGTTGTTGCAAACATGTTCTCAATATCTTGTGAGATACATTCCTTCTTCTTGAGTACTTAATAATTACAAGCGTATTTCTCGGTCTAGTTCAACTGTCGTTTGTTGACTTCTAAGACTTGTAGAAACATTTGAAAGCTTAATTCGGGATTAGGTATCGATATCGTCAGAGGAAATTATTCTTCAGTGCAGTTTAATTGGTTAGAGCTCCCGCACACTGGATATGAGAGGGAGGTACGTGGTTCGAGTCCCGGCGCTGAAGTCTATTTTTCTTTGTCTGTCTCCCTTTATAAATAGTAATTATAATTTTATTTAAATTAAAATTTAAACGTTCCGTAGTATTAATACTACCAATAACTTGTAAAAAAAATATATATTAAGTTAAAATTTACGAAAAGGAGAGAATTCTAAGTAAAAATATTATCAGTTCATCAATATATCTCTAAAAATGAAAGCTGGGTATATCATTTTTTTTAATGCAAAACGTAAATATTAATTATTTCAGAATTAATTTTAGGGGATATGCCACTATTGCACTGAGCGCCTCAAATTAAAATTAATTTTATACATCTAAGTATCTTCAATAGGATAATAGAGGGGTTCCAAATTTCCGTGAATTAGTTCCAGTAAAGGATGGTACGGCCGTGCTCGACTTGGCGGGAGCACTGCCATGCCCCCTAGATAATACTATCCTTCGGTTTAAATGTCTATATTGTGTCCCTTACCGGGACATATTCATACCTAAAAACTGTTTACTAGAATCCAATTTTAATAGGTAGGTATATAAAATTATTAAAAATAAATAGAAACAAATATCCCGACACACCATCATAAAATGAAGAAATACATACCTAGAACTTATACATATCTTGTTATTCATCTATGGAAACAATTATATATTATAAAACAATGACCAAACGACGTATAGACAATTAAATGGGCCAATGGGGAGATTTGAGGTAAATACTGAATGTGTTACAAAATCAACGAAGCCAATAAATTGTAAGACTAACAATTCCTTAATACTAATTTAATAAATATTTGTGTGTATTAATTGTAATAATGGATAATAATTAATTAATAATGAATCATTATTGATTAATAATAATGAATAATAGTAAGATAAAAAATGCGAAAATTTAAAAAATACAATCATGATGATGTATATTTTTTGTAGTTATATAATTCTGATGACTAATCACATAGGTAATATAAATACATTAATATAAAAATATTAACTCTCAGGTTTAATAAAGAAAATTTTAAAATTAATTTGAAAGTAAAATTTTAAGTATTGAAATTTAATACTTAAAAATTAAAATTATAATTTGAATTATAATTTGATTTAAATTAAAAATTAAAACGATTTCCTTTAAAGTTGGATGAGTTAAGGGAAAGGGTCGACGAAGTTAAAGGAATTGATTGGTGGGATGGTTTAGAAGGAAAGTGGGTGTCAAAGTAAACACGGGAGAGTTTGCCTGGACAGTTAGATTAGTGTTACCACTAACACAGAGTACCACCAAACCACAATCACATCTCTAGGCCTTATATTGGATTCACAGATATCATCCTAAGCCCTGGGGCCTTCCCGCAGGGGAAACAGTCTCTACCAACACAAACAGCTGTCGAGAAAACACATTAATATATATTAAACTTGGCTAAGAATACCCGGTTAGAACTCAACTATTACAACCTCTTCACACTTGAAAATAAATTGCGAAAAACGTGTTACTACTCAGTTAATGAATATCGAAGGATATAAAAGATAGTATAATAATAAAGCGCTAGTGGACAAATATTCTTCTTTCCACAAATAAATAAGTATTAGTAGTATAGAGGCTTCAGTTTCTCTTTATTTGTGATAAAAACACTTTTTAGGGTCATAGTTTAAACCTTTATAAATAATTAGCTGTTTTAGCAGATTTGGTGGTACCACTTCATATATTATAATTAAAGAGGTTGGTAGAAAGTACGCGCATAAGAGCACTATAAATCTTGGCAGAAAATATCGAATGACAGACATCAAAAACATGTAAACGTATCTAGTATTGCCAACCATGTTCAAGAAACCGATCATATAATTGATGTTGATAATTATGAACTTCTACACTCGTACCAAAAAAAATAGGAAATTGGACCTCTTAAAAAAATTTTGAAATTCAAAGAGGTATCCAAGACACTCTGCTCTTGTAAAACAAATAAAAAATAGACTGCCAATTGATGTGGCACATAGCTTCCTCGCATCCTATCTCGTACTTTATTGATTCTATATTTTTTTACAAGCCATTATTGTCTAATTTGTTCATTTGTTTCCTCCGTATTTTTAATCTGTCGTAATTATTTGGATTTTTTACGTAAATTAAAGTATCAATTTAGGAAAAGTTAAAGAGCGCAGACGGTTCAAATTAATCTAGGGGTATCTGCGGGCTACTTTCAATAAACTATAAAAGTTTCATACAAATCAGATAAGTAGTTACTTTTGAAGCTATAGGTGTAAATAAATGTATGTTTGTTGCGCATGTGGAAGAAAAACAAATGATCGCAGAAGGTTGAAACTTATATGGGACCAACAATGAGCTAATTATGACCTACCATCCAAATTTCATTAAAATCGGACGTGTAGTTTTTTTAGATATGTTGGTTCGCAAAAATTGAACGACAGACCGACGGACCGACAGACAGACAAGGAACCAAAAATGATCCCTGATGTCTGAAACGGATTTCTGTCTTGGAATTTTTGAAATCGGAGACCTAAAACTTTTTCGTTCTTCAGAACGATCACATAGCTTCCGTTTTCTTCGGTAAGCTCGGAAGCAATATTTTTAAAATAATGTCTGGTAGTGGTAAGGTATTTTAGTTATAGTAATACAAAGAATTATTGTTTAGCTATAAGCAGTTTAAAAAACAAAAAGTTATACCTGAACCATACCTTTACTGGGTTCCGCCTAGGATCTCAACTCCATATTCCTTACCACAATCCTTCAGTTCCTCCTTTCGTAATCCTTCTACCCACACTGCCCTAGACTCCGTTATTTGGCGATTCGAACAAGGAAGGCTGCTTATAAACAGGTTAAGCTACGACGGTTTGTTTACGCCATAAATTACGTAATTGTACGCACCTTAAAGTTGTCGAATCTGGACAAAAATAATTTTTAGGCTAATTGTGCCATTGTGATTCGATTCACGACTCCAGCAGGGGACCCACTTCTCGCGTCGTGTTCACTCAACATCACGATATAAATGGTTAGCCACTTAGGTGAAGCAGCGTCTATCCTGTTTTAGAATGTCAATTAAAAGGTCTATATAGCTGATGGCGCAACATACCATCCCCCATTCCAATGTCATTTATTGCATGCATGTTTGTATAAGCCCGTGGGAAGAATCAATTCATCCTCAGGATATTGGACCACGTATTTTTATTATTATTTATAGACATAAATTTTGTGTCTTACTATTGATATAAAAGAAAAATACATACAATCTGCTGGATGAAGTTTCATGAAAAAAAAAAACAAAAAAAAAAAATTTAATCACAATGACAACATGGTACTATGAGGCCTTTTAAGTCTTACGAAAAAACGCTACTGAAAGGTTTTCATTTACTCCAACCATAAATAAAAAAATCAACCGAAAACCTTTTTGTTTTTCAGTGGAATTGATATCACGGACATCGGACCAAGCCTGATTACTCACACTCATCCCGAAAAAGAATTACCATGTGCATACACTTTTCGTAAGAAGTTCTATGAATAAAGATTCCGCGAGCTTCACCACTAAAAAAGAACGAATTACATTAAGAAAGAATTTGCAGATTTTTTTTTACAAAATATAACTTTTAAAACTCTTTTCACTGAGGTATCACAATTCTATTTAAATTTTCATCCATAATTCACGTTAATTATTAACAACTAGCAATTTATAAATGAATATTGTTTATGAAGTCAATATAAATTGTGGCTAGGAACACAAATAAATATAAACAACATTGAATTAATTATGATTAAATATGAGCTAGTCTATATTAATCAATAAAAATTATAGGGTACAATGTATTTAAGCTAATATTTATTTAATTTGTAAACTTGTTTTCTTACGCATCCTACAAGTATGATATAAGGACGCAATCACATTATTATATAAAAGAAAAAATATTATAGCAGGTAGAAGGTACAAATATAAAACAAGTAAAAAGAAGAGAACAAATAAAATTGACATCGCTATAAAAAAATCACATCAAAAGGATTTCATATTCTTTAGAAATCGTTCATAAAGAAAATCCAGGTACTTAAGACAAATCGAAGGAGCTATGAATTCGAGATGAAATCAGAAAGAATATTAAATCAGAGAGAACGAAATGCAAACCTAATAAAATATTTAGCAAAGGCCTAAGACCTGGAACAAAATGTCAATAAGAAACAGTTCTTGCTTTCACGCTTCACTTTTTAAAAAGGGACTTATACGATTATTAACTTTCTTGTTGGACAAAAAAGTACTTAAAAGTAGATTTTAATGATAATTCATCTTTATAAAAAAATCTTTTTAAAGTTTAAATTCCATTAGTATATATGTTTATATCTTGTTTTATCTAGTTGGGTCCCAAACCCGAGTATCCTTATACTTACCTGCTCACGCTCTACTCTCTAATGTTAACGCAGCTGTATAGCCTCCGAAAGTACCCCAACAAAAAAATTTGAAAACTTAGCATTTACGGTGTGTGTAGTGTAATAAACGAAGTACTTTTTTTACTTAAACGCCTATATCCCTTTTTGTCTTAATAGTTATTTAGACAAAGGAACGTTTACAGTGTACTATATATTCCTAGTCAAAATTACTATTAAGACAAAGGGATACTTAGTCCAATGTACCTTGGGACAAATGGATGTCACACTTGTGTGTATATAAATGTGATAATATCCCTTAGTCTTATTAACTATTACGACAAAGGAATATTAAATATACGCTAAGAAAACTGTCGAACTCATTGAACTACATATTTCTCTATATAAGATTGACTTACTCATGATAAGACTCAATCTTAAAATAGCGTAATAATACTGCCCCAGGAGTCTCAATGTATTGGGGAGACGAACTCATAAACCTTTGAGACTTTTGTTGGATAGACGGGGTGCTGAAGTAAAAAAGTGCCATAAACGAAACACAAGAAATTATAGGAAAGCCAAAAAAATAAATCCTCAAAAACTAGGGCTTGGGGCTTGTGTATACATTTTAAGAGGTTGAACTTTTTAAAACGGATATGCGCCATGCGGAAATGCTTAAGTAAAAGACGATCATTACAAATACGTATTTTGATTTCCCTTTTTTTGTTCTCGACTGTATTTTTCTCCAATGTGTGATAGCGACTCATCATTAGGGTGGCCATAAAAAGTTTAGTTCAAAACGGGACATTGGAATTAGGGGGGGTCTGGGCAGAGGAAAATTTTGAGAATTTTAAGAAAAAATTTGCATTATTTAGATCAAATAAATCAGCACTATTTGTTATGAACTTATTGAATGAAATAAACGCTTAACTAACTATTTGGTCCACCTATTTCGTACTGTCCGATATAATTACTTGTATTTTAAACGGTACCTTTTAAAGGATCTGTACTTTATAAAAAAGATTTCGGTTGTGCTTTCCCGATAAATTAAATAATTTTTTTTTAAAAAAAAACTACATAAATTGTCACGTTTTAAAGTAATGATGGAAGGTTATGGTTGTCAGGTTAAAAAAATACTAACCTTAAACTAAAATAATTATAACCTTTCATCAACTTCCCTAAATTAAAAGAAAAGAAATAATTTAAAAAAAAAAAAAAAAAAAAATAGATTGAATTTATCGAGAGGCTACAATCGAAATCGTTTTTGTAATGTAAAAAGGAAAAGTTAAAACAAAAACGAGGTAAATCGGACATTTAGAAATGGTGGGGCATATAGTGCAGATTTGCCCCTCACTATAAATAACATATTCGTTAACATTTTGAAAAGGGGGAACAAATACTAGGTCTTCACACAAAGTATTTGTAATAGCAACAACAAGTAACCAGTTTCTCTTAATAGCCATCTTTAGTTTCTAAATTAGTTGATCACAGTGGTAGCGGTGTCTATATTAGTAGTTCACTTGATGATGAGTAAATATCACACAATTCATAAGCAAACCGTTGATAAATAGCATATTTACGAAGATTGGCAACGTCTCCAACTCATTAAGTATGGGACAAGTTTTTGGAACGAAGTTCCTTATGGCACGTTCTAGAGCCCGGGAGTAAATCCGAAAAAAACAACCAAAATCACCGTCACGCAAAATCCGTCACGAAATCTACCGATGGCAATAACTTGAGTAAAAGATCACCGAGTTAGTTGAAATTTGGTACACATGTTCATTTTATCAATGCCCAGGCTAAGTTCGTTGGACAACATTATCCACCCAAGCGTTCACGCGCAACGCTCGCGTAAACGTAAGCTTCAAATTTAAAATTGGATTTTTTGGACGGGAAAAAATTCTAACTTCATCTATTTAATGAGACAAACAACTTTAATAAATATTTTTTTTTAGTAAAACGAACACCGACACTAAACGTTTTAAATAAAGAAAACTACGTTTTTACCGATATCATACGTTTTAACGTAACGATTTCAATAAAACTTCTAAAGTACAATTGAAACAGGCATGTAAAATTTCAACCTGATACAATCAGAAGTTATTTTGTATTGGTGATTTATATTTTATATTATAATATTTTAATTGGAGATTCGCCGACGGAGGTCTGATGGGACAGTTCTTTTCTTCTTTACAATATCTGCTTTAACTATAAACTAATCAAAATTAACTTTTTTTCTCAATTTACAATACATCATTTATTTTAAGACGTTCTTTTCAAAGTTAATAAAAAGTTTTTCTTTTAATTTTGCCTTAACTCCACTATTACAAATAGTTACTTTTAATTTTTTTTTAATTCTAATTTGGCCATGTATAAGTAGTTAGTATCATATACTTAGCACTGTAATTATATCATTTATATTTAACCGGGTGTCCCACGACACCACACGTATTTTTTAATTTACCTAGACCTTTGGGAAAAGGTCCCTGTGAAAATAGCAAAAACTGGTTTATTGGTTTAAAATAGAAAAAATTTCTAGTGAGGACGTTGTTTCCATTTTGTGCCAATTTATCACTGTGCCATATGTCTTAATTTAGTTTTTTGAAGCCCCCCCCCCTTTTTAAAAAAAAAAATAAATAAAACAAAGAAACGAAAAAATCCCAGTTATTCTTTATAAAAAAAAAAAATTAAAAGCAGTCTTTTCCTCTTTCGTCGTATATTTTTCTAGAAACAAGCCCCCCCCCCCTCCCTAAAAAAAAAGAAAGCATAAATATTTAATATATTAGTAACGCGTACTAAAAGTAGAATTTGGAAACATTATATTTTGGCGTTTAGACGATATAAAGCATTTATAGGCGGTTATCATAACGGCGTTGGTTTAAAGTCATTATAATAAATTGGTTCAAAAGTTTCAGCTAAAACAAACTTTTAAATAGCTACAATTTTGGAGCGGCTGGGCGGAATACGCTTGATGACTTGTCCAATTTGTTAAATTGCGTACTAACCCTTTGTATGAACTTAAATCACATACTTAGCAACTAATTTTTTAGGGTATATCAACCATATTAATGCATTCGAACATTTTATACAATGATCACAATTATTTTTCCCTAAACAAGACCATATAATGACACACAAAGAAGTACCCCCTTCCGCCACCTATAGAGAATAGGGACTATCACAATAAAAATATATTTTATTGGAACGAAGTTCCTTATGGCACGTTCTGGAGCCCGGGAGTGAATCCGAAAAAAACGACCAAAATCACCATCACAAAATAACCGTCATGCAACCAAACGTCACGAAATCTACCGATGACGATAACTTGAATGAAAGATAACCAAGTGAGTTAAAATTTGGTACACATGTTCATTTTACCAATAACTATGCTGAGTTTGTTGGACAACGTTATCCGCCCAAGCGTTCATACGCAACTCTCGCGTAAACATAAGCTTCAAATTTAAAATTCTAATTCTAGGACGGGAAAAAATGTTTAACTACATTTATTTAATAAGACAAACAACTTAAATAAATATTTTTTTTTTTATTATTAAAACAAACACAGACACTGCTATGAAGTGATAAAGATCGCTAACTTTATTAAAGCGGACCTAAACGATTAAAATAAAGAAAACAACGTTTTTACCGATATCTTACGTCCTAACGTAACGATTTTAATAAAACTTCTTACACATCGCCTTAAGTGCAAATGAAACAGGCATGTAAAATTTCAACCTGATAGAAGCAGAAGGTTTTTTGTGTTGTTGATTTATATTTTATATTATAATATTTTAATTGGAGTAATTCGCCGACGGAGTCTGATGGGACAGTTCTTTTCTTCTCTAAAACCATCTGCTTTAACTATAAACTAATCAAAACTAACTTTTTTCTCAATTTACAATAAATTATTTATTATAAGAAGCTCTTTTCAAAGATAATAAAAAGTTTTCTTTTAATTTTGCCTTAACTCCGGTAGTACAAATAGTTACTTTTAATTTTGTCTCTTATTCTAACTCCGCCATGTATAAGTAGTTAGTATCATATACTTAGCACTGTAATTATATAATTTATACTTAAAATAAAGCGTAAGGAACTTCGTTCCTACCGGGTGTCTCACGACACCACACGCCACACGTATTTTTTTGTTTTATGAGGGTATCAGACAACTAGGTTTATATACACAACCAAAAATAAAATAAAAAATATATTATTTAAAAATAAAAATATATTATTGCAAATAGATTCAGGAGGATAGAGCAAAAACGTAATAAACTTTGTCAAAAACAAAATGGTCGCTAGTTGATTCTGATCTATGTTTGGATCCTAGAGAGATGAGATAAAAGCCACAAATATCAAATTGAATAGATGTGTGATATTGGGCGAGCTTTTTCAGTCATATCGGAAGAAATAGGGTGGAAAAGCACCCCAATTCTATCAATATACACAATATACTAGCAGGATTGATATAGGACAAAGACAAATACAATATAAATAATTTACGATCAATCATTTAAGGCTTGAGCTTCTTTTTAAGTAATGTGTAAGTGAGTGCTGAAATACGTTTGTGGTTTTCAGTATTTATTTAAGCTTATGGATGGACCAATATTCTTTTTTTTTAAGTTAGAATGTTACTTTAGCAGGATCCAATTCTCACAAACCATTTATCGTATGGCTTTTACTCAACATTGTTATTTTACTAGAAACAAAAAAATGCTTTTAACTTGTGTATGAAACAAGCCTAATATTTCAATATTTAGGGATGAAAAAGAAATACTATTTCTGTTAGGAATTAACTAGAACAAAAAGTATTTTACTAACTCGTCGATGCTTATATATGAATGGTCACGTTTCGAAAAAAAAGGTTCTTTGAAGATACCTTAATAGAAGGTTAGAAATATAATAAAAACAAAAGGCATTTTTAAAACAAGAAAAACACTTTTAACTCGATGCAGGAACCCAGCTTTTAGGAATTTTGTATAAAAAGATTGGATGAAAGGAAAATAATAACAGGAAAAATGCACAGGGAAATCAGTTTTAAAAATTAACTACAGTAGTCCAGGCAAATTAGTAAAACAAACAGCAAATGGAGGAAATAATTTATAAAGTTATGAAACTTTGTGAAAACACTCTTAAGGGGTGTAGTAGTAAGAAACAGTAAAGTTCCCCCCTCTTAGGGGGGGGGGGGGGGGGCATCCCCCCACCTTCAAGTCCAAAATTCACTTTTTACGCAAAACGGTTTATTTTGCTTCCGAGCTTACCGAAGGTAACGGAAGCTATGTGATCGTTCTGAAGAACGAAAATATTTTATATCTCCGATTTCAAAAATTCCAAGACAGAAATCCGTTTCAGACATCAGGGAACATTTTTGGTGTCTGTCTGTCGGTCTGTCGTTCAATTTTTGCGAACCACCATATCTTAAAAACTACACATCCAATTTTAATGAAATTTAAGTGGTAGGTCATAAGTAGCTCATTGTTGGTCCCGTATAAGTTTCAACCTTCTGCTCTTATTTGTTTATCTTCCACATGCTCACAAACATACATTTATTTACTGCCATATCTTTAAAAGTGATCATCTGATTTGTATGAAATTATTCTTGCGGTTTGCGCCATTCGACGCGCAACGTCCATTTTGTGAACAAAAATAACTATAAAAAGTTCACTTTTCCGACTTGATTTTTAAGCTGGTTTGGGGGCTTATTGCGGCTAAACGGTAAGGCGTATTAGAAGATGGATAGCAAAAGTGATAACTGATTTTAAAAGATCTACAACTTTAGTCCTATGAGTTTTTGTCGTATCATCATCGGTTGTACCCTAGATGGTAATAATTTTGTTATTTTTTGTTTTTATTTTTTTCCATTTTTGTCTTTGAATGACCATAGTTTCTATAATAGTAGGCCGATTTTATTTCTGATTGCGGCGATTAAATCTCACACTAATGCTCTTTAAATTGAGTATAGTGCCGTCAAGTGCCGTGCCATTCCAACTTTTTGATTATTTTTATCGAGGTATTTTTCTTAATTTGGTCTTTTCTTTGCGAGGAAGCTATGTGCCACATTAATTGGCAGAGTATTTATTTGGCATTTATTGTCCCTGATCGTGGCAATATTCAGTAACTGTCAAGGTTTTTTTAAAAATGTTTAGAGTTAAGAGCCAATATATGCCTTCAAAACAAAAATGTTAGTTATATTTTTTTAGGATTCATAATATAGGATGATGGGTATAAATATTCAGGGGGATTTAATAATAAAAATGTTATGACCATATTAGTTAGACAAATTATAAAATAGAAGTAATCTAATTCAGGGGTGAAATGGAAAAAATTTGTAAGAACTTGACTTAATAATATATAATAAGAACTTAAAGTAGGTACTTCAACTAACGATTTTCAACTATAGATGGTCTAGATGTGGTATGGAGCATAGGGGACCCTCCCCCCCCCCCCAGGGGACCCTCCCCCCCCTCCTTCCCCACGTTTTCTGCCTTGTTTAACCTCCTTCTATATGCATTTCTTTCCACAGTTACGTTCTATTTAATCAGCCTCTCTTTTTTACTCCTTGGGGATTTTAATTTAGAGCCTTTAACTGTGTAAGAAAAATAGACGATACTTGGTTAAGGTTAGGTTTCCTAGGACAGCGGCCTCAATGTTCTTAGAGGGAGGGTTGAAACTTGGTTGTCTACAGCCAGCGTTATTTAGTTTATAGTGTCAACGTTTGTTGTCGCCAGCGACAACGTCAACGGAGAACGTCAAATATCGGTTTAAAAATATAATTTTGGTACCTCAGAGTACAGGGGTACAAATGTAAAAGTTAATCTTTTATAATATGATGTATATCGTTGAAAAGCTCTTGCATAGTAGATTAATTTTTGTTATATTCTATTTTGTGTTATTTTTAGTTTTGAGGGGGGTAAAATTAAAAAAAACTTTTTATACAGCGGTTTCAACGATTTGGTTGCAGTTTTATATATGTATATTAAATTAATTATATGTGCGCTAACTTTTGGTGCTTGTTGGAGGCTTTGTTTCTCCAACAAATGTTTAAATTTCTTCAACTTTATTAAATATTTACTGGAACAGTGCCACGCCGTTCCAACTTCTTGATTATTTTTATCGAGGTATTTTTCTTAATTCGGTCCTTTCTTTGAGAGGAAGCTATGTGCCACATTAATTGGCAGAGTATTTTTGAAGAGAAGTGTTATTAAAAAAAAATATTTTTAACGTAATTCTATACCGATAGCCCCAAATAATTAATTTCAACCGGGTGCGCTCTTTACATTTTGCTAAATTGATACTTTAATTCATAATTGGCCGACAACATTGATCGACAGACAGACAGACAGACAGGGAACCAATTTAGCAAATGTAAAGAGCGCAGACGGTTGGAATTAATTTGGGGCTATCTGCGGGCTACATTCGACAAACCCTCCAAATTTCATAATATTCAGTTGAGTACTTTTGAAGATATAGGTGTAAATAAATGTATGTTTGTGTGGATGTGGAAGATAAACAAATGTGCACAGAAGTTTGAAACTTATATGGGATCAACAATGGGCTAGTTATGACCTACCATCCAAATTTCATTAATATCGGAAGAGTTGTTTTTAAGATATGTATGTCCGCAAAAATACGGTTATGGATTGTTTATCTTTTTCTAACTGCAATATCTAGAAAACGGTATGTCTCAATTTAAACATGCATAGGACCTTTTTTGTGCAGAATCATGTGAGAAATATTTTTGGTGATAACACTTCTCTTAAAAAAATAAACCGTTTTGCGTAAAAAAGTGAAAAAAGAAACTAAATTTCGAACTTTAAGGAGAGGGGACGCTCCCCCCTCCCAAGAGGGGGAACTTACACCCCTTAAGAGTGTTTTCACCAAGTTTCAAACTTCATAAATTATTCCTTATTTTCCTGGAATACAGGTAAACAAGTATTTGAATAGACACAAAATGAGATAAAATAACAAAGATTTTTTTCATGGTGAGTAATGATTAAGGCTGGAGGGATGTAAACGCTACCTACTCTTAAAGGGTCAAAAGACTGCCTATCACATTGAGTAGATGAGTAAAATGAGTGCTAAAATATCAACTTTCTTAGGCCCAATGCACACAGAATAGGCGACAGGCGGAGGCGCGGCGCGGGCGAGGTGTGCAGGAGGCACGCTTCTTCAAAATGAGTGAAGGGGCGATGAAGAGGCGTGGAGGAGGCGAGAAAGCGGCGCTGCACCGCGCCTCCGCCCGTCGCCTGCTCTGTGTGCATTGGGCCATAGGATTACATGGAGGAGGCGTGTTTCACGCCACGCCTGCACCTCGCCCACGCAGCGCTTCCGCCCGTCGCCTGCTCTGTGTGCATTGGGCCATAGGATTACATGGAGGAGGCGTGTTTCACGCCACGCCTGCACCTCGGCCACGCAGCGCTTCCGCCCGTCGCCTGCTCTCTGTGCATTGGGCATTATTATAAAACATCGTGTGTCGAGAAGGAATTGTAAAAAAAGACAAAACAAACAAAGAAAAAACAAATATACAAACAATTTATTCCAATGTTATTCATCTTAAAATATTCAGTAGCTAGACAAAACCATCTTTTCCACAGGTTTTGTTCTAATTAACAAGGGAAACGTCCGTGGGATCGTCTTAGGATGCGCAATAGATAAAAACCGTTCTGACCCCACTGGGGGGGGGGGGGGGGGGGGGGGGACTGGAACTGTGTTTTGTTCCGCCCTACAATCTGTTCCAACCTAAGCATGAATCGTTTGTGAATTGTTTACTGTATGGTCAAAACAATCCAAAACCAATTACCGGTTGCTACGATATGTGCAGTTATGTCATTCGTAACACATGTCAACAGGAATGGGTTCCCAATCTGTCGGGCTTTCTTGAATGTTTTTAACACACAATCATTTCTTTACTATAAATAGAGTGTTTTGGGCCTTGATGTAAATATTTTAAGAGGTAATTCTAAACCTTAAAAGCATCCATAAGTTTTATTGACTATGGTTTGTTTTTACCCTTTCTAGAGTTACTGGCATAAATTAGTTGTATTTTTTTTTAAAATGTCTAATTTATCTAGAAAATAGTATATTATGCTGCAAGGCTGTGAAGTGAGTTTTCTCTTTACCGCGGCAATTACATTTACTGTCGAGCGAAGCGAGACAGTAAATATTGCCAAGGTAAAGAAAAAACACTTCACAGTCGCGTAGCATATGCTATTTTTTCCGAGGTAGCAGACAATGAAAAAACATTAAATATTAATCACTAATCAATATATAATAATAACAAATATTAGTACATACTTAAGACTTAAAAAAAGAAACCTTAAAATGAGGTTACACTATAAGAAAAGATAAATAAAACGCATTGACATCTAGCGGATTTTTATCGTACTAGAAGCATTTCTACGAAGACTGCAGCACTACTAACGGAAGTTTTGACAACTACCCGCCGTAAAGAAAAAATCTTTTAGTGCCTAGGACGTAAAAGATTTTTTCTTTACAGCTAGGAGTAATGAAATGATTTTTTAAGTCCACGTAATGAAAAAATGGATTTTAGCTATGTTTTTTAGGCTCTAAAGTTACTATTTCACAGCCTACCACGGAAAATAGTATATTATGTTACTAGGCTGTGAAGTGAGTTTTTTCTTTACCGCGGCAATTACATTTACTTTCGAGCGAAGCGAGGCAGTAAATATTGCCAAGGTAAAGAAAAAACACTTCACAGTCGCGTAGCATATGTTATTTTTTCCGAGGTAGCAGACAATGAAAAAACATTAAATATTAATCACTAATCAATGTATAATAATAACAAATATTAGTACATACTTAAGACTCAGGGCCGGATTTTCAATTTTCGGGCCCCCCCGCGAAAAACTCCAATGGGCCCCCAACCTACCCAGGCCAATCCTATTCGGAAGGGGGGAGGGGGAGGGAGTTTACTGGTTAGTGCACCGTAGAGTGAGAGTCCTACACTATCGGTGCCTCGTGATGGCCACAGAAAGTAAGAAAACTACACACCACAACCTAATTCACGCACCGCATTCGTTCTTCATCTCAAATTCGCATTTGAAGTACCTCGCCGAAATAAGAAAGAGGTAATTGCCTAAAAAATAAATGCTTATTCCTAATTAGGTCTTCAGGGTATTAATAATTCCAAAGTCAACCGGGTTTTGGCTATATTTCACCTCCTTTGAGGCATCTTCAGACCTAAAAGAAGATTTTTAAATTTTTATTATTTTATATCTACATTAAAGTGCATTATCTTAATATAACATGTTGACATAACTTTTAACAATTTCCCCTAAAACATTACTTGATTTATTTTCTTAGTTATTTTCTTTCCTGACAATTCTCCTGCAAGGAAAGAAAATAAATTAAGTTATGTTTTAGGAGATTTTGTTAACGGTTAGTCTACTGTTATAATATGTTAATTTTTCATATTTATTGGAACTAAGTTCCTTATGGCACGTTACAGCGCCTGGAGCCCGGGAGTGAATCCGAAAAAAAACACCGTCACAAAACTGAAATCGACCCATGACGATAACTTGAGCCAAAGTTGACCGATGTGGAAGACATGTTTATTTTAGCAACACTCGCGTACACGTTCAAATGTAAAATTGAAATTTTTGATCGGGGAAACTTCTAACGTATTCTATTCAATGAGACATACAACTTTTTTAAATTAATTTGTTTTAGTAAAACCAACACCGATACTGCTATGAAGTGTTAAAGATCGCTAAATTTACCTATATTAAAGCGGACCTAAGCTTTTAAATATAGAGAAAACTACATTTTAACCGATATCTTACGTTTTAATGTAACGATTTTCATAAAAAGGCATACACAAAGTAAAGTAAAGTAAAATTGAAACATGCTGTAAAATTTTAACCTGATACAAGCAGACGTTTTTGTGTAGGGAAGAGATATATTTTATAATATGTATTTGAAATTAGTAGGCCGGGTAGGGGAAAACAGTCCTGTTTCCTACCTACTACCACCATCCTCTTTAACTATATCAACTCATCATGATTAATTTTTTCTCAATATTCAAGTACAATACAATAAGTATTTATTGCAAGGCACTTGCTTCAATGATATAAAAAATGTTTTCTTTTAATTTTACCTTAACTCCACAAGGTACAAACAGTTAGTTACTTTTAATTTTGTCTCTTTTCTAACTCCGCCATGTATAAGTAGTTAGCATCGTATACTTAGTAGTGTGATTTTATAATTTGTATATTTAATGAAAAACGTAAGGAACTTCGTTCCTAACAGATGTCCTGCGACGCCACAAGTATTTTTTAATAAAAGTGTTATGTTTTGTTTAAAAGTTGTGTCAACATGTTATATAAAGATGTAAGCTAATGCAGATGTAAGAAATAACAATTTAAAAATCTTTTAGGCATGAAGATGCCTCAAAGAAGGTTAAATATAGCCAAAAACGGATTGACTTTGGAGTTATGCCGTAAATACCTAAATAAGAATAATAAGCATAGTATGGAAATGAAGGTTAATATACTGCGAATATCTCTCTAATAAATAAAAATTCAATTTGCCTCCTCACAACCACAACAATATTATACCGGGTGTCCTTTTGTAATATTTCAAATAAAAAATGTTCAAGCTTATCCGAAAATGTTGTCTTACATTTTTTTCGTTAATCCTTTTCGAAGATATACCTATATTTTATCGTTTAGGTAAAATAAAAACTGAGCTGATTTAGTTATTATGTATAATGACCAGATATATTATTTATCAGGGCCACTGAGAGGATTTCCGGGCCCCTGGGCAAGTTAGCATCTGGACCCCTTTGAACAAACAACGGCGAGGGGTCCGGGAAATTTTTAATTTTTTGTTGGGAAAGTGCTAAAAGATGAGTTTTAAAGATTTGTGAGGCAAGTTTGTCCTTACAGGAGAAGATGTTTGGCATGGGATAGATTTTGAAGTTTAACTAATTTGGGCTAAAAAACACAAATAATTAGGTTGACTTGTAGCTGGTAAGCTTAAAAATTTCATTGCAATTACAAGTTATAAATGTAAAATGTATTAAATATCAATTAATACGATTTGTATGTCAGTTTCTCTCCTGTAAATTAGCATTGACCATATTGAATAAGGTGAAATCATCACAAAAATTTAAGTAACTAAATGAAACAAAAAATTCAAACTTCCGTACTCATGACACGTTAGGAAGAATTTTAAGTTCATCACAATCAGTGGCGTACATTGGGCAGTGGGGGCCCCTCGCCAAAAAAAATGATAAACAAGAAAAAAAAAACATTTACGTTCAGCACTGAATGGGGCCCCCTGACAAAGGTATATGAGTATAATTCCAATTTAGATTTAATTATACTCTAAAGGTGCCCTCATCGACATTACGGTACAAAGATAGTAGGTTTATGTTTTTTTTTTATTTGTGGGCCCCTGGCACCGGGGGCGCCCGCAATTCGTGCCCATAGCTATGCCACTGATCACAATATCCTTCTTGCCTTTTTTGTTGTAAAAAAATCTTTTTCAACATCTCTGACTGGGCCCCCCAGGACCGTGGGCCCCCCCGCACCGCGGGGGCTGGCGGTAGCTATATCCGGCCCTGTTAAGACTTAAAAAAAGAAACCTTAAAAAGAGGTTACACTATAAGATAAGATAATAAAACGCATTGACATCCAGCGGAATTAAATCGTACTAAGCATTTCTACAAAGACTGCAGCGCTACTAACGGAAGTTTTGACAACTGCCAGCAGTACAATAAGGACTTTTTTCGTTCTAGGACGTAAACAATTATTCTTTACAGCTAGGAGTTATGAAAAGATTTTTTAAGTCCACGTAATGAAAAAATGGATTTCAGCTATGGTTTTTAGGCTCTTAAAGTTACTATTTCACAGCCTACCACGGAAAAAATATATTTCTTGAAAACTATTAGCATATCTAGAGTATTGTTGTATGCATCACTGTAACAAATCAATTTTTTTTTCTTTAGGAAAAAATATAATTCATATTAGTCCTCTATAAAACGGTTTGAAAATAAAAAGTATTATTTTTAAAGAGTATTTTAGAGACTTTAAAAGTTTTAAGGTTTATGAAAAGTTTATTTAGTTAATAAATACATTTTATAAGGGTACTTTTTTAAATGAAATATTATTTTTGTATGCCGACGAAAATATGATACAAAAAAAATTAGGCCGAAAACGGAGCTGGGATATTTACTACAAATTGTTATAAGATGAAATAAAATTTATCTTTGAAGATGTTTGACAACGTAGATGTTTAGAAATTACATACCACTGAATTTTTAGCCTACTAACCCATGAAAACATCAAACACGAGCGTAAACTATGTATTATATTTCACATGCCAACCGTAATGAATTAGCAGAAAATGGTAAGGATATAAATATATTATATTATCATATATTGAGAGAAGATTTGGCTTCATCACTATCTAATTTTAGGGCAAGGCATTTGTACAGGTTATTATTACAGCATTAGTCGTAGTGTCTACAGGTCTAACATATAATAACTCCATGTTATTAAGCTTCAACATGGTAACATTGGAAAACCCTTTTCTTTGTAACGTAGAGTTACCTTCTCCTTCTCCCAAGAGAGCATTAGCAGTAATGTGTCCTCTAATATCATGCTTTATCAGCTTTAAATACAGGCACAACATAACCGGGTGTTGAAGTTTAGTAATACATTTGAAGATATATGTTTGTATTGTTGTTACCGAATACACTAGGGGAGCAAGAGTTTCTGTAGATTATTGTATCTAATACATTACATTGTTCCATTTGCTTTCATTATAAACTTATAAACGTTACTTAATTTATAAACGTTTTTGATTAAAAAATTATTATGTGTCCATTTAAAAATACGAATCTCAACATAGTCGTTATCCCAGGAAAGATAGATATAACACAAAACGTGAGAGGTCGGGTTCGATTTTCCGCCGTTGAGCAGATATTTTTATGGTAATTTTAATCAAAAATTCAATAATATTTTTTTAATAATAAACAAACTGCAAAAACTTGATAAAAAAAAAAAAAATACGTGCACAGCATGATAGCAACGACCTTACGGTCGTCTGCTTTGAGTAGTGGCTATATGTTAATAACAATTAGTTAATTTACAGCTACATAATTAAACTTAACAGATAATAAATAGTTACTATAAGAAAATTAAAACAATAAATCATCCAAAAAAAAACAACAACAAGCCAAGGACCCTTATATTTTCCTGCGTGTGTCTGTCCGTCCGTCCTCTCGCGTGCTCTCACGGCTACACCTTTTGTCCGATCACTTTGAAATTTGGCATGTATGTGTCTTGTACCTGCCCACATATTTTAAAAATATAGCAACTTAAAAAAAATATTTTTCAAAAAAATTAGGGTAAAAAAACTTAAGGGTTAAAATTTGTTTATTTTTTTTCGACACCGTGAGGGGTATCATATGAAAGGGTACGTCTAGCTGATTACAAAAATATATAATTCTTTGGTTATAACTTTGATAGGGCGAGCGTAGGCGAGTTTGAAGCGGGTTTGAAACGTGTCCCCCCCCCCCTCTATCTCGCTTATGTGAAGTGCAAAAAATCTGAAAAAACTCCTGAACATTCTTCGACCAAAAGCAAAGATACCACTTTTTGGAAATTTCGAAAAAAATATTATTTTATTTTTTATTGACAAAATACGTATTTTTATAATTATGGTCTTTTCGATGTATATGATTGTAGTCCGGTTCAGTGGCAAAAAAATACTTTATAAGAGAGTGTTTTGAGAATATTAGACCCTTAGAATGGTTCAAAGTAAGCTTTTTAGCATTTAAAAAAAAACACTCTTTATACACTTTACAGTTAAACACTATAGTGTGGCCTACGGACCCTCGCTGTGTGCTGACTAGCACACACTTGACCTGTTTATTCTTTCTTGTTAATTGAATAAATTGAATTAATATAATTATATTTAAAAAATGAAGAAATATAATTTTTTTTTTTTTTTTTTTTTTTTTTTTTTTTTTTTTGTCATGCAAAACTGATGCAAGATAACATTCTACTTACACTTATATCCTTATATAAATACAAATTAAGTCTATAAAAACATAACAATTAAAAACTATCCTACTAATGATTTCCTATACCTAAAAGCATCCATAAGTTGTATTGACTATGGTTTGTTTTCACCCTTTCTAGAGTTACTGGCTTAAATTAGTTGTATTTTTTTTTAAAATGTCTAATTTATCTAGAAAAAAATATATTTCTTGAAAACTATTAGCATATCTAGAGTATTGTTGTATGCATCACTGTAACAAATCAATTTTTTTTCTTTAGGAAAAAATATAACTCATATTAGTCCTCTATAAAAAGGTTTGAAAATAAAAAAAAATATTTTTAAAGAGTATTTTAGAGACTTTAAAAGTTTTAAGGTTTATGAAAAGTTTATTTAGTTAATAAATAAATTTTATAAGGGTACTTTTTTAAATGAAATATTATTTTTGTATGCCGACAAAAATATATACAAAAAAAATTAGGCCGAAGATAACTAAATAACTGATTAATTTTTTTTCCATTTAGCTGCATATATATATCTTGGGTCAATAACGGATCAAACTCAAAATATTTTTCAATAATAATTATTAAATGGAATAAAAAAAAAACTTGAAACAACTAACAAATGAAAAACACTGGTCTTGTGTACTCGCACATTAATCCGGAACCTCATTAACACATTACGGAGAATGTAAGCCCTCAACAATAAAAATTACTGTTAATGCTGCTTTGCTGATCACAGCAGTAGTGTATGATACGCATCAGGCACCAAGAGTATCCAGTATAATAAGTCGTACTTTATCTTTCATGTAAGAGGATGGTTATTAATAACCAGAATAGAAATAATGTACTAAGTATCCACATTGATAGAAACTAAAATAAGTTGTATGTGTAACTCATTCATTTAAGTTTGTTTAATTAACTCAAATTAAAACATTACTCTGGGTATCAAAATTAAAATATGTATTCTGTTAGTATAAAATGGTTGTTGTGCTTCCGAGTTTACCGAAGGTAACGGAAGCTATGTGATCGTTCTGAAGAACGAAAGTATTTTATGTCTCCTATTTCAAACATTCCAAGACAGAAATCCGTTTAGACATCAGGGAGCATTTTTGGTTCCGTGTCTGTTTAACGGTCTGTCGATCTTGTCATAAGATATGTTGGTTCGCAATATTTGCAAACCAACATATCTTAAAAACTACAGATACGATTTTATTGAAATTAGGATGGTAGGTTATAATTAGCCCATTGTTGGCCCCATATAACTTTCAACATTCTGCACCCATTTTTATCTCTTTTCCATGCGCACAAACATACATTTATTAACATCTATATCTTCAGATAGCCCCAGATTAATTTCAAATTTTTTTTTTTTTTTTTTTTTTAATTTTATGATCCATTTATTTAAACAATTTAATTTACAAACAATAAGAAATTATTGATCTCCTTCTACTATAAAGAGATGTCTCTTTGAGTCGTAGAAGGAGAGTAAACCATTCCACAATAATAGTGATAACAACTACTAATAATCTAACAATGCTTGTTGTTTTTTACCATATCTAATTTATAAACGCTCTAGTATCTTCTTAACAATACACTATATATAAACAAATGAGACCAAATATTTCTTTACATTTACTAATACACTTATATTATTCTATATATAATTTAAATTGTATTTGTATCTTTAAACTCTTTAAATTATATTTAATTTTCTCTAAGTTTTTGAGCTTCCTAGTTTTGATTTAAAAGTATAGTGTTTTTAAAATGGTTAGTTTTATAATTTTATAGTTAAATGAAGCTGTTTTTCATTGGTATGCTTTAGAATATTTATTATTGTATCTTTTTTGTTTCAAATATAGTGTTATTTTGAAGCAATATTAATTATTATTATTTTTATTTTATTTTTTTCCATGTGTTAAGTTAATGTTATCTTTTATTTATAATTTATATTTACCCAATGATCATAAATAACCACATTATTTGCTTATTTGTATAGTATTTTTTTTTCTTTTTTCCCCCCCTTTTCTTTAAGTTATACAGTGTGTTCATGAATAAATTATAAAAGGTTAGTATGTATTTTGATAATTTATTCCTTTATTTATCCCCCCCCCCCTTCTATTTATTTCCAATATTATTTCTTACACCGTTAAACTTGCTGTTTATTTAAGAGATATTCTTTTAGACTAATTTTGAACGATGTTACTGTTTTTATGTTTTTAAGTGTGAGAGGTAATAGGTTGAAGGATTTGATGGCAGAGTAGTACCAGTGTCTTTGTGCCGTCGAGGTGTTAACCTGTGGTACTAACAGTGTCGAGTCGTGCGCTGCTCTAGTCCGTCCCTGCACTCTGTCTAAGTCGTCTAGTTTTTTGTATAATTGTAAATTAATAACCAGTTCCCACATGTTGTCTAGTTTAAGTATTTTCAATTGATTAAACAGTGGCGTCGACGGAGCGTATTTGTCTTTGAAAGACATTATCCTAATTATGGATTTTTGTAGTAAGAATATTGGGTTTTTGACAGTGGACGGTGCTGAGCCCCAGGCAGTGAGTCCGTATCGTATTACCGAATCAACGATTCCATAGTACAGCATACGTCTCTGATCTACGGTTAAGAAGCCTCTAGCTCTCAGCATCACGTATGTCATCTGTCTTAGCTTTTTTTGTAAGTTATTTATATGCAGTTTCCAGTTCAAGTTGTTATCTAAATATATACCTAAATATTTCACATGATGGTGAGTTTTTATTTTTGGGCAGAAACAGTGTTGTGGGAATGTTGTGAGGCATGTAGTCCTGTCGTGTAAGCTAATATAGTCGATGTGTGTTTGACCTCGTGCTGTAAGTGAGAAAGTGAGTATTTTTGTTTTTGTCAAGTTGATAGTTAGTAGGTGAGTGTCAAGCCATTTCTTCACCTTGATCACATCCTCCTCCATCATCTGTATTGTTGATTGTAAGTCTATGCCTGAACACATAAGCGCGATGTCATCAGCAAACCCCACTAAAGTGCTAAACAGTTTAATACGAAATATATCCGCTATATATACTATGAATAATACAGGACCTAATACTGTGCCCTGGGGTATTGAGTAGCTAGAGTAGTACTCCTGGCTAAGAGTATTGTTTAGTTTAACAACCTGTGGCCTATTTTCTAAATAACTAATGAACCAGTTTAAAAATGTTCCATTTACACCGGCTAGTCTAAGTTTATCTATTAGGATGGTATGTGAAACTGAATCGAAAGCTTTGGATAAGTCTAGGAACAAACCCGCCGGTTTGAGGCCCTTATCCAATTTTTCCGTCAGGTAGGAAGTAACTTCTGACACCGCATCCTCAGTGCTCAGGCCTTTTCTAAAACCAAACTGTTTTTTTGGTATTATATGGTTACGTTCGAGGTGGAGTATTAATTGTTTTTTTACTATTTTTTCAAGGATCTTAGCAATATTAGATAGTAAGGAAATGGGTCGGTAGTTAGTCGGCTCTGACTTATCACCGTCTTTATAAATCGGTATAATTATAGCTTTTTTTAGTTCCGTGGGGAAAATCCCCTCCTGGAATGAGACTTGAGCAAGGTGAAGAATGGGCTTGATAAGGTACTGTATATTGTTTTTTATCATATCTACTGTAATTCGGTCATGTCCCGGTCCTGATCCTCCCTGTAAGTCAGTCACAGCATCTAAAACATCTTTCTGTGTTACTAGACACTCAGTTAGTTTGGTCTCTGTACTGTTTATAGAGTTTTTTTTGTATTCGTACTTACTTTTGGTTCCCTGAGATTGAGTTATTTTATAGGCCATCTTCTTCCCAATTGATGAGAAGTGTTTAGCCAGAATATCAGCACCTTCTTTCTTGCTTGTTAAAGTGTTAATGATTTTACCCTCGTCATTCTTTAATTCCTTTATATTGTTGACCTCTTTTCTTTCACCCGTAATTACTTCATTTATGACACCCCAAATAATTTTGGGGTTATCTTTGTCTTTCATTATTTTATTCTTATAGTAATTATTTTTAGTTTTCAGCAGTAATTTTTTGAGAAGTTTGTTAAAATGTTCATATTTTGTTCGTAATGTAATGTTAAATGGCTGTTTTCTTAGTAATCTTCCCATCTTATCCCTTTTACGCATAGAGGAGAGTAAACCACATGTCATCCAAGGTTTGAGCTTAGTGTATTTTTTACTAATTTTTGTCAATTTTTCTGTGCTACAAGCATCTATATAATCTTGTATTTTTTTATTAAATGTTTCTGCTATTGTATGTGTGTCATTTTTGTCTAAGACCTCTGACCAATCATCTACTTGTATATATTTTGAAAATTTTATTTGATCAAATGTTATTTTGGGTTTATTTATTTCATTTATAATACTTTTATCTGTGTTGGTTTTATGGTTACTAATTTTAACGGTTAATGAGTAATGGTCTGTTACATGTGTTTTATTTACCTCAGCCTCTACAAGTGACAATAGTGTATCGCTCACAAATACATGGTCGATGACCGATTCCGACATTTCTGTAACTCTTGTAGGAGTGTTAATTAAAGATCTTAACTTATTTTCCGCCATTAGTGTTAAATAGTCATTTTCTAGCGGGCTAAAAATCCTATTTTCCTGCTCTAGAATATTTACATTAATGTCACCGATCAATACAGTATGTTGCCTACAGGATTCTTTTATAACATTTTGTAATTCCTGCAAAAACAGATTACCATTTCCATTTGGTGAGCGATACATTGCTATGATATTGGTTTTATTTTTATAATTTAAAGTAAAACAGTTGCAGTCTGAGAGTATTGTTTCTTGGACTTTAATATTTGGATACAGTTCAGCTTTAACGTATACCACAATCCCACTGTTTTGATTATAATAATGTGTGCTGCAAATAGTATTGTATTCTTTCAGTTGGAAAGAGTTTAGTTGGAAGTCTGGTGAAGTGCGTGCTTCTGTTAAAATTATTATATCGTATTCAATATCTACGGATTCAAGCAAAACACACAATTCATCAAAGTTCCTCCTAAGACTTCTTATGTTTTGGTGTAAGATTTTTAATTCACTATTTTCAGTTTTTTGTTGATTGGATGTACTTTTCATTTTGTTTATCTTTTTATTATATTGTATTGTATTTTATTATATTGTTTTATGTTATTGTTTTATGTTATTGTTTTATTATATTGTGTCATTTTGTTTATCTTTTTATTATATTGTAATTAGGGAAATTTAACTTGTATATAGCATAGAACATAACAATTGTATAGAGCGATTTATAAGAACAATGTATAATGTATGTATATGCATACTTCATTGACGTTTTATAGCTATTTGGGGAGTACAATTTTGATGTTGTTTGGTAACATATTAAAAGGGAAGTATTCAAAGATAATGGCTTTACATTTGATAAAATATATTTTCTAGTAATTACTAAAATTTGATTATTACTCGTTGGTCCATATTTATAATACTCGTATATAAGTCCATAGTTACATTGGAATGCACTAACTTTTTTTAAATTGTTTTTGAATCTAAAATAAAATAAAATAATATACGGTATTAACAATAATATTTTTTCCTTCATGACGATGTAAATTATCAGTTGATTAATAATATTTGTTACTTTAGATGTAGTGTTTAGTTGAAGTTTGATTTTGATGGGGATTCAGCTGGTGATGGTGTTGGCGATGGTAGTCGGTTTAGGTCGTCTTGATTATGAAAAAACATAATTTTTTCACCTTCTGATTTTCGGGCCATTATCTTGCCGTCCTTAGACCATACGAATCGAAAATTTGCTGCTCTAGCACGCTGTTTTACTTGAAATAACAGTTGTTTCTTAGCAGGTGTTAGGTGTTCATTTACATATATTCTCGCATCAGGGAAGCCTTTTGCCAGATCTGTTGCCTTTATCTGGGAGTTTTTAAAGCTTTGTAACCATATATTTTTAGTTCTTCTAGCCGAGAGCTGAGCGACTATAGCTGGTAGTTTGCTTGGATTCATAGATCTGGTACGGTGGGCAATTTGAATATCATTGTCCAAGACTTTGATACCTGCTATTTCAGCTATTTGTTTCACTATTTGTTCACAGCTTTCGTTCTGTGAGATAGGCACACCCTGTATTTCAATATTATTTATACGGCTTCTTTGTTCAAGTTCGCAGATTCTTTCTTCCTGACTTTGTACGACCTTTTTGAGCTCTACATTTTCATTTATTGTTTTTTGGACATTTTCAAATGTCTGCGCTCTTTAAGATTTGCTAAATTGATACTTTAATTCTTGTAAAAAATCAAAATAAGCTTGACTGATTGAAACAGGGAAAAAATAAATATGATTTGAGAATAATATGTTGTAAAAGGATAAAATCATAGTATGCGAAACAGGACGTGAGGGAGGTATGTGCCACACTAATTAGCAGACTATTCTTATTCATTTTAAGAATGAAAATTAATAAAAAATAATTTTAAAAATTCAATATTTCTCGAAAAACGGTTCCGACGCTTTCGATTAAAAAATTGTAAAACGTAGTCCATTTATATACGAACAAAATCGTTGAAGTTAATTTTGCTTCTTTGGACTTGCGCATTGGGATTCCTTTCTAATGCCAAAAAAATCGTATCCGATATTTCATTCCGATTATTTTATTCAAACAAACAAAACTGTTTACGGATATCAAAAATGACGGAAGAATAAATAAATTTGACACTAATGGGTCGTAAAACCCAGCAACATTAAAGTACGTAAGGGTTGTACTGTTAAGTATATTTGTAATTTAATTGAAATGTAATGGCAGGTATAAAATAATCGCAGGTATAATCTAACCTACAGAGACATTTTACTGACTATAAGATAAAAAGAGAAGCTTTTTCAAAATATTAAAAGTTTTTTTGTTTGCAGGACACGTTTAAGAACCAATATTCTTACCTAGATAAAAACAAGGAGAGGAAAAATAAATAAATAAAAAAAAAAAAAATCAACACAAGCAAGAAATGAAAAAGTCTATAGTGAGCAGCGTCTATGAAATTACATGAAGTCCAAAATACAAAGAGAGAAACAAGACTACTTTTTCTTATTTGAGGTTTAAGCAACGCAAAATGAAAAGAAATAAAGGTTAACACATAGTAGAAGATATGGAGAAGCACGTGTGAACCATACAGTCCACTATAAAATAGGATAAAACAAAGACGAAAAAAACACGGGGAGAAAAGTCAGTGAATTATCTTTTACAATTCAAATACAAACAGTCCATACATAAAAATAATGAATTCTATATTTTTGGCTGCGGTTCCAAAAGTAAAAAATCGGTCCGAGACAACTCAGACAAACTTTCTCATATACGAGTTTATAATTACTTAGCCCAGTGTTTCTATTTATTAGTTTTAAAATGTACATTTAAATATTATTGAACATTTCATCAAAATTTATCATAAAAATAACTTCTCCTCGGCGGGGAATCGAACCCGGGATCTCTCCATCCGCGTTTTAAGCTAATTTCTCAGGAACTAGATTTTTCCCGGGAAAACGGCTTATATCGTTGGATTCGTATTCAAATGGACTACATTTTAGAATTTTTTAATCAAAATCGTCGGAACCGCTTTCGAGAAATAATTTTTTTTTACGTTTTTTCAGAGTTTTTGGGGGGTAGCGCCCCTAAATTTAGAGCTAAAATTCATTTCTCGATTTCGCCTCGGGGTATGATTTTTCTGAACATGTATGCCAAATTTCTTCAAAATCGGCCCAGTAGTTTAGGCTCCAGGCGTCTGCACAGACGACAGACGACAGACGACAGACAGACAGACATTTTTTAAAAACCACTTTTTTGGACTCAGGGGACCTTAAAACGTGTAAATCCATCAAAATCTCAAAATCGAATTTTCGCGCCATCACAATACTTTCTCTTTATATGAGAAAGTAAAAAGAAGAAATAACACATCGCCTGAAATATAATACAATTTAAAGGACTACTGCTATATTCCACATTTACCATATATAAATGTATATTACTAAGCGGAAATAAGTAATAAATGGCGTCTTTATGCAACGCTGAATTTCAACGAAGGTTGTCTAAAATACAAAGCGTGAACGGAGAGAAAACATAGACAAAAGAAAAATACAGTACCATGTCAAGTGTCACTAATCTATTTATTGACTTGCACTAAACTAAAAGAGAATAAAAATTATTAGAAATCAATTATATTCTGATATAATGAATAACAGTGCACGCATATAAGAAAGGGTAATCTCAAAATCTACTACAACGATTTAAATTTTTGTGTTCACATGAAATATGTACACTATCTAATATTACTACAGGATTTTTTTGTACAGGCGATATATTTCTGACTTATAACTCTTAAAAAAAATTACTAGCCTATCTTGAAGGGCTCGAAGTGACGCAGATAGGTGTTTCCTTTTGATCCGACCTCTAGTACCAAAAATTGTATTTTTTTTAGTATGCCCTGTTATCACGAGTTCTTTATTACGCGAAGATCAAACCGAATAAAAAGTATCCAATATTGTAGAGGTAACTTTTATGATGGTACGCTACTCTGAACTTTTTCCGATACGAACCCCTCCAAGTGGGGATATAAGCTTCCAAAATTGAGTGATTTGCATATTTTTATTTATTTATCATTTATTTATTTATTTTTTTATGGTACAGGTTATGAAATCGACCCTTTTTTATTAAAATTATTACCTTTTCACGTGAAAACCCCGAATTCGGGTTATACCTAATTTAGACTTTTTATTTCTGAATTTCATAATATATTGAAAATTATCTCAATGCTTCCCTTATTAAGCTCATATATCAATAAAAGTACAAATAATAAATTATGAAAGATCATTTCATATTTATGACCTATTTTTTAAAATTATTTAGTATATAAATATAAATATCCATAAAAGCCTAAAAATGTTTAGTGAAATCACTCGCAGTAAAACAATAATAAATGTATTATATTATTACTTGAGTGTTTGAAGCAAGACAAATGTTAATGTTTAATAATACCTATATAAGGTTATTGTAAAATTTAGAGAATGAGGTCCGTAAGTTTCTTAGACAGCTCATTAATTACCGGTCCAAGTTTTGAGCAGCTAATTTTGTCTCTCTCCTGTCAGTTTGTAGCTAAAATAAACTTTCAAATGAAATTTCACTTTTTCCTCTCAACCTACTTTTAGAGAAATTCTGTTGAATAATAGAGGGCTACGTTTAAAGTTCAGTACTTGACGTACTTAATGTCACAATTGCACATTTAAATAAAAAATTAAGAACCGCAGAATAAGTAAATGAAAAAGTTATAAATTATATAATATATGCTTATACATATATGAACACACAAATACATACACATATTTTAATTGTAAATTTATACGTTATTTTTATGAAGATATAACACGAACTATGTTAAAATTTTGAAGTTACATTCTATCTCTCGTGGGATATAAATTTAAACCAACTAATTGAGTTTTTCATTTTAAAAGTGAGTCGCCCAGTTTTTTTGTCCCTCCCTTCTATACACAAAGTACTTTATCGTGGCAGAGCCAACCATGCTTTGGATTGCGCCCCAATTAGAGGTTTTTACAGTGAAAACAAGATACCGATATGACACAGGTCACCGTTTCTAAAAACGGATAATTTATAGACCATGTGGGATGGGGAAAAAGAACAAGCTATATCTAAAACGGTCTTATAAAAAGACATATATAGGTCAAACTTGTTTTACTTTATTATTCGTTTAACCTCTCCTTGATTATCATGACTTATATTTGTATTTTTTAAAAAAAAAAAAAAAACTTTTTTACTACGTTTTTATTAGCTTCCTTTCTTGTTTGTTTGTTTGTTCGTCCGGTACAAATCTAGAAATTGATTTCTAACTAACTTCCCGAATAGCTAGACATTTGAAACTTTTAGCATAGCTTTTAACACGATGACAATGCATTATTATATAACTTTTATTAGCATTATTAGCATTATTATATTATTATATTATATTATTATTATTAGCATTATTAGCATTATTATAATACTTTTAGCCATCTTTCAGCAGAATTTAATTGGTTTTCAGCAAATTTTGCTGTATGGAAAGTTAGTTAGTTAGTTAGTCGGAAAAATCCGACAGTTATATTATTTGTTTTGCCATATCCCATATTTACAATCCTCATTTTGAAGTGGTTTCAAATTTGTGATTTTTATAAATAGGAGATAAACATTGAATGACAGCAATACAGTAAATATATCGATTATATTATTTCAAATATATCGATGGCGGTTTAGATTTGGTGTTGGGGAGATCCGTTGTACAAAGATTTGTCCTTTTATAGGTTTAAGATCAGTTCTCTAGCTCTAGATGGTTGTCATTTATGTGAAGTAAATAAATTCGGAACTATTTTTTTTCACTAACATTATATATTATACAACAATAACAATTATATTATCAACATTACATACGATTCAACAGAAAATTTAAAAACGTAGTATATAAAAAGTTCTTATTATCTTGAAATTTTTGTTTCCTTAAATATTTGTATAAATGTTTATGATTTGACATTTTCACTTGTATAGCTTAGATAATATTATATAAAGACTAAGCCTAAAATTTCTGATCTTTTACATTTTCTAAAGCTGTACAAAACTTAACTAGTAAAGCGGTTACAAGTACACTGCACTTAATATTTATTTAAAATTAATTATATCTAGTAACTAATACTTACTAAATCATTAAATTACAGTTTTTAATTTTCACACACAAGTTTGTATAAAGATAATATATGTATTACTAAATAAAGTTCAACTATAAATCATTTCAAGTTAAGATCTGGTTTTCTAGGAGACCGGAGCCGTTATATATCGGCCGTATTTAGCGGGGAATGACGTCACTGCAGTGGACGTAAAATGACAGCCGTCTTAACTCTAGCGGTCGTCATCTAGCAATCGTGACGTCACTGCAATGGGCATAAAATTACAGCCGCCTTAACTATAGTGGGGAATAACGTCACTGCGGTGGACGAAAAATGACATACGTCTTAACTCTAGCGGCCGTAATCTAGCGTGTAATGTCGTCACTGCTGTGGACGTAAATTTGACATACGTCTTAACTCTAGCGACCGTAATCTAGCGTGTAATGTCGTCACTGCGGTGGACGTAAATTTGACATACGTCTTAACTCTACCGGCCGTAATCTAGCGTGTAATGTCGTCACTGCGGTGGACGTAAATTTGACATACGTCTTAACTCAACCGGCCGTAATCTAGCGTGTAATGTCGTCACTGCGGTGGACGTAAAATGACATACGTCTTAACGGAGATCAGAGAGCCTCTTGATTAAAAACAAAAGCAATCAATATTACGTCCTATTTGATACGAAATATTGTTTGACCTCATTTTATTATATAAAATGTACAACACTACAAGAAAAAACGTTTTAAAACTATTTCACCGCTATATGACGGTCATAAAAAAGGCGTCACCGATATTTACGCTATATGATTGTCATAAAAAAGGCGTCACCTATATTTGCACTATATGACGGTCATAAAAATTAAACACTTTCACAAGTGTTATATATTTTTGTAATCTACTCTTCAATACCTTTCATTTGATACCCCACTCAAAATGTAGAAAAAATATTTTTTTCCCCGTGACAGCAATTTGCCGCCATCTTGGATTCCCAGTTAATCCGACCAAGTTGCTATTCTTATTTTTTCTTTGGCCCATTAGACTGCACATTTTGCATATTTTTCTATATTTTTAGTATGAGCGGAAATACAATTTTAGGGGGGGGGGGGGACACGCAAAATTTCGATGTTTTTTTAACAAAATGGCACCTAAAATTGAACACTTTCCCTAAGTGGTATATATTTTTGTAATCTACTCTATTATACCTTTCATTTGATACCCCGCTTAAAATTTTAAAATAATATTTTTTTCGCATGATGTGAGTTATCCGCCATTTTGGATTTGAAAAGCTGTTAATTTTGAGTTCCCTATATTTTTCCTGTGTGCGCGTCAAAACGATCTTTAATATTGGAAAGTTTCACGTTTCTATCTCTTTTTATTCAAAAGTTATTGGAACCGTACAGAGTGACAGACAGACAGACACATGAACGAAACTATAAGGGTTTCTTTTTTTGGTTTTACCAATGAAACCCTAAAAAAAGAGAGGCTAATTAAATAGAACGTAACTGGGGAAAGAAATGTGGAGAAGGAGGTTAAACAAAGCAGAAGACGTGGGGAATGAGGGAGGGGGGTTCCTATGCTCCATAGCACATCTAGACCATCTACAGTTGAAAATCGGTAGTTGAATACCTACTTTAAGTTCTTATTATATATTATTAAGTCAAGTTCTTACAAATTTTTTCCATTTCACCCCTGAATTAAATTACTTCTATTTTATAATTTGTCTAACTAATATGGTCATAACATTTTTATTATTAAATCCACCTGAATATTCATACCCATAATCCTATATTATGAATCCTAAAAAAAAATATAACTAACATTTTTGTTTTGAAGGCATATATTGGCTCTTAACTCTAAACATTTTAAAAAAAAACCCTGACAGTAATTAAATATGGCCACGATCAGGGACAATAAATGCCAAAAAAACAAAATAAAATAAAAAGTTTTTTATCACTGTAAAATAAAAATGAAGCCTGATTTTTTTTGTTTTTGTTAACATTTAATTTTTCATTATTGTTAATATTTTATTTTTTTATATTTGATCCTGAACTCTCAATTGAAACTAAATAAAATATAAAATTCTCTCTTAACATTTTAATATGTTCATATTGTTTTTATTATTTTTACGTATAATTTTCAGTATTGTCATTTTTTTTGTTTTAAAAAGATGGCAATATAGAATTTATATGCACACATTTTGTACTTAACAAATTAAACAATAGTGCTAGATCCTCCAGGGTATAATACATTTTGGGCCGGATATTTTTGCTAGATAAAATAATAAATAAAGGGAAGAAGAGAAATACGATGCTTAAATATCAGGTTTAATATCGACCGTTTCTTTTGATACAATTTCGAGGTATTGTTGGTCCCATATAAGTTTCAAAAATCTGCGCTCATTTGTTTCTCTTCCACATGCGCACAAACATACATTAATTTAAACCTATAATAGCTTCAAAAGTACTTATCTGATTTATATGAAAATTTTATAGTCTATCGAAAGTAACCCGCAGATAGCCTCAGATTACTTTGATCCGTCTGCACTGTTTAACTTTTGCCTAATTGATACTTTAATTCAAGTAAAAAATCAAAACAATTTTGACATTAAAAAAACGGAGAAACAAGTAAACAAATTAGACCATAATGGCTTGTAAAAGCATAAAATTAATATATTACGTGATAGGATGCGAGGAAGCTATGTGCTACACCAATTGGCAATCTACTTTATTATTTATTAGTTTAATTATAAATTCTTAAATATTATTTATTAAATAAAGACGATACACTAACTTTACTTAAAATACTTTCTTTTACCTTTGACTAAATATATTCTTTTTACATTGCTTAAAACAATTTAATCAGTAAAATTAAAGTTTACTCAAGTTAGTTAAACAGTTAAGTTACCAAGTACGTTTTTCCGGATAATTTAATATTTAAATATAATTGTTTATATTATTATAAAAAAATTATCTTATTTCAATAAAATTTTGGAAGATAAAATAAATAATATTGGATCGAGTTGAGAGGATTGGAGAAGACCCTAGATGTCTAGATAAGTATGATTTCAAGTTGGGTTAAAAAAGAAGACTTTTAACCCTTGGAGAGTAGAAGGGTAGGCAAGGAAATCCCCTTCTCAGAGAAAAAGAAAATTTATTATTTCTCTTTTTTATATTTTTTTTTTATCGAGGTTTTTCCTCTTTCTCTCGTGACGTCATTCTAAACCCTCAGCCCTAGAGGGCTTTTTAAAATTAAGAGAGTTTGGAAAGGGGGTGGAATTTATCAGTCGACGAATACCCTTAACTGTTTTTCCAGTTTGAGACCGAAGATGTTCAAACGAACTAGATGGAATGGGTGCAAGAGAAGCGGAGAATATTAAGAAGAAAAACTTAAGCTCAACAAGGTACAAAACGATATAAGATTATCTTCTCTCTTCTGTTCAGGCAACTGTGAATTCAATTAGGAGATTTCCCAACTCCTTTTTTTAACACGGCAGAAATTCAACCGATTTCTTCGTTTTAGTTTGTACCGGGGCTAGGAAACTCTGTAAACCGATGTCTTCTAGAAACGAGAAGATCCGGTAGAACCGGAGTTAAATGCAAATTAAATAGATATTAAGAACGAAGAAGACCGAGCGGTTTAGCTGTCCCAGAGCGCCTCTTTTCTCTCTACTTGTCCCTTATAAAGGACTGTGTTAAGACACGTTTTCAACTTCGCTTTCCTCAATTGGAGCTTAATCGTTATTGCCGTTTGAATGAAGCACCTTCTTAGTATCGAGAATCTGACGCGTCTTCTTTCACAGTCATTTATTCTTTAACCAGTTATACTATCCTAAACATTTCTTTATTTAAATATATCCCAACATTAGATAGTAATTTCTTTTAAACACGAATTATTAAATTTTAAATTTAACAAAACTCAGAAGTGCCACGAATATTGCTAGCTTTATCTTAATATAAAATAAAAGAACAACATAATTTATTAAAGAAATAAACTCCATAGAAACGAATTAAACCTCTTGAAATACAACGCAATGTCTAGGTCGAAAATTAATGTCGTCACACTAAATTTTCAAAAGATATTAAGCGCAAAAGTAGATATATACGAAAAGTTATTTTAGATTTTAATCTCCATCCTGACTCCTGGGGCTTAGAAAGTAAAGTTATTTGGAAATTAAGTAGAATGAACTGTGGAGTTACTTAAAACTATAAAAAAGCTAATTCTCGATAAAAAGTAACTTTATGAAGACAAAGCTGGCTTTCAACCTCAAATGGTCATTTAAAGTATCCATGAGACGGAAATAAAACGTTAAAAAGAAATAACCAGTGAAAATAAAAATTAAGTCATAAACTGTTCTTACTCTTTACTACATCTCTCTTTTCTTTCCGATACTTAGATCATTTATAAAGCCAACCAAAAAAAATAAATTATGGAAAGAATTTTTATTTATCAAAGGAGCTTTCAGCCACTACACGACCGTTATATCTGTGTAGGGAAAATAAACATTAATTACGTTATAAAATAAGTTAAAACATTATCTTAAATTATTAATGCATTTAAAAAAAGTCTATTAATTAATGCAGCATATAGCTTCCTCGCATAATATCACTAGAAAAATTATCACATGAGATTAAAATAAAATAATTTAGATTTCAAATTTTGGGAGTTATTAAAAGAAGCTTAACAAACGAGAATCACTAAAACAAATGAAAATAATGTGATCCCCCTGCATTTTGAAAAAAAGGTTACTTGGACCTGTTTTGATTTTTAGGTGGTCAAATTTAATTTAATTTAACATTAAATGTGCCAAGAAGTTGAAAATATAATAAAACCATTTTTAGGCATTAATATCGGTCTATAGTAGTTTTCAAAATCCGTTCACAGAAGAATATTGACGGGCAGATCAAGATATAGAGATGCCGAAAATATTACCTGATGCCTGAAACGCAATAGGTTAAGGAAATTTTGAATCTAGGGCCATAAAACCTGTTTTAATATTAATGTCAAACAAGACAGATGGTGAGATTAAAAGGGTCCTTGTCGATAACTATAGACCCTAAAAAAGTGTATTTAAAGAAAATAAAATGTATTAATTTTCTTCCATATTTATTGGAACCAAGTTTCTTATGGCACGTTCTGGAGCCCGGGAATGAATCAGAAAAAACGACCAAAATCACCGTCACGCAAAATCCGTCACGTAATCTACCGATGGCGATAACTTGTGTAAAAGTTGACCGACTTAGTTGAAATTCGGTGCACATGTTCATTTTACCAATGTCAGGGACAAGTTTGTTGGACAACGTTATCCGACCAAGCGTTCACGCGCAACGCTCGCGTAAACGTAAGCTTCGAATTTAAAATTGGAATTTTTGGACGTGAAAAAATTCTAACTTCATCTATTTAATGAGACAAACAACTTTTTTAAATATTTTTTTTAGTAAAACGAACACCGACACTACTATGAAGTGATAAAGATCGCTAAATTTATTAAAGCAAACCAAACCGATTAAAATATAGAAAACAACGTTTTTACCGATATCTTACGTTCTAACGTAAAGATTTAAATGAAACTTTGTATACATCACCTACAGTACAATTGAAACAAGCATGTAACATTTCAACCTGGTACAAGCAGAAGTTTTTGTGAGTTAATGATTTATACTTTTTATTTTAATATTTAATTGGAGTAATATGCCGACGGGGCCTGGGAGGACAGTTCTTTTTCGTTCTACAACCATCTGCTTTAACTATAAATTTATCATTACCTTTTTTCTCAATATACAATACATTATTTATTGAAAAACGCTCGCTTCAAAGATAATAAAAAGATTTTCATTTAATTTTGCCTTAACTCCGCTAGTACAAATAGTTAGTTACTATTAATTTTGTCTCTTTTCTAACTCCACCATATACGTAGTTATTACAGCGATTTTATAATTCATATTTAATGAAAAGCGTAAGGAACTTCGTTCCTACCGGGTGTCCCAAGACACCACACGTATTTTTTTATTATTTTTAATGGTCATTCTTAAATCACAGCTAATCTTTATATTCTTTAATGATTTTTACATTTTCCATATTATATTAACAATAAAAGAAAAGGAAAAGAAAATTCAATAATAATAATTACAATGTCTCATAAAACCAGAAATATATATTTCCCACAATAGCATGGATAAAACTGAATAAATTAAAAAAGAAAAAGGAATAAGTAGATTTATAGCATGAAGAATAAGCGGGTTTAAGAGAGGACCGGAGAGCGTTGAAAACCTTAAGACTTCCTCTGCCTTTATTTATTAGTCGAAACTCTTTTTCTCGGAGAAGTTTTACAATTAAAGAATTTGCATAACAAAAGGTAACGAACAAAAACCAACCGAAAAAATAATAATAACTCCCATTTTATTATTTCCCTTTCTTTATAGAGTCAAAAGTGAATAATGCCAGAAATAATATTCTCATTACAGAAGTAAGAATTGTATCAATTTGTTGTTCATAATAATTATAAAGTAGAGAAATAAAGTATAACTTAAAACAAAGTAAGTAGCTACTATAGACTATAAAAAAGTAAAGAGTTATTCATACTGTTGAATACTTTTAGAGGTAGATCTATAAAAGCACAACCATCCAAAACCGTCTTCATCAACCACGAACAGAGGCAGAGCAGAGATGAGCTCAACAGGTGGTAAACTATGGAAATGGTTTCCATCCATCCAAAAATAATGGAGGGATATTTTCTTCTTACAATAAATTAATTTAGCTTACCTTTAGTTCATTCACAATTTGTAAATAACACAAATTATTTGTTGTGTTGTCAAAAAACCTCATAATTACTAAAGGGATTCAGAGTAACCGTGGTACTACATAATAGTCACAAATAATCGGGCATCTACGAATCAAGATTAAGGTCACGGGTAGCCCAATTACATTCGACCCCAATTACACCAGAACCAGGAGTGAAAAATTCCATAAGGACTTTCATGAAGACAGTTATCAACAGAATTTAGAAGAGTGCTTCAGGTATGCGATAATCTAAAATTATGATCTGGGAACCATCTCAGCATCGTACCAGATCGCTGCTCTCGCTCAAAAAACAATCCTGTCGTCTTTTGATAGGCATTCTTACTGGACACTGTAGACTAAATCGACATCTACATCTGATTGGCCTAGCTAAAACCCCAGTGTGCAGGCTATGCGAGGAAGAGGATTCAAACCCTTCTTAAGGCGGAAATACACATGCTAGTAAAAAAGCATGCCAGTGGTGAGTTACTAGCACGTCAGTAGCTGGCATGCTGCAGACGCTGTGTACATTTGCCAGTGAAACAGCATGCTAGTATCATCCGGATGATCGGTCTAGTGCGAGCTACTAGCACATGACAATACACATTCCAGTCACAGTTCTAGTTTCGAAACAGGCAATCGTTTCTTGCCTTCTTTTAGCCGGAATAAATTATGAAATAATTGTATTTGATTTAATTAATTTTGATAGTTTTATTAATTGTTTCAATGTACCTTATGAATGTATCGGTGCGGAATGAAATTAACCAGATTGTGCAAAGAACTGTGTTTAAAAACATTTGAAAAATAATAAAAAGACACGAAGAGTGTATGTAAAGATTAGATAGCTAGAAGGGAATTAGGTACATGGAGAGAGTCAGTGACTACTAAATGAAATGCGGTTCGGGGACGTTAATGGTTTTAGGAATCAATTGCGAATGCTTCCGGAGAAAGTTGATGAGTTGTTGTCAGATACCCGCGAAAGGAAGGAACGCAACTGAAGACTGAAGGGCTGAGGGAGACTCGTGCTAGCTACTAGCATGGCTGGCAGACCTGTTTACATGTGCCTTATCAGTTCCCCCTCCCCTCGACTTGTGCCACTGGCAAGAAAAAAATCAAACCTCGTGCGATTTACTCGCATGCTATTTGATGTATACACATGCCAGTAGCTCTCCTCTGCGAGCTACCCGTATGTTTTTGTGCGAGTAACTAGCATGTGTATTTCCGCCTTTACCTTATTAGCAGCTGGCCAGCATTAACACACCTGGAGATGGAAAATCTTTAGCTTTGCCATCCTGCTGATTGAAGAACTAAGGTTGCTTCCCCTAAGCAAGGCAGTCACTTTCTGTGTGTCAATCAGCTTGCTTAGAGGATAGAGTACTATAAGATGGATTATTAAACCGGGTTTGCACCTTGGATCCGCGAGTAAGAATTAGGATTGTACACAATTCAGTACAATAGTTGTCATTTACAAGGTCAAATGAAATTTCGATTCCTTCAATTGATAATTGAAATGTGTTTTTAGGGAATCAAAGAAAACCTAAGCGGAGGTCATGGCGGCTTTTAGTATCAACACAATCTAATAAAAACTGTCTACGTCACTTAGGTATCCAAGAAGCAAATAGAAAAGAAAATTAATTTTTTTTTTTTTTTTTTTTTTTTGCTGAAACTCAGTGTCTTAGAATTATCTTATAATAATGTACAGGATAAAGAAGTAGCTTTTTACAGATATCTCTGAATTCAGAGTAATTTTAGAAATGAAGACAGCTTGGAAAAACAAAAAATAAAAATAATAATTAAAAGTAAAAAATGACGTAAAAAGTACTTTCTTGACCCCTTTAAATGACAATCAAGATTTTCGACTTTCCTTTTTCCTTTAGCGTTTTATTTCTTATTTATTTATTTTTCCCTTCCAAAGAAAAGGTCTGAAGAAGAATGTAGGGGTGAGAGGAACCGGGGACTCATTTATATTTCTTTAAATTTTCTAGAAGGTTCTAACCCTTGTCCTTATCCCCTCTTTTCCACTATGGCTGGAGAAGAAATGACGTTCTCAAGATTAAACAAGGAGAAAGAGGGTCATTAATATCTTTAAGGAGGGGCCAAGACCACCCTGAGTCTCCCGTTGTTCCTGGCGATAACCGCTCTTTTCGTCCATTTGTTAGACCCCTTTCCATCTTTAAGGGGGGTTCTTGTTGTTTTCTCGTGTCCTCTTAAACTCAATTTTTTTTCTTGTCGAAAACTTCTTTTTTTTTGAGGTCTCCTCCTTTTGTTTTTTCCATCTTCCTTACGAAGTCGAAAACAAACAAAAAATGAGGAAGGGAAGTAAAAAAGCAGGATACATTAAATAAACAAAAGACAATGACCTATGAAATTGTTATGAGAAAATTATACTGCTTTGAATAAAAATAAAATATTTTTTATTCCATTGAATTCCGAAGTTATCCTTTTAATTATGTTTTCACTTTTCTTTAATGGTAATTAGGATATTGTTTAATTCGAATTTGAATGTGTATTGTTTAAAATTAAACAATGATAATTAAAAATTAAAACAATAATTTATCAAGAATAAACTCTTTAATTGAAGGTTTCAGTAAATGAGCAACAACCATTTGCTTTCTATTGTTATTCTACGAACCTTTTCCATTATCCAGTTTGGATAATCATTTTTAACAATAACCTGGGAAATTGCAATTTTAGATATTTACAAACAACCCGTTTTGGACAGTCATTTAATAAACAAATTAAAAGCCTTGGGTCAATGTATAAAATGTTTTTAATTAAAATTACAGAGATAGCCTTAGGTCAAGACATCAAGAGAAATAATAATTAAAATTACGTAGTTAGAATTGGGTAATAAATCAAGTCATAATTAAAATAACATTTCAAACGTATTTTCCCATTACTTTTCTACAATAATGCATATTATGGCCATGATTCATAATCTCCTCTAAGCTGAAACCAAAGTTATTATTGACAAAAGTACATGATAATGGTTTGAATCCCAGGGATATGAAACATGCTTCACACTATAATTATAGCAGTTTGATGTATGAAATAGACGATTTCCTTTCATCGTCATTGGAAGTCAGTGGACCAACTAACGGAATCTATGTCTTCGGGCAAAGAACCTAAGGATTCAGGCTGAATATCCGAGGATTAGAAAAAATCTTTAGTTGCTATCATATACAAACATACATTTTAGCATGGAACATGCTTTAGCCTGACCTAACTACCAAAAAGTGTCACGTTTTTGGGGAACGCGGAAGTTACGAAATTTTGTAATGATTTTCAAGTACATATATATAAGTATATATATAAAAAGCATGTTCCATGTTTCTTTAATTTTAGCCACAGGCTCTAAGTAACAACATCCGGGGGGTCTAGGGGTCTCCCCCAGCGGGGCCAAGGGGCAGAGCCTTTTTTCTTGATAGATATTTTGTATTTAAAAACAGCAACGAGGAAATGGCTTGTACCAGACAATATGGAAACAAACGGTGTGATGAATAAATGGTCCTTGTATTTACCCCGACTAAGCAAACCTTATAAGAAGTCAGGTAGCCCTGACGCACGATCGGTGAGTTTCAGCAGTATCTTCCTCCTGAAAAATCGTACTACCGCACTGTTCATCTTTTAATTTGTTATCCACCTATATTGTTATCAATGACCAACCGCTATCAACCACCTACAAAGCTAGTTAGGACAAAGGGATATTTAGTCTAATGTTTGGTGGGACAAAGGAATATCACACCTTTTTATCTTTCAGTTGTGATGTATTCTAATTATAAGTCAAAAAATTACCAACCAAATTCATCTCACACTAAAAATAGTAACAAAGTAAAAGAGGACCGATAAAGTTCCATATTTCACAAAAACTAAATAAAAAAAAAGGTTAAAAGAATTGCCAAAAACCATCGCAACAAGAGACAAAATACTTTTAAAATTATAATGAGATTCCACCGTAGAAGGTAATTTTAAGGTAATTTTATGGTTAATTAACTGGACTAAACGTATTCTGGATATTGCCGGAGTGGTCGCAACTGTACCGGTCGACCGCTAAATCAACCAAAGGTTTACGAAAGCGGTCTGTTGTTTAGGTTGGTCTTTCCGGACTCCGGACACACCGGAACTTCTCGGCCCTTCCTGGTTATTGATTCCCAACGCACCCTTAGTTCTATAAATATTAATCTGAATAACTAGTGTCATCGACAAAGTACAAATGCAAACAAAAATGATCGGATACGATAAATCTGGAATTAAAGAGTTGGCTGGAAAAATGTCATAAATTGATTTAAATAAATGTATCTCTCCACGTAAAACCATACTTGTTTATTTTTTTATCAAAGTAGCTTTTGGCCATTATAAAGCAAACATCAGTGCCCAACTATGGAAGAACTAGAGTTACATTAATAATATAATTTGAAGGAGCTGAGTTTTAATAACAATTTTTCCAAAACTATCTTATAATAGTATCGTAATAAATATAATAGAGCCATACTTTTTAATATTGTCAAGTGATAAATAAAAGGATATTACTTTAAGACACATGAAAATCTAAAAGTTCAAAATTTCAACAAAAATTAGATTTTCTAAAAAAAAAAAAAAAAAAAAAAAAAAAAACCTTATTAATATTTCATAATTAATTAATTCTAATGGTCTACTAAAAGCCATTTCAGCTTCCATTTGGAAATGAGCCAGAGATGAAAGCAATCTGACCTGATAAGATAGGAACCATTGAATAAAACATAAGAACACTCACCACTAATTCATATTTACCCTCTCCTCTAACACGATTTATCTTAATTGCATTGACTTTAGACTAGACATAAATTAATTTTTAAAATTTAAATTAATATATAGCTCATAATTAAGAAAGAACAAAAATCTTTAATGAGTTTGCTCACTATAATTTAGCCGTGCAACAGTTAATGTAAAATTGATAAAGTAATTAAACAATCGATTTATAATAATACAGATATTGGACTTTTAATTATTCTTGTCAACCATTTTTAATGAATAAGTAATAGTTAGTAGTTTGTTTGAACTATCGATAGTTAGTATTTCCTTAGAACAATCGATAGTTTATAGTGTGTTTGAACTATCGATAGTTAGTAGTTCGTTTGATCTATCAATAGTTAGTATTTCGTTTGAACAATCGATAGTTAGTAGTTCGTGTGACCATTCGATAATTAGTAGTTTGTTTGAACTATCGATAAATAGTAGTTCGTTTGAACTATCGATAACTTATCGTTAATGTAAAAATGTTAAAGATATAAAATTATCAGTTATTAAACAGTTGACGTTTTTTCACCTTTACATAATTGCAGAAATTCGTGTATCGGAAATATTTGTGTTGAAGTTACCTCTACTCGCCTCTAAATATAATGAACTATCACAATATCGATATTTTCTAGACAATATATTGTTATCTAACTGTCGATTTATTTTATATTGTGTATATTATAAGTGTTTAAGTAGCCCTTTTCGAAATATAAGTGTTTAAGTAGTCGCTTTCGAAATATAAGTGTTTAAATAGTCGCATTCGAGATATGTGTTTAAGTAGTCGCTTTCGAAATATAAGTGTTTAAATAGTCGCCTTCGAGATATGTGTTTAAGTAGTCGCTTTCGAAATATAAGTGTTTAAATAGTCGCCTTCGAGATATGTGTTTAAGTAGTCGCTTTCGAAATATAAGTGTTGTTGTGTTGTCGCTTTTATCGAAGAATCGATTGTCATAACAAGTTTAAATCTGATCAATGTTTTTAAGATAGATGACCAAACTTCTCAATGAGCGTGATTATTTTCACTTCGTTTTTCAACATCCAAATTCTTAGAATGAGTGAATATATTTAGCATACAATCAGAAAAAACAATTATAAAATTTAAATATTTTTAAAACCACCACACTTTACCATTAAATTTCATTTAAACCATACACATTGTTAAAAACGTTATATATATACAAAATTCCCAAAAACGAAAAATGAATGAAGTCCTAAAGGGCCTATACAAAAACTGATTATAGAACTGGGATTTGCACTTCAGTTTAACAGAACATGCAACATGGTAGCACAAATGCTAATTTTGTTAATTGGCAGAATGCCTAACACACGCAAGTTACTGAACTAGCAAACCATGTTCTGTGACAGTAGCTTGTCTTTTAGCAAATCTGTCACGAATCGCTGCTTGAGTTCATCAGACTAATGCGCTGTGGTCAAAATACATCCTACTCTATATTCCCTCTTGAACTAAAAGGTATTAACAATGTTCTAACTTGCACATTATTTTGAGTATCGAGCAAAATAATATAAAAAATCACCACCTATAGTTTGTTTTACCCAATTAATTAAATTATGTTTATTTTAATTTTAATGATACAATCGAAAATGAGGTAACGGGAGCTATGTAATTGTTCTGAAGAACAAAAATATTTTATGACTCAAATTTCAAAAATTCCTAGACAGAAATCCGTTTCAGACATCAGGGAATACTTAGGTTCCGTGTCTGTCTGACTGTTGGTTTGACGGTGAACCAATGTATCTTAAAAACTGGACGTCCGATTTTATTGAAATATGTATGATAGGTCATAATTAGCTCATAGTTGGACCCATATAAGATTCAACTTTCTGCGCCCATTTGTTTCTATTCTACATACGCACAAACATACATTTAATTACACCTTCAAATACATAGCTTCAAAGGTTCTTATTTGATTTGTATGAAACTTTTATAGTTTATCGAAAGTAACCCGCAGACGGACCCAGATTAATATGAACCGTCTGCGCTCATTAACTTTTGCTAAATTGATACTTTGATTCATGTAAAAAATCCAAACAATTTTGACAGATTAAAAAACGGGGAAACAAATAAACAAGAAGCATAAAATCAATAAAGTACGTCATTGGATGCGAGGAATCTATGTGCCACACCAATTGGCAGTCTTTTTTTATTTTTACCCCCACAGAAAACGTAGTATTAATTATTGTGGGGCATTGAAGGGTTGTAATAAAAACAGGTTTATACTTTCATTTATGTATAATAATATTTAATTTCGAATTCAATAAGAAGATTTGACATTTTATTATAAAATGCAAATAAACGTCGTTATCCCTGTATATTCATTTTAGCGAATATTCGAAGAAAATTAAGCTATTGCAATGGGGGTCAAAATTTGAGATATGCGAATTTTTGAAAATTTTCTCCATGGAAATCCGTTTTAGACGATTCTTAATTGATTCCTGAAATTTAAAACTTTTTTTATGTATGTATTGTATATATGTGTATTGTGTATATGTATATGTTACTCCAGTCGATATCTTACCCTAGGATGCTCTTAAAAAATTCAATCAAATGTAAAAATATCAATAATATCAAGAGTTCGTGGGCCAGAATTTTCGGAGCCCATTAAGGGGTAAAATTTTGACAATTTAGGGTCAAAAATAGCATAAAAACGTGTTTATATGACAAAAGTGTACATAACAACAAGTACTGTACTCTTAAAGAGCTTTCTAATGACATGTATCATGATGCTGTGTATACCATTTTTGTTTTTCATTTTCTGAATAGTAGTAGTCATAGTAGTAGTCATAGTAGTAGTCAATAGTAGTAGTTCATAGTCTGAATAGTAGTAGATTAAGGTCTAACATAATTACAAGTAGTGTATTCAGAATCAGCGCAAAATTTCCTATAAGACAACCTAGGATAAGTAATAAATGCGCATGCGAAAATCTAAAATTTGTTATAACAGCTATAACTCCGGAATTAATAGACCAATATCGGTGAAATTTTCAAGGATTGAGTGGGTTAGCCCCTAGACGGCCCTCTAAGAATTTTATTGCCGTCTACCAATAGCAACGTGTGCCCATGCGCAAACGTGAATTTCCAAAAACAACGATTTATTAGTTCCTATATTAGACCGATGTTGCTCAAATTCGGGGGTAGTTGGGGGTTGTCTCCATTAGAATTTTTCTCTCTTTTAAGAAAATGTCTACATTATTTGAAAATTCGCTCATTAAGTCATGACTGGACTTTTTATTAATCTAAATTATTAAACAATTTTTTACCTGTATTTTAAGGTTTTGGTTGTTATTTACAGCAAGATTGTTGCCAAACAGAACTATAATTTATATAAAGTTTAAATGATGTCTTCAGGCAAGTCTACAGTCTACGCCTCGGAGAGAGGCGAAATATAGCCAATATTATACTTAGATAATAGTATAAACCTGTTTTTATAACAACCCATCAACGACCCACACTAAAACTGCGAATCAACTATAAAAGGAACAAATAAAATAAACTGCACAAGAAAAAGTAGTATAATAATAAGAAAATATATGAATATGTATATTATGTACTTAACATACAGGTGATAAACAGATTCATACCTCTTTATTACCTCCTTCACTGACTCTCTCTTCCAAATTTCAACTCGTCTCTCTGTCACTCCTGATGACAAATTTGAAAGCCGGCTTTGTCACTTTTTGAAATGCGGCTTTTGTGCAATAAAGTTACTTTAGGTAGAGGGACGTATTTTTTTATTAGAAATATTATGATGGCGTCAAAAGTCGATTTGAATGGCCTTAACCATTAATTGAATTCAATTGATAAGCTACATACTTCCTTAAAAATAAGCCATCTTTTTCTCACTTAAGGAAAGGTACTAAATAATAAGGACGAGCTAAGATTCTTACCTCGTCTACTATATCTACTATCCGTACTAAAATCTTTCCTTTTCAATGTCGTTTCTCAGATATTAAAAGTCTAGAAGGCTAAGAAAAATAAACTAGGCCAGTAATCCAGTATGGGACTTACTAAATCTTCTTTCTCATAAGGTCTCACTCTTAGATGAAAAATCTTTCCCGCAAAAATTTCTTAAACCCATTTTCTTTTTAAACCAAAAATGTGTCCCTTAGGATTAAGCGAATATAGTTGTCACAAGATTGATTAAGGTCTAACTGAGAAACACGGCCTTGTACTTATCAAGTTCTTTTCCTCCTGTTTCCTGACTTTGTTAGATCTGAGAGTAAGTTGAAAGGGAAATGGTGTAGTTGAGTTTTGTTGTTAGGAGTCAAGATAAAGTTAAGATGTGGCAGTGTTACCAGTCGAGTGCTAAGTTAAGGAAAGATAACAAACTCACTTTAGGAATTTCCCCAACCAGAACTCTCATTCTTACCTTTATAAGCCCATCGTTTCCTTATCAGGTAGTTTTCATGTTTCTAATCAACTTCACATAGCTTTAAAGCTTTCTTATCGTCTCCTCAAGGAATAGAATGTTACACTTGGAAGAATTCAAGTCATATATATTCGCAAATGTAGAGTAATCTGTTACATCTATTAGCTCAACCCGTCTTTTGTTGCCTTTAAATCAAATATCTGTTTGAATGTATAGTCTAGCTGATACTACTTTAACAGAGAGTTATAAACTTCAGAATATGTATTTATTAAGGTTAGACTGATATAATATCTAAAATACATATTTATTAATGTTTATTTGAGTGATATAATCGCTTAATCTTTAGCTTAAGGTACACAATGCCCATAAGTGTACGGGCGAACAAGGAAAGACGTTGTTACTAATGAACACAGACTCATGGTTATATATATATATATATATATATATATATATATATATATATATATATATATATATATATATATATATATATTATAATATATATATATAGGATATATATATTATAATATATATATAGGATATATATATTATAATATATATATATATATATATATATATATATATATATATATATATATATATATGAATAAATTCTCGACCGTAAATATAATCAGAAAACAAACAAAACTCAGGTTTCGGTCACAAAAATCGTCTTTATGTTACAATCCCGACGTTTCGGTTTTTACTTAAAACCTTCTTCAGGGGCCGTAAAACATCTAAACAACGACTGACGACTGGTGTCGTTGTTTGTTTTCTGTATATATATATATATATATATATATATATATATATATATATATATATATATATATATATATATATATATATATATATATATATATATATAAGGATCGGGTCAATGTGGCCTTTTGAGGAACGTGATTTCCTCTTGACCGTTTTTTTTTTGGTTTTTTTTTTTAATTTTTTTTTAAAATTCATGAAAAGCATGAAAAAAATGTTTTTCTATATATCTTTCATAGTTTCAGCAGAAATGGCCTTAAAAATTGACTACTTTAGTATGCGGTTTTTACAAGAAAAAGAAATGTAACATTAATTTATTTTATTTTTCAATTTTTTAAAACGTAATAACTTGTTAATTAAGGTATTTTAGAATTCTTTACGAATAATTCGGATAGTCGAAACCCCTTTGTCTCAACGTTTTCAGAAAAAATATGGTTTAATTTTTTTAATTTTTCTACAAATTTTTATTAATTGAACAATACTATTTGCTGAATGATGAAACAATTGAATAAGTTAGTTCTTATGAAAAAAAAAAAAAAATAATAATAAATTAAAATGCATTTCATAATCTATTCACAATAAAGATAGTAAAAAAATCCGTTAAGACTAAAAAAAAAAAAAAAAATTATAATAATAACTATTAATATATCTAAGGAATTTCAGCAAAATTTTTTTGCGAAAATTTTGGTTAAATCGTCATGCCTTGCGTTTCTGAACATTTTACATCTCGATTAGAAGGTTGAATCAAAGTATTATGAGTGAGGAAAACCTTGAGGTTGTATTTTAGGTGTAAAATCTCTCCTGGACCGTAGGACCATTTTCTGGAGATTCCGTTTCGTTCATTATGTTTGTTTCCGGGGCTGCAGACCCCCCCCCCCCCCCCAAGGCCCACAACTTATAATGATTCTGTCTCGGACCCTCAATTCAACTCCAGACGCTATTTTACCAACCTACACAAAAAAAAATTGGTTCGTGATTTTTTTCCTTTAAGGAAAAAAAAGGTTAAGTTAAAAATAATTTTTAAACTTATAACAACGACGAACTTTATTTAATAAATAAGAGTTAGTTTTGTCCAGATATTATACCAAATTTTACTTTTTAATTTTATATTTTATATATCTTGTTTACAAGTTATAAGATGTTTTCGAGCCTTACAGAATTGTGCCTTTTTGTTTCTAGAAAACTTTTAATTATTTCTCAAGAAATATTAAGCCAAATACAGAAGTAAAAACTATCAGTTTTTATCAACCATAGAGCATTCACAATAAAAACAACAAGGAAAACAATTAAAGTAATGGTTTTGAGGAAAAATCTTTTGACTTGACTAAACCTTTCAGTTCAGGCATCAGGAAACATTTTAGGTTACGTGTCTGGCTGTGCTCAATTTTTGCGAACCAACATAATATAATATCCCGATCATAGGTTATCCAGTGCAGTATTTGCCAAGTAAGAATTTTTTTTTAAATTTAAACGTGTAGAGTGATTCGGGAAAGAGAATAGAGAGAGACAAACATCATGTACTTGCAGTGGATAAATTATTAGACCTAGTAGAACTTGGAATGTTTATTTCTGTTTCAGTTTATCATGAACTTTAAATCAAAATTAATTTTATATATCTGAGTATCTTCAATAGAATAATAAAGGCGGGTCCAAATTACCGTGAGTTGGTTCCAGTAAAGGATGGTGCGGCTGTGCTTGACTTGGCGGGGGCACTGCCGTGTCCCCAGATATATGTTGTGTTTTATGACACAATAAAGAAGTGTCACAAAACTTACAAAAAAAACCTCATAAGACTAAAACGAATAGTTTAAATCAATTTAAAGTTGAGGTCACAAGTTTGCTCAGGGGTGCTAATTACTTAAGGGTTTGCGACTTTTTAATGAGTTCAAGTTGAAATTTCATTATACGATCTCGAAGCTAACTTAGAATCAGGTGGGCTAAACCCTGTAGACTCCTTCCAGAAGCCTTGGGAGATCCTCACCTTCAGAGTGTAAACATTCCAAACAAACTTTTCGGACGTTAAGTAAAAGAACGCTTCAGGCTCAACTCCCCTCTTAAAGTAAACAAACTCACAGCTAAAAAAGTAAATCTTTCCTCCAAATGCCAAGATCAAGATGTTATTAACAGTTTGAAAGTGTGACTGAAAAGTTAATTTGAGATTGAAGCAAATTTATTTATCCAGAATAAAGAATCAAAGAGTAAATTTAATGACACTTTTTTAAAAACAAATACATAAATAAAGAAAATTTAATACACAAAGGATTGATCGAAAATAAATTTAAACAATAGAACTGACGATTTTAAGATATTCATTGATAGTACACTGACATTTACTTTTCACTTCACTAAAGGTAAATACATAGTGAAACAGATATCACATCGCACAAGAATCAATAGGTCACTCAATAAGACTGCTAAAATATCAATTAACATTGCAATCTGTAAGCGCAGTCAACTTTGTGCGTCCTTCTCAGGACGAATCACAAAAAACCTGATGAATACTAACACACTATTAGTGTAAATGTCCAATAATAACACTAAAGTGAACGTCTGTATATTATACAATATCAATATCAATAAATGGGAAAGTTGTTAAGAATAATAATAAGGTAATAAATTATTAATATAGGCCATAGTTCATTATCAATAATACATAGTAAGATGCGTATTAAACCACTTTTCTCTATTATTCTGGTTAAAACCTTTTACAATTTTAAGCTTATTTATACTTGAAACTATGTATAATCTTTAATCAAATATAAATTACAAGAGAAAAATCTGCAACTAACTCGTTCCCCTTGATTACTCAATTACAAAAAAACAACACTTTTTTTAAGCGGAGGTATTTTTAAAAAACAAAAATGCCCAATCGGTGATTGGGGGAGTCCTCCCTTCGTTCTAATGAAATAATTTGCAAATAAAACTGATTGAAGCTTCAGCCGATCGATGCTTACCTTACCGGAGTTAATCTGTGATTGAGGCAAACATTGTTTTTGCTTTTTTTTTTTGTTTTTTAACGTAAAATTACTTGGTTTTGGGATAAAGGTTTTTTTGGAAATTTTGTCGAGGTGTTATCCCTTGGGTAATTTAATAGGGAAAAGGATGTTCAGTATTATTTGGGCGAGTCCATCGTTTCAATGCGGCAAGGTTTTATTTTCGTGTGAAATGACCCTTTTAAATTGGTAATTTGGCCTCTTCTATTCCAACTCATGTATAGAGTTTCATTAATTCTCAATGGTTTTTTAAAAAAAGCTTAAAAATAGTTCCTCTATTTCTTAATCCAGAGTCAATCCATAAATACATTTTCTTTAATGCAAGATCGACAGGGTTTTATATATATGCAAGTAATAATAAATAAATAATAATATAATAATATTTATTAGTGTGTGCCTGGTAAACTCCGGTCTGTATTAAATAATGGTATATTACGCGTCTAGTGCGGAAAGTAGCATTTTGCATGCGAGTGTGGAGTTTGCAGTAAAAAACAGTAAAAGTAGTAGTAGTACGAGCAAAGCAAAATGCAGTTTTCGCACGAGTTGAGTACCGTACTTTATCTACTACGATTGTTGGATTTTAAGAATAAATACAAAAAAAAAAAAAAAACAGTTACTCAAATTAAACAAACAGCAAATTGTTTTGTTAAATGCAAATAAACACGCTAATCGTGCGATAACGTGAAGAATTATGAAACGCGTATGCGCAATGAATACAACTACGAAAAGAATAACTTTCTACGCATCTAAACAGAGATAAAATGATTATATTTCGTATAAATCGTACATAAGTCTTTTTAGGGTTCGTAGACAAAAGCAAGGACCCTTATATTTTCCTGCGTGTGTCAGTCCGTCTGTCTGTCGCCTGCTCTCACGGCTACACCTTTCGTCCGATAACTTTGAAATTTGGCATATATGTGTATAGTACCACAAAGCAAAGAAAAAAAAGCGAAGAAAACCACAAGACTTCTAAATTAAGCGGAATCTTGATTTCTATAAGGTTTCTATTATCGTAAGTAATGTTTAAAGCTATCTTTTTTTTCTAATGTAATTGTAAATCTAAAACAATTAAAATACGGTATATAAGAAAAACCAGTAAATGTGTAAGTCTAAACTTATGTGAAATTGCGGTTTAGAGCTATAAATGACTGAGGATGACTCTACTATGAGTCGAAACGTTTCATCTGAATGAAATAAGTTTTCATCTTTAATTAATTACACCTTACCAGCCATCACTACGTCTGATACATTGAAAAACACTTAAATGATCAAAAATATAAATTTTTATAATTTGGATTTAATTAAAAGTTTATGTACCGTCTCACCTACTTTTTGAATTTCTTGTGGTAGGAGAAAATTGTGATAAGAAAGTAATCTTTTGACTTACCCCCAGGTGATAGATCTGGTAGACATCCCCCGCGGTGTGTATTATAACAAGTATTTTTATTATTTCTCTTATTGTATTATAATTTAAGTTTTTCTACCGTATAATTCACTGTCTGAGTTTCTCGTGGTAGGAGAAATATGTATAGAAGTAACCTTTACTTGCTTTAGTGCGGTTTATCTTTGTTAGGTAACCACATGGACGCGTTCACTCCACTGTTAAGAGATGTGTCGGAAACAGGGATCCTGCCTAAGTCAGCTATAGCGGGAGTTAGGTCAGCTAGGATGAGTTAGCTCCTTCTTCTTTTTAGTTCAGGCAAATACTTCTGTTACTTACATTTAATTTGAATTTAACTCAGAGAAATTATGATTCAATACACATACATATCTACAGCTATTTTCATTTACAATTCTTGTATTTATTTCCTGCTGTCTCTTTCCCTTCTACCAACTTCTAGGATTGCTATTCACTACGGTGAGTTTATCACACTGAACAGGCTTAAGTGAGGATAGATCCCAAATCACATCCGAAGCTTTCACCCGAGCAAATTGTATTTACATTTGTATGTCCCCTTGTGAGTTTCTCTATAGTTAAGAAGCTATATAAGAGGCACAGCATATCGTTCTAACAAATAATTTTATTTTAAATCAAATTATAATTATTATTAACTACAGGAAACAGACAGAGAAAAATACACTCCAGCGCCGGGATTTGAACCACGGGCCTCCATATTTCCAGTATAGCGCTCTACCAACTAAGCTACGCAGGAGAGTGATTTTCTCTGACGTTAATGATACCTTGTCCCGAATTTAAGCTTTCAATTTTCCACAAGTCTTAGAAGTCAACATTAATGACATAGAACTAGACCGAGAAATAACGCTGGTAGAACGCTATACTGGAAATATAGGGGCCCGTGGTTCAAATCCCGGCGCTTGAGTGTATTTTTCTCTGTCTGTTTCCCGTAGTTAATAATAATTATAATTTGATTTAAATTAAATTCAATCTTTCCGTAGTATGAATACTACCAAAATCGTAAAATATGAAGAAATAATTTTATTAAATGAATTATTAATTTCAAAATCTACAATGTTGCCATTAACTAAGAAGTTGATCATTAAATCGAAATACAGAATATTTTTTTTAAACGTAATTTGAGTTATGTTTAATATACTCTACACCTCTAAAAGGGCGGCCCGGCACTAATAGGGATGAGCGCACAGCCCATGTACATATAAATAGTATTAAGATTGGAGCATTAGTAGATTTATTTTTCATTACTAACATGCATACTTATTAGGGTAAGTTAATTCGATAATAGATTACTTAATTCCTACTTCTCCCGCATTACATTTTTCAGTTATCCTCGAATCCTTTTAAAGTATTAACTCTAATCCAGTTTTACCATCAAGTACATTAAGAAGTTCTAAGGATGTTTCTTCTTAAAACTTTAAAAAACAAAAATCCATTTTTGGCTCTTTGATCAAGACAAGAGAGAGTTATTTATAAAATATTTAATAATTATTCGAGAAAGCAATGCCGAAGGGCGAGAAGAGCGAGAAGTTAGAATATATAAAGAGAAAGGCTAAACAAAGATACTCAATAATGCACAATTACGTCACGAAGTTTTCACAAACAATACTATTATAAGTTCAGATGAAGTTCCGTCGAATTTCGACGCCTCGAGCACACGAGAAGCAACAGCTTCTAAACATCTACTTCAAATACAAATTAATTTAATAGTTTACATAATTCAGTGCTAAAGTCTTAGGGAAATATCAAGGGTGAATTGCGGCAGTACGAAATTACACTGACTAAAGTAGATTACATTATTAAAAGCCTTTTCACCCGACTGTAATATTTTATTGGTTAATGGTAAGCAAAGTGAGAAAAGTTTCACATTTACTTAATACTAAACTCATTTAATAATAAACCTGTTGTTATAAAGAAAACAACAGAACAATAATCTTTAAAAACCCCAGCTATAGGGGTTATTAGCATTGTTCAAATATGTAAAATACCTTATACTTACCTCATTTCAATGTAAAACTAAGAAAATGTGTAATCGTAAAATAAAAGTTAACATTAATTATCTAAAACTTAAGCCAATTTTTCAACCCAATATTGCCATAATATTGTAGTATTAAAAGCGAAAATAATTTTTTTAAAAAAAATTGTAAAGGAAAACCTATTTTATAGTGAATTAAACTTTTAATTTCAGAATAATATTAATTAATCATTTTTAGGGTCCGTAGGCAAAACCAAGGACCCTTATATTTTCCTGCGTGTGTCTGTCCGTCCGTCCTGTCGCCTGCTCTCACGACTACACCTTTCGTCCGATCACTTTGAAATTTGACATGTATGTGTCTTGTACCTACCCACATATTTTAAAAATATAGCGACTTATTTTTATTATTTTTTTTTTTTCTTTATTTCTTTAGTCACAACTACAATTTTACAATCGTAACAAGCGACTGAGTGCAATTTTAAAAATTGTACAATAGTAAAAGTAATTAAATAATAATAACAAAAATAATTGTCAAAAGCATAATCATAATCTATATATATAAAACTAAGAGTGACAGTGACTGATCATCAAAAATTCTCCTACTTCCCATTGACCTAGAGATTTGAAATTTGGTACATAGATAGAGTGTACCATAAATAGGAAAGTGCGGCCATTTTGATTTCGATATGTGTCCGCCATATTGAATTATAGCCGCCATCTTGGATTTTTTCATCAGTAATTCTCCTACTTCCCATTGACCTAGAGATTTGAAATTTGGTACATAGGTAGAGTGTACCATAAATAGAAAAGTTCAGGTGTTTTGATTTCGATATATAGCCGCCATCTTGGATTTTTTCATCAGTAATTCTCCTACTTCCCATTGACCTAGAGATTTGAAATTTGGTACATAGGTAGAGTGTACCAATACTAGAAAAGTGCGGGTGTTTTGATTTCGATATATAGCCGCCATATTGAATTATAGCCGCCATATTGGATTTTTAAAACACGTGTATATTTTTATGTGTCGTATATCGTTTTAAAGGCCTTGATTAATACTTTAATGTTGTGGTATTTATTTATTTTTAAAATTTTTTGTACGGGTACATTTGTACCGATTTGTACTTTTGGTTCAGGTTAAGAAGGTGAAATAATTTTTTTAAATTTTATTTTTACATTTATTAGAATTCATTAGCCTAAATAATGATCTTATACATGGTTTGATTTTTAAATATATTTTTGGTACCTATGGGTACACGGGTACAAATATGCTTTTAAACACAAAACCTACTTTCATGTATATCGTTGAAAAACTCTTGAATAGGCCTTTTAATGTAGTTATGTAGTGTTTTGTGATATTTTTACTTTTTAGGGGGGTAAAATTGAAAAAAGTCCTTATATAGCTGTTTTTTGACAATGGTTCCTTAGGTTTTGGTTGAAATTTAAAACATTGTTATTATTTTTTACTCTCCTTTTCGAGACGTTTACGAAACCTCATTTATTTTGTTATCTTCATTTTGACTTTTTCGGGTAAAAAAATCACAGGGGTGTGGCTTGACGATTTTTTGGTAAAAAATAAAGTTTGTACTATCTTCATGAAATTTGTCACGCTTATAAAAATGAAAAATACAAGACGAAAGTGCTCTTGGACTTTTTTTTCCAAAACTCTTAGTTTCCGAGAAAAAGCCACTCCAAGTTCATATTTGGCAATTTTTGGGGTTTTCGATTGGCCATTTTTTGGGCTTTAAAAGTGCTAAATGGTAAACTGACGGCATATTCGTAATCTACTCGACGGGGGCTTTAAAAAAACGTATAGTTTGTATGGGGTTGTCGACAACTTTTTTTGCCCAAATTTTCCGGCTCAAAATCTGGGCCCAAAAATAGGGAAATTAATAAAAAATTAAAAATATGAGAAATATTGATTCGATTTGATTTAAAATTTGTATGCATGCCTTTTTTAATATTAGGAACTCGGAAAAAAATTAATACTTGAACATATTTGTACACATGTGTACTTTTGGTACATACGGTACCTAATGTGTTATTTTAACTTGAGATTTTATGTTGTGAAACAATGTGTTATTAGTAATGATTTTATTTAGTAAGCTTTATACCATTCAGTGAAATTAATTTGTTTTAATATAATGTTGGTACCTATATGAGGTACATGGGTACAATGATCGAAATATATCATATTATATATAATTTTACAGTGCTTGAAAAGTACTTTCATTGTTGTTATGTACACTTTTTCAAAATTTTACATTTTAAGGGGTGTAAAGCATAAAAAACCGTTAATTTATCTGTTTTTCCGAATTGGTTTTTTAGATTATAATTTAAATGGAAAACTAATTAATAATTTTTTACTGCTCTTATTGAGACCTTTACAACAATATCAATTTTGATAATATTCGATGAATGAATAAACCACTGCTGCTGCTCAGCAGAGTAAGGATTTTTTATTCGATAGACTGCTGCGCATTTGATTTGTTTTGATTTTTTTTTTTAGTTCCGTGAATTGTTGGTTGAGTTAGTCTAATTGTAGCCGTTACTCTTGGCGACAAGCTTTCTACATCAGTTTTCTGGTGTTTAATTTGACATAATATGACCAACCAATGAGAGAAGACTTTGAGAAAGGCTTGGGTTTGTCTTTGTGGGGGGGTGCATTATTTTGTTTATTTTTGACACATTTTGACAGTTTTTGATACGGCGCGGCAATAAAAGAATAAAGTGTATAGAAAAATAAAAATATAAATTAATCAAATATAGATATATGTATAAAATTACAAGATAAAAAGAACTTTATATATATACTACGTTTTTTAATTCAATTAATTTATCTTCATATTCAATTATTTATCTTCTTTGTTTAATTGGTTTACTTATTCTTTTTCGCTGTCATTCACTGTTTACCTCTTAATAAAAAATCTTAAATTATAAATCTGTCAAAATGAAGGATTGTAAATATTTGGGATATGACAAAACAAATAAAATAACTTGCGGATTTTTTCCGAACAGACTTTCCATGAAGCAAATTTGCTGAAAACTAATTAAATTCTGCTGAAAAATTACTAAAAGCATTAAAATATTGTTTGTGCCATGCCCTAAGGAACTTCATTTAGAAACTAAACTTCAAACGTATTCTAGCGGTGAACTAACAAACTAAGACATACAAAACTTTTACCAACAACAGTTTTATGAGTTAAGATTTCATTTCTGATGCAATAATATTATTAAATAAAAAAAATTACACTGTTAAACAAAATACATTATCCACATGGTTAGTGCCAAGTAAATATGTAGGAAATTTAAAAACTTATGATTAAATTCATTTATAATGAAAAATATATTTTATATAAAAAAAAGCAGGTCATATATTTAATTGAGATAAAATGTTTAAAAATAAGCAATAAAAAATAATATAAACTAATTGCACTAAAATACAAAATTATTTAATAAAAAAGATATATTACTTATATTGTTTTAATTATTTTTTACACCTAGCGCCAACTTCTAGACGAATAAGGCACGCGAAGCGTGCCAATTCGGCTAGTTATAAGATATAATAATAATAATAATAACAAAAATAATAATAATAATAATAATAATAGTAACAATAATAATAATAATAATAATAACAACAAAAGAGCTTGAATCGCTTGATGTGAGTAAGTTCACTCAGTAGTGACACTCACGGTTTTTGCTTAAATTAAGTGTCTCATTATTGCAGTAGGTCACGTGGCCACTTACGCTTGAGGCGTCTGCGGGGGTTATCTGGGAGTGTGATTGAAGATAAATTTTGGATGAGGGGATTAGGATGAGTAGAAAACTTGGAGTGGAAGGATTTGTAGCGGGAGGATGCAAGATCATGGACGAAAGGAACATTCAGGTCATTGTGGATTGTTAGGTTGGTTACGTAGGATGGGGCGTTGGTGATTTTGCGAAGGATAATTGATTGGAGGGATTGGATTTTGTAGGAATTAGACGGCTTGGTAGTTCCCCACAGTTCAAGTCCGTAGGTCCAGATAGGCTTTATAATGGTGTTATATATGGTTAGTTTGTTGTTTAATGTGAGTTTAGACCTATAGTCGAGAAGTCTTAGAAGTAATTTGTAGCGTCGTTTCATGTCGGTTCGTTTGTGTCGTGTGTGCATGTTCCAAGTCAGTCTTCTGTCAAAAAAAAGTCCTAGGTACCGCACTTCACTAGCCACAGGAAGATGGGATCCGTTTAGAATAACGGGAGGACAGGTAGCTCGTCTTAGGGTAAAAGTTACGTGAGTACTTTTTTCGGTGTTAAATTTTATCCTCCATTTCGTTGCCCATTTTTCGACGCTGTAGAGGTGGTTTTGGAGGGATAGGGATGCTAATTGGTGTTCTGAGTTGGTCGAGAGGATGGCCTTATCATCGGCAAAGGAGGCTAGGATAGTATTTGGGTGTACTGGGATATCAGCTGTGTAAAGGGAATATAGGAAAGGAGCAAGAATACTACCTTGAGGCACGCCTGCAAGGATGGGAAAGGAGTTGGAAACAGAGGATCCTTGAGAGACTTTAAAGAATCTGTCTCTCAAGTAAGAGGATAGGATTAGGTAGTATGTCGGAGGAAGGACTCTCTTAAGTTTCCACAGCAATCCCCGATGCCAAATTCGATCGAAAGCTTGCACTTCGTCGAGAAAGGCTGCGGAGACATACTGTTTCTTCTCAAGAGCAATAATAAAACGTGTCCCCCCCCCTTAATCTCGCTTATGTGAAGTGCAAAAAATCTGAAAAAATTCCTGAACATTTTCGACCAAAAGTCTACCACTTTTTGGAAATTTGGAAAAAAATATTATTTTATTTTTTATTGACAAAATACGTTTTTTATAATTATGGTCATTATGATTCACTCCCGGGCTCCAGAACGTGCCATAAGGAACTTCGTTACAAAAAGTATAGTGATGGTTCAAAAATGATTTTGATATTTTGATGGATTTACTCGTTTTGAAGTGCTATGAGTCCAAAAAAGTGTTTTTCAAAAAAAGTCGGTCTGTCGTCTGTGCAGATACGTGGAGCTTAAACTAATGGACCGATTTTAATGAAATTTGGCATCCACGTTGAGAAAAAACATACAAGTTAAACATATCCAAGTTTTTTTTCTATCTTTGCCCCTTTTTAGGAGGCAAAATATTAGAGACAGAAAAAAGTTTAAAGATTTTTTTTATCACCAAATCTGCTATAAAAAATAAGCACTCCAATTTGCTTTTTTGAAGTTTGGAGGCGTGGGAGCAAAAGGAGTGGTTGGTTCATTAATTTATCTCAAACCGTTCATAATTTAAGCGAGGGGGGGGGGGGATTTTGGACCACCCTGAATACTAAAAAAAAAAAAAAATTAAGTTAAATTAAAATAAAAATAATCAGAATAATAAAACGCGTCATAAATCCCAATATATCAATACTTTCTCTTTATTTACAACGCACATGAGAAAGGAAAAAATGTCAGTCTATATTTTGATTATATCAGGGTGTATTGAAGTTGATTCTGCCGGTGTGAAGGTAAAACCAGAGTTTTTACATTTTAAGAGAAACCCCTACGCCGAATCTTGACAAATCAGATAGTCCTTGATTTAGATTTATGAGGATTCTTTCAGTGTCAATGTTTTTTTTATAATAAATTCGTATCTGATTCTCCTTGCTTTGGATTGATTTAGATTTATAAAGATTCTTTCAGTGTGAAAGGGGCCTTAGAGAACTGAATAAGAAATAAGATTTGGCAATCAATAAGTACTATTATAGACAATTTTAAAAAATATTAAGTTTTAATTTTGTAATAAAAAAAAGAACAAAGTAACTATCATTGTCCTCAAATTTATGTTCAATATGTAGGCACTCAGAGATGGATAATGTAGACTACTTACAAAAATATTCAACAAGAAGAATACTACATAATGGGGAATACCGCATAAAAATATGTCCACAAGAAAGGATACTGCATAATGGGGACTACCACATTAAAAATATGTACATGAGATACTATGTCTGAGTTATTTTTTGAAAAATAATATTAGGTGGCACGACCCCCTATACTCGGTTCGCTCGACAACACCCGGAAGGCTGCCGCTACCCAGCTAATTTTCACTGCTTGGATTCATGAAAATTGGAAGCAAATACCCCAAAAAAGCAGTGATACGTAAACGAGAAATGTTTTTTAAAAAAAAACATATTCGGGTGTGTATATGCGAGAGATATTATATTTTTCCTTGTCTTACGAACGGTATACAAACACTCTCAAGAACATAGTTCATCCCTTTAACGTAGAGATATATCTACCTCCTTCTACGGACACAGTTTAGTCTACCCTTCTCTTTCTTACTCACTGGACTGGTTTGTATACAAAACGTTTTTAATAATATAAAAAGATATATTTGACATCAACCTCACAATTCAGGTTCAAGTTTTAATAAAATTATTTGGACAGTACAATAATACCATAAGAGGAAAATTATTTTTACTGTACTGATTTATATGTATATTATCGAGAAAAAAAATCAAAGCATAGGCCCTTCTAAAATTTATTGAATAAAATGCTTTTATATTAAATTAAGAACCGACGAATATTTATTTGGTTGACTTATTTTATTGTATTAAAATATATTAAAATAAACAGTTACAAAATGCTTAACAAAAAAAAGTTCTTAGAAATGTATTCAAATCAATTTTTTTAAAATTTTACATACAAATAGCGGTCATTTCAAGATGTTTAATCACAATCATTATAAATAAGAATTACCCTTATTACGATATAATTAAAGGAAACCACACTGAAGGAATTTAAACAATGTTTACATATCGCGCATGTTTACATGTCGCGCTTAGTCTCTATCTCTATTTAGTTATTCCTTTGGTGGTATCGCGCGACACTGGTCGTCCTCTGTCCTCTGCGCATGGCAGTGAAGGGCGCGTTGCCTCTTCCAGGGGCGCCTCTTCTCTCACCTGTGCTTGTTGGAACGTTGTCTTGTAAGGAGGCTTGCTCGGCTATGTTCCAGTGACCACTAACCTTTATTCTTATTTAATGTGGTCGCTCTTCTTCAAAGAATAATTATTTATAGTCTAAAGATTTAACTGTAACTTTTAACTTCATACCATTTACCCCCTGTATAGCAGTTTGTGTTAATTATGACATTTTCTTTGTTTGCGAACAATATACAATTTAATTCTGGTTCGGTCAGAAAAACGTGTGTTTGGAGATTCTTATTTTCTTACCATTTTTCTACGCTGTCTCTCACAATTATTTGAAACGTCTACTTTGCTCACTCTGCGCGAAGGACGTTTCAATATGTATGTTCAATAGACCTGGCAAGTTAAAAAAAAGTTCTCTAGTTCTGTGGTTTAATAAGCTTCTCTTACGTAATTCCTCTTAAACTTTAATACTATACGATGCTTCTTAAAACTAGTTTTTATATTGTTCAGACATATTTCTCGTTTTTATTGTCTCTATAGAAATCAATAGGATACTTACTGCCCCGGTGGGGGTTGTTTTCCTTATCAGAAAGTAAGAAGTAATAAAAATAAGAATAATTGTTGGTAGATAAGGATGAATAACGCGGCACCAGGGAGAACTAGCGTACGTGATAACTGGCCTAACGCCTTTTATTTGTTTCTTATTGTACTCGGAGGTTTAAGTCTCACATCTTACCTCTACTTCTATATATATTTCAGACACTATGCAGTTACTAATTCTTTTTTTTAGAGCAATAGAAGTTTTTTTTCGGTTGAAAATAAACGGTTTAGTACGTGTGTGGAACAGGGTCTAATAAATCTTGAGTGTGAGATTAAAGATACATCTAGTTTGATTTTTACGTTTGTTTTTTCTTATATACCTAATATCTAGGGTCGCAATAGATGAAAAGAAGCCTGGTAGGGATGGAGTGAGATTGAAGAGGGTACGAAAAGAAAACATGGAAGATTAGGATAAGCGTGGTGCGAATCAGCAGAACGGTACACTGAAAGTCAGAGTGGTGGTGAAAAGAGATGATGAATCAGCGAGCGACAACGTCTGCCTAATTTTATCTACTTGTCGAATATAAAGGACAAGAATAGCAACAAAGATAAGAAACACATTAACGTCACATATATTTCAGACACTATGCACTGGCAGGCAGACCACTGACAGAAAAAGTGGTTTTTAAAAATGTTCGACTGCAGTCTGTTCTCTGTTGTCAGTACAAACGCCTAGGGCCTAATCTATTGAGCCAATTTGGTCATCTTAGGTCTAGAATTGAAACAGGAAAAAAACTGCATTACATTCACACAAATAATTACGCGGAGAAACTGCAGAAGCAACATCATATACTTTCAGTTGAAGAATAATTCTTACAAGTTTGCACCTTTGTTAATTTTGGATAACTTTAGTATATGCGTGAGTAAATTAACAATTAGTTAATTTAAAAAACTTTGTATTTCACCCCTTAAGGGCATCATCACAACTAAAATAAAATAAAATGAAAATGTTCTACATTGATATAATTTACAAATCTAAAAAATTATATCACTTAACAAAATAATTTGCTTAACTAACCTCAAGTCTTTGCTTGCGTTAAAGCATTTGAGGTTAGTAGTAAAACAAATTAATTTTTAAATATAAAGTGATTTAATTTTTTTTAGAAATTATTAGTTTATAATGTGGAAATTATAGTTTAATTTTAATTTAAATTATAGTTTATGCTTAAAGTTAGTTTTATAAATATAGTTTCGAGCTTCTCATGGTGATAGGGACTATAAAGTGTATGAATTGAGGTTTGGAACAAGAGGGACTATACGACTATACCAGCTAGCATTAAAAACTTCTTCGACGAGATCGGTACGGACCAGAATTTTTTAAGACTACTGTCAGAAAATATAATTTTGGACTCATTAGGTATCCTCAACCACCATATACATTCTTAATTGTTATGTTTATATTATTTAGTTTTTAGTATTATGAGTTAATGAATTACTTTTTAGTTCAATATAATATCCTTGACAAACATGTATTATTTTTACAGTGCTACTCTGTATGTACTATTAGTGACCTTAGACTTTATGTACCTTAGACTTTACTTTAAACTTTATAATTTATAATTTAGCTATTATTAAATAAAAATGTTGTCATTAGATTGATAAGTACGCTGTGTGTGAAAGCAAACCTTAATATAAGGCCAGCCTCACTTGTTTATATTTTGTAAATAAAGTGTTTATATAATATATATATATATATATATATATATATATATATATATATATATATATATATATATATATATATATATATATATATATATATATATATATATATATATATATATATATATATATATATATATATATATATATATATATATATATATATATATATATATATATATATATATATGTAAACATTTTTTATTTTATTTTATTTTAGGCCTGATGATGCCTGATGATGGGGTGAAATATAACCTTTTTTTTTAATAAACTAATTGTAAATTTACTCACCTATATGATCCTAAACACAAGTAATCACATACTTTTGTACTGGATGGATTAGATCTAGTAGAACTTACTCCGACAAGGGGAGACTAGACTAAACCTAAGATCTCACAACTTTCTTACGCGAGAATTTTTACATTTTATTTTTTACAAGTGTTTTTGATGGGGTTTCACTTCTTTTTGTAAGTAATTTTTCGTTTCCTAGCCTCTTGTTTTCTTTTTTTAACATGTATACAAATTGTATAATACATAACATTACTAATAAGAATAGATGCATTACATAGAAAAGATAAGATTAAGGAATATAGGATACAATAATAATCATTGTTCAGAAGAAGGGGCTTTAAACGCCAAGGCAAGGTATAAAACGCGGTGGGTGTTTAAATTGAACTAAACAATTATCGGGTGAACGAACGGGAAGCTGGTTATACATATATATATATATATATATATATATATATATATATATATATATATATATATATATATATATATATATCTATATATATATATATATATATATATATATATATATATATACACACAGTATGTCCACGGATTGAGTTGCCTATACGTGTAAATTCAAAAAATTTCAATTTTCGAAGAAAAGTCACTCTTCATAAAATCTTCTGCTTATTCTTATATGAAGATTTATAGTATTACTTTTTGTTCAAAAAGTACAATTTCCTAAAATCGTACAAGAGTAAACCGGTCCAAATTTCGACTATACAAGAAAAAAGTATTCTTTATAATTACTTTAAGATACTATTCCAAATTTATTTTCACATAAAAGAGTTCGATAATCAAATTTCAAAAATTCCCCCTCCCCTGCCATTTATAAAAAGTAAAATTTGTCTGATTCTAATTTATGCGAGGTCGCTTTAAAGGTCTCATTGAGTGCATTAAAAGTTGTGGTATTGCTTTTTTTGATAAAAACAGCATGAAAGCTATTAAAGAGGAAAATAAATTCTTGTTTGAAAATAATTTTTTTTAAAGAAATAAACAATATTTAAATAATAAATACGATTTTCTCAATAAATTTGATTATAGAACTTTTTTATGCGAAAAATAAATTTGGAATAGTATCTCAAAGAAATTATAAAGAATACTTTTTTCTTGTATAGTCGAAATTTGGACCGGTTTACTCTTGTACGATTTTAGGAAATTGTACTTTCTGGGTACAGGGTACATTTTGAACAAAAAGTAATACTACAAATCTTCATTTAAGAACAAGCAGAAGATTTTATGAAGAGTAACTTTTCTTCGAAAATTTAAATTTTTTGAGTTTACACGTATAGGCAGGCAACTCAATCCGTGGACATACTGTGTATATATATATATATATATATATATATATATATATATAAATAAAATATCCCTATATTTATATTTACATTTTTAAAGAAAACATTTTTCATTCTGCTCAAGCTAAGATAAAATTATGTATTTTCCTATTTAAACTGATTCTTATTTATTTAATTTTTTTAAATAATGTTTTTTTTTATGTATATTATGTAGGTTCTAGTCATAGAAAAGCCAAGGGGATCAGAAGGGCCAAGGGTTGAATTGGTTCAAGGGGCTGAGGAATATTGTGCATCAGGAATTGAGGAATTGGAGCGGAAAGCGCAACCCTCTCCCTTATGTACATATAGGGTTTATTGGACCAAAACTGCATACTATAAATAGAAATAAGAATGAAACCAGACCCTGGAAATTTCACATTTCCTTTGAGTAAGGCAATAGGAATGTTTCTTAACTACAACGCCAAGCGGATATTAGACAGTGAATATTTCGAGAAGTAAATATTATGTTTAAATAGTATATTCTTTCAAATAATTTAAATCTAAGCTACTAGATATATTTTTAGAAATTTTTCTGACTATAAAAAAACTGTACTATTAAGATATATATATATATATATATATATATATATATATATATATATATATATATATATATATATATATATATATATTTTACTTGTAATCGTACCAAAGATAAAACTGCTAATTAGTGAGGTAAATAGATTCCTCGTGTTTTATAAATTATTGGATTGGTGCTTCGATTCCCAGAGGGGTCATACATATTTTTAAGCAATATTGAATTTGCGCAGACTGTTATAATTAATATGGGACCATCTAAGGGCTACCTACTTTAAAAAAAAAAACATCCACATTTCTTAAAAATGGGATGAGAACTTTTGAATACATAATTATTAATAAAACTAGTCTACCAATTAGTGTGGCACATAGCTTCTTCGCGTACTTTAATGATGTTATGGTTATGGTTTAGCAACCAATTTTCTAATTTATTTGTTTCCCCTCTCCCATTTTTAAATAAATTTTTGGATATTTTATATAATAAAAGTATATATTTAGCAAAATTTAATGAGTACAAAAAGTTTAAATTATTAATGAGACATCAATGGGCTATATTCGACAAAACGTACAAATTTCTAAAAATTAGATGAGTATTTCTAAAGATACAGATGTTAAAAAAATTGTGTGCATGTGGAAGAAAAACCAATGGGCGCAAAATGTTGAAACTTATATGGAACTAACAATGTACACTAGTTATGATCAATCTCTATAATTTCATTGAAATCAGACGGGCAATTTTTAATAAGACACGGGACCAAAAATGTTCCCTGGCGTCTTGGAATACTAGCTTCCGTTACCTTCAGTTAGCTCGGAAGCAAAAGTGTGCGCTCACGTGAAGAGCAATGAGCGCAAACGGTGAAATTGTTATGGGGCCAAAATGAGCTAATCTACCATCCAAATTTCATCTAGATTCGACGATTAGTTTTTAAGATATGGGTGGTTCGCAAAAATGTTGACGGACAGATTGAAGCAAGAAAAAAACGTTCTTTGATGTCTGAAACGGATTTCGGAGCAGGAATTAGAAACCGAAGGTAACAAAATCTGTTCATTAAGATCATAAAGTTTTCGTTACCTTCGGTAAGCTTGGAAGAAAAAACTAGACCAATTTTTATGGAATTTGTAAGGTATACCAAAGTTAGCAGGCAGATAACCCCATACAATTCAGCATTGATTGCATCTTATCACGTATGTTCACAATCCTATTGTTTATATGAAATTATTAGATAATTGTTACGTGGGTAACACATATGTTGAAATCTATCTCATTAAATTTTATTTTATACGCAATATCCTATTTATCTAGTGATTGAACGCAAGGAAGCTATGTGCCACACTAATTGGCAGTCCTTAATTTTTTTGACATTTTTATGTTTAGGCTATGGAACATAAGTCAAAAACGTTACGTCACTTTTAGCTTAAAAACTCTGAAAAGTATAACAGGGAGTTAAAAAGCTATAGGAGGTGTGTAATCCAGTCTCCAGCTATTGGGCCTCCCTCCACCGCTCGTCATAGGGCCGAAGAGAGTCGAAAAGATTTATACGTGTGACAGGGAGTTAGGAAAGTACAGGAGGTTGCCATCAACTCTCAGCCCTCTCGGCCTACCTAGTATGAAGGCATATTAACAATTCGTAGAAGGCGGGCAGGCGCCTTTGAATTCAGTCGTTTGTAATCAAGACGCGGCAGGGCCGGTGTGGAGATAAGAATTATCTTCCGTCTACTTTTATCAATTACTGGAATAAATGACCGATTTCATTTAATTTTATGTCGGTAGTTTACGCAGAGCGAAAACATGAAAGTGTCTCACTGTCTTGCGGACTCGTATGCAAGAAGTTTTTTTTTTTTTTTTCTTAAGCAGTAATTATAGAAGATAAAATGTAGTAAATTGTAAATTTATATGAGACACTAAAAAGAATTATGAAAGAAAATTTAATAAATTTATAGACAACCAATCTAAGAATTAAATACAAAAAAAAAATACCCATGTCATGAAGTAAGCTTATGCGCCTTTTATGATATTATCTTCAAAATAAAAACTTTCCTTCGCTCTGATACAAATGATCTCTATTTTATTATTATCACAAATGTTTATTTTATGTTTGTAACGCACATATATTAACAGGAAGAATTAGTTTCATATCCATAAGTCCACACTATTTATACCTTAATAAATGTTTCCAGTTGAACTTCAAGTCATGGAAACATTTTTTTAATTACAAAAAGTATGTTGGATAAATATTCTCGTTCTAAAAGCAGAAACAAATTGAGGCTTGGAATGGGCCGAGTATTTTAATTAAAAAAAAGACCGAACATCAATATTCAATAACAGAGCACTGTAACATTTTTCCATTACTATCAACCATTGAATTTGTACAACTCCTAAAAAAGATGAGAATGTATTATTAAAACGCAAAACTGTAATTTGTTAGGCTTAAAAAATGTACCATATTGAACATACTCGTACATATGGTCCATTGTTTTAAATATTAAATTAAAATTATGATTACTTTATAAAGTATTCAGGGTATGTATATCATAAAATAGGAAATATTGTTATGGCCTATAAAAATTAGATACTTTAAAATATACAGGGGCTTATAAAAATCTTTGTGCGCATGAAGAGAAACCGATAGGGGCAGAAGGTTGAAAATTATATGGAACCAACAAAAGACTCATGACCTACCAACCAAAATTCGGACGAGTAGTTTTTATGATATGTTGGTTCATCACAGAGACGGGACCAAAAATGTTCCCTGTCTGAAACGGATTTCTGTCTAGGAATGTTTAAATTCGGAGAGAAAAAAATTCGTTCTTCAGAACGATCACAAAAACTTTTTATTATCTTCGTTAAGCTTGGAAGCAAAATAAACATTTTTATCTACGATTGAGACGAAATATAAACATTGCATCTATTGTTTAGAAGCGTAGAAAGTGATTCTTCACGTACTTATATTCATTGCGCATGCGCGTTTCGTAATTCCTCTTTTTTCAGCTCTAGTGCGGTAAAAAAGAAGAATTCTTCGTCTTAACGCACGATTAGCGAGTTTGTTTACATTTAAAAAAACTAATTTGCTGTTTGTTTAATTAAAGTAACTGTTTATATAGAGTTGGTAAGAGCGCCTGTAACAGATATAAAGGAGGTCCGTGGTTTAAGTCCCGGTGCTGGGAGTCTATTTTTCTCTGTATGTCTCCCGTAGTTAATAATAATTATAATTTGATTTAAAATAGAGTTTTAAGTGAAAAACAATGATTGATTTATGTCTCATCATAACGAAAATGAGGAGAATAATACGCCTTCCGAAATAATTAATTCGGCACCAAATACAACTAATGAATTAATGTCATCTTTATCAAAAGAGAAATACGAATTTACATACAGGAAGTTATTAAAAAAAAAATGCTGTATTTATTATTAAAATCTAACAATCGTAACTCGTACGCAAATCCTGCGAAAACGGCATTTTGCATTGTTCGGGTGGTTTTACTACTCTCGCTGTCGCTCGAGTGCAAACTCCACACTCGCATGCAAAATGCTTCTTTCCGCACTAGACGCGTAATGTACTATAACATAATAGGAAATATCTATTTCAGGCTAATAATATATCATTTCTGTACCTTGTTAGCTTAAAATTCTGTTCAAACAATTTGAAATGGTGACTAAAACTATATTTTGAGATGAATCTCCCAAACTCAATTAAGTTAGCCAACTAGGTTAAACTACTAGAGATAAGTTCAACAGCATTGCTCGTGACTAAGATCTCGAGAATCTAGTTCTGTATACTGAACTTATCTATAACAAACTTTCATAGGGTTCAACTGACACGTCCGTTAATAAAGTTGAAATTCTACACTAAGAAGAAAACACCACAGTTACTCAGACCAAAAAAACCTTACGTACCGAAAACAACTGAAAAACTTAATGGCAGTAACCTCAATAAACAAAAGTTGACAAAGGTGATATGACTGTAATTATTATTATTAAAACGGCTGTTCTATTTTCTAATTTTAAGTGCTCTAAACTTAAACTTTACCTATATGCGTACCGAAATACTCGATCATCAAATTACTACAAGTCAATTTAAATTAATTTTACCAACCAAATCTGCTATTTCTATAGTCTAGGTTTCCGTGGCCAGAACCTAATAAATCTAGACCTTATGGAGGAGACCTCTTCAGAGATTTTGTGAATCCTGACATTTCAGGGAATATTCTCTTTTTGCTCATAATGAGAGTCAATTGACTTTAAGACAATGTCAATCTTAACTGAGTTGCACATGATTCGTCATGAGAAACTCCCTTAAATCCTTCCAATAGGTTCGGATTGTCCGGATTCACAAAAACTCTGACGCTGTCTCCTATGGAAGATCTAGATTTATAAACATCTGCTATTATCCAACTTAAGGTGGGTTCATAACTAGCGAATCCGGCTATATAATTATCAATATATTTATAAAGCCGCGGAGACGTATTCACTGGTTTCCCCCACTCCGTCCAGTCAGATGTCAGATTATAAACAAAACAAAACCGATTCGTTTGTTCATCAACTGTTCTGAAAGGGATAATTTCCGCTGTTAATCGTTTTCTCGACGTTTAACAATAAAATGTTTAAACAGTTCAATTTACGCGGATGCGAGGAAGCTATGTGCCACACCAATTGGCAGTTTATTTATGATAAGTCGCTATCACACATTGTAGAATAACACAGTCGAGGATCATTCGTTTTCTTTTTGGTTTTTGATTCAATTAATAAATTTTAATTATACATTTTATGTCAATAAATCTAAAATTATACTTCTTCAACACTGATAAATCATAGTAACAAGTGATATAAATCGTAACTACAGTTCTTTATCACTGACAAATCATAGTAACAAGTGATATAAATCTTTACTACAGTTCTTTATCACTGACAAATCATAGTAACAAGTGATATAAATCTTTACTACAGTTCTTTATCACTGACAAATCATAGTAACAAGTGATATAAATCTTTACTACAGTTCTTTATCACTGACAAATCATAGTAACAAGGGATACACATCGTTACTTCAGTAAAATACATGTTAGATTGCATAAATCAATGATGATCGGTTTATGAAAGTATTGAACTGGGATTACCGAATATTGTGCATGGTGGCTACTTCAACTGAATCTAGTATTTGATACAAGGTAGAGAAAGTCACGCTATGTATTTAAGCTGAGTGTAAAAAAGACATCGTCTGAAGCCTTTTAACGGGAAACCATTCAGGTGCTTTTAAAAAACTTCACTCCCCTAAACCATAATCCCTTGAGCCGCCTTGCCCCTTTCTAAACGGATATAATCAAATAATATTGCACTAATTTACTTTCACTCACCCTTTCACCACTACGAACTTTAAATCCAATGACGTTAAATAATCTCTGCATTAGCTTCTTACCTGAAACAAGAAAGAAAAAAAAAAATATTAACTGCATTACTCATAAATATTAACTAGGAAAGATTGAGGAAAATAATTTACAGTAAATTCACAAAAAAACCCATGGATGTCTTTAATATAAGCAGGTCACCATAAACCATAAGCAGTTTTTCTGTTTATTGCATTCAACGTTTTCCTTAAAAAGATTCCTTTGCCACAATCAATTGTTAAATAAATCGATGTAAATGAGTGAATATGAAACAAAGTTGATCAAATAGTTGTCATTTCTTTAGATTGTTACTCCCCTTATAAAAAATAACAGAGGGGAGCAACAATTTGAAGGAGTGTGGAATGTTCTTCTTTAGACTGTTATGGTCCCCTCATAAAAACAGAAGTGTGATATTCCTTTGTCCCAAACTACATTAGATTAAACACCCCTTTTTCTTAATAGTTATTAAGCCAAAATCATTTATATTCTGAAACAACATAGGGGAGTTAATCTAAAGAAGTACCATAGTTAGCCTACTATCAAAAAACCTAAAATTTTTGGTGATAAAATATAAAAATGTTTCTGGTGATAATAAAATACCAGAGGCGTGAAACATGCTTCATACTGATGACACCAAGTAAATAATAATATCCACGGCACAATAGCCCGAGTAGGGCTTAGGTCTAGGTCTGATAAAGTGTTTGTACAACTAGGTATATATTGTAGTGGATGACACGGTGTTAGTATGTAGCTCTTTGTGTAACTTTATAAACCATATAGTGTACATAAACAACCTGATAGACACCACTTCACTTAACCAGCCACCCATTTAAATGGCGATGCAGGGTGAACACAAAGCGTGAGGCCTCTAGCCGGAGTCGGGAATCGAACCCAGACCTATTGTGTGAGAAATGGGACCTTGATGGCACCGAGTACATGTCTCCCCCATACATGATCAAACATTTTGCGCAAACCTGATGAACGTAAATTTAGGTCATACACGTCAAACAGCTCCATACACGGTCAAAATGTGAGCGCAAACATTTCGACCGTGCATGGGGGACTTAAAGCGCGCGAACCCCAATCCTGCAATAACCAATGTTTTGTTATCAGGAAGTAAAAGCTAAGATACAATATTTTTGTTAAACTTCAGGGAAAGCAGCACTGAGAATTAAATCAAAACACATGGGACAGTAATATTGTATTCAAAGTTATTATTTCCCCTCGGAATTAAGGCGTTAGTGGAGGTAATCTTAATAGATTCAGAGAAACCGTCTTTACACTTAAAATAATAATATTTTTTTATTTATAAAAGTAGCATTCGACCCTTATAAAGCTTAGTCTACACCGGGATAAAATGTTGAGGTCATTAATGCAGGGCTGAATCGGAGCTGCTGCGATTTAGCCACGCAACAAAGACGCGCTTAAGTCCTGGTGTGGACTAAGTAAGACTCAAAAACTTGAATCACATAGACCCTGAATCGCAGCAGCGCCGATTCAGTCCCGCAACAAAGGCGTGCAACATTGAATCCCGGTGTGGACTAACTTTAAGAGCATTATTAGTGCCGATTGTGTAAGAACTAGAGTTACATTAATAAAAGAGTATGGCGGGTTTTATATTATGTTAGAGACCAAAATACGACTCCTTACTAAGAATCAAAATGTAATTAACTTTCGATTCATTTCCGAGTATTTCCATCAGAAAATGTCTGTTTAAGATAAATATGAAAAGGCAAAGATATATTTAATTTCCCTGTAATACGCTAAATTAAATTTAACGTTAAATATAAAATAAGATTTGCCAATTCCTGTTGGATATTGAATTTTAAATATAGATAAAAAAGTTGAGCTTTAAAAGGAGCTTTAGTTATTGCTGATTACAATTTTTCCACAAATACTCAATAAAATCGACGGCAACACGTAACCAGCCGAATACTTCATGAACAGAGTGCTTCAAGTAAGGTTACCTTGAAAGCTTATGTAGGAAGAATCTCGAAGGTAAAGCCTCTACTTAATCTTACATCTCTCTCTATCTTTTAACCCCTTTTCTCTGTTAAAGCCTTTAGCTTCCTGCTCAATTGCGCACGGAATTAATTACGTCGTGGCCTGTTGAGAAAGGTACGCTCCGACGCTTAAGAAGACGCAGCGGAAGGGGTGTCATTAATAAGCAAGAGCGATAATTCTCTTCTCTTCTTTAGATCCTTTAGATGCTCTCCCTTCAGCTTCTTACAACCAGGAAGTGAAATCAGGACATAAGATAAAATTGGCTTCTTCCCAAATTAGTTTTATTATTATTGTAAGCAAGGTGGAAATTTAAGGTAGGGAGAAATTATTCATATTGCACAATTAGGGCGAAGCTCAAAAAAACGCTTACTATAATTTATATTTTAAAATTATAATACATTATGCTTCTATTTCCTTCATGGTCTATAGTGGGCACTTCCATAGACTGTTACTCCCCTTATAAAAAAAACAGAAGGGATTAACAATCTAAAGAAGGTGTACGCAATGTTGTTCTTTAGACTGTTACTCCCCATATAAAAACCGAAGTGTCATATTCCTTTGACCCAATGTACAAAGGACTAGGCATCCCTTTGTTTTAATAGTTATTTCGACTAAGGAACGTATAAATATTATAATATGTAATTATATAATAAAAAAAAGTCACAGGGGAAGTACTTGCATCCAAGTACTTTTTAGAGTCGGAAGCACATACATTATTATTTTATGAAATAACTTTTTTTTATTATTTCTTCTAAAATGACTTTTTTTTATATAAAAATAAAAAATATTAACAAATATAGGCTGAAGGTCCCAAATATGAAACAAAAAATTAAAGGGCCCCTGGTTTGATCTCCTGGGGGGTCACAATTTTTTTTAACATTGAGTAACAAGGTAAATTACATTTTTTTGAGAAATTTTCATTTCCCCATAATATATATGGCCATAATATATATGGGGTATATGGCCAATATTGTACTGTATTCAGGGAGGGAATGCGAATTTTTATTTCAAATAGAATGATACTATAACACGCATAATAAGAGATATAAACTCATTTAATTAAATAACCGACGATATATCAAACACCTTTTCAGAGTTTACAGATTTAACAAACATGCATATTAATATTTATAACCTTAATAAAATAAATATTTTTAAAAAATCAGAAATATATTGTAATTTTCTTACTTTTCAAATTTCTGAGAAGTGAAGCATTTACTCCAAGGGGTAAATTTTTAACGAAATAATTTAATATAATATTATATAAAATATAAATAAGGAATAATATATTTTTCTTAAAATATATTTTTTTTTAAAAAAATAAAAATAAATATAATAAACCCCACAGGGAAAAGAACGCTGAGGAAAAACTGTAACAAAACAAAAATTGAACTATTTACTTTTTGAGTTTTGTAATTCTGCGGTTTTTTCTGAGCGATGGTAGGAGAAAAATTGATTGTGAAGGTCCCAGGGACCAACGATATGAGACGAGAGCGGGAGAGGAGTTTTTGAGTCAATATTGGCCAAGCAGTTTGGTAAAGTAAGCACACGAAGCGAGCGAATCGTACAAACAAACAATGTCCCACCAGTCTCTCTCAGCTACACCCTCTCAGAGGACATCTGTGTTTGACAAATACTTTGGACCAAGCCTCCCCTTCAGGACCGCAAGCGTTACCAACATAGTATTGTTTTAAAATCAGTTATATCTCACTCTGGCCTTAACCAAACGAACCCAATCTCAATCTCCTCTGATGTTAAACTGTGTATGAAGGTTATTTTTTATACACATTGCTTACTTCCGTGTATGCACAAAACTTTTTTTTTATTCACAACTATATCTTCAAAAGTAAACATCCGATGTTTTTTAAAAAAAATGTGAATGGTTTGTTGAAAGTAGCCTACAGATGGTCCCATATTAATTTCAACGGTCTACACTACACAATATTAATTTTGCTTAAAAACTAGGCATCGCGTGGCTCTATCATTGAAGCGAGCTTATTGCAATAAAATACTGAATATTGCAATTTGTTAATCATGATGAATGTCATAGTTGAAGATAAGTGGAAGAGGGTAGTGAGGAGTAGAGTGGGGGTACTCGGTACAAAGCTCATCTTCCTAAACAAACCTACACACAATACGACTATAAGAATCTTAATCATAGCTTTTAAACTATTACTAGGCATCGAAAAAAATGTTCGTCTCATCGAATAGGTGATGATAGAATTTTTTCCCGTCCTGAAATTCCAATTTTAAATTTGAAGCTCACGTTTACGCGAGCATTGCGCGCGAACTCTTGGACGGACCACGCTGTCCAACGAACTTAGCCTGAGTAATAGTTAAAGGAAGATGTATACCAAATTTCAACCAAATCGGTCAACTTTTACTCAAGTTATCGTCGGACACGTAAACGTTACACACAGACAGACAGACAGGCAGACAGACAAGATGCATATTTTGTTGAATGTAAGAAGCTCGCTTACGCTCGCTTCAATAAGTGCGACACTATTGGAAATCGAAACAGATTCACATTTCATTTGACCATTCATCCATAAATATTACGCGAGGAAGCTATGTGCCACATAGCTAATTGGCAGAATAGTTTTGATATTTATTCATAACATGCGCCACTTTACACTACTTATAAGACCAAATAAAAATTCAAACTACTGTTTAATTTTATCCACAATTTTCTAGGATAATGAATCCTACAATACGAGTACATTTTCCCAATAGATATACTATTAACCTGTTTAATACTACTTTTGTTTTACTTTAGTTATGGAATTCCAAACAATAGATAAGACATAGAGATCTGTGGTTCGAATACCATTGGTGAGTTACATTTTATTGTGGTAACAGTATTTTCTCCCTTTCTCTATATTACTGATTAAAACATGAATTGTTTTAATTGAAACTTGCTTAATATAAACTAAACTTATAGATAACTAAGTTAGTGTCGGAAGCTGGGAAAATTATTTTTAGAGTTGTAATATGTTTTAAAAATGTTCGGTCTATATGTTGAGATGCCTGCTGTTTATTACTGTCCAGAAAGTTGTACTACAAGGACTAATATCATAAACTAATTTGACAAACTTTGATAAAGCAGAATTTTATTTCATCCGAACATATAACCATTGCTTCATAGTGGTTTCAACGAAACTTTTGAACGCATATACTCAGACAACTTTTATATTCAACGTTCCACATTGAATATAATATACAACTTTTAACGTAGCTAACTTTCTTATGAATATACTTTTAATAGAGAACATGTAACGGTTCTATGAAAATGAAAAGGACATTACTCGGGAACTGAACAATAAATAATTGATAAAATAATTTAAAGTTGAAGTTACAGTATTAGATAGATAAATTTATTAGTAAGATACAAGTTTTGTTTTATAATTCCGCGTGAATCTGAAATTATTATTTCATATTTCAATAAATCAGTCATATAGTGGAAAACAATTTATCACTTAATATACTGACTCGTAGAGCCTTATACCGCCCTTTGAGGTTAGGAAAAACAGTAAAATTAAAATTATACTGGTTCTAAGCAAGATATCAAAAATCTAATCACAGGCTTCATTCCTAATTTTAATTCTGCACAATTTGAGCCCTATTTCAACTTCCTCTGATAAATAGTACAGGCGCCATTTTAATACGAGTTTTATCGTTGTATTGAAATGGCGAAAGTTGGAATAGGGCACAAATTGTGCAGAATTAAAATTAGGAATGAAGCCTGTGATTAGATTTTTGATATCTTGCTTAGAACCAATAAAATTTTCAATTTAATGATTTTCTAACCTCAAAGAGCGGTAGAGCCTTAATAAAACTCCTCTAAAAATCACTTAAGCCACTGATATTCAAATTGGCTTTATGTTTATAAACCCCTTGCCACTGATGTTAAGCCCAGTGTATGTTTATAAACAATATAATAATAATATACAAACTAACGAGGTCGGTAGGTCGCGGGGGTGCGATTTGACACCAACAAGGTTTGGAAAAATACAAATTGTAAAACACAGAAGCAATACCAGGGTGAGGCTAGGGTATGTTGTAGATAAAGGTATTCATATGGAACACGAATTCATACGAGATTTTTTGTAAATCAAAAACTTTTGTGAAGCACAAAAAAGAGCCCCCACCCGCGACCTCTCGAGGGTTAAAAGTTACTTTGGGCGATAACGATTTAATATGTTTTACGGCAATCCGAATCGAGTAAAATGAAAAAGTGAGTAGTGAGGTCTGAAATTTATTAAAATACTTTTTAGAATCAAATATGTATCTATAAAATTACATATAATCGAAATTAAACGTCATAGAACAACGGCCAATAAAACTAAAATGAACAAAAGTGATTTAGTGTTTTTTACTGAAACTGCCCTTTGGAAGATAAAAACATGATAAAATATTTCGGTTCGAATTCTAAGAGAGCTTAGAACTGTTAAGGCATGTTGACTATTTTTACACATTAAGAAAGATTTCAGATTCGTTTTTAATAACTTTTATCAACAATTTCTGCAACTCACCCATTTTATTTAATCACTAAAGAGGTCCAAACTGAACTAACTGTCTATTTGTTTTTCGACAAGAAATTTTATCAGTTTTAATAATTTCGAATAAATATCCTAACGCTAAATACAAAAGATGGACAATTTTTTCAAATAGAGTCAGCAAAATATCTAAAATTTAAAGGCAAATTATCCATAAGGGGTATAAATAATTAATAACAGCAATTCCAGATATTTTTATGTCAACCTAGAAACACAAAGTTAAAGATTATTTAATTATTACAAGAAACTAATGTGGATAATTAAATTTTTATTAAATTGATAGCTTTGCTAATAAAGTACTTTTGAATAAATAATAGTAAAAAACCCTTAAGAGTATATCCATACTCCGTATGGTTTTTTTTTTTAGATGTATGTATATAAAAAAAAGCAGTATGAATATATTATAAGCGTAAGTGTGTTATTTCAATTTAAGTGAAAATCCCTGTGTGGCATGATTTACGATGTGGTGCATGATTTATAGTGAAAAGAGGGGGTTAGGGAGATGGGAAGAGTGGGGAAAGTGGCGACGGGGATCCTTTAGGAGGGGGAGGGTGACAGCACTCAAAACATGAGGCCGATCTAGGGTCTAATTTAGGGGCTTGGTTGAGCTAGCTGTTATATCGTCACAGCTGAACCGAGAGAACTGGCTTGGTTCCTTATATCATACCAGTTCAGTTGGAACTATTCTACTGACTTGACTGTTCTTCACACGTGTATGAGGTTGGTGAACGTGACCACGTAGCTACAGTATGGTTTAGTCTAGGAGGAAACTTTGTCTTCGTGACTCAGAGAGAAAGTTTTTGTTATTTGTTTTCGTATGAGAGGAAGGCTTCCAACAGTCGTCTTCTTATTTACTCTTGAGGTCGTGTGCTCTATCATATTCTGTAGAATTTTTGACCCCACCTTCGAGATTATTCCTTTTGATAAGGAAACGAGACTGAATTATTCAGAAATACATTTTTAATATTTCAAGATGAAATTCTATCAATTCATACACATGAAAATATGTGAGGTGAATAAGAATTAAGATATTTCTCGAATAAATTTAATACGAAAACCACTAGAATGCACACTTTTTCCTTCCAACACTGTTTTCTTGTTGGAATTTGTGGTTTTGAAAATGAGTGAGTGGTTTCTCATAGATTGATTTAAAAATATAAACATTATATATATATATATATATATATATATATATATATATATATATATATATATATATATATATATATATATATATTAGGGTGGGTCGAAAAAACAAAATTTTTGAAAATTCAAAAAACGCCCCTCCAGAAACTTGCCATATTGGAAGAAAGTCCGAGGAAAAAATTTTAACAATACTAGCACAATATTCAAGTATTCAAGATAAATTAAAGTACATACAAGGAACAAAAATTAAACTGGAAGAAAAAATAAAATTATAATTAAAAGGGAAGAAAAAAAAAAATAAAGTGGAAAAACAAAGAATTATTTTAATGAAACCGATGGCATTTAATTAGGAAACTGTTTATAACGATCATTAATGAAAACCAACTTCTTTAAAAAAAAAAAATTATACTGTATTTAACTATGGAAATTATTAAATAAATAACTTTTCATGGCAATTTAAATAACCTCTTCATGAAAGTCAATGCTTAATTAATATAATTCCTAGCTGAAGTGTAGCGAATTCCTTAAATCCCTACTCTTCCTTATAAATAATGGTTTAGACAAATAAAAGTATCAATTTAACACTATATTGCGCGCAAGCAGTTGAAATTAATCTGGGGATATCAGCGTGCTACTCTCAGCAAACCATCCAAATATTTTAATAATCAAATGCGCACTTTTTGCGATATAGGTGTATATAAATTAATGTTTGTAGGCAAGTGGAGGAGAAACAATTTGGGAGCAGAAGGTTGAAACTTATATGGGGTTCAACAATGCGCTAATTATGACCTACCATCTAAATTTCGTTAAAATCGGATTAGTTTTTAAGATATTTTGGTTCACAAACATACACAGACATCACGATAGACGGACACGGGACCAAAAATGTTCTCTGATGTCTAAAACAGATTTCAGTCTTATAATTTTTGAAATTGAAGATATAAAAAATGTTGGTTAAATTTAAAAATGTGGATCACATACGGATATTAAGGAAGAAAAAATAGACTGCCAATTAGTGTGACACATAGCTTCCTCGCATCCTATCATGTTCTTTATTGTTATATTAACATTACTGTTAGATTACTTTATTGTAATATTATATCAACATTATTTTAAATAATGTTGATGAGGGTATGTAAAATAAATATAACGAAAGGAAAGAGCAGTGGCAATATTCAAAGTGTTCAAATTACTAAGTCGGTAGGATTGAGAGTAGGTTTATAGTTTGAAAGCAGTTCGATAACGAGTGCACAGAAGTGAATGCAACAAAGTACAGATAGCGAATGAAGCCTGGTCGCCTGGTCTCGAGGTCCCTAGGTTTACTGTGCTATTAATGAGGTAGGTCAAATAGAGAGGTGCGGGAACCAAGCCGCCTCCTATTCCCCTCGTCTATCTTCCACCCCGCGTTCTCTCCATAAAACTATTAATAGTTTTAGCTATCTTTAACAGATCAGAGGGGTGTCAAAAACGTTTGTGTCATTGAATAGATGAAATTATTTTTTTCTCGACCTAAAATTTGAAGTTCACGTTTACGCGAGCGTTGAGCGCGAACGCTTGGGCAGATAACGTTATCCAACGAACTCGTCTTGGGCATTGGTAAAATGGACATGTCTACCAAATTTCATCAAAATCGGTCTACTGTTACTCAAGTTATCGTCACATGTTCCAGACAAGGGGTTGCGGACACAGACCGACAAACCAACATACAAACAGACACGAGATGAATTAAATACATGAATTAAAGTATCAATTTAGCAAAAGTTAAAGAGCGCAGCCGGTTCAAATTAATCTGGGATTATCTGCGGGTTACTTTTGATAAACTATAAAAGTTTCATTTAAGTCTGATATGTACTTTTGAAGTTATAGGAGTAAATAAATGTATGTTTGTGCGCATCTAGAATAGAAACAAGTAGGCGCAAAAGGTTGAAACTTATATGGGACCAACAATGGGCTAATTATGACCTACCACCTAAATTTCATTAAAATTGGACGTGTAGTTTTTAAGATATGGTGGTTCGCAAAAATAGAGCGACAGACAGACACAGAACCAAAAATGTTTCCTGATGCGTCTGAAACGGATTTCTGTCTTAGAATTTTTAAAAATGGAGATATCAAATTTTTTCGTCCTCAAAAGTGAACACAATGCTTCCGTTACCTTCGGTAAGCTCGGGAGCAGTATATTTTAATATATCGAACAAATAATAATCTTTAAAGTTAATAATCAAAGATATTAACTAGGTAATAATTGAGTGTTTTCAGGAAAAAACATTTATCAACAACCTTCTAAATTAGATAAAGAATAGGAACAAAAAAATAAAGCTTCTTATACAAAAAAAAACATAATTTATTGCAAGACGAAATTAAATTACCGTTCGGACAAATAGGACTTCTATCGAACAAAGAATATAATATCCTTCTTTTCAATACTGTAGGCCATAATCTCTAATTTAAATAATTCGACAAGAGATAAAAATGGTCTTGGAATAAAAAGCGAGGAAAGAACAAATAAAAAATTGAATAAAAAAAAAATCTACATCGAACTTGTTAAACCGTTTCAGAAGAGTGGAAAATGTCAATTTTGAAAAACTTCTCTTTTTTTTGTCGTAATTTACAGTATATTTAACTTATTCGAGGTTAAGGGTTACCTTTCATTCGTTTTTAGACAAAAAAAAGGGGTTGAACTTTTAAAGGATATAATGTTTTTCAGAAAAAAACAGAAACTTAGAAGGGTGTAAAAATCACAAAGTACTTTTTTCCACCTTTATTAAAAAGTTGTTTAAGGGCCTAAAAAGTGAACTGGAAATAAGTGTAAGGAGAGTATTATTTCATTTGATAACAGCTTTCATTTTCCGCTAGAAAGGAGAGACATATTTATTTTTCCTCTAGCTAAGTATCGACATGAGTTTTATTTCCTTATTCATGTAAAAAAGTAAAATAAAAAGGCACGTGTGTTGAATGAACTGTAAATTTGGAGAATCATATAGGTAAACAGAAAGAGAAATTTCCTGCTATAAAAACAAAAATAAATAAATTAAAAACAAATAAATTAATTTATCATTCTAAAGTTTTTCGGTTCTCCTTTTCAGCAGGAGAATATATATATCAGAATAAAATACATATAATAACTAATATAATTATTGTCAGACTATGTATTCGAGTTTATATTAATTTTATTTTTTAAAAAAATACGTGTGATGTAGCGGGACACCCGGTGGGACGAAGTTCCTTACGCTTTTCATTAAGTTTAAATTCTAAAATTACTCTGCTAAGTATACGTGGCTAACTACTTATACATGGCTGAGTTAGAAAAGACACAAAATTAAAACTACAGGGTGGCGCAAAACTACCGTTATGGTTTGAATGTTTAATGACTTTTTAAATTTATTTTTATTTCAGAATTTTGTGAAGAAAACTTGGGGAATTTGAAATTGAACACTACACAACAGAACAGCGATCAACAATTGTTGAATTTTATTTTGAAAATCAATGCTCAATTGTGACGCAGCTTATTGGTGCAGAAGGTCCAGTACACGCACATTAAAAAACGACGATAAGCACGCTGCATCAAAACAATTGACCGTTGATTTTCAAGATAAAATTCAACAATTGTTGATCGCTGTTCTGTTGTGTAGTGTTCCATTTCAAATTCCCCAAGTTTTCTTCACAAAATTCTGAAATTAAAATAAAAAATATAAATAAATTTAAAAAGTTATTAAACATTCCATTTCAAATTCCCCAAGTTTTCTTCACAATATTCTGAAATAAAAACAAAAAAATATAAATAAATTTAAAAAGTTATTAAACATTCAAACCATAACGGTAGTTTTGCGCCACCCTGCATTTGTACTTAGCGGAGTTAAGGCAAAATTAAAAGAAAGGCATTTTTTTTATCATTGAAGCGAGCATCTTGCAGTAAATATGTATTGAATTTTGAGAAAATATTTAAGTTTGAGGAGTTGATAGTTAAAGCAATGGTTGTAGCACAGAGCCGAGGATGGAGGGAACTAGAATATTTCCTCAGATTCTCCCGGTCACTAATCCTAATTACTATACTACACAAAAACCTGTTTGTATCAGGTTGAAATTTCACATCATGAATTAAATGACTTTTCAAATACACGCCCTAAACAGGCTAAAATTAAATGCACTGTTGTATAAAAAATTGCATCCTTGTGCTGCAACGCTCAAATCACAAAATAATTTTTTGATTTAAGTTTGTTCTTTAAGTTGTTTGCCAAGTCAGAAAATGTTTTTAAATTTAAACGCGTAGAGTGATTTGGGAAAGAGAATAGAGAGAGGTACATACATATATCATGTATTTGCACTGGATAAATTAGACCTAGTAGAACTTACTCGGACAATGGGAGACTTGTCTAAACCAATGATCTCACAACATTTTACTTGAGACTTGGCTCATTTGTTTACACTTACGTTTTTGTTGGGATTTACATTAGACAATGTGCATGAAGTTTTATTAAAATCGTTACGTTAGAACATAAGATATCGGTAAAAACGATGTTTTCTTTATTTTAAAGGTTGAGGTCCGCTTTAATTATTGTAGCAATCAATAAAAAGTTTTACTAAAAAAATGTATTTATTAAAGTTGTTTGTTTCATTGAATAGATGAAGATAGAATTTTGTCCCATCCTAAAATTCCAATTTTTCATTTAAAGTTTACGTTTACGCGAGCGTTGCGCGCAAACATTTGGGCGGATAACCTTGTCCAACGAACTCGTCCTGGGCATTGGTAAAATTAATTTGTATACTAAATTTTAACTAAATCAGTCATATTTTACTCAAGTTATCGTCGTTGGTAACCTTCATGGCGGTCGGTAATCGGGAGAAATAAGAGCGTTGATGGAGGTCATCTTAATAAATACAAAGACAATGTCTCTCCACGGTAAGAAATACTTGTTTATTTATCAAAGCAGCTTTTGGCTTTGATAAAGCCATCATCAGTGCCGATTTTGAAAAAACTTGAGTTACATTATAAATGTTGTGGTCATAAGATGGGATAACCGCTGTTATATCTCTACAAGAATGGTTCAGTTCAAATGCTAATACGAGTGGAATTAATTTAACGAAATCTATACATAGATAAATTACAGTAAATTGTAATAAATAATATAAATTAGCTAAACAAAAACAAAAACAAGTCCAATTGTTATTCAAATATTAGACTCATGACAAACAATCATAACCACAAATTCTAGCAGAATTATTGTTTTGACAGTTCAGCAATGTAATACTGCTACCCCCCCCCCCCCCCCCAAAGAAAAGAATGAATATGGGCAAAAACAAAAACAGAAAATGTTTTATTAAAAATAAAACAAAGGAGCAAGGAACATTATAAGTTTTTTGATTTGTGATTCACATCCCTCTCCCTCTCTTTCATTCTATACAACCTCTTGTGTAAGGAAATTCAAGGTACAACTCAAAAGGTTTAAGGCCTGGGTTTCCCAAAAAACGATAAAATAACGAAAAAACTTTCTTCTCATTTCTTTTTTCCCCAAACTTGATAAGAGACTGTAACAGCGAAGAAACAAAAATCGAGTACAAAAAGATAAAGCAATAAAAAAAACTTTTATCATGTTGCTCCTACATTCTACTTTTGATCCTCTACTGTTGCTCCCTTTGAATTATTTTTCACCCTTGTTAAATTTCATTTTTTATTTATTTCTTTTGTATACAAAGTTTTTTGTGAAATTTGTTTTGAGCAAAATTGAATTCCTCGAAACTGTAAGAGGAAACTAAAGTTCATTTAAGAAAAAAAAACAAACACAAAGTTTGGGTGAAGAAATAATTGTGACAGAATAAAGACCAGCGCTACTAAGTACATTTTTAGAAGAATTCAATTTATTTTAAATAGATTGTTATAAAATACTACTTTTTTAAGAATGTATATTTTAGACAAATGTATATTTGGTGGGCAAAACAATATATATATATATATATATATATATATATATATATATATATATATATATATATATATATATATATATATATATATATATTGCCTCACATCACAGAGGCTGATGCAATTTATCAGCTGTCAACTTAAGCTAATGAGAAATGCTTAGTAAGAAATGTTTAACACTGATGATCATAGAAATAAGATTCCTAGCCTATCCTTAGTCCTGTTATGACCTAGTGTTGGGTTGATTTTGAGAACTTAGTAAACGACAAAAGCTACCACCCATTAAAACCATGTGGTGACTATGCTAACATCTAGTTTGAAAAACAGAGAGGTGAGCTTTTTTCACACTGATAATGAAATCAATTAAATTCTAAAGGAGGAGGTCCTCGACCTGTTAGAAACTAACGTTGTGATGATTGGGACTAAGGAACTACTAAACTAGCCAAGGAACAATTAAAGTAACAAAGGAAGTTAAGTCCCTTTAACTTTACACTCCTTTGAAACCATTTGTCAGTATAGAAGGGAACTTTAGTTTATGACAAAAGCTACCACTAAAACCATATAGTGATGCTAACATCTAGTTAAAACAGAGAGGTGAGATGTTTCACACTGATGATGATATCGATTAGATTCTAAAGAAGGCTATGATTATAATGGTTATGATCATAGTCTTATGATTATGGTGATAATTGGGACTAAGGAACTACCAAACTAGCCAAGGAACAATTAAAGTTACAAAGGAACCTAGGTCCCTTTATCTTTACACTCCCTTGAAAACATCCATCAGTATACCTACATACAAATATCTAATTAAAATATCAGATGGTAATGGTTATTTTCGCAGCAAGGGAGTAAAATAAGTCATTGCAACATGAGCGATAAAGTTGGTTTTTAAGGCAAAGCCGAGGGACGACAAACATACGACCATAGAAAATATACTTGAGAAATAAGAGCGTTGATGGAGGTTATCTTAATAAATACAAAGATATAGTCTCTCCACGGAAAATAATACTTGTTTATTTATCAAAGCAGATTTCAATTTTACAGAACCAATCATCAGTGCCGATTTTGAATCATATGATGTCGGAGACTAACGTAAGACTCCGAAAGCTGCTTTGATAAATAAACAAGTATTATTTTCCGCGGAGAGACTGTTTCTTTGTATTTATATAGAAAATACCTATACTTTAATCTCAAGGGATATTCTTCGAGTAAATTGTTCAAAATTATAAAAGGTAATTTTCACGTCATCAGAATTCATTATAAATACCTTGAATATAAGAAAGTAAAAGAAAAATGCCCGCACATTTGGCACATAGCTTCCTCGCATTCCATGATTGGACAAGTTATTCACATGAGATTATGATCTGTTTAGAGTACTGGTGGCATCTCTCATTTTTAAACAGTATTAAATTTGCGGAGACGGTTAATATGAATGTGGGACCATCTGAGGCCTACTTTCAAAAAACCATCCGAATTTACGGACGAGTTGTTTTTAGGATATGGTGGTTCGCAAAAATATTGATCACTAGACACAAGACAAAAATGTTTTTTAGTATCTGTAACTGTCTAGGAAAATGTTTGGTAGGAAAAAAGGCCAAACAATAAATGTAATTTACCAGTAGGATTTCAATGATATTAGGACGTGAGAAAGCTATGTGCCACACTAATTGGCAAACTATTTTATACGTAAAGTAAGAGCTAGAATATAGTAACCTACTCAGTGACATTTCACAGGTAAAGCAGGAATAATCTTCTTCACTTCTCTACGTGATTCAATTAACAAAACTCAGGGGGACATAGTAAAATCCCTAAATTTGTAATGGGTTTTGTGAAATGCAGGTGTCTTTATAACAATGGCTGATGTGGTTGGAAAACGACAGCTTGTGTAATTAGGCAACGCTCTGACATCCAGCGTCACCCTTTCCTCATCTACTTATTATTCATCGTTCGTATTTAAATTTTATTTCAAATTGAAAACTAATATTGTTTTGAATTTCCGAAAAAAGTTTTCAAATCACACACACTTATACAGTAAAGGCCCCCATACATGATCAAACATCCTGTTTGCGCAAACCTGATGTCGGGCAAATTTAGGCCATAAGCTGGCCACACACGGGCGGATATTTTTGACGAACCAGGTCCGCGGATCTCAGGTCTGTCGTTTCCCCACTAACGTGCAAACCCCGTCCGTCGGATCGTCCGTCAACTCGGTCCGCCGACACGGTCCGCTCGTGTATGGGGCCAATAATCGGATTTTTCATTGTTGGTCCGGGGAACCAGGTCTTGTCAGCATGCTCGACAGACTAGAGTAACGGACGACGGACGGGGAGCTCAGTACTTGCGACTGTGTCTCACTGTCTACGAGTTTGCGGTCAATTCTATACTTCAATTCTATACTTCAATTATTATTATAATTATTATTATATATATAAAAATGGATGTCTGTCTATCTGTCTGTCTGTCTTTGATTTATGGACTTCGACATTTTTTGACCGATCACCATGAAATTTGGCACATATATGTATTTTTTCATGGAGAAGGATTATATGATGTCAATATTTAAATTTTAGTACATAGAGGTACAGGGTACGGGGTACAAAAGTCAAAATAGTATATACCCTTCATGATGCAAGTCGTTGGAAAGCTCTTTAAGAGTAAAGTAATTGTTGTTATGTACACATTTGTCATATTTTCACATAAGTGGGGGGTAAAAAAGAAAAACAGAAAAAAATTATAAATATTGCTATTTTTGATCCACTTTGAATGAAAATAGGTATGTGCTTTATATGATTCCAGGAACTCGATTATGAAATAATTTGTGTATATTTAGTACTGTTGGGTACAAATGGTACCTGATGAATGATTTAGGCTTAGGTTAAAGTGGTAAAAAATGTATTTGTTTTGTTCAATACATTTTTTTTTATGGAGAAAGTTTTTTATGATTTCAAAATATAATTTAAAATAATTTAAATTTCGTATACAGGGGTACAGGGTACAAATGTCAATATAGTGTATACCCTTAATTATGCATGTCGTTGGAAAGCTCTTTGAGAGTATAGTAATTTTTGTTATGTACACTTATGTCATATTTTCATATATGACAAAATGTTTGTTTGTGCAAAAATTTTGACAGTGTATGGGGCCTTAACGTAAGACTCCGAAAGCTGCTTTGATAAACAAACAAGTATTATTTTCCGCGGAGAGACAGTTTCTTTGTATTTATATAGAAAATATACTTTAATCAAAGGGAGTATTGCTCGAGTAAATTGTTTAAAATTATAAAAGCTAATTTCCACGTCATCACAATTCATTATAAATACTTTATATATAAAAAAGTGAAAGAAAAATGTTTGCTCATTTGGCACATAGCTTCCTCGCATCCTATAATTGGACAAGTGTTCACACGAGATTTTGATCTGTTTCGAGTACTGGTGGCATCTCACTCATTTTTAAACAACATTAAATTTGTAATCCGTTTCAGACAGAGAACATTTTTGGTTGCGTGAATTTCTGTCGCTCAATCGCTAAATTTCTGCGAACTAACGAATATCATAAAAATTACTCGTCTGATTAAAATTATATTTAAATGGAAGGTCATAATTAGCCCATTGTTGGTTCAATATCCTTCAGCGCCCATTCCTATCTCTTTTCACATGCACACAAACGTACATTTATTAACACCGATATCCTCAAAAGTATTTATCTGATTTTTGTGAAATTTGGATAGCCCCAGTGTAATTTCAACCACCTGCGCTCTTTAAATTTTGCTAAAATGATACTTTAAATACAACTGACTGAAATACAAAACCGGGGGGAAAATTTATTAAATTCTTTAATATTTTTTCTTCTTCGTCTTATTTAGGGTTTAAATAATTTACTCTCCTTTCTTCTCTAAATGTCTGCTATATTTCGCCTTAACGTAAGGCTTCTTTAGGCTATAGTAATTTAAAAACAATATTAATATACAATATTTTTTTACAATTTACTTTCAATAATTTACTAATAAATATACCTGGTATTAATCAATGGTAAAACATAATCCGTTCTTTTTTCTTTTTATAATATTAGGTTTTATCTTGTATTTGTTGTTTTGTTTTGCTAGTAATTGTTATCAATCTAGATGTAAAAGTCCAATAAAAATGTGTTCAGTCTCTCCCTGTTAATCATATTGGGAGGATTCATTTCATTTATTTCAACTTTATATCAAGTTAAGTTTTCACATATTATATATAAAAAAAATTTGACAAAGATTTTTTGATTTTTTATAAAGAACAAAAAGGAAAAAAAACTGATTATGTTTTACCATTGATTAATACCAGGTATTTATTTAAATTTTAGTAAATTATTATTGAAAGTAAATTGTAAAAAAATATTGTATATTAATATAGTTATAAAATTATTGTAGCCTGAAGAAGCCTTACGTTAAGGCAAAATAAAGCAGAAATTTAGAGAAGAAAGGAGATAAAACGTATTTAAACCCTACATAAGACGAAGAAGAAAAAATATATTTTGAATATAGTTTTTTCATTTTATAAAGAAAATTAACAGGAAAAATGGGTTCACAGTCAACAAAATATTTTAAAATTCTTTAATAATAGGTTGTAAAAGTATAAAATCATTAAAGTACACGAAAAAGGACGCGAGGAAGCTATGTGCCACACTAATTGGCAGACTATTTATAAAAGTCTGCCAATTTTTCATGTTAATATGGGACCTCGTGTGAGCTGATTTCGACAAACCATCCAATTTTTTTATTTTTTGGGATAAATCATTTCGAGGTGCGTCGTCATCATACTTGATTATATAAATGCTTGTCAAAAACATTTAATTTATTTTATAAAGCGAGTATATATCTAAGATGCCCCAGTTTCCTGCATTCATTCTAACCCTAATTGCTATACCCCCAGTTTTGTGATATTATAATTTACAAAAATCCCTTATTAGTAATTGAATCCGGCTACTGGAGAAATAGTTATAAAAGCTAACCTTCAGGGAAAAGCAGAGGAATTTTCATTATACCCCCTTCCCGGTGTCTTATCGTAACCTTGGGTGCAAATTATCATTTTTATATATGCATACATCCTTAAGAAAAGCCCTCTCGCAAGTATTAACTTCCTCACTTAAAATAACGGCTAAAATTCTCCCCTATTTTTACTTTGCCCCGATATTCCCCTTAAGGGACATAACGTTTCAGAAAACCCCATCTTGAATGTCATTAATGTTAAAAAAAAAACAGTAGATATGTATAAAAGACACACACATACCTACACACACACACTTTTTCTTTTTATACATAGATAGTAATAATAATAAGAATCGGAACAGAAGTTTCAGAAATTACCTCCTGCAAAAATACGAATATACATAATAATAATAAAATTAAATGTAGCTTATGTTACTCGGGAATAGTGTAACCTTCTATCAGTGAAAGAATTGACTTTAATATATAAATTTTAGATATAAATTTTTAGATATAAATTTCCATTTTACCCCCCTCTTAAATGAAAATAAGACAAATAGACTGCCAATTAGTATGACACATAGCTTCCTCGTATCCTATCATGAACTTTTATTGTTATATTAACATTAAAATTATTATTATATTACTTTATTGTTATATTGTTAATTGTGTAAAAACTATTTATAGTTTTAGCGATCTTTAACACTTCATAGCGGTGTCGCTGTTGGTTTTAGTAAAAAATTGTATTTGAAAAAAATGTTTGTCTCATTGAATAGATGAAGTTAGATTTTTTCCCGACCAAAAATTCCAATTCTAAATTTTAAGTTCACGTTTACGCGAGCGTTGTTCGTGAACGCTTGGACGGATAACGTTGTCCAACGAACTCGTCCTGGGCATTGGTAAAATGAACATGTCTACTAAATTTCATCAAAATCGGGCGACATTTACTTAAGTTATCGTCGCACGTTTCATAATTCGCGGACACACAGACCGACAGACAGACACGGAACCAAAAATGTCCCCGATGTCTGAAACGGATTTCTGTCTTGGAATTTTTAAAATCGGATACATAAAACTTTTTCGTTCACACAAAGTGAACACAAAGCTTCCGTTACCTTCGGTAAGCTCGGAAGCAAAATGTACATAACAACAATTAATTTTCTCTTAAAGAGCTTTTCAACGATATGCATCATGAAGGGTGTCCATTATTTTGTCATTTTTAGCCCGTATCCCAGTGTGTACCAACATTTAAAGTTCGAAAATTTGTGTAAACAGTGATTTTAACCTTGCTTTGAAGGTTAAGTGTGCAAATTTTCATCGAGATCTGACTAAAACTGTAGATTTGTATAAAAGGCATACCCTCATACAGATACCCTTCTTCTTATATAAGATAGATCTATATTTTTCCATTTTACCCCCCTCCTAAGTGAAAATATGATAAAACTGTACATAACAACGATTACTGTACTCTAAAAGAGCTTTTCAACGATATGCGTCATGAAGCGTATCCATTACTTCGACACGTTATTCATTACTTGTATCCTGTACCCCTGTGTACCAACATTTAAATTTCGAGAATTCATGTGGACAGTGATTTTCCCCTTGCTTTGAAGGTTAAAAGTGCAAATTTTCATCGAGATCGGACTAAAACTGTAGATTTGTACAAAGAACATACACATATACACATATATTTAAAAGGGCTGCAATTACCCTTACTATTATTAACTTTTGCCAATAAAAAAATCGGTCCGAGACAACTCAGACAAACTTTCTCATATATGAGTTTATAATTACTTAGCCCAGTGTTTCCATTTATTAGTTTTCAAATGTACATTTAAATATGATTGAACATTTCATCAAAATTTATCATAAAAATAACTTCTCCTGGTCGGGGAATCGAACCCGGGCTCTCTCCGTCCGCGTTTTAAGCTAATATCTCAGGAACTAGATTTTTCCCGGGAAAACGGCTTATATCGTTGGATTCGTATTCAAATGGACTACATTATAGAATTTTTTAATCAAAATCGTCGGAACCGTTTTCGAGAAATAATTTTTTTTCATGTTTTTTCAGAGTTTTTGGGGGGTAGCGCCCCCAAATTTAGAGCTAAAATTCATTTCTCGATTTCGCCTCGGGGTATGATTTTTCTGAACATGTATGCCAAATTTCGTCAAAATCGGCCCAGTAGTTTGGGCTCCAGGCGTCTGCACAGACGACAGACAGACGACAGACGACAGACAGACATTTTTTAAAAACCACTTTTTTGGACTCAGGGGACCTCAAAACGTGTAAATCCATCAAAATCTCAAAAGCGAATTTTCGCGCCATCACAATACTTTCTCTTTATATGAGAAAGTAAAAAATTGAATAAAAAAAAAAAAATAAATAAATAAAAAATACACATATATACAGGGTAACTGGCGATATATGTGGAAAAATTAAGTAGGTTGTTCTACGTCTCAGGGGCTACAAAAAACGCTGTATAAACCATGGGTCAAATATTAACCGTTCTCCCACAAGGTCAAATTTTATGATTATTTTAAGATCGCATACCTTTGCTCATAAAAACACTTATTGATCCAAAAGTATAAAAGCTAGAACAAAATTTTTTGTTTCGTTGTAAAGCTGACCAAATTTCCTACAAGAAAATGTATTTTAATTTTCATACCATTAAATTACATGACAAAAAATGTATACAAATTTTATTTTTAAAAAACAATATCTTTGTAGTTCCATAACTTAGTAAAGAACCGAGCTTAAACTTTTCGGACTTCAGGAAAAACTTTTACTAATGTTTCGATCAATGTTAATATTATTACCCATTTATAAGACGGAATCATTACGGCGGGTTTACACGATCCAAGTAGACTTGGACCAAGTAATTTTGATCAAATCTACTTGGTCAAATTAAAAATGAATTTTGATGCAGTGTTTACACGATCCAAGTATACTTGGTCTAAGTAGAGGAACTTGTCAAAAAAATCATTTAGAAACAAAGGAATAAAAACAAAAATTTAAAAGAAATAAAAGCTGTCATTAACCTTCTTATAAACAAATCCGTCACAACTTTTCACGCCTTTTCTCATTTTTGACAGCTTTCTTGTCATAATCATATGGTTGACGCCATCCAAGTCTACTTAGATCAAATAACGTCTAACTCAACTTGGATTTCCAAGTTGACTTTGATAACCAGTTTACACGATCCGAGGAGCGTCAAAATAGAGTGAAAACTGATTTGTTCCAAGTCAACTTGGATCGTGTAGACGCGGCTTTAGTAAACTTCGCTGAAAGCAAAAAAGAAACATGTTTATTGTTGCTATTTTTGACTTACAGGTGAGTAAATAATTAAAAGCAAGTAAGATCGGTTTAGTATACGCACCTTTAAGTCAATAAGAACAACAATAAACATGTTTCTTTTTTACTTTCAGCGAAGTTTACAAAAAATTCCGCCCTATGAATTGGTAATAATATTAATATTTATTGAAACGTTAGTAAATAAGGAAGTTTTTCCTAAAGCCCGAAAAGTTAAAGCTTAGTTCGTTACTGAGTTATGGAACCACAAAGAAAATTTATTTTTTTTTTTTCTTACAAATAAAAGTTGTATATATTTTTTGTAATGTAATTTGAGGGCATGAAAATTAAAATTACACTTTTCTTGTAGAACATGTTATTAGTTATAAAACAAAAACAAAAAATTTTGTTCTAGCTTTTATACTTTTGGAGAAAGCAAGATCTTAAAAAAAAAAAAAAAAAAAAAAAATCTGGCCTTGTGGGTAAACGGTTAATATTTGACCCATGGTTTATATAGTGTTTTTTGTAGCCCCTGGGGCGTAGAATAACCTACTATATTTTTTCACATATAACACCACTCACCCTATATACACTCAAACGTTGACCTTTATATATATAGATTTAATTTTAGTTAATTTTCTGAAATATAAAATTTTAGTTAATTTTCTGAAATATAAAATTTTAGTTTTTTTTTCTAAAAATAAGCAATAAGCAAACTACAACAAATAGTTAAAACAAGTATGATAATTTATGTGACAACAAATAGTTGGGAAAATCCAAATTTTAGAATAAAATAAAAAATTAAATAAAGGTAAGAATTAAAAAGGCCACTATTCCCCATTAGCAAGTTCAAAATGCTTAGAAAGAATTCATAAATAGAATCAAAAATTGCGCAGAAGTAGGTGCCAATACATTTGAATGATTATTTCTTTAATATTATTTTTCAAATCTTTTATTTTATTTATTTTGATTTATAAGTAATTATTTTGTTTTCATAAAATAAATTAATTTTGAATATTAATATTTTAGTTTTTTGGAATTTACAACCATATTTCTAAATAATATATTTCGATGACATCAAAACTAAGGGGAGTTTACTTTTGGTCATATTTAAAAGTTTTCAAAAAACAGAACACCCTGTACAAGAAAATCAAGAAAATTGTATAATTTTGAGAGGTTTAAGAACAAGCAGGAGTTTTTATAAAGAATGAATTTTTTTCGAAAACCCCAAAATAAGAAAATTTTTCCTCTCGGATACTCTATCTTGGGATAAACTGTATATACCTGTCGCCACGCAGTCAAAACATAACATGGAATTTCATTAAATAAGAATGATCATAACAAATGAATATAGGACCCATAACAAAACCTGAAAAAGTTAAATTCTCTATCATTTAAAGAAAGAGAAGATTGCATGAGACACAAGAGTAGGCTTTGGAACCCTTAACGTATTTAGACCTAAAGAAAGAAAAACTTGCAAGCGTCCTATATTTTTCAAAAGACATTATAGAAAATTGAATTTCAAACTCAGTCAAATAAATTGGTCAAAGAAAAAACCAAATGAGATACTTCGAATACGTACACTTCTGTGAATATGTCTTGTATAATTAGGGAAAATAGTGGAATACGAACATACTTTATTTAACACTACATTTTTCCTGTTAAAACCACATAATTTTACGCGACATAAAAGAGAATACATAAAGTTCTGTACGTATATATGGACCTGCCTGGTCGGAGCTCGAAAACAAAGTTATGCATAATATTTTGTCTTGTCAAGAAAACTCGGGAGACTCACGTAGTCAAACACCTCCCTAGGTTACCTCTCGCTCGGAGTCTAAAACATTCCCTTTTCTTAACCGTATGTTTTACTCCGACATTGCCGTCAAATTCTCAAAAGGTTTTTTTTCAAAAGACCTTTTCTCGCATCTTCCTCCCAGCTTGGTAAGAGTACAATAACTTTTTTCGGCCAAACTAACTTTGTTTAGTTGAACTTAACGTGGAAGTTGTCCCTTGGGAAGCGTTTCCTAACATAATACTTTTTTTGGACCAAAGAAAATAGAAGGAAAAGTAAGAATATGGTGTAAAAATATAAAGTAGCCTTCCTCACAATATTCCAATCTCTCTCAATATATATATATATGTGTGTGTGTGTTTGTGTGAGTGTGTGTTTCTATTTTGAGCACAATATTTAACAAATCAGATAAGAGAAACGCGTGTTCGACGAAAAACTTGTATATATAAAATAAATAACAACGAGACACTTTTTATATTTTTTTATACGGTGTCGAGATAAAATACAATCGCTTCAGTCCCAAAATAATTTTGCAGTCATATGCCATATTTACTTTTATTTTTCTTATTTGGAGTTCATGAATACAGTTACACAAAGTATATCAGCTGTAGAAAGCAGGTTGAATACATTCAAGATAGTATAACGTTCTTATTATTGTGCTCATACGTTGTTATTAGCTATTAGTATAAGCATGATTGACAAAATATACAATCAGGTAAGTCGTTGTATGTCAAAAAACACCCTTATAATGTGCAATAGTAGAAAAACTTTAACGGTATAACAATATCTTAGTGCAAGATAACTTAACATGTACACCCCTAAAGATACCTCTAGAATTGCGGAAAGAATCTTCATCCAAATACATACATATGTATCACAACCTCTATCTCTATAACTACGCGGTCATAGACGAACTCACCCCCGAAAGACCATTACAAATGATAGTACACTCATTATGAAGACCAGTTCTTTAATGTTACACAGAAAGTTAATGAGATAACCAAGAAGTTTTAGTAAAATCACCTATATCATAGAAAGTAACTTAAACTCGTGACTGATGAGAGTAAAGAACCACGAATATCACGAGAATCCTATAGTAGCATGCCTAAAGGCAATTATCCAAACATAGATACGCCTAATAGAACACAAATAAGTTAGGTAAGGTACATTCTATTTGATAACTAAGAATTTAGGTAAAACTATTTTTGTAGCATTCTTTCTTCAACTACATTATACTTTATTAATCTAGATGTAAAAATTCTAATTTAGATACGACCTAAAACATTTATAATGTTTTTAAAAGCAAAATTAATGCTAGTTTTGTCTAATAAAGTTTATTAGATTCTAAGGTAATTTGAATAGTTGATGTAGAAGCAATTTATTTAACTAGTAAGATTATAATTAGAGCTAAAACTTCAAATCAATTACTTCTTGTGACAGTATTTTTAGATCATTTTATTTTTTACTCTTATTTAGTTCCCTCATATATATTTTTGCAAGAGCGTGCATTAGACCATTTCAGATGTATAACTTAACGATTTTGTTTTTCTATATAAAACCGAGTTTGATATTAATAAATATATATGTATGTATGTGTGTATCGGTTTTAAAAGGATGTAGAACAAAAACTATTTAACTCACAGAAATAAAGTTTATATTGTTCGATTCAGTAGATAATCTAGTTTTTTCATTAAGTTTTGAAGATGACGTCATGAAGATGGCGGCCGTCAGCCGCGATACATTCTTGAAAACGATTCCGAAAGTTTTCAACAGCTCGTCGGCACATTGGGATGGGTATAGCCATAACTTCCTCCCTGAACTGTTAATAAACAGAGTTTTCGCTATTGGGCTAGTGAAAACCCGAGGGAAAATTCATCAGAGACCGCTCCACTCCCCTAAATTGACAGTATCCTAATTTGGGATTATTGGGCCTTACTTTTTTGAGGTGATTGGGCGCACCATCACTGTCACTGCTGAGCGTTATGTTTCAATGTTGGAAGAGTTTTTTGAGCCTGAACCAGAAGATTTGAGTGAGGCACGTAATCTGGGAGACATCTGGTTCCAACAGGACAGGGCTACATGCCACACTGCTAGATTTTCAATGGAAAAATTAAGGCAAATGTTCCCCCAGCGCCTGGTCACTGTGAGGGGTGGGTGACGTGGAGTGGCCTGCGCGCTCACCAGATGTGTGTTTGTGATTTTTTTCTTTGGGGATACCTAAAGAAAAAAAAATGTAAACATCGTCCAAACACCCTGGAAGAGCTCAAGGAAAAAATCAGGGAGACAGTTATAACTATACCCATCCCAATGTGCCGACGAGCGGTTGAAAACTTTCGGAATCGTCTTCAAGAATGTATTACGGCTGACAAAACTTAATCCATCTTCAAAACTTAATGAAAAAAACGAGATTATCTCCTGAATCGAACAATATAAACCTTATTTCTGTGAGTTAAATAGTTTTTTTCTACATCCCTTTAAAACCGATTCATATCTTTTGCCCCACCTTGTAGCATAAGAAGAATTGATTACATTTTCGATTTACCTAGACTACTTTTAAACAAATTAGACACTATGTATGTGTGTGTGTGGATTTGTTCTTGTGTATAAGTTTTTGGAACGAAGTTCCTTATGGCACGTTCTGGAGCCATGGAGTGAATCCAAAAAAACGACCAAAATCACCGTCACGCAAAATCCGTCACAAAATCTACCGATGACAATAACTTGAGTAAAAGATCGCCGAGTTAGATGAAATTTGGTACACATGTTGATTTTTTACCAATGCACAGGCTGAGTTCGTCGGAAAACGTTATCCGCCCAAGCGTTCACTAAAAGAGGGAAAAAGTGTTATTAAGAAAGCCTGTTACTTGACTTGTATTGATTATTTTTGTTAAATATGTCAAAAATGTCACTTTGTTTTGTAAATAAATAAAATATAATCATGTAAAATATCACCCTCATACAAGCAGAAGCAGTAGAGTAGGGAAGAGGTATATTTTATAATATTTTAAATTAATTGGCCGGGTAAGTAGAAAACCGTCCTATTTCAATTCAAACTCCTTTAACAAACATACTCTTTCCCTATAAACTCATCATGATCAACTTTTTTTTTATATTTAATATATATTTATAGTATGACGCTTGCTATAATTACACAAATAATGATTTTCTTTTAATTTTGCCTTAACTCTGCCAGGTACAAACAGTTCGTTACTTTTAATTTTGTCTCTTTTCTAACTCCGCCATGTATATGTAGTTAGCAATGTATATGTACTTAGCAGTGTGATTTTATAATTTATATTTAATGAAAAATGTAAGGAATTTCATCCTACCGGGTGTCCCACGACACCACACGAATTTTTTTATTTATATTTTACTTAGCTAACTTTCAATAAACTGTATTGAAACATATTAGACAACCTTCAGGGACAGATATTTTACGACAAGAAAATTACATTAGTTAGAAGTGTATAGCTTTCAATGTAATGCTCAGATGTCTAATTCAGTAAGTTTAGATCATCTTAAAATAAAAAATCTTAATCTTTAAAGTAAATTGGTTATTTTTTAAAATGTATAAATATATCTCACTGATTGACTGACTATTAACTGAAGATTTTTTTAGGTAGGTTCCTCTTACCCCCTATGTGCTTCCTAAGAAATCTTTCGGTTCACCATCTTGATTCAAGATGGCGACCATTTATATACAAAATTTTACATGGTATCTCCGGAACCACTTAAAATAAATCCTTGAAATTTAAAGGTTAGCTATCTTTTAAGATTCTAGAGCTATCTTTTGTAAAAGGTTTTCCTAATGAGGCCATTTTGATTTATGATAACGGCCATATTGCACATTAATATAAAACATGAAACTAATTCCCCACGCATAACATAATTATCACCATTTCTTTGAAACGCAAAAATAAAAAAAATGTATGATGACATAAAATAATATTGAGTCGGCCAAGTAGGGATTATATGAAATTTGATCCCTAAGGGGTTGAATAGGATCAAAATTAAAAAAATAAGGGGAATGGAGCCTTCTGAACTTAGGAAGTTAATACTCGAGACAGAGTTTCTCTTCTGAATATGAGCCTATATTAATGATAATTAAGAACATTTTAATTTCAGTCCAGGGATGCGATGAGACACCGTGGGAGGAAGGGATACTAAAAAAACCCTCTTCTTTTACCAAAAAGTTAACTTTTAAAAATGCTTGAGGGGTAGTAAAATAAAACCATTATTAAGTCATTTGACGATATTTCATTCCATCCATACAGTTTCAGGCCTGAAAGTTTATCAAACACAATAATTATCTATCTAAAATGGAGAACTACTTCATTATATCCATAAGTTTTTAAACATTAGGTAAAATATTTGAAACTTCATAATCATAGTACGGATATTCAAAAAAAATATGAATGTATGATAATTCATAATGTCGTAATTCCGCATGGTACAGAGATATTAATTGTGTTTATTAAATGTAAAGGCCTGAAAATGTCCCGGATAGGATAAAATATCTCTTTATGATCAAATCATTTTTCCTTTCTATACTCCTCACACATTGGATACCCAATTTTATATTTTATTGTCAAAACTTTTATGATTTTATTTTTAAGTAAAAATTAGGATTTATTTGTATAATAAAACATTATAGATCTGCACCCGAAAAATAAGTAATCTAGTATACATGCATATATATATATATATATTCACGTTTGTCCATATTATAAACCACATGCATAAGAAAAGAAGGTGAATTTAAATAAATAATACGGCGAAGCTCCAAAAAATAAAATTGATTAAACAATAAAACTGTTAAAGTAAGTTATAAATAATCAGAGCTCCGTATATATTTCAAATGTCACTTAATACATATAGAATATATATATATATATATATATATATATATATATATATATATATATATATATATATATATATATATATATATATATATATATATATATATATATTGTGGTTGGTTATCAACTTTTAGAAAAGTGAGTGGAAAAAGAGAAAGGGGAATACAGTGGTTATATTAACTCATATTTTAGGCCGAATATATTAGCTTGTTAGTGCCTTGTTGCTTTTATAAGAGATGTGATATCTGGATCTGTAAGAGGTAAGTGGAACGGAGGCTGTTGTAGGCAGCCTATCTCGCTTGTTCCTACTTAGATACTTAATAATACGGCACCACTTGGCTCCTTATCCAAGCCCCTTTTTACGACGACTCGATTTGTTCACCACTATACGAGAAAAGAGAGAGAAAAAAGTCCCAGAAAGAAATAATATCAAGATATTGTTAGACAAGTGTAAAAAAACTTATGACAGGTATATATTGGTTATTAAAAATAAAACTCGAGATACCACAAGATAAAAGTACTCCTTTTCTTTTTAGCACATGATAATAGCAATTCTGGTAATTTATGTAATAAGTATAAATGTAAACTGAAGTACAAGGTTGAAATCTTGATTTATATAATATATAGCGTTAGCACATGATAATAGCAATTCTGGTTATTTATGTAATAAGTATAAATGTAAACTGAAGTACAAGGTTGAAAGCTTGATTTATCTATAATATAAGTGGCAATGTCCTGATTGACTGACTGACTGACATAGAATCAACGCACAGCAAAATCTGCTTAACCGAGAGACTTGAAATTTTGAGGATATACTCGGTTCATATCATAGGTATCCACTAAGAATGGATTTTGCGAAATTTTTATTTTTGTACCCAGGGGTACGGGGTACAAATGTCAAAGTAATGAATACTTTTAATGATGCATATCGTTAAAAAGCTCTTTAAAAGTACAGTAATTGTTGTTATGTACAGTTTTGTCATATTTTCATTTAGGAGGGGGTAAAATGGAAAAATGTGTATAACTACATCTATAATATAAGTGGCAATGTCCTGATTGACTGACTGACTGACATAGAATCAACGCACAGCAAAATCTGCTTAACCGAGACACTTGAAAATTTGAGGATATACTCGGTTCATATCATAGGTATCCACTAAGAAAGGATTTTGCGAAATTTTTATTTATGTACCCAGGGGTACGGGGTACAAATGTCAAAGTAATGAATACTTTTAATGATGCATATCGTTAAAAAGCTCTTTAAAAGTACAGTAATTGTTGTTATGTACAGTTTTGTCATATTTTCATTTAGGAGGGGGTAAAATGGAAAAATGTGTATAACTACATCTTATATAAATGAAGAGTGTCTTTGAGTGTCTTTTATCTTATATAAATGAAGAGTGTCTATGAGTGTACTGCTTACATGAGATTATAAAGTTAAAATGTTGGTACACAGGAGTACGGGGTACAAATGTCAAAGTAATTGATAGGTACCCTTTAAGATGCATATCGTTAAAGGCTCTTTAAGAGAAAAGTACGTTTTTGTCATTATTTTCATTTAGGAGAGGGGTAAAAAGGAAATGTCAACGTAAGTGTGTGTGTGCGCGCGTGAACGGGCGCGTGTGTGTGTGTTCTTTATTCAAATCTACCGTTTTATTCCGATTTCAATGATATTTGCACACTTGACCTTCAAAGCAAAGGGAAAAGGGGAAGATCACTGACTTCATGCATTTTCGAAATTTTGTTTTTGGTACACAGGGGTAGGGGTACAAATGTCAAAGTATGTAATGAAAACCCTTCACGATGCATACTGTTGAAAAGCTCTTTAAGAGTGCTGTACAATTATTGTTATGTACATTTAGGGGGGTATAATGGAAAAATATATCTATACCTATGTATAAAAAACTAATAATTGTTGTGTCTGTACATTTATCCGATTGGGCTAAAATTTTGTATTTATTCATTTATTTATTTTTATTTCTTTTAAATACCTTTATTGAATAAAACATATAAATAAATAAATAATATTTTATTGCATCAATTTATCTATTTTATTGATTTTACATTTTAGCTCTACATAAGGTTATCTCTCCACTAGAGAACATAGAGGCCCGAGATGTGAAGAGAGAATATGGGGTATTTCCACTGAATGAGTAGTCCTGACAACGAATTTAAGTTTAGAAAATTTTATATCTGTCTGTCTGTGCGTCAATCACGTCCAAATGGCTGAATAGATTTTAAGGGTTCTTGGGTACAATGTTAAGCTTAATTCTGCGGTTGATAAAGGATATAAAACGATTTGGTAGCTTTATATGGAGCTGAGAACGGAAGGAAAATACCACTGCTTTTCCTTTTTAAAAATTTAGTCGGAATGAATTACTAATTTGGGATATTAGCAAATTATCTTATCAAAGGGGAGGGGATATAGAAAAAGGGGGAGGGATAGAATCTAGATATTCTCGCTTTATAAAATAATTTAAATGTTTCTTGATGGTAGTTTATAAATCCATTAAATTGAAAATAAAACACCCCGTAGCGAACCACGGGTATTCAGCTAGTATAATATATAGCGTTAGCACATGATAATAGCAATTCTGGTTATTTATGTAATAAGTATAAATGTAAACTGAAGTACAAGGTTGAAATCTTGATTTATATAATATATAGCGTTATAAATTCTAGTGGTCAGAAAATAAACTGATTAATCCTTAGATGTGTGCTTAGTTATTTACTCAGTAATAAAACCATGATATCTAAATACCACAAAATCTCTCTCGAAACCACTAGTGAATAATAATACTTAATTAAAATCCAATAATGTATAATTCAATTATTATTAATACACTTTCATGCCATTATAATTCTTTCTTTCTATATATACTATACATACTAAATATGAGAAAATAAAAACAGCTTGTCTAAAAAATGAAGATCAGAAAAGATTTTCCAGTTTGATACATTAATAGTGTGTCATGAACAGTGGAGTTATTTAAGAATATATAATAAAGTCATCTCCATATTGTTCATAAGTAATTTTTATTCGGTCATTTAAACTTCCAAGTCATCTACCAGGCAGGTAATGAGCAGAGAAAGGAATGAATAAGACAAGTTTAAGCGAAAAATATCTAAATGTGACAAATTTGACTATCTTCTTTTCCTGGCACCTATATTTTCCAACTCAATTCCTTTTGTATAATACAATCAATACAAAGAAGAAAAGAAAACCTAGACTAAAATACTTAAAAAAACAACAACAACAAAAAAATGTTGCCTATTAGGTTGGCACATAGCTTCCTCGCGTCCTATTTCATATACATTAATGATTTTATAAACTTTTATGATAAAATTTATTTAATTCTCCCCCCATTTTTTAAATCTATAAAAATTGTTTTGATTTCTTACATGAATTAAAATATCAATTTAGCAAAATTTAAAGATTTCAGACGGTTGAAATTATATCTGGAGCTATCTGCGGGCTACTTTTGATAAACCATCCAAACTTCATAATAATAAGATGAGGGCTTTTGAAGATATAAGTGCAAATAAATGTATGATTGAGCGCAAGTGGAAGATAATTTAATAGGATCAGAAGGTTGAAACTTATATGGGACCACCATTGGGTTAATTATGACCTACAATAAAAATTAATTTTAATCGGTCGAGAAGTTTTTAAAATATGTTGGTTCTCAAAAATTGAGTGAAATACCGACAGACAGACACGGAACCTCGACGGAAAATAAAGAAGAGGGCGGAATCCCCATTTTTTACGTTCATCTTTTATAGCGTCAGGAGGAGTAGAGTGGTGAAGATGGCGTATTACCAGCCTTTTCCTCATTCGACTGAAAGGTGTGAAGGGTCACATGTTCAGCGCGAAGAGAGCGAACGGCACTCTTGTAGCCTTCAATTGATTTACAAAGTATATTGCAACGTCATTGCACCTGGCTTTACAGGTAAAACCATCGTTACCAAGTAAATCTGAGCCCTAGGACAAATTGTGAGAAGTTAAGTTTTTCACATAAATTGGTGGTGGCTTAGGGTCACTTGATCGTGGAAGAGCAAGGGCGTTATTTTCGTCCCGTTGCGTTGGTATAAAATTCCAAACGGATTTATGCTGTCGAGAAATTAATTGATGACTGCTGACAATCAATGAGCGCACGTTAAGAAAGGAGTTTAGCGCTGTAGTGTAAAGCGGGAGTGGAATGGTCGCCCTCGAGCCAGAGGTAGAAGGGGGAGGGAGCGCGGGATCATGAGGGCTGTCTGTAGCTGCCTTCTTTGGTTTGGGTGACAATGTTTTAGATCTACAGCGTTTCTTTTTTTTGACCCACTGCCTTATTCATTTTATTATGAGGGAGAGCTATTTGTTTATCTCTCTTGTAGAGTTTGTCGTGTGACCTTAGAGATAAGAGGCCGACCTACCAAGCTCCGTCAAAACAGCTTCCTCTATTTAATTAAAATTAGCTAAACTAAAACTATTTCAAATAATAAATGAAACTTAGATTAAAATCAATTTTTGATAAAATAATACACTACACCACCTGGAGAAAAATGAAAAAGGACTTATGCTAAAACTTGGATAAAATAGTAGTTGAAGTGAGAGCCGATGTGTTTGCTTCGAACTCTGGCACGCAACTCCCTCAACCTTAAACGAATTAAAAGCTCTTTTCTTTAAGAAAAAAACATATTTGATAAATTGTGCAATTCCCAGGATTTATAGTTTCTTTACAGTTACAATAGCATAATATATCCTTTTGCCACGGATTCAACGACTCGTGAAAAGAATTGAAATATATAACCAGCAAAACACAATCCTTCAGGGTCGATAATTTATGTCGAAAACTATAAAAAAAAAAACTATCTTTAATATTTTGTTTTTTTTGTAATTTCAAAATTTGAAGTATCTTTGATAAAAACAAGAAATACTTTATAAAAAAATGGAATATTAGTGGAGTATTATGACATCATGAACTCACATTTTTAGTTTCTCTCGTTTTAATATTGTACTGTACGAGTATAATAAATCAGCTTTATCTCTCAACCTAGCGAAAGCATAGATGAAAGATGCCTTGGGTCATGAATGAAAAACGGGATAGCAGCCATCTTTGTGTCAGAATGAAGTTAGAAATTATTCATGGTAAGGTTCAAAAGAAAGGAACTCGCAGACTCCTTATGCTTAAGTAAAAAGCGTCTCCAAAGTCCAAAGAACCGTAAGAATAATAAAAGTGAATATATCCTTTTCTTGTAAATGTATTCTGTTACAAGAAAGGACACAACGATAGATCAGAGTTAATCTTTGAAGAAAAAGCATTAGATGAACTATAGATACGTGCAAGCAAACCGGTGGAGAATTCTTCGGTTACATGTCGACGATTCACAAATAGGCATAGACATTATAAGTACTCAATAATAATGCTATCTTACAATATTAAGGCTTCTTAAGTTCTACGTCCTAAATTCTAGGCCATCCTGTTGTGATTAACACTTGATAGGTGGAGATCCTGTCGTTTCCCATATAGGATTAGGAACAACTTCAGGGAAGTTGGTGATATTCTAAACAAGTAATAACTGAAGAAACTGACTGCGAAACGTGGGAATCTACACCGTTCAACTGCATTAACTCTCTACATTAAAGGATATAAGGATTTGCTAATACGGTGGTCGGAAGTTGTGTCTAACCAAAAACTTTTTGATATACAGTTCCATCTCCAAGCGAAAATGGAGATGGATCCACATACTGCGTGGAGAAAAAAAAAAAAAAATCTAAAAAAGCACTGGACTGAATTCCTCGTGGCTATGAGACGCCGTCACTCCCTTAAGACCTAGAAGAGGACAGAGAAATAAGCCTAAACGTTGTAAAAGTCCTGAAGAGTTTGGTCAAGGCAGTAGCCTAAAATAGAGTCAGACGGAGAAGCTTCAAAGTGGCCCCATGTAGAACAGAAAATCAAATTAAGTCAAAAAAATTTGCTAAATATATACTTTGAGATTTATAAGATTTTCGCGCACTTAATAAAGTATGTTATTAAATAAATTAATACTAAATTTAGCCCAAATATAAGTAATTTTCAATTAAGATCTTCTTAATTCAATGAATTCAACATTTACTCCAAAATCTAATTAACTATTTGCAATAAATCAAATATTAAGTTTCTAACCAAACCACAATAAGATAAGTTTCTTTCATGGTTGAAGACTCAAGCTTTGAGTAATTATTTAATAATTAATGCCATTGAAGTTGTCTATATTTCAAAAATACTAATTGAGACTAACTAGTTTTCTTAGAGAAAAAATGTTAATTGAAATACAGAAAGTTAAAGAAGCTTTCAAACTTGTCAACTAGGTTATCATAAACATTTTTTTAATTATAATGAAAATAATTAATTGAAATACAGTTGAGTCTCTGTAGACTGAAACTCCGCCAGTCCGGCACGTTTAGTATTCCGGGACTGAGGCTAAACCCCTCTCCCCTCATGCCACTTGTAAGATAACCAAAAGAGGGGGAAAACTAGGAAACAGGGGCACTAGGGTAAAAAAACTAACCATCAGTCGTTATTTATACTAGGCATCGCGTGGCTCTATCATTGAAGCGAGCGTATTGCAATGAAATACTGAATATTAAAATTTATTAATCATGATGAATGTCATAGTTGAAGATAAGTGGAAGAGGGTAGTGTAGGGAAGAGTGGGGGTACTCGGTACAAAGCTTTACTTCCTAAACAAACCTATACACTATACGACTAAAACAATCTTCACCACCCGCGGTAGCTTTTAAACAATTATTATAAATGTATCTCGTCACTACGCAAAGAATTTTGCTTGTATCAAGTTGAAATTTTGCATACCTGTTTCAATTGTGCATTAGATGGTGTATATGAAGTTTTATTAAAATCGTTTCGTTAGAACGTAAGATATCGGTAAAAAGGTTGTTTTCTCTATTATAAACGTTTAGGTCCGCTTTAATAGTTTTAGCGATCTTTATTAAGTCATAGCGGTGTCGCTGTTGGTTTTAGTAAAAAATGTTATTTGAAAAAAATGTTCGTCTCATCGAATAGATGATGATAGAATCTTTTCCCGTCCTGAAATTCCAATTTAATTTTTGTACATCTCGTTTACGCGAGCGTTGCGCGCGAACTCTTGGACGGATCACGCTGTCCAACGAACTTAGCCTGAGTATTAGTAAGAGGAACATGTATACCAAATTTCAACTAAATCGGTCAACTTTTACTCAAGTTATCGTCACACGCGTGAACGTTACTGACAGACAGACAGACAGACAGACAGACAGACAGACAGACAGACAGACACGGAGCATATTTCGTTGAATGTAGGAAGCTCGCTACGCTCGCTTCAATAACTTTGTAAATGCAGTTGTTTTATCAATGAATAGGCTGATTCACTTGTGTAATAATTATTTATTATTAAAATAATAATTATTAAAATCCAGTAATCCGACAATTCTCAGTAATCTGACATGGCATGGTCACATATGTGTTAAAGAGACTCAACTGCAATTAAAATTAATTAATTACATTTTAATATTACTCTGATGATACTAGTATAGCGATAGGGTACGGGCCTACTGCGGAAACCATTTTAACTAGTTTATAGTCCAAGAAGTTACGAGCCTAAGTAAACCATACCGGTTTATGTGGACTGTATATTATGGCTGTACAGTTTCATGAACTAATGCTAAAAAGCGTGGACTGATCATAACGCTGAATCGTGGATATGTGTGTAAGTGTATTACAGCGAAAATTCTCTGAGAATGCACTAGTATAAGGCATAATATTTAAGCCTTTTAATTAAAAACAACAATCTAAACTTATTGAACTTAAATACAAGCGTTCATAATGTTTACTGACACAATCAGTTTTTTTTTTTGACTTTCTACTGTACGCAGTATAGGATATTGAGAGACAGTATTGTGATGGAAATTAAGATTATGATATTTTGATGGATTTTTACATTGGTGGTCCCCCGATTTTCTTTTTTTACGTTTCAGTCAAAACATTAGGTTATTACAGGATCTACTTTACTCATATACTCTACGGGTTTATCAGTGTGAAACATGTTTCACCTCTCTGAGATTCGAACTCACCACATGTCGGTATTAAGACCTTGGTTTCAGTTGAAGTTACGAGTACGCTACAAGCAAAATGTTACGTAAGTAACATTTTGATAATTTTTGACAAAATGGTGTGGAAAATTGAACAATTTCCACAAGTGTTTGTATATTTTTTATAACCTAGTCTTTAATACCTTTCATATGACACCTAACTCAAAATTTCAAAAACATTTATTCAGCATTTTAGATTTAAACGGCAGATAATTTTGAGTCCGCTATATTTTTCGTATGTGCGCGTCAATTTGATCTTTAATATTTTAAAGTTTCATGTTTTTATCTCTTTTGATTCAAACGTTATTGGAACCGTACAGAGTGACACACAGAATCAGGAACGAAACCCTAAAAACGGTGTATTTAATATTTTTTAATAAAGAGGTACAGTCAAATCAATAAATCTTGGAAGATTTTGCTTAATAAACCTAAACTTTGTTAAAATATTTTTTTAAAATGATTTAAATCCAAGGATATTTTATTTTTTTTTAAATTGAATAACTAAATTCGTTTATTTAACTAAAAATATTTATATACTTTGTAACCTTCCCTTTGTGAAAACGAAGCGAACAATTTAATACATCTTTTCTGAAAAACTCAAGTTAAGAAGTTTCTTAAGATGAGCTTTTCCCGACGATAATTCTTTTTAGCGATATTTCTAAGTCTGCATAAATTCAAGCTCGTAATCCTCACATAACTCTCTCGGATCTATTCAAAGTTTTTATTATGCTTTGGGCCTCACGTAATTTCTGGACGGACGGGATTCTTAAAAAGGACGAGATTTAAGTGCCCTCCGAGCTCTGAATAACAGTGAAAAAAGGAGAGGAAAGTAGAAATAAGCTTAGGAGCGTTGAGCGATATCAAATTGAAAGGGAGATTCGGTAAGGACGAAGGGTTGGAAGTAGTAAAAGCTTGGGCCTACACGGGTTTGCTGCATATAGACGGCGCTCTTTAATACTGAGAAGGGTGAGGCACGGTTCTGCGGGTTGAGTATCGTATGACGTCGTCAAGTCGTTAAGCCCTTAGCATACTTCAGGCACTCCCTTCTAACCTACACATTCGGTTTATACATACCACTTACATACTACTTCAGTTATCACCTTAACCTTCTTTAAAGCTTTCTACCCCCTACTTCCAGGTAACTACTTTAAAAGAACATAAAATACGTTAATGATCGAATCAAAGTTTCCAAAATATAATTTCAGAAATAGTATGACTTTTTAATAACTACAACTACACATATTAAAACAACATTGTTCTAACTAGAAAAGCCTTATATCATACTACCAACATTTCTGCGAAGATACATAAATATGGATAACAGTAATAAAAAGTTGTCCAACGAACTCGAAAATACTCATTTTATCCATTTCACGGAAAAAACATTGAATCGCATGTAATATTTTTGGGCATTGGCTCCACACATATCGACATTTCAATGCTTCTTCATGAACTGGAGAAATCCAGTATACATTTGTCTAATAGTATACATACGTCCGGATTTCGTCCAGACAGTCCGGATTTCGTCCGGACAGTCCGGATTTGAAACATCTGTCCGGTTTTGCGTCCGGATTTGAGAAATGTCCGGATTTTAAGAACAATCAGAAGGAAGTAAGAAATACCAAAAGAAGAAACCCTAAAAACTCATGAGAAATGGAAAGAAAGGTTTGAAGCATTTTCTAGAAGCAACGTCTCCTTTTTGAATATATTAAAAATAGTAGATATCGCCATGTGTCTGCCTGGTACTTCGGCTCCCGCTAAACGTATTTTTTCAATGATGGGGTCTATTTGGACGCCTCAAAGAGAAAGATTATCTCTGTCATTTGTAAAAAAAAAAGCTTCTTAATATTAAAGCAAATTCTATTATGGCATGCTCAGAATTCCACGACAAACTCAAAAATGACTACAAGCCTTTTCTAAGGATAATAAGTTCATTTGAAAAGTATATGAAGCAAGAACTAATGAAGAACCCATCCCTGGACCCAGCAGAGACTAGCAAAAGTTGAATATGATATTAATAAATAAATATTAACAAATATTATATTAATAAATATATAACGTAAATATATATTTGTTACTTATTAATTTTCCCAATTTCACAAAAAAAAACTGTATAGGATTTTTTTTTTTTTTTTTTCAATTTTCCCTCCAGAACCCCCCCGGAGTTCCCACTGTTCGGTTCTGGCCCTCATAAATTATGGTAACCCTACATATGAATAACCAGATGCAATACATATGAATGTAAAATTATGGAGAGCTGTCATAAAACCAGTGTTATTATACGGATGTGAAACATGGACGCTTACAAACAAGAATATCGAAAAAATGAGGGGCAGCGTCAGAAGAATCGAAAGAAGTATGCTAAGGATTAGTAGGAAGGAACGGAAGACAAATAAATGGATACGGGAACAAACAAAAATTGAGGATATAGGAAGAGATATTATTATCTCCAGGAAGTGGAAATGGGCAGGTCGTGTGATTAGGACTGAAGACGGAAGATGGACCAGAAAAATATTTGCAATGGAAAATAAAAGGAAAAGAGGAACAATGTACACTGTATGTCACCATAGCAAACCGGAAAATAAATATACCAATTTTGGGTGCAAGTTATTTCAGTCGTAAGTCACACGTTAAGAACTGAACCAATCGATCACCCTTCAGAACCATCTGCTCCAGTGGACCTCCTCAGCCTTCTAAATCTTTCAAGGTAAATGCGAATTATTTAAATACCATTTATTATTATCATTCTCAGTATTATCCAGCCCGTTTCTACATTCCAGTCACTTGAGCTCGGGCTTAAACTGGAAATAGCCAAGTAGGTAGATCATAAGGTGCGAAATTATGAAACATTAATTCATTTTGATTTACATTTGGTTCCACTAGGAACTCAGGTATCATTTTATATAAAATTTAAAACTTCCATCGGCGAAATATAGTGTGACAATGAATACAATAGAAAACCAATCAACCACTTATAATATTTTAAGAGCGTTACATTATGCATGTCGTTTATTATAACTTCAGTCAAAATATTGTACTATAAATGAAAACCTAACGACCTCCTGTTAAATCCCCAGACCCCATGACAAACCAATGTTAATCATATGCATAGTGAATGAAAATAGTAATGCATAGTAATGAATTTAAATTTCATAATATTATTACCATGTTCTAGGTAAGGTTTTAGATTCCAACGTTTCTCAATTAATCAAACCATTAAAGCTCAAATTAATCTAACCATTTAAGCCGTTTTCAATGGAAAAAAACTAGTTCCTAAGAATGTCAAATTCATCGTAAATATGGTGAGGTCGGGTTCGATTCCCGGGAGGAAATAATTTTTACTGTAAATTATAATTTAGCAATAATTAAATGAAACTACGAAAACCAAAAACGACTAACACATGGTAAATACCAGACGAAATAATTATGTACTCGTATAGGAGAAGGTGTATTAAGTGTATTTCAATTGGGTATTTTATTTTAGGATAAAATACTTAAATAAATATGTAAACCCATCAAGAATTTCTTATTTGTATAAAAATTAGAAGTCTAATGAAGGATAACATACTAGTACTAATAAATAAGATTCGAATGGAGCTTTTTAACTGCTTCAACAGGCTTTATAGTAAGGAAGGCACTTGTTATTATATTGCTATTACCCTTATAAAAACAGAAGGGAGTAAAAATCTAAAGAAGGTTCTTCAATCTATGTTCTTCTTTAGACAGTTACTCCTCCTATAACAGAAGTGTGATATTCCTTTGTCCTAAACTACATTGGACTAATCATCCCTTTGCCTCAAAAGTTATTTATTTCTAAATGAATGAATTGATAATGATATCCATTTCTATTCTAAAATAACAATCTAAAGAAGTAGCAACAGGAACTCCTAATAAATTACATTATAGGCTTTGAGTTTGGTAAAAGCCTTGATTAAGTCATATCAAGCGGTCTACTGTTAGTCACATTTACGTAACGAGGTTTAATTAAGTTTTCACAGAGTGTAACCAGGAGTACATAAGTAGGTTCTGTATTATTCACCACCTCTCTTCCTCTAATTAATTCAGATTCACTCATATATACGAACTCATGATTGGTCAATTGGTCATCATAATGTTTCTAACTTAATTATCACTCATGAGTCAAAATTAATTGAAATTATGGAAATGTAATTAGTTTAGTGAGGAGTTTGGATAATAATTATAGCAATTTTGTTTAATTTACGCTAATTTTAATTATTTTTTGTTTAAACGCAAAGGTTATTTTAAAGGTTTTATACATATTGATAACAAACTATACTTCGGATTTATCAAAATGCAAGTGCATTCACCTTTCTAGAACTTTAGTACCTGGCAGTCATAAAAGTAAAACGATTTTGCTGAATAAAGTTGTCTGAACCGATGGAATAATAAAAAAACTATTTGGAACTCAATAGGATGGTTATTTGAATCAGATTAGGCATACAGAAAGACTCCCAGCTAAAGGCGACACTACTGCCAAAAACTGTTTCTATTTGATACTATAGGCTCGATAGTTCTTGTGTCTGCCGCGAGAGGGTGAGAATGGAGTCAAGACTAGTGAGATGAGAATAGAAGATGTTGGGCACTTCTTTAGACTGTTACTCCTCTTATAAAAAATATAAGGTAGTAACAATCTAAACAGAGTGTACGGAATGTTCTTCTTTAGACTGTTTCTACTCTTATAAAAAATATAAGGTAGTAACTATCTAAAGACGGTGTACGGAATGTTCTTCTTTAGACTGTTACTCCTCTTATAAAAAACAGAAGGTAGTAACTATCTAAAGACGGTGTACAGAATGTTCTTCTTTAGATGGTTTTTCCCCTTATAAAAAACAGAAGGTAGTAATAATCAAAAGACGGTGTACGGAATGTTCTTCTTTAGATTGTTTTTCCCCTTATAAAAAACAAAAGGTAGTAATAATCTAAAGACGGTGTACGGAATGTTCTTCTTTAGACTGTTACTCCTCTTATAAAAAACAGAAAGTAGTAACTATCTAAAGACGGTGTACAGAATGTTCTTCTTTAGATGGTTTTTCCCCTTATAAAAAACAGAAGGTAGTAATAATCTAAAGACGGTGTACGGAATGTTCTTCTTTAGATGGTTTTTCCCCTAATAAAAAACAGAAGGTAGTAATAATCTAAAGACGGTGTAAGGAGTGTTGTTCTTCAGAGTGTTTCTCCCCTTATAAAAACAGAAGTGTGATATTTCTTAGTCCCTAAGTACATTGGACTAAACGTCCGTCTCTTTGCCTTAATATTTATTTAGAGTTGCACATCATAGATAGAATTGTTATACTATATTAACTGGGTTTTTAAAAAATTGAAACGCTTAAAACTTTGTCAACGTCTGTCAGAAAGCGAAAAGGAAATAAAATTAATTGAACATGTTATGACGAATCAGAGACGGAACTAGACCTGCTGAGGCCCGTGTGCAAGATTTTTTTTGAGGCCCCCTTCCAAGGTGACTAAATATTTTTGTCCCCTCATTTTTAGGGTTTCGAGGTCATCCTAGAAACCCTTATGCTTTGGTAGTTCGTCCGTCCGTCGCATATTGGAGTATGTCTGCCGACCTGGTGTTGCTAGAGATTTAATATTTGATATACAAGTTAAACTTTTTTTGCCCAAAAACAAGAAAAATATTGCGAACTTAAACACTCCAAATTTCTTCGATAAGCGAGCAATTGCGAACTGATGGCAATATTTTACATTTTTGTAATTTTTGAGTGGAGTATAATTTCAAAGGTATTAAAATTGGAATCACAAATATATATCGCGATGGCGTTTCCAAAATGGCGGCCATTTTACCCCCGAAATAATTAAAACAAAACTCAAAAAAATGTCCTCCTTTCCGCTACTACATTAGGACAGGTCCTAAAAATAAGGCAAAAATACATAAATATATTCTCTGTGGTCCAATGATATTTCCGGGAGTTCATATAAAAAAGTCAAATTTTTGAAATTTAAGGGGGCCGTAACTATGGACATCCAAAATTTTTATTTTTTGAATATTTTTAGTTGGGGGTTATTTTAAAGGTATTGAAATTTTGTTCACAAACATATGTATTATCGCATTTCCAAAATGGCGGCCATTTTACCCCCAAAATAATTAAATTATTAAAACGCCTTGCTTCTCCAAAGTGCAACTTTTTGTACATATGTATTTTAGTTACTTTATTATTTTATTTTTTTAAAAAAATAATATTCGATCATGAATTTTTATGACCGAAGAAACCCTTTTAGTAGCTTGCTGGCAAGTACTTGACGGGATTTTTTTGGACACACATAAGGATTGTAAGAAATTACAAAAACTTTTCTCCTATATTATATGCATATAATATACAAGGTGTCCACCCAACATGAACCACTTTATATCTCCGGAACTACTGTAGACAGAAGGTTTGCGTGGTTCTATGTTAACTTAAAATGTACCTACAAAAAAAGCTAAGCACTTTGAGCACTGAAGTGCTCAGCAGCAGTACTTAAATTAAGAAAAAGGTGAGCAGGAAGACATTTTAAAGACTGGATTTAGAATATATGGCTTAAAAAAGAACTTTTTACTCTTGGCATTATTTTGCTCCGAGCATCATTTTGACCTCTAGAAGCACTTACGTTTAATCATTTGAGTTTTCAACTCAGTTTTACAATTAAAATAATGGGTCTAGGAAAAAAATGTCAAGAATAAATATTTCTTATTTTGAGACATCAAATCTTTATCTATTAAAAGTGTATCTTATATAAGCAACTTATTTCGTTAAAAAAGTACTCACTCAGTTCAGCAAAAAAAATTTGAAGAATAAAAAAAGTTCCATGTAATTAATACTTTTTTAAAGAATGGATTTCGATTTTATGGCTAATAAGTATCTACTTTTTTATTTTTTTTTACATCTATATTATTTTTGCCGTAAAACTTGAGTTGAAAATTGCTTGGAGGAAACATACCATGACTAAAAAGTTCTTATATTAAGATATAGAATCTAACTTTATAGCCTCAAAAATATGTCTTCATGTTAACTTTTTAATATTTTAAGTACCTACTGCTACAGAGCATTTTAGTGCTCAAAGTGCTTGGCATTTTAAGTTAACATAGAACCACGCAAACCGCGTCTTTCTTCCTGCAGTAGATTCCGGAGATATTGAGTGGATCGTGTTAAGTAGGACACCCTGTAAAGGCTTATTTTACCAGTACAAAATTTTTTTTTTAAATTTAAAAACACACTTAAGAAAGTTGCATTTCGACCAAACCTATAACAGGATTGTGGGTACCAGTTTTAGGATAATTTTGAGTTAGCATGTTGTTTAGTTTTTTACCTAATTATTTATTTATGTCAAATAAATTCAGTGGGTTTACAGACACGAATCTGGAAAGTGAATTTTATTTGTGTTCCAATTTTTGATTCTAAGATTACACACACCCACAAGATAATACAAAACATTAATTGTCTAAAATACCCAATTGTATAAAAATTAGGTCATGTTAAAAGTAGAATTTTTATATTAATAATATTATCTTAATAAGCATTAAACATCAATTGCCTCAAATAATAATTATAATTATTATTATGTGGAAAAGAATATACCTACCACATAATAATACTAATAAATAAAATATAAACTAACTTCACCTTTTTAGTAAAATTATTCTTTATTTTTGATTTATTTATTTTTATTTTATTATTTTATTACTGGTCGCGGACGTGAGGCCCCCCTTACTCCGAGGCCCGTGTGCGGCTGACCCCATGCACACGGCTAGTTCCGGCACTGTGACGAATTAAATCTATCAAACTATGTTGGGATTAGTTAGAGCATTAACAATTCCTATCATAAATTTGCAGAATAGTCATACGATTAAAAAAACAGGACAATAAACTTGAATGCAAATGCAGATAAGTAGCTTTCAAGGGGGAAATCTAGTTTAAAAGATAATAACGAACATGGACAAAGCCAAATGAGTAAAACAGCAGCAAAATTCTATTTACGAAAGAATAACAAAAATTGCTTTTAAAATAAGTAATAGTTCAATCGATATTTTAAGGCACTACATCCATGGATATCGTAATTTAGATAAAATGCAGTTTGGCTAAAATTATGGTAAGTACAAAAATGAAACAACGCTAAATCAGAACAACGCTAAAACAGAAAGATCGTACGTTTGTCAAATGTGATTGCTTAGTCTAGATTCTAGATTATCATTAGCCTAACGTTTTAATTATTATTAACTATATGAATCAAATTGCTTCAAAACAAATCTCTTCTTGTAGTTGTAAATGTAATTAGATCTGATATTTCAAGTGCCTAAGCTTAGGAAAACTGTATGCTAAAATTTACCTGGTTATGTTGTTATCTAAAGAGATTTTGGAACCAATGCTTTGAATTAGAACTGTACACATATATGGTCTAGACTAATAAATCACTCTGGAACCCTTGATGTACACAAAATGTGGGTTTGATAAGTGGAAAGCTTACTGCAGTAATACATTACTATCTAATCTCGATACATATGACTCTGTTTATACTTTAACACATTACGTAGTCGGGGAATATATCCTGGCACTCAGTTAACTTGAAACCATTGGATTTTCAACGCTCTCTACATAACTTAACTTATAATTGTTTAAAATTGATTAAAACGCTTAATCTTGTTACAACTGTTGCTACAAATATTTAGATATTAAAACTCTTTCTCAAAAACAAATATTATTGATTTCTCGCACACTGAAGCAATATGAATGGTAAAGTAAGCAATTTGATCATATTGTTACTATTTTAAAGTTTAAATATTAATAAATCCAATAATGAAAAAGGGTATTATTGTTAAACTGAAAATACACGATGTATTGGATTGTACTATACAAACTTTAGGAGGGGCTTCAAATAAATAATTAAAACAAATTATAGTACACAAGCAATTCTTAGAGATAGACTTATATGAAAATTACCCAAACTTAGCCTAATATAATATCAAGATAATATTATGTTAAGGGTTTTAGGATTTGTATCAACGAAAATAACTACATACAGGTTTCAAGAGTTTAACAGTTTAATTTAAAATTGGACCGCCACATAATCAGACTTTTTAAAAATGTATTTAAAGTATAATGATCAATCATAAGAAAGTAGTTAATCTGAAATAAAAAGAAGTAGTCTGAAGTAGTTAATCTGAGTTTAATCTGAAATTCGGACCAGCAAATAATCAAACTTCTTTAAAATGTGTTTAATGTATAATGATTAAGTAGCTTAAATTAGATAAAATCACGATCAATTTCATGAGATAAGCGATATCTGTATATCTTCGAAAAATAATTGTTGATTATATTATGCTTTTCATTGAATAAAATATAATATAATGTACTAAGAAGACTTACAGCTAGACATAGACGTTTTTTTAAATAATTTCACTTGCTTTGTGCTAAACACGACAAATATATGACATCTGGAAGAGTAAGATTGTATGTTTCCCAAACCAACGCCAAATGGAAAGAGAAAGTATGTTTATATAAAAACTGTTGTTTTTCAATTCTTGTCAGAAAAATGTTGTAAGATATCATCCTTTAAGAAGAGGGAAAAATGAAGTAATGAAAACGATACAGCGTTGAAAGTAGAGGTGAAAGGTTGGGTTGTCGTGTCGAGTTAGACAAGGCACTTGATAAAGCCCGAGTATAGGTAGGAGAGGAACAAGAGCCTGGATGTATTCCTGAGTATAAGGTACGGGTTGAAACCGGCTCGCATCTGTCAGTTGTTGGCTAGTTCTCTGTCGGACAAGTTGAAAAGGAGCGGGCGGTAACATCAGTCCACACATCAGCTGCTTAGTGAAGTGTGGTCACGAGAACCTTTCTACCCGCCTCCAAAAACCCTCCTCTCCAATTTAGTTCTATATCTCCGGGACTTCGACCCACGCTACCGAATGAAAAAAGGAAAAAACTTACTGGAAAATAGACCGAGTTAAAAGAAGATAGGGGAAGGAAAAAAAGAGAGAAATTTGCAGAGGGCCCTTCAATATCCAAGGGTACTGTCCTTGCTCCGTGAAATACCCCGTCCTATAGTACCCTTTAGCTTTCCAATATCTGTACTGTCACAGAAAACCCTCCCCGTCCGGCTCACCCCGACACAAACCCTTTTCCTATAAACCTCCGGGCTCTGATCTCGATTCAATACCTCTACCAAATTACACTCTTGCCCTTAAAGTCGCTCCACAGACCGACAAGAGTCCCTTTTTCTACCAATTATCTACCACTGTTACCTCACCTTTATGAAACTGCTCTAACTTTTATTAGCTTTCTTATTCCTTAGGCCTATATTGACCTTGCCAACAACATACTAGTGTTCCCAACACAGTTTACGACTTTTTCTCTTGTTTCAAATAAACTCAAATCCTTTCATTTTATCACTGCCCCTTTTCTCTCGCATTTTCACGGTATTGTATTTGTCCTTAAACATTCGACGTTGAAAAGGCCACAAGTCCAAATAGTGTCCTGACAAGACAATAAATAAAACATTAAATCAATCATCCATTTTCTGCCATCTTATCTTTCTGACGAAGAACAAGTTGAGCTTCTTTTTTTTATAGAGACTATCATAAGACTTCTAACCTTTCAAGCATTTTAATCAACTGAATACCCGTTATTTATTTAAGAAAATAACAACTTTTGATAGCTCTATTTCAAATTTAAATGCTTCACTAAATATTATCCGAGTAATATATTATGTGTGAGTGTGATTTTCTACTGTTTATGATAGAAGCAGAGGACAAAAAAGGATATAAAATATAACAAAATATAAACAAGAAAAAATTATTCTTTACTTCTCTGTTTTTACTCTATTTTTTATAATGCTCTTATTATTTTTTATTCAATCTTAGGTTAATTTTTATGATTTGCATTTTGATTTTTATAATGTTTCATTTTATTGGTGACTTATTCTTAACTCAGTTACTATGATGTTATTTTATCTTATTGTTAGACTGTCTTGTTATTTATGTGTATTTTCTTTATTTTATTGTTTTTGTTTTTATTTCTATTGGTTTCTTATTTGCCATGACTGTTGATTCGTATTTATTTTGTCTCTGTTTCTTCTTGACATTTTAATTAGTCTTCGATTACTGTTTATTTAAGCACTGAAGATAGCAGCTTTCGGCCTTATAGAGGCCGAAAGCTGCTTTGTATTTAAAATAAATATTTTACGTTGAGAGACTTTTGCTTCTACTTTTAAGAAAATATTGTTAAAGTGATGATAAGGGTTGTGACCAGGTAAGAGAATATAAATATGACACGCCATTATGATTTTTATCTAAACTTACAAAGTGGATTCTATAGTTACATACATAGTCTTAACCTTGTATACAACGGAAATAAAACGGAATTTCTTAAATATTTATAAACAACAAGAACAATCTATATTCTTACAATAAAAGAAATCAGTGCCATTATTTGCTAAAATAACATTTTAGACTTTCCCCATCCCACCCTATATGAAAGTAAAAAAAAATATAAACAAATTTAAATAGATACCCTCAAAAGAAAAAATAGTGTAGAGTAAGGATATAGTAGAGTAAAAAATAGTGTAGAGTAAGGATATAGTAGAGTAGATGTCCCTGGTTCGATTCCTGAGGGGGTCATAATGTATTTTATCGGTAACAACAAAACGTTAAATTAAATAATATTCTGGCAATTTTCATCACCCTATAAAAAGGTATTAGCATGAATTATTTCCTAATTTTATAACTAGCTGTTATAGGGTAGAACGGGGGGGGGGGGGGGGGGGGGCATTTTTTTGGGTGACATTTTGGCGATAAAAACACAATATTGGCGGTAAAAAAAAGCAGTAGTCATAAAAAGTCATACATATTTGTAATCTACTCTTAAGTAGCTTTCATTTGATACCCATCTCAAAAATAAAAAAAATCCTCACTGCGCTGCGCATGTGCATACACAAAATTTGCAATTTTTAAAAATTCAAAAATCCGGCCCGATAATATAATCGCCTCACCATAATGTATTACCATGAATTATTTCATAATTTTAGGACTAACCCTAATGGGGTAGAACAGTGGGGGGGGGGGGATTTTTTTGGGGTGAAATTTTGGCGCTAAAAACGCAATATTGGCGGTTAAAAGCATAGTAGTCATAAAAAGTCATATATATTTGTAATCTCTTCAGTAGCTTTCATTTGATCTCCAAAAATCCATCTCGAAAATTATACAAAATATAAAAATTTGAGGTTTGCACATTTTTGCTCATTACGCTTGCGCATATTAATTGTTAACCTTCTCTATATTTTTCCTACGCGTGGGTCAAAAAGTTACACCAGGATTTTAAATTTCAAATCTCTATCTCTTCAGGGCTTTTATTTCATAAATAATTTAAGCGCTTCCATCTTCATTTACTCTTAAACGCGAGGAGAGCCAGCGAGGCCGTGTGGGTTAAACCACGTCTGCTCGGCCATTACTGAATCATGAGTGGAACGAGACGGGGTTCGATTCCTAGCCGTGACGCTCTGATTTATATGGCTCACTATTGATCACATCATACTCGCTTCGGCGGCACAATGTACAGAGGTATGATGTGTGAAGTGGCTGGAACTCTCTACCGCGGGGCGTAAAAAGGGCCTAAGTGAGGGCCTAATTGCAAGGTTCGAACAAGTGGTTCGTCCTACCCGTTTCGTAGAAAGTACTAGATTACTACTACTACTACTACTACTCTTAAATCCTTGCTATATCTCGCCCTAACACGAAGGGTTTCTTCAGGCTCATTTTTTAGTCCTCAGTCATATGAGGAATTCAATAAAATTATTTTTAATACATTTTAATAACTTAAAAAACTTGTCACTCCACGTATATAAAACTTGTTGAAATTATAAACAACTTGAATCACCCCTGTTTGACAATCAGAGGAGAGTCTTCTCTCTGTCAAGGAAAACCCTGAAGAGATCCAGAATTCATATTTATAATAGTGTTTTTATTTAATTAGAAAAATTAATATTCACTAATTTACACCAAAACGAGTCGTTAAGCCCGTGGCAACAGCATAATTTTCATATTCAGAATAAAAGTAAAATTAAGTAACTTTGATAATTAAAATAAAGTAAGTAAAATATTAATATAAAAATTAATTAAATTTAAAAATAGTAAAATTAATTAAGCAAGTTATTATATCTGTTTGCAGACCAACAAATCAAAATCAAAATTTATTTTTATAGGAATAAAATGTGGTTGCCTTAGCTTAGCAATAAAAAATGATTTCGAGGTGCGATGTCGTCGCCGTCGTCCGAAAATTACTCGATTATACATGATATATTATAATTTCCTAATGCTGCTCAAAAGTATAATAATTATAATTAAAAGAGAAGGGAAGGAAATCGAAGTTGAACAACTTAAAACTTAAATAAAACACCTATTAAATGTAAGAGGGTCTTGAAATAGTGAGGAAAGAGAAAATAATTCAATAAGAAAGAAAATAAATAATTAATCAATCCGTCTGTAAGAAGGCAAAAAAACCTCTTCAGCTTGTTTATAAGGATCAAACAAATTGAATTTAGTCGGGCCTGAGCCTATAACTCAACCTCTATTTCATTCTTAATCTCGTAATTTTCTTCTTTACAAAGTTCTAACTCGGAGATCCAAATCAGTTTATAACTAGTAATCAAACTAAGTAAATAAAACCCGCAAGATTTGTTAAACGTTTTTAATTGAATTTCTAATCTCCAATGCTAAATTGTAACTGTTAAATGAGAAGATAAAATAAAATCAATTATAAATAGGTGCATAATAATAACCAATAAATACTATGTTCTAAGCAATAATAAAGATAGAATAATCAAGTCTAAGAAATATAACTGTCATTAATAATAATATTAGACAGGAAAGATGGTACTTTTTTAGATTAATACTCCCCTATGTTGTTTTAGAATATAAAAGATTATGACTGTATAACTACTAGGCATCGCGTGGCTCTATCATTGAAGCGAGCGTATTGCAATGAAATACTGAATATTGAAATTTATTAATCATGATGAATGTCATAGTTGAAGATAAGTGGAAGAGGGTAGTGTAGGGAAGAGTGGGGGTACTCGGTACAAAGCTTTACTTCCTAAACAAACCATACACTATACGACTATAACAATCTTCACCACCCGCGGTAGCTTTTAAACAATTATTATAAATGTATCTCGTCACTACGCAAAGAATTTTGCTTGTATCAAGTTGAAATTTTGCATACCTGTTTCAATTGTGCATTAGATGGTGTATATGAAGTTTTATTAAAATCGTTTCGTTAGAACGTAAGATATCGGTAAAAAGGTTGTTTTCTCTATTATAAACGTTTAGGTCCGCTTTAATAGTTTTAGCGATCTTTATTAAGTCATAGCGGTGTCGCTGTTGGTTTTAGTAAAAAATGTTATTTGAAAAAAATGTTCGTCTCATCGAGTAGATGATGATAGAATCTTTTCCCGTCCTGAAATTCCAATTTAATTTTTGTACCTCTCTTTTACGCGAGCGTTGCGCGCGAACTCATGGACGGATCACGCTGTCCAACGAACTTAGCCTGAGTATTAGTAAGAGGAACATGTATACCAAATTTCAACTAAATCGGTCAACTTTTACTCAAGTTATCGTCACACGCGTAAACGTTACTGACAGACAGACAGACAGACAGACAGACAGACAGACAGACAGACAGACAGACACGGAGCATATTTCGTTGAATGTAGGAAGCTCGCTACGCTCGCTTCAATTAAGAAAAAGGAATGTTTAGTCCAATGTACTTTGGGACAAAGGAATATCACACATCAATTTTTATAAGGGGAGTAACAGTCTAAAGAAGAACATTTCATACACCTTCTTTAAATTGTTACTTCCCTCTGTTTTTTTTTAAAGGGGAGTAACAATCTAAAGAAGTGCAAGACAAGGTGATGTACGAAATAATTGTTACCTGTACGAATTGATATATAGTTAGAATAAACTGATGTATAGTACAAATAAAATATATAGTTGCGTGTTGACGATATAAACGTGTAAAGAATATATTTAAACATAAATTACATATAAATATGTTAAGATGATATAAACAGGTGCCAACCTGGCACGTCAGATGCAAATGGCTCTTATCATAAGCGACTCACTTGAAAATGATCCCTGTAATATGTTCAAAACATCAGAATTTACAAAATCTATGACGCGGTCTCCTCCGGAAGATCCATATTTCCAATATATGCAGTTTATGGAACGAAGTTCCTAATGGCACGTTACAACATCTGGAGAACGGGAGTGAATAAAAAAAAACAACTGGTAACGAAATCGACCGTCACAAAACCAACCGTCAATAAACAGGTCAAGTGTGTACTAGTCAGCACACAGCAAGGGTCCGTAGGCAACCCTGCGTATAGATCAAGTAGTACCCTATTGATGGCGTTTTTTAAAATGCTAAAAAGCTTACTTTGAACTATCCTATGGGTCTGATATTCTCAAAACACATAAACAAACTTCTGATAAAGTATTTTTTTACCACTGAACCGGACTACAAGCATATAAATACATAGAAAAGACCATAGTTATAAAAAAACGTATTTTGTCAATAACAAATAAAATAATATTTTTTTCGAAATTTCCAAAAAGTGGTATCTTTACTTTCGGTCGAAGAATGTTCAGGATTTTTTGCACTTCACATAAGCGAGATAGAAGGGGGGGACACGTTTCACACCCACTTCAAACTTGCCTACGCTCGCCTTATCAAAGTTATAACCAAATAATTATATATTTTTGTAATCAGCTCGACGTACCCTTTCATGATACCCCTCACGGTGTCGAAAAAAATAAAAAAAATTTAACCCTTAAGTTATTTTACCCTAATATTTTAGAGAAATATTTCTTTTAAGTCGCTATATTTTTAAAATATGTGGGTAGGTACAAGACACATACATGCCAAATTTCAAAGTGATCGGACGAAAGGTGTAGCCGTGAGAGCAGGCGACCGGACGGACGGACAGACACACGCAGGAAAATAAGAGGGTCCTTGGTTTTGCCTACGGACCCTAAAACCAAGCGTCACGAAATCGGCCAATGACGATAACTTGAGTAAAAGTTGACCGATTTAGTTGAAATTTGGTAAACATGTTCTTTTACCAATTCCCGCGCCAATTCCCAATTTCTTTTACCAATTTTACCAGATCACGCGCAACGCTCGCATAAACGTAAGCATCAAATGTAAAATTGGAATTTTAGGACGGGAAAAAATTCTAACTTCATCTATTCAATAAGACGAACAACTTTAAATCAACGCTAAATTCATTAAAGCGGACCTAAATAGAGTAGGCGTGAGGGCTGGAAATAATCCTATTCCCTCACTAGTTATACTACAATCATCCTCTTTAACTATCAACTCATCATGATTTAACTAATTTCTCAATATTCAATACATACATATTTATTGCAAGAAGCTTGCTTCAATGATAATAAATTATTTTCTTTTAATTTTACCTCTTTTCTAACTCCACTATGTACAAGTAGCTTCGTATAGTTAGCAGTGTGATTTTATTATTTATATTTAATAATAAGCATAAGGAACTTCATTCCTACCGGGTGTCCCACGACCCCACACGTATTCCCCCCCCCCTCCCCCTGTAAAATAGGACTTTAACTATAAAAATAATAATAATAAATAATAATAATAATAATAATAATAATAATAAAATCTTGAATTAAAGTCTTCTCTCTCCCACAAGAAATTTAGTGAACCTTAAATTCTTGTAACTCTATTTTCTCTAACATTTATGTATTTGCGGCGCTCAACTGATTAAGTACCTTAATCAATAACATCTTAGATTATGGTAGAGTTATGGAAAAAAACTAATAGGCATGAGCTCAGACAACAAAATACAAAGCTTTTTCTTTCTTTACACCAGGTCATTATTTTCAATCAAACGTGACGTTAGCTTTATTCAAAACTTCATCAATCAATCATAATTCAATTCATTTGTCAATTATTAGAGTGAGTGTTATATTAGTAAAGAAAAGTTTAAGTATATAGGGTTTTGCTTTGTTATTTATTTTATTTTTTTATTATTTTGCTTCCGAGCTTACCGAAGGTAACGGAAGCATTGTGTTCACTTTTGAGAACAAAAAAGTTTTATGCCTCCGATTTTAAAAATTCCAAGACAGAAATCCGTTTCAGACATCAGGGAACATTTTTGGTTCCGTGTCTGTCTGTCTGTCTGTCTGTGTGTCCGCGAATCGTGAAACGTGCGACGATAACTTGAGTAAATGTTGCCCGATTTTGATGAAATTTGGTAGAAATGTTTATTTTACCAATGCTCAGGTCGAGTTCGTTGGACAACGTTATCCGTTCAAGCGTTCACGCGCAACGCTCGCGTAAACGTGAACTTCAAATTTAAAATTGGAATTTTCGGCGGGAAAAGAATCAAACCTTATCTATTCAATGAGACGAACATTTTTTTCAAATACAATTTTTTAGTAAAACCTACAGCGACACCCCTATAAAGTGTTAAAGATCGCTAAAAAATGTTAATTGTTCTTACACAATAAACAATATAACAATAAAGTAATAAAACTTTTATGTTAATATAACAATAAAGTACATGATAGGATGCGAGGAAGCTATGTGCCACACTAATTGGCAGTGTATTTTTTTTTAAATCGATGTTTAAATGGTATTGGTATGCATAAGAAATCTAAATTATATAGCTAAAAAAAATGTCCACTTTTCTTGGTGAGACGTGAAACCAATTGGTACTAAATGTTTAAAAAAAAAAAAAAAATATCCTCTTTAAAATAGTGCTATAATTGTACAGTTTTTATACATTTAAATAAATAGAAAATAATAATGCATAAGAATTAAAAAATTAACTAAAGCTCATAATCCAATCAACGAAAAGATTCCCCTTCGAAAAAAACCAAATGTTTTGAAAATTGGCATACTTTTTTTAGGTACCTTGTGATAAAAAAACATAAGTCCTAATGAATCCAAGGCAAACTCAAGCGATAATGATAAAAAACATATATATTGTTTTCGACTTTTTGTGACAACTATTGATCGGAGCTAAATCAGACTAGTTACAACATTAAAGTTGATAAAAATTGTAAAAAAAAATGATTATGTGCATGTTTCTATAATCCACTTAGTTACCGATATTAAGCGTTGAAGTTCTGCACTTATCCAAAAATCACGTTACCGCCGTGTAGTAAGAAGGGTTTTCGAAAAAAGTATCCTCAGAAAAAACCTAACCGTGAAAAGAGGGCAAAGTTCCAGACCCCCTCCAAAAAATTCAGCCACATTATGGGACAGTCTGCCTTATACTTAAATACTTAGTCCGTAACCTCTCTTCACTCCTATTTTCATGAGCAAGACTCTGCTAACTATACCCATAACCCAACGCCTATGTGAGTACACATATTTATGATACTGATGTCTTAAGCCTCATTCAGAAACTGGCCAAGTGTTAAGCAATAAAAATAATACCAGCCCATAAAAACCAAGTTTTTATTATAAATCCTTTATATTTTTTCATTTTTGTTGTGAGGGGAAGTATTGGTAATAATTCATTTTTATTTTAAATCATTATTTAAAAATTAAATAATTAGTAAAATTAATTAATTATTTAATTTATTAGAATGTTTTTGTATTGGTAGAGAGTCGATATGCCAAGTTTCTGCTCGCTTGGATGACGATGGATACTCGATGGAAGAGGGTTAACTCGCTCTCCAAAGATTTTTTATACCCACAAATTAATTTATTAAATTTTATTTTTATTACTTTTTTAAATTTCATTATTCCAATAATTTTCAGCAAGAAATTAATTAAATTTAAAAATTAATTAATTAATTTGTTAAAATATTTTTGTATTGCTAGAGAGTCTATGTACCAAGTTTCATCTCGATTGGACAACTGGAAGAGGGTTAACTCACCCTCCAAAGATTTTATATACCTACGAATTAATTATTTTTTTTTTATTCTTATTACTTATTTTTAAAAAATTTAATTAATCATTCATTTTTAAAAAAGTTAATTATTTTAATTAAAGAAATAATTAATTAATTAATTTGTAAAAATGTTTTTGTATTGGTAGAGAGTCTATGTGATAAGTTTCATCTCGATTGGACAACTGGAAGAGGGTTAACTCACCCTCCAAAGATGTTATATACCTACCAATTAATTAATTAATTAATTAATTAAATTTCATTACTTATTTTTTTAATATTTAAGTAATCCATTCATTTTTAAAATGATAATTAATTAAATTGAAAAATTAATTAATTAATGAATCAAATTTAATTAATTAATTTGTTAAAATGTTTTTGTATTGGTAGAGAGTCTATGTGCCAAGTTTCAGCTCGATTGGACGACTGGAAGAGGGTTAACTAGCCCTCCAAAGATTTTATATACCTACCAATTAATTAATTAATTAAATAAATTTTGATTACTTCTTTTTTTAATATTTAATTAATCCATTCATTTTTAAAAAGATAATTATTAAATTGAAAAATTAATTAATTAATTAAATTTAATTAATTAATTAATTTGTTAAAATATTTTTGTATTGCTAGAGAGTCTATGTACCAAGTTTCAGCACGATTGGACGACTGAAAGAGGGTTAACGAGCCCTCCAAAGATTTTATATACCTACCAATTAATTAATTATTAAGTTTAATTAATTAATTAATTTGTTAAAATATTTTTGTCTTGGTAGAGAGTCTATGTGCCAAGTTTCAGCTCGATTGGATAACTGGAAGTGGGTTAACTAGCCTTCCAAAGATTTTGACGTCAGGCATAGGCACCCACCCAGGCACAAAAGTGAAGTTAATATAAAGGATTTAATAAAAGAGCAGTGAAGTGAGGTGATAGACTAAAGAAAGAGCAGAATTAGGCACAATGTATATATACACTACTACTAGGCATCGCGTGGCTCTATCATTGAAGCGAGCGTATTGCAATAAAATATTGAATATTGAAATTTGTTAATCATGATGAATGCTACGGTTGAAGATAAGTGGAAGAGAGTAGTGTGAGGTAGAGTGGGGGTACTCGGTACAAAGCTTTACTTCCTAAACAAACCTACACGCAACAATCTTAACCCACTCGCAGTAGCTTTTAAACTATTATTATAAATGTATCACTTCATAACTCAAATACTACTGATTGTATCAAGTTTAAATTTTACATGACTGTTTCAATTGTACTTTAGACAATGTATATGAAGTTTTATTAATATCGTTACGTTAGAACGTAAGATATCGGTAATAAGGGTGTTTTCTCTATTTTAAACGTTTAGGTCCGCTTTAATAGTTTTAGCGATCTTTATTAATTCATAACAGTGTCGTTGTTGGTTTTACTAAAAAATGTTACTTTGAAAAAAATGTTCGTCTCGTCAAATAGGTGATAATAGAATTTTTTCCCGTCCTAAAATTCCAATTTTAAATTTGAAGCTCACGTTTACGCGAGCATTGCGCGCGAACTCTTGGACGGATCACGCTGTCCAACGAACTTAGCCTGAGTATTAGTTAGAGGATCATGTATACCAAATTTCAACTAAATCGGTCAACTTTTACTCAAGTTATCGTCGGACACGTAAACGTTACACACAGACAGACAGACAGACAGACAAGATGCATATTTCGTTGAATGTAAGAAGCTCGCTTACGCTCGCTTCAATGATAGGATAACTTTTTTGGAAGGGGACCTGGAATTTGGCTCTCTTTTCTCAGTTAGGTTTTTGCTGAGGATATCATTCCATTTTGCTGGCTTCAACATCGTGGACGACGTCATGGTATTTTTACGGGGCACTCAAGGAAGCAAGGTTATTGTAATTTCCCCATAAATACAGGTAATTCTTCAGATTGTTACTCCCCTATATTTTCTTAGAATATAAATGACCTTGATTAAAGAACTATTGGGACAAAGGGATATATAGTGCAACGTACTTTCGGACAAAGGAATATCAAACTTCTTTAAAAAAAAAAGAAATGTAAAAGTCTAAAGAAGGACATTCCGTAAACCTTCTTTAGATTGTTACTCCCCTCCGTTTTTTTTATAAGGGAAGTAACAATCTAAATAAGTGCCCAAAAGGGTACAAAAATGATAAAGCTCTAAAGTATAAATTATTGAGGCCTTTCAAATTATATGCAACACGATAACGAACTTTTAAAGAAGTGTAACGACTTTTAAAGTGTGTGTGAGTAACACGGTACTCGGATAAAAGTTTTCTCTCATGTTCTTAGCAAATAGGACGAATTTACTCGCTTTTAAGAGCATTAGTGTGAGATTCAAGCCCTCCAATCGGAAATAAAATCGGAGCTCAAAAACAAAAATTAAAAAAATATTTATCAAATCTAGCTCTAACTATGGTACAACCGATGGAGGTACGAAGACTAGTGCATGTAATATAATCAAAGTTGTAGATCTTGGTAAAAAATTGGTACCTGTTTGTGCAATCAGATTTCCCATGAGACTAATCGTTAATTCTTAAAAAGCTTTAACGTTGTGTCACAATAAACATTTCTTATAGAAAATTCTTAGTACTTTTTTTTTATAAAAAAGTTTTCACAAATGTCTTTATGAATCCAAGGCGAGGATTCACAGGACTTATGGCTTATTCGTCACTAGGTACCTAAAACTAAGTGTGCCAAGTTTTTTTTTTTTTTTTTTTTTTTTTTTTTAGAAAGTGCGAATTCTATTTTTTGACTACGTTGACAGGACTATTAGTATCTATAATACAACTATAGAAATAACTGCCACTGTTCAAAATTGAATGTATTTGAAAGTATCCAATTTTCTTTTAAATGAAACATAAAAAAATCTATCGAAACATATTAGTTAAACCGCGGTGTACCAGGTCGATCATATTTTATCAATTTGCAATACTAGAGTATATAATTGAAATAAGGAAAATGTCAAAATTTATAACAAGTCGGAAAAACTCTAGAACATTTTTTAAAAGGAAATTAGTTTCCTTAATAGATTTTTTTTGCCCGGTACTATATTTTATTTGTTTTTGACAAATTCTATTAGAATTTCTTCTGAAATCTATTAATTTTTATAAAAACTTTGAACATTTCGTGAACAAAAATTACTAAGCCAATATATAAAATAAGAAAGTCGCTTGTCAACGAATAAAATAACTATTTTATTAATAGAGAAGGAGTTGAGAGTCAAAGTACGGAGCAAAAGTGTGGACAGGGACGGGACAGTGACCGAAAAACATAATAACATAATTGGTTCAGTGGAGATGGATAGGCTGAGAAAGGGTGTGCGAATATCCAAATTATAAAGGGTGAGAGATGAGGAAAGATGGAAGCGGAAGGGACGGTCGTAGGGAGGTTTATGGAGCGAGTATACTCATACTCATACTCATATATACAAGTAAGGCGCGCTTCACGTAAGTACGTGAGGCGATAATCCCCGGTTTCTGTACCATTAAGTTAAAATTATTAAGTGTAAAATTTTAATAGTTGCATATTCTTTTTCTACACTTTAAGACCTTTAAATTGATGTATAACATGTCATAGTGACTAAAATCGTTTTTTTAGTCACCCGCCATATTGGAAATATTAAGTGTGAAAACTCCAAAAAGTGTTTGTCACAAATGTCGAGATGCATCTGTGTGCCGAATTTTATGTTCCTAGCTACAGTAGTTTATGAATTGAAACATGCCAACGGACAAACAGACGGACAGGCAGACAGACAGAGTCGTTATATAAGGTTTCTTTTTGTACTTCGTACAGAAACCTAAAATAGAGTTACACGAAAAAAATTAATTAGAGAGTGGTGAGTTTAAATTACGACTAGACCAAAGAACACAATCCTGCATTTCTCCTTCGATCTGACCCATCGACGCTTCAATTTCTAAAATGAAATAATATTTCACAATTTCGAAACATCGCGACATTCATAATGTCACCAGGAGACTGACAGACCGTACGGCGATCGTACAACATTATAAACATATCTGACTTTTCGGTTTCTGTACGAATTACGAAAAGTAACCTTATATAACGGCTCTGTCTGTCTGTCCGTTGGCATGTTTCAATGCATAAACTACGATAGCTAGGAACATGAAATTCGGCACACAGGTGTATCTCGGCATTTGTGACAACTGTACACTATTTGGAGTTTTCACACTTAATATTTCCAAGATGGTGGCCAATATATCGGGCGACTAAAAAAGTCACCATGACATGTTATACATAAATTTAAAGGTCTTGAAGTGTAGAAAAAGAATATGCAACAGTTAAAATTTTACACTTAATAATTTTAACTTAATCGTACAGAAAATGGCGATTATCGCCTCACGTATTTACGTGAAGCGCGCTTTACTTGTTTACATACGTTTTTATCTCTCCTATACCCAACCCCTCAAAAGACAAGAGCTACACTACAACCCTGCAAACTAAATATTTCCTTAACTGTAGTATGGATGCACCATCAGTTTTAGCTTATTGGCGACCGTATACGGTTGTACGTATAGTGAGTAGGGGCCTTGACCGGCTTTTAAGCCAAATTTCACTGATGAGAGAGACAACCCAAAAAGTAAAATTCATTTATTGTAAAATGTTGTACTACAATCATTTTTTTTTTTTTTTTTTAGTAAAAATGTCTATCTCCCGTTGTTAATAATAATTACAATTTGATTTAAATTAAAATTTCAATTTACCGTAGTATGATTACAACCAAAAACTTAAAAATGAGTATCATAACAAAATAAGCGATTATTTAGGCTTAAGGATAGAGCAAGAAAAAGCTCGATAGGAAGACCATTGAGTAAAGCACCATTGCGTGCTTTTAACATAAATATTCTTCCCATATTCCATGCGTAAAACCTACAATATAGTAGTAAACATTTTACTCTTAGATTATTTTTAAGAACTTATATAAAAGGAGGTCCTAAATAATTTTAGTACCTGCTTTTAGATTTACGGTCTAAGAAACGCCGTATTAAGTAGAATGAACCTAAAATTCACTAAAAGAAGAAAATATCCTACTCATAAAAATGTAAGAATATATTCCACGATTCACGACCCTCTAGATTATCAAAAAAAAAATATAAACGATATTTAAAACGGTGAAAAACTAAATTTTAACAAACCGCATATTGTTAAAACTAATAATAACTCCTTCTAAAAAATAAAATTAGCCCTATCTATAATAAAGAATTAAAAAAATCGGCCCGACAAACTCGATCAATAATTTTTGTTATAAGTAGTGACTAAATTTGATAACAAATATAAAGGTTTCAATTAATTTATTACTTAAAAAATTATAATAATTTTCAAATAAGATAATGTGACCCGTATGCATTAATTTGTTGTTCAAATAAACTTGTTTCTATTATCGCGCCATGAAAATAATTTCATTATTTTATATACTTCGAATATACTATAAAAGTAAAAATCTAAGTAAACCAAATGCGAGAGATACCGTAGACAATGTACATAGAATAATTGTAAAAGAAAATGCATTACATTGTTAAGAAAGTAGTAGAAATGCATTACATTGTTAAGAAAGTAGTAGAAATGCATTACATTGATAAAAAAGTAGTAGAAATGCATTGCATTGTTAAGAAAGTAGTAGAAATGTATTACATTGTTGTAGAAATCAATTCTAAATTATTACATAATAGGGAATAAATTTAACTTACGAAGAAGAATATAGTTAGATCCAATTAAACACAGAACTAACCTGCAACAGAAAAAACACATTAATAGTAGACTAACAATTATAATAATAGTATTTAGTTAGTAGTGTGATGTAAATAGTAGTCTTCAATTCTTGAGTGATTGGGTCTATTATAGAAAAAAAATCTCACTTTAGTGACATTTACGGAACATTTGACTTACTCTTGTTAACTTAAACATACATATAAATTAAATTAATGAAAAGTTTAATTTTGAAATCAATAAGATTATTGTTCTTTCAAGGAGACCACATCTGCGATAAGGAGGAGCCTCACATTACGATTTATTATTTATAACAGGGATTTAGAATGTGGGGATTGACTGACCAAATAATCAAATTCATACAAGATACAATCCCGGAAATCCTTAATCCTAGAATACATATAAATGCTCCCTCTACATATAATAATATATAAGGGTGATTCCAACTTAAAGTGCTATATTTTGGAATCTAAAATTGGACTTAGACTGAAAATTTTGACTTTTTAAAAAAATTATGGAAAAATTATGGAATGTTCTCAGACTAATTTCAGATATATTGCAGCATGCGGGACAGATGGGAAATCATTTTTTACATTTTTAGACTGGAATTAAGTTAATTTGAAACAATGGTAATTAAGGCACGTGAATTACACATTTTCGTGCACGGTTGTTACATTTCACACTTTAAGAAAATATTTTGGTCAGTAGTTTAAAATAAAAATTCAATTTTAATACACCATTAAATAGAACTCTTAAAAGCCTAAACAATGAACTGCAACTTAACCTAAAAAGTTTTTGAAAATAGACTTTAATAACGTGCACGGTAATTACGTTTAAAAGGGTACGTAACTGGAAGAACAATCGGAATTAGCGCTAGCTCCCAACTGAAGGGTTCAGCTCATCCCCTATCACCTGATGCTAGAAAACCAGTGTTGCGGCATTGCAAAAATCTCTCGCCACTTAAAATCTCTCTGCCACAACCAGAGTAGGGTCACATTTATATAATGCCCCGGTAATTACATTTTTTTAAAGGGCAAACTTTAACTTGAAGTTCGGTATAGTAATAATTTATTATTTTTAATACTGACACATAATCCTGGTAGGACCCTACTTCAAAATTATCCAATAAGTTTCTGAATAAAATTAATAATGTATGAGCTAGAGTGAAGTGAATAAGAACAACTGACTTAAGGACAGCCACGGTTGTTACAAAATTGCCGTTTGAATTTTTTTGTAGCGATTAAAATTAAGCGGCGCATTATTTTTTTGCTTGGTTGTAGTTCTGTAAGCTTAACTGAGTTACCATGAAGAAAAACCCTGTCAATTATGTGAAAAACGCTCCAGTTATTCATCTAGGACATGAAAATTGCACTTTAAATTGGAATCACCCATAACTGCATTTTACATAACACTTAATAATGTTGCATATATATCCCAGCATCCTCTTGTTAAAATTCCTTCCACTCCAAGCCTATCCAATATACTAAGCCTCAAGTCCAGAATCTATCGTCTACTCATATTCTTAGTAATCCGAGGAGTTTAAAGAAAAAATGACCCTTCTTAGAAACTAATATATTATTGTAATCCAAACTATGTGAGTAACACCACGGTGGGTTCTCCTAATCTGTATGTAGCTGTGCTGTATTTACCTTAGTGGTAAGCTACCTGTTATAATTAACTATCACATTTGTGGCCATCTAATAAACAAAAACATATGCGTGAGACTCTAACGCGCTAGAAGTAAAACTTCTTAGGTTCTAGTAACAGTTGATTTTATGCATTGCTCTCCTTAACAGAATCGAATCTCCCACTCTTTCGCGCGAGCGACTGGAGTGGAAGAGCTAAAGCGGAGCGAATAGCCAGGTACCACAGCAAGGCAATGGTAGCCCCTATATGGGATGAAACTGTTAGTCTGCAATTCACTTGTGGTTCTGATCAGGCAAATTTGCCACTCTTTCACGCGAGCGACTGGAGTGGAAGAGCTAAAGCGGAGCGAATAGCCAGGTACCGCAGCAAGGCAATGGTAACCCCTATATGGGATGAAACTGTTTGTCTGCAATTCACTTGTGGTCTGATCAGGCAAATTTGCTTTACCGCGCCAAAAGAAGAGTCACCCAAAATAAGTTGGGGGTGACCTCATAGAAGCACACTTTTAAACTAAAGGAACTATTTAAAGATAATGACAATAAATAGTTCTGCCTTACTCCTAACAATATAGAACACTCCATCAGGAGCGATTCAAATATGGTGGAAACTTCAATTCTTAGTATAGTCGACTCTCGACAGTCGTGTACGAATTATTTGATAATTCAAAGTCACTTGCCTGTCACTAGAAACATCGAGATAGAAATGATCCTTCTCGATTATTCCCACTCTCTATAATTAAACATTACGTTGGGGTCCAATTGATTTCAAACTATCGAGAGCTGACTGAATAAATAGAATCAATCAAGTAGTATCAATTATCAATTGAAATAACTAATGATAATACAGTGGTCCCATGGATGTTAATCCACACTTTCTATAACTACATAACCAATTGCTATCCTTAGTCTAATAATTAATTAATCTAGGTAAGTATCTCTTTCTAATTCTAATCTAGGTAATGTATCCCCTCCTTATCATGTTTAACAATATCTGCGAAAGATATTATACTTTAACGATTGTGATATATATTTTACAACCCAATCAAACTTAAGTAAACGCATTTACGCCTTTAAATTAAATTACTTTATAAATGAATAAACTCTTCTCCTCCTGAGGAGTATTTCACTATAAACAATTATCACAAAATTGAGACAGGTACTATTAGATAATAATAAGTTCAAGATAAAAGAACTTTTTATATACTACGTTTTAAAATTTTCTGTTGAATCGTATGTAATGTTGATAATATAATTGTAATTGTTATATAATAAATAATGTTAGTAAAAAAAAGGCTCCGAATTTATATACTTCACATAAATGACAACCATCTAGAATCTAGTGAGCTGATCTTAAACCTATAAAAAGGACAAATCTTTGCACAACGGATCTCCCCAACACCAAATCTAAACCGTGCCATCGATATATTTGAAATAATATAATCGATATATTTCCTGTTTTGCTGTCATTCAATGTTTACCTCTTATTTATAAAAATCACCCTTCAAAATGAAGATTGCGTAAATATGGGACATGGCAAAACAAATAAAATAACTAACTTTCCATACAACAAAATTTGCTGAAAACCAATTAAATTCTGCTGAAAGATGGCTAAAAGGATTAAACTAATGCATTATCATCGTGTTCTGACCTATGCTAAAAGTTTCAAATGTTTAGCTTTTCGGAAAGTTAGTTAGAAATCGATTGCCAGATTTGTACCGGACAAACAAACAAACAAGAAAGCAAGCTAATAAAAACGTAGTAATGAAAATACTAAAGTTTTGTCAAGTAAATATATCATTACATTGTTACAGAAGGTATTTGAACTTACAACCTGCTATGTACATATGTAATATGTATATGTATATTGTAGTGTACCATAAACATTGTCATATAATATGTTTAGATTTTACATTTCACCAGGCTACAAGAAGTGTATGGAAACGAAAAATAAAATAAAATACTTTTTGGGACCTCTAAACCATTAAAAGAGAAATTTTACTCCATAAAAGTACTTCAACTCTCTCTCTCTCTCTTCTCAAGCAATCCAATAAATTATGTTGACTCAGTTCAGAAAGAAAATAATGTATTTAAATTTATAGCTATGTTATTTTATATTATATAAAAGAATCCATAAGTAGCACGAAGTATAAAAGAGAAAAGAAGTTTAATAATATACATTTTTTTCCAAGTTAAAAGTTGAAAAGGGATAAGAAGCCGTATACACATTGAAAAAAGCAAAAGGCAAACGTAAGATTAATATTACATGGTAGGAAAAGTTTATTTGACAAGCCACCTGTCATGAAAAGTATCTAAAGAAATGAAAATATCACGGAGGGCAAGCTATGAAAATTCTTGAGCCAAACTTTTGTGCAACAACATAGAGGCTTTTTTATAAAAACTATGCTGTAAGTGGCTTTTAATCTGTTTTCTCTTTAAGGGTTTAGGTATGAAAACTTATTCAAGGAACACAAGCAACAAGACATTATGTCTTCTAACCTTACATATATTAAATTTGAACATTTCTTCATCACTTGCTTTGTTCTCTTTCCACATGACAAAAGATTATAGTAATATTATGTTTCAAGTATACCTAATATTGTTGATCTTTTAGCTTCACCCTTGAATGAAGTTGTAAGAAAGTTTGATTCTAGATCAAACTATTATATTAAACTGAAGTTTTAAACGTATACTAACTATTTCAAAGTTGTTTTATCACTTTAATTACTTTCTCCAAGTAGTAAAAGGTTTATTGTCCGTAAGTATATGGCAAGATACGAGTATAATATTACAAAACTAGTTTTAACACCGTCAATTGGTGGAAACGGCATGTCTGTGGGTAGAATAGCAGGAGGGTAGGAGAGCTATATCCATTGGGAACAAGGAACAGCTACCAATCGACAGAGACGCTACCCCTACCACTTCTCTATGAGATGAGCAGTGAGGAGGCACGAATCATAATTATAAGTAATAAATGAAAAATAGACTGCCAATTAGTGTGGCACATAGCTTCCTCGCATCCTATCATGTACTATAACAATTATTGTTATATTACTTGATTGTAATATTGTTTATTTTGTAAAAACTATTAATAGTTTTAGCGATCTTTAACACTTCATAGTGGTTTCGCTGTTGGTTTTACTAAATAATTGTATTTGAAAAAAATGTTTGTCTCATTAAATAGATGAAGTTAGATTTTTTTCCTGACCTAAAATTCCAATTTTAAATTTAAAGTTCACGATTACGCGAGCGATGCTTGTGAACGCTTCGACGGATAACTTTGTCCAACGAACTCGTCCTGAGCATTGGTAAAATTAACATGTCTACCAAATTTCATCAAAATCGGTCGACATTTACTCAAGTTATCGTCGCACGTTTCATAATTCGCGGACACACAGACCGACAGACAGACAGACAGACAGACAGACAGACAGACAGACAGACAGACAGACACGAGACCAAAAATGTTCCCTGATGTCTGAAACGGATTTCTGTCTTGGAATTTTTGAAATCGGAGGCATAAAAGTTTTTCGTTCTCAAAAGTGAACACAATGCTTCCGTTACCTTCGGTAAGCTCGGAAGCAAAATCGGTATGACAAACGTGAACAAAACTTTCTTAAATGCATAGTGAGACAAAATCTAAATCCATATACTATATAATTTGATCAATTTATAAACAAACACAATTCAACGAGGTTAGTTCAACTAGTAACTGTTTACACTTCGATTTGGATTTCCAATAAAATAAGATTTATTGCTTTTCCGAGCTTACCGAAAGTAACGGAAGCTATGTGATCGTTCCAAAGAACGAAAAATTTTAGGTCTCCGATTTCAACAATTATGAGACAGAAATCCGTTTCAAAAATCAGGGTACATTTTTGGTTCCGTGTCTGTCTGTCGGTCTGTCACTCAATTTTTGCGAACCAACATATCTTAAAAACTACTCATCTGATTTTATTGAAATTTGGACAGTAGGTCATAATTAGCCCATAATTAGTCCCGTATAAGTTTCAACCTTCTGCACCTATTTGTTTCTCTTCCACATGCGCACAAACATACTTTTATTTATACCTATATCATCCAAAGCATTTATCTGATTTTTATAAAATTTGGATGGTTTGTCGAAAGTAGCCTGCAGATGACCTCAGATTAATTTCAACCCTCTGCGCGCTTTAAATTTTGCTAAATTTATACTTTAATTAATGTAAAAAATCAAAACATTTTTGATAGTTTTAAAAAACGGGGGAAAATTAAATAAATTTGACAATAATAGGGTTAACTGTATAAAATCATTGAAGTATACAAAATTGAACGCGAGGAAGCTATGAGCCACACTAATTGGCAAAGTATTTTTACATTGTCGCGAGAACTAAATTTATACCGGGAAAACGAATTTTATTATTAAATTCCTCTTCAAATGGACTAAAAAAATAGCATTAGCTATCTCGATTTCATCTCAGGGAACTTTTTTTTAGGGTCCGTAGGCAAAACCCAGGACCCTTAAATTTTCCTGCGTGTGTCTGTCTGTCCGTCCGTCCGTCTGTCGCCTGCTGTCACGGCTACACCTTTCTTCCGTTCACTTTGAAATTTGACATATATGTGTCTTGTACCTACCCACACATTTTAAAAATATACCGACTTAAAAAAAATATTGATTTAAATTAAAGTTTAAACTTTCCGTAGTATGAAAACTACCAAAAACTTTTAAAAATCAAAATATATATATATATATATTGTTCAAACAAATTAGGGTAAAAAAAACAAAAAACATATGGGTTAAAATTTTTTTTTGGACACCGTGTGGGATATCATATGAAAGGGTACGTCGAGCTTATTACAAACATAAATAATTTTTGGTTATAAGCTTGGATATGGCTAGCGTAGGCGAGTTGTAAGTGGGTGGGAAAAGTGCCCCCTCCCCCTCCCCTCTATCTCGCTTATGTGAAGTGCGAAAAATCAGAAAAAATTTCTGAACATTCTTCAACAAAAGTAAAACAACCACAAGTAAAGAAACCACTTTTTGGAAATTTCGAAAAAAAAGTATTTTATATTTTATTGACAAAATACGTTATTTTATAATTATTATGGTTTTTACGATGTATTTATTTGTTTGTAGTCCGGTTCAGTGGCAAGAAAATACATTATCTTAAGTTTGTTTATGTGTTTAGAGAATATCAGAACCATAAAGATAGTTCAAAGTAAGCCTTTTAGCATTTAAAAAAAAAATAAACATCATTAGGGTACTGGGTACTACTTGTGGCCTACGGACCCTCGCTGTGTGCTGACTAGCACACACTTTATTTTTGTTTAGTATTCAACGCGTCTGAACAGACTAAAGCCAACCACAAAGATTTTATTTTAGTTATATATTTTATTTTATTATAATTTTGGTTTTTTTTTTTTTTTTTTAAAAAAAAAAAATTTTGGATTCAGAGGACCTCATCAAGGTAAATCCATCAAAATCTCAAAATAGATTTCTGGCAGTACCACACTACTTTCCTCTCAATATATACTACTTATATAATAAAGTAAAAGGAAAGAAAAGTAAATCAATAAGAGATAGGTAAGGAAGTAAAATTTTACAACTTTCCATCAAAAGGAAATTAATATTTTTTAGAAAGCCATTCACTTTTATGTTCTCAAAAAAATTTAGCTTATAATAAATTAAACTCTTTACACATAGATTTTAGACAATTAAAAACTTGAAAATTTAAAAATAAAAAAATATATTATTAAAATATATATATTATTTAAATATGTATATTATTAAAATATATTATTTATACAGTTGATGAATATAAGATACACAATATTTCCGGGCCATACCACACAATTGCCCTATTATCTAAATAGTTGTATTTTATAAGGCCTTTGACAAACTCTATACGGACTGTTTAGGCTGCTCAAAATTTCTGTCTCGAAACCGTTTTCAGGTAACTTGAATAAGACCTTCTTTGTCTTTTTCTATTCTTCTTTCGACAAAATGACGAAAAAGCAGTAAGAAATGAAAAAAAATATATCTTTGTCTGAAAGTCCATTCAAGTAAAATCACTCCCAATTAAATAAACTTTTATTTCCTTGAGAGAAAATTAAATTTTATACTTAGACAATAGTGTTTTTTAAAAGTGTTTTACACAATACCCAAAAGGAGACGATAGCACCCTTTCAAAAGCAATTTCAGAAATAAGTCCCTTCCACTCAAAGACTTATAAATTAAATAAACCGGACTATAATAAGTAAACACCAAGTAAAATTTAGCTCTAAAAGACACATTGTAGCTTTTCAACTATTTTTAATAACAAAGGAATTTCTAAAAAAAAAAAAAACTTTACGATCAATCTTACTTAGACAAACTCTCTTATAAAAAATTGGTTGTGTTGACCGATATTTTGTGGTAATGGAACATGATGATAATTAACTCTTGAATAAATCACACGTTGTTCAAGTTAAAATATATATTTTTTTGTCTAACCACAAATAACATAAATATAACAATCAGACGATCGTTTCAGCCTTTCGACTACCTTCAGTGAATCGTATATTATAGACTCAGTCTATATATACGATTCACTCATGTGGGTGGTTGCCCCTAGTGCGCGATTACACCCCCACGTTTCATTAATATATCTCAAACCGTTCAAAAGTTAAGAGGGGGGGACGGGGGACTTTCGGACCACCCTGTATATGGTTTCATAATCATTTATTTTGATTGTCTTAGAAAGAATAATTTTCTTTAAAAAGTGACTAACATGATTTTATTCATATTTAATATTTCTGAAAGTCGATTACATTCAAAATAGACGATCTTATACGGCAATGGACTCCTATGCGTGCGATACAAAATATACGAGTGGTCCTAAAATTTCAATTTTACATTTGAAGCTTACGTTTACGCGAACGCTTGGGTGGATTAACGTTGTCCAACGAACTCATCCTGGGCATTGGTAATGGCATAATTTAGTTATCGTCATCGGTCGATTGTGACGGTTTGTTTTGTGACGGTCGCTTTTTTCGGATTCACTTCCGGGCTCCAACGCTGTAACGTGCAATAAGGAACTTCGTTCCAAAATCGGGACGAGACAACTCAGACTAACATTCTCATATAATTTCGATCCCAGATCCCAGAAAATATGAACATATTGTTGTCTATACAGATGGATACGGGTGTCGATCCGCTAGCTGTGACTGTGAACACACCATTAGGAATCCTCCTATAGAACCTTCCAAGTGAAGTGAGAGTCCTACCCGGCACTAACGTATACTCCAACCATCCTTTTAACTATAAACTCATCCTGATTAACTATTTATTAATATTAAATATCAATTCCATTATGCTCGCTTTAATGATAAAGCCACGTGATGGCTAGTTACCATATTATTTAAAATGTGTGTATTATTTAAAACAGGTGGTTGTTTACTTTTGACATTTTCATGGCGTGGCTATAACACATAACCTCGAACAGCGTTACCAAAAACAAGCGTTACACGAGTAGGGAAGATATAGGAACAGGGAGTTAGGAAGATATAGGAGGTTTCAATCGAGTCTGCCCGCTGCTAGGTATAGTGTCTCCCACTACCGCGCTTGGTAGGGCCTACCCACCTCTGCCCTGCTGATCGGCTACCTACCACGTCTCGCTCTCTTCGCTTCTCGCTACCACTCCAGTAGTCGCTCACGAGCCCAAACGGCTATTTAAATGGACTACTACATTTTAGATTTTTTAAAATCTAAATCGTTGGAACCGTTTTTGAGAAATAATTGTTTATGGGGGTAGCGCCCCCAAAATTTGAGCTAATCCATCAAAATTTCAAAATTGAATTTTCGCGCTGTCGCAATAATTCTTTCTCTATTTATGTGAGAAATTAATATGGAATTCTCCTATGACTGAATACTCTACATTTTGTATAGTTGTATTTTTTAATATCCCACCTATAGTCCAAAAGATAGCGTGCATAAAACTAACTTACAAACATCAAGCTAGAATTTTGCTAATAAGTTAAAATTTTTCAAAGCGGGGCATAGCTTGATCACATGCTGTTAAAAAAGGTGCAAGGTGATTTTCGTGACCTTGAGAACAAAATTAGTTAGTAGACCAAATCAAGTTGATGTAAGCTTGTCACTTGATTGGGACAACTTTGACTTGGATACATATTTGAATACCCAACCTATTATTGTAATTTTATCTAAATAATATTTCAATCGAATTTTATCTAATTATTCTAAATTTAGTTATACTCAAGCTTAATGTTAGTTAATCACTTTTATGCACGCTACCTCCTCAACTACTATAATTAGAATAAAGATATTTTACATTAATACAAATATTTAAAATTAGGCTTGTCAGAACGCATTAATAAAATAAATGAAAATAGAAGGTAATGTTAAAAAAAGAAGAAAAAAAAAAAAAAAAAAAAAACTTCCCCATTATTATAATAAAATTCTATAAAACATAATTATAGGTATATATTTTGTTAACTGATATTCGTCCATACATAGCGGAGATTCCCTTAGCTTGGAAAGGGATGTGCCATGGTCACTTGCCGAGGAAATTTTTAGGGTTTGAGGAATTTCTTTCTGAAATTCTACTTGTTAGTAGCACCTGGTAACACAATTTTAGCAACCTTACCGCTTTTACCAGCATTAGTTATATTAGTTTTATCAGCAATAGTTTGATTTTTATTTTTGCTAAGTGTCAAAGGTAATAGAATCGCCTCTATAGTTATAGTATCTGAATAATCAAATAAGTATATTTGAATCGTAGAGTAAACAAGCAATAAATACTAATTTAAATGTTAACCTTACTTTAATTAATATATAGTTCTTGTTTATTTACAACTGGATTTGCTTTTATAGTCTGAAAATATAGCATTGACTCTACTTATTGTAATTTAGGTGTGCTTAATAACAAAACAAAATGTATTCGGACCAACTTCAAACGATATATTTTATCTTTATCACGCTTAAAACTAAAACAGCCAGAGTTTAAAGTTAAACAACACTTACTAATGTTTGTATTCTCTGTATTTATAAGGTTGAAGTGTGTGTCTATGTATGAATTATATATATAAACGTATGTGTATAACAACAAATCCTCCTGGATTATTCATGATATCTAAGTTTATTATTATTACTCCCTACATAGAAATGTGGTAAAAATGCTGAAACTTTGCATACATTTAAACAATGTATGCATTCCCAACTCTAAAATATTAATATGGGATTTCAAAGTTGTAAACTATAAAAAGGTTAATTCGTTGAAATACCTTATCTTTGTTTCTGTAAACAATATACATATTAGAATTAACTCACTTAAACTTTTCCACTACCATAAAACTATTTTTCTATTATGTATAGTAATCCGTTTTAAAAGAGATTATACTTTTGTTAGAGAATGAGAAATACTAAGTAGGCTTTCACACTTAGAATTGATTTTAACTTGAAAAGCTAAAACACGAAAATCGAACACGACTTGTAACATATTCTAGAGATACGGTCGGTTAAAAATACCCGAATTATAGACATGAATATTTAATAATCAGAGAATTCGCTCAGCAGCATAGGCGGCTTTCACACTGCGCGCGAGTCCGAGTAAGGCGAGACCGACATTAGCGAGTGCGTATTTATACTGCACGCGAGTCCGAGTAAGGCCGCTCCCTGACTTGTCGGTACGGTATCGGCGCGGCGCGGTATCGGTAAACTAGTATGCCGATGCGATAAGATTCTTTACCGAGCGCCTATATGTTTTACCGATTCGGTAAAGAATCTGTACCGAATCGGTAAAACATATAGGCGCTCGGTAAAGAATCTTACCGCATCGGCATACTAGCTTACCGATACCGCACCGATACCGTACCGACAAGTCAGGGAGCGGCCTAAGGCGAGAGCGACATTACCGAGTGCGTATTTATACTGCACGCGAGTCCGAGTAAGGCGAGAGCGACATTAGCGAGTGCATATTTATACTGCACGCAAGTCCGAGTTAGGCGAGACCAACATTAGCGAGTGCGTATTTATACTGCACACGATTCCGAGTAAGGGGAGACCGACATTAGCGAGTGCGTATTTATACTGCACGCGAGACCGTCATTAGCGAGTGCGTATTTATACTGCACGCGAGACCGTCATTAGCGATTGCGTATTTATACTGCACGAGAGTCCAAGTAAGGCGAGACCGACATTAGCGAGTGCGTATTTATACTGCACGAGAGTCCAAGTAAGGCGAGTCCGACATTAGCGAGTGCGTATTTATACTGCACGCGAGTCCGAGACCGACCGTCGCATACTACTGGGCGACGCCGAAAAGATCATCAACCACTCACTTACAATAGTGAGGTTACAATGTTCATACCCCTAATAGCTATTTTATGGCTTCTCGAAAATGTATGGTAAAAAAGTTTTGGCTGACGATATAAATCCTGAACGAGAGAACCTATGAAGAATTCCGTGCTTTATATGGCTGTGGACACTTTTAACTATATACTGAAGGCAATACGTGGAACTATAACTATAAAATAAAACTCGAACTTTCGATCAGTATATAAAGTCCAGAAGAAAAACTGACGATGAGATAAGATTAAAACACAAGCATGTAAAAATAAATCAATTTTGTTAATTTTTTTATTTTTATTTTCTTAATATGCAGTAGTATATAATATAATTTTATTTAATTACCACAGTATAAATCACTTAATTTTAACTTGAAAGAAACAAATCATGGAAAAAATCGGTCCGAGGCAACTCTTACGATTATTACAAGAACTTTTACTTTCTCATGTAGAAAATATACCAGATAAAAACAATCTGATGCAAGGCGTCTTGGAAGTTCTCCTTACAAAAATAAACTTATAATTGAATACAGATTTTTTATTATGGTAATTATAATTTTGATTGTCCGTATATAATGAGGTCCGTTATAGTGAGGTATTTAAAAATGTAAACAAACTTTACTATATAAAAATCAAAAGTAAATATTTTCAAAATGGCGGCAGATATTATGATAAAATATGGAGGACTTATTTATCTTAGAGAAAGGTATCATTGGTGCGAATTCCACGTTGAAGTTTTAAAGTTCAAAGATCGGTATTTTCAAAATGGTGGCAGATATCAAAACGAAAATCAGTGGAAATGTTTGTCTTATAATGAGGTATAATTGATGCAAGTTTCAGCGCAATCGGGCAATTTTTCGGTATTAAACTAATTTTTTACTGACTCAGCAAAATGGGTTAATGAAGTCAGTACCAAGTTTCATCTCTCTAGCTTAAAAACTGTGCGAGTTATGCGTGACACACACAGACAGACATCCTGCTAAAAACCAGTCAAATCGTCTTAAAAACACCCAAAACGGATAATTCCGTTAAAATCTCAGTTTCGGATTTTTCTTTTGTGAAAACTTGAAGGTGAGGAAAAGTAAAAAATAATTGTGATGTCAGAAAAATTGGTTTTGATATTTTGAAGATTCACACATTTTGAGATCCCCAAATAAGTGAGTTTTGAGTCAAAATATATATATATATTTTTTTTTTTTACAAAAAAAAGTTAAATTTTAGAATCAAATCATTTTATAATTGTAGAAAAAGTCATTCAAAATATTCTACAATAAAGTATTGGACTAGGTGAGATCTGTTTTAGCGTTAATATAAAAATATTTTCTTTGTATGAATCGAAATAGTTGTCATTTCTGTCGAGATTACTCATTTTTCTTTATTTGCAGACAGATACAGATATATAAAAAGTAATGGAAAATATGGATGGTACTAAAACGGAGTTGACAAGTGTGAATTGTAGAAAGGCGACAGTTGCCTTTCAAACGCAGGTGAGATAAATCCAAGCAACTTGGTAAGATAGTAAGCTATGCATGCAATAACATGTGACAGTCTCAGGCGGGACCACTTTATCATATCAAGTCGCCATTACTATAGATTCAAGCACTTCTATGTCGTTGCTCGTAAATATAACTTAGCAACTAATGGATCAATATTAATAGAGAATTTGCTTTGTACGAACAAATTCCTATTTGCAATAATGCATTTTCTTTGTGGAAATTAATAATTGCTAATAATAAGGTAAAGGAGAGTAAGAATACGCATTTAGTGAATTTTCATCAAAAGGTGCTGAAATAAATTATACATAGACTTCAAAATTGTATCTTCCCTGTACTGGACAAACTTATAAAGTTATAAATTTAAACACAAAGGTATGAAATTAATTATCAAATGCGGGGAAAGAAAAGTTCATCATCATGGTTCAAAGGTTCAATTTCCGTTACTTCAAAAGCTTTTTCTTGCATGATTTCGCTGAGTAGGCCCGTTGAATCATGCCTGCTAAGTCTGTAAGCCGCGATACCTTTCCTGGATGTAGCACCAGCCATTTTTCTACTTCTGCAGCGTATGTAGCTATCAGAGGAGCAAAGAAGCCTTTATCTAATGGCTAAATAATGTGGCTTATGAGGGTCACAAATGAAATTTGATTCTTTCAACGGAACAAAACTGCAGGTTATAAGTGATGGTTACAACATGAGTGAATGTTGTTGGCATTAAGTAGTACCGGATCATCCTCTGAAGGCTTGATATACTGAGCAAACAGCTTTAACCTCTAAGTTAAAAGAGCTAAAGATTTAGTAGGAGTATCTTTAAATAAAAGAGGGCTCATCCTTTTCCTAAGAAAAATCAGCATCGAAAATTCCTGTAGCACTTATGCAACACACCACTGACATCGCCTCTCATCTTTTTGAGCTAAAAATGTTACCAAATGCGGGTATCAATACCTTTGGTGTTCTGCGTTTGGAACAGTAGACAATGCTGCCTCATCCATGTTAAGTGGTAAGGTAGATCATAAGCAGGTTAGATTAGAATTAAAGGTATCGGTTCTTGAAATAAACATATTTTCTTACAACAATGCATTCGTTCAAAGTTATGTCTTTGCTAATAATATTCGACATGTTTGTGCCAGAAAGTAATGTAAGTCAGCGTTTTTGTGGAACTGTTGCCAATAGAATCCAGGCTTGACAATAGAGCTGAGTTCAGTCGCCTAAACAAAGAACAAACATGGAGGTGGACAGAAATTAAATTTTGTCAGGGCACTAGTGTCTAAATGACCCTGGATAGCTTGTAGGGCAGGTCCCGCTAGAATCTCCACAAGTTGATAGTAAGATAATTTAGACAAGTGTTCAAAAGTGTCAAGAACAATATACGTATTAAGGTCCCTTGATTAAAAAAAAGTTGAAACTAGTAAACGAACCTGGACCTTCACCGAATTTGATAAATACAAAATGGTGTACAAAGATAGCGAATAGGGATAATCAACATAAAATATGTGAAAAGCGGCAGACAGGGACAACCATAATAAAAGCATAAAGTGAGAAAGTGTTTTCAATTGTGTCAGGCCAAACTTTGCTAAAGTTCTTAGAGAGCAGCGCTTTAAAATAATCTCAAGTATTTCCTCGAAATTTAAAATGGCAATGGAAATAGACTAGAAGCTAAAAACCACGAAAAAATTTTGCGCCGGAAGGTTATAGTCATGTTATAGTTGAACTCAACAACAGGTTATAATAACAGTTTTTATTTACCGTATCAAGTTTTAAGTTATATTTCTTCTTCTTTAGCAAATTTTCATTGGAGTTATTTACTAATGTCCCTATTATAGTGCCATATTTAATTTTTTCTTTCATTAATAAAAAGAAATATTGTTTTGATCAAAATTGTTTCACTCCCTTTCAAGAAAGTAGTGAGAAAGAGAGCTCGTACTTCACCAATTTTTAAGTTCTGCAAAAACACTAAAAACGTTAGTGTGATGTGAACACAGACTCCTCGAAAAAGAAAAGAAAAACTTTCTTTAGCCAGAATTCAGTAATAAATCGTGAATATATATTTCTAAAGAATTTCATTAATAAAAGAGAAAAATCAAAACAATTTTGACTGATGTAAGAAACGGTGGAAAATAATTAAATTTACAACCATACGAAATTGGCAGTCTATTTCTCCTTTATTTATTTTTATTTTTTATAACAATAAAGGGAATAATGCAGCTTTTATAAAATTAAAGTGAGCTGTTTTGTTGATTTCAAAGATTAATGTGATATATCAACGTTAATTTTATACTCCGGGTACGGGGTATAACGAGTAGTATATTTCTTAAAGAAATGTAATAAATTATAAGTCCTATTCCTATTGAATATTGAAGCTTGTTCAATTCAGCTAAATTAAACTATCACAATACTTTTTTCAAACAAAGACCAGCCTCTTTAGTATTCTTTATTATAAGTTTTAGTCTTAGCCTAGCAGAGTTCAAAATAATTGTTCTATGAAAAATGTAATATTTTCCAGACTGATTCGTGTTATTTTTAGGTACCTGTAAATATTTTTGTTATCACAAGTTTAGATTGTACAAATTAAAAGAATTAATATTGACTCCACTCTTTATTTCCAATCCAAGTCTTGGAAAATGAACAAGTAGTTCCCTTTTCTTGCTTCCTACAAATGCTTAAATGTTACCTTTATACAGAAAAAAATGATTCACTACATTTTACAATTTATTTATTAATTACTATTATACAGATAAATACCAAAAAGTAACGCATAACATACTATTCAGTAAACCCATACAAAGTTCACGAGTTATAAGTTATAACCATCGATATCTAATACTAATAGGTTATAACCTTCTCTTGTTGTTGAGGTTCAATTGTAACCTATTATCTAGGATTGTAACCTCCCGGCGCAAAACTTTTTCGTGGTATTTAGCTTCTAGTGGAAATAGTTATATGGAAAAGGTTTTCTAATTGTCACAAATTTGCCTGGAGCAACAGCTGTGAGGTGGCGAAAAGAGGGTCAAGGGGATATTGTGGGTGAAGAGGTATTATGGTCAGGTCGGATTAATGAAAGTAATAAGCGGAAATGAAGAAGGTAAGTGCTTAGTGGTTATTGGAAAAGCGACTAACAGATATTCATAGAATTAGGACTAAGGATTAATTCAAGAGAGTTCCTAGTGAAGTGAAAAGTACACGCCAGTAAAAAAATTATGAAGAAAAGTAAGTCAGCAATTCAGTGTAAAAATACTTATTTCATGAAATAACAGATTAGATCAGGTGAAGTATGCAGTAGTCTTGTGTTTTTATACCAGAGGATTTATTCGGTTGTATACCTAGAGTCAGATTATCAACTTCTACTCTGAGCGATAACTTTTGCTAGTCTGAAGGATTAAGAACAATTACGGGATGATTTGTATTAATAAAAAATACTTCGTCTCAACCTTAACCTTTTTATGTTCCTACATGTTATTTTATTGTGTTTGCTGTCCCCATAATCTTGTATCGAAAGTATTATAAAGACATAAAATACTTTTTGCCTCGGGGTATTATCTAACCAAATTGCATATGAACCACCCCGTCTCTACAAAGCATAAAAAATAATCTCAATATAATGTTATACTGGTACAGGAAAAAATAGAATCAACAAGACTTAAGAAAACATTTTTTTTTAACGTCATATTTCTTTTCGTTCACCGGTTTGCGACAGTAGGCAGACAATTAAAAAAAATCCACTTTTTTGTTTTTAAAAATCACTCAAAAAGTGTAAACCAATAAAAATTCCTTAATTGCAATACTTTCTCTTGATATATACAACGTATTTGAGAAAGTAAAAAATTATCTAGTTGAAATTAGTTCCATAATAGATTTGATATTATCTTATAATATCAATATTATTATTAGTTCAAATCCCGGCGCTGGAGTGTATTTTTCACTGTCTGTTTCCCGTAGTTAATAATAATTATAATTTGATTTAAATTAAAATTTAAACTTTCCGTAGTATGAAAACAAATTGTATTTTTTTCTCTTAATCTTAATAATTGTCTAATTATAGTTATTTATGTTACTATAGGCAGCAAAATGGAATTTTGCTGACAAGTTTTTAAGTTTTAGTTCCGAGCCGTGGGCGAGGATAGGCTAAACAAATGTACTGCAGAGGCGAAGCCAAGGCAGGAAATTTACTATTTTACAAAAATTACATTTACTATTTTAGGAAAATTAAATTAGTTAACAGCTTTTATTTATTTATTTTTTTTAAATAATCACTATAAAATAATAAAAATTTGTTTTATTACTATAATTATTTAAGTTATTTTCAAAAAAAGATATAAATATTTAGCAGAATATTACGCTTAAATATATAAAAATGAACAATGTGGGAGAGTTTATAACCTGCGATGTAGTAAAATTTTCTTTAAATGTTACAGCCTGTTTGTTATTTTGCTGACACTTTGAACTTTTGCTAACACTTTGATATTTTGCTGACACTTTATTATTTTGATGCGTGTTTTTTTGACGTTACAAAAGAATCAAGAAAAATTACATTTTGTAGATTGAAAATAGTACAACAATGCTTAATTTTGCTGCCGTGAGTAGATAAAATATATTTCAATTGTCACTAACAAAATATATTTTACTATCTCTTATTTTATAAATTATTGGTCTGTTGTTACTTATAACTATTTTTGATTACCTTTCTATATTATTATAAACATTTTGTAAACAAACAAATCTAGAGATTAAGAAAGAGTAGGATACAATAAACTATAGCAGCAGTACGATAATTATACCTTCTCCTTTATAAAGCGTGAGTTGGAAAAGGAAGGAGATATCTTGTACTACACCTTCTTCCACTTTACGACTGCGTAGCCTTTATTTTTCTTTTAAACATTTTACATTTACTTATACTATACCAACTTTTTTGGGATATATGCCGACATATTATGTTGGTTTTTAAAAAAAAAAAAAAAAAAAAAAAAAAACAGGAATATTTCATAATTATGACTAGAGAGGTTGGTAGAAAGTTACACAACAATATTGTCACCACAATTTTTATTACACATAAACTCACAAACGCGTTTCGACAAATATCATCATCTTCAGTGTGTGTGTTAACTTAGTAAGGGTTAATTCTGTACTAAGCTAACTATTTTACAAACATGTATTATAAACTAACAGTACAAGGTGGGGGTGGACTAGGGTCGTGTGGGTAGAGGGATTACTACGAAAGGAACGAGGTAAGGGATATGGAGTTGAGATTTAAGTCGGAAAAACAATTAAAGGTAAAAGGTTCAGGTAACATTTGGTTTTTCAACTGCTAAAATAATACTTTCTTAAATGCTATGACTAAAATATCTTACAACTACCACATTATTTAAAAAAATATATTTTTTATAGGTTTTACAAGAGCAGAGTTGTTAAGATTTGATATTTCAATAAAACATGCTATACTTGTGTCTTGGATAGCTCTTTGAATTTCTAAGTTTTCTAAGAGGTTCAATTTCTTATTTTTTTGGCACGAGTGTAGAAGTTCATAATTATCAACATCAAATGTATGATCGGTTTCTAGAACATAGTTGGCAAAACTAGATACGTTAACATGTTTTTGGTGTCTGTCATTTGATATTTTCTGCCAAGATTTATAGTGCTCTGCAATGCGTGTACCTATTTTCCTACCGGATTGTCCTATGTATACACCTTTACAGGTAGGGTTGCCATACGTCCGGAATATTCCGGACATGTCCGGTAATATAGGTTTTTGTCCGGCATGCGGGGGGAATTCTATGACGTCAGGAATTTTCGCAGTTTACATAAAGAAATAAATAATTTTTCAAAACTGGTCTTATTTTCAACGTTTTTTTTGTTTCTGTATTCTTCACCTTATTTGTATTTATGTGCAAAATTTGGGGAAGATTGAAGGACGATAAGTGGTTCAAAATTGGGGTAATAGGTGTGCGATGAAATTTAAAAAGCAAATAAATTTGACGCCATTTTTTTTTTTTTTTTTTTTTTTTTTTTTTTTTTTCCTGTATTCTTCACCTTAGTTGTATCTATGTGCAAAATTTGGGGAAGATTGAAGGACGATAAGTGGTTCAAAATTGGGGTAATAGGTGTGCGATGAAACTTAAAAAGCAAATAAATTTGACACCATTTTGTTTTTTTGGTTTCTGTATTCTTCACCTTAGTCGTATCTATGTGCAAAATTTGGGGAAGATTGAATGACGGTAAGTGGTTCAAAATTGGGGTGATAGGTGTGCGATGAAACTTAAAAAGCAAATAAATTTGACGCCATTTTGTTTTTTGGTTTCTGTATTCTTCACCTTAGTTGTATCTATGTGCAAAATTTGGGGAAGATTGAATCACGGGAAGTGGTTCAAAATTGGGGAAACGGAAATGTGCGATGAAACTTACAAAGCAAAGTAATATAAGACCAGTAATAAAAACACAAACACAGTACGTATACTGAGTACTACAGTAGACAGCGTTTTCTCTCATTAAGTCATTAGCATTATATTTACAAAAAAAGTCCGGAATTATCTTAAAAAATCCGGAATTTTCTCCGGAAAATTTATTTTTTGATCTGGTAACCCTATTTACAGGTCACGCATATCAGTTTGTAGACTCCACATTTATCTTTAGTTTTGATTGGTTGTTTGACTGTGCCGAGAATGGTGCCTAGTTGTGTGTATGGTTTGTAACTGGCTCAAAGTTCGTTTTTATTTTGTAAAATTTTTCCTACTTGTTCTGACAGCTTCCCCATGTATGGTAAGCTAATCCAGGGTTTAGGGCTTTGTTCTAATGATTCTAAGTTGGTAATTATATTTATTGCTAATTTTTCTTGTTTCTTATTTATAATTTTGTCTATCATTGTTATGTTGTATCCATTATTTATGGCTATTGTCTTTATTGTACAGATTTCGTTTTGAAGGTATATAATATATCATCCATGGGAATGGTAAGAGCTCGGTGAATCATAATGTGAAAAGCAGCCATTTTATGTTTATATATAGGGTGTTTGATTGGTTGTGGATTATTATATCTGTGTAGGTGGTTTTTCGATAAATTTTGAATTTGTGTTTGTTATTTTGCTTTTTTATTGTCAGATCAAGAAAGTTGATTGCATTATCCTGTTCTATTTCTATTGTAAATTTTATGTTGTTATGTATATTATTAATGAATTCTAAAAACTGGTCTAATTGTCTATTTGTACCTACCCATAAACATAATATATCGTCTACATATCTGTGCCAGTATATTATATTTTTGGTTAATGCATTGTTGGATTTGAATATTTGATCTTCTTTGAATATTTGATCTTCTAAACTGGTCTAATTGTCTATTTGTACCTACCCATAAACATAATATATCGTCTACATATCTGTGCCAGTATATTATATTTTTGGTTAATGCATTGTTGGATTTGAATATTTGATCTTCTTTGAATATTTGATCTTCTAAACTGGTCTAATTGTCTATTTGTACCTACCCATAAACATAATATATCGTCTACATATCTGTGCCAGTATATTATATTTTTGGTTAATGCATTGTTGGATTTGAATATTTGATCTTCTTTGAATATTTGATCTTCTAAACTGGTCTAATTGTCTATTTGTACCTACCCATAAACATAATATATCGTCTACATATCTGTGCCAGTATATTATATTTTTGGTTAATGCATTGTTGGATTTGAATATTTGATCTTCTTTGAATATTTGATCTTCTAAACTGGTCTAATTGTCTATTTGTACCTACCCATAAACATAATATATCGTCTACATATCTGTGCCAGTATATTATATTTTTGGTTAATGCATTGTTGGATTTGAATATTTGATCTTCTTTGAATATTTGATCTTCTAAACTGGTCTAATTGTCTATTTGTACCTACCCATAAACATAATATATCGTCTACATATCTGTGCCAGTATATTATATTTTTGGTTAATGCATTGTTGGATTTGAATATTTGATCTTCTTTGAATATTTGATCTTCTAAACTGGTCTAATTGTCTATTTGTACCTACCCATAAACATAATATATCGTCTACATATCTGTGCCAGTATATTATATTTTTGGTTAATGCATTGTTGGATTTGAATATTTGATCTTCTAATGGTTCATGAACAAGTAGGCTAGAAGTGGGCTTAGCGACGACCCTTACTAAGTTAACACACACACTGAAGATGATGTTATTTGTCGAAACGCGTTTGTGAGTTTATGTGTAATAAAAATTGTGGTGACAATATTGTTGTATAACTTTCTACCAACCTCTCTAGTCATAATTATGAAGTGGTACCACAAAATCTCAGTCAAAACAACTAATTATTTAGGAATATTTCATCTGAAAAACGAGACAAACCGTGTTTTTCTATCAAGCCATATTCAAAAGTAATTTAACTTTGACATTTATATTTTTTGTTTATCTGTATGGGGGGGGGGGGGGGATTAGCGGGGACAGTGACTTTTTAATTTAGTTTTAAACAACTGGAAAAGTTTTAGTGTAAAACGGATCCCAACAAAAACACTAGTGTAAAAAAAAAATAAGCCAAGTCTCGCGTAAAACGTTGTGAGATCATGGTTTAGCCAAGTCTCCCCCTTTCCAAGTAAGTTCTACTAGGTCTAATACATCCAGTACAAGTAAGTGAAGTTGTTTGTCTATCCCTCCTCTCTATCCTCTATCCCTCACAAACTGAAACTTTTCTTTCCCAAATTATTCTACACGTTTAAAATTAAAAACATTTTCCAACTTGGCAATTACTTAGCACTAATAAGTTTAACAGTTTGTCGTTATTTAATTTATACCTTTCCTATGGTTTATATTAAGATTCGTTTTGAAAATAGAATGTTATGCATTGTCGTATACAACTTTATATCCTCGTGCTGCGTGATTGTTTTTAAATTTAAAAAGTTTCTAGGATTGATAGAAGTGCCTTAGAATTATGAGTGAAATAGATAAGTGACATAATAACAAAACTTTAGGCTCACATATCTTATGAATGGGTAGAAGTGTGAAATTTTTATTTCTGGTACAGTTTGTAATGAACTTTAACTTAAAATTAATTTGACATATCTATAAGTACATATCTTAAATAAGATAATAGAGGAGGGTCAAAAATGCCTTAACGATAAAGATCGTTAAAACTATTAAAGCGGACCTAACGTTTAAAATAGATAAAACAACGTTTTTACCGACATCTTACGTTGTAAAGTAACGATTTTAATAAAACTTCATAATATATACCTTCATCGTCTAAATACAATTATTGAAACTAGCATTGAAGCAGAAGTTTTTAAATAGTGATGTGATAAATTTTATAATTGCTGAAATGAAGATCGGAACATGTAAGTTAATTAATATGTAGAAGGGTACCTTCTACCCCACTACACGGCTCTCTATTACAACCATCCTTTTTTACTATCAACTGATCATGATAATCTATTTTCTTAATATCTATAATTTATTGCATTACACTTGCTTCAATCTTTCTAAAAAATTATCTTTCTAAAAAGAATAAAATAAATTCTTCTTCCTTAATTTTCTATTTAACGTGGAATTTACCATACAAAAACACTGATCCGTTCGTGAAAAATTCTAACAACAAAACTAGAATATTACATTAGCAACGTGCCTTGACAGAATATTTACTAAGTTGCTTACGACTTGAGAAACAAGGGAAGTTGAGGAGCACGTTTCTGTACTAAGAAACGTGAGTAGTACTTTCACTGAATTTAGTAAAGCCAACTACAATGACAAGACGACTCTCAACGACAAAATACTTTAATCGTTAAACTCCACGTACTTCAAGAAATACTTTCAACTTTCTTCTATTGATTCAGATATAAAATAAATATCTGAATAATTTCTTCTTATAAATCCTAAACAATCGAATTTGTCGGAAATATTATTAATAGTAAAATTATATACTATACGAAGTAGTCCAGGGCCTGTTTATAATCTGCTTGCGTAACACTTTTTGGTAACGCTCGAGTTTAAGTGCCAAAGTAAAGACATGAAAACGTCATAAAATTCGAGCGAGCAGATTCTTTCGCTTGTAAATTAGGAATTAAATCGAATATATGTTGTGCACGAAGAAAGAATATACTTCTTTTCCAGTTTATTAAGAAGTAATCTTTTAGCTTCTTTACCCATATTTTTATAATCAATATCAAATAATAAATAAAAATTCTAAGGGTTATGGCATTTGTCCGGTGCAAATCGGAGCAGTATATAGAACAGAAGTTGTAGTTGGGAGGGGGGGGGGGTGCCACTGGGGCGCGATAGGGACTGCTGGAGCGGTAGCGATATGATAAGAGAGTGAGACGTGGGGCAGGTAGCCGACGGTAGGGGGAGACCCTATACCGAGCCGAGAGCGGGCAGATATTTGATTGGACACCTCCTATATCCTCCTAACTCCCTGTTACACGTATAACGCGTTTTGGTGTCGAATTTTAGAAACGCTTTTCGAGTTTATGTGCCATAGCCAAGACATGAAAATGTCAAAAATTACCATTGCTCTTGAGGTAGGACGTCGTTACAACGAGAAGTAAGACATCCTTGAAACCTAATGGCTATACTTTGAGCAGATGGTTAATAATGGTAGCCGATACATAATGATGAGTTAAAACTGAAGAGAAACAGGAAATAATTCGAATAATTAGTGTGGCCATAGCTTCCTCACATCTAATTACAATTGGACAAATAGTCACCATGTGCATAAAATAATCTGATCCCACCTAGATTGAAAGTGTGACATTTTAGACTGTTACGGTTTCCAAAAGGTTGACATTTATATATTTTTATTAAATAGTAAATATGGAAAATTTGTGAGCTACTTTCGACAAATCATCCGAATTTCATAAAAAAAATCGGATAAATACTTTAAAGATATACAGGTAAGATGGGCCCATTTATTACCAAATCATACATTCATTGACCTACTGGTAAATCGGCTTAAGACATTGAGAAACCTTTAAATGTGTAGGAAATACAAAAAGAATTTGTGCGCTTGCGGGATAGAAAGTAACAGACGCAGAATTGTTTCATGAATATGAGCCAACAGTGGGTAATTATGATTACCATCCAAATTTTGTAAAAATTTTGACGGATAGACCGACACGAGACCAAAAATTCTCTCTGAAGTTTAATTCACAGTGGAATCAAATTATTTTATAGTCATGTGACCATTTGTGCTTAAAGGTCTCGGGTACGATACGAGCAGTGAAAGATGGGCGGAAGAGTGGTCTAACTTAGCGTTTTTATGTTAACATAGAGTACAATGGAAGTAGAAGACGGCCGGCTATGACAAGCAAGAGCGTCTGAGCGAATAATGTTGACGCTTACCACTGAGCCTAGACATTCGCTTATCACTCATCACTCAGACTTTTCAGTCGATTTGAAACTCACGTCAAGCCAACAAGGCAGGGAGCTAAAGGAAAACATCACTCAGCCTATTATTTTCGCTCTTTTCGTAGCCAGCGTAGCTCACCATTCTGCCGCCCACCCTCACATCGAACCCGAAGCCTATAGGAAGCGAGGAAACAATGTGCCAAACTAATTGGCAGACTATATTGTTTCTATATTTCCTAATAATTTAATCGAACTTATTTTCAATGCAAACAATACCTATAGCAGTATTTTTCTCTAAATTAAAGTTTACTTCGTAAAAAAACCGAAGGGTGAAAAAAATCATAATTAGGATCACTATATTAAAATAACGACCAGTACCTTTAAATCATTTTTAGGTTAATTAAACTTTTCTTAATTAAAAATTATAAATTAGCTCCCGGAAAATAACGAAAAAAAATTAAGTAGAAATAAAAAAGGGAGGTAGAAGGAGTGAATTGATTAATGCCCTGTTTATACGTTTAAAAGGACGTTTTATAATCGCGGGATTTTAACGTGAGTCGACGATTAAAAAGGAACAAGGAGAGGAAAAAGAAGATTAAAGGAAGGAAGCGGAGGAAACTAGATGGAATTAAGAAGTGAATGGAAGGAGTTATCACGGAAAGCTTAATTTTCCCAAGGATTAGAAAGGAGAAAAGCAATAAATCTATGGATATAGTGGGAAAGTAGCACTAATTAGAGCGACCTATTAATCCTCTCAGGGGTCTCGCCCTACAAATCTTTTAGATAATTAAGGTGAGCGACCTCAAGGGGGTATTTAGGGGCCTTCTTTAGTTTAATTTTTTCTAAGAGAGATTCTTCTGGTATAATGTTTTTTGTTTTTTTTCAGAAAAAAAGTATTCAGTTTTTTATATTTACAAAAAACAAAGTTTTAAATTGCGCAAAAGAGAATAATAGCTTCAAATATATATATTTTTTTTTTTGTAAATTAGAATGTGGTGTTATCTATTCAGATAAAAGGGTGTTTTTTGGTGCGTAATTTGGGAGGTTGAAGTTACAATGAAAATTATTATATGTTATGTGGGTATATTATATGTAAGAAGAATAAAGGATTTTTTTTTACGTTGCGGAATAAAGGAGGATAGAGTTAGGGGTTCTTTTGGCTTAAAACCAAAAGTACAATTACTTCTGGCATCCTGCCTTGGCTATATAAGGACTCACGAAGGGGGAGGTAGATAGCTCGAGCGGTAGATTCTTAATATTTTTTTTTTTTTTTTGCCAAAGTTTCAACCCTCTAGAGTTCGTCACTTGAATCATTGACGTCTTATTTCACATAAGTCTATTTTTCCTTGTCTAAATCTAAAACGTATTACATAATATATTATTGGCAACATGCCTATGTTTTTATTCTTATCAGCATTTTTTATAATACATGTTTACGTTTCACTTGTAGTAAGGTTTTTAAAATAAATTCTAAACAATATTAAATTATATCCAATAAAAAAAGTCCTGGAATTCTTTTCGCTAAATTAAATGAGGAAACAGAACATTTTCCAACATTAAGTTACGTTTCTAGATATTTTAATTTAATTTCCTGGATACATTATAAATAAGTTGCCATAAAGGAAAAATATTGCTAAAAGCATTACTTCTAGCACATAAATGTTTAACTTTAGCAAATGTATAGAATATAATAGAAAATATCTAGTAGAATATGACATATTACTCTTGCAATAGATAAGTACAAAATATTTTTTATATCTATGTATCCTTGTACATATTGTTTTTCTTGATAAAAAGTAATTCGCCCATTCTAATAATAAACATAAATACACACACAAACATATAAATATAATACATGCGTGTTCAGAATTCTGGGGACGGCTAAATATCTGAAAAAATACAGTTTGGATTGGGAAATGAAAAAACACGAATTTGATATTTTTTAAAAAAAAGTTACGACCTATTAAAAGGTATATAGGAAAAGTATTGTTTTCACCCAAAACATTTTTTTCGGGATTTCAACGGAATATTCCGTTTTGGGTGATTTTAAGACCTCCTGAGTGGTTTTCAGCATGACGTCTGTATGTATTATGCATGTGTGTATGTGATCATCGTTGCGCCCAAGGTATTTAATCCAGAGAGTTGAAACTTGGCAGAAAAACAGTCCTTACCTTTAGTGTGCCGCCCGAAAAATCAACTTTTTCCGCCATCTTGAATCAAGTTTGCTGAGGTAGCAAAAATTTAAAAAAAAATCGTTAAAAATCGAAAAAGGTCCTGATCGAGTTGAAATTTGGCACCAATGAACCTCTGTATGAAAAACAAGCCCACCAAATTTCATTTTGATATTGGCCGCCATTTTGAAGTTATAAATTTGTGAATTTTTAAACTTTGACGGTTAATAATACTGTAAGTATAAATACGTTTTTAACATATAGCATATCGTTGGAACCGGAAAAAGTTAAGAAACAAATACAAAAAAAACCCGATGAAATTCCATTTATTAATTTAAGAGTTATAAGCGAATATAATTATTAGTGCGATAATTTTGATGACGTAAAAGTTTGTTTACATCTGTCAAAATACAGCAAAAATTCAAATAGTTAAATAAAATATATTAAAAATAATGTATTTTTTTTTTTTAAATATGATAATAAAAAAATCACTCAGTTCAAAACGGTCACCCGTCCATGTACTGACCACGCCCAGTGCTACTTCCTCCTGCTGCGAAACAGCAGGAAAAGTTCCGAGGTACCCTGTACCCGATTTTTTTAAACTTAAATATGACCGCTTGAAAATTAAACAAAAGAAGTCTCACGTAAAAAGGGTTTCGTTGGAGTTGTAAACATGAAATTAGTAAGGGGGGGGGGGGGATTTTGATGTCTTTTGACAAAATGGCGTAGAAAATTAAACGTTTTCCACAGGTGTTATATATTTTTGTAATCTACTCTTTAATACCTTTCATTTGATACCTCACTCAAAATTTAAAAAAAATATTTTTTCCTCGTCACAGGTATTAGCCGCCATCATTGATTCCCAGTTAATCAGATCGAATGCTATTCTGATTTTTTCTAAAACGCAAAATTTTTATGTTTTTTGATAAAATAGCGTGGGAAATTAAACGCTTTCCACAAGTGTTATATATTTTTGAAATCTACTCTTTAATACCTTTCATTTGATATCCAACTCAGAATTAAAAAAAAAAAAAATTTCACGTGCGTGAATTATCCGCCATTTTGAATTTGAACAGGTGATAATTTTGAGTTCGCTATATTTTTCATGTTTACGCGTCAAAACGTTCTTTAATACTGGAAAGTTTCGTGTTTTTATCTCTTTTGATTCAAAAGTTATTGGAATCGTACAGAGTGACAGACGGACGGAGAGACAGACAGGAACGAAACTATACGGGTTTTTTTTTGGTTTTACCAAGGAAACCCTAAAAAAGAATACATTTTGGACACAATCAACTATATTTCTATATTTAATCTCTAGACTGAAATAACATTGATGGATGCTAATTATATACATCTGACGTCAAAGGTATAATACATATTAATATATATATATATATATATATATATATATATATATATATATATATATATATATATATATATATATATATATTAAGGTATATATATTAGAGATAATACTCTGCATATATCTTGAAGGGATAAACAACATGTGAAGTGAGCATATTCGATTACGCTATTAATTATGCATAACTTCCACTTCAATATGAACTCTTATCATTCTTCACACATATTAATAGATATATTTAAATAGCAAAATGAAGGGGAAATCGATAATGATATTGAATAAGTATCGGGATAATAATAATGATTAGGAGTGAGAAATCATTGACACAAGTTTACTTGTTCCCTTGAGTGAAGTATACTGGAGGTTACCTTTAGTATAGTTTGAGCTAATACATCACAATCTATAAAATGGAGAGGGGGATAACCGTGTTACAATTTATGTATCCCTTGGCACCGGAGAGCATGCGTCAACAATCCTTAATTAATTACCTTGTATGTAATATACGAGTACATAATATGTTTTAGGCACATAAATAATAATACTTACACGATCAAACTTGTTTATCAAATATGGTTTGTCAAGTAAGTTTGTCGGTGTATGGGTTAAGTTTGCGAGTCGGATGACTTGATATGGTGTATACAGGGCGTCAAATTTGACAAACTTTTAATCATTCTTGCTTGTCAAACAAGTGGCCCTATATTTTCATAAGTGTTCGAGAGTTTTTTTTTAATAATACTAGACTTAGACAATGGATAATTACATCATCAAGTAACCTAAGTAGGATCTATAGTCTGTAATAAAGATTTAACAGATCTAAATTAGAAGGGTACTTAGTAAAGAACAATCACGGGGTAGTGCAAAAGGGGTAGTTTCCTTCTGGCAATCTTTTTAAAAAATCGGTACGACAAACCCCGAACAACACTTTCTCATACGCATAGCGAGACTAAATTTAAATCCAGTAATATTTAATTTTCTTAATTTATTAATAAACAAATTTATTAGTGAATAACAAGCAGTTGATGAAACATAGTTTTCAATTTTAAGCTAATTTAGATATATTTTACTACATTTTTATTAGCTTGCTTTCTTGTTTGTTAGTTTGTTTGTTTGTCCAGTACAAATCTTGCAATAGTTTTTTTGGAAAACGAGTAAACCAATAAACCTCAAAATCAAAATTTTCAGCCATCACAATACTTTCATTTTAACTACGTATATAAGAAAGTCAAAAGAGTCTAAAATATACAATTTAAAAGATGCATTTAAAAATGTAAGATAAATCGTTAAAAATATTTATTAAAAATGGAAAGGGAGACAGACAGCTAAAAAAAAATTCATCGGTGGGGAATCGAAGCATGAACTTCTGTTTCCCACCGATTTTTTTTGTTTGACGCAATGCAAACTTTAGCTATGTATTGTGATTAATATTTATTTCTTAATCCTTAAAATTGCTTCTTTATTTCGTTAGTCATTAGGGATAGAAAATTTCATTAGTTCTACAATGATAATTGGAGGGGGATTGTTGGCACCTCGCAGTGGATTTGCCTTAACTACTCTGAACAAAATGCACCTCTTCAAGTTCTCAAACAAGACTCAATTTATTTGACACAAAAAACATTATTAATAATATTGACACAAAGTGATTTTATCAAGTTGAAATAAATTTACCCTAACAGATCCCCCCTTAAATTTATTCAAGTCCCTCAAATGACCATTGAAAGTATACTAAATAAATTACTTGATATATCAAACAATAATATTAACGTGTTAAACAATAATTAACATAACAAGTAAAAGTTTTAATTAAAATTTAAATTATTAAGACATTTATTTAATTTTATGGCCGAAAGAGGTTTTGTAAGAAAATCTGCAATTTGGTTATCTGAAGAAACATGTTTAATATCGAAATTTTTATTTTTAAATTCCTGATTTGCAAATGCTACCTGTCTGACTAGGTGTGCAGACTTACTCGATACCACCCCCTCTCTACCTAACGTAACTGCTGACTGGTTGTCACATAGAATTGGTGTTGTCGGTAATTCTTCACTAAGTAGTTCTGAAACCAGCATCTTTAGATATATGCCATGCTTCATAGCTTCCGTCAAAGCAACTAGTTCGGCATCGCAAGTTGATAACGCTACTCTTGACTGTCGTTTGGAAAGCCATGATATCAAACCTCCTGATATTCTAAACAGATATCCAGTAGTTGATCGTTGATCTTTTCCACGTCCGTCTCGCCAGCTTGCATCTACAAAGCACTCTAACTTGTCGATGTTACCTTTCTTGTAATATAAACCAGAACTCTTAGTTCCTTTAACGTATTTAAAGATTTTCTTGAGGGCAGCTAAATGTATTGCTCGAGGATCTTTACTGTATCGGGACAAAGCACTAACAGGGAACGCAATGTCAGGTCGTGTCATTGTTGACAGGTACATCAGCGAACCTAGTAGCTCTTGATACAGTTTCTGATCTACGTTTGGTGATTGATCAAATTCGTCAAGGTCTTGGTTGACGTCAAGTGGGGTTCTAACCGTGTTGGAATCGTTCAAACCGGCCCTACAAAGGATTTTCTCTACATATTTTTCCTGAAGTATCTTAATTCCCCCATCAACTTTTTTTATTTCTAAACCTAGGATATTGTTACAGTCTGTTTGTTGTGTTAAAGTAAATTTTTTTCTAATTTTCTCTACTGCTTCATCTAATATCTCCTTACTTGAAGATATAACTAATAGGTCATCCACATATGTACCAATGTACACTGTGTCCTTTTCCTTTTTAAAAATATATAAACATTTATCTGACTCTAATTGTTTGAACCCATTGTTTGTCAGGTGTTCCCTAAGAGTTTCATACCAAACACGACCACTCTGCTTAAGACCATAAATTGCTTGTTTTAGTCTGCATACGGTGTTCCCAGTCCCTTCCTCAAAGCCCGGTGGTTGCTCCATGAAGATTTTCTCCTCCAGTTTTCCGTACAGGTAAGCAGTTTGTACGTCGAAGTGATGTACATTCCAGTTTGTACTCGCTGCAATGGCAATTAGCGTTCTTAAGCTTGTTGGTTTCATCACTGGTGAATAGGTTTCTTCGTAGTTCACTCCAAATTTCTGTGTAAAACCCTGAGCCACTAATCTTGCTTTGCATGTGGGTGTTGTACCTGGATTTTTAATCGTAAATACCCACCTGCTTTTCACTGTTTTCTCTCCCACTGGCAACTTCACTAGATCCCACACGTTGTGAGATGCCATGGAATTAAGTTCCTTTTTCATGGCTGCTCTCCACTCTGGGTATTGCAAGGCTTCTTGGTAATTTTTTGGTATGATAGAAATATGTTTTTCTTGAACAACTTTAATCTGCTCTTTTTCCGTCGTGTTCTTAATTTTATTTTTATTCAGTCTATATAGTGTTTCTCTGTAGTTAATTTCTTTTTGTCTCACTGCTCTAAATGGTCTGTCTGTTCGTGTGTGGTCTCGGATGTCTGTCTCGCCTTCTAAGGGTATTTCGATGTCATCATTATGGTTATCAGTAATTTTGCTAGAACCATCTTTTTCCTTATCATTATTCGATTCTGTGTTAATATCCTCGTTATTAAAATTAAATATTAAAATATCTTGAGGTTTTTCCTCTACACTTCTACCTTCCATAAGATTTATCCCTTTCTTCCCTTCTATAAACTTAATGTCTCGGGACTCAATTATTTTATCCCTCTTGGGATCGTAAACCCTATACGCTTTTCTCTTCCTTGAGTAACCAAGAAAAATCCCTGCTCTAGTTTTTGACTCAAACTTCTTCCGAGTTGACTTATCAGTCCAATAGTGACATTCACAACCGAAAACACGGAGAAACGCGACATTTGGTTTCCTACTAGTAAATTTTTCTTCTGGCGTTACGAGATCATTGGTTTTTGTAGGTGTGATGTTTTTTAAGAATGTTGCCGTGCCTACGGCTTCTGCCCAAAATTTTATCGGTAACCCTGAATCTAATAACAATGCTCTATCGCTTTCTACTATCGTACGATTTGCTCTTTCTGCTATGCCGTTAGATTTGGGTGAGTAAGCTGTTGTTAGCTGCTGTTCTATACCGTATGTTTTTAATAATTTTGTCACACCCCTATTTACAAATTCTGACCCGTTGTCAGATCTAATTCTCTTAATTTTCGTTTCAAAATTATTATTTGCCCAAATTATAAATTCACCTAATTTTTCTGTCACTTCGGATTTTTGTTTCAAAAAATATGTGAAAATCTTACGTGTATAATCATCTACTATAGTAAATATGTATTTTGAACCTCCTAATGATTCCTCCTCTATAGGCCCTACTAAGTCTATATGAATTAGCTCTAATTTTTTCTTTGACTGTGGGGCTACTACTGTTGGAAACACTTTTCTCGCGAATTTCGCTTGCACGCAAGATATACATGTATCCATGTCATTCTTATTATCTAATTTTAAATTTTTTAACATCTTATGCCTATCGAGGTATTTTAGGTATCTTAAATTTAAGTGTCCTAATCTTTTATGCCAAAGTTCATTTACCGTAATATTTAATGCACGTTCAAAATTTTGAGATATTATATAAAAATCTTTCGTACGCTCAGCAGTCAGCAAAGTTTCACCATTCACACTCTCAACCAATCCACTATCAGAACTAAATTTTACTTTTTGGTCATTTGAGGTTAATTTATTTACTGAAAGTAGGTTACCCTTTAGTCTTGGTACAAACAGAACGTCTTCTAACATGTAGTCCTGTTTCCCAGGTTGCCTGATGATAACTTCACCGATTCCGTCAGATCTGATGACGCTGTTGTCTGCTAGCCGAATTTTTCTGTCTTCCTTTCTCATATTCTTTATGATGTTGCGGTTGTTCGTCATATGGCTTGTCGCTCCACTGTCGATAATCCAGTCCACCTTGGTGTCAGTCTTAACTCTGTCAACAGCTGTCCAAGCTACCTCACAATACTCTTGATCAGATTCTCCTGCTACCGTCGCGTGTTGTTTTTTCCAATCACCCTTCTTTCTATTTTTATTATTTGGGTTTTTCCAACATGACCTCGCTAAGTGTGACGTCTTACCGCATACATAACATTTTCTTTTATTAAATTTACCTGGATCCTGTGCCTTAAATGCGCAGTGGAAGCGTGCTGGGCCCATAACCTCTGTTGGCACCTCGCAGTGGATTTGCCTTAACTACTCTGAACAAAATGCACCTCTTCAAGTTCTCAAACAAGACTCAATTTATTTGACACAAAAAACATTATTAATAATATTGACACAAAGTGATTTTATCAAGTTGAAATAAATTTACCCTAACAGAGATAAGTGGAGGGTGGAAAACGGACATTTTTTGGTAGGACGTCCGGCAAAAAACGAAAATGGTCATCTCTTGAAGGATGTTATTTTTCTTACATGACCCACTGTTTTGGCATTGCTTAAGCTTTCTGTTTCTATATTTTAATAAATTATATATACAAAATTTTCGATGTTCTGATAAATTGGAAAATGTCCCTTTCCCACGCCCCACCCTGTATAATAATAACAATTTTAAAATATCGGATCAAAAGAACCACATCAAACGATTTAACTAATAGGTATTTAATTTCATTTGTTTTGGGTTAACGTGGTTACAAATAAATATTATTGAAAATTTAATAAAAATTCACTACTTTAAACTATATTCAATCCTGACCATAAGCGAACAAATATAACGACACTGGTTTACTAATATAAAATGTAACCCTATTTATTCAATTATATTTTTAAATTATTAATTTTATAATCTAGATTTTTTTTATTTTCTGTCTAATTTATTATGGAAATTTGAAAAATAAATGGCTGGGTAAAGAGTGTATAGTATCTTGGGCAGGTTAATAAGGAAAATATGAAATATTAATATATTGACTTAGCAGGGTCCAGAGAGACTAGATTCCACCCTTCCCTAGGGGTTCAAGGTCTTCGTATAATTTACTGCGCCACACCTGAACTGCCGTCTACTGGTCAACCCTGTCAATTAAAAACGTCTCTCTAACTACCTCTCGTTATAATAGGGTTTAATTATTAATTTTCATAATTAATTATATCGTTTACATTTTTCACCAGTTTATCCTGTTTTGTCTATTTTCTACTAACATTTTATTTTTATTAATTAAACTAATTCTAAAAGATAAATAAATGTATTCAATTAATAAATAACATGTAAAATTATTTTTAGACATAACCAGCAATATAATTTATATGTAATTTTTTTAGGTAAGTGACTTCTTTATAGTTATCAGTAAAATTATACTAAAAAAGAAATGGGTCCGAGACAATTCAGACAGACTTTCTCACGAGTTCATATAATTACTTGGCCCAGTGTTTTCGTAGGTACATTTAATTATTATTGAACATTTCATTAAAAATTATCATAAAAATAACTTCTCCTCGGCGGGGAATCGAACCCGGCCTCTCTCCGTCCGATTTAAAGCTATTTTCTCAGGAACTAGATTTTCCTGGGAAAACGGCATATATTATTAGATTCGTATTTAAATGGACTACATTTTAGAATGTTTTAATAAAAATCGACTATTTTAGAGAAATAATTTTTTAATATATGCAGACGGTTGGAACGGCTTCTCTTTGGTTATTATTTCCTTATTTAACCTGATCTGTGGGCTACTATTTACGTATCATTAAAATTCCTTCGAAATCCGATGAGTATACGTTTAAAGATATACGCGCTAATAAAAATCAGTCTGTGCTTATGCAAAAATGTCCACTGATGTCCCATACGCATTTATGGCATACCAAAATAAAATTCGTTCTTCAGAATGATCACAATGGTTTCTTTACCTTCGGTAAGTTCGGAGGGAAAAATGAATATTCTTACTGAAAAATAAAAAAAAGGAGCAACTTATCACGTTACATTGAAACTTATTAGGCAAATATATGAAGGTCAGTAAAGTAGTAATAGTATAAAGCGAACAAGTGAAGATTTCATATTTAATAGGATATACTTATTATATTAAATGTATTACATCTTTAAATTACATACATTAATTTTAAAGTATTAAAATAGTTCCCAATAAGTAAATATGAATATTTAAGCTTACCAATTAGCAATGCAGGAAAAAATCATACCTGTAACATAAAATCATAAAATATTATGTAAGGAGTTAAAATAAACAACAAACAATAAAAATACACAATAATAACAAATAAACAACAAATAAAAAATGTAAAATATTCACTATTTCATTCTTTACTTTATCATATAATGAGAAATTAGATATTGTGATGGTGCAAAAATTCGATTTTGAGATTCTGATGGATTTATACTTTTGAGGTCCCCTGATTCCAAAAAAGTGGTTTTTAAAAAATGTCTGACAGTCGTCTGTGCAGACATGTGGAGCTTAAACTTCTGAGCCAATTTTGACAAAATTTGGCATAGATGTTTAGAAAAATCATGACCCGAGACAAACTCAAAAAATGAATTTTAGCTCCAAATTTGGGGGGCGCTACCCCCCAAAAAAACTTGAAAATTTTAGACACAAAATTATTTATCGAAAACGGTTCTGACGATAGCCCATTTAAATGAATTAAACGATATAAGCTGTTTTCCAGAGAAAATTCTAGTTCCTGAGAAAATAGCTTTAAACTCGGTCGGACAGAGGCCGGGTTCAATTCAAGTTTTTTTTATGATGTTCATAATGTGTGTGATAATGTTTCATACTGAGCGTTGCATCAAGTTTTACACCTTAACTAAGTGTCCGATCCTTCCATCTTGTAATAATAATGATCCCGAAAAATTGAAACACCGTTACATAGGATGGTACATAGCTTCCTTACGACTTATTACTGGAACTGGTACATAGATTCCTTACGTCTTATTACTGGAACTGGTACAAAGCTTCCTTACGTCTTATTATTGGAACTGGTACATAGCTTCCTCACGACTTATTACTGGAACTGGTACATAGCTTCCTCACGACTTATTACTGGAACTGGTACATAGCTTCCTCACGACTTATTACTGGAACTGGTACATAGCTTCCTTACGTCTTATTACTGGAACTGGTACATAGCTTCCTTACGTCTTATTACTGGAACTGGTACATAGCTTCCTTACGTCTTATTACTGGAACAATAGTCCCATGAGTATAAAATAAAAGAAATTCATATTTTACGATTTTGGTAGTATTCATACTACGGAAAGATTAAATTTTAATTTAAATCAAATTATAATTATTATTAAAATTATAATAATTTTATAATAATTATAATAATTATTATAAAATTATATAATTATTATTAACTACGGGAAACAGACAGAGAAAAATACAATCCAGCGCCAGGATTTGAACCACGGTCCTCTATATTTCCATTACAGCGCTCTACCAACTAAGCTACGCAGGAGAATGATTTTCTCTGACGTTAATGATACCTTGTCCCGAATTAACGTTAGAGAAAATCATTCTCCTGCGTAGCTTAGTTGGTAGAGCACTATACTGGAAATATAGAGGCCCATGGTTCAAATCCCGGCGCTGGAGTGTATTTTTCTCTGTCTGTTTCCCGTAGTTAATAATAAATTTGATTTAAAATAAAATAAAAATTATAATGAGATATATTTCTACGTAGGGGCAGGGTTGGAAAAAACCCGGGTTTTATGGAAAAAGCCCAACCCACCTGGGTTTTTTAATAAAACCCGGGTTTTTCTGGGTTTTTATGGGTTATTTGGGTTTTTTAAAAAATAGTTATTTTTAACATAGAAAAATGTGTAAATGTAACAAATCTTATTAAAATGACAAATTGTGTCTAGCAAACCCTATAAATATAAGCATGTAAGTTTTAGGTTTTTTCTACGAAATAATAATAATAAAAATCGGTCCAAGACAACTCAGACAAACTTTCTCATATACGAGTCCATAATTACTTAGCCCATTTATTAGCTTTCGTATGTACATTTAATTATTATGGTACATTTCATCAAAATATATCATAAAAATAACTTCTCCTGGGCTGGGAATCGAACCCGGGCTCTCTACGTCCGCGTTTTAAGCTATTTTCTCAGGAACTAGATTATTCCCAGGAAAACGGCTTATATCGTTAGATTCGTATTTAAATTGTCTACATTTTAAAATTTTTAATTATAATCAAATCATCTAATTTAATTTAATAATTTAATTAAAATCATCGGAACCGTTTTCGATATTTTTTTTTTTTTCACAGTATACGCACAGTGTAGAAACTAGTGGTGGGCGGGGTAAGGCCCGATCGTACTCGACTGCCTTTGCTTCGGCTTTCTTCGGCGACTTCTTTTTTGTGTCCCGAACGTCTAGTGGTAATAGCACCCTCAAATTTGGAGCTAAAATTCATTTCTCGATTTCGCTTTGGGGTATGATTTTTCTGAACATGTATGCCAAAATTCGTCAAAATCGGCCCAGTAGTTTAGGCTCCAGGCGTCTGCACAGACAGACATTTTTTAAAAACTACTTTTTTGGACTCAGGGGACCTCAAAACGTGTAAAACTATCAAAATCTGAAAATCGAATTTTTGCGCATCACAATACTTTCTCTCTATATCAGAAAGTAATAGTGTATATTTATTTTAGTGCCTACATTTTATGTACATAAAATTAAAGATTTCTATAAGCGAAGGTTCATGGCAGCGGCCGCTTTCTGGGGTTGACGAGCAACAAAGCGAGTAGTGGGCGGAGCCTCCCAGTTTATATTATTTTATTTTAATAATATTAAAGTAATTTAATTTTTCAGTATAATACATATGTATACATTTCCATTTTGATATAAATAAAAATTGCTTTTTCCCAAGAATAAAATAGAGAATTTTGGGAATAAACAGGATTTCAGAAGATTTAAGCCATACAATGCTCAAAAATAATTTAAAGTTATCATCGAATATCATGATATTCTGCATATTTTTTAGTCTCACAGCTCTTGCAATCACACAAGAATACTTGATATAAAAGAATAAAATATTTTTATTATATATATTTTTTAAAAAACCCGGGGAAATTAACATGGGTTTTTTTCATTTTACCCGGGTGGGTTTATTAATATTCCCCACCCAGGTGCCAACCCTGCGTAGGGGTGATACTAAAGAATTAGGTTGTGATCACGCGCGGAAGAAAGATATTGCGCTGTAATAAAGCGATTTAAATTTGATCATTTCCGGTTATAACTACCTTAAATCTGATCATTTTTATTTTATTAATGTAGCTGGAAAATATATTTAAAAAAAAAAAAAAAACTTCTAACGTTTTTTTAACAAAACAAAAACATAAAAACAAAAATTTGGTAACAAAAAAAGGAATCAAAAGAAACGTTTTATTCCTTCTCTCTTGTTGTAGCAAAGCTAAAAGAATTACCTTTAATCTGCTTCTATTCTTCGTCCCTTTCATTTTAGTTTTCGGAACTCGACAAGGAAAAACGAAAACAAATTAGTGATGCATTAAAAAGTTTTCAACAAAGAAGGTGAAGTAGGATTCAGGGAAGAAAAGAAGGACAGAAAGGGAATAGGTCAATAACGAAGTTCGTTAACTATACAGAGCTTAAGTGTAGTAGATTTTTTATCCTCCTTTGCTTTGATCAGACTGAAGAAAGTTATGAAAAAATAAAGACGTAAAAAAAAGATACCCGATATAAAAAAGTTATAATCAGATTATAAACGATTCATGGAAATAATTGTAAAATTAAATTGAGGTTTTAAAAAAAAAATCTTCCCTTTTTTTTACTTTTCTCTTTTTTAAGGCTTAATATAATATTTTATTTTTTTCACAAATTAAGGGTATTTAAAATTAAATGAGAGAATAAATATAAATAATTATTAAATATCTGTTTAAAATAAGTGGATAATAAAAAAAAAAAAAATATAATATTATAAATATGATTATAATTAAAGGGATTAAGAGGATAGTTATAATATTTTAAAAGAGATAATTCACTTTATTTTGAAACTAATTATTAAAGAGTTTACTTAATGACTGATGAAAAGTTTATAATAACATTTAAATTCACAGTAAAAAATTAAGAAATATTTATAAATAAATATCATAATAATAGTAGCAATATAAATGACTGCCAATTAGTGTTGCACATAGCTTCAACGCAACCTATCACGCACTTAATTGATTTTATGCTTTTGCCTATTTTTTTGTTTCCTCCGTTAAATCTGCCGGAGTTGATTTTGACGTTTAATTGCCTACTTAAATACTAATTGTATTACTTACGGATTCTATTTTTCGCTGGCTTTTATTTATTACCTTTGACTAAATGCGTAAATATTAAAGGAGGGTTTAAAATTATCGTGGATAGTTTATAATTAGTTTAGTGTTTCGGGATATCAACCGAGCAAGTATCCATAACATTTATTTTACCTAGTTTTTTTGCTACTTGAATTCCAATATAATGTTTATATTTCGTATCAATCGTAGTTAAATACTATTTAATTTACCGATATGGTCCAGGTTAAAAGTTGATAAATTGTAAAAAGGAACAGTTTTAAAAAAAAACCCGAAGTCAATCGGACAATTATAAATAAGTGGGTGTTTAACTGTTCAAGTGCATATTTACCGCCCAAACTACTGGGTCGATTTCAATGAAATTTGAAGCACATATTCAGAAAAATTATACGGCCACTACCCTCCAAAACGCTAAAAAATATTAACGGTTCTGACGTCTTTGATTAAAAAAATAATCTTTTGCGTTCCATATAAATACAAATTCAATTTTATTGGATAGAAAATTATTATACTTTCTATACTAGTATATTCTCTTTTGTAGTGTTTTTAAGGTTAGAGGTGGTTAAATCCTTTTTTTTACTTTCTCATATAAAGAGAAAGTATTGTGATGGCGCGAAAATTCGATTTTGAGATTTTGATGGATTTACACGTTTTGAGGTCCCCTGAGTCCAAAAAAGTGGTTTTTAAAAAATGTCTGTCTGTCTGTCGTCTGTCGTCTGTCGTCTGTCGTCTGTGCAGACGCCTGGAGCCTAAACTACTGGGCCGATTTTGACGAAATTTGGCATACATGTTCAGAAAAATCATACCCCGAGGCGAAATCGAGAAATGAATTTTAGCTTTAATTTTGGGGGCGCTACCCCCCAAAAACTCTGAAAAAACCTGAAAAAAAATTATTTCTCGAAAACGGTTCCGACGATTTTGATTAAAAAATTCTAAAATGTAGTCCATTTGAATACGAATCCAACGATATAAGCCGTTTTCCCGGGAAAAATCTAGTTCCTGAGAAATTAGCTTAAAACGCGGATGGAGAGAGCCCGGGTTCGATTCCCCGCCGAGGAGAAGTTATTTTTATGATAAATTTTGATGAAATGTTCAATAATATTTAAATGTACATTTGAAAACTAATAAGTGGAAACACTGGGCTAAGTAATTATGAACTCATATATGAGAAAGTTTGTCTGAGTTGTCTCGGACCGATTTTTTCTTCTTCTTTCTTTATTAAAAAAATCTATATTCCACCCTTATTTAAAGCTTCTTCAGGCTATTAAATTTAAAATTCTAACATATTTATTTACAAATTTCAACAAGAGTCATTTAATTTTACAGTTTTTAGGGTTTCGTAGATTATTCACGAATCCTTTACGCGGAGGGTGATGTATCTGTCCGTCCGTCGCTCTTTGGATCATATTTCCCGAACCGTTTAAGTTAAAAATTTGAAACTCAAAATACTGGCGTAACTTTTTGACCCACACATAGGAAAAATATAGAGAAGAAACAAATTTAATATGCGCATGTGGTAAACTCATTTTTTTTTAATTTTCGAGTGAAGGTATCAAATGAAAGCTCCTGAAAAGTAGCTTAAAAATATATATATATATATTTTTTTAAAGTTTTTTTGATTTAAAGTTTTTTGAGTTAAAAATACAACCCCCCCCCCCCTAACCACCTAATAACAGCTAGTCCTATAATATTGAAATAATTCATGCAAATACCTAATTATAGAGCGATGCAAATTTCCTTAAAAAATGTAATATACCTTGTTGTCATTACTGATAACAAACTTGTGACCCCCCGTGGGATCGAACTTCTAGCTTCTATAGCATGATAGGAGATTCTGCCTGGATGTTAGTCATACACTTCTTTGCACGCTATCTCCTGGATTATTATTTATTGTATTGCTATCAAAAATACATAATCTATGGAAGTTTAAGTAAAGTAATCTATAGAAAAGTGGGTCAAATTTAGGTGACAAGATTTGTCCTAGACAAAAATGTCACATTGACAGATAAGTGAAGTTAACATACCACGTGTAATAAATATTATTAAGCTAAAAATCGAAAATGAGATGGTATAAACCACCTATTGAACTTAAAATTTGTTTAATAATAAATATCTAATAAATAAATTTAGATATAAAGAAATTTAAATTCGGCAATACCATCAATCTGAGAAAGTTTTGATTAAATTTGCGTGGGACCAATGATTTTACCTTGAGGTAAAGCTTCAAGCATTTTTTTAAGAAAATGTTTACCAAAAGAAAAAAATGTTTTTTTAAGTTTTTACATTATGATAGTACGAATAGTGACGGGTAAAACAAGAATCTTTGTCCTCTATATTTTCCCCAGAAATATTTTATGTTAAAATTCTTTAAAAGCTGGCTAACCACATCTGTAGCGTTATTCCTTATATTTTAATCTTGTACTTAAAATGCATGCTCACGTCGAGTTGGCCTACTTGAATACTAATTTTATTACTTACGTATTCTATTTTTTTTCTCTGGCTTTTATTTATTACCTTTTACTTAATGCGTAAATATTAAAATAGGGTTTAAAATTATCGTGGATAGTTTATAATCAGTTTAGTGTTTGGGGATATCAATATCAACCGAGTATCTGTAAAAATTATTTTATCTACTCGCGGCAGCAAAATTAAACATTACTTAACTGTTTTTAGGCTGGAAAGTACTATTTCCTTGATTTGTCATTAAAATATTAAAAACAGGCAGGAAAGTAGTTAAAACAGTCAGGAAAATACTTTCTCTGCCTAGGCAGGGAAATATTTCCCTGCCTAGGCAGAGAAAGTAACAGTGTTTACCACTGCGTGTCATAACCTCTTATTTTGGCAAGAACAGTTAATACTATTATCTCTATCTTATAATATTATATATTATAGTTAAATAAGTAATATTTAATAAATAAACGTTTTAATAATAAAATAATTTGTTTATATTTGTTATTTCTGTTAAATAAGTTCAATGATTAGTAGATCTTTAATTAAAAAAAATAGTAGTGTCACTGAACTGACTATACTGTAGCGTCATGTAAACATTGAACATCCATATTATTTTTATTATTGAAGTCATTCTAGATTAGACTAGCAACTTTTCTTGATGAATCCTAGTTACTTCTTTTCTTTTAAGCAATAGAAGATATCTTTAACACTATTATTCATTTTTTAGTAAAAATATAAATAAATATTTTATATTGCGTGCATTATTCATTCAGAAGTTATGTGTGTTATAAACGTGTGTTTTGTATTTTGTTGTTATAGATTGAGTTTGCTTTTCACTTATTGCTATTATTCCCGTTTCTTAATTGAACATTAATTTTAGTTAATACATATGTTATTATCTTTTTTAATAAGAAACATTGTTATATTGATAACATTTTAGCAGCTTCATTTTTCTGTCGCAAGTAGATAAAATATTGTATGCAACAAGGCAGCAAAGGAAACATTTCTGCCTCGTTTATTCATTGCCTGCCTCGGCTTCGCCTCGGCCGTCAAATAGGTAAATTACCTGCCTCGGCTTCGCCTCGGCAGTTAATTATCATAGCCTGTCCTCGCCTTCGGCTCGGAGGCTAATCTAATCACTCGTCAGTAAAATTCCATTTTGCTGCCTAGTTACATAAATAACTATTACCTAGTTCTTTTGCTACTAGACTTCGTGACTTGAGTCATCATACAATATACAGTAGAACCTCGCTTACACGACCCTAAATAACACGACAACCTCAATTACAAGTGCAATTTTAAAATCCCCTTGAGATTGCCATTACACATTATGTTGAATTAACCTCTATAACACGACTATTATTATCCAAACAAGTCAAACAACATCTATAACACGGATTTTTTCCAATTCACAACGTAACTCAGAACCTCTATAACAAGTCGTTTTGAGACGTCAACCTCTGTATAACGCGTCACTATATAGGAATGGGTCGACCTTGAACAAGTCTAGACTTGAAAACCCCGCCCTCGAACCTCGATAACACGACTGATAGCCAAAATAACCTTGATAACAAGACCCTCAACAAAAAGAGCACCTCGATAACAAGACTGTTTCCCTAATCCCCTTGAGACACTTCTTATCGAGGTTCTACTGTAATAAGTTTTCAGGCGATGACCGCGTCTTGATAAATGTGTCCGACGTATGATTTCCCGACTGAAAACATATTCTGGATTGTTAAGCATTTTCATATTAACACGAAGTAACAAACTAAAAATTTCACAGTCGTCACCACGATATTTAACACCGCTAATTGTATTGGAAGCGAATCGTTCGACAGTGAAGAAACATAACCACGAAGCTAGTCCAAACTATAGAGAACAATTATGTCGTATAGTGACCTGAATTGTGTTGGACAGTGAGAACATGTAATCACGAAACGAGTCCAAACTACAGAACATTTAAGACGTACACTAACCTGAATCTTATTGGAAGGAAAGCGAGTTGTAGGGCAGAGAAGAAACGTAACCACGAAGTGAGTATTTACTATATATACAGGGTGGTCCAAAAGTCTCCCCCCCCTCTTAACTTTTGAACGGTTTGAGATAAATTAATGAAACTTGGGGAATCTCTACCATGCAAAGGGAAGTTTGTTTTCATGCAATCACCCACTAGGGGCAACCACCCACTTTGCCCCCAGGCCACCCAACTTCAAAATTTCAAATTGGAGTGTATATTTTTGATAGCATATTTGGATTCTACAGTGAAAAATAATGAACTTTTACTCAAAACTTTTTTTTCTATTTCCAATATTTTTCCCCCTACAGGGGGGCAAAGATAGCAAAATAACCCTTCCGATAATACGTTGTAAAATCTAAACGGTTAGAGATAAATTAATGAAACTTGGGGGATCCATACCATGTAAAGGGAAGTTTGTTTTCATGCAATCGCGCAGTAGGGGCAACCACCCATTATGCCCCCAGGCCACCTAACTTCAAAACTTTTACCTAAAGTGTATATTTTTGATAGCAGATTTAGATTCTACGGCAAAAAATAAAAATATTTTACTTCAAACTTTTTTTTCCATCTCCAATATTTTGCCCCCTATGGGGGGGGGGGGGGGGAAAGGTATAAAAATTGTAAATTTCAGCGCCTGGGGGCAAAATGGTGGTTGCCCCTAGTACGCAAGTGGATGAATACACACTTTCCTTTACATGGAACAGATACCCCAAGTTTCATTACTTTATTTCTAACCGTTTAGATTTTATTACGATCTAAGTGTTATTTTTTTACTATTTCGGAAGGGTTATTTTGCCATCTTTCCCCCTGTAGGGGGAAAAATATTGGAGATAGAAAAAAAAGTTTTAAAAAAAGTTTATTATTTTTCACCGTAGAATCCAAATATGCTATCAAAAATATACATTCCAATTTGAAATTTTGAAGTTGGGTGGCCTGGGGGCAAAGTGGGTGGTTGCCCCTAGTGGGCGATTGCATGAAAACAAACTTCCCTTTGCATGGTAGAGATCCCCCAAGTTTCATTAATTTATCTCAACCCGTTCAAAAGTTAAGAGGAGGGGGGGGGGAGACTTTTGGACCACCCTGTAGAACAATTAAGTCGTATAAACCTCGTACTAACCTGAATTACGAGATTGTTGATCAAATGTAATCACGAAACGAGTCCAAACTATAAAGAACAATTAAGTCGTATTCAAATAATCGGTTATACTTATAATTATTTTTATTTATAATTATTTTGTGTTTCATTGATCAGAATTAAATATTTTTGTTGAATACTTTTTCATTTCATACACTCCGAAAACCGAATCCGGCCAAAAACTTTCTTCGTGAATGTATGTGTGTCTGTCGCCACCAGTCCGACTTTATAGGCGCAAAACTGGCTCAACGAAATAGATTTTTTTTTTTTTTTTTTTTTTTTCATAGGGCAGCGAAAAAATGTTGCGTATGTTGTAGGCTTGGTTTCATCGAAAAATATTAAGAACCAAAGTTTTTAACAATTTTATTTAAAAACAGTATCAAAAAAATAACCTACACAAATTCGGTTGACCCACCATAACCAAAACCCACGGACTCGGTTATAAAAATGTTTGGGTACTTCTAGATCACCTAGAGGACTCGCGGATTTTTGCGTTCGGTCAGAAAATGGCCCAAACCGAATGGAAAAAATCCGAAAAGTTAAAAAAAAAAAAAATGTTTAACCCTTTTAAAAACGACACCAAATACTCCTTGCATACGAGTCCGCAAGACAGTGAGACTTTCATGTTTTCGCTCTGCGTAAACTGCCGACATAAAATGAAATAAAATCGGTAATTTATTCAAGTAATTGATAAAAGTAGATGGAAGATAATTATTATTCTTATCTCCACACCGGCAATGCCACGGCTTAATTACAAACGACTGAATTCAAAGGCGCCGGCCTGCCTTCTACGAATTGTTAATATGCCTTCATACTAGGAAGGCCGAGAGGGCTGAGAGTTGATGGCAACCTCCTGTACTTTCCTAACACCCTGTCACACGTATAAATCGTTTTTCTTCGGCCCTATGACGTGCGGTGGAGGGAGGCCCAACAGCTGGAGACAGACTGTGCACACCTCCTATACCTTTCTAACTCCTTGATACACCGGGTAACGTTTTTTAGTAACGCTTTTCGAGTTATGTAGCACAGCCTAAACATGAAAATGTCAAAAATTAAAGATGGCGGACAAAACTTTAAAGTTTTTTTGGAGGCTCACTGGCGGTCCTATCGAAAAGCATACATACGGAAATGATACATTCAGCAGCTACAGCTTCCAACAAATATTAATGAATTTAAATTTTATTCATGAGTTACCAATAACGTTAAATATATAATTGATTCAAGATATAAATAACAGATTAAAGCTATTTGAATCTAATAAAAGGAAAAATAACAAAATATTAACAGAAGATTTTTAAACTTAATTTTTCTTAAAAGGTATTTACATAAAGAGGGAATAAAAGAATAAATATACATTTAAGAGAAGTATACACAGTAAACTGAAATAGTAAAAGATAAATTCCAGTGGCAAAGCGTACCCCCACGCATAATGCTCGTATATAAGCGTGTGTAATATAAACAGATTTACCATAATATAACTTTTAATAAACATATGCATTAGGCACTTCATCTTTACACTCCTCTCTCTCTTTTATTACATATTGCTTTACCTTTTCATACGTTTTATTTATAGCTTTACTTAGATTTAAAACCTTTTAGAGGTATATATGTATAATATAAAAGGAATAAAACGTAGACACCTCCCTTACCCAGGGGTAGGTGTATAAAGGACATATTTGGGCTGAATGTGACATAATTTTGAAATTTGCTATATTTGTTAAATAAATAAAATTATTTTTAAATACTTAATATACCTACAGTATGTCCACGGATTGAGTTGCCTATACGTGTAAATTAAAAAAAAACTTCAATTTTCGAAGAAAAGTAACTCTTCATAAAATCTCCTGCTTGTTCTTAAATGAAGATTTATAGTATTAATTTTTGTTCAAAATGTACCCTGTACCCAGAAAATACAATTTCCTAAAATCGTACAAGAGTTAACCGGTCCAAATTTCGACTATACAAGAAAAAGTATTCTTTATTATTTCTTTAAGATACTATTCCACATTTATATTTCGCATAAAAAAGTTCGATAATCAAATTTCAAAAATCCCCCCCACCCTGCCATTTATAAAAAGTAATATTTGTCTGATTCTAATTTATGCGGGGTCGATTTAAAGGTCTCATTAAGTGCATTAAAAGTTGTAGTATTGCATTTTTTGATAAAAGCAACATAAAAGCATTTATTGAAAAAATCGTATTTATTATTTAAATATTATTTATTTCTTTAACAATAAAAAAAAAAAATCATTTTCAAATATGAATATATTTTCCCCTTTAATAGCTTTCATGCTGTTTTTATAAAAAAAAAGCAATACCACAACTTTTAATGCACCCAAAGAGACCCCGCATAAATTAGAATCAGACAAATTTTACTGTTTATAAATGGCAGGGGGGGGGATTTTTGAAATTTTATTATCGAATTTTTTTATGTGAAAACTAAATTTGGAATAGTATCTTAAAGAAATAATAAAGAATACTTTTTCTTGTATAGTCGAAATTTGGACCGGTTTACTCTTGTACGATTTTAGGAAATTGTACTTTCTGGGAACAGAGTATATTTTGAACAAAAAGTAATATTTATTTAGCAACAAGCAGAAGATTTTATGAAGAGTGACTTTTTTTTCTTTTTTTTTTTTTAATTTGCACGTATATATAGGCAACTCAATCCGTGGACATACTGTACATTAATTAATTAAAAAAAAATAAAGAATTTGTTTTTTTAAGTTTTTCATCAATCAGAGTAAACTTCATAACTTTAGGATGGATAAGATAGAGCGAACATTGGGAGCTAGCGTAACCGTGTGGGTTAAACCACGTCTGCTCGGCCATCACTGAATCTCGAGTGGAACGAGACGGGGTTCGATTCCTCGCCGTGACACTCTGATTTATATGGCTCACTATTGATCACATCATACTCGCTTTGGCGGTACTATGTACAGAGGTATGATGTGTGAAATGGCTGGAACTCTCTACCGCGGGGCGTAAAAAGGGCCTAAGTGATGGCCTAATTGCAAGGTTCGAACAAGTGGTTCGTCCTACCCGTCCTAGTAGACTACTAGACTACTACTACTACTACTACTACTACTAGAGCGAACATTTTTTTTTTATGTCTCCGAACTGACAAATTTTTGGACAGATATTCGTTTCAGATTTTTGGTCGCGTGTCTATCATTCAAAATGTCATGTCTTAAACTACTTATTAAATGTTAATGAAATTTAGATAGTAGGCCACAATTGTTTTCTCTTCCGCATGCGCACACACTTTCTTCTGGTAACTCCTATAGCTTTAACAGTAAACATCTAATTTTGAAGAAATATTGATGGTATGTCAAAAAAGCCATTTTCCGAAAGCCTAATAATAAATTTAATCGTATACGCAAATTTAATCTATCAATATAGAAGTCAACGTTGTGTGGGTGTGTATGATCGTTAAACAAATATACAGTTTTAGTCCGATCTCGATGAAAATTTGGACACTTGACCTTCAAAGAAAGGGAAAGAAATCACTGTCTACGTGAATTTTCAAAATTTAAATTTTGGAACACAGGGGTACGGGGTACAAGTAATGAATATGGGGTCAAAGTAATGAATGCCCTTCATGATGCATATCGTTGAAAAGCTCTTTAAGAGTACAGTAATTTTTGTAATGTGCAGTTTTGTCATATTTTCATTTAGGAGGGGAGTAAATTTAGAATATTTGCAAATTACCTTATCAAAGAGGAGGGGGTATAGAAATTAGTGGGAGGGATAGAATCTAGATAACTAAACATTTTAATAATTTAAAATAACTGTTTCTTGATGGTAGTTTATAAACTTATCAAATTAAAATAACACTACGCAGAGAAGCCAGTTATCCAGCTAGTATTGAATAAAAATAAGATTCCTTGGAATCCCAGGATAACTTGGAAACAGGTAAAATTTCAACCACACTTCAATTATCATGTGACCATTCGTCCAAATGCCTGTCATATTTTTATTAGGGTTTCATAGATCCTTCTCGAAACCCTTATGCCGAGGGTGATGTGTCTGTCCGTCCGTCGGTCTTTGATTCATATCTCCCGAACCATCTAAGTTAAACAAATTAAAAATTAAATTTGAAATATATACTGGCGTAACTTTTTGAAACCACAGATAGAAAATATATAGAGAAGATAAAAATGTAATGAGGGCAAGCGCAAATCGCTAAATTTTTTTAAATGTTTTTTAATTTTCGAGAGGGGGTATCATATGAAAGTTGCTGATGAGTAGGTTACAAATATATATATCCATGTTTTATTAATATGTATTTTGCATTCTTTATTGGTTTAATTAATTAAAATATACCCCCCTTCCATCCACTCAATTTCACTGTGTACTCAGTGTAGTCATTGGCACCAAATTATAAAGGTATTTTCCTTTAAAGGTGCCTTTAAGCGACTATTGCTACACATCAGTACGTCACTAAAGGTAGATGTAAACTGCACAGTTGTTTCGTGGTTTATTAATGAGTTTTAAGAAAAAAAATTTGATTTTCAAGCGCGGGTATAGTAATAGACCTTCTGCTACCACTTCTGGAGAGAGGAAATTTCTCACATTCGAAGAGACCGGCGGGAAATAAAGAACGGGAACCAATAAAAAAATCGTGAGTACTTTAGCGGGAGTTATTGTCCTTTCCTCCACGAATGTATCTCTCACTACGAGCAACCAGCAGCAAGCAAATTACATTACGCATTGTTCATTGTGATAAGACAGAGGACCAACGTTATAGCTAAAAATACAGCTATAGGGAGCTGACACTGGAGAGGACTTCCAGAGTCCTTCATTTAACCAATGGTGCTCCATTAATAGCTAAACTACAAAAGAATGATTCCCGGTTCACAAAAAAATATAGCCATCACCTAGGGAGTTAAATATAAGTAGTATTCTAAATTCAATTATTTAAGTTTTTGGTAGTATTCACACTACGGAAAGTTTAAATTTTAATTTAAATAAAATTATAATTATTATTAACAACAGGAGACAGAAAGATAAAAATAGAGTCCAGCGCCGGGATTCGAACCACGGGCCACCTATATTTCCAGTACAGACGCTCTAACCAACTAAGCTACACTGGAGAATAATTTCTTCTGTCGTTAACGATACCAGTCCCGAATTAAGTAGTATTCTAGTTGAAGACCTCCACGGCTTAGTTCGAATAGGAGTAAATAAATGTAATGTACGTATATAATTAACTATATGTGTATGTACGATTTGGTAATATTTATCTTTCTATCTAGGTAAAGACCGCGTCTTGAGGCGGATTAATCCAATCGTCCTTTCTGTTATATAGCCGGTTCAGACTGAATCAAACAAATCATGTACGCACACTTCTAATTCTAAATCTATGCATTTGACTCCACCAGCTTTAAACTGTTTAGCATAATAGCTTTGTCTAGTGTGTAGTCCATCAACCTTAAAACAATGTTAAGTCTGAATTTCAGGTAACACAAGCTTAATTAGAAGTGACAACCTGAACTAACTAGTACGGATTTGTTTACTTGAATTTAATGTATTAGAATTCAATTTAAAATGTTAAAACATCCACGGAAGCATACGTACCAAATTTTATATAAGTGAATAAGAATCGTATTGTATTTTCTTCAACCAACAACATTCTCAATAATTTTATTTAAAACACATTTTTAAAAACAAGCTTTCATTCGTATTCTTCTCAGCAAACCCTTTCATTTGATACCCATATCATGGGCGTGCTTAAAAAAATAAATAGTCCGCCATCTTGTGCTGACGGCCATATTGGATTTATAATGATGTCACTTAGCTAACCATGCATTGTCATCCATACTAAACGTGTATGCAAAATTTCAATTCAATCGGTTGAGGATAACTGCTTTAAAATTTAGTTGCAAGATTTGACCCGAACATACATACAATACATACATTGCAAGTTAAATAAAAGCTTTTAAAAACATTAACTTTTAAAAGATGAAATAGACTAATACAGGCATACCCAGGAGTTAATATGAGCATGAAAATACTTCAAAGGTATTTTTTCTTCTAAGGCCAATGCAGCCTTAAAAAAACATTTAATACTGTTGTTGATACAGGGACAGAATGACTGTGGACTTTATTTTAAATGATTTTATGCTATTACATACATTTTTTCACTCAAAATGAAGTCATTACGACTCCATAAGCTTAACTATATTTACATTTGCTATAAATAGAAAAGTAATTTAGCTTTTCCAAATAAGAAAAAGCTTATTTTAAAATAGTTATTTTTCTAATTTTTATTTTTGAAAAATCCACAAGGAATAAAACATTAAAGGAAAAAAAAGGAATTATATCAATATGAGTAAATAAAAAGTTAGAGGAAAGAGAGATTCTGGAGGTTTTTAAGTATCTTAAAAGAAAAGCGAGGGACAAAAAAACCTCTTGTTTCTTCTGATGAGAGGAAATAGATCTATAATATTGGAGAATGAAACATTTTTTTCAGCTTTTTTGCCTCGAAATAATAGAAAGATAAGAGGGAGGTTTACAATACAAGCAAACAATTCTATTGTATTTCAACCTTTTACTCCTCTTAAAAATATAAAAACTGTTTTGTTTTTTTGTAATGCTTTCTTTTAACTATTATCATTTTGATGTAGCCATTTCATATTATCTTTATTGCTTCTAAGCTTACAGAAGCCACGTGATCGTTCAGAAGAACAAACATTCCTTTGTCTCCGATTTCAAAAATTCCAAGACAGAAATCCGTTTCACACATCAGAGAACTTTTTTTGTCTCGTGCCTATCTGCCGTTCAATTTTTGCGAACCAACATATCTTAAAAAGTAATCGTGCGATTTTAATGAAATTTGGGTGGAAGTTCTTAATTAGCCCATTGTTGGTTTCATACAAAGTTCAACCTTCTTCGCCCATTTGTTTCTCTTCAACATACACACAAACAAACATTTATTTACACCTATAACTTAAAAATTACTTAATTGATTTTTTAAAAAAATTGGATGGTTTATCTACAGATTAATTTCGACCCCCTGCGCACATTACTTATTGCTAAATTCATATTTACATTTACGTAAAAAAGAATAATTTTGAAGGATTAAAAAAATGGGGAAAAATAAATTTGACAATAATGTGGAGAAAAGTATAACATATGATTGATAGAAGGCGAGGAAGCTTAATGCCACACTGATTGGATGACTATTTTAAAATTTATAATTAGAAATATCGAAAAATGGACACAAACATGGATACAAAAAAAATAAAAATAAATACAACAAAAGTTGATGAAATAGTAAGTTTGGCTGACTCATGTACTGAGACAAATGTCGACCTGAGAATATAATCTCCTAAATTATTTAAGCCCTGATAAGAAAGACTATTTTTATGTTTTACACTAAATATTTTATAAACATCAGCTCAAAAGAAGGTAAAATAAAATGACATAATTACGCTTGAATACTTCTGATTTAAAAAATTGCGTATGGTGTCACGGGAACTAAGTTTTTCATTAAATATTAATTATAAAATCACATTACTAAGTACTTATACATGGCGGAGTTAAAAAAGAAAAAATTAAAAGCCATACTACGCCAACTTAGTGGATACTACTTGTACTTAGTGGAGTTAAGGCAAATGTAAAAGAACAATATATATATATATATATATATACACATATATATATATATATATATATATATATATATATATATATATATATATATATATATATATATATATATATATATTATTTATTTCATTTATAATAATTTATAAATATACACAATAATGATTTAAAATGAATATGTAATGAATATTGAGAAAATAGACATATTACGTTGAGTTAATAGTTGAATAGTATGATTATAATAGAGAGTCTAGTAGTGGGGAGCCCCCCTGCATTCTTTCTATTCCACCCAATTATTCTATTTACACGCTCCGGACATCACCTTTTTAACAATTATAAAATATATTACTTCACTACACAAAAACGTCTGCCTGTATCAATTAAAATTTTACATGCCTATTTCAATTCTACTTTAGACGATGTATATGAAGTTTTATTAAAATCGTCACGTTACAACATAAGATATCGGTAAAAAACGTTGTTGTCTTTTTTTTAAACGTTTAGGTCTGCATCAATAGTTATAACGATCTATACCACTTCATAACGGTGGTTTTACAAAATAAATATATTTTGTTTTAGCATTTATTAATGTTCAATTTAAATATTTATCAAATGTTCCTCTCATCGAATGATGGTAATGATCGAATAATATTTTACCATCCTGAAACTTCAATTTTACATTTGAAGCTAACGTTCACGCTAGCGTTGCGCGCGAACGCTTTAGCGAATAACGTTGTACAACAAACTCCTCCTGGACATTGGTAAAATGATCATGTGCACCAAATTTCAACTAAATCGGTCAACTTTTACTCAACTTATCGTCATCGGTCGATTTTGTTACGATTGTGTTCATTACCGGTCGTTTTTTACGAATTCACACCCGGACTCCCGGCGCTGTAAAGTCCGATAAGGAACTTCGTTTCAAAATATTGCGTAGCTCTATATACCGACCAACTATATACCGATCCATAACAACAAAAAAATCAACACCTTCTGAATATGATGGAACCAGCAAAACTCATTCAGCAAAAACTCATTTTATTTTGTAAAACTAGGCCAATAAAAACAAAATTTATGGCTAAATGATAAATAACAATGCAACCAAACTTTCACTGGTTTTTAGATAGTCTATCTAGAGAGAAAATGTACTTTCAATTGCCCTATCATTCTTTCTACAGCATTATTTACCCCAAGAACTGATATTTCTTAACTTCTAAACACAATAAATAACCTCCTAAATATTAATTTAATAATATTTATTTTAAGGGTAGAAAATATAACAGATAGGAGCTAGACATAAAGCAATGTACAGAATAGCTGTATAGATAGTATATTAATATTTTACTGTGGAAAGATCTAGGATACGGTCAAACAATATACTGGACTTGGTCCAAAATAGTAGTACATCTAGAAATAAATTTGAGATTCGTAGACAACCTGGCTTGTATTGTAAAGCTATAAAATGTCCTTGTTTTTATTTTTTCCTCTCTTGCCTTTCTCCCATTTTCATGAGCAACTAACTTTCAATATTTTGTCGTTCATTTGTGATTTTGCAGAATTGAAATTAAAATGACAACTTTTTTCTTAGTATAACGTAAAATAACATTTATAGACCAACATTTATCAATTTATTGACAAATACCACAATATCTTAGCATGAAATTTTTCCATCCTTATTCTAAATTATTTAATTTATTGAATAATTGCAAGAAATAATTTAAAGTTTACATTGCCCAAAGACAATTGCCGTAATTTTATCCATAGTTTTATTGTTATCAGTTTGGAGTAGTCTCCTAACGTCTAATTGAAGCAACCTCTTACTTCTAAAAGAATAAGCACTTTGGCTACCTGTCTGTCAGTAACGTTCATACTTGTGATTATAACTTGAGTTAACCGATTTAGAATAAATTCGGAACATTTTCCTTTGATTAAGTTCATTAGACAGCATTTTCCGTACAAGCATTCACGTAGGTGATATAGTTCTAGACTGTAGGTAATAAATAGATTAAATAAAGCCCTGATAAAACTACGCAACTATTTCTTACATTGGCGATTACAACCCAATATTGATGAATTCGAAGCAATATTATTTTCAAAAAGGCGCCCTATAATTCCGGCAAATCTCAAAGTCAATGGGCTAGTTCTACCTTGGTGTAACTCGTACTAGTACTTAGGGGTCCATCTTGATAGAAAGCTAAACTTTACTTCACACATAAACCAAACTGTAGACAAATGTAAAAAACTAATTAAAGTACTTTTTCCAATTCTTCCTAGAGATTCAAAGCTTTCAATTCAAAATAAATTATTATATATAAAGTTGCCGTAAGGCCGATATTAGTATACGATAGTGCTTCGTGGAGTTTCACTTTTAACACAAATCTAAAAAAGCTACAAGTTATCCAAAATAAATGTTTAAGACTTGCGACCAATTCGTCTAGAGCTACTAAATTATCAGATCTCCATAAAATAGCAGATATAGAATATATTGATAAGTTCCTAATAGATTCAGCCAAGTATTTTTTAGCTAGCTGTGAAGGACATAATAATATTCTAAAAAACAACATAGCACAACAAATGCAGTCGAATAACTTAATCACTAAACACAAAACATTAGACTTCCGATTAAAACAATAATAAATAAAATAAAAATATTCAATAAAGCTTATCAGAGGGGACTGCCCGTATAACAACATTTACATAGTTATTCCACCACAAATTGAGATATAGTTTTTTATATTTGTTTTTCGAATTTATTGTGTTATAGTATGTAAATAAAAATATGTTAAAATTATAAAAGATAAAGGATTAAGTTGTTAACTGTGACCTTAATAAAAACTATTGTTAACACCATGTAATATTTATTATATTGAAATAAATTCTCTTCTATTCTATACCTACCTTACCTATCCTCCCTCTTTATATACTTATCATATTTTTATATTTCTTTTCTGTATATTTGATCCATACTTATACACATTATTAAATTTACGCAAATAGTTGAAATTTAAGATGTCTTCGTCAATAAAACAAAGTTTTTGATTCGATTCCCAGTGGAGACACACTTATTTTTAAGCAATATTAAATTTGCACAGACGATTGAAATTAATATGGCACCAACAATAGGTTAATTTTGAGCTACCTTCTATGTTTCATCAAAATCGGATGAGTAGTTTTCAAGATATAGTGGTTCAAGAAATTATGAACGACAGACCGACAGAGATACGAGAACAAAAATGATCATATCTGAACGGAATTTCTGTCCAGGATTTCTTTTAATTCGGAGACAAAAAAAATTGTTCTTCAGGATGATCACGACGGGTCCTTTACCTTTGGTAAACTCGGAAGCAAAAAGATAGATCAATAAACATGGGATAATTCACCATTAATTCATCAAGTAAAAGCTAAAATTGGAAAACTAAAAGTAAAACGCGTTACTAATATGATAAATGATAAGAGATAAGGGTGTTATCGATTAGAGCTAACGATGTAAACTTGCTACAGGAAGGTGCTAATTTTGCGCTAATAAATGACGTAGTAAACACGTAGTAACACAAAGTAAAGGTTTGTTTACTCAAGTCGAAAGTCAATGAGGCTAGGAAGCAAATAGTAGTGATTGATTGTGTATTAATTAAAAGTAACTTTGAGCAATAATGAAGTTCTAAGTCTTACCAGAACTTCATTAATGAAAGAAACTCCTCCATACTTAAGAGTATTAAGGGCACTCCATCCGTAAACTGAAACTCAGTTGATTGTGAGCTTTTCAAACACTTTGTAAGGTAACGATGTACAAAGTATTCTTTAGAATACAAGCATTTTTTAATAAATTAAAAAATACGTGTGGTGTCGCGGGACACCCGGTAGGAACGAAGTTCCTTACATTTTTCATTAAATATCAATAATACATGGCGGAGTCAGAAAAGAGACAAAATTAAAAGTAACGAAGTGTTTGTACCTAACAAGAGTTAAGGAAAAATTAAAAGAAAATCATTATTTGTGTCATTAAAGCAAGCGTCTTACTATAAATATATATTGAATAAAAGAAAAAAGTTGATCATGATGAGTTTATAGTTAAAGAGTATGTTTGTTAAAGGATGTTGGATTGAAATAGGACAGTTTTCTACCTACCCGGCCTATTAACTTAAAATATTATAAAATATATCTCTTCCCTACTCTAAAAAGCTTCTGCTTGAATCCGGTTGAAATTTTACATGCCTGTTTCAATTGTACTTTAGACAATGTGTAAGAAGTTTTATCAAAATCGTTATACGTTAGAACGGAAGATATCGGTAAAAAACGTTGTTTTCTTTATTTTAAACGTTTGGGTCCACTTTAAAAAAAAGTAGCGATCTTTATTTATCATTATCACTTAATAACAGTGTCGGTGTTCGTTTTACTAAAAAAAAATATTTAAAAAAGTTGTTTGTCTCATTAAATAGATGAAGTTAGAATTTTTTCTTGGATTAAGTACGCAGTATTATATAATATACCTAATATATTGAAATAAGCGTCGGCACAAATCAATTTTACATTTAATAAGACCGTGATTATATTTTCTATATTTACAAAACCAAGAGGCATTTTGACATATATAACAAAAATAAACAAAACAAGTCAAGGAACAGGCTTCCTTAACATTTTTCCCCATATTTTTTAAGCTTACGTTTACGCGAGCGTTGCGCGTGAACGCTTGGGCGGTTAACGTTTTCCAACGAACTCAGCCTGGGCATTGGTAAACTGAACATGTGTACCAAATTTCAACTAACTCGGTGATCTTTTACTCAAGTTATCGTCATTGGTAGATTTCGTGACGGTTTTTGCTTGACGGTTATTTTGTGACGGTGATTTTGGTCGTTTTTTATGGATTCACTCCCGGGCTCCAGAACGTGCCCGGAACTTCGTTAATAAGGAACTTCGTTCCAAAACTAATATTTTCCTAATAATGGAAATTCTCTAGTTAAGTATTGAAATAAATTTTCCTCTTATAAATAAGAAAGAGTAGGAGGGGGAAGGGGGGGGGGGGGAGATAGCGTTTTCATATCATTTCTTAAAGCACAAGGTGATTATTTGGCTGAAATACTGGTTATCGTTTGGGGATCGTAAATATTAGTTTGATCTTCAAATGTTTACGACCTCAAAGAAAGGTTCAAACGATAACCAGTATTGGAAAAAATAAAGTTCTTATATATTCACGCTTCCCATTTTTTGATAATCATCTTAACTAGATTAAGAATATACATTTTACAACCCCTCTTCTACCAACGTAAAAAATAGAATTAAAGGTTAAAGGATCTCCTACTATATTTTACTTAATTCAATGAATTTTCTCTTTCACCCTTTTAAAATATAGAAGTACAGGCCGATATATTTTTAGCTTATTCGAAGACCTCTTCTTTATTGCCTTGAAATATATATATATATATATATATATATATATATATATATATATATATATATATATATATATATATATATATATATATATATATATATATATATATATATATATATAAAAGGCTTAAAATTATAGGCTAAGGCGGCGATAATATATTTTCTTTGGTTCGACAAACTAAAATTTTATATTAAAATTAATCATTTTTAAGTTTTTTTTTACATTTAGCAGAAGTTAATTGGAATTAAATATTTAACAAAATTGAGAATTATTGGTAACCACAAGAAATTCAAGTTTCACATCTTATTGGATCAATGGGTCCTTATTATGATGATCTTTTTTTATGCTCTCTTTATAATTTTATCTATGTGGGTATCGACTGTGAATTGAAAGAGAATTGGAGGAAAGGTCAAAATTAAAAAAAAAAGTTTTATCCCAACTAGGTGGTAAATCTAAAACTTCGGTTTTATAGATTTGACAGATCCTCGCTGTCCTCATTTTGTTAATTACATTTTAAAAAAGATACTTTTAATCGGTAAATGTGCTAACCTAAAATACACAGGTCGAGTGAGTGCTAGTCACCACACAGCGAGGGTCCGTAGGCATGACAGTATTGTTTAAGTAGTACCTATTAATGGTGCTTTTTAAAATGCTAAAAAGCCTATTTTGAACTATCCTATGGGTCTGGTATTCTCAAAACACATAAACAAACTTCTGATAAAGTATTTTTTGCCAGTAAACCGAACTATAAACATATAAATACATCGAAAAGAGCATTATTATAAAAAAAACGTATTTTGTAAATAAAAATAAGAATAAAATTGAAATTTCCAAAAATTTACTTTTGGTCGAAGGATAATCAGGAATTTTTTCAGATTTTTTGCACTTCACATAAGCGAGATAGAGGGGGGAGGGACACTTTTCACACCAGCTTCAAACTCACCTACGCTCGCCCTAAAAAAGTTTATAGCAAAAAATTAGATATTTTTGTAATCAGCTCGATGTACCCTTTCATATGATAGATACCCCACACGGTCCCCCCCCCCCCAAAAAAAAATAACCCTTAAGTTCTTTTACCGTTATTTTTTTTTTTTTTTTTTAAATATTTTTACTGAGACGCAACATTTTAAAATGTGTGGGTAGGTTCTAGACACATATTTGCCAAATTTCAAAGTGATCGGACAAAAGGTGTAGCAGTGAGAGCAGGCGACAGAAGGACAGACGGACATACAAAAACACGCAGGAAAATATAAGGGTGCTTGGTTTTGACCAAGGACTCTAAAAAGAATTAAGAAACCACATTTCTACAATCACGTTATTAGGACAAAGCCAGCTTCCAACCGCAAGTATTCAAAAGTACAGTAAAGTTGATTTTGCTTTAGTAAAGCTTAAGATGAAAGGTTTTTGGTAGCTTTAAGAAAACATCAGCTTTAAATTTACAAAATTCGCCAACTACAATGTACGAGGTTATTTATGTGATCTAAACAGTATTGGCATCACTCCTCTAAACTATAAAACGATTGTTAAATCTACTGGTATGCCTTAAAATTACACCAATAAAAATTTAAATTTCTAAGAAAATGGATCTCTTCTAAACGACGTGGAAATAGCTTTTAGGTCAATTTACAAAGACATAGCTACATTCATCACCAGCTCCTAACAACACATCAGGCTATTTATGAGATACACAGTAGGATCAGTAAATAATTCTGGTAGACAGTACAGGTTGGTAACCTATGTGAGGAGAAAAATAAAGCTACTTTCTTGTTTGCCTATAGATGGCCCGACATTCTAGTTGTTAAAATGTCGATTTCTCGTTTGCTCCTTACCTCATTCTTTCAATTTTCCCACGCTGTCAAAAATTAACTATTGATTGCACTATAAGCAATACAAGTGGAATTACTAAATAGAATCGGTAGAAAATAATTTGATGTGATGAAAATTGTATAGGTGAATTAGAGGTCAATCTCTAGAGGCATTTTAAAATATTCACATTGTTTGAAAGTCTAAATTATTTAATAACCAGAGTTATGATAATTATGACATTTTAGAACGTTAATAATTTAATAATTTTATTAAAGCATCTTCTGTGAGTGTTGACCATGAAAATGCCAGTAGTATAAATAGGATTGCTCTAGAAACCGTCCCTTCATAAATAGACACGAGTTGATGGGAGGGAGAGAGCTAGACTAATGTTTAGCTTAAACAATAGACTGAGGGCGAGCATTAAAACAGACAGAGCTTCAGGTTAGACCATTTCTCCGGTACTTTTACAAAAGCGCGGAACTTGTGCAACAATAGCTGACGGAGAGGATGGTAGAGGAAATACTGGGGGAAGTCTCTGACAGGTGGACCGACTCCCACACGAATAACAATATTAGCTCAGGATGAAAACGCATTTGTAACGGTTCTCTCCCTGTATATATATGTGTGTAGACAAAGAACTAAGAGGAATGCTTGGCTCCGAACGGGACTCACAATACCAATAAACTGAGAGTCCAGTGATGCCGACCTGACCATCCATCAGCCTCTATCAAACAATGAGACCTCTACACAACTCACAGCGTCCAACCAGTACGACTCAACTCGGCAAATAAGCCTGTTCCCCTTTTCCATTTATCTTTCGGCAATTTTAATGATTCAACCTCTCTCAGAGTGCAATGACAATATTGAGATCAGAAAAGTATTCGTTGAGATAACTGCCACGAAGTAATTAGAAATGCTAATAATGGAATAGGTGAATGAAGTTAACACAGTTAAACATGCGTAAAAATAGAACAAGAATAATTCAAAATTTAGATTAAGATTAATAATAATCACGTAATGATAAACTAACAATTTTCTAATTATTAGATACATTATTTATGTACTCACACCTCACACAACTGAAAACTAAATACATGTGTATACAAGTAAAATAAGAGCAAAATTTATAAATAATAAAACTTACATCATTTTGACTCTTAAAAGTTAAGAGCGAGCATATATAATAATAATAAAAATAGACTGCCAATTGGTGTAGCACATAGCTTCCCCGCCTCCTATTACATACTTCATTGATTTTATGCTTTTAAAGCCATTATTGTCTATTTTGTTTTATTGTTTCCCCCGTTATTTTAATCCGTCGAAATTGTTTTAATTTTTTACATAAATTAAAGTATCAATTTAGCAAAATTTAAAGAGCACACACGGTTCAAATTAATCTGGGGCTATCTGCGGGTTACTTTCGATAAACTATAAAAGTTTCATACAAATCGGAAAAGTACTTTTGAAGCTGTAGGAGTAAAAAAAAAATTGTATGTTTGTGTGCACGTGGAAGAGAAACAAATGAGCGTAAAAGGTTTAACCTTATATGAGACTAACAATGAGTTGCTGTTTTTTTTTTTTTCCAATTTTTCGGTAAGCTCGGAAGAAAAAAACAAGTAAACCTAAGTACGAGTAGATATGGTAGCATACAAGGTGTACAAGGAAGCATCAACCTAGTTTATTAGTGAAATAACTATATTAAGGGTTAAAGAGTACCAGGAAACTAGTATGAAGTTTTAAATTAAAAAAGTAAACCAGTGTAAGGTTGTATAAAGTAATAGTAAAGTAGTGTAAGTAAAGTAAAGTAAGTAATAGTAAAGTAGTGTAACCCAAGGTGGCTTGGGTGAAAAAAAAAAAAAATGTTTTTTTCATTACAAGGTGGTCAGAAAATCTTATCACGTTTCTCCATAATCATTTTGACATGAGATAGACGTAGGTCAGATAACCCCAAATCCCAGATGGCAAAATGATGCTAACCTTAAACTGAATAACCTTTCCTTCACCATACCTTAGGCCGGTTTTATAGAAGAAGGTTTTTCCCCTGCCCGCAGAGAAAGAGAAAATCTTTCACACCACATGATAAAGTGAAATTGGTCAATTGCTTTAATAAAATAAAGTAGTTGGTTTCAGTAAAACGTCGACATAGTTGTCAAGCTAAAATAAAAAATTCCCAATAATTATTATTAAAAACTAGCTTCACTTAAAGCAAAGAAACGTATTGTTAGATAACTTGCAGTGATAGACATTATTTAAAATTACTGCTATCATTATTGAAGAGGAAAGTAGTGGCACTAAATATCCAGGCAATAAATATCTTGTACAACCTTCCACTAGAAAGAAGAATAAAAGTTTGCAACTTTTCTTCTCTCTCGTTATCAGTTCAGTAGTTCGATGCTCCATATGCCACAAAATGCTATCAGAAATTGAAGCAAAATTCACGCTTGACACACACTAATCGGAGAGAATGTTCGCTGATGTAAGTTTAAGCGTGCCTAGTATAACTATGTCTGGTCCGAATAAAAGATTCCTTAATAGCATTTCCTACAAAGCCAATTGTAGTGTAAACCACAGAAGTTTTCCGAAGATAGGTCTAGTGTACGGCACTTTAAAATGTGATGGTCTTTGCGGGGGATGCATTGATTTCATCAACCAAGTTATTTTAATTTAGCTTTTCCCAAATAATAAATTTTGTATGCCAATTATTTATTGGTTAAATATGTGTGGATAATATTAGGGATGTATGTACAACTCCAGAGGTAAGATCGGACTCCTCGTAGACTATTCGCTAAGGTTTAGTCTGATATGGGGGAAAGCACCACTAGACAAAAATTCAAGCCTTTCCTAGTCTAAGATCAAAATTCCTTCCCTAGAAAAAATTCAGCCTTGGTTTTCCTGATACAATATGAATCAATAATGAAGTATCCAATTAATAGTTCTATTGCGTTAATCATGTTATATCAAAGCCTTTGATAAAATAAGACAGTCAAAGTCTCTCTCAGACATATTCAGACAGAAAAATCAAGCACGCATGTTGAATGTTTGTCGGGTGATTTTAATTAATACCGACATTACTTGCAAGTTTGAAAGGGAAAAGGGCTTGCGGATTCCTTTAGAGATTATAAAGGACCAAGCCCTTTTCATAATGAATAATTGAACTGAAACACCGAATAATTAAATATTGACTGATAAGCCTGCCAGTGGAATTATTAAAGAAAAAGAGACCTTATAACCTAACCTTATATTTCCTGACTTCCAGCCTTTTCATATTCGAGCCAAAAATGTTAACCATAAGCAAAAACCTTACAAGCATAACTAAAAAACACTATTTAAATTTGGTAGTGCTTAGAACATACGTTGTCTGTTTTAATACTATATACTAGCTGGATACCCCTGATTAGAAAGGAGTGTTTTAAAGGGACGATAAATTGGATTTTTCTATAAAAAAAAAAAAAAAAAAATACACGTAAATATTATACGAATGAACATAGTAGTAACTTCGCTTCTAATACTTAGAATTACTTAATTACTTCACAAAAAACCGTAATTCTAAATAACAAATTTTACCGAAAAATCACTTATAAATACCACTTTTTACTATTAATCCAGGGAAATAAGGTAAATAAAAACCCAATCTGCGGAATGAGAGAAAGCAAGCTGATTTTTTGCACAGACCTTCGTTTTGATGTTCTAATGAAGCACCAAAAAGTCTCATATGCTCACCCTTGTGCGTCTCGAGATATCGAAGGTCAGAGGTCAAGAATATCAGTTTTTTGCGAAAACCTCGCTTCCGGTTAGTCTGAGCTCTGAAGAAGTTAGAACAAAAAATACGTAAAACAGTATTCCCGACAAGTTTGGTTTTATACATTTTTTTCGTACGATTAACCGTTTTTGAGATGTAGCGTAAAGCTGGAGCGCGCATGTTTACTTTCTCTTAGAACGAGAAAGTATAGTGATGGCGCAAAAATTCGATTTTGAGATTTTATGAATGTACACGTTTAGAGGTCCACTGAGTCCAAAAAAATGTCTGTACGTCGTCAGTCTGTCGTCTGTGTAGACGCGTGGAGCCTAAACTACTGGGCCGATTTTGATGAAATTTGGCATACATGTTCAGAAAAATCATATCCCGAGGTAAAATCAAGACATACCCCCCAAAAACTCTGAAAAAACGTGAAAAAAAAGTATTTCTCAAAAATGGTTCTGACGATTTCGATGAAAAAATTCTAAAATGTAGTCCATTTAATTGAAGAAATATTAAATGATAATTAAATGCACCTACGAATACATGAAAACTAATAAACCATGGAAAACACTGGGTTACGTAATTATGAACTTTAAGAAAGTTTGTCTGAGTTGTCTCGGACCGATTTTTTATTACTGTATATTGTATATACTGAGAAACTATAACTAAAAATGCATTTTTCTTAATAGTTATGCTAGAAAATTGAATTCCCATTATTATTTCGGTTAAAAGTTTGTTCATTTATAAAACTGTTACGTCTTTCGCAATGGCCAACGTGCTTTATGTTTCATCTTCTTCGTCCTCGTCTTCATCAATATTTTGGTAGGACTACTTGCGGAAACTAATGAAGACGAGGACGGTAATATGTACTACAAAATCGGTCCGAGACAACTCAGACAAACTTTCTTAAAGACGAGTTCATAATTACGTAACCCAGTGTTTTCCATGGTTTATTAGTTTTCATGTTTTCGTAGGTACATTTAATTATCATTTAATATTTCTTCAAATTTTATCACAAACACAACTTCTCTTGGGGAATCGAACCCGGCCTCCCTCCGCATCCATGTTTAAAGCTATTTTCTCAGGAACTAGATTTTTACCGGGAAAACGACATAAATCGTTAGATTCGTAATTAAATGGACTACATTTTAGAATCTTTTCATCGAAATCGTCAGAACCATTTTCGAGAAATACTTTTTTTTCCCCCGTTTCTTCAGAGTTTTTGGGGGGTATGTCTTGATTTTACCTCTGGATATGATTTTTCTGAACATGTATGCCAAATGTCATCAAAATCGGCCCAGTAGTTTAGGCTCCACGCGTCTGCACAGACGACAGACAAACGACAGACTGACGACGTACAGACATTTTTTAAAGACCACTTTTTTTGACTCAGTGGACCTCTAAACGTGTACATTCATAAAATCTCAAAATCGAATTTTTGCGCCATCACTATACTTTCTCTTTCTAAGAGAAAGTAAACATGCGCGCTCCAGCTTCTTTACGCTACATCTCAAAAACAATTAATCGTACGAATGAAATGTATAAAACCAAACTTGTTGGGAATACTGTTTTACGTATTTTTTGTTACAACTTCTTCAGACCTCAGTCTAACCGGAAGCGAGGTTTTCGCAAAAAACTGATTTTCCTGACATCTGACCTTCGATATCTCCTATTTAACATTTTCATTTCATGGATTTTTCTTTACAATAATTAATTCCGAACTAATTTAATTGCATTTTTACTTTTTTCTAAAAGCCTCCTAACTGATAGGGCAGTGGTTTTTATACTCGTACCTGATTAATTGGGGGTTTTATTATTAATAATTGAATGAATGATGTATAATATAGTTCTGATTCATTTCTATGAAGGCTTTGGAAAAAACTATTTAGGCATTTCAATTAATTGCTTGGCCTACATAACGATAGGAAACATCGCGACCGATTCCTCCACTGATCCTCCACCGATTCCTTCCTGACCGATTCATCCACTGATGAATCGAGCCCTGAAAGCAGGGCTCATGCAGGGGGGTTAAGGGCAGTAGATAATAAAATGTTTCTAAAAAACGAAAGTTTAAAAATACCATTTCCGAAAACTATAATAAGTTTAAAAGACTATTTCCGAATATTATAACTCTGTTAACTGTAACTCAGTTAACCGAAGAAAAACTAAAATCACATCATAACGATGAAATATTATTATTTCAGAGGGAAGTCGTAAGAAGGTCAATGAACTTCTCTAACCTCGCAGCTTATATCTAACCTAAAATGGAATAAATGAGAAATCAATAATTAAAATGATATACAGTAGAGTCTCGCTTATCCGGACCCCGCTAGTCCGGACATCCGTTTAATCCGGACGGGCCAAAAACTATGTACTAATTGGAACCAGGGCCTGTTCAGATTTATGAATAATTATGATAATTGGAATTTATACTTTTATTGTCTATTAAAAATGTATAAAATTGTTCCTAGTATAGTTTACAGGTGAATATTCCAACGTTCTAACACGAGGAATACCCGGTATTTTTGTTAAAAATAAACAGATTTAGAATAATTAGGACTAAGTAGAACATCAATAAATCTCTTTCGATTCCATAGAAATGTGGCGGAAGAAATAAAGGTAGTGTATTCCAATAAATACAATTATATGTGACTGAGATGGGGAGAGGGTTTTAAGAAACATACAGCGGCGGCTCAACGCAGTTCCAAGAAATTTCGCAAAGCCGCCATTGTCTAATGTCTCAACTTTTTGTGAAATGATTATCGTTCCTCGAATTTCATATCGGAACACAGGAAGTTCTTCTCAGGAAGTCCCTTTTATACCTGCCACCTTAGTAATAGATTGTCGTTTTATTTTAATTAATTTGATATTCGGACTGGTGACAAAACAGCTCTTAACTTAAATAGTGGACCTACGTTGTATGAGCATGTTTTGGAGACTAATAAAAGTATTTTTTACGATAAAAACATCGATTTTCATAGTTTTACCCTACTAAAACTTGTTTTACAGACATTTTAAAACTGATTCCGTTTAATCCGGACTTTCGGTAATCCGGACTGGGTCCGGTCCCGTCAAACCCGGATTAGAGAGACTCTACTGTATGAGTTTTGTTAATGAAGAATTTTGCTCGCGTTATATGTAATATTTCAACTACTGTTAATTAAGAAGAATTTCCACGTAGAGAATTCTGATCGCTCTTCTGTACAAAAACCACATGAGAATGTGGGATGAAACTAATTTCCACGTTACCTCTAAAGATAACATTATTTATAGAGCGCATGCGCAAGAGAATATTGGACGAATTGTCATAAGTATAGTAAAGTGATCCGACTGGAAATAAAAAGTTTGATTGTTTGGACCTGAATCGATTCCCATTGGGGTCACACTTATTTCTAAGCAATATTAAATTTGCATAGCTAGTCGAATTATTATGAGACTATCAATAAATATTGCAAGGGTTGGCAGCCCGACGCCTATTCCCAATTTTCAATAAAATCGTAGTTTTAAAGATGATTTAACGACAGACAGACAGGAGACCAGAAATGTTTTCTGATGTCTGTAATGGATTTATGTCCAGAACGTTTTATCGGAGACCTAAAACAATTTTATCTCCAAGTGGGGAGGAAAAGTTATGATTTTGGATTAGTTAAGAGGGACTAAAGTAGGTCTTTTCTTCCCTGAACTCAAAAAGTATAGGGAGAAAAAGTAAAAGTAGGGAGAAAAAGTAAAACCAGGGAGAAAAAGAAGGATTGCCAACTTAATTATTTTATAAATAGTAGAGAATGAATGGCTAATGTAGTGAAGTTGTTGAAATTAGATTGGCGACACTTTAAACCTGCATCTAAATAACCTTTTATTTGAGTTTAATTGAAATTCTTATTTGTTTTTAATATTGAATCTCTTATATCGATGGCTAAGAAGTGATACCTCGTATCTTCAAAATGTCAGGTTTACAGGCGAAACAATAAACTATTTAAATAAATAAATTTACTTTAACTGTTTAAGTTTTTTACGTGTTTTATAAATTTGTACAACATGTAACGCTTCTGAAACATTGGTAACTGTCAAATTATAACAGTTCATAAAATAATGTAGTTACGAGTTCTCACTATGTCACTTCTTTAATAAAGTGAACACATACGAGGTCTCACTTACGAATTAGTAGCTCAGCTATGAGATCCCACAACTAACCTTCACCAAAACACATACACCAGAAACACATAATATACGAAGTGTCACTACATACAAACTGACGAGATCTCGCATGTATTTGCAGAAAAGCCTCCCAAGGCCAATATAATGATAATCTCAAAATCACCATTTTGGTAGTTACAAGGTATCACTTCTTAGCCATCGATATCTGCTATTAAAAGTGCTAACAATTATTGTTATTTATTAAAATTAAATCAATTTTATTTATTTATTATGTATTTTCTCCCTACTGGATATAAAATATTGTATTGTGTGTACCTCGGGAGTAAAGGGCTATAATTCCCCTCGCGTTAATTATCGTTATTCCCTCGGCTACGCCTCGTGATTTAGGGACCATGGTTATTCTTTGAACTAACCTATTCGCTCAGGTCAGGGAATAATGGCTTACTTTACCCCCTAGGTGCATAAATAACATTTTTTTTGCTCAACACGATGTGATCGATCTGAAAAAGTTTCCATTACCTTCGGCAAGCTCGGAAGCAAAATAAAAAGACTTGCAACTTTGATCTATTTTAAACAAAATATTTAAATTACAATGGATTCTCTGACTTATTTAATTCCATTTTACGAAACTAAGTTTACATTTCTTCTCTCTTTATTCCCTTGAGGAGAACGACGTCATTGAAATGGTGCCAATAGAGGGAAAAAAAGAACAAGTTAAACTAGTAAAATTTACAGGAGAGAAAGGATCATTTGTTTTCGAAATTCAATGGGTCAGAGAAAAGAAATAAAGAAAAGAAGAAAGAGGGGGGGGGGGGATTGAAAGGTAAAATTCAATTTTCGTAAATTTAGGCCAGGACCTATTTGTTTTGATTCGATTTAAAAGGGATAGGGTCAAATTTGATCAAACTTCAGTCTCTGGAATGGGGAGGGGGTAGTTTTTTGTACGAAAATATTTGTAAAAAAATAAGGATACATTTAGAAATAGAAAAAAGGTTGCATTGTATTACCGTCAGCAAACGAATAATAATATCGAAAAGCAATACCAGTCCAAAGTTTTTTTTACAGCTTTTTTTCTGTTCGAATGTACGAAGAGCTGCATTATTCTTATTACTCTTCATAAGAAGGTAAGTAAAAGTAAAATGAAATAAACTAAGTAGAAAATAGTGTTGAACATCTGTAAGCAACAACAGCCAAAGTTTATATTCCTTGGTAAAAGTTAAACAAATTGTTATTTTAACTTCTCTATAACTGTAATAAAATATCAATAATAATAATAATCGTTTATTTATTACAAAAATAAATTCCATATACAATATTGTGGTTCACAAAACGACAGCCTTGGTCACTGGACCGTCAGGCGAGATTCCGGCCAATAAAAAGTATCTATTCAGTAAGAATTTGAATTAAATGCCGTACATAATCATTTTATAATATAAAATAAACTATCTTAACTAAACGAAGCATATTAATTAGCTTAAACGAATAAATTAGAATACATTTAACAAAAACAACTAAATTATTGAATTAATTAAATAAAAATATATTAATAAACATACATCAACACATATATGCAAACGCATATTATACAACCATACTCAAATATTCACACTCTCATACACATACACATGCATACATATATATAATAATAATAGAAAGGTAATTAAATGAAAATAGATAAATAATATATATATATATATACATACATACATACATACATACACATATATATACATATATACATACATATACATACACACACATACATACATACCTACACATATATACACACATATACATATATACTAATTCATAAGTACTAATTTTAAAACTAAAGAGAAACAATTAAAGCCATTCAATTTTTCACAGAATATCTTCATTAGATTTCATCAGATAGATATAAATGTAAATAATAAGAACAAAAAAATAAATAAATAAATAAAAATCAGTTTCAAACAGAATAACAAGCCATGATAACTATTAGAGAATTAAATTACTTATAATAACAAATAACATTTGATAAAGAGTTAACAAAAATGACGCTAAATTAAACACATAAATAAATTGTATTTACAAATAACTTAAGTCATGCACATGCGCGTATGAATATACTTCTGATTATAATAATAATGACGTGATTCAGACAAGATATTTATTTAAGGCGAAGCTAAATTAAACAAATTGTTTTTTCTGTATAAATAGGCAGCTGAGAAGTAATTATAAAGAGCCGTCCAGTCTTTACCATTTAACAATTGGAGGATTTCTACCGAAGTTAATTGGATTTTTTTAAGGTGAATCAGTCTAATTTGTGACAAAGCGGAGCATTCGGTTAGAAAGTGATAGAGATCCTCACTAGTTTGCACTTGACACAGAGGACATTGCGGCAAGTCTTGCGCTGACCACGGGTTATGACTCAAGCCAACCATATCGGCGCGCAGTTTTATAATCTGTTTACACATTACAAACGAATGTGTTAGCAAGTAATGGTTTCTCTGATTAAAAATTAAATGCCGGTATAAGGGATGGCTATCACTACCAAGAGCTCTTTCCAAACACTGATTATTGTCCAATATTGTCATAGCGGCCAATAATCGAGGGGAGTACAGAGACCACTGGTCTTCGACGTTTATACTTAAGTCGAGCGCAATGTCAAATTTATCGACTAGATCACACCACTGTTTATACCATAGGATCTTATCACCTATTACAAGTTTGGCAATCATATTTGGCCACCTTGTACAACTCATCTCGGACAGAACTTTCATTATATATTTCAAATGCAGGGAATACGTGTAGATGTACATACTATTTACTCGGCACTCTAACTGGAGGAAGTAGCTAGCAGTGTGAAGAGGCAAACCGAAAACTCTTTTTAGGAAAAACCTCTGCAGCTTCTCAGCTTCTTCAAATTGGTTCCATCCCCACACTTGTGCACCGTAACACATAACCGATCTAGAGATGGAGTGAAACAAACATAGTCTCGTTTTAAATGTGAAATCGCTGGAGGACCATAAAACATTGCCCGTATTATTAAGTGCGAGTTTTCCGGCATTCAATTTTTCATTTAAATGTTTGTTAAAATTAAGAGTAGAAGTTAAAACGACACCTAAGTATTTATACTCACTTACGAGTTGGATTGGTTGGCCTCTGAAAAACCATTTTTCATTTTTTGCCGTTCGACCGCCATTTGGTTTAAAAACCATTATTTTAGACTTAGTCAGATTTACCGACAAGTTCCACTTTTGACAATAATCGTCTAAGTTCCGAATCATCCGTCTAAGTGTTATAATGTTGTCACTCAGCAGTACGACATCATCGGCATAAGCCAACATTTTAATTTTCAAACCATGTACGCTCAACCCATCATCATCAGGGAATATTTCAGAGCCTTATTAAATCCGGAAGTAGAGTGTGTACCCATTCAATTCGCAGAACCATTCATAGAAAACCCAGTTCTTGATAATTTAATTGATATGGAAGAGCTAAACAATGTCCTATCTAAGTGTAAATTAAAAAAAGCCCCCGGAATCGACCGTATACCCTACGAATTTTATAAAAATGCGCCACAATTATTTAAACTTAAATTACTTGAGCTTTACAACAGGATTTTTTCTGCTGGCGACATTCCCGCAAGCTTCACTAATAAAATATCAATATGTATTCAATTTAAGTTAGTTATAAAGTTGTTTTCTTGGATCCATTTACTGGAAAGTTCTCTTTGACGGGAAACCAATGTGTTTTTTTCTAATAAGAAAATACAAGTAAATAATCAGAGATAAATTATATTTCAATAATAGAAAACTTTGTATATTGACATTATAGAATAAAAATAAACAAGGCTCAATCATTATTTACAACAAAAAGTTTTCTTTCACTTCCCAGTAATTTTTTTCTCAGTGGAGTATTTAAAAAATAAAAAAATGTTTTCGGTTAAAAAAAATAAATATATTTAAAGAAATAAATAATAAATAAACAGGTCAAGTGTGTGCTAATCAGCACACAGCGAGGGACCGTAGGCCACACTATATAGTGTTTAACTGTAAAGTGTATAAACAGTGTTTTTTTTAAAATGCTAAAAAGCTTACTTTGAACAATTCTAAGGGTCTGATATTCTCAAAACACACTCTGATAAAGTATTTTTTTGCCACTGAACCGGACTACAACCATATAAATACATCGAAAAGACCGTAATTATAAAAAACGTATTTTGACAATAAAAAATAAAATAATATTTTTTTCGAAATTTCCAAAAAGTGGTATCTTTATTTTTGGTCGAAGAATGTTCAGGATTTTTTTCAGATTTTTTGCACTACACATAAGTGAGATCAGGAATTTTTTCAGATTTTTTGCACTACACATAAGTGAGATCAGGAATTTTTTCAGATTTTTTGCACTACACATAAGTGAGATCAGGAATTTTTTCAGATTTTTTGCACTACACATAAGTGAGATAGAGGGGGGACACGTTTCACACCCACTTCAAACTTGCCTACGCTCGCCCTATCAAAGTTATATCCAAAGAATTATATATTTTTGTAATCAGCTCGACGTACCCTTTCATATGATACCCCTCACGGTGTCGAAAAAAAATAAAAACATTTTAACCCTTAAGTTTTTTTACCCTAATTGTTTTGAAAAATATTATTCGCTATATTTTTTAAATATGCGGGTAGGTACAAGACACATACATGCCAAATTTCAAAGTGATCGGACGAAAGGTGTAGCCGTGAGAGCACGCGAGAGGACGGACGGACAGACTCACGCAGGAAAATGTAAGGGCCTTGGTTTTGCCTACGGACCCTAAAAAGATACATTTTAAAGATATATAATTAAAAAAAAAATAAGGACACAACTCTTACTTTTTTTAGCTTTACTGTCACTTACAGGTAGTTTATGTAAAAAGGAAGCGCTGTAATAGTTCGAAAATTTAATTTTCAGCATGTTTGATGGGCCCCTGAATCCAAAAGTGTTTTTTAATGACTGTTGATCATCATACCCCAAACTGAAGTCGAGTTTTAGGGCCCTACCCTTCAAAAATCGCAAAAGAATGTATTTAAAAAAAAAAACGGTTTCGACGGTTTTGATTATAAAATTATCTAATTTAGTCCATTCAGATTAGTGAAAGAACGCTTGAAAATTAAAAAAAGGAGAAAAGTTTAATTATATTTCTGCCAGCAAACGAGTATTAATCTAGAACACAATATTAAAGTAAAGACAAACCTACCACCTGAAACTATTCCTAGATATAGTCACTTAATAATTTGTTTAATTGTTTCCACAGTTTTTCTATCTGTAAAAATTGTTTGGATTTTTTAAATAAATTAAAGTACCAATTTAGCAAAAGTTAAAGAGTGCAGACTTAAACCGTCTGTGGCTATTAGTCTTGTGGCTACCTGTGGGCTACTTTCAATAAACTATAAAAGTTTTATACACATCAGATAAGTACTTTTGTGGTCTACATAAATGTAAGTTTGTGCGCATGTGGAAGAGAAACAAATGAGCGCAGAAGGTTGAAACTTATATGGAACCAACAATGGCCTGTCATCCAAATTTCATTAAAATCGGACAGATTGTTTTTAAGATATGTTGGTTCACAAAAATTGAGCGACAGACAGACCGACTGAAAGACCCGAAACCAAAAATGTTCCCTGATGTCTGAAACAGATTTCTGTCTTGGAATTTTTGAAATCGGAGACTAAAACATTTTTAGTCCGTTACCTTCGGTAAGCTCGGAAGCAATAAAATAAAATTATATTTATCGACTCTTCATTTCGGCTCTTCTTCATTTCAGCTATTAAAAGAATGAAGATGAAATGCAAAATAAAATGAGTTAGCGTCGGAGTTAAGATGGAAGTGTAACACTGAGAGACAAATTTAACACACTGCTTCTACTCCAATAGGACTTTCCTTCTTTCACTTTTCTATTTGCCTCACCGGCACCGAACATGATCACTATAGTCGGCACCAAAGTAGAGTTAGTGCGTTGGCAGCGCGGGAAAAACTAGCAAATGGGGTGGGTAGCCAATGAGAGCTCCAGATTTTCCCGGACAAAAGGTCGGGCCAACTAGACAACGATAAATGTCTCTAGTGGAGGGGAGAGGCACCGTAACCACAGACCTAGTGGCTTTATTTTTATCCCTCAGAGAGGTTGGCCTATCTGTGTCACTTGATTTCCCGCGCTGTTAACGCACTAACTCTACTTTGTGCAGACTGTAGTTGCAAACCTAGTTAGTAAAATAAAGTTACATTTAGCTGAGAGAAGTTTTCGTTTAGTCTTAATCAAGCGATCCACGGCACATCTAAACAAACTTTCAATATAGTAGTTGTAAAGTCCTAGTACTAGTGCTAGACGGGTAGGACAAACCACTTGTTCGAACCTAGCAATTAGGCCATCTTTTAGGCCTATTTTACTAGCCCCCTGATAGAGAGTTCCAGCCACTTCACACATCATACCTCTGAACATTGTACCGCCGAATCGAGTATGATGTGATCATTAGTGAGCCATATAAATCACAGCATTACGGCGAGGGATCGAGCCCACGACCTTTTACCACTCTTGATTCAGTGATGGCAGCAGACGTGATAAGTAATTTAATCCACACGGCCACGCCGGCTCTTAACTTTCAATATAAGTAAAATAAGAATCTAATCAGAATTAAACATGATCAAGAGAAAATGTAAAGTAAACATTTTGAAAAGAAACAAAATAATAAATACAAATGTATACTAGAGATATTACGGTTTAAAAAAATAAATGCAAATATTTTTGTATGTGAAAAAAAAAGAGATATAAAATTTTAGCTTTTCTTGTGAGACGTACAAGAAAAAAATCAAGTTTCATTAGCAAGCAAAGGAAAGAATATTACGGAGAAGAAAGGAAAATATTATAAATCTTAAATATAGTCCAAGTATGTAATATATACAAAACGCTAAGGTGGCGCTAGCTCAGACAAAAGAATTACGGTCTGTCTCATAAATTACGTCTGCCACACTGCGACTAGAAAAAATAACACATAAATATTAACTGAAGCAAAAAATAACGAAGATTAAGCACTTGGTACGCAATCAGGTGAATGAAAGTTGAGCCAAATGGAAACCAAATGTAGGAGAGAATTCTTGCATCTATTAAAAATAACCCATCTAGGGTCTAGTAACAAAATTCATTTTTTATTCTAGAAGTCGTTTTAAAAGAGAAAGCGTATGGACAAGAGAAATGAGGTACTTAATTTTCAAGAATTTAGGTAAATCTAAATTACTGGGAGATGCAATATCTTCAGAGATAACTTCAACAAGCCACGTGTTTAAAACCTTCTAAGAATCTTAACGAGTATAAATCTAATTCTAAGTCTAAGGATAAAAAGTTGCAGATGCACGGCTGAGGGATTTAGTGGAGAATTCTTCCCATCTAGTTGAACTAGAGAACCCTAGCGCTTGGTAACTTGGAAAGTCTAGTGTTTGTAATACTTTCCTAGACCCCCACACCATCTTCTACTTTAATTAAACGAGTAATTAAACCTGAATATCAAACAACTACAAGGGAAACAATAGATGTGTTGGTGAGCGGTTGCACGAGTTAGGCAAACCGGACCGAACACCGAGAGCAACACTCTAGACGTGGAATCCTGCCTTACCGTGGCATGAGATCAGAATGAATGTGCTGCGGCTTTAGACCCTCCCTACACTGACCTGAGAATTCCAAGAGGAATTCCCACTAGCATATCTCCTAGACCTTCTGACATTATGATGGCAAGTAATTTTAACGACATGAATATCCCTGAATACCTTAAATTGAAAATTAGACAAGACCTGTATATCCACAAAATTTAAAATAGAGCCTTGACTGGTACAACTATTTTGGGTGACAAAACCTTATATTGTCTACATTCTTTGAATTTTAATATCATACATTCACATACAATAAAACCACGAAACATCCATAATATGTAATGCTTGCAGAATACTATTCAAATTTTAAGTAAATTTAAGAAAAAAATACATTGAAAAATCACCTTATAAAAGTCGATTGTAGATGGTTATTGCAAGGCCATACAGTAAGCAACAGTCTGACCTAAAACAAAAAGAAAAATATATTAACAATTTAAATTAGTAATTAGCTTAAATTTAATTAACATTAAATAAGTACAGTACTAAATGCTTATATTAATCATAGGAAAAAGGTTTATGTAATAATACTATTCAACATTTTAATATTAATGAAACAAACCAAAAGGAACAGCAAGTAAATTTCCAATAATAAGGTTTAGACTTTAGACAATATAATAATGTACAATCACATACATATTATTAAATACTATTATGCAAATAAACATAATTTTTCCACTTTTTTTCTCATTTAGCTTTCACTGTGTGTGTGTGACAATGAAATACTCAGTCATTAGTCTTACAAAATATTTCGTATAGCCGATTAATCAATTAATTTCCGAAAAATTGTTACGATTACGACCAGTAAGTGAGGTTATTTGCGTATAAATAATTTAATTTCGGCAAAGATTTCGTTGTAGGGTTGAGCAAGCTCGATGGAACCATGTTCCACTCAACGGGGCTATCGCTAGCGCCTCAGCATAAAAAATGCCTCCGGGATATCCTTGAGAATTTCCTATACCGAACCCTGGCCTACACACGAAGAGGAAAAAGTTTCCGAGATTTCTTTGGGGACTTCCTCTATCAAACTCTCGCAAAACAAACTTAAAAAATCCTCGAAGCCTCCTCCACACACGAAAAGGAATTCCTCTAGGTCTAGATGATCTGTCCAAACCTCAAATATTTCCTCTACATGTATGGCTACCTTAAGATTTAATATGGTGAAAACTGAAAAGTAGAAAAAATATTATATTTAAAAAAATAATAATGCACTTTTATAAAGCATGTATTAAAAGGGGGAAACTAAATTTCTTGAACAACCACAGCATCAGGAGCGGTCACTGTATAATATGCATGTGTCACTAAAGATGAAAGAGTTAGACACAAATATAATTAATTACAAATTTATTGCCGAATGCAATTAAGTAAAAACAATATTAATTACTACTCTTTAACAAATAAGTCATCTAGAGTAGGCTGCTTTAACTGAGAGAGACTGAGACAGGATTTTTTTGAGCTGAATACAGGGATCTATCTCAAAGGAGTATAGTATAGGTCATGATATAAATCAATTGCAAAGGAGTTAAAACGGGCTGAATTTTTTAATATAGTTTTAATTCCATCATTTAAATTTTTATGAATTATACGAGAAGGTACCTATCTAAAAGTGCTTAGTGCATAGAACATTCTCCTTAATTGAATCTGTCTGGGTATCGAGCAGCACATAGTTAATTAATGGTATATTAGACAAATTAACTACGAAAGCATCTCAGTAAGCGCCTTTCAGAATCTATTTAGGCAAGGGAATTTAATCACACCTATAAGAGGGAGATTGGATTATGTTAGGGAATAGAGCATTATAGTAGACATCGCCTTTTAAAATATTATCATTAGAGATTTAGATTTTAACATATTTTTCTTATAACTGAAGTCGGTGTACTTTTTAATTTAAATATTAAACACAAAAGAAAGAAAGCATTTACTTAGAGACCTTTATTTTAAACTCCAACATTATCTGACTTAAACTTTTATCTTATAATTTTTTTTTTTTTTAAATTTAAGTTTTCTTTCGAAATATTTTCTTAACTCTTTAATATTTTATCTTTTTCAAAAAAAAAAGAAAGAAAGAATAAAACTACAATAATCTAAAGAGAAAATGAATAAGAAATATTATGTAATTTTTTTAATCAAAGTAAGTAAGGTAAAAAAAGTTTTATTGTTTATATATATATATAAATTGATTAAAAAGTAAAGCATATTTTTTGGGTTTTCTTCATCAATCATTAGAGTAAATGTCAGAAACTTTAGGATGAATGAGCTGGTGTGAAAATGAACAGAACTCTAGTTTTATCTTCGATGAAAATATTGGATACGTACAAATTTAATCTTAATATTTAAAATTAATTTTGATGAGGTAAATAGGATAATAATGATATTACAAAAAAATTATAAAAATAGTTTACACTAAAATCGTTACAATTAAATCGTAAAAAATCGAATTAGGGGTAATCTATGCTTTCAAATTTAACTAAAGATCATGCATCCACGATCTATATTACCATATATTAAAATATTATATTTACTAAGGATACGGCTAGAAAGCTAGCTGCTTCCGAATCAGTTTCAGACTCCAAAGTCAGGCGTGATAAGTCAGCGTATCGTTACTAGGTGATGGCCGCAGTCGAGGCAGATAGAAATACTCGCAGGCGTAAACAGATAGAAATACTCGCAGGCGTAAACACGGAGTTGTCAAATGAAGATATAGCGTACTTGTTTATGGCCACAGAATTAATTTAAAAATGAAAGAATTGTTGTTAATGAAATAAATAAGATAAAGAGAGAATATGGGCAATACCAAAACTTGTTCGAGCAGTTACAAAATTATTGGGAACGTTTCTTCCAATATTTTAGAATATAAGTGGAAACATTGTACTAAAATTTAATAAACAAATTAAGAAAAAAATTAATAATAACTCAATTATTAATAATAAAAAAATAAAATCGATCAATTTGCATAAAAATAAGAAAAAGGTTTTATAAACAACTACTAACTGCATCGTCCAGAATCTGAAACAAGAATGGTCTAAACATTCTTCAACTATGGCAACACTGTGTTAATTCTCCCACTTGTTTTCGGAGTGTGAACCTGATTCGAAACCAGCGTGCATTGTGTCCGTACCTTAAGTGATAAAAAATGAAGATAAAAAGATACATTAATTAAAAATTAATCAACAGTATACAAGTTCAAAGAAAACAAAAAACTGATGTTGCATCCAAAAATGTATGAAATTTAGTTGATTATAAATTAAAACACTGAAAGGTTAATATATACCCTTTGTCTACAAAGGTCCATTCTAGGCAACCCTAAAACCATTATTATATTTACTTTGCCACTAGACTAACTATGAAAGAATAAAAAATACCTCTAAAAAGTGACCAACATAAAGTAGTCCTCATATAACCAAATTAGAGTAACAATTTTATAGTTTTCAGCAATAATATTAATAATAATAATTATTATACACACATCGAAGGTAACGAGAATTAGTCATAAATAAAAATTTGAGTTGTAGATTTAGTGACATTTCTGGGAAAAATTATCTTGTGCAAGGTATAATACTATAATGTAATTTTTCACTTTAATCTTTCAATAAAAAATATATTAATAACTATCTATACTCAATTTTTGAAATTGACTGAAGCACTGTATAATTTAGATAAAATGTAAAATACTACGATAAATATGAAATATAGGGAGGGACATATATTTATAAATCTTTACATTAGAATTTCCCTATAGCATTTTATCCTCAATTCCCCCATTTACAAGAGCGCAGTATTTTCAAAAATAATAAACTATAATTTCCATTGTTGGTTAAGAGTCCAGAGAATATTAAATTCTGGTTTACATTAAAGGGGATAGAAAAAAATATGTCTGCATTGTAGAGACCGCGTTAAACCTTTAATATGAAGCAAAGTTTTTTTTTTTTTTTTTTTAATTTTTCAATGCTGCCATTTTTCGGGTTCTTTATTGTGCTTTTTGGCAGTGAAGAGGCCGATGTTCCAGAAGAATGGGCCTCGGCTATGGTTACCCCCTTCCTTTTGTTTAAGGGTCCAATATATTACGACCACCTCCCCCTCTCATTCCTTCCATCTCTCCAGTCCCCCTCTTCTATAAAACCTACAATGAATCCGCCATTACAACTTTAAACTATGGCCAGGAATTTTACGGTCTTCCAAGTTTTGGCTGGGGAAGCCTTCAATTCTTAGAGCCATGAACTTAATGACATTTTTTACTCCATTGTCTACCAGGACTGGTCCAAGTCCAGATGAGCTAAGGGCAGTTTTAAAAGTCAATGACACTTCACTCCAACAAAGTAAAATACATTGGTGTGAAAAATAAAAAGTTAAATACATTTTTTTTACATTGATTATTAATAAAATTCGACAATTTAGAATTTTTGGAGCTTGTTAGAAGTTAAAAGTCCGGGATAATGATGAATATATCTTTGTAAGAGCTTTCGATCAGGGAACCTGAAGATAGGCGATTGTTAAAGTTATGGCAGAAGTAGTAATCAAAAGCCAGAAAAATAGCAAACAAATCTGAAATACCTGTGTGTTTGGAATAGTATGAGAAAATTATAATGCAATTGTAAACTATTGCAATAAATATTAAACGAGGAATTAGTAGCGTCGAGTGAGAGGCTTCCACATTTATGCAGAACCATTTTAGAGAAATAATTTTTTCACGTTTTTCCAGAGTTTTAAGGGGGGTAGCGCCCCAAATTTGGAGCCAAAATTCATTTCTCGATTTCGCCTCGATAACACAATACTTTCTCATTATTTGAGAACTTAAAAAAGGCGGGATGAAGCCAGATGAACAAGAATTCTGCGAGACTGGTGCGTGGACGTCGACGGGACAAGTAGCTTATCCCTGAAAAACGTTAAATCGACCTTAAATCATCGAAAAAGACCCGTTTATATTTAATTAATCTACGTAATAACGCAGATCTATAGACACAGGCTGACCCACAGTACATACCTACACAATAACACAAACACACACATACTTGCATAGGTGTAAAAAATAAGGGGATGCAAATTTAAATTCCTGGCAGCTCAGAGATACAAAATTTAACTAAAAAAGTTTTAAAAACTCCAAGCTAGTTCACCGATTCCCTATTTAACCCCTGTCATTTTGAGCTAAACGACACTGTCATTCCCTTCCTTCTATTTTTACTGACCGTAATTTTTAACAAGTTCAAGTTGTCATCCTGCACCTTGACATTAAATATCACAGCAATTCTCTTTAGTGCTTTAACCCAAATTCCTAGAATTTTACTGCTTATTTCTTTTTCTTATACGCTTTTCATTAGCTTTATTCAGTCAGGGATAAATCTTGTAAGCTATATTAGAGCCACTACCCAACTACCAATAAAAAGCTCAAACTTTCACAGATTATGTACTTCTAATGACAATACATTAATCAGTCAGTTGTAATTTAGTCTGATAAATGAATAAATTTTCGATATATTTTTGAGGTAAAATTTGTAAAAAATTAAACAATGGACGGGTAAGTAAGGTTAATAATTTGACAAACACTTTTAGGCATCTGTCAATATTGAGCATTTATCTTTAGTGACATATCCATATAATGTGAACGCTCGTAGTAATGTGGCTGTTAAACCAATATGTTCTCCAAACATAATACAATTTTTAATTAATACTTAAATATATTATGTAACTTCAAGGGAAAATTAATAGTGTCTTAATCTATATTCGAACTTTAGTTAATTTGGTCCTTCATTTCTGGGAAATATCAATAAACAAACATATATATAAAATACAAGATACCGTAAATTACACCTCAAACGATATTTCATGAATCATTGATTCGATTAAAATTAAATTAGACCCGGTTGTTTAAACAATCTAACTCATAAAATGTTCACATGCAACTATGCGTCAGCATGATAATCATAGTACAGGTTTGTTATAGCAAATTATTATTAAGAATTCCATATAAAAAATACATAAATTTACTCGTATATACACGGTGGAATATTGAAATAACGAATCTCGTGGTCAGTAGAAAATAATTAGTAAAAAAGACATTTTGGTTTAAGGAGGTTTCATTAAACCGAGGTTATAGCTGGATCAATTCGATTCCAACACAGAGGTTTTAGTCCAGGAGATAGCGTGCAAAAAAATGTCTGAATAACATCAAGCTAGAATTTTGTACACAAGTCAATCTTTTAGCGCCTTTTAAGAATATGTTGTCGGCTAAGTTTGACATAGCTTGGCAATAGGCATTTGAAAAAAACAAACCGGTGAAGAGCGGCCATGTCTCACTAATTATGGTGGACAATGTGATTTTCATGATCCTGAGTACAGAATTAGTTAGAGTAGACCGAAAATCAAGTTGTTATTTTCACACTTGATAGGTTAGTTATTCAAATATTACTAAAAATCAACGTGGTCACCTGTCAAGGGACAAACTAACATCGACTTTATTTTCGGTCTACTAACTAATTCTTTACTCAGGATCATGAAAATCACATTGTCCACCATAATTGGTGAGACATGCGGCCGTTCTCCCCCGGTTTGTTTTTTTCAAATGCCTATTGCCAAGCTATGTCCCGCAGACGAACTTAGCTGACCACATATTCTTAATAGGCGCTAAAAGATTAACTTGTATACAAAATTCTAGCTTGATGTTAGTCAGACACTTTTTTGCACGCTATCTCCTGGACTATTTGAAAAAATATAATAAAACCATCAAATGTATGTGTTCTTTTAATACATTTAGTTTTGAAAATTCACCTTGCTATTATCTTTTATTTTAAGAATTATCTAGAGCTGCTATCTTTTTCTTGTTATTGATAGTGGTTGAAATGGCGCTGAGAGGAATTTTAAGTTAGCCAAATTCTTTTTTCATTTATAACTGCTTAAATTATTTTTATTTTCTTTAAGTATATTGTTGCATCTATTACAAAATCGCTAATTTGTTTATTAATAACACACAAAAGTGAAAAGACAACGTATTATTCAAAAGAACCTATTAAAAAAGGCAACATTAAAATGAATATCTAGATACATATAAGAGACAATAGTACATTACGCGTTGAGTGCGGAAAAAAGCATTTTGCAATCGAGTGTGGAGTTTGCACCCGAGCGTCAGCGAGGGTAGTAAAACCACACAAGCAATGCAAAATGCCGTTTTCGCACGAGTTGCGTACCGTACTTTATCTACGATTGTTTGATATAAATAATAAACACAGAAAAAAATAAACTTGCTTTATGTAAGTTCGTATCTCTCTCTTGATAAAGATGGCATAAATTCTTGAGTTGTATTTTTTCCAAATTAATTATTTCTGGAGGAATATTATTCTACCACATTTTCGTCAAAGTCACTTGATTCACTCATTGTTTTTCAATAAAAACTCGATATAAACAGTTACTTTAATAAAAGAATACCAAATTAGTTTTGTTAAATGTAAACAAACTCGCTAATCGTGCGTAAAGCTTAAGAATTCCTCTTCTTCTCTCTTCGAAGAGGAATTCTTCAGAACTATGAGACGCGCATGCTCAATGAATACAAATAGGTACGTAAAGAATCATTTTCTACGCATCTAAACAGAGGTACAATGTTTATATTTCGTATCAATCATAGATAAAATTATTTAAAAAACAAACAAAGAACAAGCTGACTGATCAAATGCAATTATCGGGTATCAGGTATCTATAAATCACATTAACTATTTCCAAAAATTAAATTGTAACAACTTTTAAAACGTAATATGTAATACATCTTAAACCGATTAACTTGTATAGAGGTAAAAGTGGGGCCAAAATTAATTCGTTATAACTTCTTATTTAGGAATTATTAAATAAGGTATAAAATCTATTATTGGGACCATTACTTTCTTACGTTAAACACGGGTGGGTTTTCGTAAAATAGACTGTATCGAAGTTATACTTTGTAATTATTTATTACTTAAGGTAGAAGAGGATCCCATAAGTCCAGAGTGTGGAGAGGAAGAGGAAACAGCTTACCATTTCTTGGGAGTGTATAAAGGATATGGGAGATTGCGCTTTCGTATCTTAGGGAAGGGAGGAATTGGGGCAGAGGAACTTGATAAACTGAAGTGGCAGGAATCCTCTTCTTCATAATCCAAACAAAAAGGTATGAGAGTGAGGCGGTGGTGGTTTGATAGGGGGTTGAGGAAACGCCTGGGGTTGGCAAAAAGGATCCAAATGTGATAAGTTTGCTAGGCTAGGCCTCCCCGCCCCCCTCCATACTACTACTTGAATTGGCTTATGCTTCTCAATTAAACGGTACTTCTTTATTTTGTTACTCCTTTATGTTTTTGACATTTTCATGTCTTGGCTATGGCACATAATCTCGAAAAGTGTTACCAAAAACTAGCGTTACAAGAGTAGGGAAGATATAGGAACAGGGAGTTAGGAAGATATAGGAGGTGTTCAATCAAGTCTGCCCACTCTAGGTAGGTATAGTGTCTCCCACTACCGCGCTTGGTAGGGCCTCCCCACCCCTGCTCTCCCAAATTTCTATTCCTCAATGTTGGCCTTATGAATAGAAAATCATAATATGTACGTCGCATCGTTGCAAAGGTTTTAAGCACTTCACAACAAGTTAGGAGAAAAAAAATTTAACCTATATTTTATTGAGATATCAATTTAACCCTTTAAGGAGGAAGTAATGAAACAAAGAGGTCAATAGAGTTTTATTAGATTTATAGCCCCGGCAAACAATTATTAGCACGTTTTTACAATTTATTTTAAACAAACGATAAATCAAATCGAGATCGCTTAATGTCATCGAACTTTTAAAATGTTATTCCAGAAAGCGATATGAAAACCATATATGAATGAGTATATATTACAGTATTAGGGCTAAAAGATTTCCTCTCAGTGACACATCCGTATTTCAATTATTTAAAATGAATTAATACCAGTAGGGTTCATGGAGAATAAATCATTGTAGGGCAGAATGCTGTAGGAAATCTGAATCAGGTTGCCTCTATTGTTAGTCGTCATTGTCCAGATTGAATAATAATTCAATGTGTGTGCTTAGTGTATGCTCCCTCCGAGTCAAGAGAAACGTAAAGGTTTCATTTGTTTGTTCCGACTGGAGTGAATGTTTTTGGAACGGTGTTAGAGATGGAGGTGAGTAACAATAAAATACGGGTTTTCTGTCTCAGGTTTTTGACACGGGTTGGGAAGGCAACCCTTCAAAATATGGGCCTATATTATATTAGCTTGTCGATAGAGAGGGTAAGTCGTGTTTTCAAGTTCTCAATCCCTGGCTAATCCTGAAGGTATAGCTTCAGATAGGTATATACTAGTAGGTGTGGTTCCTACCTGAGGGAAACCTCGGTTTTCTAAGCTGGCCCTATAATAGGAGGGCCCTCCGGGTTGTAGCTGGGTTTTGGCGATTAGCCTTAAGGGTTTAGGGAAGGGCCCATTGAGGCTCTACTCCTGTATCCGGTGCCTACAAGGCTCACATCCAACCGACCTATTTACAGTAATGACACCGACCATAGCAACAGTCTAATAGTAGGCCTCTTTCAGCTCACTACACCTGCACCACATAAAATTGGATCCATCCGATTTTCCCCCTATTTCTTTCCCTTTTGTGTTTACATTCGGGTGTATAATCCAAGATTTTTCCTTTTTTAAAAATGCCTATTATAAAACCTAACCCAGATCCTCTCTTATTTGCCAAAAATTAGCTCTCTCTTATTTTCCTCTCGTTATCTTTTACACACATTCTCAATAAACATTCAATTAGGATTAAATAATTGCGTAGGAGAATTGGTTTCATTGTCATTCGGTACATACTTCCATTTAATTCATTTACCGGGTTGTATCAAGATTTAGCCATAAAAGAAAGTAACACAGGAGTTTACAACAAGGGATATTTTAAAGAATGTTAGACAAAAACATGATATGTATCTCTAAGATGGATAACTGGAACTGGAAAAAGTGAAGAATCAAGTCTACCCATCGGTTACAAGTCAGTGCTAATCACTTACAAATAAGTACCCATCAGTTACCCAAAATGTATGAATCACTTACCCACTACGTTTAAGAAAAGCCAAAATTACGGATAAATGGGATTACGAGTATAATATCGTGAATGGAAATTAGTTAATCCATCTCTAATTTAGTGTAGATATTTAAAGATTTGCTTGAAATTGGCTATACTTTAAAATACATGCATAATTTAAGTACCTCAATATCAATATATTATAATACATATTACTTATCGGTTTCATGGGCCAGCTACTCTGTGAAACCGAATTAAACTAATTATAATATTATAAGTATAAGCATGAAAACAAAGTTACATGTATATGAGTAAGAATAAAATATGTAAGCGATAATGCAAATAAATATTCTGCGGACACGATAGAGAAGGCTTTCCGTTTATTAATAGTAGGTAAAGCACGCCAGACAGAATCATTGAGAAAAAAACAAAAGGGTGAAAACAGATGCCAACTTAGCTCTTGGTAAAAAGTGAGGTAGAGAAAGAAATGACCGATTAAGAATAAAGAGAAGTTAAGAAAAAATGTGATAAGAAAGTGAAAAATGTGATAAGAAAGTGAAAAAAGTGATAATAAGTGAAAGGGAAATGATAAAAATGACAAACAAGAAGGGGATAATGTTGGATGTGACATAACTTTTATTGGCGAGATCTTATAAGAGTGAACCGAAGAAAAAGTGATATGTACGACACCTCTTATATTCGTATAATTATAAATACCTACAACTTACAAAACATTAATTAAGTGAAATAAAATATATATGTTAATTTCCAGTTTTTTTACTCTCTTAACGTTTTTGCAATAATTTAAAAAAAATGAGTAAATATGTCGTATCTGACCCACTTTGACTTAATAACTACTACGATAAAGAGATATTTAGTCTAATGTACATTGGGACAAAGCAAAATCACACTTTTATATAGCAAAGTGTAATATAATAATAGCTAGGCAAAGTGATTAATACAGACTTATACTATCACATTCTCTGACTTGGGTCAGATATGCATAATGACTAGATAAAGTGATCAATTAAGCTTTACTAATCACTTTGACCAAATTCAATCGTTATTATACAAAATGGCTGGCAATTATTCATAATAACCACATTAATTACATTGGCTGTAACATATATATGTATATATATATACAAGTTACTCAAAAGTGACGAGACACCTCAATAACTGTTTAGTATATTAGCAAAGAAAAACAACATAAAATGTTTATAAGGCATAAATATGTACATTTTAGTGCATGGGGCAGCTATGACATCTCCCCAAAATTAGGGATTTGGGGGGGGGGGGGGGGGGGGGACTCATTAATTATAAATCAAAATCCCTAACGAGTGGCATCTCATTTTAAATATATTGGGAAAAGAATAGGAACTACGCTAATTAAAGGTCTCTATAAAAAAAAAATCCAAAATGGCAGCAATTCAAAATTGACTAAAGTTAATTAGATTATAATGCCATTTTGAAAAGAATAGATATAGAGACCTCTTGTTTGCACAGTTCTTTTTAGGGTTTCGTTGGTAAAACCAAAAAAAGAAACCCTTATAGTTTCGTTCATGTGTCAGTCTGTCTGTCTGTCACTCTGTACGGTTCCAATAACTTTTAAAGAAGAATAGAAACGTGAAACTTTCCAATATTAAAGATCGTTTTGACGCGCACACAGGAAAAATATAGCGAACTCAAAATTATCAGCTGTTCAAATCCAAAATGGCGGATAACTCAAGTCATGCGAAAAAAATATTTTCTTTAAATTTTGAGTGGGGTATCAAATGAAAGGTATTGAAGAGTAGATTACAAAAATATATACCACTTAGGGAAAGTGTTCAATTTTCGGCGCCATTTTGTTAAAAAACATCGAAATTTTGCGTGCCCCCCCCCCCCCCCCCCCCAAAATCGTATTTCCGCTCATACTAAAAATATAGAAAAAAATGTAAAATATGTGGTCTCGTGGGCCATAGAAAAAATAAGATTAGCAATTTGATCTGATTTACTGGGAATCCAAGATGGCGGATAATTCATGTCACACGAAAATAATTTTTTTTTTAAAATTTTGTGTGGGGTATCAAATGAAAGGTATTGAAGATTAGATTACATATATATATATATCACTTAGGGAAAGTGTTCAATTTTCGGCACCATTTTGTCAAAAAAGATCGAAATTTTTCGTGTCTCCCCCCCTAAAATCGTATTTCTGCTGTTACTAAAAATATAGAAAAATATGCAAAATGTGCGGTCTGATGGGCCAAAGAAAAAATAAGAATAGCAACTTGGTCGGATTAACTGGTAATACAAGATGGCGGTTAATTGCTGTCACGGGGAAAAAATATTTTTTCTAAATTTTGAGTGGGGTATCAAGTGAAAGGTATTGAAGAGTAGATTACAAAAATATATAACACTTGTGGAAAGCGTTTGATTTTCTACGCCATTTTGTCAAAAAATATCCCAATTTTGCACTCCCCTCCCCCAACTACAAATTTCAAGTTTACAACACCAACGAAACCCTTTTTACGTGAGACTTCACGCACTAACAATTTATTTTTGTTTTGTAAAGACCAACATTTTTACATGAAAACCTTTGTCGAGAGATAGCTCATTTCACTATCACTAGGTAGAGGTTTGATTTAAAATGCTGAGCTATCCCTATTTTGGGGGTAGGGGAAAACTTGCACTATATACCTACTATGAAGTACATACGACATACGGGTTAGTCAAAATTGTGGGGGCCCATTAGGGCCAAGTTATTAAACTTTGTATAGGGTAACCTAGCCCCTGCCCTCAAAATTGAAGAAAGTTCGACATTTTTGCATGAAAACCCCTGTCAAGTGACAGCTTATTTCAAGAGTTTTGATGAAATAAAAAGAACAGTGCAAACTATATCTATCCTATGTAAAATATCGGCCAACAATAATTTACTTTATTCAATTTTGAATTGCTGCCATTTTGGATTTTTTGAGATACAGATACAGAACTTTAGTTTGCTCTGACCTTATTATTTTATCGACCCTTAAAATGAGATGTCACTCTGTAGGAATTTAGATTTAAAATTATTGAGCATAGTAGCCCCTTAGACAAAAATTAGATCTTTAAACATGCCATGAGTTTGGTTTTTCTCCGCTAATAGACTAAACAGTTATTGTGGAGTTCCAACATGTTTGACAAACCCTGTATAAAGAAGACTGTCAGTTTATTAGTTTGTTGTTCTACAGTATGATCACGTACTTTATTAAATTTGAAACATTTGACCTTCAAAACAAGATAAGAGACTGTCTACATGAGATTTCGACCCCCCGGGCAACGCCGAGTGATTCAGCAGGTAAAATATAATCAAAACATATTTGATACAAAACTGAGTTTTCTCACCCGTAATGTTGAAAAATCAAGATACTGTTGATCTTTTATAACTTCCGAACTCGATAAGACTTTTGAATAACAATTGAAGACAAACACGAAAACGTTAAAACCAACAAAGTAACAAGAGAAAACACGAATAAACAAACGGTACCGTGTTTAATTTAACAGGAAAGAAAACTGAGTCCGTCTTAAAAGTAGAAAACTTTATACTAAGCAGTGTTGCCATTTTCTTTTTATTTATTTAAATTAGTATTATTTCTAACTAAAGACCAGGCGTTCAATTTGTATTCTGATTATCACAAACTACTCAAACTTTAACTTAAAAGGAAAATAAAAATGATAATTATTTTTATCGTAAGTTCTTCACTCTGGAAAAAGTATGGTGTAACATAAAATATGTGCAAATAATAATTACACCTGCTTAGATATAATGAATACGTTGAATCCAAATACTAAATATTCACGTAAATTAAAAAGAATAATTCTATTTAAACATGATAGAAACATGCGATTAAACATATTTAAACATGCGAGTGTGGAGTTTGCACCCGAGCGACAGCGAGGGTAGTAAAACCACACGAGCAATGCAAAATGCCGTTTTCGCACGTACCGTACTTTATCTACGATTGTTAGATTTAAATAATAAATACAGAAAAAAATAAACTTGCTCTATGTAAGTTCGTATCTCTTCTCTTGATAAAGATGGCATTAATCTTGAGTTGTATTTTTTGCCGAATTAATTATTTCTGGAGGAGTATTATTCCCTACATTTTCGTCAAAGCCACTTGATTCATTCATTGTTTTTCACTAAAAACTCGATATAAACAGTTACTTTAATAAAAGAATAGCAAATTAGTTTTATCTACGATTGATACGAAATATAAACATTGTATCTCTGTTTAGATGCGTAGAAAGGGATTCTTTACGTACTTGTATTCATTGCGCATGCGCGTCTCATAGTTCTGAAGAATTCCTCTTCTTTACCACCCTAGGGCGGTAAAGAAGAGGAATTCTTCAGCTTTACGCACGATTAGCTAGTTTGTTTACATTTAATAAAACTAATATGCTGTTCTTTTATTAATGTAACTGTTTATATCGAGTTTTTAGTGAAAAACAATGAGTGAATCAAGTGACTTTGACGAAAATTTGGAGAATAATACTCCTCCAGAAATAATTCGGCAAAAAATACAACTCAAGAATTAATGCCACCTTTATCAAGAGAGAGATACGAACTTACATACAGCAAGTTTATTATTTTCTGTATTTATTATTTTAATCTAACAATCGTAGATAAAGTACGGCAGCAACGCGTGCGAAAACGGCATTTTGCATTGCTCGTGTGGTTTTACTACCCTCGCTGTCGCTCGGGTACAAACTCCACACTCGCATGCAAAATGCTACTTTCCGCACTCGACGCGTAATGTACTATTGTTAAATGTAAACAAACTCGCTAATTGTGCGTAAAGCTGAAGAATTCCTCTTCTTTACCGCACTAGCTTGGTAAAGAAGAGGAATTGTTCAGAACTATGAGACGCGCATGCGCAATGAATACAAGTACGTAAATAACCAATTTCTACGCATCTAAACAGAGATATAATGTTTATATTTCGTATCAATCGTAGATAAAATATTTTAACAGAAACTTATTCTCCAAATTTTTCATTAAAAACAAAATATGAATAAAATTGATGTAAATAAACTACCATCACTTCTCTCTCTTTTGAGGTGCGTTTACATCTGACACTTCTCTCCGGAAATAAATGTCAAGTGTCAGACAGAAATAGCTTTGAGTGTTTACATACTGATAGAAATTGCTAGAGATTTATGTCGGGGATATATGTATGACACTTCTCGTAATGTTTAAATTTGCAATAAATGTTCGAAACGTTAAGGTGCGTTTACATCCGACAGTTATTGCATGTTATTTTTATACATACAAATGTGTCCTCTGTCGTACATATCTTTCATTCTACACACACATAGTTAATTTTAAGGTTGCCATGATGAAATCATCTAAAAGTAAAATCGCGACCTGTATCATTATTCTAAATATGTAAAAAAAAATCGGCCCACAACTCAGATAAACTTTCTCATATATATGAGTTCATAATTACTTAGCCCAGTGTTTACCATTTATTAATTAGTTTTCGTATGTACATTAAATTATTATTGAACATTTTATCAAAATTTATCATAAAAATGACTTCTCCTAGGTGGGGAATCGAACCCGGGCTCTCTCCGTCTGCGTTTTAAGCTATTTTCTCAGGAACTAGATTTTTCCCGGGAAAACTGCTAATATCGTTAGATCAGTATTTAAATAGACTACATTTTAATATTTTTTAATCAAAATCGTCGGAACCGTTTTGATAGACGCGTGGAGCCTAAACTACTAGGTAAAATTTTGACGAAATTCGGCATACAAGTTCAGAACAATCATACCCCGAGGCGAAATCAAGTTTAGGAGCGCCCCCTCAAAAATTCTGAAAAAAATAAAAAAAATATATATATTTCTCGAAAACGGTCCCGACGATTTTGTTTAAAAAAATTCTGAAATGTAGTCCACTTAAATAAAAATGTAAGGATATAAGCCGTTCTGAAAGTACTGATACGTTATTAGAGCCAATAATAATCTCAATTTGAAAAAGGTGTATTTAACAAAGGAACACTTGTTTTAGAATTGAGTAGGTTTAAAAGAGTATCTTATTGGAAGTCGAGCGTTTCTTTACTTATAAAAAATACATTAGAGTAGTGAAACAAAACCTAAGAGGAAGAAATATGAAGTTGAAAACAATGGCAATATAGTGAAATTTTCCTAGACCAGCTAAATATGCTTGAACTATTCATGGCCATTCATTATTCACTAACCATACACAGGGAAAGTACGGTCGAGTTCATTTCATTTCACCCATGTTCTTTATCACCGAGGCAATATCAAACAATTTAACTGTGAATGAATTAGTTGGCAAGAATGGTAATTAACCTGTTCTCAAGTCCTGAACAACAGGTGAAGGCATACTTAAAAAGGGCAAGTTAACCTCTATGCTTTATCATCATTCATCGTGCAATTGTGCCGTTCAGATAGAGGTGTGTTAAAGCTATCCGAACAATTGTGCAGAACTGCAAAACAAAGAATCTCTTACAACATTACGGGTCTCTACATGATAAATGAACATTAGGTTTACACTAATTTTCCCCTTTACTATATTCCTTATTACAACGCATTAGGTATGCAGTAGGTCTGAGAAATTTGTCTTCTAGTTTTTTTAAGTACCTATGAGTTATGACTCAATTCCATTATATGGCGGCCGTATATTCTTAGTGAATCATACTCAAAGACCAAAATTGGCAGGTTTATATTCATTAACAAGACTGTATTAAACATAGGCTATTAGGTAAAAATTTGCTTTTAAGTCAAATTCAAGGATATCAACGCAAGTTAGTTAATAAGTTATAAATTTAAGAAATGCTCATTGACTGTAATTGGTTAATCCGAAGATAACTGAAGTGTGACTTACGTCATACACGATGATATTAGCCATACTCCAATAATGCTGGGCACAATCTCATAAGCACCCTACTACCCCCTTATTTTCAATTCTTATAACTATTTCCCAAAAACCATAACTTAAACATAAACAATAATTTTACAGCAATACTCTTTATATTAAGTTTAAGTCGTGTGCAGGAGATAAACACTTTAACATTGTCATTTTAAATTTGACATTACTATAATAATAGCAACTATTTTATTATAATTACAAGTAATTTACATAAGTTTGAGAAAAATAAATAAAAAGTTTATAGCAGTTAAATAAAATAACTTACTAAAAGAACTCAGAAATCTGTTTGATGTAAAGTAAAACAAACCATTTGAGAATTTAAATTTATTTTCCTAGGCAAATGCTAACTTACTTTCCAAAATTATTTAATTAACTTAAGTCTATAGAGTCCTTTGATTTTTATACTCTTGGGCTATTTTTAAGCATGTTCAAACAACTCCACAGCTACTTCTATTACTACGAACATTTATTTAATATTAGAATAATGAATAATTCAATTAGACTATACTAGACACTGAATAAAACTCTTATATCTTTCGCCATGCGCTTGGTTGATATTAATATGGAATTATCTGTAGGCTACACTTTATATTATATACTGCATACATTTTATTAATATTGGATGAGTGGTTCTAAAAACATAAGCATTAACAGAAAAATACTCTGCCAATTAGTGTGGCATATAGCTTCCTCACGTCCAATTCCGCATACTTTAATGATTATATGCTTTAACAGCCCATTATGTCAAATTGATTTAATCCCCCCCCTCCCGAATTTTTTAAAACTCAAAATTGTTTTGATTTTTTACATGAATTAAAGTATCAATTTAGCAACACTTAAAGAGCGCAGACGGTTGAAATTAATCTGGGGCTATCTGCGGGCTATTTGTGACAAACCATCCAAATTTCATAAAAATCAAATGAGTACTTTTGAAGATATAGGTGTAAATAATTGTATGTTTATGCGCATGAGGAAGGTAAAAAAATGGGCGCAGAAGGTTTAAACTTATATGGGACCAATAGTGGGCTAATTATAACCTATCAAACAAATTTCATTAAAATCAGACTAATAGTTTTTAAGATATGTTGGTTCACAAAAATTGGGCGACTGACAGACACGGAACCAATATTGATCTCTGATGTCTGAAACGGATTTCTGTCTTAAAATTTTTAAAATCGGAGACATAAAAAAAATCCCTCTTTAGAACGATCACATAGCTTCCGTTACCTCCGGTAAGCTCGGAAGTAAAATATATGAACTCGTGCATGAGAGGAAGCAATTTGGGATTTGGGTAGAGGTTTAGATTTGTGGAATAATTTTAAAATACCATTCAAATTTAATTAATACTGGACTGGTGTTCACAAAAATGTTGACAGGCAGACAGATAAAAGACCAAACGTGTTTCCTGATGTCAAAAATATTTCGGTAGAGGATATTTTGAATTTGAAAACTCACACAAAAAAATAAAAAAATCAGTCCGAGACAACTCAGACAAACTTTCTCAGATACGAGTTCATATTTACATAGCCCAGTGTTTTCCATTTATTATTTTTCAAATGTACATTTAATTATTATTGAACATTTCATCAAAATGTATCATAAAAATAACTTCTCCTGGGCGGGGAATCGAACCCGGGCTCTCTCCGTCCACGTTTTAAGCTATTTTCTCAGGAACTAGATTTTACCCGGGAAAACGGCTTATATCGTTAGATTCGTATTTAAATGGACTACATTTATAAATTTTTTAATCAAAATCGACGGAACCGTTTTCGAGAAATAATTTTTTTCACGTTTTTTCAGAGTTTTTGGGGGTAGCGCCCCCAAATTTAGAGCTAAAATTCATTTCTCGATTTCGCCTCGGGGTATTATTTTTCTGAACATGTCTGCCAAATTTCGTCAAAATCGGCCCAGTAGTTTAGGCTCTAGGCGTCTGCCCAGACAGACGACGGACAGACATTTTTTAAAAACCACTTTTTTGGACTCAAAACGTGTAAATCCATCAAAATCTCAAAATCGAATTTTCGCGCCATCACAAACTTTCTCTTCATATGAGAAAGTAAAAAAATCGTTCTTCAGAATGATAATATAGCTTCCGTTACCTTCGATCAGCTCGGAAGGAAAGCATAGTAATTTTTCCGTTAATTGAGAGTTCATATAGTATAATCAAGAAATATTAATCAACAAGTTCTTTCTAATATGTGCATGTGAAGTATAGATACGATCCAAGAACTTATATTTTTACATCTTGTACATGAAGAAGAAAAAAGGTGAAATGTATTTTTAGTGATATTCTTTCCAAGGTAAACAAACGCTTGAGTAATATGACACTTAAGTGAGACATGACTTGTTTCTTATTTATTTCAAAGCTTTCATATTTATACTACTACAACAATTTCATATTATACAACTACATCAAATAAAAATCCACTTTAATACTTATTTGAACGTCGAATCTCGCTTCAAATAACCGTCTCTTTTAAAGGAGAATTATATTTATGTCACTCTAAGCAAAAATTAAATAAGGAAAAGTTGGTGAACATTCTATTCAATAAGAAAGTTAGATCCAAACTCTGTTTATAAATATAATAAAAATATACTTAAATAATGTTTATGGAATACTGACTTAGTTCTAACAATTAAATAAAACATGTAGTTCAAATGAATCTTTACGACCTTAGCTCATATTTTGATTTATATGATTTCAATATTCATTACTTATCGAGTTACTAAACTAAACTAAACTTATACATTTTTAGGGGTTCGTTGGTAAAACAAAAAAAAGAAACCCCTATAGTTTCGTTTCTGTGCGTCTCTGTCTGTCTGTCACTGTGTACAGTTAAAATAACTTTTGAATTAAACGAGATAAAATCATGAAACTTTTCAGTATTAAAGATCGTTTTGACATGCACACAGGAAAAATATTGCGAACTCAAAATTATCAGCTGTTCAAATCCAAAATAGAGGATAATTCATGTAACACGAAAAAAAAATTTTATTGAGTGTTACGAGGAAAAACAAACATTAAATCAGATTTAATTAAGAATTCCTATCGTAAATATTTGATATAATCACTCCACGTGAGCTCATGCAAGGAATCAGTGGTTATGTTTTCTAGAGCAATACTGTATTATCATGTATGCCAAACCATAAAGTGTAATTCCTAAATAGATTCTATTCCAAACCCAACATTAAAACCAATCTAGACTACATTATGCAGGGGGGTTCAAAAGTCTCCCCCTCCCCCCTCTTAACTTTTGAACGGTTTGAGATACATTAATGAAACTTGAGGGATACGCGATACGCACCATGTAAAGGGAAGTGTGTTTTCATGCTATCGCGCACTAGGGGAAACCACCCACCTTCCCCCTAGGCCACCCAACATCAAAATTTCAAAGAGTATATATTTTTGATGGCATATTTTGATTCTACGGTAAAATATAATAAAATTTTACTTGTAACTTTTTTCCATCTCCAATATTTTGCCCCCTATAGGGGGGCAAAGATAGAAAAATAACCCTTCCGAAATTAGTAAAAAAATAACACTTATACCGTTATAAAATCTAAACGGTTTGAAATAAATTAATGAAACTTGGGGTATCTGTACCATGTAAAGAGAAGAGTGTATTCATCCACTCGAGTACTTGGTGCAACCACCTATTTTGCCCCCAGGCGCTGTAATCTACCATTTTTATACTTTTGCCCTATATAGGGGGCAAAATATTCGATATAGAAAAAAGTGCCGAGTAAAATTTTATTTTGGGGAAATTTCGAAGCTGGGTGGCCGGGGGGAAAAATGGGTCGTTGCCCCTAGTGCGCAATTACATGACAACAAACTTCCCTTTACATGGTGCGTATCCCTCAAGTTTCATTAATGTATCTCCTAAGTTTCACGGTAAACTTAGGTACGGATCCCTTAAGTAGAATCCAACTACGCTATCAAAAATATACAATCCAATTTGGAATTTTGAAGTTCGGTGGCCTGGGGGCAAAGTGGGTGGTTGCCCCTAGTGCGCGATTGCATGAAAACAAACTGCTCTATATATGGTACGGATCCCCTAAGTTTCATTAATTTGTCTCAAATCATTCAAAAGTTAAGAGGGGGGGGGGGGGACCTTTGGACTACCCTGTATACATCATTAAGTACATTATTATGAATTAAATACCCTGCCACTAACAATTTCAAGGCAATTTGTCCAATGCAAACATTCCTCTATTTCACTTTAAGGTACGTTAAAAATCATATTTTTTTGTACAGGTAGGCTCTCATCTTAGTAAAGACTGGGAAGTGGGGCCATGCCGTGCAGTTATAGCAACAGTCTACGTCAACATTTAATGAACCGCTTCTCTCAATGGGACAACGAGGCAGATAGCTCCAATAAATATTAAACGGTTTTATTTAACTTTAATTTTTCTGTTAAAATTGTTAATAGTTCTACTAAATATTTTTAGATGAATCAAAATAATGGATTTCGTTTTGCCATTTTTTTCGCCTATTAAGTCAGACCTGACACGAGCTCCGACATACATAAAAACTAGAAAAAAGTTAAGTCCTGTTTTGGTTTTCGTACTGAATGAAATGAAAAAAGTATCTAAACGTTTTGCAATTCTGATCGATGTACAGATAGAACTTTAATTTTATGCATCAATTTAAATAGTACATAATTAAATACATATTATGTAATTAACATTATTAACTAATATTAATAGTTAATTACGATAATTAGTCGTAAATAACTGATGGGAGATGCAGCTCTAAAGAACAAGCTTAAAGAAGATGTTTAAGTGATAATGTTAATTTATTAACAAAAAAAAGAAAGACATAAATGTGCCAAAAAGTAAGAGATGTTTGCAGTAATGCAATAAAACCACAAGTTGTCATAATAACTCCTGAATTTTTTAAAGTTAGGAGAATCTGCACTACGTGTGTGATTTGCGGGTTTAAACTAATAAAACAAATTACAAACTACACACTCAATTATTTAAATAAATTTAACATACATAATTGGCAGATACAAATTAATTAAATATATTATTAAACATTGGTGTGAAACTTGTATAACAAAGTTTTTAGAAAATCGGAAGGGTAAACATAGGTGGAAAGTGTATTTTGTATCAGTAAAAAAACAAATATTCTACCATATTGCTTCCGAGCTTACCGAAGGTAACGGAAGCATTGTGTTCACTTTTGAGAACAAAAAACTTTTATGCCTCCGATTTCAAAAATTCCAAGACAGAAATCCATTTCAGACATTAGGGAACATTTTTGGTCCCGTGTCTGTCTGTCTGTCGGTCTGTGTGTCCGCGAATTATGAAACGTGGGACGATAACTTGAGTAAATGTCGACCGATTTTGATGAAATTTGGTAGACATGTTCATTTTACCAATACCCAGGACGAGTTCGTTGGACAACGTTATCCATGGACAGCGTTCACGAGCAACGCTCACGTAAACGTGAACTTTAATTTTAAAATTGGAATTTTAGGTCGGGGGAAAAATCTAACTTCATCTATTCAATGAGACAAACATTTTTTTAAATACAATTTTTTAGTAAAACCAACAGCTACGAACAGTAGGACACCGCCACGAAGTGTTAAATATCGCTAAAACTATTAATAGTTTGTGGTATCCCACTTGATTATAAAGTATTTATGATGAACCTTAAGTAATAATTAATCATGTTAATTGCAGTTAATTACTTTGTTTAGTTAGTTGATTTTTTTTTTAGGGGCTGTTAGGAATTTTGCCCTAGATTTTGAAATGTATAATTGTAAATCTTTGTTTAATTATTTATTAGCTTGGCTAACCTGCGTAATTATGTTCGCGTTCTGACGTCATACTAGGGAAGGGGTAATAGCCTAGGTACCTCGTGGTTTTCGAAGGAAAATTCACTGATCCGGCTGTTCTCGTAGGCGATAGAGGGGCACTGGGAAGTCCGTCTGGAGAGACGATAATAACTTTGTAAATTCGCCATTTATGTAGTTTTTAGTAAAACAAGATTTTCTTGTTATTTTATCAAGTCATGTTAGTGTACAAGTTTGTACTAGTTTATCTTCATCCAAATTTAATTTACTACGACTAGAGCTTCATTTTGCTGATTTTATCGTAAGTATTTAAAAAACTTAAATTTTAACTTCATTAAATTTTTTGAGTAGAGATTTCTTTTAAAGTAGTATGAGGAAGTAATTAAAGGAAAACTAATTTTGATCATTTAATTTTTGTAGAGCCAAAGCTTACTGCCACAAAACTTACTGCTACAAATCTTCCTAGCATAAATCTTCGGGACACGAGTCTCACCATTAATCCACCATGTCGGTGCGAACTTAGAATTTTGATCCAAGGTGATCATATCTCTACTCATCTTAATCTTACTTCAGCGAGCATAAGATTTTCTCCAGTTAAAACAGTATCTACGATTTTCAGAGAATATTAATTTTAAATATTAATTATTTGCATAGTTTGGTTCATGTACGCCATTTTTTTTGAACGAATATCAAAGTTCAACTAAGAGTCCTTACCTCGTGGAAACTCTCAGTAGGAATTTATTAATTTTAAACATTTAAGACATGTACAATGGGATATAGGATATATATAATAAAGATGTAAAAAGGTTCACATAAAAATTTTGTGTATTTAAAAAAAAAAAATATAAAATTTGTAATAAAAAATAAAAAGATAATTTTGCCTAATGTTCTACCGCAGTATTAAAGTATTAATTGTATTTAAAGATAAAAAAGAATTTTTTTTATCAATTTGAAATTTTAAATAAACTTAAAAAATTATTTATTTAAAAATTTTGTTAGTATTTCTTTTATTTTAATTTTAATATGTTTTCCCTTCACAATTTTAAGTTGAGGAATGAGATTTTTAATTAGAAAAGAAAAAGAGCTTAACTCAGAGGTAATTAATGTTAAATTATATTTTAACCCCCTTTTTTATAAGCGATTCAAGCGAGAAACCGCATTTTGGTTTCCGGAGAGTTGACGTGAAACCGCATATTGGCTTCCGGACAGTTGACGTGAAACCGCATTTTGGCGCACCGGACAAATGGACTTGATAAGGCCGATCCAAAGAGTTAATTATTATATTATTCGTTCATTTACTGCTTTTAGCGTATGCTTTCTAAATTAAAAATTTAATTTATAATTTTATGTGAACCTTAAATTTTATTTAAAAAATAATTTTTGTTTAATGGTTATTACTAGATTTATGTCAAAGAATTTAAATATGGATAATTCTAATCCTAATGCGAGTTTGGAAATCGAAGAAATAGACGTAAATCCCGTTATCGAGCAAAACTATAATCCAAATCAGAATCTAAGTAATGAGTTAATTTTGAGTCTAATCGAAAAAGTGAATAGATTAACTGACACGAATTTAGTCGAACAAATTAATAAGTTAAATAGTAAAATTGCGGAATTAGAAAATAAAGAATTAAGTCAAATAAAAGAGAGAAATAGAGAGGATCATAGCGAAATTAGTAGTATAGCCAGACACAGTAACAACATTAATGAAAAATTTTTAATGAAATTTGAGGGAGAGAGCTCTGAATTAATTAGTCCTTTATTATTCTTAAATAAATTAGAAAAGTATATCAACAGGCAAGGATTAGAGAATGATTATAGATATGTAGTAGAAAATGTGTTTACAGGTCCGGCAGAATATTGGCTTAACACGCTTGACGATGAAATGCCGTGGTGTGAATTTGTAGTGCGTTTTAAAAAAAGATATTGGAATGAGAATGTGAGAGAGAAAATACGTGAGAAAATTTTGACTAGTAAATTCAACGGTCAATTAAATCCTACGACATATCTACATAAAATATACAAGGAGGCCAAGTATGCTTTTACGGACGAGTATACTATATCAAATAAGAAAATATTGACACAAATAGCCAAAAGTTATGGAAATTATTTCTATTACGTATTTAAATGTTCAAGAGTAGAAACTCTTGAAGGTTTTGAAGAATTGTTAACTGAATTTACGACAGAAGAGTTGTGTAGAAGTGATCGCGGAAATGGGTATTATGAAGGAAATAGAGAGCAATATAGACGCGACGAAAGACAATTTTCAAATGATAATAATTTTAATAATAATTTTAATTTTAATAATAATTTAAGTGATATTATTTATGACCATATAGCCAATGTTGAATATAATCGATTTTGCTATAAAACTAAAATGATAAAAATTGACAAGATTGATAAGAGAAATGGAACGCGTAAAGTTACAGCTGATTCAACCTTAGACAAGCGCTTAGATGAATTAAGAAACGTGAAGAAGGTTTTGAAACAGGACAAGTATAACCGTGATAAAGACTCCCAATTATTCGAGTGTGATATTGACGATTTTTGTTTAGCACTTTTATTTGAAAATAATCATAATGAAAAGATTAGTTTAAATAATATTTTCGAAGAATTCAATTTGAGTGATGAGATAATAAATGAACGCGAAATATGTGTGAAAGAGTTGCCAGTTGTAGGGGATTGTGTTGAGAATGAAGCTGTTGAAATTCTGTTGGATAGTGAAACAGAAACATATGGCGTAAGTAATAGTTTGTTTAAAACGAATAAAAATAATGATAATGATAATAATATCGAATATTTTGAATGTAAATTAGATGAGTGTCATTTCGGTAATTTATTTGCTGAAAATATTAAAGTTTATGTGAATGAAAATGAAAAAGAAAAGATACAGATCATGTCATATCAACCATGTCATAAAAGAGAAGATTATTGTAATTCTGACATGTTATGTTTAAATACTGTGAAAGTAACAGAAAATGTTAATGACAAATTAGAACCTAATATATGTTCAATTGTTAATTCGAATAAAATAGTACGAAATGTTAGTTCAAATAAGATTTTCAATAACTTCAAGTATAAAAGAAAATGGACAAATTGATTGTCGCCGATATTGTTTTTTTTTGTTACATTGAAATTGTAAAAAAAAAAAAAATGTATGTAGTAATTAATTTTTTTTTACCATGTTGAAGGATTACAATGTAAGGAAATATAAATTTCCAACTGAATTTTAATTGTTTTTTTTATTTTAATTATTAATTTAATGAACTTTATTTGTTGACTTGTGATAATTTAAGTTATTCACTAATTTATGTTAATGATTTTAATCTGTGTTTACAGTTTCTATTTTAATTATTTAATTTAAAATATTTATTTTAACGTTTTAAAAAAAAAAAAAAAACTTAGAATTTGTTTTGAAAAAAAAAAAAAAAAAAAAAATTTTTTTTTAAAATTTTTTGTTGATGATTGATGTCAATTGATTTTAGAGGACTAACAAGTCAAGTTTGTTATGACTAATTTTCTATGTAAGAAAATTTTTGTAGACAACAAAAATTTTACCAAATTAACAAGGGGGTAAATGTGGTATCCCACTTGATTATAAAGTATTTATGATGAACCTTAAGTAATAATTAATCATGTTAATTGCAGTTAATTACTTTGTTTAGTTAGTTGATTTTTTTTTTAGGGGCTGTTAGGAATTTTGCCCTAGATTTTGAAATGTATAATTGTAAATCTTTGTTTAATTATTTATTAGCTTGGCTAACCTGCGTAATTATGTTCGCGTTCTGACGTCATACTAGGGAAGGGGTAATAGCCTAGGTACCTCGTGGTTTTCGAAGGAAAATTCACTGATCCGGCTGTTCTCGTAGGCGATAGAGGGGCACTGGGAAGTCCGTCTGGAGAGACGATAATAACTTTGTAAATTCGCCATTTATGTAGTTTTTAGTAAAACAAGATTTTCTTGTTATTTTATCAAGTCATGTTAGTGTACAAGTTTGTACTAGTTTATCTTCATCCAAATTTAATTTACTACGACTAGAGCTTCATTTTGCTGATTTTATCGTAAGTATTTAAAAAACTTAAATTTTAACTTCATTAAATTTTTTGAGTAGAGATTTCTTTTAAAGTAGTATGAGGAAGTAATTAAAGGAAAACTAATTTTGATCATTTAATTTTTGTAGAGCCAAAGCTTACTGCCACAAAACTTACTGCTACAAATCTTCCTAGCATAAATCTTCGGGACACGAGTCTCACCATTAATCCACCATGTCGGTGCGAACTTAGAATTTTGATCCAAGGTGATCATATCTCTACTCATCTTAATCTTACTTCAGCGAGCATAAGATTTTCTCCAGTTAAAACAGTATCTACGATTTTCAGAGAATATTAATTTTAAATATTAATTATTTGCATAGTTTGGTTCATGTACGCCATTTTTTTTGAACGAATATCAAAGTTCAACTAAGAGTCCTTACCTCGTGGAAACTCTCAGTAGGAATTTATTAATTTTAAACATTTAAGACATGTACAATGGGATATAGGATATATATAATAAAGATGTAAAAAGGTTCACATAAAAATTTTGTGTATTTAAAAAAAAAAAATATAAAATTTGTAATAAAAAATAAAAAGATAATTTTGCCTAATGTTCTACCGCAGTATTAAAGTATTAATTGTATTTAAAGATAAAAAAGAATTTTTTTTATCAATTTGAAATTTTAAATAAACTTAAAAAATTATTTATTTAAAAATTTTGTTAGTATTTCTTTTATTTTAATTTTAATATGTTTTCCCTTCACAATTTTAAGTTGAGGAATGAGATTTTTAATTAGAAAAGAAAAAGAGCTTAACTCAGAGGTAATTAATGTTAAATTATATTTTAACCCCCTTTTTTATAAGCGATTCAAGCGAGAAACCGCATTTTGGTTTCGGACAGTTGACGTGAAACCGCAAGTTTTTACAAAATAAACAATATAACAATAAAGTAATATAACAATAATTGTTATAGTACATGGTAAGATGCGAGGAAGCTATGTGCCACACTAATTGGCAGTCTATTTTTCTTTTTTTTTTAATTATATAAAGAAAAATATTATTTATTTATAAATTGAAAGAATAACTCCATAAAACAAATGTTGTCAAAAAAACTCAAACCTTCCGAAAGTAAAGTAGAAGCTTAAGGAGGGGAAGTCTTCCTAAATATTTGTTCAAGTTAGCCTACATACAGAAATGAACTGTGAAATATTGTCTACTCTGTATTGACTATAGTTCTGCTGCTTCTAGAGTTAAATATTTCCCTTTACAAATTAAATTTAGTTTAAGTAAATAGGATTAGTTTTTCTATACAAGCAGTGGATTCAGAATCCTTCTAGTCCTAAATAAGATTATATTCCACATTTCTTAAAAAGAAGTAGAACTGCTAAAACTGGGACAGAAGTTGATATAAAATTTAAGTCATTAAATTAAATAAAGCCAATGGTACCTTTGTACAGCTTTATCTAATATGGGAAAGTAAAATTATTTCTACAAAAACAGTGTTGAAGATTTCCAGAAGCAATGTAAAATAATTATTTCTACATGGGTTAAAATGTTTAGAAGCTACAAAGCAAATTATTAAATAGATTGCAGGTTTTGATGAATATGTGTCTCAAGATTATTTAATTTACAAGCCAGAGGTAATCTCAAAAATTCAGCTATGGACACACACATCAGAGGAGCAAGGTAAAAATGATATAAAGAAGAGAAAGTAGTACTGGATATGCCATACACTTAGAAAACCAGAAAATGCCATTGAGAAGCAATTGCTTGATTTGAATCCTTAGTGAACTCATAGTATAGTTATGCTCATGGTTAGTATGCCTAGGACCTAGACCAGGGATTGTGGCCCGCAAGACTTAACACATATCTTATGTGGCCCTTTCTGGTAAAAAGGTTGCAGACCCCTGGACCTAGACAATAGTGGAGATGTGCAAAAGAGGTTAAGGGCTAAATACAAGGAAAGATCTAGGGAGAATAAGGGAGAGGATTGTGAGTATTAGTATTACAGCTCCTCATTGAAACACGAGTTTTGTGTTAACTGAAATAACTTAACCAAATATACCTCACAAGAAAATCCATCCCATCTATATTTCTCTTTTAGTGAATTAAACATTCTAGCCTCGTTCGTAAATAAAAATAAAATAATAATACTTTTGTTTTAACTTTTTATGGGTTTGAAGATGAGAGTAATGGCTCGGGATCGGAAAGGGGTTTCAAGAGGGACCCCCAACGCCGTAACTGGCCCCAGGGGGAAGGAAAAAGAAGAAGAAGAATTTTTAATTTAGGAATAGTAAACAGATATTAACTTAAGTATATTTTATTTTACCTATTTTCCTCACTTTTAAAAATTATAATAAATAGTAGTTTATTTTGTTTCATTTAATAATGATTATGTAATTTATATTCTATATTCAGAAATTAAATATGCCAGTTCTGTAAAATTGTTGATATAGAAGCCTTAAAAGAGAGATAGACATGCAAATTTCACTTGAGAGTCATAATACACAAGGGCTTTGTTTACACTAATATATTTTACCTCTGTTTTTTTATACATAAAATATTATGTTAACTGAGAAATAGATTTAAATACGTTGTGAGGAAAACACTAAAGCCAAAATGTCTTATTGATTTAAAAGGAATTATAATTAAAATTCAGATTATGTTACTATAGAATTTTACATTGTAAATAAATAATCTATTGCAGAACTGATGTTGCAATGTTTTTTGAAGCAAGCAAAATGCAAATAAGTACAGATTACAACAATATCAATGAGTAAGTATTGATAGCATGTGACAATAACTTAAAACTACTATTCCAACATTGATATATCAATTGGTAATCTCAGAGAGATGAGACATTTCAAACTCATGATGAATTCAAGTTTATGAGTAAAGTGACAAATCCCTCTGTACTAGCATGATCCAATACTATGTTCAGTGGCGTAACTATGGGCCGCAAGGGCCCGTATTGCAGGGGGGCCCCCAAATCCAGAAATAACTGGAATCACTATCCTTGTTGTGCCAACGTCGAGGGGGCCCCCAATCCTGAACGCAAGAGGTTTTTTTTTTTTTTTTTTGCTCATCAATTTTTTTGGCGAGGGGCCCCCTAAAAGGGGGGGCCAATGGTCTAGCTACGCCACTGACTATGTTGATCTGGATGACAAAAGATGTAGCATAAAATAAACAAATGTTAACAATTAATAGTAGATGTGGCTAAAATTTGTCACATTTCCTTTGATGTATCAATATACTTACCAAAGCTATCCAAGAATTTGCAACAATAGCCTTTTAAACTTTGCAGCTATGTTATATGAAGTAATCCAATTAGTGTCCCCCCTTTTTTTATTTAGCAAATCAATTAAAAAATTATAGTTATTCTTTGTCAAAAACAAAAAAACGTTTTTAGGGAATTTTTCATGTCGCACATTATGTGAGAAAAATATGTTTTTCCACCAAAATCTTAAAATTGTATTATCTTAGGAATGGAATGGGCTATAAGTAGTTTTATTTGGACGTTAGGTGTTTGTTTGACATCATTATAGTAAATGGTTCATAAGTTATAGCTGAATCAAACTTTTAATTGGCTGCCATCGTGATATGGCTGGGTTGATTAAAGCTGGTTAACGAACTCGTCCTTTTTGTGTGGTCCTTAGTGTGTGCTGAAAGCATATACTTGGCCAATTTATCAATAATAAATTAAGGTATTGCAAGATAATTAGTAAGGTTTATTTTTTAATTTTTATTTTTATACAGTAATTTTCATTTAATTCACACTTTACTAAATTTAAATGTAAAATAGACCATTACTGTGTTTTTATTCTAAGAATAAACAAAAATAAAGTAAAATTCAGCCAAAAATTATTATTAAAATTTAATTTGCCCTCTTCCACACTTCAACTAGTTTATAACAAAGAAAAAATATTAAAATTAGTTTTTAGCTATATTATTAAATAAAATAGACTAGCACAATAATTGTTTTGATGCTTTATTTTACTGCCAGAATAAAATACATCTATTTTTTATTCCAATTAAAACTCAAATTTGAATTTGACTTCAGTAACTACTCTTAAAAAATTATAAATTAATTTGGAAAAAGAAGAGCTTTTTATTCATGAACATAAAAATCACTAGTTTTCTTGGTTAAATGTATAAACATAAAGGTTAAATAAATAAAAATATTAAGGAAGAAAAATATGAATTTCAAAAATCGGTCAATCAGAGAGAACTCAGGAAAACTTTCTAATATAAATATTTATAATTCTGGTAGTCTTTATTTTGCCGTGTCCTCACCCTATGCTATATTTTTACTCTGAGTGTCCACATTTTTTTCATATGAGCCACATTATCTCAAAAGCTAGACTAATTTTACCATAGAAAGACATATTTATAAAAACCACTTTTTTGGACTCCATGGACATGGTAACGCGTAATTCCATCAAAACGTACCAATCAAATTTTTCCACAACACAATACTTTCTCTCCATATATACCTACTATATGCATAAGAAAGATGAAGGATGTATTATGTAAGCTATAAAAACAAATATTTATTTAGACATTATTTTGCTTCCGAGATTACCGAAGGTAACGGAAGCTTTGTGATCGTTATGAAGAAAGAAAAATATTTAGGTCTCCGATTTCAAAAATTCCAAGACAGAAATCCGTTTCAGACATCAGGGAACATTTTTGGTTCTGTGTCTGTCGTTCAATTTTTGCGAACCAACATATCTTAAAAACTACACGTCCAATTTTAATAAATTTTAGGTGGTAGGTCATAATTAGCCCATTGTTGGTCCCATATAAGTTTCAACCTTCTGCGCCTACTTGTTTCTCATCCACATGCGCACAAACATACATTTATTTACACCTATAGCTTCAAAAGTACTTATCTGATTAGAATGAAACTTTTATAGTTTATCAAATGTAACCCGCAGATAGCCCCAGATTAATTTGAACCATCTGCGCTCTTTAACTTTTACTAAATTGATACTTTAAGGAAGCTATGTGCCACACCAATTGGCAGTCTATTTTACCATAAAGTAAAGAAATAAATGTGGTTAAATTAGGAGTGGCAATACAACTGGTAACATTATTCTGTATTTAATATAAGAATAGGTTAATATTAGAATATGTTATTATATTAATAAAATAACACACACTAGTTATTCAGTATAATATGTGAAGAAATAAAACAAATAAACTAGATTGTAAGAACATATGATATATTATGTTAATATAAATATTAACATAATTTCTATCAAAATATGAAGGTTTCTCACCTCATTATTATTCATATTTTATTCTGACTATACACCCGCCACCTGTATCCTTGCTAATGATTTAGTATCGAACATCATTGAATGGTTTAAAAAGGAGTAAAATAATTTTTAAGTCTTTTAACGTGGAAGTGAGCCTATAAGAACATAAATGTTTTTAGAGAATCATTATTTAACCCTCCAAGACGTGAGGGTGGGGGGGGGGTCTAAATTATCCCTTTGATCTTGTTTCATACTGCTGCACGTTTAGTATGCATCCTAGCAGACAAGTCTAACTTAATAACTAACACTTAAAAAAGAGGTACAAGGAAAAGTCTTTAAAAATTATGATTTATTTTCAAAGCAGCTTTCAGCCTCTATAAGGCCATCATCAGTGCCTCAACAAACAAGCAAACACTAGTAAAAATGGAGTTCTAGGTCTTCCGATGGTGACAGCGTCTTAGTGGATGATACTTCCGACGTTTCGCCTCTTGTGCTAGAGGCATCTTCAGGGTAGAGGATGTTGTACTAATGATAGAAACAACGTGAACTGGGTTAGTACAACATGCTCTACCCTGAAGATGCCTCTAGCACAAGAGGCGAAACGTTGGAAGTATCATCCACTAAGACGCTGTCACCACCGGAAGACCTAGAACTACATTATGAAACTTACCGCGGAAGCCTACGCACCAAGATAACTAGTAAAAATGTTTAAAAAAAAACCAACACCGAATATACAACGAAATAGAGGTGTCATGATATAGGCCGGAGGAAGTGGGGAGTGGCACCAGCTTCCCCCTTCCCTAGAATACAAACAAGCTATAAAATACAAGACTTTTCTCAGGGTAAAAACGTAGTGATATGACAGGAGACAGGTATTTAAAAGATGTTTATATTATAATTTGAAAACTGACAACTTTGGCAACCAGAACGAAGGTCTTTGTATTCCAGTGGTGGGGATAGCACTGAGAAAATGGTGCCATCTGCCTTCTCTCTTTAACTACTCTATTTAGTCTCTATACTCGGTGGAAACCAAGACAAAAGCTGTCTCAGTAACAAATAATAAAAGTTGTCTCGGATTATATTTAACATTTTTAGAGTATAAATTTGTTTTTTTATAAAGTAGGATAGGGTCTGATTTTTATAAATAAAACATTTATGGCCATGAGAGCCGAGAGCTGAAACTATTTTATCCTAACCTGTTCCCTTGCTTTTGCAAGAGAATGGTAATTAAATATTCCCTCCCTTCTGCTGACTTACAAACTGATTTTTATGAGAAGTAATGTGTGACTTCACAAAGAAAATTCCTGGGCTATATAAGGTAGAAGTGATTTACTGCAAGCTTCCTGCTCATAAATACAGCTAAATTATGCATATAATTTAATGGAGTAAGGGCTGAACAAAGAACTTTAATCCAAAAAGGTAGTTAGAATGTCTCTCCTACCAGTAGGTGACTATCTTATCACTCTACCCTGTTATAAATTCTGACATAAGTTAGAGACTCGGTGGGCAGGTAGACACCTTCCAAACGCAGGTGGTCTAAACTTGCATAGCTCCATCTAAAAAATTGATTACACTAATCATATTTGGATTTAATTTTAACAGGTAAATTCTCTGCAGTGAGATTCTAGTACATCCTAGAGTAGACAACTTCATAACCATTTTCAAGAATGAATATAAATTTGCATGATATTAACATTATTTTTTAGTTCACAAATAGTTGTATTTCCACATTAAGAGAAAGATTATACTTATCAAAATTAAATTTTAAAAATATTTAAAAGATTAAAACTTAGTCGTATTTAACCTTCTTAACCGTCTTGAACAAATCAGTTCTCAGTGTGCAATCTACCTTCGATATGAAAGCTCTTTACAGTACAGTAGAGTCTCACTAATCTGGGTTCTGTCACCGAAAGTCCTTATTAAACGGAATCAGTTATAAAATGTCTGTAAAACTAGTTTTAGCTGGATATAACTATTAAAATTGATGTTATCACAAAAATGACTGTTTAGTCTCAACGTAGGTCCACATTTTAAACCTACAAATTGATTTAGAATAAAATAAAGTTACCATCTTATTAATGTAAATTCAACGTTTATTGATTGTACATTATTAGGAAATGATTGAGGTCCGTCTGGATTAACGGATGCCCAGACTAGTGGAGTCTAGATTAGTGAGACTACTGTATATCCCTCAAGAGCATTTTTATAAGTAAATAAACGCCAGAGTGGATACTTGCAACCTTATTAAGCGGATAACTTGTTGGTAACACTTGTACTTTCAAAGTCTATCCAGTAAACTCTAGATTATCTGAATAAGCCTGCTTTAGAACAGCTGAAACTCGTCAATTGTTTATTACAATTTTTTGTGTGAAGATGTTATTTGCTTCTAGAACCAAACTACACCTCTTTCATGATCAGTCGCTATGAAACATTGGAGAATAACACAGTTGAGAAGTTTAAAGATTATTGTTAGGGAGATGAGTGAGTGATTGTTACCCCCCTTATAAAAAATACAGAGGGGGAGTAACAATCTAAAGAAGGTGTACAGAATGTTCTTCTTCAGACTGTTACTCCCCATATAAAAACAGAAGTGTGATATTCCTTTGTCCCAAAGTACATTGGACTAAACATCCCTTTGTCTTGATAGTTATTTAGTGAAATTCATTTATATTCTTAAAAACATAGGGGAGTAACAATCTAAAGAAGTACCCAGTGTTGATACAAAGATCTTGCTATATCTAGAAATTGATCAAGGAAAGGTTATTTTATAAGTGCTACATACATACAGTTGTTTGGTATTGAGTTCTAAATTGTAGCAATGCTGCTCCAGAATAATTACAATTTCTAACAATGTCTTAATAAATACTTACTAAAGGTAAAGCATACATTTTGAGAAGGGCAAACACTATCACACGGTGATGAGCAGTCAGTCCACCTGTTACAGATTTCCTGCATGACATCAGATTATCTATACTGCATCAGCAACAAGTCCATAAAGTATGGACCTTCAGTCATGGGACACTCTGTGTATTAATAAATATATACCGTAGGCTTCGTCATTTAGCCTTTTGTTGTGATAGATGTGGTCTTTAACTTTCTAAAGACAAGGATATAAACAGGATATTTTTCTATAAATGCCAAAATAAAATTCACTTAATGGTCCATTGTGTCGTTTCGGACAAAAATTTTCAAAAGTAAGAGAAAAGATGTCAGCCTGCAGTCCGACTGAAGGAAATAAATAAATAAAGATGATTCAGTCTACACCGACTGACTGGGTAGGGTGGGAGTGGCCTTGAGGTACAGATCAGACAGATCCAGCCCTAAGCCCCTACTTCCATCAGACCCTCACCTCTACCTTCCCCAGGGCCGTCCCAAGGGGGGGGGGGGGGGGGGTCAACCGGGTCAAGCTGACCCGGGCACCACGTCTAGGGGGCACCACCAGGCCCCCTTCTTAACTACTAGGTGAATTTGGCAATAAGGGGGGGGGGGCGCCAAAGATGCCTTTGACCCGGGCGCCTAAACCCCTAGGGACGGCCCTGACCTTCCCTTCAACACACCTAGTCTACCTCCAAATGCAGTCCGTGATCTTAAGAAAAACAGACGCGTGTGTGGACCCCTTAGAGTTGACTGGTGCGAGTACACTGTCTTGTAAAAAGCGCAGTACACGCCTCTTACCCTGACTGTTAAGATAGTCAGCTGACTGAAGCAAATGAAATCATTCATCTTTAACTTCTTATCGTAAGAGTACTAAAAAGAGAATTGTTTCAAGCCAACTGTCCTCATTAAGAAGACAGTTCAAAATATTAACTAGCATGTGAGTTAACTCTCCTGCCAACTGTCATACCAGACAACTCACAACGTGTAAACGCATCTAAGGGCTTGTAGAGGGGCCATGGCTTGTAGGGGGGATTACTTATCAGCAAGCAACCAAATACTATAATAGATCTGTAATGAAATATTGGAAACAGCTATAGAATAAGGTTATCAAGCCCGCAACAAATGTTTTTATTCTATTCTTAACACTGTTTTGACAAAGGGATATAATCAAACTTGGTTTAAAAATTGTAATATTCCTTTATTTAATAAAAATAGAAGGCGAAGGGGCAGAATCTCTTCAAATTATCTCAATTTCAAAGTGTAATCTGGTGAAAACAGTGTATTGCGGGTTTGGTAACTGCATTCTAAAGCTTAGCCAAATATTGTACTTTTCTCATAAATTGAACTGCGAGTGGTTAATTTAATGATTACAAATAGTATTACAGACTAACGCTCTTGTCTGGGAACATAACTCTAAAAGGCATGCTGGTGCTGGTAAACATATGAAACTAATATTTCGACTCTCGCTCACATAAATTATTCCCATTAGAGTAGGGTGACCAACCGTCCCGTAAAAACGGGATTGTCCCGTTTTTTCACGAACATTCCCGGTGTCCCGAAAAAGACTCCCGGGACGCCTAAATGTCCCGTATTTATGTTGAGTGCCTAAAACCCTTTCTGCTTGAGCATAATTTTTAAAGATATGTCAATATGTGTTAGATATCCCTGCCCATATCGGCGATACTGAGAGATAATTTGAGCTCATGAACATTCAGCGGACAGTCTAATAAACATGATGGGAGTGGAGGCACTTTCTGCAATTTTTCAAGTACTATACAATTTCAAAATGGACTGCTGTAACTTTTACAACTTTTTAAAGAAGAAAGTTTTAAAGATGGCTGGAGCAACAGCTAAGTTAAGCACACTAGAACTTCAAAATAACGGACCCTTCTGTAGCGAATGAAAATAAGAAGAGGATTTTCTGTAAAATACCGCCCGAGTCAGGACCCTACATCCGGTTCTGTTTAGGTAGAAATTATCAAAAATCCCTTATTAATCCTATGTTCAAAGCTATCTTCTATTTATTGATGTTTAATAAAAACTTTTTATAACTACTACTGTACTTCTCACAGACGTACGCCCTTTTGCACTATTATTATAAATAATGATTTATAATATAACGCCCCCCCCCCCCCCACGGCCCCCACCCTTCATCCTGGGGATATTCCATACACCCCAGACCCCCGGATTATGTCCCGAAAGTGAGGTGTCCCGTTTCTTCCCGTTGAAGATTTGGTCACCCTACATTAGAGGTAAAAGAGCTCTATACAATCAACTACCTTATGGTAAAGAGGTGATTTCCATTATTCCAATAATTCAGCCACGAAAAAACTAAAGTACTATGAAATGGAGACTAAAGTGGCTCCCTACACTTATCTATGTAAGTATCTACTTAAACATCCATCTAAGCATGTACTAAGGCTGCGTTTATTGACATTTATTTTATAAATATCTATTATAAAACGTTCTTTGAACATTTTAATAACCTCTGCTAAGTGAAAACCCGTAAAATTTGTTGTAGAACAAATAGGTATATATAATAAAGAAAAAGACCTTCCTTCTAAAGGTCTGTAAACGATAGCTGACAGTAAATTAATTATTTTAACTGCCTGTCCTTCAAGTTAGATGTGAAAAAACAATGAAGGAGGTACCTACCTAGTTGTTCCTTCGCGAAGTCTTAAAATTATTATTTAAACACCAAAGCCCTCATCACTCCTTCTTTAACTTTAAATACCTTAGCACAAAGTTTGAAAATTATTTATCTTAAGTTTTTTATCCACTATTTCTGTTCAACTTTTATACGAAAGTAAATACTCACATTTTTCGTAGACAGCCTTCATCCTTTTCTTCAAAACTCTGAACAGTCCACTTAAAGTAAATTTTAATGTAACTTCAAAACTAAAATCACTAAAAATTAGATTTTAAGTATATTTCTTTAAGTTCTAAAATAAGTAATGTCATTCGCGAAAAAAAAACAAAAAAAAACGAATGCGTATTTAACCTAGTCCGGAACAATTTACCGCCAATTCGCCAATCGCCATATTAATTTTTACTTTTCTCTTTGTTTTCTTACGTGTTCAAAAAACAAGCACTCTTTTAAAAAGTTTTTTATCAGCTGATTCTGCACTTCCCAGTTCAGTTTATTTTTTCCCGGCATTCGGCATTGAAGGTTATAATATTTGAAGGTTCATTAGTTCATTTGCAATTTTTATTTTTTCTATTTTTTTTTAGTTGCATATTACTGTTGTTTCTTTTTACGATACATGTTCGTGCTTGGTTTTCACGTGTGATTGATTTATTCTTATGTTTTAATTACCGTAAGTGTCCTTATTTATTGGTTGAAGTTAATTTTTTTGAATTAATAAGTTGCGGAAGGGAAGGCAATAGAAATTTGAACGTAAACTTTTATCAGAACAGAAAGCAGTCAACTCTTTGTAATATTACATTCTAAAAGGTATATTTTTGGTAAATATGTACTTAATGTCCCACCAAATGTCTGATTTACTGGGCCTTTTTAGGGTTTCGTATTGTTACATGTATTGGGTAAAAGTAAAATATATTAGCCTAGCCCCGCCCACAGGCCGAGCGATCCTATATCGATATAACTGCAGAATAGCAGATTTGGTAAATCTGCACTATTTGGCCCACTAACTTCTAATTGTCCGATTTACTTGCAATTTTTTTTAAACTGTTCATTTTTACATATTAAAAACGATTCCGGTTGTACCATCTCGGTAAATTCAATAGTTTTTTCGTAAAAAAATACGTAAAAGCGTCACTTTCTTAGGGAAATGAGGAAGGTTATGGCGAAAAGTACTAATCTTAACCTAAACTAACTATAACCTTCCCGTATTTTTCGTAGGAAGTGACTTTTTACGTATTTTTTTTGGCTAAAGTTAAAGTGATAATTTAGCGAATTTTATACTTCGATTTGGACATCTACCTGGTCTATATGCAGCAGGGTTGTTTTCCTTCAGAAAATGAGCGGAGCACCGCGAAGCGGTGCGGAGCGGCCGTTAAAAATAATTCGTTTCTCTAAACAGCACTGAACACTTAACTTTTACGTATTTTTTTACGAAAAAACTATTGAATTTAACGAGATGGTACAACCGGAATCGTTTTTAATATGTAAAAAGGAACAGTTTAAAAAAAATTGCAAGTAATTCGGACAATTAGAAGTTAGTGGGCCAAATAGTGCAGATTTACCGCAGATTTGAAATGAAATGGTTTTTTTAAAGTGAAGTAGATTTCTTCGACTGATATTTATGTTATATTGTAACCCTCGCCACTAATCTGCTACCTCTTAAGATCATGCTTTATAAAATATTCCCAACACACTGATTAAGTTTAAATTCTAAAATTTTATTGAGTATTAGCACTCCGATAAGTTGGAACTTCTCCTAATATATCAAGAGAAAATAGTTATTAAATAACTAGTGCTTAATGGCATGTTTAACACTAGTATTCCTATCTTTCAAACTAGGCGCTTATTCCTTATCATGAGTCATTCTGACTCACTTACTGAAAAATCAATTATTTTTTACTGTTATTTCAAATATCATGATAAACAGTTACTAATGAGAACATATTTGAATAAATATAACTATATTTAACTTAAATATTTGGTGATTTATAGGCAATATTATCAGCATCTTACTGAAGCAAAATTACGTGTATTACTTAACATGAATCAAACTTACCCACTGATGCTTACTAAAACTTTCCTAGAGAGGAAGTGCTTTATGCCCTGATGGTTAACCCTTTGCAGGTTGGAAGCGAAGTGTTTGGTGATAGCATTCCTGACAGGTAGGGTCTCTCCCTCTAGTGGCGGAGTAGATAATTAAATTTTAATTTGTAAATACAAGCGTATTTCTCGGTCTAGTTCTATTGTCGTTTGTTGACTTCTAAGACTTGTAGAAACATTTGAAAGCTTAATTCGGGATTAGGTATCGATATCGTCGGAGGAAATTATTCTTCAGTGTAGCTTAATTGGTCAGAGCTCCCGCACACTGGATATAAAGGGGAGGTCCGTGGTTTGAGTCCCGGCGCTGAAGTCTATTTTTCTCTGTCTGACTCCCTTCATAAATAGTAATTATAATTTGATTTAAATTAAAATTTAAACGTTCCGTAGTATGAATACTACCAATAACTTGTAAAAATTGGAATTCGTAAGTGAGTCAAAATGACTCATGATGAGTATTCTAGTGTTAAAGAGGGTAAACATTTTTTACCCTTCTTCAATCTTCTGGCTACAGGAAGGGACAAAGTTAATTAATTAGCATACCAAGATATGGTGGAATATAAAAATCAAACTATCAGTACTTTTAGTGTCAAAACTTTATTGTAAACCGGTAGCCGGCACAGCCCCGGTTTACAGGAATTTAAATTAAAGCAAGCTGAGTAGGAGCCACATGGTTGTGACCCACGCGAACAATGTTACGGGTCACAAAGTCACACGTTACCCTCCGTGACTCCCGTGACTGGTCATGAACCCCTGAGACCAGTCATGAGACGCCCGTGTAGTCACACTGTGACACCCGAAGCTATAAAAGGCAGCCGCTTCCCCCACCCGGGGTCAGTCAGTTAACCGTCGTTACGCGGGTAAGACCGAGGTGATAGAGTGGGCTGTGTGCCATTTTAGGCTGTGTGCCAATTTTTATGTTAGGTTGTGTGCCATGTTAGGCTGTGTGCCATTTTTATGTTAGGCTGTGTGCCATTTTCACTTGGAGGCTGTGTGCCATTTTCAGTTGGAGGCTGTGTGCCATTGAGTAGAACTCTCGAGCCGAGTGCCGAAATCGCGGGTGTTAAGATAGTGGGCTAAGTGCCAAAGAAATTGGATTACCCTTTCCGGCGGTGAGTACCCAAAAATTTATTAGAGGCCTTCCGCCGAGGGAGCCGACCCATCAGGTCGACACATTAGGACCCTATATCTAAGGACCATTTTTATGTAGAATTAAGTTACGAGCGTAGCTCCCAACTTATATATTTATATTGTTATACGGGCTCTGGTAGGGACGTTTATGTTTTTTTTGTTGTGTTTGAAGGAGGTCTTGCTCCTTCTCACCTGAAAATTGGTGTTATTTGTCTAGTTATAGTAACCCTCTTCCTACTCCGGCCAGTAGTACGTTTGCCACCAGGCCCGCTACCACTTTTCCCGTGGTCGACGTATTACATTATTAAATAACTTGGCTAATCTAATGGCAACAAACAATATGATCAAGAATCACTTGGCATGATTTATATATTTAAAAGATAATATCTCTGTGCCAAAATAGTACATTTGATTGAGGTTTAGCACACTCTTCTGAGCCCCTCCCAAAAGAGGGTTTGTTATCTTAAGATTTACCATTATCTTTTTATCTTGGAATTGAGTAAATCTCAGATTGGAGATACAATTATTGATACATCAACCTCTACATGCAAGGCAAAAGAGGCCTTTATTAATTAACTAACCTTTATTAATAACTTGATTAAGACTGAGATTCATCATTACTATTCTTTTGCTCCCATTTAAATGTACTCTTAGAGTATTTTATAACCCAAGATGTTGTTGTTAAAGACCCATGAAGAATTCTTGATTGGTAACATCATTGATAAAAAAAAGCATCACCATTTTATAACCCATAGAATTCATTATATTATATTAATTTAGAAAATGGGAAGAATTTAAATAAAATAATCATATTTTTGATAGGGGATTTATTATTAAAATATGGGGGTGGTTTATGTTGATAAATATTCCACAAATATAAAATATTTGTTTATTTTATTGTTACTTTTGATATCAAAAAACACATGAAAGAATTAACTCTACAATTTGAAAACTGCATTGAAAGATGGACAAGGTACATTACTGACCCAGGGCCGGCCCGAGGGCCGTGCAAGCCGTGCAACCGCACAGGGCGCTGGATTGGCAGGGGCGCCAATGTGGCAAAAAGCAAAAAATAGCCCTTAGTTTTTTAATAGAACTAAAAAAAAACAACATCATAACTCAAACATTATTGAATTTTCTAGTTTGAAATAAAACGAATAAAAAAATAAATAAATAAATCGGAAGGGTGTGTGGTAAGGGAGATAAGAGGGATGAATATGCAGATCTATAAATGAGTGAGAGAATAGAAGTTAATAAATAAGTGAGGAGGAAAGAGAGCAGTAGGACTTCTACTAGATAAAGAGTGATAGAAATACTTTGTCTAAAGATAGTAAGGACACCTGGATTTGTTATCTACTTAAGATAAGCATCAGGCCAGATAAGATTAAATCAAACCCTTTTAAAATCTTTTTAATTTTTGTTCAGTTTTATTTAACTAGACCTCCCTGCTTTTTAGTGTCATACTTCTTATCATATTACGCAGAAAGTGAACCTCCGAAGTGGACCTTTTTCCCCTTTCCTCATCCAAAATCTCGGACCTCCCCCACCCCCCTCGTGTTCATTAGTTCTTAAAATGGAAATCTCTCCTGACATACATTTGTGATAATTTAAATTAAATTTTCCATTCCTTATAGTTATAGTCCAGTCAATAAGTACAAAAAATATGGATTTCCTTGCAAAAAATCGGGTATCTACAGTTTTTGAATATGTTGTTGGGACCAATGCAAAAAAAAAACCTTGTGCAAGCCGAGTTATATCGAAATAAGATGGTTGTGCGTGAAGTCTCACGTTGAAAGGGTTTCGTTAGTATTCTGAACACGAAATTATATTTATCGGAAGAATTTAAATAAAATTAGGGGTCCCTGGTTCGATCCCCAGAGGGGTGAAATTGATTTTATCGGTTATAACGACAAGGTAATTTAAATTTTATACATTTTTGCAATCTACTCTTTAATACCTTTCATTTGATATCGTGACCAAATTGTATTAAGAATTATTCGCCATTTTGGATTCCCAGTTAACCAGATCAAATTGCTATATACTTAGTTTTTCTTTTGCCCAGCAGACCGCATATTTTTTTAGTAAATGTATCTGCAGAAATGTGTTTTTTTAGGGGGGGGGGGGGGACACAAATTTTGATGTTTTTTGACAAAATGGCGTAAAAAATTAAACAATTTTCCTAAGTGCTATATAGTTTTGAAATCTTCTCTTTAATACCTTTCATTTGATATCCCACTCAAAATTTTAAAAAAAATGTTCACGGGACTATCCGCCATTTTCGATTTGAACGGCTTAAGATTTTGAGTTCGCTATATTTTTCCTGTATGCGCGTCAAAAAAAATATTGAATACGGCGAAAGTTTCATGTTCTTATCTCTTTTGATTCAAAAGTTATTGGAACCGTACAGAGTGACAGACAGACCGACAGACATAGTTAACCATGAAATGTTGCCTGAACGAATTCTATTTAATCCCAGGTAGAGATTAGTAATAGTACAGGAAAGAAAACTAACCCTCCCTTATTACAATGTGGGTTTAGGTACGGTGATTGGTCCGGGATGGTTGTTGGGGGGGGGGGGGGGCGCCAAAATGGCAACTTGCACGGGTGAAAATTTACCCTCGGGCCGGCCCTGTACTGACCGTTAAGCGGGATAATAGCATGAATCCAGGATTTGTGATTAGTGAGAAAAGTGTCACCACACAATAAAGAGTCAAATTTTGTTTTATTATAAAAATTATGAAGGTTTACTTGTTAAATAATAACTTGTTTAGAGCAATGTTTGGACCTGTGGTTTTATATGACTATAAGCTTTGGCTCTGAAGCTTGGACCTTGACTGCTTAAGACTGTCTTATGATGAGTGAAGAAGAGGCAGGTAGAGGAATTGACAAGATGTGAAAAAGGATCTGAAAATACCTGGAGTCAGGAACTGGCCAGACAAGACAAAGAGGCAAGATGAATGGCAAGTATACAAATTATAACTTGACCAGAACATTGTTTTCATGTATGACATTTGATTTGATATTTGAGAATTATCAAATCCTATATAAAAAAAAAAATCTTGGAAGAAATGTTTTCAAACTAAAAAACTTTTTGGCCAATTTCTAAATTAATGATGTGGGTGTTATTTATCATTGTTATAATGTTGCACCATAGGTTTCACTGTCTATTAAAAGAGCGGATAGTCTCATTTGGTGCAAATAATGGTGTAAAGTAATGCTAATTGTTATTTATGCCAAAACAAGGAGGCAAAATTGTTTAAATATTTATTGAAATGTGTGGAGAAAGTTTATTGTACTGACACAATATTCACTTGACAAGGAACTAAAACACAAGTAAGGTTAAACGGGTAAGTGAAAAGGACGGATAAGGAGAGAATAATAATAAAGGTTTTGAATAAGATAATAAGATAAGGAGGAGGGAAGATAAGATATGACATTAGAGTTGAGATGTTGTTAAGAGGGGAGGAGGAAGAAGGCAATCATCAAAGGGAGAAGACAATAATAGAACTAGATTTGATCTAATACTAATTAATATTGATTACACTAGTACTGAGGAAGTATTAGAGTCTGACAAAATGTTAGAATTTGAGATTTCCACAATTTAGATTCTATCACCACTTATTGGGTACTTCTTTAGATTGTTCCTCTCTATGTTTCTTTAGAATATAAATTGATATAATTATTTATACACTCTAAATAACTTTTAAGACAAAGGGATGTTTAGTGAAATATACTTTGGGACAAAGGAATATCACAATTTTGTTTTATAAGGGAAGTGACAGTCTAAAGAAAAGCATTCCGTAAACCTTCTTTAAATTGTTACTCTCATCTGTTTTATTTTTTTTTTACATTTTCATGTCTGGGCTATGGCACATAAACTCGAAAAGCGTTACTAAAAATCGACACCAAAAAGTGTTACACGTGTAACAGGGAGTTAGGAGGGTATAGGAGGTGTGTAATTTTGTATAAGGGGTGTAACAGTCTAAAGATGTGTAATTTATTCACTTACCTTTACAATAGTTAAAATCAATTCATTGAAATAAAATATATTAAAGTAAAATTATTCACTTTTATTGGAGATTTCAGATCTAATTAGATCTAGTCAGATTTCAGTCGAATCCAAAAATTAATCTTGTTAAATAGTTTGACTGGGCAAGTTGAATTATAACAATCCACTTGACCTTATCACCTCAATATCAAGCAGTGATAAGCAATCTGCTTGGTCATTTAATATTAACCTGAATCAATTAGTTATTCAATTAAATTAATATGGACAAATTATATTTGTGTTTCATCATGTATAACATGATTAAGGCATACTTGTACTTAATTCGACTATTTTGAACTTTTTGAAGAAGAGAACCTCGAGGTAATAAACTAATAATTTTATTTTAAAAATCCTCAATAGCTAATTATTTTATACAAACCAGTTTTGATTATTTCAGTTGATTGTCATTCAGTGAATTTTATTTAACATTCATTTAACAGAAGAAATTTCCGTCACACAAAGAACAACATGAAAAAAGTGATGCTAGTTCCAGGAAGTTAGAAACTAATAGGAGGTCGCTTAGTTTTTACTTTTAGTACTATATTATGCCACTAAAGGTCAAAAGGGAAGTTATGTCAGCGCTAGTGTTGTTTATTTTTGTGTCATGTAGAGTAAGTTTATAATAAAATAAACAACTGTCAAAATACTATTTTTTTTATTTATTTTTTTTTGGGGGGGGGGGCAATATACTAATACTGATAATATTGCTAAATTTTATGAGATCAAATTTTTTTATGGTCTTGGGAAATATTCTCTGGAGTTCATTGGAATGTGAGCTGATTATATTCCAAATAACTTAATTAAAATAGTTTCTACAATCTATCTATTTTTTGTTAGTGAAAGTAAGAAATTGATGTGCTGGAAACACCAGCTGCTGTTTTGTTGATTTGCAAATTCCAAAATTCGAATACATTAGGTTTGTTCCAACAGAGCCTCGGACGGTTCTAGAACTGCCGGGAGCATGCGCAGTATCGAAAGACCGTTCCTACACGCTTCTCGGACGGTTCTGGAACTTTTAGTCCCGTGTTCCAACAGAAAGACGAACGGTTCTGGGACAGTCCTAGAACCGTGAAAACAGTTCCCGGACTGAAGCAGGAACTCGACCAGAACTACTAATACTAATATACGGAGGCGTGTAGGTTACACTACTACTACTGTTCAACTATAACCTAACATTTGTTTTCGTTTCTTTTCTTGATATTTCTGTTTCCTAGCGTGTTTTGTTTCTCTCTCCACAGTTAATATATTATACTACTTCTTTCTTCTTTACGTATTATATTTTATCATGATAGTACATTGGAATAATAAAATATAATTTATATTTTATATTATTTATTCCTCTTGATAATTAAAATTTCTCATAGCGACTTTGAGTCCTTTATAAGAATAAGAATTACCTCCGATCTTTTTGTCTGTACATCCGTCGATGATTTACAGTCAAGAAAAAAAACAAACAGATAAATTGTTCTTATAATTTTCTTTTTTGTAGTTTTGAACCCTTTATTTGTAAATATTTCTTAATGTGTGGTTGACCTTTTCTTATATGAGGGTATATTTTTAATAAGCCAAGATAAAATTCACATTTTATCATCCGAAACTTGATTCCGAGATCTCTGTGAAGGAGGGGTCTTACGAACCCGGGGATATCATTAAAATCCGTTCCTTATACGTCTGTGTATGTACGTTCGTATGTAACTAAACCTTTAATAACATATCGCTTCAACATATATCGTATTGAGATGCGGTCTGCGGCATTTTTTACAACTTTTGTCGGAAAAACTGATGGCGATAAACCCAAATATCGTAGCTCACGACGTTTCGGAGCTGTGAGCTGTAGTCACTTAAGCACGAAATAGGTCTGTCGACGATAACTTCAGTACCTAGACATTATTTGATTTCGGGTATATATTGTGTGTCCTATTTGGTAGATTTTACCTATACTTTTTGGGCACAAACGGTTTTGGAGAAATGGGCATTTTAATGTTTTTTACTTCCATGAAAATGGGTGTAAATACTGAGTTCTCTCTTGATCGCGTATTGACTCCACAACATTTCATGGAAGTCATGTGTGGGATTTCCACACCGGTACTTTTTATATGATTACATTACATACAAACAAATTTTTAATAGGCAACTGAAACTAAAAGACAGGATTGTTACGAGCCTGACGAATCCCAAATGTGAGAGCGAAATATAATCATTCAGAAATGACAGTGTGATAAATTTGTAACTTAAACGATTTGCCCTAATGTGCATTCTTATAAACTTTGTTGAGTTTAACAATAGAATATGTTCACGTAAGTAATCCATAATCCATTTCTGAGTGAATATAAACAAAACAAGTGGAGAGATACGAAGAGGAAAAGGAAAATAAAAATAAAAACAAGATAAAGAGAGGTAACATGAAGGTTGCAGTTCTGAAAGAGTTCTAAAATCGTTCGAACAGGCTCCTCTTTTTGAATCAGTTCTGAACCAGTCCTCAGAGACGCATGCGCATTAAAAAATCCTGAACTGGTTCTAGAACCGTTCTGGAATTGGCTGTTGGAACAAACCTATTATATTTGTAATATTAACTCTTTAAGAGAGTGATGGGAATAATACAAGTTGGAATTACATCTATTAAAGTTAAGCTTTAGTTTAGAGTTTAGAGGGTTAGCTAGTTGGTTCTTTCTAAGTTGACTTACAAAAATAAAAACATCCTTTACTTTTACTATTATAGAACGGCTACCCATTAAACGTTTCTTAGGGTGACACAACATTAGTAGGCTTTCTCAAAACACAAATTCAGTGGTCTGGGCTTGGCGCCAACTAGAGCAATGAATCACTGCCTTAAATACTAGCTCTAGAATCAAGGAACTAAGCAGATGCTGCTCAAAGTACCAAGTTAAATAGTTGGGTGTTTTCTCCAGATTAAATCTTCCTTTCTTTAACAAATATATGTTTTGTTAATTTGATATTTTTATTTTGAAAATAATTGGATTACAAAAAGGACGTTTACTGTTTTTGTATGTTTATTGCTTCCAAGCTTACCAATGTAATAGAAGCATTGTGATCATTGTAAAGAACAATTTTGTTATGTCTTAAATTCAAAAATTTCTGGACAGAATGTTTAGACATCAGGGAACATTTTTGGTCTTGTATCTGTCTGTCGTGGAATATTTTTGGTCTTGTATCTGTCTGTCAGGGAATATTTTTGGTCTCTTTATCTGTCTGTTGTGGAACATTTTTGGTCTCGTGTCTGTTGTTCAACATTTTGACGAACCACCATATCTTCAAAACTACTCTTTCAATTTTAATGATGTTCTGATTGTAGGTCATAAATAGACCATTGTTGGTGTCATTACATTCTGCGCCCATTTCATGTTTTTCTGCTTGTGTACAAATCACTTTATTAACTAACCATTCATTATATTCAGTATATTGATATAAGTGATTATTCAATTAATTATTGGTAAATAAGTGTTCATATTTGTGGTTATTTTACTTTCATTTTGATCCAATGACTTTTTCAGATTTTTTCGATGTACACTCAAAGAAAAAAAATTAGCAATACAAAATGAATTTATGGCCCTTAATACCATGATTACTGAAGAAAAAAAAAATCATACTTTGGCCTTATGAACTCAGGAAAGGGCAAGTTTAGGAATTCTTTTAAACAAATTTAGGAATTTATTGTACCTCTAATGACCTCATTAGAAAATAAATCAAAACTACAGTATGGGCGTTACGAGTCGTGACTTTTGACACTCAGATTGGCCAACCTATATGAGGAAAAAAATAAAGCCACTAGGCCTTTGGGAGGGGTGAGGCCAGTGACATTTTTGTTTGCCTGGTTGGTCCAACCTTCTAGAATTCAAAATGCTTACCTCTCATTGGCTCCTCACTCTAATTTTTCAGATTTTTCCTCTGCTGCCAAAAGTCACAACTCATAATGTGCAAACTGTAGAATCAAATTGAAATTAATTGTTGTTCTAATTTGTTTGTTTGTTCGTTTTTATGATCATTAAATTATGATCATTATTTATTCTTAAAGAAAAGAATTCTGTCAAATTTGATCTAAATAATCAAAACAGTTATTAAGTCAATGAAAGATATTAAAGTATTATGAACTTAATTGTCTTTTAACCGACTAACATGCAACCAGAAAATGGTGTGGCTTTTAACTTGTTGCTTAAAACTGGTTTCTTTAAACAGATTTGAAAGCTTTCACGAAGCCCTATTAGTTAAACTTATGCAATAGAGTATTTGCATATTAATTAAAAGCAACTTTTCACACTCCAGTCATTAAATATCTCTCAACCTAACTTCTTTGCATTATATTATAATACAAAGAACAGTCTCTTCACAAAAAACAGATTACTTTCTATTAAGAAATATGCAAAACATATTTATGAAGGATAAAGTAGGATGTGTTTTGATTAAATTGTTTTAACTACTTCTTATGTTGTGTTAATGGGGATGTAAAAGAAGAAAAGATAATGCTCTAAAACTAATATTAGTTGCTATAAAATAATTTAATTAATTGAAAATTAATGGCAATCCATGTCTAGAGAATTCATATTATTATATTAGTATTAAAGAGAAAGAGGACACTCAGATGAAATTAATGGCAATCCATAATGAATTCCTATCATTATATTGAAATTAATGGTAATCCATAATGAATTCCTATCATTATATTGTACTAAAAAGGAAGAGGTGTACAACAAAATGAACGACAATCCATATCTAGAGCATGCATATCATTATATTGCATTGAAGGGGAAGAGGCATAGTCCAATAAAATGAATGGCCATCCATGCCTAAAGAATTCCTATTATTATAATTAGTATTAAAGAGGAAGGGAGATAGATAGATAACAAAGAACCCCACCATCAGAGATGAAATCTACGACCCCTATTTTCCAGATCAGCACTCATACTACATGAGCTAATCAGGTGTATGTAATTCAATTCTAGATGGCAGGTGCACTTATTCCTGCTCTGACTCCTTCCCCTTTCATACTAATTTGAAGATGTTAAACAATTTGCTTTGTATTTTTATTATAAAAAATAAAAATAAATAAACATAATATAGCAGGAATTTAACTGGGAATATTAATATAAGGTTTCCACTTTTTTAGATGTTTAAGGAACTCCTGAAGTTTTTGGCATAGTTTATTTAACTCCCTGCATACTCTATACAAATAAGTAGAATTTAGATGCCTACTTCAACTTATTTGTAACTAATTAAACGTCTCTTTTCAAATTTACTTTTGTAATATAGGCTAACAAAAATAAAAGAAAGAAAGTCTGATTTTATGCTAACTTATTGAAATTAACAATATAAACAACTCAAATTTTTATGTTAGAAAAATTATTTTGTGACTCCAATTTTATTTAATTTGGTTTGTCCATTTATAGTATTGTAGTGCATTAGTTCACTTTTACCTTAATTCATTGTTGCCAGAAGTAAGATCTGTAAGAGGAACCAAACAATAACAAGACAAATTTAGGTCTCTCTATGAGAATGAAATTAGTGCCTAATTCTGAGTTTGGTAATAAAGGAAACAATTTCTGATCTAATGACAAGGGCTGAGTGGGGGAACTCTCACCCTCCTAGAACTCAACAAGTTGCACTGCTAGAAATTCCACAATCTTCTTCCACAAAGTATTACAATACAATTGTCATTTCTTTATTATTTTAATATTTTTAAAGATTACTCTATTAAAAATAATAATAATACATTATTTATATTAATTAAAAGTTAAAAATGTTATTAACTTTAATTATGAGTAATATATACTTCAATTTAGTTTAAAAAAAGGATATTTCATACCTAATTTTTTAGTAAGGATCTCACATGACTTTTCATGGGAGGCCATACAGTTTTGGAAACATTAAGCTTTTTTCTGGGAGGCCTTAAAGATGAAGACTTCACATGCAGGTCTAAGGTGCTTACAGGGCTTAACAAACTTTCTTATAATAAACAGCTTGGTTTTCCGGCGAAATCCGCGTCATGAAGAGGTTGAAGTCTGACTTTTCGCTTCCACTACTGGAAGCATATTCCGGGGTGTGATGCATCATAATGTTTACTTGAAGCAACAACAAGACATACTGACATCTGGAGTGAAGAACGGCGTATTTATACTAGCTTTCTGGAACGTAATTTATTCCTGGATTTCCCAGGGGTTCCTTGAGTCGGGTTAATCCTTTGTCAGGATAACGAAATCAAGGAGGTGCTGCCTTTGTCGGTGTTCCTTTGTGTAGCGGGTGATGATTGAAGGAGTTGGGAGGTGTCCGTGGCGCCGCTTCTTGCTTTCTGCTTGGTACAGGTGCTAACCAGAGGTTTCCAGGTCCGGGATAGAGTGAGTCCATACTCTCTGTTGAAGTTCTCTGGTTGTTTCTTGATCTCAATAGCCTCCCTTACCACCCTGCTGTGATACCTGTTGACAGAAGCGAGTACTCGTACCCTTACACGGATTTAACTGGAAAACCAAACTGTTTTACCTGTCTACCTGTGGAAGCCTACAAACCTTCTTATAGTTACCTTGCTTAGGGGAAGTAACCTTAGTTCTTCAGTAGGTAGAATGGCTAAGCCAAAGATTTCCCACTTGAGGGGAGTTAATGCAGGACAGCTGCTGATAAGGGGAGAAGGGGTTTCATCCTCACACAGCCAACTGGTTTAGATATTAATGCAGTTAACAGTTTCTATTAAGAATTCATGTCAAAAGATGACAAGAACTTTTTTTAGTGAAAGGAGCAGAAGATTAAGCTCCTTCAGCTTACACTGAAGGATCAGTGTAAGCTTCTCCATTTTGTTAAGCTACTTAGAAGGCTAGTAGTTAGTAATATTCCTTTTTTGAAGTCCTATTATGTATTTTATTAATAATTTTTACTTCATTAAACTATCAGTCAGTGGTGGGGCATATGTTTTATTCCTTTCATTTGGTCCTATTTATGTTTTTTTTTTTTTAATATTTATTTTTAATTTAAATTCATTTTCTTCCCTGTATGAAGTAAAAATGAGTTGTTCCCAAATTAAATATTTAACTTTAAATAATGCTTGCTTCAAGGAACAAAAATAAATATAATCTTACTTATTTAGAGTAAATTGTTCCACAAAAATAGTATAGTTAAACAACCAAATTAGTTTAGTTTGTTTTAAAGTATTTGATATAAATATCTTCTATTTAATGAGAAGGGACTTATTTGATTTTTCTGGTTTATCACTAACTTATTCAACTTATGTAAGGCAGATACATCTTCATAAATAAACCAATTTTTGGTCACATATATTAAAGAAACAGAAGGAAAATATGGTGTATGTTTTAACATGTACAATATGAAATATGAAAAAGATGTTTCTGGAGAATATAATGTATCTAATGACATTATAAAAGCAAGAGGAGATACCCTACTTCAAAATATTTTTTTATCTCAAAGCTGTTTCAGCTTTTCCTAAGCTTATTTTATTACCTGTAATTTATTTTTTATTATTATTATTAATTTTTTTTTTTTTTTTTTTTTTTTTGCATCTGAAATTTAATCTGAGAAATATTCATTTTTTTTTTTTTTTTTTTTTTATAATTCTAGTTTAATTAAAGTATTAAATTCAACCCAGCATATTAAAATGCAGTCTAGCCAATGTAATTAATGTAATAATTTAAATTTAAAAATAAATATATAAGCGTAAGAAAACATAACAACCACAAACTTTCAGCTTTTGAGTACAATAATGCTTGCATTTATTATATCTTATATAAGTATTTAATTTTTTTCTTTAAAGAGAAAAATATTTTTTATTAGTATTGGTTCTTATAACTCTAGAGGAATTTTTCTTTTATTAAAAGTGATTTTAATAAATGTTATTTAAGAAATTTTATAGAAGTTGTATTTTCATTAGGTGGGAATTAATTAAATATTTTTTCATGTTTTGCAATATCTATACTTCTTAAGGTAACTAACATTTATTTTATATTTTAGCCTATACTGAGATGACAGAACGATGTGGTTGGGGACCTGATGAGAATTGTTTGGATCTGGAAACAATTGACACAGGTTAGAAATGACTTGAGAGGCTATGATGAGGAGGCCAAACCTTACACGAGATTTAGCACCCATGATGTAAGTTTGTGTATTTTAGTATAAGTTGATACTCTAAGACGGGGTCTCCAAACTACAGCCCGTGAGATGTTTGCCCGGCTTGGTTCCCCCTGTTCAGAGTCGTAATCTTAAGTAATGGTAAAACGGAACGAATACGAACGCAAGAGCAATATATTTAATACAATTACAAATATAAACATACCAAGACCAAGTGTCACTGGTTACTATGTCAACAAATATAAATACAACGATGCTGGCACAACACACCCCCACCTCTCTATTTGACCTACCTCTTCAATAGCTCAGCGCGCCTAGGGACCTCACGACCAGGCTTCATTCGCTATCTGTGCACTGTTCACTATTCACTTCTGTGCACACAGTATCCAACTACTCTCAGTCTTACTGACTTTTGCTTTACGAATTTGAACACTTTGAATATTGCCACTGCTCTTTCGTTATATTTATTTTATATACCCTCATCAACATTGCTAATACAGCAATAAAGTACATGATAGGATGCGAGAAAGCTATGTGCCACACTGATTGGCAGTCTATTTTTTTGCTGAAATGGATAGTGAAATGGATTGTTCGATATACGAGGGTTTCTTACTTTATATGGCCCGCTATAGACTAACCTATTCAAATCCAATCCTTCAACCAAAAAGATTGGAGACTCTGCTCTAAGATACCCCAGTAATGTAGATTGCTTAACTGGGTTATTATGGAAGTTGGGTTTTGTATGTCATGTTGGGTGATAATCAAAAGTCGAATTCACTCAGCCGGTCTGAAGTCAGTCTAGTAGGGCTGAGTCAGCCCTACTAGACTGACTTATTCAAGTATTTACCTCCCCCTTGGGGAACTTTGAACATGAAATCTAACCGGGACTACCTGCATTACTAATAGTATACATTTCTTTTATCGAGATTCTATAAACTTGTGAATGATGAATAAAAGGTTTTAGAAAAATGTATCATTTTTTTATTGAAATTAAATATTAAATATTATTAAGCTCATTATCGGTCTTATAGTTCAAACTAATTAAAGTTAATGATTGACATTAACAAAAACATTTTATATTCTTATAGTATCCCTGCTTGACTAACTTGTCTCAGTTCTTATGGATGATTTGTCACCTTTTATTGCATGTTATATCCTATGGTATATTCATAAATTCTATTTACACCATTAGCACCTTAAAAATTACTTACACCTTAAGGCCTATATACACCTTAATAACCTGAGACATTTTTTCTATATTTTGTTTTGGAAAAATATTTGGTGAGTTAAAATTTTAAATGCTTTAATAAACCTCTAATAACATGTGCCAAAAAAAAAAATAAAATAAATAAAATAAAATAATAATAATACATATATATACTAGTAGTTCTGTGAACAGTAGACCTCGCTCGTTAAAATAACAAATCGGGTTTGTAGGTTAGGTTCAGAAAAACTATTTATCGTTCAAAAGGGTCTGTAACGTGACTTTTTTAGATAAACATTTGTACCTTTTAAAGTACGTTTAAGGGACTTCCAACGACACCTAACTCGGCCGGCCAGCTACTACATATTTGTATCTTTCTTAAACAGAGGTACACAACTTTGTACCCCTCATGCACCCGGTATAGTAATAAATTTAAGGTTTTCCTTTCACGTACACTTTACTACTATAAAGTACTAAATACCACATGAAATGCAGGGCCGCTGAGAGGATTTCCGGGCCCCTGGGCAAGTTAGCAACTGGCCCCCTAGGACAAATAACGGTCCCCCCCCCTGAATTTTTTAAAAAATTTAATTACTAATATATGAGTTTAAGGATGTCTGAGGGCAATTTTGTCCTTAGAGGAAAAGATGTTTGGTGGGGACAAATTTTGATGTTTAACTAAGATGGGCTAAAAAAAACAAATAATTGAGTTGTTTTGTAGCTGGTATTAAGTATCATTAAAAATCCTTCTTTTACACTTTATAAAATACATAATATAAATTGTTTGCTAAAATGGTGAGATTAAGAGGAAACAAATCAAAATAATTAAGTAAAGCTTTTTATTTTATTTATTTTTCTTTTACAAACGAAATAAATTTTATTTATTTATTTATTTTTTTTTAGCTAGGGCATTGGGGGCCCTCGTAAAAAAAAAAAATGCATAACAAAAAAACCTTTGCGTTTTGAACTGAATGGAGTCCCCTTACAATAGTATAGAAGTATAATTCCAAGCTAGATTTTCCTCTACCGACATTGGTACAAAGATAGTAATTTCATAATTTTTTTGGATTTGGGGGCTCCTTGGCACCGGGGTTCGCCCGCAATTCGGTCCCATAGTTATGCCACTAATTACAATATCCATCTTGCCTTCTTTGGTTGTAAAAAACCAAGGCCGCCCCCCGTAGGCCCGGGCCCCCTGGAGTCCCGGGCCCCTGGGCATTCCCCCCCCCCCCCCCCCCCCCCCCTGTCGGCGGCCCTGATGAAATGCAAAAACAGTACAGTACAAAGACTAAATAGTAGCAGTTTTGGACCGATTTTTATATACCGGTACAATGTGTACAAAAGTAGAAATAAAAAATAAATGTCAATAAAATGGGCACAAATGCAATGAAACCCACACACTTTTGAGTAAAAAGCTGAATTTTTTTTATTTTTACAGTGTGCCCTACAACTACTTGGTACTAAAAGTACCTCTGTACCTGAACCCGCAAAGGTACTGGTACGAAAAGGGTACAGCGCGTTCAAGTGTTATTTGGCGCAACTTTTTACCGAAGGAAATTTTCGAGCTGATAAATCCCTCGACGCTATTAGCCCCACATTGGGGTAACCTACCCCCTACCCGGCACACTTAAAGTACAAAAGGGTACTAAAGTACCAACCAAGTTTTTACCAACATTTTTTCGAATTTTTTTTGCACATATTTGGTACATTTTAAAAGGCCTTTCCAACGATACCTCTGTCAAATCGGTACAATGTCCCCTTCTGGTTGCGGCTACCCAAGGAGGACGTCTTCACATAGATGTAGCTCCCGAAATAGGAATCGGAAATATAAAAACAAACCAGATTCTTTAAGAGGACACAATTTGACCTTAAGTCCGGAACCCTTTTGAACCCCGTCCAATTAAAATTGCGAACGGTACAGAAGGTCAAAGTCGAAATTTCGGTAAAACACGATTTTCGTGTGTTTTTCGCCGAGGTACTCAACTTCCCCCCCCCCCTCGAAGGTACTAAAAAAAGGGGATTACGCTTACCCCTTGAAAAGGACATTTTTAGAGCATACGAAGCAGTGTAGGAGAGTACTTTTTTTTCTCCGTACGTACCATCTTGTACCTCGGAATTTAAAGTACCACCTCTCAAAAAGTAAAAGTACCATCGAGTTTAAAAGCAAACCGTGTTGAGCAGCATTTCATAGGCTTTTAAGGCTCAAATGCCCAATAGCGTCGTATAAAAGTCCTAGGAGGAGATAAGTGAACCATGTAGAAAAAGTGACAAAAAGTATTTTTTCGCTTTAAGGGGCCTGAAACGTGAAAATTTTAACAATGTTTTTGCATCACTTTTGTACTCTTCCTAAGGATTTTCCAACGATATAGGACACCCCGTACCAAATATCTTCGGTTTTCTGATCGGTGAAAAAATAATTTCCCGATGTCGCCCCTAAGCGGGGGTGCACTTAAAAAAAAGTTCTCGTTACCGGATATGGACCTTCGCGGGATCTACAAAAGCCTTGAAAAAAAAAAATTCAATTATTTCAAAAGATATACGTAAAATCGTGTTTAAACAACGCCCTTCTTGAACCTAGACGATTTCCCGTTGAAAATAAACCTATTTCCCGGAAAATTTCCCGGTATATAGCATTTTTCCCTAAAAATACAGCATAACCTTAACAATTTCCAGAAAACTGCATGTCTCTACGACGGACACTCATAAGTACAAAAATAAACAAAAACACCCTATTTCGCTCTTTAGGGCCGATTTTCACCGTTAAGGAGTGGTTTAAAACTACCCTTAACCCATGTTTGCATGACATTACTAACTCGAAATTGTTCCGTAAATCAAGAGGCGGGGTATAATTTTTTTTTTGTTTTTTTGCCGTGGCGCCTTAAAATACAGTAAATTTTTACAGAAATCCGTTTCAGACATCAGGGAACATTTTTGGTTCCGTGCCTGTCTGTCGGTTTGTCGCTCAATTTTTGCGAACCAACATATCTTAAAAACTACACATCCATTTTAATGAAATTGGTATGGGTAGTCCATAACTACATTGTTGATCCCGTATAAGTTTTAACCTTCTATGCTCATTTGTTTCTCTTTCACATACGCACAAACATACATTTATTTACATCTATAGCTTCAAAAGTACTAATCTAATAATGCATAAAAACTTTTATAGTATATCGAAAGTAACCCGCAGGTAGCTACAGATTAATTGGAACCGTCTGCGTGAGATTTTACCATCTAAAAGAGGGACATTGTTGGATAAGAATCATCCTAAACCTCATTTTCGCTCAAATTTACACATTGGAGGTATTTTCCTACTTTTGATTTGTGAAGCATATAGATTTGACTAATATGAAAGTTTACCAACTGTATATTCTGTTCCTGACGAAAGTGAAATGTTATAGGAGAAGGTCATGTTCTAATGCTCGCTGTTAGTCATTAACAACATATTCAGATAACATGAATAATTTCATATGATTAATTTGTATCATCAATTATTAATTTATATATGTGTGGTATGAGCTGGTATGCCCTGAAAGTTTAATTGCGATATAAAATATCTTTGTTACAAAATACTTTCATTGTATTAAATGTACTATGTATTCACTTCATAAAATCAATAATAAACGTATATATTTTTAATTATCATTAAATTTGATGTCAAGTGCATAGATGAAGAGTTTGATTCTAGAGGGGTTAAGTATTAAAATCCTAAAAAAAAGGTAACTATTAAATCTCGTGGATTAATAATAGAAATAGATTCACACTATTATTTTTTACAAAAATTTATATGAAGCGAGATTTCATGCTATTGACTTATATTAAATAAAACCATTACATTTGTTTTTATTGTCAACTACACAAAGATAAAATACATATTGTTCTTCTCAACTAAATAAAATTATTATAATTATTGCGATAGCTAGTTCTTTGATGCCAGTATATATTGATGTATAATATTTTACCTCGGGGAATTAACTTTATACGGGTATTCTATTAATTAATAATTGATATAATTATTTATATAGTCATCTATTTATATGAATTTGGATTATATCCTAGATAAAAATTAAGTAATTTACAGTAAAACATTTGAAATATTACGACCATCTAAAATGGTCTAAACCGATTTGCATTAAAACTAGCTTAAGTGATGTTCTAGTTCTTGCTATAGTTATGTGTCTTGAAGGGTATATAAGTGCCGACATTTTGATCGAGTTCCTAATACGAGAAGCTCCTTCAGTGTTGATGCTGAAGGATACCCTTTAAGACCCTTTTAGGAATACCCTTAAGACCCGGTCACTACCGGGGGGGGGGGGATGTTCAAAAAACATCTTTCGGTTGATGGATAATGAACTCTTATAAAGATGCTTTAAAAACTAGGAATGAAATGTTAGGTCTCTTGCATATTATGTCCAAAGGCTTATACAGTGTTTCCCCATTCTTCTTAAGATGTCATATTTAATTTATCATATAAGTAGTGTATATGCCGAACCAAACAGTAATGTTAGAGCTAAAATTATTAAAATATCCCCTATTTTGTTAGAAATGTCCTAATTAAATCCATATTTGTCCGTCTTGAGTTTATAAGTGCGGGACAACGAACCAATGAAAATAGACTGCCAATTGGTATGGCACATAGCTTCCTCGCATTCTATCCACGTACTTTAATGATTTTTTGTGCTTTTACAAGCCATTATTGCCTAATTGGTATAATTGGTTCCCCTGTTTTTTTTTTAATCTGTCAAAATTGATTTGATTTTTTACATGAATTAAAGAACCAATTTAGCAAAAGTTAAAGAGCGCAGACGGTTCAAATTAATCTGGGGCTATCTGCGGGTTACTTTCGATAAACTATAAAAGTTTCATTCAAATCAGATAAGTACTTTTGAAGCTATAGGAGTAAATAAATGTATGTTTGTGCTCATGTGGAAGAGAAATAAAATAGGCGCAGAAGGTTGAAACTTATATGAGACCAACGATGGGCTAATTATGACCCACCACCTAAATTTAATTAAAATTGAACGTGTAGTTTTTAAGATATGTTGGTTCGCAAAAATAAAACGACAGACAGGCACAGAACCAAAAATGTTCCCTGATTTCTGAAATGGATTTTTCGAAATCGGAGACCTAAAAAGGTTTCGTTCTCCAGAACGATCACATAGCTTCCGTTATCTTTGGTAAGCTCGGAAGCAAAATTTAAATTAAATTCAGTATGGGTACATAATATTTAAGTTCTGTCATACACTGATTTGGTGTGAAATTAAATAAAGTTTGGGGCACTGCCTTTCAATCAAATACGGGTTCAATTTTGATTTTTAAAAATCGTGAATCGTGAATTTAAGGTTGCTTTCCTGGGAGAAATCTAGTATCCTAGATAATGGTGCACATTTTATTTATTCGGTTAAATAACAAACCATAAACTAATATAAATTACTAACTTACTCTCACCTTAAAAAAGGGCACATATTTATGATAAAATTTAGAACATTTTGTGTCTCACTTTATGTTGCTGGATTTTTTATTTTAATGTTATTCATGTATAAAGATGTGTGATAAAGTTATACTTAAATATTATGTTAGTAATCAATTACTAATATAGATTTTTAACTTGCTTTCTTCTTAGTATTAGTAACTTATTTTTTTTAAAAAAAATAACTCTTTTTAAGGGTAAACGCTGAGGGTATATCGCAAAACTAATTATGTTGATCATTTTTGATAAAACAATTATCGATTGTTTAATTTTATTAAAAATCTTGCTTTCATTGTCTTAGTTTATTGTCGGAACATGTTTAGTAATTCTTCAGCTTAATAGTGTTAGCTTATACTCTGCGACACTGTCGAGTATGCCGGTATTGTTTTATGATTTATGCTTCCCCTCTCTCTCGTCAAAGCATTCGCCTGAAAGTTTTTCCAGGTTCCTAAAATCATAAAAGAGAAAAGGGGTAAGGAGGGTTGACTGGAAAGCCCTTTTACTTATGGACGCCCAAAGTTAAATAAATAATCTTGTTTGCATTTGAGGCGAAGCGGAGACCTCCGATATCGACATTTTGAGTGAAAAAGAGGGGGTTACCACCACAAAAACCAGAGACCCGAGGATCTAGGAGAGACAAAAAAGAAGAGACAATTGAATTTTGGCTCATTTGACCTCAGAGAAGACAAGCAGAATTGAGGGCAATCTTGTTGACGCCAACTCTTTCCCTTGGGGTCACTCAGTACTGATCCTTTTTCTCTTCTCCTCTCACAGATTTAAAAATCAGTTATCTTAGGATTTAATGATGAAATGTACTTAAGTCGTGAGAGTATGTAGAAGTAGTGAATCATCAATATTCATTATCTATTAAAATCAAACATTTTTGTTTGTTTAATTTTTGCATAAGCACGAATTTAAACTGATATTACTAGATTTATGCTTAAGTTAATTGACGTCTATCCGGTTATGGAATACTAAAGCTGATGGAGCAAACCGCCAACCCTATGTCATCCATAATATGGATGGGCAAAAAAATATTATTACTAGTACTAGAATATAACTAAAAAAATGTTTAAAATTAATTATTGAGCTGAAACAGAAATTTAATATAGTCTACCAATTAGTGTGGCTCATAACTTCCTCGCATCCTATTTTGGATGAACTGTATGGTCACATAAGCAACAACACACAAACAAATAAACGGACAAAATTTTCTAAACTTAAATTCGTTATCAGGACTACTAATTTAGTGGAAATACAAAATTTGAGCCCAATCAGATAAAAGATTAAGATAACCTAAAATTAAATTAATATCCCCTGTAAAACACTCCGTTGCGAACTTAGTAATATAAATACCACGTTTCCATGTTGTTTAAATACGGATTGAATAAAGTTTTTGGATCCAAAGTGTCCATGGAAACCTAGATTCAATACAGATTAAATACCATACCGATCCCGATACGATACACTAAATTCTGGGATCGTATCTGGATCGAGTTGCATGGAAACACCTGAACTCGATCCTGTCATGCGTAGAGCGTGGGTGTGAGCGCACCTAGTGTATTTCTGTAGAAACTTTTGTCAAATCTGTCAAAATACGTAATAAAATTAAGGTTACAAAATTATTTATAACCTTTACCAAAAGTAACCAAGAAAAAGGTTTTTTTTTTATTTCGTATTGAATGCGGACTCAATACCTCTCATGGAAACACCTAACTTGTTAAATCCCAAATCTGGAGTCAATCCGTATTTAAACACATGGAAACGTAGTCATAATATGTCTTAAATCATAAGATTACTATTAAGGCTGCGTTAAGTATTTAAATAACGTATTTAAGTAGCTGCTTAACTTATATCTATATCTAAAAGATGTTATATCTCGCGTATTTATATCTTTAGCCGCCTTAAAGGTGGGGGTTAAAATATGATTTTAATTCCCACTAAAAATATATTTATTTTATTTAATGTTCCCGCTTCAAATTACAAATAATAAATTGAGTGGTGCTAGATTTCCAATTAATATTTATTTATAATTTAGGTTATAAGAATTACAATATCATATAAAACATTTGGAATTAAGTGTAAAATACGTAGAAATAACGAGAAAAATATTATATTTCTACTAAGAAATAAAATACGAAAAGGAAAAAGCAAAAAAATTAAATAAATATAAAACAGCGTCCAAACAAGTTGTCATAGGATATGAAAGGTTTTTAGCTCGAGTTATTGTATCTATATATATATATATATATATATATATATATATATATATATATATATATATATATATATATATATATATATATATTGTGTGTGTGTGTGAGTGTATGTGTACGTATATTCATTTAACTTATTCCTGGATTTAGAAGAGTAAAATGTTTAATAAATATAGTAAACCAGCTTTTTTGAGCGACATAGTTTGTAAAAATATGATAATTTAAAAAAAAAGAAGATTTTTAGAGTTAGAATCCAGGTGGTTGTAAACATGTAAGAGGAAAGTATTTTAGAAAATATTATATGGGTCAGTTAGAGCAAATAAAACAGGGGGACAAATAATTTAGGGAAAATGAACGAATGTAAACCTTATATATTTGGGTTTTTGACCCCGTAAAATGATTTCATTTTACATTCACCATATATATATATGTATTAGTTTTTAAGTAGAGGAGAAATAATTAGATCATTTTAAGCATCTATATCTTTAATAATAGTGCTCTTGGATAACAAAATTCAGTCGAAGCAGATGCTATTGACCCTTGCTTAAACGAATTGGTTAAGAATTGGAAATTAAACTGGTGTCTAGATTTCTTGGAATACAAACATCCCAAAGTCTAATTTATCAAACTTATCAACTGCTACTTACACCTAAATGGATATTTCTGTTTCTTTAACCTGGAACTATTTTTTATGATTTTTTTTTTTTTTTTGTGGAATAGTTTAGCTTTATTCTTTGAAAATTTGGAAATATAAAATGTGTAAGTGCCTATTATACAACTGACTTAATATTTTTATCTACTCGGTAGGAGATCGTCCGCTAATCTCTTAAAAAATATCAGATAATACCGGTGAGGGATTCTGACCCTGTGTCACATCACTTCAAATAAAGTAAAGAGCCGAGATAGGCCAGAGATCACTCTTAAAATTTTGCAAAGATAAGATGTGTCGTCCCTGGTTGTGCAATGTTTAGTGCCTATTACAACTAACTTAAATTTTAGCTACTCGGTATGAATGTCGTCCGCTAATCTCCTAATAGAGAGATTAGTTAATACCGGTGAGGGATTCTGACCCTGTGCCACATAACTACAATTTAGAAAAGAGACGAGATAAGCCTGAGACCACTGTACTTATTTACTTTGGTTTCAGGGAAATACCTAAAAACGTTGACACAGTGATCACATAAAAAAAACATTGTTTGGATATATGAGGGTGATGGAAATCCGTCTTGAATCTGAACCATTATTTTTTAACTGAACTTTTTTGTTAGGTAAGAAAATTGTTTAGGTTGGTCGTACTCAAATCTAGGAATTTAGCATTCACACATATCAACTGATAATTCATTATCCTCCACTGTAATTACCCTTAATACAATACAAAGATGGAAATCAAACAGCATATTGTGCCAAATTATCGATAATTCTAACAAATATTCGTTACAATGGAGATTAATCCCGTGGTAAACCGTAACCCTTAACAGGCCTTTATCAAATAATTGGTGAACACTATAATTGAAAGGAGTAAATAAGCACCCCCTTTAAAATAATATCGATAATTTTGTTATAGATAAGCAGTACGTTTACTAGATTAAGAATAAAGAACATAATTATTGTCTTTGCCGGCTTTGTACAATAAAATTGCTTTTAGTGGAGAGACATATATCTTTATTCCTAACATCGATAATTCTATATTTGTAATCAAAAATAAAAATCTGATACTCAAGTGAGATACATTTAATATGATAATATCACATTATGATGTAAAAAAAAATGCATCTTAAATTATAACCAGGTTACAATAGTAAGTGACCCGTCCAATGAATGATAACAACGCATAAATATTTCATACGATATGAAAACATATGAGGATTATATTGTTTGTATAATAAAAAAGATAGAAGTATTCTTTGACAGATTATAATATGTCAGCAGGTAAAGAAAAAGAAAAATAAGACTATGAGATGAGGTGTAGAACGTGTTTTAAAATAAGCTAAAACAGCTTTTAGATACGATTTTGAGATGAAGGTGCGGAAGGTGGGAATCTCCTCGTGCCTTTTTTAATTTCCCATGTCCCTAGATACATATATTCTTCAGGGAAACCTGTTCCTTTGCATTTCCTTTACACTTTAAGATATGCATTGTAAATTAAAGCTCCCTACGTTTATTTAAAGGTAGCTTTATTAATAATTCGTAAAATTTATTGAAGCGAGCTTCTTACATTCAACAAACTATGCATCCGGTCTGTCTGTCAGTAACGTTTACGTGTCCGATGGTAACTTGAGTAAAAGTTTACCGATTTTTGTTGAAATTTGGTATACATGTTTCTTTTACTAATGCTCAGGCTAAGTTCGTTGGACAGCCTTATCCGCGCGTAAACGAGAGCTTCATATGTAAAATTGGAATTTCAGGACGGGAAAAGATTTTATAATCACCTATTCATTCAATGAGACAAACATTTTTTTCAAATAACATTTTTTAGTAAAACCAACAGCGACACCGCTATGAATTAATAAAGATCGTTAAAACTATATTAAAGCGGACCTAAACGTTTAAAATAGAGAAAACAACGTTTTTACCGATATCTTACGTTCTAATGTAACGATTTTAATAAAACTTAAACTTCATATACATCGTTTAATGCACAATTGAAACAGGCATGTAAACTTTCAACTCGATACATGCAGAAGTTTTTGTGTAGCGAAGTGGTACATTTTATGAGTTGAAATGGAATGGCCGGGACGTGTAGACGAGTTAAGGAATACCAGAAAACCCCTTCTTCCCCACTACACGGCTCTCTATTACAAACATATTCTTTTAATATCAACCTATCATGATTAACTACCTAATATTTGTTGCATTACGTTCGCCTCAATGATAAAGAGCCATGCGATGCCTAGTGGTACTACTGAAGAAAAAGATAAACAAATAAAAATGTACCCTGAAAAAAAAGAAGTCATGTGGTTATGTGTCGTAGAGAAAATAAAAGTTTTTTTTAAATTAAAATGAAATTTGTTAAGGATAGAGTTTAAATTAATACTGACAATGTGAAAGTGAACTTAATTAGAGAATAATGCGTTTCTATTATTGTAATAGAAACGCACAGGTGGATGGCCTGGAGAAGATTTGCAAAGAAAAATAAATAAAGTTTTGTTTTTTAAGAGGAATTGTTAAAGGCCTGAAGATGCCTCAAAGGAGGCGAAATATTGCCGAAATGAGATAATGTGAGAGTTTTGTATACCCTATAGACCAAAATAGAATAAGCATATTAAAAAAGCGAGGGGTAATATACTACGAATATGTAACTATGTATTTCTAAAAGTTAGTTCCATGTCACCCAAATGGTTTGCCCCCCAATTCCTTTCAAGAATCTAGTATCAAAATCACTGTCGTGTTATATTCCTTTGTTATTTCGGTTTGGGCATAATAGTGCTGAGCTCACCAAAGCATTAACTTTCGAGAAGGTGCTCGTCCTTGGTCGGCTTTCTGCGATTAACTAATTCACGATTTCGTTGACACAGTCCTTGTGAACGGTCCACGACCCATGACCGATGAGGTCACATAGCAGAAGCACGACAGCAAGGATGAAAGCGAGGCTCAAATTGGTTTTCATACACCTTGGGAACCCTTGCTTAATAGAAAAGCAGCAAAGAGTCGTCTGGTGCCGTTAGCCTCTCATGGGATATTTCGTCGTGGAGTGTAGTAGTGATGTCTCCACTTTTAGTTTTAAAACAACTTATTTTTAATGGTTAGCCCGAGGTAATTGAAACTACATTGAACAATGATAATGCGGAATTAAATTATATTATGTTTTGTAGCCTTGCTTTGTAGTTATTGCTTTGTAGTATTGGTAATACATAACTTCAAACACTGTAATAACCTTAACTCATCTGAACAATAAACTTACTAACGGTTGAAACGATAATAGAGATATGACGAATGTGTATATCTGTCATACCCAATTGTCGTATGTAAATGGGTAGTCTCCATTACCTCAAACTGACATGTCAAATGTCTATATTACTAGTAGGCAGTATGCAAACCATTGTGGTTAATTAATCTTGTTCTGGCTTTCGACCAACAGTGGTCATCATCAGTGCCGGGGAGACGTTTTGAAGCGATAAAGAAAGAGTCATTGTCGTAAAGCCTATTGTCGGAATCTATCTGGACTCAGATTCCAGTTGAAACCCGGCTTTTTTTTAACAGTTACTTTCAGTGGAGATAAGTCTTTTTACTATTCTTATATTACTTTGCTTTGTAAGTTTCATCGCACCTATTACCCCAATTTTGAACCACTTCCCGTCTTTCAATCTTCCCCAAATTTTGCATATGGAATAATTTAGGTGAAGAATACAGAAACCAAACAAAAAACAAACTGGTCTTATTTCTTTGCTTTTTAAGTTTCATCGCACGTAAGTTTCATCGCACACCTAGTACCCCAATTTTTTGGTTTTTATCCACTTGTTTTATAGGCCTTGCCCACTTTCCTAAGCCTCTCCCCAAAACGGCTTCTTTGCAGATATACGGTTTATATAAAAAACAATTATCACTTTTGAGTATTTGCGTGTAAAGTGAATCAACTGAGTGAAAATTAAACCTTTAAACATGAAGAAACATTATTTTAATGCTTAAAGATGATTATGTAGCAATGACAAATAAAATTATAGTTTCAAACCAAGAACCCTTTTATGAAGAGAATAAGTAATCATTCGAAGTATCTAATTACTTAGTTCAGCTCAGTCATGTTTCATGATCAACATTTTAATGAATCTTTGTTTATAGTTTGTTGAATCTTGGGAAGTTGGGTGTTGATCCTGTCAGCATGATGGAGGGAAGATACCACATACTGCCTAGGTAGTATAGGATTAGAAGGGCTGGTGACACCTAGAAAGCCGCAGGGCTGAGAGACAAGAAGAGGTATTCTGTTAACAGGACTTGATGCCTGTTAGTTAAGGTTGATAGATTAGATTCACTCCATGTCCCACCGTATACTAATTGGAGACTGACAACCACAAAGCCACATCCCACATTTTGTAGTCCCTATAGCATAGAGGTTACCTCTGACGCGATCAACAGCCATTGCAGACGCATGAAAACAAATCCATGTTCGCCTACTTCTACCTAAATCACAACCCCATCCAATCACAATTTATTGGTAAAAACAACAGAACATCATGGAAAGCATTTCTCCACATCTAGGAATCATAGATCAACATTTATCTTCAAGCTTGACCAATTTGGTGTGACGATTTATTTTTAACAATATTCAAATTAATAGTTATTGAATTACAGTCCCAAAAAAATACATTTACTAAATTATGTTGCGCGATGTGTGTTTAGTCGCGTGTGACAATAAATACCAAATATTATTTGTCGAGAGCCGTTCGATTTATTGTACTACCATTTTTATACCGTTTAGATATGTATTCTTACTTCACGTACAACTATATGTTACCACTACACAGAATATAGTTTTATTTGTTTAGGTTAAAAAGTGACAACTTGAAAGCACCCAGCAATTTATAAATGTATAGGGAATTTAATTTTTTAAAAACACCCCATTCTACTACAAAATCCAATTAAATTAGAATTTTATTCAGATTATAAATTTTGGAACTACATATGTTAGCAATGCAACTAGTGTTTTATGTAAATACATGTTATTTTAACGATGTATTATGTTCAAAATATTGATCTGGTTTTATTCTGTAGTTTAATAATCATGCTAAATTTGATTAGTGTCATCATTAAAAAAGAACCAGCAAGCTGAAATATAAAAAAAATGAGTCTGACAAACACGAAAAAATCTTCTCGTGTACATAGTGATTCTATTTTTTATTATTATTATTTATTTTTTTTATTATTATTTATATTAAGCATATTTACAACATGGTGATACAAATTTCGGTTTGGATTTTAGCGGGAATAATTTATTTTGATCTATGTGTCGGAAACGAGATTTGTCCCAATAAGAAAACGACGTATATGGTTAAATTTGTATTTGGACTATGGAAAAAACTCATTATCACAATCGTTGAAACTTTTTTTAAAAGTTTTAACGATCTATAACTCTTCATAGCGGTGTCGCTGTTGGTTTTACTAAAAAATTGTAATTGAAAAAAATGTTTGTCTCCTTGAATAGATGGAGTTTGATTTTTTTCCCGACTTAAAATTCCAAATTTAAATTTGAAGTTCACGTTTACGCGAGCATTGCGCGTGAACGCTTGGATGGATAATGTTTTCCAACGAACTCGTCCTTGAGCATTGGTAAAATGAACATGTCTACCAAATTTCATCAAAATCGGGCAACATTTACTCAAGTTATCGCCACACGTTTCATATTTCGCGGACACACAGACCGACTGACAGACAGACAGACACGAGACCAAAAACGTTCCCTGATATCTGAAACAGATTTCTATCTTGGAATTTTTAAAATCGGAGACATAAAAGTTTTTCGTTCTCAAAAGTGAACACAATGTTTCCGTTACCTTAAATAAGCTTGGAAGCAACAAATAAAAAAAGTTTGATAACATTTTATAGTAAAAAAATAAAACGATTGAAATTTAAATGTGCAATTCGTGCAACACTGATGTATGTATATATATATTTTTTGAAGTTGGCTCTACTGTTTACAAAAAAAATTATATCTTTAAAAATAACGTCAGTATTATTAACTTAAGCTAATGGGATCCAAGCCTTCATATAAACTAGGATGAAATGTTAATGTTTTCTCCCTTCAGGAGAGAAATACAATTTCATAACATTATCCTAAATTATCTTAAAGTAATACACGCTAACTAAGTAAACATAGACATGTAGAGTTTAGGCTAAAAATAGTCAAATTATGTTCAAGGATATCTGACACATTTAAATCCTTTAAACCCCATCAAGTGGAAGATTGTAACCGTTTATCTTGGCTTCTCTTGTAATGAGAATACGATAAGATAAACGCTGCTCTTAGCTGGGATTACGATGATCGTAAAGTGGGATAAAACTTAGCACTTTATTAAGACGGTGAAAAGAACTTACTATTTTTTATGAGCTTTTTTACTTTAAGAACCGAACACTTAAGTTGCCAACTCTGGGCAAGGTTTAGGAAATATTTTATCATCTTCTTCTCGATTTATTTTATGTGAAAACGTATCATCTAACATCCAACAAAAAATATTTATTGAAGGGACTCTTTCTTTATAAGAGTTCTTTTCCTGTTTATCCTCTAGTTCTTTTCGGATACCTTATATTTTTTTGGCGATAAAGAACGAAGTAGGACGTGCCTTGTTGTTTTTTTTCGGTTCTTTTAGTAAAATCTGATAGTAAGTTCAATGTTTGAAGTCATTTATCATTCACATAGATTCGACGTTTTGCTGTTCTACACGTTTTACTGAACATAATTTTGATTTTTGGAGGTCGATGGGAAATAAATGTCCATGTTTTAGAGATTAAGATTTATTGTTTTAATGTATTTGAGTTTTCACTAATAAAGCCTTAGCATCAAATTAGCAGTTTGTTTCATCTACTTTTCTCTGAAAATAAAGCTTTACTGTGGAGAGATAGGAATCGCGTGTCTTATTATCAAGGGCTTAAGGGAAACCTCTCTCCAAAAACGCTGTCTTCAGCTTCCAGCTTTTACTAAAAATAAAAAGATCTAACTGTAAATTTTCTTCTAGAAATATTGAGAAGGGTATTGTTTGAGCTGTAAAAGTTTAATTTAGAATAAAATAAAATCTATTTTAGAATTTCTCAATTTATCCTTGTGAAATAAAAGATACGGAAGTGCATACTTTTCTAGTTCTTGCTCTCATCAATATTTTCAAAAGAAACATTTTGAAGGGTAGTTGAATGGAGTAGCCAATTTAATATTCTGTAGAGTTTCTGACACGATGAAATAAATAATTCATCTCAAACTTTTATTGCCAACCTCCTGAATTGTATTTTTATTTATTTTTTTCATATCTCCTTTTTGTGTTCATTCAACCAAAAAAAAAAAATTATTTTAGTAACCAGAGTCTAAATAAGTTATTGCAAAAATCTTGAAAGTACGTACTTATTTCAGAGATCTCTGTCAATACCTATTACTCGAGCTATTGATTTAATATACAGGGTGGTCCAAAAGTCTCCCCCCCCCCCTCTTAACTTTTGAACGGTTTGAGATAAATTAATGAAACTTGGGGGATCTCTACCATGCAAAGGGAAGTTTTTTTTCATGCACTTGCGCACTAGGGGCAACCACCCACTTTGCCCCCAGGCCACCTAAATTCAAATTGCCAGAATTTCACAATATGCACTCAAAAGCCAGAATTTCAAATTGGAGTGCATATTTTTGATAGCACATTTGGATTCTACGGTGAAAAATAATAAACTTTTACTTTAAACTTTTTTTCTATTTCCAATATTTTGCCCCCTACAGAGGGGCAAAGATAGCAAAATAACTCTTCCGATAATACGTTGTAAAATCTAAACGGTTAGAGATAAATTAATGAAACTTAGGGGATCCGTAACATGTAAAGGTAAATTTGTTTTCATGCAATTGCGCAGTAGGGGCAACCACCCATTTTGCCCCCAGGCCACCTAACTTCAAAATTTTAATTTAGAGTGTATATTTTTGATAGCATATTTAGGTTCTAAGGCGAAAAATAAAAATATTTTACTTGAAACGTTTTTTTCTATCTCCAATATTTTGCCCCCAATAGGGGGGCAAAGTTATAAAAATGGTAAATTTCAGCGCCTGGGGGCAAAATGGTGGTTGCCCCTAGTACGCGAGTGGATGAATACACACTTCCCTTTACATGGTACAGATCACCCAAGTTTCATTACTTTATTTCAAACCGTTTAGATTTTATATCGATCTAAGTGTTATTCTTTTACTATTTCGGAAGGGTTATTTTGTTATCTTTGCCCCTCTCTAGGGGTCAAAATATTGGAAATAGAAAAAAAAGTTTCAAGTAAAAGTTTATTATTTTTCACCGTAGAATCCAAATATGCTATCAAAAATATACACTCCACTTTGAAATTCTGAAGTTGGGTGGCCTGGGGGCAAAGTGGGTGGTTGCCCCTAGTGGGCGATTGCATGAAAACAAACTTCCCTTTGCATGGTAGAGATCCCCCAAGTTTCATTAATTTATCTCAAACCATTCAAAAGTTAAGAGGGGGGGGGGGGGGAGACTTTTGGACCACCCTGTATAATATTAATGTTTGTTAGCACTTACCCGTACCATACATCATGAGAAGCTTCCAGAAGAATCATGCCTACCATGGGATCTAAACATCAGGCTTTAAAAAGTCTCAGACGAAATATCTAAATGTATAAGTTAATGTTAAACTAAAGTCATGTGAAAGATATTTTTAGTTCGGATTATCAAAATATTAGATTTTTTTAGGATTTTACTGTTTCTTTGAGCTATATGATTTTAGATAATGGAGTAATTTTGGTGCGTATTTCTCAGGAGCGTTTATGGTAATGCTAATATGGTAACTTAATGTTTGTTACCAAAATGATAGTTTGTTTGTTGTGATTTTGGGCAACGGAATGGCTAGGCAATATTAAATAAAGAAATTTAATGTGAGCATACGCACTGATGCTATTGAACTTTTTATTACTTTATTGAGTGAGTTTTTTTGTCGTTAGTTCGTAGACTTACTGTTAGTAAGATATAGTTTAATATAAATATAATTTAAAAAATATGAGCCTTTTGCTGACACAAGTAGAATGTATCTATGAAGACCATACCTTTACTTTGAAGAAACAATTTTTTTTTTATACTCAGAATCAAAAACTACAAACCCACTTCAGGCGATCGTGGATTAACTCTGATGTTGGTTTTTGGCTTAGCAACGACAATACCTATGTTATGGAAAATTCTTTATAGCGCTTGAGAATTGTTACCGTCATTGAAACAGTGCATGTCCCATGAATACTGCCCAATTGGTGCTACTCTTAACCCATGCTAAAATAAAGAGGGGAGTTGGAAAAAAATATAATGTGGATATTCTTTAACGTAACTATAATTTGTTTTCTTTGATTTTTTTCTTGCAGATGGCGGTTCCTTGGACGGCATTTCTCGAAATTCTTGTGGGCACATCACATGTAATTTAACCTATTTTCATCTTCTCCGGATGTATAACGCAATCAAATCTTCAGTGGATTTTCCCTTGACATTTCACAATGCCCACTGAACCTGGCCGACGTAGTTGAGTGTACTTATGTATGTATAATTTTCTTTCTTATTTTCTCGACCCTAATAACTTAATTTATTCACAGATTAAAGATTTATTGATTATTACTCATTTACTAGGTTAATCAGAACTGGTTTCAATTTAGTTTCTTCGCCCTACCTGTCTTCTTTGCTTTTTAAACTAACTTAACCTGACCTAAACTTTTTTGGGTTCTGGTTCATCACAACCGCTTAGAACTTTTTTAACTGTTTCTAGCTTATTTTAGAATAATTTTAGTTCAAGGGTCTTTTATATTCGTCCAATTAATGGGTTTACTGTCATAAGGGTCTCGATGACTAAAGTTTCAAATAGCAATAATCGCACCTCAGTACATCTTCATTGGTTACGATAATGCCTCTGCGCAAGATGACTACACTCGTACTTAAAAAAGGAAGAGTAGATGAAATGGCAAATACAGAAGGTCAAAGTTCGATTTATTTTTTAAACTAATGGAGCATAAAGTAAAATAAGAGAGATTAAGTTTTAATTATAATATAGTTATCTTAGATAACATTGAGTTAATGAACTCAAATAAATAATTATTAGTTATCATAAAATTATTAGTTAACACAAAATACAATAAAACAATAATCTGCTTTTTGCGCCTCAACTGGGAATTCTAACCCCCCCCCCCCCCGGGTTGACTATTATTTACAGACTATGTCCGAAACAAAAAAACATGGAACATGCTTTTCCTAATGTCCTTTCAGGCAGAAGGGAGGGACGGAGGGACCTAAGCAAAAAATTTGCACGCTCGCCCAGATTTCATGGGGTTGGTCATCCTAAAAACATGTTCCATGTTAAAATGGATCTTTATCCAACAATAATTGTTTTGAGTAAATCAAATGTTTATAAATATTCTCTACTGTTTGCTTCCATTTTCGTGTTTTTTCTTTTTATCATTTCTGATTTTTTGAACTAATACATTTATAATGTACATCTTTTATAATTCTAAAATAATTGACACGACCACCCGACACAATCAAACTCCCCGACAACCCCGTCGGGGCCATCTCTACAGACTCCCGACAAAACCAAGAAATCCAGTCCCAACCAACCTACCAAATAATCTTCAGTTGATCTCTTATAGTTTACTTGTGGTGATACTAGTGTCTTGTGTGTGGCAAGACGATTCCATATTTTTCGAAATAACAAATAATTAGTTTGGCTTTAGCTACTGATTCTGTCTTTTGGGTACATTACAATGCTTAGGCAGCGTCGAGCATTGTGTTCTTGTTTTTGTTTTTTCGAGACTAGTTCGTGGTTTCTTTATTCATAGTTACAATGTTCATTTTGAACATCCCGCAATCAACAGTCATACTTTTTTCATCATTAGCAATTTGCAACATCATGAAATTCGAAACAAAAACAATCGGTTCGGATGACTGCTTTTGGTAAAATTAGTGGTGTCGGGTTCAGGAGTCGGCCAACAGCGCTACCAACTTAACAGGAATCGAGGGTGGGGAGCTCCCGACAGTTGGTCGTACGAGACGAACAACCGCCCACCCTTTGGGACCGACGGGTTGGTCCAAATAGTTGAGAGGTCGTGTCGGGTCGTGTGTAGGGCTTTTTATATGCGACCAACAGTGGACTAATCATGACGTACCCTTCAGACTTCATCAGTTCGGATGAGTACTTTTAGAGAAATGGTGGGTCGTAAAAATGTCAGAATGAAGCGAAATCAAAAATGTTCTATGTCTGAAACGGATTTTTACTAAGATTTATTTTAATTCGGAGGCATAAATAAAAGTTCTTAAAAATGATCCTAAAGCTTGTGTTACCTTCAGTAATCTCGGGAGCAAAGAGGTTGTGATAAGGTTGATGTTTTAATTAAAAAGGGTTGTTTGTTGTGGTTTTTTTACGGTTCATATCGTACTTACTGTCCCTCTTTATTTTTCATAGGGAACGGCCTTTCTTATTGGCACTCTTCCAGCTTGTTCGTGCATAGTTAATATGAATTCTTAGAAGTTTTTTTCACCTTAAAACTAAAGATTAGGCCTCATTCACACTAGAGCCCTAAGGGTAAAAATAAGGGATGAAAGGATTGTTTTTTACCTTTTATAATATCTAAATTCTGAACCATTTCGGTCTTTTAACAGTGATAAATGTTTATTCTCCCTTTGACTAATTTTGAGTTATTTTTTTTTAAACAGCTAAAACGCTTTGACTAATTTTGCCCTTTGACTAATTTTTCGGTACGATATCGGTGCGGTATCGGTAAGCTAGTATGTCGATGCAGTAAGATTCTTTACCGAGCGCCTATATCTTACCGATTCGGTACAGATTCTTTACCGCGCGGTAAGGAATCGGTATACCGAGAGTCGGTAAGATGTTCTTACCGACTCAGGGAGCGTACCGACAAGTCAGGGAGCGGCCTAACCCTCTCGTACTGGCCACCTCCATTTAAACTATTATAAAATGTATCAATTCACTACACAAAAACTTCTGCTTGTATCAGGTAGACATTTTACATGCATGTTTCTATAGTATATAGAAGATTTAAGTGAAGTAAATTATATATAGAAGAACTATTCACCAAAATCGGTCAACTTTTATTTAAGTTATCGTCGCAATGTTCCTATTCACTCACAGACAGGGTGCATAGTTTGTTGAATGTAAGAAGGTCGCTTATGCTTGATTCATCAATATAGAATATAAAATGTCTATTCTTCTTTAATAGTTTCATTTTCTTTATTTGATAGTTTTCTATTGTTATTAATTATGTGCTTAGTTAATATTTTGTAAATCGGAGCAGTTTTCCTTGCAAATTTGTTTTTGTTATCTTTTAATTGTATTCTTTGAATTTTCTAAAATATATAGATTGATTTGTTGTTCTACAAAACACTAGTTTTATAACAATTTATTGGATTTACATTGATCATCAGTATTTTAGTGAACATGGGATATAGACATTAATACATATTATACACAATAAGATAAATAGATGTTTCTTTTACCCTTCTCCCTTTTTTTTTAGCCTCGAATCCTTTGTTTTTCTTCAATTTTTTCTCTCTAAAAATATCCTTAGATTATTAACTTCTAGTTTTCTGTTAGTAAGATGATGTAGGAAATGAATAAGGGTTAAGGTTTAAGGGTAAAAGCCTACTATAGCGAATAGCGGGTTGCTAGTTTGTCAGTAAAGCCCAGGGCCCGAGATGAGACGCACTTTGTCAAGAGTTGATTGCCGGTACTTTGTCCGACAGAACCAGGTTGTACACTGAGTAAGATCCTGATGCTTGATTAAATGGGGCGTCTGAAAGGGGTTAAGCAAGGTTGTTATGGCGTCGTTTACCAGCTTCTCTTCTCTTGTGAATTTATCCTAAGTTGATCTGAGTTTACGTTATAGCATCTATGTGTTACGGGGAGTCAAGGAAACCTGTTTAATACTAAAGACATCAGTTTCACTTTTTTCCCCCTAGTTTTTTTTCTTGTCTTTTCTATTTTTTTTCCTCTGCTCCACGAAGCCAAGATCCTTTACGAGAGGATTTATCACCGAGATTTTGGCGCCCTACCTAGTTTTTCTCGGTTTCATTCTTCCCGCGACCTTCCTCTATCCGATGACTAACTGTCAAGCCTAAAATACACTGTCTTTTTTCCCCCTTCACTTTCCTTTTTCTTTAAAAAAACAACTTATCCTTTCTAACAACTTTTTTCTCCTCTCCGTGCTTCACATATACGAAATGTGAAAGTACACGTTTACAAATATGGGTCGGGAAGAGAGGAACTGGAGGAGAATGTGGAATGTTTTTTTTTATATCCTGAATTTCACTCTCCGTATAGTCCGGTGCAGAGACAAACATCATGCATCCGTCCGGATTTTCGGAGACTGGACAACACACACACTCACATATATATAATATAATATATATATGTATGTATATATGTGTGTGTGCTTGTCTCACCGCGTGCAAATATATCTATATCATAAATATTTATTTTTATACATTACAGGCAAATTAAAACTGGATATGATTATACCCAGTAATAGCATACCCATCGTGGGAACTATTTTGCAGGAAGTTATTTAGTATAGTGAGCAGGGGCATTTTTACTACGTTTTTATTAGCTTGCTTTCTTGTTTGTTTGTTTGTTTGTTTGTCCGGTACAAATCTGGCAATCGATTTCTAACTAACTTCCCGAATAGCTAGACATTTGAAACTTTTAGCATAGCTCAGAACACGAGGACAATGCATTATAGAATAGAATAGAAACACATTTTTATTTCAATATAAAATTAAAAGATTCATAACTGTATGTATAAGTATAAATGTGAACAACTTTGGTGAATTGACACCGTTAAGTGGGTTGGCAAACCTTACAAAAATATAATACAGATTTCCTCATTCTAACTAATAGATAATACAGATAATTAAAATTGTTAATCAATATTTACATTAACAAGTAGTAAATTTAAGAAAAATATTTTTAGTTACAATTTATTTATTTATTTTTTCTTTCTTTTTTATAAAAATTAAGAAGTAGAAAAATATTTTTGATAAAAGAGCTTTTATCATTGCTCTAAAAAACACAGCATCACTAGCCAAGATGACCAGATCGTCTGCGTAGATCAAGCATTTTGAGCATCATTATTTTAATACTTTTAGCCATCTTTCAGCAGAATTTAATTGATTTTCAGCAAATTTTGCTGTACGGAAAGTTAGTTCGGAAAAATTCCGCAAGTTATTTTATTTGTTTTGCCATGTCCCATATTTACGCAATCTTCATTTTGACGGGTTTCAAATTTGTGATTTTTATAAATAAGAGATAAACATTGAATGACAGCAAAACAGGAAATATATCGATTATATTATTTATATTATTTCAAATATATCGATGGCACGTTTTAGATTTGGTGTTGGGGAGATCCGTTGTACAAAGATTTGTCCTTTTATAGGTTTAAGATCAGCTCTCTATGGTTGTCATTTATGTGAAGTAAATAAATTCGGAACTTTTTTTTTTTTTCACTAACATTATAATATATTATACAATAATAACAATTATATTATCAACATTACATACGATTCAACAGAAACTTTAAAAACGTATTATATAAAAAGTTATTTTTATCTTGAAATTATTAATATTTATCATATACAATATCCCTATAGTGGTGTAAATCAATAACCTGATAGTGTTAACTGTAGACCATCTAATATTAAATATTTATTAGCTTATATTAAATGTAGACTATCTTATATTAAATATTGACTAGCTAATATTAAATATTTACTAGCTACTATTAAATATTTACTAGCTAATATTAAATATTGACTAGCTAATATTAAATATTGACCGCTTTCTACCACTTTAGTCATGACTTCACTGATGACCAGTATTTTAGTACATTTTAACAATTAACTATTACTTCTGTAATATAAATTTCCTGATTATTGGATGAAAAGCTATCTACTACTGGTGTTCACAGATTTTGAGTATTTCTTATTGATAGTTTCTGAGTTGTTAATACTCCAAAATTGTGTCCCTTTATCAACAGTTTCGGCTATCTGAATGCTTGATTTTGAAATTTTTTTTTACATTTGTTACTGTCACAATGTAGCTTCTCTTTGCTTATTCTCATGAGGTATCGAGGTAGTAGCTTTTTTCTGATAAAAAAAAAAAGAATTATCTTTTTATTAAGGTTTACTAGAGTTAATATGTTATTTTTCATATCATAAATTTTAAAGGTAGACCGACATAATTCCTTATAATATACACATTATAATAGTTGCTAATGACTCACATTATCAACAGTTCTCTTTGCAATGGTTTTAAAATGTCGGGATATAATTAACATCAAACGAAATTCGAGACCTAATGGAATCATGAGTCAAACATCAATGTAATCATTTCTCACATATCAAAAGCCCCTTCAGTGGGTTTTGAAACGTTGGCATTTGATACATTTTAGGCGTAGTATATTATAAAAACGCATGAGTTATTATGTGATTAGATTAAATTATAAATAAATAACCATTTATTGCCAGAATTTAAATTTACACTTTAAAATATTACACTTCCTATTAAAAAAAATCCCAAATAAAAGCAAAATAATTAATAAAATAACGAATAATATTATTCTTTGCAAATCGGCAATTCCCTGAGTCACCTTTTCCAGGTCGTGAGTTGCTTTATGGAAATCTCATAATTACATTAATTTATTATTGTATAATATACACTAAGTATACTCAAAATGCATTTAACTTTTGCAATTCACCTTTTCTGAAAAAAATTAAAATTAATTTATAACAAATTCCTATTTTTGCAAAGAAAAGTCAATTTTCAAGAATTTTCAAGAAAAAACAATTCACCATATGTTCTTGTCTTCGTTTGTCTCATGTCTTTCATTTCCACTCACTTGTCCACTCCCTTCCAAACCATTCGGACATTATGTGCAAGTTTTTTAGATTTTGTCATATTATGTTTATATTTAAACCTCAATCTAAACATTTTTTAATTTTAATTTAATTTTTAAATTCTTAGATCTTCACCACTTGGTAAGAACCTATTGTCACAATTTTTGTTATTTCCAGGGAAAGCTTTGATGTAATTAAAAAATCAATTTAAAAAGGACTTTTATTCCAAATAAATACCCTCTTCTGAGAAAAGTCAATTATATTCTATAATAAGTCAGTTCTTGTTTAGCCATACATCAGAAAATACTTGTCTCATCCTACACCCTACACCATTCTGTTCCGTATTGTGCTCTTCTCATCTACTTGTTCCACTGCATTACTAGGTCTTCCTTTTTCTCTTTTACACTTTACCCTCCCTAGAATACCAGTTAATCATCTTCATTCTCCAACTATCATCTGTTGTTCTGGCAATTTGCCCCGCCCTAACCACTTTCTTTCAAACATAGTTCTGCCTCATCTAGTGTAGTCATCATCATCTAGTTTCGTCTGTTTTCTTATCCACTCATTGCTCTTTTCATCTCTTCTTGACATTCTAAACATGCATCTTTCCATGTGTCTTTGGGTCACTCAATTTTCATATTGCAATTTCCTTCAAATTCTATGTTTCTGTGCCATAATGCATGATAGGTCGTATGCACATTGTCCACAATTTCTTTTTTAAACCCACTTTTTAGCTCTTTCTGATTTAACGAAGCTTAGATCAGAGATTAGATTACATTAAACATTATAATCGATTAAATTAAATAAAAAATATAAATTATAATTCTTCCATCATGTGTGTTATAGTTATAACCCCTGAGAAATATGAATAATACACAATAGTACATAGTAATAGTACATTACTTACATTACGTACAGAATAGTACATTACGCGTCTAGAGCGGAAAGTAGCATTTTGCATGCGAGTGTGGAGTTGTGGAGTTTGGATTAGCAAAGCAAAATGCAATTTTCGCACGAGTTGCGCACAGTACTTTCTTTACGATTGTTGGATTTTAATAATAAATACAGAAAAAAATATTTAATTAACTTCCTGTATGTAAGTTCGTATTTCTCTTTTGATAAAGATGACATTATAATTCATTAATTGTATTTTGTGCCGAATTAATTATTTCGGGAGGTGTATTATTCTCCTCATTTTCGTCATAATGACATAAATCTATCATCGTTTTTCACTAAAAACTTGAACAATTACTTTAATTAAACAAACAGCAAATTAGTTTTGTTAAATGTAAACAAATCCGCTAATCGTGCGTTAAGGTGAAGAATTCTTCTTTTTACCGCACTAGGGAGGAAAAAAGAGAAATTATGAAACGCGCATGCGCAATGAATACGTAAAGAATCACTTTCTACGCATCTAAACAGAGATACAATGTTTATACTTCGTATCAATCGTAGATAAATGAATTTTCATATGCAACTGTTAGTATCTTCCATACAAGTCATTTAACTTTTTTTAAGAGGCAGGAAGCTAAAAATTAATTTACCTTTATAGTTTATTGAACGTATGCTAGTAGGTTTGCTAATGGTTCGTCTTGTTCCTCGTTAGAAAGAAGTTAATAAGAAGAGGTCACCTAACTCTTCATTTTTTATTAGCTCATTATTGTAAGGAAAATAATCTTAATTTAACGATAGAAAAAAATGAAAATAATTCCAGTTTTAAAGTTTCACTTTTGCAACGTTTGTTTAAACTCTGCACCCTTCTTCCTCTCGATTTAACTTTTTCCAATCTAAAGTAAAGAAAAGCAACAAGTTGTCAACAGCAATCCTATAAACAGAGAGTACAGAAGGTGGCGGGCGTTAAACCTGAAACATTTTGCATCTGTTTGGTTCAGAGTAATTTGTATAAGCTCCGCCAGCCTGCACAAGCATAACTCTTGACTTAATTAAAGCTAAGAATTTATCCAGCCTTTACTACCAAGATTTTTATTCTCTTAACTGCTTATTTATACAAAAGTCTAAATCCTCCAACCAGAATAACTTTATTTAGGCCGGATTCAATTTCACGAATGTTTTATTTCCTTTTTTTTGAAATTATTTTTTCTTTATTTTTGCCCGTTTACAGAGACATAATTGTTGCGTTATTGTTATTTATTAAAACAGTACAACGATATGATATTTAAAATTGGTATCAAAGGATCAATAACTTTGTGACAGAAATTTAAAAAGAAAATAATAGGTACGATTAACTCAAACAAAACTTTATCATTACATTACATAGAATGACTTAAGTAAATCCAATAACATAGATGTTATTGGACTTACTTAAGTCTTGTTTATTTTTAAATGTGTTAAACAATAAATTGATTAAATTAGATCTAAAATGGATCTGTTTACTTTTTGTGGTTTTCTTGGTGTTCAACTGAATTATTTTATTTGAATTAATATCTTAAAGTAGAGGAGCAGAGCGTAAAGACTCCCTGCCACTCGCGCTGCCTGTCCTTATTAGACTTCCACACGTAAAACTGCCACCGAGGGGAGCAACGAGGGGCAGGAGTATGGCCAGTTCGAGTAGTCTGTTCACATACTCGCGCTGCTCAATTCCATGCCCACTTCCTTGCTCACTTCCTCAGAAGAGGGCTGATTATGAAGAAGACATCAACATGGGGAACAACGGGCAGTGCGAGTGGGTAGAGCATGGGCAGCGCGAGTAACGTGATGTTTACATACTCGCGCTGCCTGTCCTTTGACTTCCGCTCGTAAAAGCGCCACCGAGAGGGGCAACGGGTAGTGTGAGGGGCAGCAGTATGGGCAGCGCGAGTAATCTGTTTACATACTCGCGCTGCTCAATTCCATGCCCACTTCCTTGCTCACTTCCTCAGAAGAGGGCTGATAGTGAACGAGGCATCAACATGGGGAGTAACGCGCAGTGCGAGTGGCTAGAGCATGGGATGGGCAGTGCGAGTAACCTGATATTTACATACTCGCGCTGTCTTTTGACTTCCGCACGAAAACCCGCCACCGAGAGGAGCAACGGTTAGCACTAGGGGCAGTAGCATGGGCAGCGCGAGTAACCTGTTTACGTACAATGTGCTGCTCACTTCTAAAGAATTGAGCTGAATGTGAACGAGGCATAAGAAACTATATTTCCCTAGGAAAAAGACTAATATTCATTTAAATGCACTACAATTATAAAAATTTTAATTTTTTTTTATAATAATAAACAAACAAACTTTTTTGGCCTCTCAAAACGTGTAAATCTATCAAAATTGTATTTTTGCGCCATCATAGTGCTTTCTCTTTATTTATATGTTGTACATGTATATGAGAATGTGAAAAGGAGTTAAATTTATTAATTTTTCAACTCAAATAGAAGATATGTATAGTGGATGTCAGGTATATAATTTAGGAACTAACCTTTAATTTTTTTTTTCTATTACTCGCCCTTTCTATCTCATCCCCTTACAATGTTACAAGTCTTCTTCCGCAGGCGAATGTTATGAATTGTCTCTAAAATATCGATAATTATAATTCAAGACTCTAACAGCATAAGGGGGATTCGGGCAGAGCAACGGCTCTTACCTACGGGTTGGGGGCACGTCCCCCCCCCCGCAGAGCCGGAAGAGTAAAAAAAAAAAAAAATACCGCCGTATTTTGTTTTTAATACATATTTTTTACATTCACCTCATATTCAATTTCAACTCAGAAATGCCTAAAAACGCTGTTTTGAGAGGTCATATTTTAAAAAATTCCCATTTATGGGATTTATGGACCCTCGCCATAAATCCCCCCCCCCCCCCCCCAATAATTAACTGCAGACGACAACCATGACTTACAGTAAGATATTGTACTACAGTAAGCATCAGCATAACATTTTCTTTCGAATACGTTCTTAAAACAGTTGTTGTTACCTGGGCCTTTTTTTTGTCTATTTGTTGTACTTTTTTTGGGGGGGGGGGGGGACAGCTGCTTTGTTGAATAAGTAGATCTTTTCTTGTTACCACTACGAATCCCCCCTCCTTCCCCAATCTAAACTGTCTTAGAATTTGCAACCCCCCCCCCCCCCCCCCTACCCAGACCTACCCGCTGGATACGCCACTGAGTGATAGGTGACAGAAGTTCAGCATAAAGAATTTTATCATCCATATCGCTTCTAAGGCGAAATAACGACGTAACTACAAAAATACGTATTACAGACCAGACTCAATTTTTTTGTAATCTATAAACTCTAGTCTCTAGTCCATTGTTGTTGGTTTGTGGGGTCTTCCGTGACATCGATGAAAATAAATTCGACTTAACATAAAATCGAAAACAAAAAATAAAAGTTCGGGTACGGGGTACCTCGGAACTTTTCTTCACTTCGGAGGCCACTAAAGTGGCCTCTCTGGAAGAAGCATCGTTGGGCGTGGTCAGTACTTGGACGGGTGACCGTTTTGAACTAACTGATTTATTTATTATCATTTTTTGCTTCCGAGTTTACCGAAGGTAACGGAAGCATTGTGTTCACTTTTTGAGAACAAAAAAGTTGTATGCCTCCGATTTTAAAAATTCCAAGACAGAAATTCGTTTCAGACATCAGGGAACATTTTTGGTTCCGTGTCTGTCTGTCTGTCTGTGTGTCCGCGAATCATGAAACGTGCGACGATAACTTGAGTAAATGTCCACCGATTTTGATGAAATTTGGTAGACATGTTCATTTTACCAATGCCCAAGACGAGTTCGTTGGACAACGTAATTCGTTCAACGTGAACTTCAAATTTAAAATTGAAATTTTAGGTCAGGAAAAAAATCAAACTTTATCTATTCAGTGAGACAAACATTTTTTTTTTAATACAATTTTTTTAGTAAAACCTTCAGCGACACCGCTATGAAATGTTAAAGATCGCTAAAACTATTAATGGTTTTAGGCAATAAACAATATAGGAATAAAGTAATATAACGATAAGATTAATGTTAATATAACAATAAAGTACGTGATAGGATGCGAGGAAGCTTTGTGCCACACCAATTGGCAGTTTATTTTTATTTCATTCATTTAAATTATTGGAATTTGGGGGTATTTTGACAGATGTAAACACTAATTTTTAATTATGTTTGCTTATAACTATTAAACTTATAATTGGAATTTTATCGGGTTATTTTCATATGTGTTCCTTATTTTTTACCGGTTCTAACAATATGCTGTATGTCAAAAACGTATAAATACTTTCGGTATTATTAAGCGTCAAAGTTTCAAAATTCAAAAATCGATAAATTCAATATGGCGGCCAATATCAAAATTAAATTTGGTGTATTTGTTTGACATAAAGACAGGTACATTCGTGCTAAATTGCAACTCGATCGGTCCACTTTTTGATTTTTTACAAATTCTAAGACCCATCAAACTGGGTTCAAGATGGCGAAAAATGTTGTTTTTCCGGGCGGCACAATTAGATGCAAGGACTGATTTTTCTGCCAAGTTTCAACTCTTTAGGTTAAATACCCCTGGGCGCTACGATGATAACACACATACATACATACTCACATACAGACGTCATGCTGAAAACCACCCAGGAGGTCTTAATAACACCTAAAACGCATAATTCAGTTGAAATCTCGAGAAATAATGTTTGGGTGAAAACAATACTTTTCCTACCACAGGTGAGGAAAAGTAAAAACCTATTAAACAATATTTTGAATGTTTATTAAATTAATTGATTAAATTAGATATTGAAATTCTGTATCACCGTGTATTTGAGAAAGTATGGTTCGGGTTCGATTTGTTGGACCGATTTTTTGAAGTAATTCCTTTGAGGTATCTCATTGAAAATTACTGAATCTCTCTTGGATGAATTATAGAAGTCTCATTACCGTCTTCGTTGAGATATCTTATTATATGTTTGCATTATTAGCTCTGAGAGTAGATTTTGGCAGGGAAAGTGACTTCGAATCACTCAATAATTTTCTTAACCGGAATATAGGTGCAAGAATGATACTAGTTGGGATGGCTTAAGAAACAAGAAATTCAGTGAAGGGAAACAAAAGGAGAATTCCTGGAATTTCCTTCATTCCAATGTAAAGGGCATTTAACTTAGAGAAGCATGGAATACTCAATCCTTCCGAACTTTGAAACATTGTAGCTTTAGAATTAAGATAGAAATATTCAGATAAATATTTCAGGAATCAAATAAATGTATCTTGATAAATGCTAGACAAAATTGCATTAGAAATAAATGTAGTATTCCAAGATTGTATTAATTATTTCACTATGTGAAGTATTTAATTTTAACAATTCAATTTTTTCCCTTTATTTCTATATTTTACTTACAAGTGAGTGAGGATTTAATCAAATAATTATGAACCTTAATTATTTTAACACGTTTTATGATCCTCGGAGTTTTGATTCTTAACTTTATTAAAATAACTAATCGCATTGAAAAAAGTTAAAATAACCTAATAAGTTTTTGGACTAGAGATGGCTTAGGGTAGTGACACACTTCGCCACCCGGGTGGCGCCGCCTGGTTGATGCCACTTACTTCCGCCACCTGTCTTGCGCCACCCGCGTTTTTACTTTTTTCGAACACTCGAAAAATGGACCCGGAGGAGACAACTGTGCTTGCTTATCATTATGTTCGTGAAAGAAGAAGGGGAAAAAGGTGTTTTTGGGTTCATCCAATAATTTCAGACAAAAAGAATACTAGTTTGTTTCATACAGTGTACCCCCGTATCAAAGAGGACAGTAACAATTTTTCAAATTTTTAAAAAATTAATTTTCAATTTTTTGCCGAAGTCGCTTGGAACTTGCAACGATTCGCTTAGAATATTGAATAACAGTGTGACCAGTAAAGACTTATATGAGGGATGAACTTAGCCCCTGATTTGTTTTCCCCTATATTTGATTGGCTGAGTGACAGGGACTTGGGTGGCACAGTCTGACGGGCTCAAAGGAGAGCAATGGGCTGACCGGGTAGCGCCACTTGCAGGTGGCGGGTCTAGCCGCCACCTGCAGGTGGCGGCTAGGACGGTCGACCGAGTATTGCCACCCGGTGGGTGGTGCCACCTCGTGTGGCAGGTTGCATTCCGTTCTCATTGCTGACCGGGTAGCGCCACCCGAGTGGCGAAGTTTGTCACTACCCTTAGAAATGGGAAAATAAAATAGAAGGTTAAATCATTTAATTCTAAACTTTTTTTTTTTCAAATTTCATTTAACAAATTCTTTATTTCATAGAGTGCGTTCGGAATCACTAACCAGGTCGACCGCGAAGTAACCGGTGTGTCGGGAAGACAAACCTAAACAACCGACCGCGTTCGTAAACCTTCGTTTCAATTGGGGGTCGACCACAGATTTCCCTTCATTGTAGAGAATCCCTTCATCAGACCGCTTCGACCTAATCCAGAATACGCATAGTCCGGCTAGTTAACCATACAATTACCTTCTATGATATAGCTTCACTCTCCTATGTATATATCATCTCTGGCTTTACTTCTATCTCACACAAAACAACAACCAACGGCCAATTTTATAACCTATCTTTGTTAATAACCTTTTGGGTCAACCGCTGCCTTCAACCGTTCCTGTTCGGAAACATGATTATTTCAAGCAGCCATGAAACTATCCACAACCAACCGCAGACCTAACTGTTAGTGATTTTGAACGCTCTCTTAGTGAAATAGTAGGACCTTAAGACGGCCTTTTCTAAATAGATAAAACGTCAAAATATAATAAATGCTTCCTAATCTATTGCACTCAATATTATTATTAGGAAATCCGTCACGACCAGTAAAATGGGAAATACGTGTTCCCCTTTCTATTCTCTTATAATTTTTTAAGGATTCTTTTTGAATTTTTACAGCCTTTTCGATCTGCTATCGCTTGAGGAGAAAACACAATGTGTTGTATAGACTATGGTACCGTTTTACCATCCAATCCAATCAGATATTTCTATCGGATTAAATCGTACCCTGTCACCCCCTCACTCTCAAATATGGTTCATACCTCTATTTTAGCTAATACATTTTCAAATGCTAACTTGTGGCGCTAGCCTATTATTCGACTTAATCCAATCTGCCTTCCTAATGTTTCTAAACATCTATATTCCATACATTCATTTATTACATTTTTCTGACAAGCTCTTCACTTATGTAAATATTCTCTTTTGTTTTATTATAAAAAGACATTCAATGAAAAATCTATTATTCTTTTTTTTTATTAATAATATAAAATTAATGAACATAAAGCCTAGGATCCAAAATAAAAAGTGATTCTAATAAATATTAATTTATTTACAAAATATTCATTAACTAAAAAATAAATGAAATTATTAAAATTTAAAATGTATTTTTTAATGCATGCATATTAAAACATACATTTACAATTTTATACACATACATACATAACTTGAAAAACGAATTTAATTTGGCTAATTATTATGCTAAAGTAGTTTTTAGTTCAAAATTAATTTTGGAATATTAAGAAATGGTTTATTTATAATACATTTTGTCCGAATCATTCTACCGAGGAGAGAAAAAGAATATTAAAATGGAAACAGATATGCAGTCTTTTTTAAATAACAAATAATAGAAATGTGCTTCACTTATTATTTTTAAATTTGTTCGCAAATTGATATTATTTAATATAATATTATAATTAAAAATTTGCCAACTCTATAAATAAATTATTTCTTTGAGGTATAAATGTAAACGAGACATGGTAAAATCTTTGTTAAAAAAATAATTAATTTGTTCTCATGATATTTCTGATTTTTATATTCAAATAATAATTATTCCATTAATCAATTTTTAAATTAAATTGTAATTTTAATTTTTTTCAACATAACTCGAAGTGTCATGAGAATGCTGAATAATGTAATTGGCTAGTACTATAGTACTGCACTATGCAGTGTGCACTATTATTATTATTATATATATAATTTGTGAGAGACAACAAGGGATGAGCCTCGCGTGACACATAGGAACTGTTCCAACATCAGACATTACGTCATTAAGATGTTGGCTCTTTGTGTTGTTGTTTATGTTCCTATGTGTCACGCTAGCGAGGCACATCCCTTGGTGTCTCTCACAAATTGTGTAGTCTGTTGCAGTGTGCAAAGACGGTATTATGTTGCTGTTGTGTTTTGCCAGCCAAGATTCGATCGTCTCTGATAAGCCCCATATCTGATCTTCTTGATCTGGTGGTATAGGTGGGCGGTGGGCATCATCGTCGGTTCCCTGATGAGTTCGGACGGGATGAAACGATGCAGGACATAGCGTAATGCCGAGCCAACATCTTAATGACGTAATGTCTGATGTTGGAACAGTTCCTATGTGTCACGCTTGCGAGGCACATCCCTTGGTGTCTCTCACAAATTGTGTAGTCTATTGCAGTGATACAGTAGTATATAGAGTGATACAGAGTAATAGATTAATAGAGCTGTACATAGATAGATTTAATTACGAGGAGAGAAGTAGTTTATTTTACAAAAAAGAAGAGATCAAGACAAGGTAGGTAATTGAAAGGTTGTTAATTAGGTGGAATTATCGATCCAATTGAAGCAATCACCAGATTGAGAACTGTTCTAATAACGATGGTGCTTGCACTCTCTCGAGCCTTCTAATTGAAACTTTACTTAACATTAACATCTGAACCTGATGGGGAAATTCATTAAAATCTTTCTATCAACACGTTAAAATAACTTGATTAATTCATCTTCAATATGCTTTGCGAATAATTAATTTTATTTTTATGATATTAAAAAAAAAAAAAAAATCATGTTTTTTTCTCTTCCGAGCTTACTGAAGGTAACGGCAGCTATGTGATCGTTTTGAAACGAAACATTTTTATGTCTCCGAATATAAAAACTCCAAGACAGAAATCCGTTTCTGACATCAAGGATTATTTTTGGTTCCGTGTCGTTTGGTGGACACATTTTTACGCACTAACATGTATTAAATACTACTCGTTCGATTTTAATGAAATTTAAAATATTGTTTGGTAGGTCATAATTAGCCCATTTTTTTATCCTTCTGCGCCCTTCGTTTCTCTTCCTTATGCGCTTAAACATACATTTAATTACACTTACATCTTCAAAGGTAATCAGATATCCCCATATTAATTTAACCGCTTGCGGACATTATGTATTGCTTAAAAATGCTTGATACTTTTATTCATGTAATGTAAAGGATCAAAATAATTTGTATATATTTAAAATAAGGGGGGGGGGATTAAATAAATCTGACTATAATGGGTTGTAAAATCATCATCTACGTGCCTCACTAATTGGCAGACAATTTGACCAGGTGAAAAGGAATTTGGTCAGTGTTATAAAAGCATATAGAAACCAATTCCAGTTAGGAAATTACAATCTAGAACCCACCAAAATAATATACATATTTGGTATATTATGATAATATTTTTTTGAAGATGGACTGATAGTCGTCGCCCTAGAGGGCCTAGAGGAATAAAGGGCTGATTAGCTGGGAGTGTTTGGTCCAGTAACATTCTGGCAGCATGCTGAGAGAGAGGCATTCCTTGAAAATTGGTTTAAACTCATCTAGGAAATAGAAAACTTTGGAGACATCTTTCCCATCCTTAATCCAATAAGAGGGTTCGTATAGTATGTAAGTAATAAAAGGAATAGGCTAAACTGCAGTGATCCTTACAGTAGAGAATAGCTTGGCGCACAATTTTTCTCTTGATTTCTTACACTTAAGAGATGATATCCCTTTGTCCAACCAGTACATTTGTAAGATTTATAAATTTGAGAGATTATATCTGTATGATTTATACATTTTATATCCCCCCCCCCAATTTTTAATCTCTTCTCGTAGATGGCTGGATAACTGCAGTTTAGCAAAGGAATGTGTGTAATTATTAAATTGTATTACTTTACCTAATATCGGTTATAGTCAATAATAAAACTTATAATGCACCTCCTACATTCGCTCTGATTCCCCTGTAAGGTCATTCTAAAGAGGTACTTATAAAGGTCTTCCTGAAAAATTATTATAACTGCTCAGTCGCGCACGCTCAGCAGTGACAACGCTAATCACTTCCATCACTAAGCACGCAATAAGTGACATTACCTGTGCTGTAACAACAAGTGATAAACTAATTATTGGAAGACGTTCCTGCTCCCACAAAGTCGTTTAGGGATCAGTTTATTTCGATAACGAAGTCAGCTTTGTCTGCATAATTGTGAATTTAATTCATAATTATTTTTGATAAGCAAGGTTAGTATTTAAGTATTTTTTAGAGTGTTAAAAACTCTCATTATAAGGCCTTCTTATCACTTACATGCGGGATATAAATGCATTTGGGTTACCTATCCGTCTCCGTGCACTCAATAATATTTATTATTGCACAAAAGTCTTCTTTTTTTTTATTATAGCTGCTGCACTTAGTAGGAAAGAATATAAGCGTGGTATATGGTATAATGAGGCTGCCAAATTGTGTCAGATCTAAGGTTTTGGTTTTTTTACTACGTTTTTATTAGCTTGCTTTCTTGTTTGTTTGTTTGTCCGGCACAAATCTGGCAATCGATTTCTAACTAACTTCCCGTATAGCTAGACATTTTAAACTTTTAGCATAGCTCAGAGCACGATGACAATGCATTATTTTAATACTTTTAGCCATCTTTCAGCAGAATTTAATTGGTTTTCAGCAAATTTTGCTGTATGGAAAGTTAGTTCGGAAAAAATCCGTAAGTTATTTTATTTGTTTTGCCATGTCCCATATTTACGCAATCTTCATTTTGACGGGTTTCAAATTTGTGATTTTTATAAATAAGAGATAAACACACAACATTGAATGACAGCAAAACAGGAAATATATCGATTATATTATTTATATTATTTCAAATATATCGATGGCATGGTTTAGATTTGGTGTTGGGGAGATCCGTTGTACAAAGATTTGTCCTTTTATAGGTTTAAGATCAGCTCTCTAGATGGTTGTCATTTATGTGAAGTTAATAAATTCGGAACTATTTTTTTTTCGCTAACATTATATATTATATAACAATAACAATTATATTATCAACATTACATACGATTCAACAAAAAATTTAAAAACGTAGTATATAAAAAGTTCTTTTTATCTTGAAATTATTTTGTAGTAAAATATCCTTGGTTTGGAAAGGTAAATTGCCCTATTTCTATATTGGTACTAGTTAAAGAAGGTAGATATTTACAAATGAATAGTTCATAATATATCTTAGTGTGGTACCCCTTCCATCCTAGTTCCAACTCGATGTATTCAGCCATTTTTATTGCCGGATTTTTATTTACACAGCACCACGCCTCTGCCTCATTATTTATTATAAACTTTTTTTTTAACCAGGGTAGCTAAAAAGTGTCCACGAATAATCAGTGACACGGATTTTCGTGCTGCCATGATATTTTCTATTCTGGTTACATACATGTAAAATGTGTACTCATCAGCCGATTTTTGTAAACTAAAACAACTGTGTAAATAAACAACAATTGCTCTGTAAAACAACAACAATATTCAAATTTTACCCGCGTAAATGAATTCCACTTTGTTTTACACTCCATTGATTATAATCATATTCTTTCTTTCAAATTATTTGTATGTAATGCTATCTGAAATGTGTTTTCGTTTTTTAAAAACTATATTATCATAAATAAACTTGAATGTTTAAAAATTGGGAAGTGCATTGTAAAGTAATGTAAATGAAAAAAGCGTCTTACAAATAAAAAAAATATATCTTACAAATATGGCCCTTAAAAAAAGGAAAAAAAAAATAAATGGAATAAAAATTTTGGTTATTTTACTAACAGAGTAAGTTCGACGTACAATTTCCTTTGATGGCTTCCCGGGCAATGTTTGCCGGGTTTTCGATATTTTTAGCAAATTGCTAATGGAATGCAAATAGGGGAGGGAAAGCAAATGCAAAATAAGCGCTAGTAGCCAGTTTCACTCATTTAAATGGATATGTAAAGTACATCGTCGGCTTGTGTGTGCCCTCCATATTCCTCTTACAGTATTACACCATATTCTTATTATATATGCATATAAACTCCTAATAAAATTATGTAACGCTTGTAATTTTGCTTCCGAGCTTACCGAAGGTGACGGAAGCTATATGAGCGTTCTGAAGAACGAACATTTTTTTGTCTCCGATTTCAAAAATTCAAACAACAGAAATCCAGTTCAGACATAAGGTAACATTTTTAGTTCCGTCTCGGTCTGTCGTTATACATTTTTGCTAACTACCATAACTTAAAAGCTACTCGTCTTTTAATGATATTTGGATGGTAGATTATAATTAGTACATTTGTTGGTCCATATTAATTTAATTTTTTATGCCCATTGCTTTCGCATGCGCACAAGATTGTTTTTATTAACATCAATATCTTTAATAGTACCTACTCATCCGATTTTAAAGAAATTGAGATTAGTTGGTTGAAAGTATCCTGCAAATGCGCCATATTAATTTGAACCGTCTGCGCTTTTTATTATTAATTAAAATAATTGTTTACTTAATAAAACCTCAGTGAATACAAGTCTCATGTAACCATCCGGCCAATAATAAGACTCGAGAAAGTGCCAAACAAATTGGCAGATAGTTTTTTTACGTTTTACAAATCAAGGTAAACTAATACAATATTTTTATCTACGATTGATACGAAATATAAACATTGTATCTCTGTTTAGAAAGTGCTTCTTTACGTACTTGTATTCATTGCTCATGCGCGTCTCATAGTTTTGAAGAATTCCTCTTCTTTACCGCCCTAGGGTGGTAAAGAAGAGGAATTCTTCAGCTTTACGCACGAATAGTGAGTTTGTTTACATTGTTAACAAAAGTAATTTGCTGCTATTTTATTTAAGTAACTGTTTATATCGAGTTTTATGTGAAAAACAATGAGTGAATCAAGTGACTTTGACGAAAATGTGGAGAATAATACTCCTCCAGAAATAATTTATTCGGAAAAAAATACACCTCAAGAATAAATGTCATTTTTATCAAGAGAGAGATACGAACTTACAGCAAGTTTGTTTTTTTCTGTATTTATTATTTAAATCTAACAATCGTAGATAAAGTACGGTACGCAACTCGTGCGAAAACGGCATTTTGCATTGCTCGTGTGGTTTTACTACCCTCGCTATCGCTCGGGTGCAAACTCCACACTCGCATGCAAAATGCTATTTTCCGCACTCGACGCGTAATGTACTATTACTGCCAATACAAAAAAAAAATACTATAAGAAAACCTTTTTCTCTGCTTCTATTATTTTCTTACTTACTCTATGCGTAGTATATGTAAGGAGGAAGTATTGTACCTAATGCCGCGAAAAATTTTATTTTGAGATACAATTTTATAGATGTACACTTTTTTAAAAAATTCTGTCTGTAGTCTGTGCAGACTATATAGTCTACTTGGCCGTTTCGATCAAATTTGGCTTTCATGTTCAGAAAATGGATACCTTGACCAAATCGAGAACTTGTTGTAGTATTAAGGTCCTAGTATTAGTACTAGATGGGTCGAACCTCTGTTCGAACCTAGTAATTAGGCCATATTTTAGGCCCATTTTACTAGCCGTGGTAGAGAGATGGAGCCACTTCACACAACATATATCTGTACATTGTACCTCACTTCTGTGATTTAGTATTTAAATAACTATAATACAGTCCGTTTAAGCAAAACTCTGACCATATAAGTAATTTTGCCGCGAAAAATCTAGTTGTCGAGATGATGAAAATAAATCTGATTTCGTTGAAAATCTAAAACAAAAAGTAAAAAAAATACTTCTTGCATACGAGTCCGCAAGACAGTAAGACATTTTCATGTTTTCGCTCTGCGTTAACTACCGACATAAAATGAAATAAAATCGGTAATTTATTCAAGAAATTGATAAAAGTAGATGGAAGATAATTTTTATTCTTATCTCCACACTTGCACTGCCGCGGCTTGTTTACAAACGAGACTGGATTCAAAGGCGCCGGCACGCCGCCTTCTACGAATTGTTAATATGCCTTAATACTTTTTATTTCTTTAGGCCGAGAGGGCTGAGAGTTGATGGTAACCTCCTGTACTTTCCTAACTCCTTGTTACACGTATAAATCTTTTCGACTTTCTTCGGCCCTATGACGTGAGGTAGAGGGAGGCCCAACAGCTGGAGACGGACTGTGCACACCTCCTATACCTTTCTAACTCCTTGAAACACCGGGTAACGTTTTTTAGTAACGCTTTTCGAGTTATGTAGCACAGCCTAAACATGAAAATGTCAAAATCACTTGATGAACAATTTTTGGAATAAATACAGTGTCAATATCTATAAGAGAGAGTTTTTTTCAATGTATCGGGCCATTTTTTTGTTTTTATATTTATGTATTTTTAGTTTCTTTTTCTTTTACCTCCTTTTGTAAATCGTAACAAAGGGTTCTTATAATACATATATGTATAATGTGAGTGTGTAATATTTATTATTAGATTTCTCTAATGTAATCTAATCTTTTCGAGCTCATAAAGAAATACGTAACCAAAACTGGAAAAGTTGTTTTTAAGAATTATAATTGCCTTTATACTTTAAATTCTATTATACAAACTGTGTTACCAATGTAATTATATAACAAACTTATTATCTTTATATTACAGTTATAAACTCAAGATTTACTTTTATAAGCGAGAGTAATGTTTATAAATTTCATAAAAATGCTTTAGATTTGCATAATTGCTTTAATAAAAAAAAAGAAAGAAAGAAAAAAATAAAAATAAATGTATGTGTAAGTTGTGGGATGCTTTGCATTACATTCAAGATTCATGAGGGTCATATAATACACCTTGAGGTAACCTGGCTGCATTTTTTCGCCTTTAAGTTAGTTTCATTTAAAATAAAAATATATTATATTATATTTATGTGCAAGTATGTATATTAGAAGCTTTATTATGTATTAGGTTTTGGTATCGGAACATGAAGTTTTGGGTAATATACGTTTAATATTAAGTGTTTCCAAATATTATGTAGGTAAAAACTAGGCACTTCTTTAGACTATTACTCCCCCTTGTAAAAGACAGAAGTGAGTAACAATCTAAAGAAGGTGTATGGAATGTTCTTCTTTTGACTGTCACTCCTCTTAGAAAAACAGAGATAAATCTTTGTTCTAAAATAGGTACATTGGACTAAACATCCCTTTGTTTTAATAGATATTTATTCAAAGGAGTGTATATATAATTATATTTAAAAAAAAGTCCAGTCATGCACCATGACTTAATGAGCGAATTTCCAAAGAAGTCTGCGTATTATTGGTTTATGATAATATAGGAAAATTTTGGTTTAGAATTTGCATGGGTGAAAAAGAAATTGGTACACAGGGGTACGGGGTACAAAAGCCAAAATAGTACTTATCCTTCAAGATGCATGTCGTTGGAAAGCTCTTTAAGAGTACAGTAATTGTAGTTATGTACACTTTTATCATATTTTCATAAAAAAGGGGGGTAAAATGGAAAAACACGTTTTTATGCTATTTTTTACCCTAAATTGTAAAAATTTGACCCCTAAATGAACTCCAAAAATTCTGGCCAACGAACTCATCCTTTCTTTTGATATTATTGACATTTTAAAATTTGTTTGAAATTTTTAAGTGCTCCTGAGGGGAGATATCGTCTGGAGTGACACATATATAATAATATATACATACATATATACAAATATACATACATACATAAAAAAGTGTTAAATTTTAGGAATCGATTCAGAATGGTCTAAAACGGATTTCCATGGAAAAAATTTGCAAAAAATCGCATTACAAAAATTTTGAAGCCATTGCAATAGCGTAATTTTCTTTGAGAATTCGCTAAAAAAAGTAAGTAACAATCTAAAGAAGTACCAAACAATATTAACATATTAATAGCAACCCAGGAGGAACAAAATTTACTGTCAACTACAGTGCCTTGGGTTGTGCCATGTTTAGATGGTTCGAGGGGTTTCAGAGGACCTTAGAAGGATGGGAGTAAGGAGATAGAGGTCCTTGGTCCAGGACCGCCAACTCTGGAGAGGTACAATAGTTCAGATCAGGCTCTCCGGGAGTTTTAGTGCCCTGGATGTTGGTGAAGCAAGTACATATTATTATAGGTTTGTTTCAAGCAGTGTACCGTCCGCGGGTTCTTCACGGGCATGCGCAATGGATAAAAGTTTACTACAGTGTTTTACCGTCCTCCAAACTGTTCCAACCCGCGCAAGGATCGTTTGCGAACAGTTTACTGTACAGTCCAAACGATCCTGTGACAATACCAAGAACTGGTTTATATGACATGCACAGTCGTCACACATGCCAACAGGAAGGTTCCCTAACTGTTAGGTTTCCTGGAATGTTTTTAATATGGTGCGAATTATAGTCCTAACCCGTTCCAGCCTGACATGATATTATAACAGTACAATGTGAATGCATGCATATAATACCTGTCCCGAACTATCCGCGGGACGATACAAAAGATGGTAAAAATAGGGTGGTTGGAACAAACCTATTGTTTGAAACTTAGGTAGACTGTGAACGTTTAAGGAAAAACAAGGAAAGGATGTAAATAAAATAAAGTTGAAAAATAAAACAAGATTTAAGAAAGACAAAATATAAGAATATAACTCATGATCGTAGAGGTGTCTATTAGCACGAAGATTAGAGGATATAATATATCCTTCAGTCGCAGATAACTAGATCGTTCTTTGTGAAAAAATAGGAAGAAATAAGAGATGAGTAAAGTGGGTGATTCTTTTATTCCATTTGGTCCTAATAATGATGTCAGTCGGGGCGTAGAGAAAGAATAATAAATACGCATTAAATTGATTGAGACAGATATATGTTGTTCTAGCCATGTACCGATTATTCAAGGCTTTGACCGAGTCTTGGAATTTATATTGGCTCATAAAACAGGCAAGTGACAAACCACGACAGATATTACAATAGCAGATCTAAAATCGAATAGGATTGCATAATGACCATTCAATATCCTGTTTATTACTGAAATAAATTCCAGTTCATCGTCTGTCTGTATACATACAAACTAACCGAACTTGATTCAGTTAAGGGTCATGTTAATAACGATTCGGTTTAATCGATTCACGATTAAAGTTATGAGAATCGGGGACAATGTGCTCAACTGGTCTTCGTGGCCGAGTATCCAGTACAATAGGCCAGGGATGCATTGTTTCTAGTCTAGGGTTTTGTACTCGAACCCCGTGATCTCCCCAAGCTGATTGTCAACTTAATGTGAACGATAATTCTCAAATCCACGACTCAATGCAGAATCAACACTAACTCTTCCCCCCACCCTAAACGCATATTCATGCAACAATCGGTTATATACCTTTTGATCTAGCTTATCATTGCATTTTATATTTTCATTATTACCCTCTTTCATGTATCCTACTCATCTTTGTAATATTTAAACTCGATTAAGAACTGCATTTATCAGTTCTATCTGTAACTTATAACAACAAATTAAGAAGTCTACCATTTTGTTTAATTGAAGTTTCATCTTCTGGGGTTTACCCTGCCTATAAATAGAAATTAATTTATGTCATTATTTAAGTTTCGAAATATCAAGTATTTCTTGAAAATTTGCAAAAAAAAAAGTTATTTTTCCAACTAGTAAAATGCTTTTTCTATAAGATGAAATTTAAATTTAAAAAATGTAGTATTTTTCACCTATTCATGCGTCGATCCGAGGACGCACTGTATTTATATGATATATACACAAAGCCGGTGAAATGGTCTAGACTAGTTGTACGTCATGGTAAATAATAATACTTTACGACGTCTCTTAGTCATTTAATAAGCTTAAGATCGGATTGAAGGTCTATGAGCAGTGTGACGTACAAGTTTACATGGGAGCTGTGCGATCTAAACTTCGATCTAAACTTCGATCTAAACTTCGATAAAAAGTTATAATATAAGAGTAATCATTGGATCCTTGCAATTTAAAAAGCATAAAGAGTGTAATATGAGAGTCAAAATTCGAGCCATGCCATGTTATATTGCGATCTATACTACGTTAAAGTGTCAGGAAATAGTTAATATAAGAGACGTGCGATGTCTCTTAGATGTAAACTGCTTTAAAGAGTATAATCTGATTAAACATCACAAGCAGTTACTATTTTATTAACAAGCAAATTTACTCTATGATTTTATCGAGTAGATGAGTTAAGTGCAATAATTCCGGTATTATTGCGTCCTGCAATAATCTCATATTATTGCGTAGATAATTGCGTCCTGCAATAATCTAATGCTGTAGACCGGGACTTAGAAAAATATCCGGGTTAAAATCCCGCTGGTAGAGCCAATTTTTCTTTGTTTTCTATTTCCCTTCTATAACTATAATAATTTATTTATACTATAAAGTTCACTTATTTGTCAATAATAATAATAATTAGGTTATTGGTCTTTGTTTAGAAATAACATCGGATGCAAATATTTATAGTTTATTTCGTTTATTTTTTTCTACCTTTCTAGCACTAAAATATATTTATAAATTATTGCTCTAAAGAAAAGTAAATTCATTTAGGTACAATTTAGAAACAAAAAAAATCTAATAAAAAATAATTTGTTTATTGTTGTGTTGGCATTAGAACAGCTGATTGATTAAGGAAGGTTTTTTCCTCACATTAGACATAAAACTTTCTCATCTGCTTTGATGGATTTCTTCATAAATTTATAGACAGTCTAAGGTAATTTCTCTAACAAGTTAAACTAAAAAAGTAAAATATTATTGTTAATTATGAATAAAATATCAATAAATAAGGATTAGATATCAAAAAAATATTCATTGTTTGAGGTTACGCTATTTTTCTAAATTTGATAAACAAATGCTTAATTTTAAATTTTCACCATATTGTTTGATAGAATTATAGTTTTAATACTCATGGGTTTAGTTCAGTCTGTAGTTCAAATAGTTTATAATTTACCTAGGTTTACTATTTTGGGTTTTCTCTGTTATATTCGGATAGCTTTGCTTTTAAACTTAGCTAGTAAGTATTGAATTTAAATAGCGTATAGAATAGGTAATATCCATAAAATAGTTAATTGATTTTACATGCTTGTATTTAATATCTGTACTTTTACATTTCGATATTTTAAATGTTTGTTTAGGAATTCAATATTACTTAGCTATAAAACCAGTTTTATTTCAGTATATTAGGTTTAATTCTTGCATAATTAAATGCAATTATATTTTATATTTATTCTAGAAGAAAATGCCTATTTTTAACTTAATATTTTAGACAAAGAAATACGAGAAAAACATTTAATTATATCAGTTAGTAACAACTGAATTACAAAAATGAACAAATGTACAATGAACTATCATTAAATGAAAACAGAAACCATAGTAGGTTTGTAGTCAATAATAGGGTCAATACTTTGTTTGAACGTTTTCAATTAAGGAAGAGCTTGCTGTTGATTTTGTGGCTCTGAAGATCTTTGTGTTATTTGTAATCAGGGGATTTAGGAAGTACCTACAGTAAACTTGTCTTTGATTAATAACTTATATTTACTATTATTTTTACTTTCTCATATAAAGAGAAAATATTGTGATAACGCGAAAATACTATTTTGAGATTTTAATGGATTTACACCTTTTATGCACCAAGTAGATATGGTAGTAATTGAAATCTGTTACATTTATGAGAATTAATAAATATCAAATCACAAACCTGTTTGACTGAGAGTGTAAGGACTTGATACCAAAATGAGTTTGTATTAGTCCAATGATTTGTAGATCTATATTTATATGTATGATTTATATACTTTTTTTTGGCAATACTGTCCTTTGATTAAACTGTTTGTCAACCCTATTTTTAGTCCGTTGTCAAGTTGTTGAACTTAGTTTTTCAAGTAGGTAGTACTACAAATTTCACCGTTTATTGATTGTTTAGTGTTATCTGCAATCTTTCTTGATTTTAAAAGAATCGAATGTAAGCTTGTGGTCGGTTGATAACTTTCTGATGTATACCAGAAATTACTGATACGAAAGATATAAACAACTTTAGTAAAACTGTCTCACTGTTCGAGGCTCGACTTTATATACACTGGTTCGATTTTCTCTGTTTCTTTTTTTTAATTTATATTCTTAGTACTTTAACAGAGACAGAAGGAAGTAGAATATACTAGTATTACATATAATTTGCTAAATGCCTAAGTTTCTTTTCTGAAGTTTCCAACTTTCTTAGTTATATTATCCATAAGGAAGGAGAAAGAAGGTTGTTTTTAAACAGGTTATGATTTCAAATTTTGATAAATTCCTGTAAATGAAATGGTTTTCTTTTTCTCTAACCACCTCTTTTTAACTGTTAGTCAAATGATGTTGAAAATAATACAGATTGCTACAGAGTAACATTATTAAAAGACAATGTTACTGTTAAAATGGTAAGACTCGTTTGAAAGCCCCTATTTATTAGGAACAGAAGGTTACTATTGTTTTTGGTTTGGTAAAGTATTAACACAAATATACTATAATTGGTATATTTCTTTATCAGCTGGACAATCCTTTTTTGTAATGTAATGTTATAATCATATAAATACATCATATGAGTATAGAGTTGTAATTAAGTTATCAAGTTAATATATTTTCTGACAAATACAGATGTCTATGGGAAACAAAATTTGTCATAACTAGTGATAATAAATAAAAACATTCTGTTTTTTATAACTTCTGTACACAAATGAATTACTTAAATGTTACGTTACATTATAAATAGAAGAAGGGCTTAATGTTGGTACACCTTGTATCTGAAAAGCATTGTGTTATAATGATCTTTGAAGCTCGCAGGTATTTTATTGATAAAGATAACAGATGGTTACTAGTATCTGTTTTAAATATACACGCACACGCATACCTCCATGGTGAATAACTTTAGCGACGAGTCTTGTACTGTTCCGATTTTCATCGGGTTTGTTTTAATAACTTCATTTTTACCTTCTGGGCCTGATAAATATATATTTGTAATTTTCTTTTTATTATTATGATTTTTTATATTAATTGTTTTAAAATGTGATGATTCTTTGAAAAAGGAAGGTTACGAGGTAAAGGTTATTCATTAAATACAAATGTAGGTTTGTGTTATTTAAATCTCATTGTATAGCCTCATTGTTTAGTTAGTTCAATTAAAAATTAAAGCCTCAATTAAATGAAGACGAGTTTACTACCTCTGCTGTAGTAATTACACATAGCTTACAATCTCGCCAGCGAGTAGCTTGTAAACTGGCCATTTACCAGGTGCAATTTCAATGGGCGAGTTTATACTAGCTAGTTTTTTTACTTAGAGGGAATTCACTAGCAGCTTGTAAACTCGTCAGCAAGTAGCTTGTAAACTAGCTGTTAACCCACTACGGTGTGCAATTTCAGTGGGCAAGAGGGAATTTAGAGGAAATAACTAGCAGATTGTAAACTCGTCAGCAAGTAGCTTGTAAACTAGCTGTTAACCCACTGCGGCGTGCTATTTAAGTGAAAGAGTTTACTAGCTAAAAACTTTAGCTAGCTAAGCTTTAGCTTTGTTTACTAGCTTAAAAGATTTTCTTATCAAACATTAAAGCCTCGTTTACACGGTGATGGTGATCTTATGAAAGAGCTATCACGTTAGTCACCTTCCTCGGATGACTTGTCCTAAAAGTGTATTGTCTACATGCATTTTTAAGACAAGTTTTGATAAGTTTAGTAATAAACGATATCTGGTAGCTGCTATCATTGGAGAAATCGTTAAAAAAAAACGTAAGTTGTAGAAGCAAAATAAATAGAAAATTATGGGTTAACTTGTTGTCAGGTATATAGAAAGAACAAAAAATGATGGGTACAATATGAGCCTACAAAAATGATGGTTATCGAACTGTTGCCTCCTTCTGTTTTCACACGATATTAGTTAGGTGAGTTATAGTCGTTATAATTGCCGCGATAGTACTCTCAACTATCTCATCTTACGTGACAGTGTGATAATGCTATCGCTACAGTGACTATCCCGGTATAAATACGGTTTTAATGCGACTACAATTAATTACTGACTGAAATGGAAATAGTTAACTACTTAAATGTGGAAAATTTAAAGTAAACTATCCCCCATAACACTTCTACTTGCCCGAATTTCTTGTGGTTAGTTTTAAAAGCTTAGTTATTTCCTTGTGAGTCCGATAAATGTCTTGTAAACTTTTTGATTTTCATTTGATTAAAATAGTTTCAAATGTGTAACTTAGCTCCGCCTTGACTCTTTATAGCTATTCAGTGACTCCTAAAAATAGTTACCTATAACTAATTTAAATTAGTAGAATGTTCCTTTTAGTTTTAAGTTCTTGATTAGTTGGGACTTTTAAGGAAATTAAACGCCTCACATTTGCGATATTTCGATCCCTTCTTGGATCAGTCTCAAGCTGACAGACTAACCGATTACATCGTCATGGTTGTTTTATATGAAATTCTCTTAGGTACATGAATATTTGAATCTTACTGATTCTCGTCAGTACACCTGAAATCAGCTACTGTTAATTACACTATTAATTAAAAAAAAATACGTGTGGTATCGCGGGACGCCCGGTAGGAACGAAGTTCCTTACATTTTTCATTAAATATAAATTTTAAAATCACACTGCTAAGTACGTATACATTGCTAACTGCTTATACATGGCGGAGTTAGAAAAGAGAAAATTAAAAGTAACGAACTGTTTGTACCTAGCAGAGTTAAGGCAAAATTAAAAGAAAATCATTATTTGTATAATTAAAGCAAGCGTCTTACTATGAATATATATTAAATATAAGAAAAAAGTTGATCACAATGAGTTTATAGTGAAAGAGTATGTTTGTTAAAGAAGTTTGGATTGAAATAGGACTGTTTTCTACCTACCCGGCCTATTAATTTAAAATATTATAAAATATATCTCTTCCCTACTCTACAGCTTCTGCTTGTATCAGTGTGAAATGTTACATAATTATATTTTATTTATTTACAAAACAAAGTGACATTTTTGACAATATAACAAAAATAATCGAAACAAGTCAAGTAACAGGCTTCCTTAATAACACTTTTTCCCGTCTTTTAAAGCTTACATTTACGCGAGTGTTGTGTGTGAACGCTTGGGCGGATAACGTTTTCCGACGAACTCAGCCTGGGCATTGGTAAAATGAACATGTGTACCAAATTTCATCTAACTCGGTGAGCTTTTACTCAAGTTATCGTCATCTGTAGATTTCGTGACGGATTTTGCGTGACGGTGATTTTGTGACGGTGATTTTGGTCGTTTTTTTCGGATTCACTCCCGGGCTCCAGAACGTGCCATAAGGAACTTCGTTTCAAAAGAAAACAAAACAAAAAAAAACGTGTGATGTTGAAGGAAACCCGTTAGGAACGAAGTTCCTTACGCTTTTCATTAAATATAAATTATAAAATCACACTTCTAAGTATATGATGCTAACTACTTATATATAGCGGAGTTAAATAAGAGACAAAATTAAAAGTAACAAACTATTTGTACTTAGTGGAATTAAGGCAAAATTAAAAGATAAGCATTTTTTTTATCATTGAAGCGAGCGTCTTGCAATAAATATGTATTGAATATATGTACATGTATGAGGGTGGTTGCAGTGGTTGTATAGGGTCACAGTCCTGTTTCCTACCTACCCGACCTCAGTTTAAAATATAATAAACTATATCACTTCACTATGGAAAAACTTCTGCTTGTATCCGGTTAAATGTTACATGCCTGTTTCAATTGAACCTTGGACGATGTGCAAGACGATGTGCGTAACGATTTTATTAAGATCGTTACGTTAGAACGTAAGATATGGGTAAAAAGGTTGTGTTCTCTATTTTACACGTTTAGGTCCGCTTTAATAAATTTTATGATCTTTATCACTTTCGGTGTTAGTTTTACTAAACAAATTTATTTATAAAATTTGTTTGTCTCATTGAATAGATAAAGTTAGAATTTTTTCCCACCACAAAACAAACCGTCACAAAACCGACCTATGATAACTTGAGTAAAAGATGACCTATTTTGATGAAATTTGGTAGACATGTTCATTTTATCAATGCTCAGGACGAGTATGTTGGACAACGTTATCTATTCATGAAGTTAGAATTTTTCCCGACCTAAAATTCCAATTTTACAATTGAAGCTTACGTTTACGCGAGCGTTGCGCGGAAAGCTTGGGCGGCTAACGTTGTCCAACGAACATGTCCTGGACAATGGTAAAATGAACATGTGTACCAAATTTCAACTAAATCGGCTAACTTCTTTTACTCAAGTTATCATCATCGGTAGATTTTATGACGGTTGGTTTTGTGGTGGTCGTTTTTTTCGGATTCACTCTCAGGGTCCAGACGCTGTAAAGTGCCATAAGGAACTTAGTTCCAAAAATATCTCAGACATTGAATTTTACACCAATATAACAAACAACACATTCCTACTGCCATCTTAAACTTAAAACTTTAATGAATTTGACCATAACTACTAATTGATTCTAGGAGGGATCGAAATATCGCAAATGTGTTGCGTTTAATTTCTTTAAAAGGCACAACTAATTAAAAACTTATTTAAATTGTTAATGAAAATTTAAGCAAAGGTCCATTTCCGTTCGATGTAGATTGGTTTTTTGCAAAATATTAACAAAACATTAACTTAAAAATTAACTGATGGTTTATGATATTCTCAGCGGCAAGTTTCAATAGCATTTTGCTTCCGAGCTTACCGAAGGTAACGGAAGCATTGTGTTTACTTTTGAAGACCAAAAAATGTTATGTCTTCTATTTTAAAAATTCCAAGACAGAAATCTGTTTCAGACGGCTTTCACACTGCGGGCGAGGCCGGGCCGAGTGTTTTTGTATTTATACTGCGCGCGAGACCGAGCCGATCGGCCGATTATCTACCAGTCTGCGTACAACCGTTTATAATGCGTTTTCGGCGGCCGAAAACGCTTAGCTAACAAAAACGCTCGGTCTCGCACATGAATGGCCCCATGCTAATACATTTATTTGTTTCTCAAGCGGCATCGGCCTCGCTCGGTCTCGCACGCAGTGTGTAAGCCGCCTTAGGGAACATTTATGGTAAAACCAGCAGCGACACCGCTATGAGTGTTAAAATTTTTATTATGGAGAGAACGCGGGGAGGGAGATAGACGAGGGGAATAGGAGGACTTGGTCCCCCCCCCCTTTCTATTTGAACTGCCTCTAATAGCACAGCGAGCCTAGGGACCTTGAGAACAGGCGACCAGGCTTCATTCGCTATCTGTACACTGTTGTATTCACTTCTGTGCACACGTCATCGAACTGCTCTTAAACTATAAACCTACTCTCACAACTACCGACTTTTGCTTTACGAATTTGAACACTTTGAATATTGCCACTGCTCTTTTCTTTTGTTATATTTATTTTACATACCCTTATCAATATTATTTGAAATACTTTTGATATAATATAACAATAAAGTAATAATATAACAATTATGTTAATATAACAATAGTACATGACAGGATGCGAGGAAGCAATGTGCCACACTAATTTGCAGTCTATTTTTAATATTAATAGCTTAGCTAAAGCAAGAATTTGTTCCTCTAAGTGTTTTGCTTATTTAATAGATCTTATTTATTTAAATTTAATTATTAAATCTAATTTACGGATTATCTATTTGCATGAGCATTGCCTTTTACCTACTGCAATTTATCGAGCTTACCTTATCTCTAGCGAGTTATTTATGTCAGCTTAGAAACTATGTGAAGGATAAGCTTTGTTTGAATATATTTACTTTAGTTAACAGTGAAAGAGATTTGTGGAGGTTAGGAAGCTTAATTTACTTCTCTGTACCCTGAATCTTCTTAATTCCAATCACAGGTCCATGACCTGCAGTATTTATTTCGTTCTTTCTTTATTTACCTTATCTTAGCCTAGTTGTAGAAGGAACTTTAATTCTAACCTATGTAAGCTCACCCTTTTATCTTGCTTAAGCCAATTTATACAATTTCTCGCGATGCGGGCTAAAGTAAATTTAAGAGGTTTTTATTTTAAATCCTTTATACAATATAATATAAATTTATGATAATAATAATTATACTTACAACCCTAAAATTTGGTAAAATGTATTTAAATTGGTGCAGAGTCTATGTGCCAAGTTTCAGCTCGATTGAATGACTGGAAGAGGGTTAGTTAGCTCTGTAAAGATTTTGACGATAAACACACACAAACAAACTAAATCGAGACTAAAATAAAGTATTTAAAAAGCCATGGATATGTTGACCGGAATAAGAAATATTGCTTCTTTGACACTTCTATAGATTGTTACTCCCCTTGTAAATAAAACAGAGAGGAGTAACAATCTAAAGAAGGTGTACGTAATGTTCTTCTTTAGACAGTTACTCCCCTTAAAAAAACAAGTGTGATATTCCTTTGTCACAAAGTACATTGGACTAAACGTCCCTTTGTCTTGATAGTTATTCAGTCAGTCATTTATATTCTAAAAAAAACAAGGGAGTAACAATCAAAAGCAGTTCCGCTTCGTTTATATTGTGAACAAAAAAGTACAATGTTTACTTCCGTAAAGACATTCTTACATAATTATTTTAATTTATGTAAAATTTGTTTCTGTCTTTCAGTCTGTTGGTCATTCGTTCAATAGTTTTGTTGAACGATTTTGAATTTTGGGTAGTAGGTCATAATTTGCTCAATGTTGGTCATATATTAATTTTAACCATCTGAGTCTATTGTGTCCTCTCTCGCATGCGGACGTTTTTAAATTTTTATTATTGAAAGTACGTATTATTTGTGTAGCATACAAATGGTCCAATTTTTAACCGTCTGCGCACATTTAATATTGAATAAAAATTATTGTGACCTCACTGGCAATTTCGGTTAAAAAGAATCAAGGGTTTTGTTTTATTACTCTTTTGATTTTTAAAATCCTGTTTTCAAACTATCATTTATATAATCGAGTAGTATCCCGACGTCGACGACTCACCTCAAAATGATTTGTTATTGCTAAGCTAAGGCATCTACATTTATTCCAATAAAAATATTTTTTTTGTTTTAATTTGTTGGTCTTTAAATAGATAGAATTACTTATCTAAATAATATAATACCTTATCTAAATTAATTTACTTTTTTTTTTTCTTAATATAAAATTTAGACCGTTGCTACGGGCTTAACGGCTCGTATTGTATAACTAGCTTTACATTTCCCTCATAAATCAGCTATTTATAAATATATGAGTGTTATCATTATAGATATATATATATTATTATTATTATTGTTGTTGCTATGGGTAATAAAAAGAAAAAATCTACCAACCTCTTAACATATTTTTCCCCTTTTTTAGTACAAACTCTTAAAAAAATAAAAACTCGTCACAAGTTAACCAAAACTGAGGCAGTACATTTATTTGTTAATTGGCAAGATAAAAACTATATATATATATATATATATATATATATATATATATATATATATATATATATATATATATATATATATATAGTAGTGGGAAGAGAATTTTGTCTGAAGTACTTTGTTTTTTGTTAAGTTTATCTCAAAATTCATTTCACGTTTCCATAAATGAGCCAGGAGAGTAGGCTGGGATCGTAAGGGGGTAAGGGGTTTTATCAGAGCCCATTCGGCAGCCATTTTTCACAAGAATAAAGTTTTAAGGGGAAAGAGAGGCAGGCGTTTTCCCAACCTATAGTTTAACCCCGTGAGATTTTTATAGCTTTTTCCCCTACAGTCCATTTGGCAGATTCGGGGGGAGGTAGAGGGGGCAGGGTTTGAAAAAACCCTGACACTTCGTTACAGACTGGGCCATTAATATCTCACGTTACTCTACTACTCACCTGGTAGGCCTTATTCACTATAGTATCTGCTGTACCTGCTGTAGTACTAGCATTTATACTACCATGTATTTATTGGATTTCACTTCAACATTTTATATTGAATCTAACGACATGAGGGACGCTATCAATTACTTTTAAACATCGTAATTTTAACTGCACGATGCGACATTTAAGCAAAAACTTTATTTGTCTAGTTCGAGTGCTGTATTAATTAACTCTATAGACAAAATGAAAATAATTTTGTATGAACAGGGACATGTCTATAGATTCGGACAGAGAGAGATCATTTTCCGGTGTAGCTTAATTTACCAATCATTGGACGCGTAATTCGTGAGTTCAAATCCCGCCCGTGGTGGGCATTTTTTTCTGTTTGGTCCTCCTTCTAACAAATGGTTATTAATCGTATTTAATCTTAAAAAATCATAATATTTTTCAATAAATATCCTTAAAAATAAATGGTATTTTACTCTTAATAATGGGATGAATGATATATGTTCTAATCCTGATTAGTTTTTATAAAGGTTTTAGAGACGAAACTATTTAGGCATCTCGTTTAATGGCGTGGCTTACCTAATAATGCAGTATATTTTCACTAGGAAACATGGCACTTATTTAGATTGTTACTCCCCTTATAAACAAAACAGAGAGGAGTAACAATCTAAAGAAGGTGTACGGAATGTTCTTCTCTCAGAATAGCCAATGCTATAAAATAAGAATACATTTTTAAAGCTGAAAGTTCCCTAAATAAAGACATTTCAACTCGCAGTGTGTTTAAGTATAGACAAATTACAAAAAAATCCCCAAATTATGTATGCCGTATCATACATTGCCCGTTTAAGGGTTAAACTGTTACTCCCCTTATAAAAACACAAGTGTGATATTCCTTTGTCCCAAAGTACATTTGGACTAAACATCCCTTTGTCTTACTAGTTATTTAGTGTCATTTATATTTTATAAAGAATATAGGGGAGTAATTATCTAAAGAAGTACCGGAAACAACCCTGTGATTTCTATAGTACGAGCCCAACGTGGGCTTTTCCAAGTATGCATATACATATTATAATACTTAATATTACTTATTATATACTTTTTAATTTAAATTACTATTTACAAAGGGAGACAGACAGACAAAAATAGACTTGTAGAAAAAATTTTGAAAGCTTAATTCGGGATTAGGTTTCGATATCGTCAGAGGAAATTATTCTTCAGTGTATCTTAATTGGTTAGAGCTCCCGCACACTGGAAATAAGGGGGAGGTCCGTGGTTCAAGTCCCGGCCCTGAAGTCTATTTTTCTCTGTCTGTCTCCCTTTGTAAATAGTAATTATAATTTGATTTAAATTAAGATTTAAACGTTCCGTAGTATGAATAGTACTAAAAACTTATAAAAATTGGATTCTTAATATATATTTAATATATACTTAATATTACTTAATATTATAATAAATATTATTTTCGTTATATTTCTTGATACTATTAACTTATTAGAAGATTTTTCAAAATTTATTAAACCTTTAATAGTTCTGTGTCAATCTAGTTACACTGTAAAATAGGGATATAAAAATCTTGATGTTAAATGAATTATTATATTAAGCATCTGTATGCATGCTCAGACATTACAATTGACTTCTGTCAACATTATATAGATTTATGTATTGAATTAAGGATACTTATTCAATTAAATTATCGGCAAACATTGTGACCACAATTTTATGCTAATTGGTTGAGTATAATTAAACTGATTGATTTCGCAAAATTATATTGATTAATTAGACATTATTTATTAGGTGGTTCTTCGTACTATTAGGCTGATTAGTTTTTATTAATCAACTTTATTATTAATTGATATGCACTGTTTGATAGAGTGACTAATACTACATTATTATGGTAATTGACGAGGTACTATTTACTGTGTAACTTGATGTTGAAAATTGGCTTGTGTCAATGGTAGGTTATGAATATTATTATTTGAACACACGATCCTTTGTCGTTTATTATTCTAACTAATATCGTTTTAGATGCATGTACCTTTTCCAAACTGATAAAAATACAACTTGGTCATGCGCAGTTAGAGCCTTTCACTGCGCATGCCCGGGTAGCTTGGGAGTCAAGAGATGTGGTCTACAAAATCGAATGATGAGATTCTGTCCTTTTGAATGGACACTTCATTTAGCAACTACCTAGGACACACTTAGATCGTGATCAAAACAATAATAGTTTTTGCTAATTAACTGATTAACTTTGTACTAATTTACTTTAATATTCTCACATTTCTCACTTCAGTACTATTTATGCTGTTAGCCAGCGAATCTCTAACTTTTTAGATTCTCAGTACCCTTCCTGAATCAATGTTTTTCAAATGTTAAATACACTTTTAGAAAAAATATTTTATAATTATAGTCTTTTTCGAACCTAAATCTTATGATAGTTTTACTCCATATAGCTTTTTGACTTATTAGGCACAAGAATTATTTACCTTCAACCGGTTCAAGCCTTTACAGATTACCTAGCCACTGTTCAGAGCTCATTTTATGAGTTATTAAAATGATTTAAAAAAAAAACTAAAACTTTTTCCGTCGAAATTTACGGAAGAAAAACTAGACAAAACAGATTACGCTATTTTGGCAATTTTTAGAGAAATTATTGAGTTGCTCATCCTTCGGGAAACGTAAATATAAATAAAATTATAATTAAAGACGGGAGACAGACAGAGACCAATAAACTCTGGCGCCAGGATTTGAACCACGGGCCTCCGTATTTTCATTTACAGCGTTCAACTAAACGGAAACCCGTGGTTCAAATTTGTCTATCTCTCGGAAAGACGGGACTTATAAATTTATATATGTAACACACCCACACACATACATATAATATATATATATATATATATATATATATATATATATATATATATATATATATATATATATATATATATATATATATTGACACACATATGTCTAAATTGGAAAATAAAACGTTTTATAATATATATCTACCATTTCTATTTAAATTAAAAATAGATTTATATTTTAAAGATTGTATTATATGACATTCTAAATTCAATTTATTTCATATTCTTCTCTACGTGGGATACATACAATTTTTTTTATGTTTGTATTTACATATATAGCACCCCTTATAAAGAAAAAATTAAAATATATTTTTTAATTTAAATATAAAATATAGTCTGTATTGATAAGATTTTTTTTTTTTATAGAAATTGAATTAGGACTCAGTCACTTGGTATTTAGTTTCCTTAACCCCTCCGTCCTCATTACTATACAATGGATTAAATATAATTTGAAAAATCTCTAATTAATTGTTGATTCCGACTGCTGGAGAAGAGTATTAAATTTTTAAAGTATTAAGACTTATAAACTTTTTAGAGTATTAAAGTTTCTTTCATAAAGGTACAATTTTTTTGCTTCTTCTGTATTTGCATTTTTATTTATTTTTTTATTTTTTTTTAATTTTATCTTATTCGATCTCTCCCTTTTGTCTATCTTTATTTGTCCTTTTGTGTCAATTGCATTTAATTTCTGTCTTTTCTATCATATTTTCCCTTTATTCATTGTCCCTACCTTTTACCTTGTCCTTTCCTTCTATCTTTTGTTAATTTTACTTTATTAGCATTTCATTTTCTTCAGTCTTACCTTAATTAGTCTTAACTTCTTCGTTATTTATTTATTTTTTTTTCTATTTCTTAAAACTTATATCTTATCTTGGTGTCTTATTTTAGTTAATTTAATTTAAATGTTGTGCCTTATTATTATAAATTTAGCAACTTCTGTATCTTTCACTGTTTTGTTTTAAGCAAGTAAGGGAAAACTTGCTACCCTTATTCCGAGCGAAATAATGATTTTGGAACGAAGTTCCTTATGGCACGTTACGGCGCGCGTCTGGATTCCGGTAGTGAATCCGAAAAAAATCGAGTGACACAAAACCGACCATTACGAAATCAACCGATGACGATAACTTGAGTAAATGATGACCGGTTTAGTTAAAATTTGGTTCGCATGTTTATTTTACTTATATCCGACGAGTTCGTTGGACAACGTTATCCGTCTAAGTGTTTGCGCGCAACGCTCGCGTAAACGTAAGCTTCAAATGTAAAATTGGAATTTTAGGAAGGGAAAAAATTTTAACTTTATCTATTCAATGAGACAGATAACTTTTACAAATATATATTTTTTTTTGGTTAAAACCAATACCGACACCGCTATGATGTGTGGATCGCCGAATTTATTAAAGCGGGCCTAAACGTTGAAAATATAGAAAACAACGTTTTTACCGATATCTTACGTTCTAACGTAACGATTTCATAAAACTTCATACACATCGTCTAAAGTACAATTGAAACAGGCATGTAAAATTTCAACCTGATACAAGCAGAAGTCTTTTTGTGTTGGTGATTTATATTTTATATTATAATATTTTAATTGGAGATTCGCCGACGGAGGTCTGATGGGACAGTTCTTTTCTTCTCTACAACCATCTGCTTTAACTATAAACTAATCAAAATTAACTTTTTTCTCAATTTACAATACATAATTTATTGTAAGACGTTCTTTTCAAAGTTAATAGAAAGTTTTTCTTTTAATTTTGCCTTAACTCCGCTAGTATAAAAGTTACTTTTATTTTTGTCTCTTATTATTACTCCGCCATGTATAAGTAGTTAGTATCATATACTTAGCACTGTAATTATTTAATTTATATTTAATATAAAGCGTAAGGAACTTCGTTCCTACCGGGTGTCCCATGACACCACACGTATTTTTTTATTATGTTAAGGCAATTTCATAAGTCTAAGAATTTTTCGTAAAGCTGTGAAGTTATATTTTCATAAACGTAGTCAGACAGAAAAAATGAACAATTGATTGTGACGATCTCCTATGTTAAATAGTATACATTTTTTCACACTGTCCACACAGACATGTTCAGAAGGTTGAAAGTGTTATGGAGTTACATTAACATACAATAAAAAATTGAAAATGTGTATGATTAGCGTTATTAAAAATTGAATCCAAGTTGATAAGTAAGATAGTGTTAATGAACAGTATTGAGAATAGCGGACTGTGAACAATACAAACACACAGCGAATACTTGAAAATATTGAAAATTAAAATTGTAATTATTATATATCACATGCTGAAAATTGATCTCCTTTAATAAACAACTTAACTACAATATATAAATTGGAGAACAGACGTGACACAGAGCACACACCTCTACAGTAAGATTATCTTAAGTTTTGACTTTTGACACTCAGATTGACCAACCTAAATAAGGAAAAAATAGTAAAGCCACTAGGCCTGTGGGAGGGGTGCGCTAGTGACATTTTTGTTAGCCTAGTTGGCCCAACCTTCTAGAATTCAAAATCCTGACTTCTCATTGGCTCCCCACGGATTTTCCCGCGCTGTCAAAAGTCAAAACGTTAGATAATCTTACTGTAGTGTCGCCATCTATCGGGACCTCTATCACACATGTGAAAATGTCACTGGGAAGTACTGCTCCTTGAGAGAAACTGGCCAAACCACAGCACACCTACACGTGCGTGAACAGATAGAGAGAGAAACCTTAATATTATTCCCTCACTTTTTATAATTAAAGAAATTTTATTTTTGGAGACAATAAAAAATGGGTTTAACGTAATCATTACAATACAATTACAGAATATTAATAATTTTACCGTATACAAAATATTAAACATTTATATTCTTTTCCAGGAATATAAACTCAAGTAATTTACCTCTTGAATATGAACGAACTAATGACAAAAAATAACAAATTATAAATTAAAACATAATTACGATTAAAAATGTCAAAAATACAAGAAGTAATTAATTTTTAAATTTATTTTCAGGTTGTCAATGATGATATTCACATTATAATTTTTTTTTTTTAATAAAGTTTTCGAGAATAACGTTGTTCAGAAATATTCGAATTGGAGTGTAAATAAAAAACTGTTTTTCTTCCATCCTAATTGCGGCTAATTTGTTTGTTTATTTTTTTAAAAAAAAAGAAATATACGTATAGGCTAATGATTTTTTTCCTCCGAATTTCTCTTTTAATTAATTTATGTATGTTTTTTTATACGGTCTAAAGCTTACAAATAACAACATTTCTTTTCAAAAATGTTATACGTTCCCTGAAACTTTTTATTTAGTTGAAATGTGTGTGTGTATAAATATATGTGTGTGACTTGAATTTCTTTATTATGAATTTTATTTAAAATGCATTCAGAAAAACCTAACATCTTTCCACTTTACCAAGCCTTCTATAGGAGACTATTAGCTTATATATATATATATATATATATATATATATATATATATATATATATATATATATATATATATATATATATATATATATATATATATATATATATATATATATATATATATATATATATATATATATATATATATATAATCTTTATACATGAATTACGGTAAAAGACTCTTATAGAAGGTTTGGTAAAGCGGAAAGACGTTAAGTTTTTCTAAATGCATTTTAAATATTATTCATAATGAGGTAACTCAAGAACGGAACAACTCATAACTTATTAATCCACTTATTCTAGTAAATCCTGATTTCTTTTTAATATTTTACAATTTTATAATGAAGCAATGCTCAAATTTGTTTATGTCAGAGGGTCAAGGGTCATTAAAAGAAATTGCAGAATTTAGTAAAAACATTTTTTGTTGAAATTTTATTTTTAAAGATACTTTTTATAAACTGGGATGCTCTTCTATATATTTACTTATTCTTAGTATTTGTACTTATTTATTCTTAGTATATATTTACTTATTTTTTTGAGAGAGAGAGAAAGAGAGCGAGAGGGAGGAAGAGAGAGAGAGAGAGAGAAGGTGAGAATGAGAGTGAGAGTGAGAGAGGCAGAGAGAGAAACTAATACTAGCTAGAAATTAAGTAGAACCTCAAATAATAACGTTGAAAAAAACTGATTATATAGGTACTTAAAACGGGTAAAACTATCTAAATCCATTTTTTGTGCCATGAATAATTATGCTATATAGAGATAATGCAAATTATGTTAGCATATTAGTATGGAGTAATTAGTTAGTACTATCAAAACCCTTTCTAATAATATTAATATCATGTGAAGTGACTTGAGACAAAGGGATAAAGAGATGTTGGATGTTGTGGTAATTGCAATACAAATTGTGGAATTTGATTTCTAATGGGGGAATAGGGGCAAAGTAATAATTGACTGGGAATTTAGTCTAGTAACAAATAAAAATAACCCTAATACTTTTCTGTAGTGTGTTTATGGCTAAAATAAAGAGTTTATAAGATTTTATTTAATTGTTTCAGGCACCTTGCTGAAATGAAGCAACTATTTGACAGAAATGACTGCAATGCGAGGTTTATGTGTCTGTTCCTGACTGCACCAGCTAATTGTAAGTCGGTAGTTACAGTCATTATAATTTACTTTTAGGTCATAATTTTTAACAGTATGGATTGAAAACTTACTAGATTTCGCAACCCAATAATTGCTTTCTCTTTCTAAAATGAATTACCTCCTTCTTCTGATAAGTGTAAAAAAATATTTGTACAATAATGTTTTTTTACTACTGGACATAGGATTTCCTTGAGGATTATCTCTACCAAACCCTCGCCCACACACGGGAGGATTATCTCTACCAAACCCTCGCCCACACACGGGAGGATTTCCTTGAGGATTATCTCTACCAAACCCTCGCCCACACACGGGAGGATTTTCTTGAGGATTATCTCTACCAAATCCTCGCCCACACACGGGAGGATTTCCTTGAGGATTATCTCTACCAAACCCTCGTTCTGACTACTTAGTTCCGGTCTCAAGGAGGGGATTGTTTTATATTGTTTATTGGGATTTTGGGGACTGCAGTCCACTGGTGTCCTCATGGCCGCCTTCACACACATAAAGGAATTTCTCCTGGTCTGGACGGTTCTCTCCAAACCTCAAGGATTTCCTCTTCGTGTATGGCCGCCTTAAGATGTAGTATTGTAATTTTCTTATCTTACCAATTATCAATTGGCCAAATCATTTTTGTAAATACTCAGGGGCGTCCTCAGGGGGGTTGCATACAACTGGCGCCATCAGAACTTATGGGGGAGAATCCAATTTAGGGGTATTTTTCATAGATTGGCGGGGATTTTTTAATTATTCCAGGTAACAGGCAGTTTTGGGGGGAATTTGCGCCAGCAGATATATCCAGATTAATTTCAACTGCCGACGCTCTTTACCTGATGCTAAATAGATACTTTATTCATGTAATATATATATATATTTATATATATATATATTTATATATATATATATATATATATATATATATATATATATATATATATATATATATATATATATATATATATATATATATATTTAAAATACGTGGGAAAACTAAATAAATTAGACAAAAATAGGTTGTAAATGCATAAAACCATTAAAGTATACGAAAGAGGACGCGAGGAAGCTATATACCACCTTATAATTGGCAGACTATTTTGTTTAATGTAATAATAACTCTTTAGAAGACAATGTTGTTTGATTTTGCAAACGGAATCACTGCAGTATAAGTTATTTTCTGCGTTTATATATGTATGATATTTCCTACTGTTTTACCATTAGTAAATGAACAATGAAATTAGGACATGGAATTGCATTAGAGAATAATGCATTTGGAGCATGCCTAAACATTGGATTAGATTAGATTTAAATTATGGGCTATGGGTTGGGAGAGAGCTCTGAATTATCTAGGTTCTTCCCTCTTCTCATGGAGACCTGGGATTGTCGGGAGAAATCCTCTCTTTAACCTACTATTCCAAGTCTATTCCGTTAAACTAAATTATTAGACTTTCTACTGGGTAATTCTGAGATACTATTTCCGCACGAACCATAGCTCCTTAAAAAGATCTGATAACGCTGTCTTGCAAACGCATTGCACTCGAAGATATAATCTCTTAACACAGAGAATCGTCGTGAAATATTCTGATTTCTTCCTCCTTCTGAGTGCTTCCTAAAGTGACTCCACCCGGTTTTAGAAATACTGCAAGATTCACCCGCTTCTGTTGAGCTAATTTCGCATTTTTCAAAGGACGTGGTTTAACCATGAATCGTGTTTCGATCCATACAATCTTTCTTAAATAGATCTGCAGAAGTTCATTAATTTATTATTATATCCATCTCACTTTAATTATCCTTCTTTAATATCACTTCTCTTAGTATTATTAATAATGTAAGCTATACAATGTTCTAAATGTTCATTACTTTTAATAAGCCTTCTTTAATTGTATTGCAGTTCATCAACACGATTTACTATGTCCTTAATTTCTAAATAAAAAAGGCTTATTTTATAACTGTAATGCATGTAATCAACACGACTTAATATGTCCTTAATTTCATGTTCTTAATTTCATGTTCTTAATTTCTATAAGAGGTGTCTTTAATAACTGTAATGCATTTCATCAACACGACTAAATATTATGTCCTTAATTTCTAAAAGAGGTGTCTTTAATAACTGTAATGCATTTCATCAACACGACTTAATATGTTCTTAATTTCTAAAAGAGGTTTCTTTAATAACTGTATTGCAGATCATCAGACTTAATATGTCCATAATTCTTATCTCTTTCTTTAATATTATAATGCGGTTTATCAACTCGACTTAACACATACATCCATAAATTCTAATAATATTTCTTTAAGGCCTGTAAAGCTGTATTCATATTACTTATTATCGGAAAAAGTTAATCCATACTCCATTAAACTTAAAATAATTCTTGTATATAATAATAATTGTAACGACTGCCTTTATTCTTTATTTATATTTTAGAATTTTATTAGATATTTTAAAATATCTAAAGTGCACTTCCTTCTAATACTTTATATTTGTCCTTATCACGGTTATGACCTACCTTGTCGTTTCTCCAGCCCTTCTACATTAAGCCCTTCTACATAAATCGGCTTATTATTTCCACGATTTCATAAATAAATTGGGTCAATAGTCAATGCTTGATTAAGGTTATAGAAGTTTACTTCGCATATTTTAATAGGGTCCCACAGTCCATGTATTTGATTTTCTCAAATGCGATTATATTTTGGTTGCATTACCTAAAATCAATATTCTGCATAGAAGTCCTCTCTTTAACCTAGCATTTTATGTTTATTCCTTTAAACTTTTAAACTAAATTATCAGAATTTCTACTGGATAATTCTAAGATACTACTTCTTCACGAACCATGGCTCCTTGAAAAGATGTGATTCATGTTTTGCAAGCGCATTGCACTCGAATAATAAGCTTTATTTGGATATATAAATTAGATGATTATGTCAATATTTTTTTCTTTTAATGAATCGGTTTCAAGGTGTTATTATTGATATTGTTTTTAGTTCTTCCGATGTACGGACTATAAAAATAAAACAAAGAATCGCATAATTAAAAAAATAATTTAATTATTTTCCACCAGATTGTCGCGTTGTTATTATTTTTAATAATTATTATTATTTCAATTCCTATAGCCGCCTCACTCATACAATAGGAGCGGCAGAAGGAGCACCTATTACAGTATAAAGACGCTTAGTGCTTCTTATCATTATGACCTATCAATTCCTGTCCGAAACATCGCTTACACAATTTTTAAGAAGTAAAAATTGTGCTATTGTATCACTGGCGCCGCCCTGATGTAATAGCATATTAATATGAGAAAGTTTTGTTCGATTTATCGGACCAATGTCTCTTTTGACATTTTCATGTCTTCGCTATGGCACATAACCTCGAAAAGCGTTACCAAAAACTATCGTTACAGGAGTAGGGAAGATATAGGAACAGGGTGTTAGGAAGATATAGGAGGTGTTCAACGAGTCTGTCCGCCTTCAGTAGGTATAGTTTCTCCCACTACCGCGCTTGGTAGGGCCTACCCACCCCTGCCCTCCTGATCGGCTACCTACCACGTCTCCCCTCTCTTCACTTCTCGCTACCAACCCCAGTAGTCGCTCATTAACCCCAGCGACGGCTGCCCCCCCCCCCCCTCTCCCTCCCTTTGTAAAGACATTCATGTCTTTACTTTGGCACATAAACTCGAAAAGCGTTACCAAAAAACGAAACCAAAAATCGTTACATGATGTTAACATTTAGATAAAAAGCACGCTGCAGTACAGTTGCCGTCTCAGTTTTACAGAACTCTCGAACACAGAAAACTTTGTGCTGCATAGTAATGCCATTTTACTCACAATGGAAGCAAAATGACTCTGTTTGGGGCATGAGAATTCTAGCGGTAATTTGTTAAAGTATAAGCAATCGAGCGGTAGGATTCGAAACATTCAGCCCACCTTTTTTCAATTGCTATGTAGATCATTCGCATTTAACTTATAATTCAGGAAATAAAAATTGAGTCCATCATTCTGAAAAACCATATATACAATACACTACACTACTACATATATGAGAAAGTAAAAAATCCTGAGTATTTAATTTAGTAATTAGTACGGTTTGTTTTCTTGTATTATTAATCATATTGATGGTAGGGTCTAAATGAAACATTAAAGGCTCTTTTTTTTGCAATAATACTTTGCTGAGGATCTATTCAGGCAACTTTAATTGTATACGTAATCACATAGCCTACATAAAAATGTAAAAATATTTTATATTAGTAATTGTATAAATTCAGAGTTGATTTAAAAAGGTCGGAGAAATTATAAATACTTTCTGTTTATCTTTGATATAGAAGAAACTAAAAATCCAGTTAAAATTTCAGAAAGTAATTCAAATAAGTTGGTTTTTGGTCTGACTAAGGTGAAAAAAGTTTAATCTAAAAATCCTTTTTTTACTCTTTTTTCCAAGTGCTCTTAATCCGTCGAAAGTTTACTCCAGACGAGAGAGGTAAAAGGGGGGGGGGGGGGGGGGGACAGGGTTGGTTTTCTTGAGAATTTCAAGCCAAACGAGAAATGAGATAAGTTAAGATTGACATCCCTTGGCTTTTTAGCATATAGCTGAAAAACCTTGGTAGCTTGAACGAGCTCTATTCAATCTACCCAATAACTGAACGAGTGGAGCTTCCTCACCTTAGAGGAGAAAAAAGTAAAAGAAGAACACCTTTAGCAATCTGAATAAATAAAAAAATCGGATATTCTTCCTATTCCAAAACCTACACACGATGTCGGCAAATCATCACATCGTTTTCCATTCGACGATTTGAGATAACGTTGAATACTCTGAGGAAAAAGGATATTACACAGACTTTTTCTTATCATGCGTTGTAATGGCATGCTTATAAGGGAAAATCCAATGTAAATTTATGCTGCAATAGTTGCGTACGTGATTATGATTAGATAAAAGACTTAAATAAATTAGTAATTTATTAGTCGTTGGTTTTGTAGCGCTATTAAGCTAAAAATCAATAGGTCCGGTCCAAGAATAGTCTCAGAAAATGTTTCATGTTAATATTTTTTGTATAATAGTATTCTATATTATCCTTTCCTATAAACAAATTTTTGTGATGACCGTCCCCATTTTTTTCGCAAATTGTTTTTCCCGAAAAATGCGACTTATACATTTTATTGTTATTAAATAAACTCGAAAGCGTTGTCGATTTATATATATGTATAATTGTTTATTAGGGTGCTCCCTTCAAATTTATACCGAAAATACATTCTTGATTTTTAGGATAAACGCAGAGCCTACAAAATATAGACATTTTTCAAATATCACTTTCTTGGACTTACCCTTTTGGATATAATCTTAAAACGTAATGCCATCAAAATCTATAATAATGCTTTTTCTTTATATAGTAGGTATATTAAAAAAAGTAAAAACCCCACGTGACAGTGTTAAGCTTAGAACACACCAGACAACCAAATTTCGGTAAACATGTTGACGGTGATGTATCCCGTCAGAAAGAAACAAGTTGATAGATGCTCGTTAACATTACATCAAAGAAAAATGTTGCTGGTTGCTAGTAACCGTGTTCTTCTTGGGTCTCATCAAAATGTTGACATGTAAATGGATGTTGCTAACACTTTGTATCCCGGTGTATTCATACCTTAATGATTTAAGTTGTTGAACTTAAACTGTTTCACTTACTCTCGGTGAATTTTACGCTTTAAATTAATCTGTTTGTTGCTGAAAAAGCAGAATAGCTAATATTTAATACACACTGGTTACACCCATTTTAGTTGGCAAAGTATAAAACTATGATAATCAACTTTTGGCTTAGGGGCGTAGATATCTCAGCTATATTTTGTTAAAGTTAAGCCATATTGTTGTTTAGCATAGTTAAGTGGAGTGCGACTATGCTCTGCCTTTATTGATGCTATGACCAAGCAGTATGTTGCTTTACTTATTTGATTTAGGGACGATGATAGCTAGGCCATTGTTATTTGATGATATCATGTCCTTTCATTATTTCATTTTGAACCTAATTTTCTGCCTTGTGTGCTTATGATGCAGTATTGTGTTAAGAAAAGAAGTAAGTAACAGATTAAACGTCAATTTTTATTTATCTACTCGCGGCAGCAAAATATTTTTATTATGTTGGCAATAATAGTTTATATTTTTATATTTATCTTATAACATTATATTATATTATCATTTAATAAGTAATCTTTTATAAAAATAACTTTTTATATATAATAATTAGTTTATTTTTGTTCATCCTGTTTTATAAGTTATCAATGGTTAGTAGATCTTTAATTAAAAAAAAAGAAAAGCGGAGTAACTGGCTAACTTACTTTGATGTAAACATGCAACTATTATTATTGAAGACATTCTAGATTAACCAGCTGTTTTTCTTGATATATCCTAATTACTTTGATATATCTTAATTTATTAAAATATTTGCAAGATAATATCTTCAATAGTTTTAGTAATTTTTTGATAAAAAAATATTTTATATTGTTTTATGCATTATTCATTCAGCAGTTTTGTTATAAATTCCTGTTTTGTATTTTGTTGTTGATTCATTGTTGTTATAGATTCAGTTTGCTCTTCATTTATTTCTATTATACCAAAGCTTCTTATTTGATTTTTTTTTTTAAATAATTAATTTTAGTTACTATGTTATTATCTTATTAATATGACGTAGTTAATAAATAAAGATGGTATTTTAGCAGTTTCATTTTTTTGCCGCCTGTAGATAAAATATTGTATGGAAGAAGGCAGCAATGGAAACATTTATGAAAGTGTATTCATTGCCTGCCTCGGCAACTGCCGAGAACTAACTAATTAACTAATTTTCACAGCCTGTCCTCACTTCCGCCTCGGAGGCTAAATTAATCACTTGTCCTTGTCAGTAAAATTCCATTTTGCTGCCTTGTTACATAAATAACTATTTCTAATCATCAATCATCGTAAGTGAATTATAAAATATAATGGGAGTGGTACTCAAAGAGGAACAGTCAGGCGAGTGACTAAATGTTACGCATCCCAAGTGGAAATGGTTTTTGGGCTATTATACCTTATACCTGATTATGTCAATGTAGCAACGTTGGCCTTTGTTGAGTGTGACATCCGTCAGTTACTCCTAACATGAAAGATGTTTTTGAACTGATTCCTCCTCAGCGAACTAATCCGTCAAACTGGTATATTTTGATTAAGAATTAATCATGTAACGAGTTTAGATAACTATTACCTCATATTTAGTAAGCCAGTTGAGTCTTCAGTTTAAAAAAATACCCTAGTTTGAAAAAAAGGCAAATAGAACTAAAATGTCTGTTAACAAGGTCTGCTTCTAAACTTTAAACTCGTGTGATCCTATGATATTAAAAGTAACAGATTAGAATAGTAGATATTACAGTAACAGATAGAATTTAAATTTATAAAGTATCTTCATCAATATATATGTTTCTTCAAAAAAATCGACCCGCGACAACTCAGACTAACTTTATCATATACGAGTTCTTAATTACTCGTACTTAGCACAGTGTTTTCAATTTATTAGTGAGTTTTTGTTGGTACATTTAATTATTATTGAATATTTTATCTAAATTTATCATTAAAATAACTTCTCCTCGGCGAGGAATCGAACCCGGCCTCTTTCGCGTTTAAAGTTATTTTCTTAAGGGGCCCACACACTAAAGCGGCCCACACAATAAAGGGGCCCACACCACACATAACTCGCCCAGGCAATCGTAAAGAACTACATATCTGTGCCTGTATGTGCCATACACTGTGCGATAAATGCCTGCAGGCCGATATATGTCAATTTTTACAGATCATTATCTTCAGTTAAACTGTTCATCATTATCCTAACGCCTTATGATTAGGTAGGAAAGAGTCCTTGCCTGTTGATATTTTTATAATTTTGTTAAGTTTACGTATCTAGATATTTAAGAACAAATTGTAATGAAGTTTTTTCGATGTTTTTAGGCATGAATATGGCCCGGAGAGGGGTGAAATATACCCAAATTTTAAAGATTCACCTTAGTTGAATTTCTTTATCAATTACCCTTAATCGACCCACAAATAACGGAAATTATCGTTCTTGATTATATTTAAAATTCTGTGTGAACTATTCGTTAGAATATTGTTTATTGTTGTAAAATAAACTTAAAATAATATTGCAGGAAAAAAACAAAACTTAAATATGTTTTAAAAAAAAGATTGTTCCGTATATTTTTCTAACAAAATTGTACATATTTATGTTGGTTTAACATTATGAAGAAAAAAATACATGAGTAATGTTTAATATCACGTTGTTAGGTAACACTAAGCTAGATAATAGTTTGATGAATACATTATGTATTCTAATAGTTGTTTCAATGTATTACATTGATACAATGTATTACATCAGTCCTTTACAACAATTAGTCCAGGAGATAGCGTGCAAAAAAGTGTCTAACTAACATCAAGCTAGAATTTTGTATACAAGTTAATCTTTTAGCGCCTTTTAAGAATACGTGGTCGGCTAGGTTCGTCTGCGGGACATAGCTTGGCAATAGGCGTTTGAAAAAAACAAACCGGCGGAGAGCGGCCATGTCTCACCAATTATGGTGGACAATGTGATTTTCATGATCCTGAGTACGAACTTTGTTAGTAGACCAAAAATCAAGTCGATGTTATTTTCACACTTGGTAGGTTAGTTATTCAAATATTACTAAAAATCAACGTGGTCACCTGTCAAGGGACAAATTAACATAACTTGATTTTCTGTCTACTAACTAATTCTGTACTCAGGATCATGAAAATCACATTGTCCACCATAATTGGTGAGACATGGCCGCTCTCCACCGGTTTGTTTTTTTCAAACGCCTATTGCCAAGCTATGTCCCGCAGACGAACTTAGCCGACCACATATTCTTAAAAGGCACTAAAAGATTGACTTGTATACAAAATTCTAGCTTGATGTTAGTCAGACACTTTTTTGCACGCTATCTCCTGGACTAAATGTTTAGGATACATTTTTACCAAAAATTTACTTATAAAAATCTCTTTACTATTGGATAATACTAATTTTTAAATGGATAATACGAAGCTCGGAGTGACGTGCCGAAGCAAACAGACAACTCTAAATTCAGCATATTGAAGGCAATATTAAAAAAATGTCCTCATTGAAACGAAACTGCTCCCTCAACCTAGACTACAACGTTGTGTTGAAATATTTTTATTCTTTTCCTCAAAAATTTGACCAAGCCAAACGCCTGTGAAATGTTTCGTCAAAAAAGTTAAAAATATAAAAAAGGTATAAAGATGCAATTTGGTATCGTTGTAAAAGCCTCGATAAGAGTAGTAAAAAATTATTAAGTTTTCCATTTTATAAAACCTTTGCAGCAAACTCGTAAAAACATTTTTTTCCCCGTCTCACCCTCTTAATAATAAAAATATGACAAAATTTGGACATAATCACAATTACTGAGCTTTTCAACGATATACATCATAATAGATTTTTCGGGTATTTTATTATTTGTACCCTTAACACAGGCATGGGCAACCTTTTCTCGCCTGGAGCCGGATTGTCGCGGTTCCTCCGAGTCGCGGGCCTGATCAAAATATTTATTCAAATATCCGGGGGGGGGGGGGGAGGTAGTCTGTAGAACACCGTGGTAAAAAAATATGTGATCTTTGCCCCAGATATTAAATAAGCATCAATGGTAATATCATAATTGGGTATAAGATATTTAATGTCATATATAATTATATTTAATATATAGTGATTTTTAATGAAGTTTTAAAATGACCTGGTTTTTAAAGGAAACTTGAAAGTATGAATTAGTATTTTTCAAAATAGTAGAAAATTCTCCTGAAAGATCCTTTGTGTTAACGTTCATTCCCATGGTTTTCAATGATTTTATGATTGGGATTTATTAAAATAAAACAAAGTTGGAATTTCGAGTAGTAAGTATATGAATTAAAAAAAGTAATACACATTATAAATTTATATAAATACTATATAAATTTAAAGAAAAACACAAGTGATACATTGATACATTATCATGATATTATTACAGATATATTTAATTTTTCTTAACCAAAAGTGGTTTTCTATTGAAATGTTTTATGTATTAAATTCTCATTTGAAAAAAATTGTTGTGGATTTTTCTCGTTCCACCCAAGCATTTTGGTAGGTACCGTACCTAATAAAAGTATTGCAGGTGACGGTTTTTTTTTTCATTTGATCTTGAATTTCTCCATGAAATCGATGCGGAATCGCAATGTTGATTATACCGTTCAAAAGGGTATTGAATGAGGAAGTTTTTGTGAGATTTGACAGCCTCCAAGAGTATTTCTAGGAAAATAGTGAGTGGGCATTCTAAGTATTCCAGAAATTTTAATTTTTCTAATTTTTGAACGTTTGAACTGTTATTTCAGTGTTTAGTTATTGGTTTCCAAAAATGAAAGTACCTACTCTAGTTTTATAGGGAATTTAACTTTAATTTCGAAAATTTGGTCAAAAGTAAAAAAATGACCAGTTGGAGTAAACTAAATTTTTGCATGTCCGCGGGCCGGATCAAAACATGCCACGGGCCGGATCTGGCCCGCGGGCCGGGGGTTGCCCACATGTGCCTTAACATGTACCAAAATAATATTAAAAACAAAACACAAAGATTTTAGCAGGACTAATAAATGCATTTAACAAAATAAATATTTTTTTTACTACTTAAACTTGAGCTTAAAACATATGCGCAAGGTACGTTTCGTATCCAAAGTACTAAAATATACATAAATTGTTTTTTATCATGATCCCGGCAACAAATAAGGTACCTGTGTATATCAATGAAAATTTAAATATTTTCATTCAAATAAAATTTAAAAATAGTAAAATAGCTAATTATTAATTAAAAGAGATTTTTTTTTTTGTATTTATGTTATGTGGAATAACCCCAAAGAAAGAAAAATATTAGGAAATCCCCCAAAAAATCACCTCTCCTGAACTAGAGGTTAAAGTAAAAAAAAAAAAAAAAAAAAAAAAAAATGAACCCCTGAGTACAAATTTGATTTTGCTTTAGCCCCAATACATCTTTGTGCCACGTGTCCTTGAAAATGTCAGTTCTCGTAACCCCCTCCCCCTCTATTTTTTTTAGCAAAACGAAAAAAAACAACAAAAAAATCATTGTTAAAAAACAAAAAAAGTTTTTTATGCGTGCATATTATGTGGTAAAAAACGTTCCCCGATCTAAAATTTTTAAACTGAATTATCTTGAGTTGGGCTAGACAGTTTGTATTAGTCTTATTACGACACGACAATAAAAGAGCCTACAACGGCGTTTGTTTCGCTTCATTATGTTAAATTAATCCAAAGTTATAGGTAAAACAAAGTTTTAATTGGCCGCCATCTTAAATAAAAGTATGCTAAATGTGTACCTAACAATACTGCACTCTTAAAGAGCTTTCCAACGATATGCTTCATGGTGTATATTACTTTGACTTTTTTACTCCTGTGTACCTAAATTTAAATTTCGAAATGAAACATAGCATATGCCACTCAAGAATAGTGTAGGTTTGTATCAGTGAAAGAATTTTATAGGAATTTGTTATTGAAACTATACTTTATAAATATTATTTATTTATATTACGTGTAGAATGTTTGTATATTTGACTTAGATAAATATATAAGAATATGTTCTGTATCAGACAATAATATATATTCAATTATATAAAAGTATTTTTAATAAAAACAATAATTTAAATGTATGTATTTTATCATATTTAAATTTATTACCATTTTATAGAAATTACATTTATTACTACGACAGATAATAACTATTATACCATATATTCAAGTCAACTTAAATAAACTCGGTACTTATTAACTTTTTTTTGAAAGTTAGTTACTTATGGAGATTAAATAAATAATTAATTTTTGACGATTTATCTAATAAAGTTATCTCTAATATAGTTGAGTTGATAAAAAATGCAGTCTCTGATAAAAATATTGACATGTTAGTGATGTACATATAATTACTGTAATGATTTATGGCCATGATAAAATTTGCCGTAAATTAAAAAAAATATATATAGTTATAATTATTTAACTATAATTAAGTTATAATTATCCAATGAAATTATTATTAAAATACATAAAGTTAAGAAGAAATAATATTTATTAAATCTTAAATATTAGGGTAAATTCGTTATATTATCTATTTTTTTTCTATTTCTTTTGTACATAAGAAATTAAGTGTGGTTTAAAATTAATAAATATGTAGATGCATTTATGCGTAAAACATAAAAGCATGCTTGCGCACAAAGATATATATATATATATATATATATATATATATATATATATATATATATATATATATATATATATATATATATATATGAACAATAAAAAGGGCCTTACTAATACATTGATGAATTTTCGTTGTGTCTCATATATGGCCACAAATTAAACTTTTGTAGGTTAATTGAATACACTAAAATAATTTCATCAACATTTTTATGTAAATTTGTAAAATTAAAATTATTAATTGAATTGTCAAATATTAAAAATGGAGAATTCTCATTATTTATATTTACAAAAAAAAATTATTAATATGAATTATATTATGTTTTTTTCTAGTTTAGTCGTGTAATTTTAAAATATTATATACAGCATATTTTTTTATTAAGTATAAAAAAAAGATGGTAGGTAATTAGCATTTTTTGTTTTGTTAATTTAGATTTTGTTTGTAGCATAATTTATTCTAATAAATAATTGTAATATATAAATAATGATTTGTATACCAGTGTGAATCGTATGGTTGAATGTTGTGTGGGTAGTCTTAAGACGGCAATACACGGAGCTTTGCGGGTTTAGTATATATCGGTTGTTCGGTGTTTTACAGAGAAGAGAGATGATCGCGGCACGAAGGGTTCGCACAGACTGGCCGCTCCCCAAGTCTGCACCCAGCCCTACCCCTTCCTCCCTGCAGGATCCCCACCCTAAAGGGCCTGCTTGAGGTCCTCGCTATATTAACAATTACCAATGAGAAATATGTATATCTTTATTATGTGCATCACACTATTGTTTTGACCAATTAGGTGGTTATTAGTCAAAACTTGGCCTTTAGACATTACTATTTTACCAATCTGCTTAATATTCTGACTCAACAAATTTTAAACTTTACTACGATTCCAGGTTGAATTACATTATTAAATTAAATTTTGCTAACCAAATTCCTAGTATTTGGTATATTTAACTAGATATAAATTAAATTAAACAATACCAAAAGAAACAATTAAATTACACAGTAAACGAACCCATTGTTAATTTAGAGTTATTCAATTTTTTTAAAACATTATCAAAATGTTTTTAATATTTCATAAAATGGTGATTTATATATACATATATAAATGTGTATAATGTGTGTGTGTTTTATTTAGTTATGTTTTAAATAGTTAATCCTGTAATTAGTTTTAGAATTTGTATTTTAAAGTCTTTGTTTAGATTTCATTTCTTTTATTATTTCACCTAGTTTAGCAAACCTGATCAGGTATGTTTTGTTTATTCTATCATTACACTTTCTCATCTTATTTCATTCCTCTTTTTAGATTGTTTGTTGTATCTATAATAGTTTTATATTTTAAAACATTACAACTATCTGTGTATCTAATTTGTAAATCATATCAGTATATGTGAAATATCCCTCTTCGTTATCCTGCTGTATATTGTATATATGCCTACATCTTCATCTGGTATTATCTGGTATTGCACTTTTATCATTATTTATGCCTTATTTTTGCTGGTCTTATATTACTTTGCTTTGTAAGTTTTATCGCACACCTATTACTGCAATTTTGAACCATTTCCCGTCTTTCAATCTTCCCCAAATTTTGCACATGGAAACAATTTAGGTAAAGAATACAGAAACCAAAAAAAAAGATTAAAATAAGACCAGTTTTTAAAAATGGTATTTTTATATTAATGATATAGCTGATTATAATGAACATATTTATTGTTATTACCCGTAATTTGAAATTCATATAGTTTCTTTTGTAATCTGTTATTATTATCTTTGGAACATTCATTTTTTTTATTTGTTTATATTTGTTAAGCTGGGTTCCCTCAGCCTGTGATTTGGCTCCGCTTGACTCGAAGTGTGCCGTATCTCGAAACCTTGAGTCGTGGGAACATTATGCTCGATATGGCTCGTAGTGGCTCTACCTTTGACACACCACAAGTCTTACGAACACGAGCCTCCAGTCACGAGAGGCTCACCAAGTCACAGGTCGTGGGAACCCAGCATTAGTATAACCTCCAAATTAAATAATCATCCGTCTGGGCAATTAGAATTGTTTTATTATTATATTTATTTATTTATTGATAATTCCCCTTCTATAATGAAACAAAAAGTAATAGTATAAATTCCTATTTGATTAAAAATGTTCCTTGATGTCTAAAACGCATTTCTGCAGAGACAATTTTGAATTTATATAGTTTTACAGATACCCTTTTAGTTTATTACTCCCTTAAAATTATTTTTCAAATTATCATAATGCTTTCTATACCTAGGTTAAGGTCCGAAGCAAAATTCATAATCTCTCTCTTTTGTACACTATTAAATATTCATTATTGATATTATTTATGAATGAAATGAAGTGTGTATCTCCAAACCTACGTGTTGGACGATTCTTAGTTTTCGTTTTTAATTATTTCTTTTAGTCTTCTGAGTTTCATGTAATATTTTACTATGTTTTTACAACGTTTTTATTAGCTTGTTTTCTTGTTTGTTTGTTTGTTTGTTTGTTTGTTTGTTTGTTTGTTTGTTTGTTTGTCCGGTACAAATCTGGCAATAGATTTCTAACTAACTTCCCGAATAGCTAGACATTTGAAACTTTTAGCATAGCTCAGAACACGATGACAATGCATTATTTTAATACTTTTAGCCATCTTTAAGCAGAATTTAATTGGTTTTCAGCAAATCTTGCTTTACAGAAAGTTAGTTCGGAAAAAATCCTCAAGTTATTTTATTTGTTTTGTCATGTCCCATATTTACGCAATCTTCATTTTGACGGGTCTCAAATTTGTAATAGATAAACATTGAATGACAGCAAAACAGGAAATATCGATTATATTATTTATCGATTATATTATTTATATTATTATTTCAAATATATCGATGGCACGCTTTAGATTTGGTGTTGGGGAGATCCCTTGTACAAAGATTTTTCCTTTTATAGGTTTAAGATCAGCTCTCTAGATGGTTGTCATTTATGTGAACTAAATAAATAAAAATATTATATAACAATAACAATTGTATTATCAACATTACATACGATTCAACAGAAAATTTAAAAACGTAGTATATAAAAAGTTCTTTTTATCTTAAAATTATTATTAGCCTTTTTTTTTGTTTGTTTGTCCAGTACAAATCTTGCAATCAATTTTTAACTAATTTCCCGAGTAGCTAGGCATTTGAAACTTTTAGAATAGCTCAGAACACGATGACAATGCATTATTTTAATACTTTTAGCCATCTTTTAGCAAAATTTAATTAGTTTTCAGCATTTTTTGCTGTATGGAAAGTTAGTTCGGAAAAAATGCAAATTATTTAATTTGTTTTGACATGATTCATATTTACGATCTTCATTTTGATAGGTTTAAAATTTATGATTTATGTCAGAAAATTTAAATACGTAGTATATAAAAAGTTCTTTTTACTGGTCTTATATTACTTTGCTTTTTAAGTTTCATCGCTTACCTATTACCCCAATTTTGAACCATTTATCGTCATTCAATCTTCCCCAAATTTTGCACATATATACAACTAAGGTGAAGAATACAGAAACCAAAAAAAAAAAAAAAAAAGGAATTTTTTTTATATTAATTATTATTATCTTGCAATTATTCTGAGTAGGTAATGCTGAAAAAGATGTAGGATCTGAATCTAAACATTCCATTTGAGGAACGATTAATTCTGATGGACGATGTATATATTATTATATTATACGACTTTTATTAAGACAACGCTTATTACTTTACTCATGACTGTTATTCGTGGAATCACTCACTATTATTCTCATCTAGAAACCCTTGTTTATTGTTACCTGTATGAATCGCTATTAGGACAAAGCCCCAATATACGTAACAAGATTATTATATTTCTGAACTTGATAGCCTTGTTCATTGTAATTGAGTGAATTGTTATTGGGACAGAACCTCAATCTATGCCACAAAAATTGTATATTTATAAACTTGATAGCCTTGTTCATTGTAATTGAGTGAATTGTTATTGGGATAGAACCTCAATCTATGCCACAAAAATTATATATTTATAAACTTGATAGCCTTGTTCATTGTAATTGAGTGAATTGTTATTGGGATAGAACCTCAATCTATGCCACAAAAATTATATATTTATAAACTTAATAGCCTTTTTCATTGTAATTGAGTGAATTGTTATTGGGATAGAACCTCAAGCTATGCCACAAAAATTATATATTTATAAACTTGATAGCCTTGTTCATTGCGTACTTGAGTGACCGCTATTGTGACAGAGCCGTAATATATGCCATAAGATTAATAACATTTTAACTAAGATTATAATAAAAAATCGGTCCGAGACAACTCAGACAAACTTTCTCATATACGAGTTCATAATTACATAGCCCAGTGTTTTCCATTTATTAGTTTTCGTATGTACATTTAATTATTATTGAACATTTCATCGAAATGTATCATAAAAATAACTTCTCCTGGGCGGGGAATCGAACCCGGGCTCTCTCCGTCCGCGTTTTAAGCTATTTTCTCAGGAACTAGATTTTTCCCGGGAAAACGGCTTATATCGTTAGATTCGTATTTAAATGGACTACATTGTAGAATTTTTTCATCAAAATCGTCGGAACCGTTTTCGAGAAATAATTTTTTTTCACGTTTTTTCAGAGTTTGTGGGGGTTAGCGCCCCAAAATTTAGAGCTAAAATTCATTTCTCGATTTCGCCTCGGGGTATGATTTTTCTGAACATGTATGTCAAATTTCATCAAAATCGGCCCAGTAGTTTAGGCTCCAGACGTCTGCACAGACGACAGACGACAGACGACGGACAGACATTTTTTAAAAACCACTTTTTTGGACTCAGGGGACCTCAAAACGTGTAAATCCATCAAAATCTCAAAATCGAATTTTCGCGCCATCACAATACTTTCTCTTTACATGAGAAAGTAAAAAGTAAAGACCTTCTACAATTACCTATGTGGAAGATAGTACATTACGCGTCGAGTGCGGAACGTAGCATTTTGCATGAGAGTGTGGAGTTCGCACCCGAGCGACAGCGAGGGTAGTAAAACCACACGAGCAATGCAAAATGCCGTTTTCGCACGAGTTGCGTTCCGTACTTTATCTACGATTGTTAGATTTTAATAATAAATACAGAAAAAATAAACTTGCTGTATGTAAGTTCGTATCTCTTCTGTTGATAAAGATGGCATTAATCTTGAGTTTTATTTTTTGCCGAATTAATTATTTCTGGAGGAGTATTATTCTCTACATTTTCGTCAAAGCCATTTGATTCATTCATTGTTTTTCACTAAAAACTCGATATAAACAGTTACTTTAATAAAATTATAGCAAATTAGTTTTGTTAAATGTATGTAAACAACCATTAACTCGCTAATCGTGCGTAAAGCTGAAGAATTCCTCTTCTTTACCGCGCTAGCGTGGTAAAGAAGAGGAATCCTTCAGAACTATGAGACGCTCATGCGCAATGAATAAAGTACGTAAATAATCACTTTCTACCCATCTAAACAGAGATATAATGTTTATATTTCGTATCAATCGTAGATAAAATCATCTCTTCATTACATTCCTCATTTTTTTACTTACCCATATAACCCTAGAATGTATATTATAGAAGTATTGTGATGGCCCAAAAATCAATAACTGAGTCCTCTGATTTCAAAAATTAGTTTTTAAAAAATGTCTTTCTGAAGTGGTTTGTATGTAGTCTGTAAGGACGAATGGTGCCTATGCTATCTTCTTTAAGAGATATTGATGAATTAAATCTGATTTTACTGAAAATCAAAAACTGAATGTAAAAATCACCCGTTGAACAAATATGTTTACGTTTATGTTAACACCTGTTTTTAAATATGTTTAATAAACAAATAAGTAAATTAGGTATTATTGGATTTAAAGTCAGTATCTCTATTTATATTATTAGGTACTTTTTTAGATTTTATCTCGTCTATGGTTTTTAGAATATAAATGACTTTGACTAAATAAATATTAAGACAAAGGGATGTTCAGTCCAATGAACTTTGGGACAAAGGAATATCTCATTTCTGTTTTTATAAGGGAAGTAACAGTCTGAAGAAGAACATTCATTACACCTTCTTTAGATGGTTACTCCCCTCCGTTTTTTTTTATATGGGGAGTAATAATCTAAAGAAGTGTCTATTATCATTGTTTTGTTCGAATTTGTCTTACTGATTTTTATTTTATTCTTGAATACTTAATTTTTCCACGTCTCTAAATGCAGCATTTTTTATGAATAGCCATACATTTATTTTAATTTTATTTTATTTGAGTGTTTTATAAATAAATTTTGACTTCTGTTTTCTAATACTTATAGTCCAGGAGATAGCATAGAAGTGACACTATTGTGTCCTCCAAAAATATATCGTCGGCATAGTTCGTCCGAGGCGGTCGCGATCATGTCCCGCCCATTACTATGGACTATGGACAAGCTGATTTTCATGATCCTTAGTAAAAAATTAGTTAGTTGAACAAAAATCAAGTTGATGTTAGTTTTGATAGGTTGGGAAGTCAATTTTGACTCTAAATCAAAGTGGTCAGTGGTCACCTATTAAGTGACAAACTGAAATCAACTTGATTTTTGATCTACTAATTAATTTTTTACTCAGGATTATGATAATCATCTTATTGGTGGATTATTATTAATAGTTTAAGAGCAAGCTATGTCCTGCGAACGAACTATGCTATCCGCATATTCTTGAATGACACCAAAAAATTAACCCACAAACAAAATTCTAGCTGGATGTTAGTAAGTCCCATTTATGTCCGCTATCTTTTGGACTAAAACTTTATTTAATAACTTCCGTTAATCATTGCCAACTTGTTTAAACTCTTTCACAGATATTTCACAAAATCAAGATATTTCACAAAATCAGTCACATTTAATTCTTATATATCTACTTTAATTAATATCCACTTGCCAGAAACTATGTTTTTTTTTAATAACATCAACCCTTTACTATTCATTTACTTTATTTTATTTTAATCCTCCAACATTAAATTTAAATTCTGTTCGTTTTGCGGCCTAAGAAGGACAGTTTATTTTAAATGCATAAGAACCGAAACTTTTCACTTTTAAGTAAACATTTAATATTAAAATATTTGTAAAAAAAAACTCTATTTATAACTATATGTAGAAAAGCAAGTATGCGTATAATATTCGAAAAGTTATCGAGGTTGGTTTAAACAAACATCGGTTAATTTAATTTCTGGGTCCAACAGGTAGTCGACAATGGACTTCCTCTAGACATTATTCATACTTGCGGCTGTACACATGTGTGCCTATAAACGTGTACACATAAAATACCACATGAAAATTAGAGTGGAAATCATGTGTGACGAATTATCTGACTAATTACTCCCATCGTGAGTGATAAAATATGTTAAAACTACGGAGGCAAATTTATAGTTTTTTAAATCGTGCCATCAGCTAAAGGCAATGATATTGAATAAATGAAGATCATAAAGTTTATTGCGGTATCTTTTATTTTCAATTAAGGAATCAATTTTCTTGAAGAATAATACAGTTTTTTCAAAGCCGGCTTACAAACTTATCTCTTTAAGAATCTTTAATAGATGAAAAGTTTATTTTTCTTTTAATCTTTTCTTCTTTATTGTCTTTATTGGATTTATTTCTTTTTTCAAAGTATAATTTAAATAATCATATTCTTAGAGCTAACTTCAGCTTTATTTATCGAGCTGCATCAAAGGTGTAGTTATAATCAGCCTAAATAGATATATGATCCCAATTAGTAGCGAACATTTCGAGCATAATATGTAAAAAGGTTGCTATAAATGTACATTTATGCTGCAAGACAATTATTTTTATATTATGTAAAAAGAAGAAAGACGAATTACCGCAGGTCGCATATCTTAGAATTAAAATTTTCGTATAATTTATAATTAAAAGGTATTTTTTTACTTGGAACCTTCAGACCCCTAGATATCGTAAAATATTAGAGACACCGTGAAATATAAACATTATTAAAGCCAAATTTAATCAATACTTATATTCACTTCTGGACACTGACTCTATCTAAATTACTTAAATTATCCTTATCCTAATTGATTGTTTTATAAAATACTTAACTAACTACAAATATTATCAATTATATCTAAATACATTTTTTTTTTTTTTAAATTTCTTACTGTATTTATAAGTCGAAATATATATATATATAACCCCTCCCCCCCCCCCCCAACTACCCTATAACAGCTATTCCTAAAATTTTGAAATAAATCACGCTAATTTTATGCCGATGAAAATTTCTGGAAAAAAATTAATTTATCTTATTGCTATTACCGATAAAAAAAAATTGTGGGGAATAGAACCTGCATTGAGGGGAATCGGATTTTTTTCGTGGAAATTTTGAGTGGTTTATCAAATGAAAGGTTTTGAAGAGTTGATTACAAAAATATATATAACACTTATGTAAATTGTTTAATTTTCCACGCCAATTTGTCAAAAATCATCAACTTTTTGCGTGTACTCCCTCTCCTTATTCTAACTAATTTCATATTTACAATACCATCGAAACCCTTTTTATGTGAAACTTCAGGCACAACCATTTTATTATTGTTTCTGTTTTAATCGTAGGAAAAACTTTTTTTTGAAGCTTGATTATTGTTTTCTTTTCCCGGCATGCCGAGTAATATTTTTTTTAAATACAGCATTAAGATTTTTTTTCAAGCCATATGCTTACTAGAGAACACATATCTTTAAACATTAACATTGAATACATGGTTGTATGCTTATTATCATCTTAAGCGGCAGATCATTGTCAGTATGCAACATTATACCAATCCCAAATTACGGAATCATTTAGTTTGCTAATCTTATCGAGTAGAATTTCGAAGGCCTGCACAATATGTAAATATGGAGTTAGCCACCTCTCTCAAATTCATTGGTTTTGATTTGACTTCATTGAATTAACTTTGCATCTATGGTAATCAAGGAATTTCGATAAAATCTGGGTTGAACTGTTATAATGTCAAATTGTTTTATAATGGATAGAATGAAGACAAATATCATAGCTAATAGATAGAGTAGGGGTCTCCAATCTTTTAGGTTGAAGGGCTGGATCTGGATAAGATGGTCCATAGTGAGCCGGATGAAATAAGCAACATTTAGCTTTCGGATTTTACAATGGTAGGGAACATGGATAATAAGCTTATAAACCATATTCATTTCTGCCAAAAAACTTGTATAAGGCTCTTGCTGATCTTTTTTAATGGTTGAAATGGCATTTGATTATGGAGAACTTATAAATTTGCATTGTTTAGGTTCATTTGTTAAAGTCTTTCGTGGCGTGGTAGGCCGAATACGTCTCACGGGTCGTAGTTTAGAGACCCCTGATATAGAGGATTGGAGGTAATAAACTCGAGAATCTATACGTTGTATTATATGCTATCACTATCTAAGGCATGTAATCCACTTAATACTAACTACTGTAGCTATAATAATAATTAATAATCATGTTTATCGTGTCTACTTGATCCGACGCGCTCACGCCTACATTATACTTGCTTATTTCAGGACCTGAAGCGATTTGATGGAGAATAGTGTAGTAGAGGTGGAACGTGCAAGGTGATTACAATGACGCCGGTTCATCTGTGGAGTTCCTCACAGGAGATTTACAAAATGGTATTATTAATGCTTTGGATTTGATCTACGAAGCTTATTTCAATCCACGTTGAGAACACAATTACAAATCTATATTTTAAGGTAAATCTAAAATATTTAATTATAATTCTTGTCATTATATTGGATCTTGTCAGTGAATCCAATCTCAAAATGCCTTTATATTTTCTAATTAACTGTTTTATTGTGGTTTTACCAACAATAAAAAGGCTTATTACGATCTTTAAAAATCGAAGCCTTCTTTTAGTAAAGCTATGTTAGGGTGTTTTCATTTGATTTAGTTCCCTCATACGTTTCAATAAATGTGTTATTGCATTCGCCGACTATTATTACTCTTTCTTACCAATCTAATACACCACAACATTCCCTGTTTTCACCCTACATCTTCTTCACGTCACTTTTGCATTCTTTCCTTTTTCCTCTTTTCTCCATGGGGGTTCCAAAGCTTTTTCCTGTTCCCTTGTAATAACGTGGGTTTTAGTTTATTTATTTGTAAGTAATCGGAGTCTGACAATTCAAATGTTCGAGTTAATATTGCCATGCATTGACACACATTTTAATATTATGTTCATAAGTTGGGCTTATTAGTTTATTTCACTTGCATCAGCGTGGATTTGATCGACTTCTACTTTTGTTACTGATCTGAGTCGTCGAAAGATACCGTATTCACTTCAAACCACTATTCAAAGACCAAAGGTTCCGATTCAATTCCCAGAAATATATTTCATATTTATGATCACATCCAGTAGAAATATCTAGGGACGCTGGTCTTCTGATTCTGGGGATGTGAAAAAGAAATATTGCAATCCAACTAACTTGATGATTAATAATTACAAGATAAATGAACTTTATATTCTACGTTTTTAAAATTTCTGTTGACTCATATGTAGTGTTGATAATATAATTGTTATATTGTTATGTATAATGTTAGAAAAAAAAAAGTTCCGAATTTATTTACTTCATATAAATGACAAACAACTAGACAGCTGATCTTAAACTTATAAAAGGACAAATCTTTGTACTACGGATCTCGCCAACACCGAATCTAAACCGTGCCATCGATATGCCCCCGTGTGGGGGACGGTAAGAGAAGAAACAATAGTACAAGTAAAGAAGTACAGATGCAGAAAAATTAAAACGATACCTAGGACACAAGTGTGAACAAACCTGGTTGTCACACGTCAATTAATTAATTTATTAGTTTACTTTTCCTTTTTCGCTGTCATTCAATGTTCATCTCTTAAAAATAAATATTTGTAAAATTAGTTTGTACATAACAAAAAGACCTGTTATAACCATTCTTGAACATTTTAACAATTTTATCAGGCATACCAGGTACTAAAATAAAAAATCATAAATTTGAAACCCGTCAAAATGAAGATCGTAAATATGGGTCATGTCAAAACAAATAAAATAACTTGCGGATTTTTTTCGAACTAACTTTCCATAAAACTCATTAAATCCTACTGAAAGATGGCTAAATGTATGTAAAATAATGCATTGTCATCGTGTTCTGAGCTATTCTATAAGTTTTAAGTTTCAAATGTCTAGTTACTCGGGAAGTTAGTTAAAAATCCTCGACCTTCATATCAATAAATAAATGGAAGAAAAACCAAAAACTCAGGAATAATTCTTGAACAAATAGTGAATAGAAAACATCATTTTCTTTTTAATTTACCTCCTTCTAAATTATTAGTAAATATAAATGGTTTAAGAAAGTTTGAAGCATAATTGTTTTATGCGAGTACTATGTACAATTTAAATTGACATTTTTAATAATTGATAATACTATTTTAAATAACTAATTTATTCCAGACGTGAAATTTTTTTCTCTGTAATCAAAGGTCTAGAAACATCTGATTTTAAATTAAATATGCAATAACTTTACCTCTTTCATTCTTGTTATTTCTGTGTAATAATTTCACACACACATTTATATTTTATTTATTTAAACTCAGACTATTTATGTTTGAAGTAATCACTTTTTTAAAATTAATTTGTTCTATTTATAAATTTTAATTTATTTGTCTTTATTATTATTACGGTTAGCAGGTGCCAGCTCGATAGTTCAAACTTTTTACTTTATTAATGTCGCTGTCCAAAACACAAACTCTTATATAGCTCTCTTTTACAAGGACATTTAAACATGGCTGTAAACTTTTAAATTCATTTGATTATTAAACTATCTCTCAAGATAAATATTTGCTGCATATTCAAAGTTTAATGAAACATTTTACTCTTTCATATTCTCGATATATACCTATATATATATATATATATATATATATATATATATATATATATATATATATATATATATATATATATATATATATATATATACACACACACAGAGGGAGAGAGGGGGACGGGGGAGGGTTAGAGAGAGTGTTAAAGTGTGATAATTCGATGAATTGGTACGTATTAAGATTTTATTAACTAATAAAATTATTCAAATATCTTTACATACTTAAATAGACTGCCAATTAGTGTGGCACCTACCTCGCATCCAATCATGTACTTTATTGATTTTTAGGGTCCATAGGCAAAACCAAGGACCCTTATATTTTCCTGCGTGTGTCTGTCCGTTCGTCCTCTCGCGTGCTCTCATGGCTACACCTTTCGTCCGATCACTTTGAAATTTGGCATGTATGTGTCTTGTACGTGCCCACATATATTAAAAATATAGTGACTTAAAAAAAATATTTTTAAAAAAGAATTAGGGTAAAAAATCTTAAGGATTACATTTTTTTTTTTCGACACCGTGAGGGGTATCATATGAAAGGGTACGTCGAGCTGATTACAAAAATATATAATTATTATTTTATAACTTTGATAGGGCGAGCATAGGCAAGTTTGAAGTGGGTGTGAAACGTGTCCCCCCCCCCCTCTATCTCGCTTATGTGAAGTGCAAAAAATCTGAAAAAATTCCTGAACATTCTTCGACCAAAAGTAAAGATACCACTTTTTGGAAATTTCGAAAAATATATTATTTTATTTTTTATTGACAAAATACGTTTTTTTATAATTATGGTCTTTTCGATGTATTTATATGGTTGTAGTCCGGTTCAGTGGCAAAAAAATACTTTATCAGAGTGTGTTTTGAGAATATCAGACCCTTAGAATTGTTCGAAGTAAGCTTTTTAGCATTTTAAAAAAACAATGTTTATACACTTTACAGTTAAACACTATATAGTGTGGCCTACGGACCCTCGCTGTGTGCTGACTAGCACACACTTGACCTGTTTATTTGATTTTACAAGCCATTATTGTCTAATTTATTTAATTGTTTCCCCCGTTTTTAATGTCAAAATTGGTGTTTTACATGAATTAAAGTAACAATTAAGCAAAAGTTAAAGAGCGCTGACGTTGTTGGAATTAATCCAGTGCTATCTGCAATCTGCAGGGTATTGTTGATGAACTATCCACATTTCATAAAAATTAGATGAGTACTTTTGAAGATATATGAGTAAATAAATGTATGTTTTGCGCATGTTGAAAAGAAATAAATGGGCGCAAAAGGTTAAACTATGGGACCAACAATGGGCTAATTATGATCTACCACACAAATATTATGAAAATCGGACGCGTAGTTTTTAATATGTATGACAGACCGGCAGGCCGACGCGACGGATAGACACGGAACCAAAAATGTTCCCTGATGTCTGAAACGGATTTCTGTCTTGGAATTTTTGAAATCGGAGACATAAAATATTTTTGTCCTTCAACACGATCACATAGCTTCCGTTACCTTCGGTAAACTCGGAAACAAAACTTAATATCTTAACGCAAAATAAAGAAACTTTTTTTAGTCTTTCCAAAATTTATTGTGTTTTGAACTTTCATAAAAATCCTTCAGGGTTGTTATTATTGTTTTGTAGAGTAACTGATAAGAAATTATTTTAAATAAATGGCAGTCCATGCCTAGAGATTGAAATCAATACTTCTCACTTATGCGGTGGTACACTGAACGGCTATGGCCTCTCCATAACTACTCCTTGACATTCTTTCTAATACTATAAGGGCCCCATACACACTTCAACTTGTTGTCCAACCGTGTCTTTCAACCAGGTTGAATAACTTGCCCATACACACTCCAACTAGTTGGTACAACATTATTCTCCGCCGACAAATATCAATAGTTTTTTATTTTTTATCGTAGTTGTTCAACTAGTGACTTTTACCTGCCCATACATTTTATAACTTATAAAACAACCAAATTGAAATTGGACAACAAGTTGAAGTGTGTATATGGGCCTCCTCTTTGATCGAACCCCGAGACCTCTCAGGTCGTAGTGATCTTTCTATAGCCACGGGCGTTCCTCTTCTCCTTCCGCCTCCTGGCATTCTTTCTAAACTCTTCCTTCTCCATCCTGACCATACGTCCCAGCCAGTGAATTCCATTTGCTATTATACTACTGATTTTCTCCGGGGGTGCGTATCAATTTATTTGTTCATTGTTGGAACGTCTTCTCCAGGGCAACAATCATAACTATTATAAATAACGAAAGTAGAATAAAAAAAATTCACCATTGAACCATGGATTCCTGCATTCGAAAATGTGAAACGGTATATGCATTAGACCTGCCATTTCATTTAGGTAAACTTTTTTATGCAGATTTTGATAACAACCAATACTTGCAGAAATTGTGGTAATTTATTGTAAATCGTGAGCGAAAAATAAAGTTTGACATGCATATCAATTTTGTTTTTAGTATAGTTTGTCCTGGTTTCATACTGCTATAAATTGAATGTGTATCTACATTTGAGAAACATTTTTTTCAACAAAAAAATATTAATATTAAGAAGAAAACTGCTTTTTTAGTGACCGGTGTAAGGTGTAAGTTTCTCTTTGACCTTCTTTAGGAAAAAGAAGTACGTTTTATCTTCCTAAGTTTTTTACAAAGTTTCTACCTACTCTTAAGGGTATTTTTATTTGAAAACACAGGAGTTTCAGTTTTAGGAAGATGCCAGCAAAACAAGTTAAAGAGTTCAAGTAGAGTTTCTCTAAGTAGGAAGTCTTTCAAAGCTGTTGTTTCACCCAGTGGACAAGAGTTTTTCAAACATTTAGATCTTGAACTAACCTCTTTGGTTAGAAACTTGTTAGTTCTAATGGTGGCAACATTATGGGGTTTCCCCTTTACTGGAGTTGCTACAACATTAATTCGTGAGAGAACTTGACTATGTAGTTTTATAGGACCGCAGGGATCTTGAGAAAAGGTGCACTATGACGAACCAGACAGCCTTAAAGATTGGTTAAAGAGGCATTGTTAAAGACCTAGCAAAGAAAGAGGAACGAACGCAGACTTATAATGCAAATAGTTTTAGATTATCGACTTTTAACTTGATAATTTTAGGGTTTTGGATTCATCCTTTTCGGCTGCACCACCCCAAATTTATTGAATTTCGAAAAATATCCCTCTTAATGAGTACTCTAGGTCCTAACTTACCGAATTTCGAAAAATATCCCTATTAATGAGTACTCTAGTCTAGGTCCTAACTAACTACCTAACTCTTTGGCGCTACAGCCCATGGAGGGCCTAGGCCGGCCAAAGGGCTTATACAACTATATATTATGTATTGGATGACACGGGGTTAGTGTGTCTCTACGTTTTAGTGTGTACTGTGTACTCTATAGCTGTATAAACTTAATAATAATTGTCTCACACAAGAGGTTAGTTTCCACTTCACATAAGTAACTACTAACTTCTAATTCATATGGCGATGCTAGGTGAACACCGAGCGAGGGGAGCGAGGGATCCGCAATTCAACCCAGATTTCTGTGGTCACCCTTCCAAGATGTGGGCCCGGCCGATGCTGCTCAACTTTATTGATAGGAGAGGCAGCTCGAATAGGATATAGATCCGCTAGCTTTTAGGCTAGTAGACTAGTAGACCCCTACTTGGGGGCCTGGGTGGCTTGGAGGCTAGAGCGCTTGCCGTGCAATCACGCAAGTTAAGCAGCATCGAGCCGGGTCAAAAGGTGACCGTAGCTCTGGGTTCGATTCCCGGACTAGGCCCCCCGCTCAATGTCCGCACCCAGCATTGTTTAAACAAATGGGAAGCTCCTCCACCAGGTTTCGGCCTGGAAACCATAATGATGACACTCCTGGTTGTATTATAACCAGGAGGGGAGTCATGGTTAACGACCATATTTTCACACGAGTGTGAAGATTTCGGTCCCTAACCCGGGTTTGTTCAATGGGCCCACCAAAGTGGCCTGCGTCTTCGGGCGTATAAGCCCCCCGGAATTTAAAAAAAAAAAAAAAAAATGTCCTAAGGAAATGCATAATGTATAAAAATTGTAACACTTGTTCAGACTCTGGGCTCAGCTACCCCTTTTTTCACCTCTCCCTTGTCCTTCCCCTCTTCATATTCGAAAAATAATACACTTAAAGGATACTTTCGTCCAAAAGCCAAAAATTCGACCAAAATTTCTCTTAACCCTAAATTATTCAGGCATAATTGTTTTCAAACGCATCATTCTGGATAACTGTTCACATCTTTATTCTCTGCCTCTTCGTTCGGGAAGTAGGAAAATTAGTGATGATTGAGTGAGGGCTTTCGCTTTTATTTAAATAGAATAAATGGTTCTAAGATTTAAAAAAAAAAAAATACTTAGTGAGTCAGTTTTATCTCCATAATTTATACATTTTTAATTAAATCTTTTCAAGCTAAGCTAAACAGCTAAACAACTGCGTTTAACTGCTGCTATTAAGAGAGAAACAATTTATATTCATAGTAAGCATTTTAATGTAATAATAAAAAAAAAGTTTATGCAGTGGTATAATAAATTAATATATAATTAAAAGTATCGTAAACTATAATATTCACAAATTGTAATATTTTATAGATATAGATATTAAATATTAGTTTTTGATGATTATAATTTATTTCATTCACTTTTTTAAAATTAATTTTTCTTTTTGTCTATAAATTACTTCCTTTTTACTTTCTCTTATACAGAGTAGAAAAAAAAGAAACATATGTTGCTTTAAAAAAATGTCTGCGTGTGGTCAGCGCAGAAGACGCGTGGAGCCTAATATAGTGAACCTATTTTTATGAAATTTAACATATATATTCAGGAAAGTCATATCTCGTGGCCAAATTGAGAATTTTGACTCACATACAAAAAACACGAAATAATATCGGTTTTGACGATTTTGATTAAAAAAGCCAAAATGTTTTTCATTTAAGTACGTATTTAACTATAAGACGTCGTTCTCCCGGAAAAAATTATTTTTCAAAATAATAAATTAATATCAGTATGACCCCACTGGGATTGAGCCCGAACTTGTAATTTAAACCACCACCTGTTGTTATTTTAGAATAAAAGTTCAGTATTACTAAATATGAGATATATGATATATGTACCGCTGTTAAGGTAATTTCATAGCTCGCTTCTCAGCTTGGTTTAGTCGTTTTTAGGGTTTCGTTGGTAAAACCAAAAAGAGAACCCTTATAATAGTTTCGTTCCTGTGTCTGTCTGTCTTTCACTCTGTACGGTTCCAATAACTTTTAAACAAAAGAGATAAAAACATTAATTTTTTCCAGTATTTTAGATCGTTTTGACGCGTACACAGGATAAATATAGCGAACTCAAAAATATCAGCTGTTCAAATCCAAAATGGCGGATATTTCATGTCCCGCGAAAAAAAATGTTGACACCCTCACACTTTGTTAAACACTTGTGAAACATATATTTAATTTTTCATGCCATTTTGTCAAAAAACATCAATTTTTTGAGTGCTAATATAATATATAATTATGACTAGGAAGGTTAGTAGAAAGTAACACAACAATATTGTCACCACAATTTTATATGTATTAAGAAAATACCCAAACGCGTTTCAACATATAATATCGTGTTCAGTGGCTACTCTAGAATCAGCGGTTCCCAAACTGTGGTACGCGTGATTATAACTGTTTCCTCGACACTCAGGCGGCGTGGGTTTTAGTATATATTAAGGCGCCAGATCATTTTTTCTTTGTACTAAAATTAATTAGTAGTTTATAATTAAATATAGGGTCAGCAGAGAATGACCAAACCCTGAAGCCCCTTGGTAAGGAGAAGGATGAAGCCTAACACTTAAAATAAAAGAAAACACAATGAACTTCCTAGTTAAATATAATTAAAAGGTATGATTCCTCAAATAATAAATAAAATAATTAAACATAAACTGTTAATAAAAGTAATCTGAGGTCATAAACTTATAATCCCTATCTACTATAAATAAAGTATAGAGGCCTCTCCTGTCTCTGGCTTAAATAATAAATTGCTTGATGCCTTCTTGGCAACAAGTAAGTGAGAAATAAAAATATAAAAAAATTACATCAATTCTAAATTATAATAATAATAACATATAAAAAAAAATGTATGCGCCATTAGGCATAACCTTACTCAATGTGGCGGATCTGGTCTTTTTTTGTATAACTATGCACATTAAAATTCTTTAAGATAAGTTTAATCTGTGACAGGCTTATCTGGGCAGGTTGGTGGTAGTCGTCGGGGTGCAGTTGAAATTTAACAGGAATAGGTGCAGAAGGTGGATGCTCTCTCTCTCTCTCGTTCTTCTCTCGGAACCCAGAACCACGAAGTCAAGGAAGATAAAAGATTTAAATACTTCTTGAACCACTTCAACTAAGAAACTTGGACAACCTTCAAGTATGTAGGTACTCCTAAAAATCCTCTGAAGAGGTGTTTCTATATAAAACTCCAAAACGTGGAAAAAGAATGACGGGTTCTCAAAAAAAAAAACTCACAAAAGTCTCGGCTCTCGTGCCAGGACGCGAGAGCGCGAGATCTGACGAGGGGGTCGATTAGAGTCGATATCACCTATCGATACCGACGCCGCAAAATTTAAAAAGAAAAGTTACAAAACATTGAAGAAAGGTGACGACGAAACCTAAAACCAATGTTTGTTACTAAATTTTGGTAACATGATCTTGTCCAGTGGTACGCGCCGCATAAATATTTGCGGTTGTTAGGAGTGTATTCATCCCTTATATACCTCGAAACCAAGTATAGAAACTAGAAACAGACTGTCCTGATGATTTGCGTTAAAAACTTTTTTTTAATACAATTTTTATTAATATTCTATGTCCAATTCATGTTATTTTATGTTCTAATTTGTTGTAAAAATACAATTTTTATTTAGTCTTTTTACTTTCTCATATAAAGGGAAAATATTGTGATGGCGCGAAAATTCTATTTTGATGGATTTAAACGTTTTGAGGTCCCCTGAGTCCAAAAATGTAGCATTCAAAAAATGTCTGTGCAGACGCCTGGAGCCTAAACTAATGGGCCGATTTTGACGAAATTTGGCATGCTCAGAAAAATCATACCCCGAGGTGAAATCGAGAAATGAATTTTTGGTCCAAATTTGGGGGCGCTAACTCCCAAAATTCTGAAAAAAATTATTTCTCGAAAACGGTTCCGACGATTTTGATAAAAAAAAAATTCTAAAATTTTGTCCATTTAAATACGAATCTAACGATATAAGGTTTTCCTGGGAAAAATCTTAAATAGAAAATAGCTTAAAACGCAGACGGAGAGATGCCGGGTTCGAATCACCGCCGAGGAGAAGTTATTTTTATGATAAATTTAGATGAAATGTTCAATAATAATTAAATGTACATACGAAAGCTACTAAATGGAAAACACTGGGCTAAGTAATTATGAGAAAGTTTGTCTGAGTTGTCTTTGACCGATTTTTTAATTTAACAATCATCCTCAAACACCTACTCTTTATCCAGGGGATTTAAGGTAATAAAAATAATGATTCAGTACTCTGGTCTGGTACAACTTAAATTTAAAAAAGTTATTGCATTAAAAAAATGTGATATGCCTACCCTTTTTGTATTAAAGAATAGCCATACTTTTTGAACTCAAAATTCAAACTCAAAATTCTTGAGGACCCTCTTTCTTCTGTAAAAACACCCTGTTTGTTCCTGTATACACATCAGTGATACATGAAAAGGTCAAGACATATTAAGTGGTACGCCACGAAAAAAGTTTGAGAACCCCTGGACTAGAAGGTAGGCTAGGATTTCCTTGTCTACCCCACCTTGTACTGTTAGTTTGTCATAAAAGTTTGTAAAATACTTAGCTTAGTAGAGAATGAAATAGTATTATCAATTAATATTTACTAAGTTAACACGCAACACTGAAAATGATATTATATGTTGAAACGCAAGTAATATAAAATTGTGGTGACAATTTTGTTGTATTATTATTTTCTACCAACCTCTGTAGTCATAAGTATGAAGTGGTCACAAAATTTCAGTCAAAACAACCATTTATTTGTATAAAATATAAATTTACGTACCTTTGGAATTCTATATTAAAACTTAATCAAAAGGATCAAGTTATTGTTGTGAAAATTTGGAGTGTAGACAAATCTAGTTAAATATAGAAGTGTCACAGCTAAATTGGTTGAAGATCAAACCATCGCCAAATGTAAATGTGGTGGGGACCAATTCGAACACAAAAAGGGACACCCGTCGTACAAGCATTCTCTCCTGGATCGAATGTCTGCCTTTGGCGGGTCAAATGAAAAGGCCTTCCAATAGATTGTGTGACCTGCAAGCCGCTTGTTAGTCCTGGTTTAGAGTTTAGATAAAGCACTCGGTGGTGTTGGATTAATATGATTTTCGCTTATCAACACTACAGAGCGCCGAATCATTCAACTGTCATTCAGATTTTCATTATCTGAGCTATCTCAATAATTATACGGTCCCAAGCATACAGATTTCAGAACATGGCTTAGAGACCATTTTACCAACTGCATCCGCGATGAGAGCTATTGAACATTTATAAAGGCAGCTGGGTGGACAAGTCATATCATGTTTATTGACATTCTATCATAGTTTATGAGGTGAAAATATTATCGAACCATCTCTAACCGATGTAATTGAAGATATTATTATAATGAGAGATATTTTGGATTAATCTATTTTAAACTGTCGCTCAACAAAACAATTGAGACGTGGCCGAGTAACAAATACTGAAATCTCTAATTCTTACAATTCTTACTGACACAGCTGACAGAATCCGCTTTAAATGATCCAATTTAAATGCAAATAAATAAATAAATAAATAGAAAAATTAATTATTGCTTGGCAGGTCAAATAAAGCCAAATCTTCTATCTAAGAAAATAGCAGAGAAAGAAGAATTAGATTTCATACATCAGATTAGCACCAATCTGGCCAAGTAGGGGGATGCAAACCCTCCCAATTTCCCCTTTTGTTCACTATTCTTTTTGTAGCACGCAGTTTATTTACTCTTATTTCTCCTCTAACTTTTTTACCCCACACCCCGGTTTTTCGAGTATATCCTACTCTTTATATAGCTTTCTTTGTGTATGTGAAAATAGTTTAGTGCTGTCAATTGTAAACCCCTGCATCAATAGATACGACCTAATAGCTCACAGAGCTATGGACTTAGTTCACACTTATGTAAATGAACCCACTTCATCTCTTACAGGCTGACCACGAGGAACATTGTCATTTTTGATGGGATGGTACTTGTGGAAGGGAGAGTCGTGAAGGGGTTCATAAGAGACTACCATTTAAGTGTAGCTTTTGTTTTGAATTCAGTAGTAATTAGTAATGGAAGAGTGGTCTGCTGAACAAAACTAAAATAGCAAAATTTATTTATTTATTTATTTATTTTTATAAAAAAAAGAAAAGTATTTAATTAACGTAACATCTTAATGGGGGTATGCCATTAACACTTGGCCAGTTTCTGAATGAGGCATAAAACATCAGTGTCTTGTGTAGTCACAGGGGTTACCTGGGTAATGGGAAGGAAAATAGGAAAGAACTCATTAGAAAAAACCAAAAGTTCCATACCCCAATAAAGTAAGCCTATCAAAGTAGTGACATCTGCATTGCAGCCAAGTTTGTTTTATGCCTCAATCAGAAACTGACCAAGTGTTAAGCAATAAAAATAAAAGATTAGTTTTGCTCATGGAAGTAGGAGTGAAGTGAGGTTATGTACTAAAGAGAGAGTAGTCTTCTCCACAGGGATGGGGTTCGAAACTTGGCCCTTATTTCTCAGTTAGGTAATTGTTTGGGATGTGCTCTATGGCTCTATGCCATTTTATGATGTGCTTCAACATTTTGTTATGTTGGTGAAGCCCAGTTTTGGTACTGCGGAATCTGAGGAGTGACTCTTATTTGCCTATACTATAATTACTGACTTGGAACTTTAATTCATCAGTGGCTCACTAGACAGTAAATTCGGGATACGTTATCAATCCCTTCTAATTTACTATGACGGTATATAGTTGTACTTATAATAACAAACAAGTTATTGAGTTCAAATTGAATAAGTTAATAATAAGCATATTATCATTGTTCAGATTCTTGAGAGAATTTGTTAAAGAATTAAGGAACAGTGTTCCTTTTTGATAATCTTTTTATTTTCTCACATCAAAACAAACTATGTTTTCTATTTTCAAATAACTTAGCAACTCGGCATTTTGACATTTATCTGCCAATCTGGAACATACTCCCACCTAAGTTAATCTCTTTTAATACTTTCCTATCCAGTGGATTAACTTAATTTCAATTATTCTAAAATGCAAAGATGCTAAGTAATTTAGGTTTAAACAATTACAACAAAAAATAAACAAATTTGCAGTTACTACTTTTCGTCCGAGAGTTGTAAGGGGTAAATACGCTGAATGGGCCGTAATTCTTTTACTATCCTCACGACTCGCTCCCACCATCCACCCCACCAGCAACCTGAGGGTGGTTTGAACTTCCACTTTATTCGTTTTCGTTTCACAGTTCTATATTCTTTCTTCCAATCTAGTTTAGTAATTGCATTTTCTGCCCCCACGAAGTTCGTCCCATTGTCACTAAATATTGTAACTGGCCTGCCTCTTCTTGCGACGATCCTGCGAAGCGCCTGAATAAAATATTCTGTTGACAAACTTGAAACTAATTCAAAATAAGCAGCTCTCACAACTGCACACGTGAATATGCAAATCCAGTCCTTGCCTTCTATCTTTATGTGTAGAGGCCCTGCGAAGTAGAATTCATCTTGTGCAGTAGAATTACTATTATCAGCATGATAAATATCTTCATCACTTTCACATATTGAAGCTAAACGGTTGACTACCGTTGTTTTTTCTAGTACTCCTGTCACCCTTACTTCATTACCACCTTTGTTTTTAATTTTTGTGTTCTTATTTTGTGCTTTCTGTTCATCGGATAGATTATTTGAATCAAACCATTTTATTATCACAATTGTATCTTCCTCATCTTGGAATAGAGATACCATTCGCTCTTGTATACATTTTGTCATATCAATAATCCCTTTATCTTCAATGCTGATCTCATCTGATTTTGAATTATTTTCATATGATCCATCTGTTTTAGAAATTTCTGTAACTATATCGGGCACAGTTGTAGTTTCTTTTTCACATTTTAAGATTAGTATATTATTTTCTTCTTGGCTTTTGTTTGTATAAATATGTTTATTGACTTGATCTTGCGGATAATTTGCAGTTACAGACTGTAATTGCTTAATAATAAACATGCCTTCAGCTTTATTAACATCTTTGAATAATTCAATAATTTCAATTGAGTCTTTCCTCATATCTTGCACCAAAGTGGCTGCCCGTTCCTTCATTTGTCCTTCTGAAATAAGTGAAAGATGATCTTTATTATTTGTTTTGACAACCAAAGTATCTCTTCCCACTTCTTCCCTGTCATTTTTGTTCTGAAGATTAGTATTTTCCTTTCTGTTCGACTTTTGGATAAAGTCTTTTTTCCAATTAATCTTTAATTCTCCACTGGTTTCGTCTAAAATAGTTAAACATTTTTCTAAGTATGTATTTTCCGATTCTTCAAACGAAGTATCTTGATCTTCGGAGCTTAATGTTATAAAAGATTCGTTGAGCTCTTGATTCGATTCTATTTTCGTTCCTGAAACTGGAGACAAATAGATGTCTTCAATACTGTCTTCTGTCGAATCCTCACTTTTATTGTCTTTATCTTTAATAAAACTTTCGTTTGGTTCTGTTTCATCATTATCAGTCGTCATATCATCAATTTCAACAATTAATAGATTCATCACAGTTGTTTTCTCATAATATTTGACGGTAACTTTCAAAACTTCAAATTCTTCGTTGTATTTTTCACAACTTATTATTTCCGCGTCTAAATCTTCTTCACTCACATCCGCTTCTAACAGGAGTGCTACAATTCTCTGATTAGCCGCCTTTAGATTCACAACTAGGTCATCTAAGCAATTAAATAAACCTATAACCTCACTTTTAGAACCAGCTTCCTCTATAAACTAACGTACTTCCGTAGCTGTTCTCGTGAATGAGTTTCTCTGAACCTGCATTAACTTCTTCTCGTTCTCTACTGTCACGGTCGCCATATGTTCAGATTCTTGAGAGAATTTGTTAAAGAATTAAGAACAGTGTTTCTTTTTGATAATCTTTTTATTTTCTCACATCAAAACAAACTATGATTTCTATTTTCAAATAACTTAGCAACTCGGCATTTTGACATTTATCTGTCAATCTGGAACAATCATAGTAGCGTAATTTCATTTTTAGTTTCCTGTCAACTATGTAAATTATCTAAATACGCACTGATTTCAATATATATATATATATATATATATATATATATATATATATATATATATATATATATATATATATATATATATATATATATATATATATATATATATATATATATATATATATATATATATATATATATATATATATATATATATATATATATATATATATATATATATATATATATATATATATATATATATATATATATATATATATATATATATATATATATATATATATATATATATATATATATATATATATATATATATATATATATATATATATATATATATATATATATATATATATATATATATATATATATATATATATATATATATATATATATATATATATATATATATATATATATATATATATATATATATATATATATATATATATATATATATATATATATATATATATATATATATATATATATATATATATATATATATATATATATATATATATATATATATATATATATATATATATATATATATATATATATATATATATGGTTTGATTGTAAAATAATAAGTACGTAGTTACGACCTTTATTCTGTAGTATAAACGTCTGAGGCCAAGAAGCACTGATTGTTAATGCATATTGTATAAACCATGAGCAACTTTTATCCCTATAGTGCAAATAAATCCGGAAGATTTATAACTTACTCGTCTATGTAAGTCCCTGGCGTTTTTATGCTTATATCAGAATAAGTACCCTAGCCAAAGCGACATTTGAGAGACACATTATAAATTAGAAGCAGAAATCTGCATACAAAACCAATGTTATGCAGATCCCTGTTTCTAGGGCACCGGGCACCAGACCTAGGTTTTAAAGGCCCATCTCTCTTCTTCCTTTTTCACTTAAACAGTTTAAGTTAATATGCATACGAAACGGGTTTTGTCGTTATATGTTGGGAGAGGAGATGTAATTGGGTGAGGTTACTCTAGGTGTTAACTGCAAGGCTTTCTCATCAGAAGGGGTTACATTTCATCTTGGGGTAAGCCAGTTCAATAAAATCCTGGGCTGGTCGGATTAATCGAACATTTTTTGCTTAGGGGATGCTCCGAGGCGCTGTAAGAATGAAACATTAAAAGGAAAGTATGCTCAACCCATTACCTAAGAATTCATATTAAATTATTATTTTGAGTTCTTAAGGTTTTTGCTCTTATAAGTGAATCCTTTAATATTCTCGATAACATTACCACTTTACTTCTCTCCTTATTATATTAATTTCTGAAGAGATAAGAGATGGTGGGGAATAAATTTTTATATTTTAATTTATTAAAGAATTTAAACTATTTGATTTCTTCCAGCCTTGTATCTGACCCTAATTACCTGATTTTTTGCAAATTGTTACTTATGTTTTTATAAATTTGGTTAATTATAGAGATGAGGATAGGATTAAAGTTGTATTCTTACTTTATCCTTCAGAAAGGAGAAATGGTATTTGTGGTTAGCTGGAAGAACAGAATTAGGTAAATCCAGGATTAAATTGTAGAAATGATGAGGCGGTGTATGTATAATGAGTACCCAGGGCCAGGGCTTAGAGTTTAGTATAAGACTTTAGGATTATCATATAAACAACAATAATAATTCAGCCACTATGTATTATCAAACACTGTGGCTTTTTAGTGTAAAACGAAACTAAAGAATCAACAGCTGTAATGATAAAATTATAGAACTAAGTATAATATACCTAGAAGCTTTATAATTGTACCATTATAATTGATTTGTAAATAACCTCATAAGTAATATCACATTTGCTGAATAAAACCCCTAGAAAATTTGGTGTAATCCAGTGGTATTAAATATTATCTATTTTTATTTTTTACATCAAACTTTTCAATATTGCTCTTTCCGTTGTATTCAGGTCATTATAACACGTCTCTATGGATTGAAGTTTCTACATAGATTCTAGTTTTATGTCATCTACATTGTACACGTACACTCTAAGCTTCATTGATTTGTAACTTATGTCTAGGTTGTGTCGAAAGGTGCCAATCTTTAGCATCCATTAGTTATATACTAGGGACGTCTCAAAAGTAAGTTACACTATTTTTTTTAAATATAAAAAAAGTCTAAAAATTATATTTCTACATAAAAAGTATAATTCTTCATAATCTCCTTGAATTGAATTGCATTTTTGGTACCGTGGTAAAAGTTTTTTAATCCAGCGTCATACCGCTCTGCCGCCATACTGGGTTAGCCATCTTTCAACTTCTTCTTTAAGGTCGTCCTCACAAAGCCTCTTCACCCGAGATGTTGCTTCAGCTGCGGATAAAGGTGAATCCATGATGGATCCATGTCTCGTCTCCAGTCACTATACGGTCAAATAAACCATCTCCCTCATCATCAAATAATTGTTGAAATTGCAACGCAGCGTCAACTCGCTGCTCTTTGTCTTGTTGAACCCATCTTGCACACTCTTTTGATAAATGGAGATCATCAGTAATGATCCTATGAAGAGAAGCCCGGCTTATTTCAACATTTGGAGAAAGCTCACAAAGGACTTCATCAAGCGTTAGGCGCCGATACGTGTCTACGACTCTTCGGATATCTTCGATAACAGTTACAGTGCGGGAAATGGATGGGCGGCTGCTTCGTTGCTCATCGTGTAATGTTTTTCTCCCATTAATGAATGATTGGCGCCATCGTGAAACCATTGGTCTTGACATACTGTACGTCTTCACCGTACACACTACACAACTCACAATGAATTTCAATCGGATTTAGGTTTTTTGCCTTTAAAACGAATAACACCATGCACCTCGCAATCGGCGGTGGGAACGAGTGGAGTCTGCATAAGGGCTGGAGCGTGGCTATCGCGCTGATGGTGGTACTCTTCTGGGAATATTTCAGCGCTGCCAATAGACCCGGGCGAAACTTCCCTGCGATTACCCAGCCCAAACAGATTTAAAAAAAATGTGTAACTTGCTTTTGAGGCAACCCTCGATATTGCAGGATTGCAGGTGTTTATTAAGTTTGGTTTCTTCTCTTAACGCCAATACTTGGGTTTTATCTTTTTTCAATTGGCCAATAAAACGAAGTCAGACCCTAACTCCTCACATGTCAGCTAAGCTGTGGTAGAATTCTTCACCTCGTAGTCATAGATTCTTCGTCGAAGCACTGATGTCATAATGTTTTCTACAGTCTCTATTCTATTGAGGTGCTATTGCAGATTATAACATTTTAAAATTAGCTACCCTGACCCCTCTGAATGGTAAGCCTGTATCATCCCCTTAAAGTAAAAGTAATGTAAAGAGCCTAAGACTATCTTTGGTTTAGCGAGGTCTTTTTGACAAAGAGTTTTAAGGTGGTTAACCTTATTATAGTGTATAAGTAGTAATTCGTTGGCTCCGTTCGAGTGGGATATTTCTTCTGAATACGGATTGTATTTATGTATATTTCTTCTTGGCAATACAGTTCCTTTTCATTTCATTTCTGGGACTGACGTCAAAAGAAATTTTCTGTGCTTAAGAAACTCTAATTTTAATAAACTTAAGACTATATTGAGCTTTTGATTTTGTTTAATTTACTAAAAATGTGAATGCTCTTTTCGCGAAGAGAATACACCACCTAAATGAGGTAATACGTCTGAACCAGAAACAACTAATTTCTCTAAACATGCTTTTCATAAACTCCATCTGACAAATACTATAGTTATCTATGAAACATAAAAAAACCCTCTCTTTTAATTTTCCTGTGTGTCATTAGAAGTATTTTCATGCTAGACACCTAAAAGTTTAACACTTAAGTTCTCAGAAAGAATGCTGCAAATTGTCGATATGAGAAAGGCTGGTTCAACAATGTAGGTGAAAACCACTTCTTTAAGGCTGGAAGTTTTCTTTTTATTCTCGGAGGGTGTGATCGTTAACAAGGCGTTAACAAGTGACAGAAAACTTCCTCTTTCAAGTTAACGCTACTTTCCAGAAGGTGCGTATTGCAACACAAGCGAATCATCGTACTCTAACTCGGAGAAGTGTTATTTGTCTTATAACATACACCATTCATTATTTAAATCCGACATGACAAGTCCTTTAAGGAGTGTTTTTTTTTTATCATTCTATCACTTCTCTAGCTTTATATATTATTCCATAAGTTTATTCAACATTATATGAAAATAGTATTGTCAAAGAAATCTGTTGATAAATTATTAAATTATATCACAGATAGGTTTAGTAACTAATAATAATCCATTGCATAATAGCCTTTAGATGGTTTCAAGAAATGAACACTTTGTTGTTTTCTTGAGAAATTATATTTCGTTATACAGTAACACTGTTTGATAGTTTGTTATGACTTGACATTTAAATTTGATATATATATGTCTGAAATTGATTAATGAACACATAGAATTTACCTTTTAGTCTGACTTGTTTTCAAGTGTTAAATTTAGAAACGGTTGGAAAGCTAATACAACACTAATCTGAATATTCCTTGAACACTGATTTTAATTATATTCTTTTCCCCTTTTTATACCCCAATTTTGACATTAACTTTATTAACGATGTCGACAAGTATTCAAAAGAGAAAAAATCTAAATAATAATTATAAAAAAATAAATAAAATTGACTAGAATCGCCGTTCCGCGACAGATGGCTTGGACCTGCCTATCGACTTTAACTACTATAATAAGCAGTAATGAAACAAGACTCAAGGGCGGTGAATTGATAATAATCCGATTAGTTTGCCACTTACGACCGATGGATGCCTCTTTATTTTTTATTTACCTATTTATTTAAGGAAAGTTGTGTCTAGAAAGAAGAATAATTGCTAAAGTTCGACCAAGAGATAATGACAATATGAGGAGTGCGCTGGCGTTGTTTTTGTGTCGAGTATAGTCTGTTTCAGGGGTATCCAACTCCATTATATTCTAGAGGTGTAAGACAACTAATGCTGGTCGAGCTCTTTGGCGGTTAAAATTGTAAACTACTTATGATCTTTTGACATTTGACATTACTCGAATTCTAAGATATAAACAAATACTGGTTGTCAGACATTTGTACTATTTTGTAAATAAAAAGAAAGAAAAAAAACTAGTCTCGGTGGCTGTAGGAGGTGCGCGATTGCTTCAAGGGCTAGAGATCTCGGGTTTGAATCTAGCAAACTGACGAATTAATTTATTTCTTTGGATTAAGAAGCTCAAAATCTTTTGAACGGTGTAAAAGATTTAGTTACCAAATAGCTCGACCAGTCTAACACAGGTAAATAAAGAGGGAAGTTGGAAATCATTCCGTTTAAGGATTCTATGATCGCTGGTCGGTTTTTAATCAAATAGACTACTCTCAAAATCAAATCTAGTGAACGTACGCAGGAAATTCAGTTATTATTTTGTTAGGAAAAATCACATTGTGGTTCTTTGGATTTTAATACATTTATTTTTGATAACTTCTACATTTTGTTTTTATTTTGATTAATTATCATTTATAAAATATCAAATATTAGGTTTGTTTAAACCTAACAGTGAAGCGACCGCAGGATCGCTCTAGACATACGCAGTGGATAAATGCCGTTCGAACCCGACTTGTTACAGTATGTCGTGCCGTCATCCAAACGATCCTACGCTGGGATCGTTTGCAAACCGATTACTGTACGGTCCAAACGATCCTACGCTGGGATCGTTTGCAAACCGATTACTGTACGGTCCAAACGATCCTACGCTGGGATCGTTTGCAAACCGTTTACTGTACGGTCCAAACGATCCTCCGACAATACTCGTACGATCCTACGACTTTTTTGACTCATATATCTTACCGGGAAATTTATCTGATTTATATTTATATAATGTTGTGAATTTGTGAAGTGTTGACAGCGCTAGGCCGAACTACGTTGAGATTTAGTGATAACGATGACAGAGCTAAATTTCCTTTAACTATTTGTTATTTGTTTATTTTTTTCAATTTCGTTAAAATTTTTTAATACTTAACTTTTATGTTGTATAACGTGACTTAATGTAATTTATTTGATTAGTATTTATGCAATAAAAATCAAAATCTTTATAAAAACGTATTTTGATAAGTGTATTTAATTAACAAAAAACTCTGTCTTCATGGTTTAAAATTGTCTATGTTTCGGCTCTCTCCGAGGCATAAACGTGCCTGAAAACATCATTTATACAAGATTATTCGGTAACATAGTCTTACTAACAGTTAAGTCTTGAATATACAGGTCAAAAATACATTATTTAAACGTTATAACGAAAATGGTAACATACCGGTATTACGGCGTTATTTAAATTTTATGGTAAAATTATCAGAGCTTCTAATTTAATTAGATTCGTCGAAATTAGCGAATCCCCTACTGTTTTTAACGACCCAACTAATACTGCAAATCATCTATAAAAGAAACGAATATAAGAAACTAAATTAAAAAAAAAAAAACACTACATTATATTACAATCGAATTAGAAATATAATAGAATATATTAAGCGGTAGAACACTCTTTATAAATGATAAGTAATAAAAGTTACTTCAGTTCGAAAACAAAAACAATAATGGCGTCACTTGTTTTGATTTTTACTTCGCTCTTTGATTTGAAATATAAACACATAACATGAAACGGATGTAACAACAATTTTGAGTTGAAGTATATCACATACTTAATATAAACTTTCTTTTCTATGATCTACCTTACGTGTCCAAGAAGGTCCAACAATAATGTCCACCTACAAGATATATAAACTTTCTTATTATTTCACAGAAAATAAAGTTACAGATTCACGTTGACAGACTGCATGCGCATCTTCATAACAAATTTTGATGAATAATCACATGAAAATGGAGGTTTCAAAGTTACACAATCGACCTCCAAGTACTAGTTTGTATGACATGCGCAGTTATATAAATCGTCACACATATCAACAATAAGGTTCCCTATCTGTTAGGTTTCCTTGAAGGTTTTAAAATGCGAATAGCGTCACAAACCCGTTCCAACGATGTTAGCTAATGTTAGCGCATGTGCATAAAACCTGTCCTAAACGATTCCCAAACGATTTACGGGAGATGCAAAGGATGGTACAAATAGGGGAGTTGATACAAACCTATTAGCAATTAGCTGCAGGCTGCACTGACTTTAGTAATACTCGGGAATTCCGATTTTTAACGTAGCTAAGTTTACAGGTTTTCCCGAATGCCACCAATTATTGGTCGACCTTGAAAGTGTTATTACTTATTAGAATCTTTACATTCAATTTTAACGGTGCAATTATAAAGCTTCTAGGTTTATTATTTTTAGGGCTGTAAGGTTATCGCGATAGCCCCAGATTCTTTCGTTTCGTTGTACTATACTATTAAGCCACAGTGTTTGTGATAATGATAATCCTAAGTACTTATACTAAAATCTTAGCCTTGTGTTGGGTACTCATTATTATATATACACCGTCTCATCATTCCTACGATTTAATCCTGGATTTACTTTTATCTGTTCTTCTAGCTAACCATAATAAATCATTACTCCTTTCTGAAGGATAAAGTTGAACAAGATAGGGAAAGAGTACAACTTTTATCCTATCCTCCTCTACTTTTCTCGGATTTCCCACACCTTATTCAATAATAGTACGTTACACGTCTAGTGTGAAAAGTAGCATTTGCTCCCGAGTTACAGCGAGGATAGTAAAACCACACGAGCAAAGCAAAATGCAGTTTTCGCACGAGTTGCGTACCATACTTTATCTACGATTGTTGGATTTTAATAATATATACAGAAAATAAACAGGTCAAGTGTGTGCTAGTCAGCACACAGCGAGGGTCCATAGGCCACAGTATATAGTGTTTAACTGTAAAGTGTATAAACAGTTTACAAATTTATTAAAATGCTAAAAAGCTTACTTTGAACCATTCTAAGGGTCTGATTTTCTCAAAACACACTCTGATAAAGTATTTTTTTGCCACTGAACCGGACTACAACCATATAAATACATCGAAAAGACCATAATTATAAAAAAAACGTATTTTGTCAATAAAAAATAAAATAATATTTTTTTCGAAATTTCCAAAAAGTGGTATCTTTACTTTTGGTCGAAGAATGTTCAGGATTTTTTTCAGATTTTTTGCACTTCACATAAGCGAGATAGAGGGGGGGGGGGGGGGGCACGTTTCAAACCCGCTTCAAACTCGCCTACGCTCGCCCTATCAAAGTTATTGCCAAAGAATTATATATTTTTGTAATCAGCTCGACGTACCCTTTCATATGATACCCCTCACGGTGTCGAAAAAAATAAAAAAATGTTAACCCTTAAGTTTTTTACCCTAATTTTTTTAAAAAATATTTTTTTTAAGTCGCTATATTTTTAAAATATGTGGGCAGGTACAAGACACATACATGCCAAATTTCAAAGTGATCGGACGAAATGTGTAGCCGTGAGAGCTCGCGAGAGGACGGACGGACAGACACACGCAGGAAAATATAAGGGTCCTTGGTTTTGCCTAAGGACCCTAAAAACAGTTAGGTACTTTCATTAAACATAGAGCAAAGTAGTTTTGTTAAATGTAAACAAACACGCTAATCGTGCGATAAGGTGAAGAATTCTTTATTTCTGCACTAGTGCTGAAATAAAGAAGAATACGTCGCTTCAGAGAGGTTACGTAAAAGTGACAAAGGTTGCTGTGACGTCATGCGCCCTCCACGATTTTTCGTCAGGTTATCTTTTCTGGCTCATAACAAACCATTGTTTACTAGAGTTCTGTAAGCATTTTATAGTTTTTTCCTCTTTTTATTCTATTAAAAGCTTTTTTAACCGTTTTTAACCTTATCATATATCAGTAACATCATTAATAAGCCAATAAATGTATACATTATAGATAATAAAACAAATAATTGATTAAAAAATAATAATAAAATAAAATAGCACTGATAAACCCCACCTATATCCAATGTTATGAGCCAGCTAACCTAACAACACACACTTTTTTACGTAAGTGACGTCACACTTCCCTGGCGTATTATGAAACGCACTTGCGCAATGCACAAAATTTCTACGCATCCAAACAGAGATAAAATGTTTATACATATTTCTATTTGTTTATACATATTTCCGTCATTTGATTATTTAAAATCTATGCTGCAGAGTATGTACTTAATCTATGAAAATTTAAATTAATAAAAATTATTAAATTAATTTTTTATACAAATTTACAGCGTTAGAGCCGTATAAAGGGGTCATGCCTCACCAATAATTTTTATTCTGTACACGTCTCCTTTTGTAGCTTACTCCTTCCACCTTAGATCATCTTGGGTATTCTCCTCTTGTTCTTTTTCCGTTCATCAGTCTCTTGGGGAATCTTTCCACATCCAACTTTTATAACACATTAAATTAATTCAATTCTATTAAAAGCTTTTAATTATTCAATCATTATATACATAAAGGGAATCCTTTGTTATTCCCCTAATGACTTTAAATGTGTAATGAAGTTGATATTTTAATTGCTTTTATCTGACTGAGAGTAAATATGAAATTCAATTTTAGAAGGAAGCACTCTATACAAAATAGTAATATTTCCAATCTCTTTATTTTCAAACCAAATTATTAATAATACATTTGAATTGAATTCTAATTCAAATAAACTATTTTTTTTTAATATTTTCATTTTTAAAATAGGTATTTAAAATTGTAATAAAAATTATTTTACTTTATTTATAAATGTTTTTACGTATAAATAATAACTGATAGTTCAGGATTTAGCGTGCAAAAAATGAATCGCTAACATTAAACTAACATTTTGTGAATAATTTAATTTTTTGGTGCCCTTTAAGAATATGCGTTCAGCTTAGTTCGTCTGCGGGACATGGCTTGCATATAAGCAGTTAAAAAAAACCCTTTTTAAAAGTGCATTATCTTAATTTGTTATAAATATAAAATGATTTTCTACTTTCCAGTCCGGGTCACATTAAATCATGTAATTTATTCCAAACTCACTAAGCTGCCAGTAATCGTAGTTGTATTTTTAAAACATTTCTCCGCTATAAATATGGAAATTTATTGATTTATTGGTCAATACAAACTAATGACTGATCATTCTATTGTAATTCGAAACATGTCTGCTGCCAAATTTTAGAGAGATTGTTGATTTTAAAGTACGTAAAATGTAGATTACCAAATTTGTCCCTGCCGGACAAGTGACAGGGCAAGTAGAAAATCGTGTAAATAATTGATTCGCCAAAGATAGCGGTGTTGATGTCTTGTAAAAACGTATTATGTAATTATAATAAAAGAAGAAAAATACTTATTTTAACAGCCACAGTACTACGAGTGATCACTGTATATGCTAATGTCACTAAATAAAGATGTCATTAAATAAAAGCGTGGGGCACTATTAACAGTTTTTTCAACCTAATTAAATTTAATTTCTATAGATGGAAATTTGCATAAAACAACAACCCAGCAAAACAGCAAATTGTAATTTGGGATAAGTCGTAAATTTTGTTACATCCCGAACGAATTATACATTCCTGTATTTGCCAGCAGAGCCCTTTAATAAGGGCTCTGGGCTCTGATGCTTGCGTGACTAGGTAAGTACAATGATAAAGGTGAAAACACACTACTATCATGTCACGTGACATCACTTGACATGATATCTCGTTAGAAAAGTGTGCGGTGTTGATTTAAAGGCCCTACACACGACCCGACACGACCAAACTCCCGACAATGCTTGTCGGGGGCGTCTCTACACACGACCACCCGACACAATCAAACTCCTCAACAATCCTTGTAGGGGCCATCTCTACACATGACCCGACACGACCGAACTCCTCTCTTTATGGGGAGTTTGGTCGTGTCGGGTTGAGGAGTCGGCCGACAGCGCTACACGAACCGACCCGACAGGAATCGAGGGAGAGGAGCTCCCGACGGTCGGGTCCGACAGTTTTAGTCCGCCATCAAGCCTACACACGCTCCAACTGTCAGGGCCAGCCCCGTTCGCCCTGAGGTCGGGTGGTCGTGTCGGGTCGTGTGTAGGGCCTTTTAGCAAGTTTTGTATGTACTGCAGCTACACTACTATCACGTCACGTGACATGATATCAGTGTAGTGTAGCTGCAGTACGTGATTGTAGTGTGTTTTCACCTTAAAGCGCTGGATTGCCCATCTACCATTACATTTACGAGTATACTATAAATAGGATCGTGTTCGTGTGGGTGTATATACAATACATACACATATGAATGTATAAAACATGGAGTGTGTGCGGTGTGTAATTTGATTTCCTCTTGTCGACCTCCCACCAGATATCTAGTTCTTGTGGTCTTCGATGTGTTGAATTAAGCTTTGAGTTCGAAGCAATATTATTCTTCTCTTTTTTTTCAACCACAACCCCGCGAAAAAAAACTGAATTGTGCTCGGGGCCGCAATTTCCCTTTTACTCTCTGAATGCGTTGACCCGAAATCAGAACGCCCTAGCCCCGGGGCAACCCAACCTTCCTCTCTTCACTTTATGGCACAATTAATTTTCTACAATTTGTAGCCCCAAAGTTTACTACAACCGTCTAAAAAGAAGAAAAAGAAAAATAATAACAATCAAATTACAGGAAATTTCTAACTCAATCTTCTTTATCTCATTTTATTATTCTCGATTAAGGTTTACAATTGAAAGCTTCCTCTTCAAATTAAATTATTTAAGAAATTGTTTTTAGTGTTTAAAGTTATTACTTTAGTTTACCCACAACAATAATATAGCAGCTGTTTTTAACATTAAAAAACAATTTAATATGAAACAATTAAATTTAATATTTTTATTTATTTGAATTAATTTAATAAAAATTGTCTGACAATTAGGTTGGCACATAGCGTCTTCGCGTACTTGAATGGTATTTTGCTTTTACGAACCATTATTGTCTTTTTTGTTTTTTTTTACATGAATAAATGGATCAATTAAGCTATATAAAATTTACGCTTTTTCCCTCTTTCTTTTACGCCCCAATCAACACATCATTAGGTTATAAAGGACGGGGGATCCTGGCACTTAACATATCTACTCGATGTGATCATCATTGTGCTGAAGCACGTCTCACCAAATTTATCGGTCATTAGTCATTAGGCCTTAGTCTCTTGCAGCGTAGTTGCAAGAACGCTAATCACTAGACTATGCCTGCTGCCAGACGGTTCGAATGCCAAAAAGGGGAGACACGAGATGTGGTTATATGTAGCTGTCTCTATCATATTGTCATTTTTATGTTTAATAATCGATTGTTGTTTTTGTAGGTGGTTAAACGAGACTGAAAAGAACCTTCTAATTTTGCTGTACTGAACATGAAAACGGCAAGACTATATAGACACTCCAATTTTCGAGAAGACAAGATCCACCAAGGTGTGTTGAATCAGCGGCAGTAGTGTCAAGTAAGTCATTTTTGTTTTGTTATTAGTTCATATAAATTTGGTCTTTTATTTAACCTTATGTTCGATATTTCAACAATCTAGTCGATTATATTAGAAAGTGAACTATATTGTTGAATCATTTGTGTTGATTAACCCCGAGAAAAACTTCATTTTAACTAACTAAACAAAACCGATCTCTCTAATTCTTGTGAGTGTCTCTTTATCAGGCCCACATATTTTTTAAGAAAAGAAAAAAAAAAAAAAAAAAATCGGGTACATGGTACCTCGGAACTTTTCCTCACTTCAGAGGCCACTAAACACAGGAGAAAGCAGCATTGGACGTGGTCAGTACTTGTATGGGCGACCGTTCTGAAAAAACTGATTTATTATCATTCTTCAAAAAAACCTTATTTTTAATACCTATATTTTATTTAATTATTTGAAGTTTGGCGGTATTTTGACAGATGTAAACAAACTTTGACGTCATCAAAATTATCGCACTATAAATAATTATATTCGCTTATAACTTCGTTTTTTTTTATATTTGTTCCTTAATTTTTCCTGTTCCAACGATATGGTATACGTAAAAAACCTATTTATACCTACTTTCGGTATTATTACCGGTCAAAGTTTAAAAATTCAAAAATTTATAACTTTAAAATGGAGGCCGAAATCAAAATGAAATTTAGTGGGCTTGTTTGTCATACAGAGAGGTACATTTAAGCCAAATTTCAACTCGATCAGGACCATTTTCGATTTATTACGATTTTTTTAAATGTTTGCTGACTCAGCAAACTGGGTTCAAGATGGCGGAAAAAGTTGATTTTCCGGGCGGCACAACTACAGGTTAGGACTGATTTTTCTGCCAAGTTTCAACTCTCTAGGTTAAATACCTTGGGCGCTACGATGATAACACGCATACACACATACATACGTCATGCTGAAAACCACTCAGGAGGTCTTAAAAACACCTAAAACAGATAAATCCGTTGATTCTCGAAAAAAACAATTTTTGTAAATACAATACTTTTCCTACTATTAGTAGTGAGGAAAAGTAAAAATTCAATTACATTGTGTTTTTTTTATGTAAAAATACCTTAGTTAATAAAATAACAATCAGAATTATACATCAGGTTCCAGACATTCTCCTTATTTTCAAAGACATGATTCTTTAACAAATCAGAATGGATCGTGAAGTCGAATCCTTCGTCTATATCCATATATCTAGATCATACTAGCTACCACATTCCAGTTAGCCTGCCCATATAAATTTCTTTCTTGGGCTATTCTTCTGTAAACTTCTCCCACCACTAGGTTTTCTCTCCGGATCTTAAGGGTACTAGTTGTTCCTCTTCTTCTTTTCACGGTTGCCACAATGTTAATTCTTTTGATGTTGACCTTACGGATTAAAATTCAGCATGTTCAAAAGAAACTACAGGTGCTTTACCGAAGAAAAAAATTAGATTAGTTATAGATAAAACAAAGGGAACGTTCAGATGGGATAGAAGAGATTGTCTAAGGTAGGATGGATAGGGAGAGAAAAGGCAGAAAGATAATCAGTAAAATAAATCGTAACTGAAGATCTAAGTAAGGCCTAATATATAGCTGGTGCTAAGATGTTAATAATTAATATTTACAAGGCAAACAAATGATCTAATTTTCGCCCTAGTCTTGCAAGTTTGAATAAAAAGCCCTGAAATAATACAAATCTAAAGTTAAACTGATCAATAATTAGTTCAAGTTTACATACGATTTCCTCAATAAATGCAACTAATTTACGGTTAAAAAAAAAACCATCTAAATGATTAATTGGAAATATAGATAAAGCCATTATTTATTTTGTAATTTTTTTTTTCCAATTAATGGTAGCAGAGACATGGTGAAATTTCAATACGGTTACCTCAGGTAAAAAGAACACGTTTAAAGTGGGTGCCATTAATAATTCAGGAGCGTTGGTTACGCGAGTATGCGTGTTATTTATTGGAGTGCTACGCTTGTAGGGGAGACCAGATATCAGGGCTTTAGTCCTATATACATTAAAGTACAACCTGGCTACGTAATAACTTTATTGGCACCGATAAACCTGTGATTCTCGCGGCTCCCTCAACAGATATTACATTTAACTCTCAAGGGAAAAACTCAACCTTTTCCAAAAGCTAAAATTAATTTAATTATTTTTATTTATAATCCATTTTATTGTGATGTCTATATTTATTACTAGCCAACTATCCGTGCATTGTGCATGGTGCATGGTGCATCGCCGCGCAGAGGTATCTAGTTTTTTTTTAAGGTGTTACCCTTTATTTCTGTAACTTTTACGTCCCAATCGACTTCCTCATCGGTGACTGATAAAGTATTTAACCAAATAGTTTATTTATTGGTTAAATGATAAAGAGCGAAAATATAATCTATAATTTTTTCAGTATAAGTATAATACATTTTAAATTACAACTGGCATATTATAACGTTTCGTCTTTGTATCCACAATTTTATAAGCATCGATATAGCTAATATTTTTATTAGAATTGTTTTGGTTGATCTATAAATCCGTCCTCACTTTCACTCAGTTTTCGCATGCCTTTCTGTAAATTTTGTCTAAATCCTTCCCTCTTAAATTTTTCTTAAAAATCCAAGTTTTAAGTTCTTGAAAGCCTTTAACTTAAATATGAATTCATTTAGAACAAGGGATTACATCTCATCTTGCCGGCCTCTGAGGCCGCCTCAGGGAAGTCCAAGATCCTTTTGACTATACCCGGAGACATTTCGAGGAAGGGACTTGTTTGTGCTTAGTTCTAGACCCTTTGTCTTCTACCCTGAGTGATTTACTGGCCTAACTTGGGAGGGCAAACATAGTATTGAGCTTTCCAAAGGACAATAACCGCCTCCACTCTTAAGAACGACGCTTTAAAAAGGTGACCAACCATTTGCACGATAAAGTCTAACTTAAAACAAAGAAAATAAGAAAAAGCCCTAAAATCTAACTTTCGTTGAAAAAAAGTTAGTTCATTATATTAATGAGTTCCTTTGATAACTGGTTATAGAACGTTTCAAGACGGTTTTTTCAAAACCGTTCGTAAATAAATTGCATTAAATGCGGATTCAATTTGGTGGTGTAAGCATTCATGATGATACACAATATCATGAATGCTTAAAGAACGCTTTGTTAACGAAACCATCTTAAGGACGTTAAGCATCCATACTACGAATTAAACGCCGATAGGTTATGATATAAAATTACGCGATCAAATTTTCCTATATTTTCAATAATCTTACATTGATAAAGGTCCGCTTTTCTATAATTCTTATATTTGTCTTAAGTAATGTTATAAGGTTTCATTCCCGCTGACAAATGCACATTGTATATTTCTTCCTTCTCTTTAAAATTCTATTATTATGGAAGTTAAACATCTTATGTGAAGGGTAAGACAAGATCGGCAAACTTTTCGGAGAAGTGCGCAACCTGACGGAGAATGTGCGCCGGAAGGGCTAGTAGAAGTCACCCAGCTGCTTTTGTTAAGTGTACCTTAAAAAAAAGTCTCCGATATAAGCGGGATTCGAACCTGGAAATGCCAGATTAATTTTTACGCCTACTGATTTTGCTTCTGAGCTTACCGAAGGTAACAGAAGCTATATGATCGTTCTAAAAAAGTAAATATTTTATGTCTCCGATTTCAAAAATTGCAAGACAGAAATCAGGGAAAATTTGTTGTTTCGTGATTGTCACAGTTGGTCTGTCGCTCAATTTTTGCGAACCAACAGATCTTAAAAACTAAATGTCTTATTTTAATGAAATTTGTATGGTAGGTTACAATTAGCCAATTGTTGGTCTCATATAAGTTTCAACCTTCTGCGTCCATTTTTTGCGCATCAACATGCGCTCGATCAAAAGCACTTATATGACTGTTTTTTATGGAATTTGGATAGTTTGTCAAAAGTAGACCGCAGATAGCACCAGATTAATTTCAACCGTCGACGCTCTTTAACTTTTGCTTAATTGATAGGTATTTTAATTCATGTAAAAAATCAAAACCATTTTGACAATAAAAAAACGGGGGGAAACAATTAAATAAATTCGACAATAATGGCTTGTAAAATCATAAAATCAATAAAGTACGCGACCGAATGCGAAGAAGCTATGTGCCACGTAATTGGCAGTCTATTTACACAGTGTTAATTTACTTAGTTTATTTTTTATTAAAGTAAAGTTATATTTTCTCTAAGTTATATTCTCTTAGTTAAGTTATATTCTCAAATCTGATATTATCAAGTTACTGCTATTAATAAATATGACTTAATCTTCAACTTTTTAATATATGAATAATTTTCATTCTAACCATAGCTTTAGCAGTTTAAAGATAAAGTTTACTCTTATAGTTTAATCAGGTAGAAAGTTTGATTTAGTTTATGTAGAAAGTCGATGCTATGTGTTCTCTCGTATGACCTTTTTAAACTGTTATTTAGTCCTAGCTATTCATATAGAAGTCTGCCACAAAGTGGGTTCTAAGCTTTATTTAAATATTTAATCTACTCTACATTTAATGAATGTGTCTGTATGTATATTTACATAACATCTCCTCTCTTAATTTTATAGAGAGTCAACTGAAAGTTAACAAATTTCATAAAAACTTATTTAGTTAATATGTAATATTTTACTAATCTTTTACCATTTAGTAGGAATGATAGATCTATACCTTAACTTCTTACGAACTAAATATTTTGATATTGTACTAACTTTTTATGCATATATCTATATAACATCGATTTAACTAGGAACGAGTATATCCCTAGACTACACTATAAAATATACATGTTGGCGTAATTTATAAAAACAAACGTGCTTGTAACGTAAAACTTAATATAATTATTACTAGATAATGATATGCAATTATCTATATTAATATATTAATAATGTTTCTCATAAATTAATAGTATGAATTCAATTTGTTTTATTAAGAATGCGGTAACATTATCCGAACCTCAAATACAAACTTAAAGGAATCTGCAACAACCTTAGGAGTTGGACAAGGTGATATTCTCAGTTCGCTTCTTTTTACAATATTCTTCTCTTCTTAATGGATAATGTTTTAAAATCATGCAGTGCAAGAGCCAGAGTCTGCCAGAAAACTGGCTGATGCAATGCATAACCGTTTCGGCTAAGCATTTGCTGATGATGTGGTTCTGATCGGAGAGACTGCAGAAAAGCTCCAGTACATAACCCACAGTTGGGTCGAGGAACTTGGTGCCAGGGGACTTAAAATCAACACCATGATAGTAGTCTGGGATCTCATGGCCAGCGGATTTATATCCAGTGTTACCTTGGATATAGTATATTGGAAATGTGGTTAGTTGTGATGGAATACTAAAGGCAGAACTAAAGCCAAGATAACAGCTATGGGTAGTCTGTTCCATGCCAAGAAGTGAGGCTTAATTAGCAAAGCCGAAGTTAGCGTGAAGACTAAAGTTAAGGTCATTAAGACTGCATAATGAATATGTTCAACACTGATCTACAATTGTGGATCTTGGACCAAATGTTGAAAATAAAAGCTGAATCCAAGCCACGGAAGTGAGATATCTAAGAAAGATAGCAGGAAAAACAAGAAAAGATAAGAAAGGAATACAATCCTTAAGGCGGAGACACACCTGAGCATTCGCCCCGAATGAGCATGTGTTTCCGTTCGGCTCGACCTCTCCATATCTTAGCGATTCGGGGCGAACACATGCTTATTCGGGGGTGAACGCATGCTCATTCGGGGGCAAATGCATGCTCATTCGGGGCGAATGCTCAAGTGTGTCACCACCTTTAGACTTTGACTGGAAAAACAACCAGTTAAGAGAATACCGGAAAACGCCGAACTTAAATGGTTTGGCCATCTCCAAAGAATGGACTACAATAGATTGCCTAGAAGAGTTCTAAAGACAAGATGCGAGGGAAGAATACCCAGGGGTAGAAGGATTTAGAAATAAGAAATATTTTTTTTTAACATGCCCTTGGCTTTTGCTAAGGACAGGAAGGCATTTTTATTATCCTCTACCCCCTAGATAGATGAGGACTCGACCAAGTAAGTAAGTATGAAAAAAAGTTGTATTTGTTAAAAAATGCAATATGTCAGAAAGGGAAATTAATTATTATCTTAACGTATATTTTATATTTATTAATGGCACTTCGGAGTGTTAGCAACGCTATCTTATGAATATTATCTTATTTATAATACATTCGTTCGTTCGATGGGAAAGAGCACAAAGAAGACTATTCTGACCAACCACCATTGTTGAAAGTATTTTAACTTACGGAGCAGAAGGATGGACACTGACGGAACGACTGAAGGACCGAATTAATGCTGTGGAGATGGATGGGTTGAGAAGAGGTGCACGGATATTTAATTAATACATTTTAAAATTATATTATATCGTATTACTTATAATATAATTATATTATATTATAAGTATCATTACATTTAGTCCAATATTTAAAATCGACGCTGAAACTTAATCTTTAATATATTAAGACATTTTTTTTGTTCAGCAGATTGAAAAGTTCATTTTTGTTGTTGTTGAGATTTAATATAAAATTATTAATTTTTTTTAATGCAGGCTCAGGGGTCAGAAAGAGACAAATTAAATTATTTTTATTTAGTTACAGATCTCAAACAAGTGGTGGCTTTATGATACTTAATTCTAATAATAATATGATATATATAGGCAAAAAAATATATATAGTGATATATAATATGACTAAAAGAAGGCAATTGGTTATTACAGAACGGAGAAAACAAGCTAAGAAGCTTGAAATTAAGCCACTGATGATAATAAAGCCTGATATCCTGTCTAGTTTTCAGCAAGCGTGAAACTATAAATGGGGTTTTGCTCTGAGGTTTTTGAGGAAATCCTATGCGGCACGAATTTGACAAAAAAAAAGTAGAGGGGATGAAAAATATAAAAGAGAAAAATAAAAGGAAGGTAAAAAATGTGGGAGAGATGAGGAACCTGAATACTTTTCACGGTGTAAAAAATCCACGGTATAAAATCTCTTCTGGCTTTTCTCCAAGTTATTTTCAGATAGAGTACAGCTATAGAATAGAAGCTTTGCTTGGGGGATAAGAGTTCTCCCATTCCTGCAACTTGGAATTGTTGTCCTAGTCTTATCGATATTCCTATCAATATATATTAAAAAAAATGTGTTCCTAATGCTGTTCCTTTTTGCTTCACTAGGTTTGATTCAGTGTTATTGTGAAAAAAAGGTTTGATTGAAAGAGGAAAATCTTCCTAGATATCTAGTAGAGATTCCTAGTAATCTTACACAAATACTTATAATTATATTAGGACTTACTTTCTCTTTTTGAGTTTGGTCGCCTATAACGTAAATATTGGAATACATATACCTTATATTTAATTATTATGCTGGATCGTTTTGATATGTTAATTAACTGCAGAATTTATCGATTAATAAATTTTACTTAATTTGCTCTTATCAAGTTTTATTTCTTTTTAGTAAAATTTAACTTCTGTAAATACAGCTTTCTCATAAATACTGATTATAATTGTTAGATGGTCTATCGTTTCTTCAGCTGGTGATTATCTTGTAATTATGGTGAGGGAATACTTGTAATTGCTTGAAGGAGATCAAAACATTTTGTTGGATGAATAACACAAACAGTTTCTCCACGTAAATTGAAAGAAATGTTTATTATTGCCAAAGCAGCTTTCAGCCTTCAAAAGGCCATCATCAGTGCCTAAGAACAAACAAGAAATATCGAGCTAAACACAATCTACATTCTACATAATAATTAAAACCCTTACCCTCTCGCTTCAGTCTCATGTCGATCTCCGACATGAAGTAGGCTCGCCACTCACTTAATTTTTTTCTTCCGCAATAGGTAAGCTAACTTGTTTATTCTATTCATTCATTTAATTTTTTAAATGAATGAATTTTTATTGTATTTTGTTTATGTTTTTTTTTTCTTATTTTTTAATAATTTGACTGTTGCCGTTACTTTTATTCGATTGAGTAATTTATTTGACTTTTCTTGTTAATCTTTTGCCATCATGATTACTTTTTACTACGTTTTTATTAGCTTGCATTCTTGTTTGTTTGTTTGTCCAGTACAAATATTGCAATCGATTTTTAACTAACTTCCCGAGTAGCTAGACATTTGAAACTTTTAGAATAGCTCAGAACACGATGACAATGCAATATTTTAATCCGCAAGTTATTTTATTTGTTTTGACGAGTCCAATATTTATCATCCTCATTTTGACGGGTTTCAATTTTGTGATTTTTTATTAAAAGATAAACATTGAATGACAGCGAAACAGGAAAAGTAAACAAAGAAATAAATTAATTAATGCGTGACAACCAGGTTTGATTACACTTGTGTCGGTTTAATTTTTCTGCATCTGTACTTCTTTAGTTGTAGACATTTTTCTTCTCTTACCGTCCCTACACGGGGGCATATCAATGGAACGGTTTAGATTCGGTGTTGGCGAGATCCATCGTACAAAGATTTGTCCTTTTATAGGTTTAAGATCAGCTCTCTTCTAATGATGGTTGTCATTTATGTCTAGTAAATAAATTCGGAACTATTTTTTTTCAATAACATTATATAAAATAACAATAACAATAATTATATTATCAACATTACATATGATTCAACAGAAAATTTAAAAACATAGTATTAATATAAAAAGTTGTTTTTATCTTGTAATTATTAAAAATATTTTTTTAATTGTTAACCTTCTTTTTTTGATGTTTGTCAAACGCTGTATTTTACATTCAAAATCTAGTAGTTATGATTATAACGCTGAAAGTAATACGATATAAGTTTCAGAAGTTTTTAGACGAATTTTTATACCACAGTACCCATTGAGACAGATATTAATTTTTACTTCTTCTGTTTTTTTAATTTCATATACGTAGATTAATGAGCAGAAAAGTGTACGTCACTTTTACTCATCGGGATAGAACCTTTCCTCCAGTCATTCTTAAACAAGTTCTCCTTCCTCAATCTAGCACTATCCGTTACCAGCCTTCTCCTGGATCAATGATTTACCTGGCAACATGTCACAAAGACTAAATTTAGACGCTACAAGTTGCTGCTTCGTCTACTAGATCGTAGGTCCAAAATTACTCTGAACAATAAACTTCTAATCTACAACACTGTTTTAAAGGCACCTGGACAGTTCGAAGGTTAAGGCCTGCTTCAAGCCTTTCAACTTCCGCCGAATTCCAACTCTATGCATCCAACCTCACCCTCCACAATGATCTTAATGTTCCTTTTGTCCGTGATCGGGAATCTAACTTTTAAAATTGTAATTTGTTCACTTACTCATATACTTATATATTAATTTATCAAAGCATCACAATTCTGTTTAATTAGGATCTGTAGTAGTTAGAAATAGCCACAAAACAAATAATAATGAAAAATGTGATAAAGAAAGTTATTTGATTAGAAACTGGTCGTACATTTACTTTAGAATTATGACCTAATAATAGGGAATGGACCTTTGTGTAAAAAATGAACTAATACAATTTCGAAAATAGTGTTCCAAAATCTAATAAACAGAAGTAATAGAGGAGAATTAAACTTTGTAAGGCCGATAGTTTGAGTCGAAAACTAACTTCACCCAATTGCCTCTATGTTGGGGTAAAGTTTTCAACTTCTTACTTCTTCATTTAAAACTAGAGCAACTAACATCTTAGAAAGAACAAAGCAGAAAACATCTGAACACCCGACCTTACTTTTTATTGTGATTGCAATTTTTATTCCTTTTCTATCCAGTGTTTATTCTTTTCATTTCTTTTTCATCAATTATTTGTAATTTTCTTCAATTAGTTTTAAAGATATAAAGTTATTTTTGTTAGACTTAAGTTTCTTTTACTTAAAGTAGAGTAAATTTAAGTTAATTTGTTTTTTAGAATATAAATTATTAGATAACGAACTTTCCAAGTATTACATTTCTCAACGCTCTAAAAATGTTTTATAATAGGTAATACGTATTATACAAGATAATTAAGGTTTAGGTTTCTCGAATTAAGAATTCTATTTGAAACCTACATGATAGTCCAGGAAAAACTTTGTTTCCCAGATTTGGTTTTTAGGAGACTAATTTTGAGAAATTTGAAAACCATCATTATATAGTTAAAAATGGAATATGAAATTATAAATTTCATTTAATTAAGTATTACCACTAATTTTAATTTCTCATATGCGTGAACATATATATATATTGTTCACATATTTATTACATATATTATATAAAGTATTAAACTTTTCACAATACTTCGAAAAAATACATAAAAATTATAATTTTCTGAAAATCAACTACTAAGTCTAAGCTATCACTTTTTGAACACTTTCTAAATAGGTTTTATAATGTATAAATAAAATTAAATAGTATGAAATTTAAATTCATTATTACTATGTAATGAGAAAATTTTGTTAGTTTGTCTGACCAATTTTTTATATTGGTAATTGATAATGATAATGATGTTGCATGTATAATTAAATACATTTGTAGGATTCATTTCAATTTGTGTGTAATCTTGGTGACGTTTTTGACAATATGCTTGTACCGAGTTCTTGTACTGTCCCATAGAATAGTAATTCTTTACTGAATATCTGAGTACCCTAGCTTAAATTCTGAAGTTGGGATTTAGATCTAGATGAAAGGGACAGGTTTGAATAAATGTAACGCTATGAAAATATGAATTAATATAACACTAAAATAAAATTTCGATTTAATGCCCCACAATGTTGTAGGTTGAAACATAGATTAATGTTAGATTTGTAAAATAATTGGCATCGAAAAAATTAACTATAGGTATGTGCTTGGTATTCCATATATTCTGCTGTTGAAAAACCACCTCATTAGGTCTCTAGTAAATTTTGCATTTACTAATAGAGTTGAATATTGTTCTTTGATATTTTCTGAAGCAGTAAATAATAAATCGATAACAATTTAAAATCAAATGGAAAAACACACAAATAGCCCGAAAATGTAAAAATACAATATTTGCGTCGACTTTTTTATAAGTACTAGCTGAATTTCCTTGCTTCGCTACGGAGAGTGCAATATTAGTCAGGGTGCCCATAGGCAAAAAAGTAACTTATACATACTCTTTCCAAACCTTTTTGTATGGCTTGTTTAGGCCAAATCTGACACAGTTTTCCTCTGTGACTTTTTTTAGTTTTGGGGCGTTTTTTATTTATTTGAACCCTAAAATTTTGACGCGTCAGACTAGAAAATCGGAAAAAGTTCTGCGTCAGACAATATTAAAATGTTGATTTATAGGGTTCAAATAATGTATCTTGAGAAAATCAGCCAGTTATTAATTAATGATATTAATTAACAATAATGGATATTAATTAATATTAATTAATGATTAATAACCAGCTGATTTTCTCAAGATACATTATTTGAACCCTATAAATCAACATTTTAATATTGTCTGACGCAGAACTTTTTCCGATTTTCAAGTCTCACGCGTCAAAATTTTAGGGTTCAAATAAAAAAAAACGCCCCTAAACTAAAAAATGTCACAGAGGAAAACGGTGTCAGATTTGGCCTAAACAAGCCATACAAAAAGGTTTGGAAAGAGTATGTATAAGTTACTTTTTTGCCTATGGGCACCCTGACCATATATAATGTAATTTTTAATTTGATTTGTTATTTTGCTTAGAGAGAATATCTAGATGCCATAGTTTCCTAAATCTCTCCCTAATTTATATGTATACCCTCTCCTCTTGGATAAAATAATTTGCAGTAATCCCTAATTAGTGATTGTCTCCGGCTACTGGGGAAACAGTTTTAAAAGTTATCGCTTCGGAAAAGCAGTGTTTCTTCTATTCCTTATTTTATTTTAGCGTTTCAAAGAAGTGGTGATAATTATAGTGAGAAGGCATGATTTTAAATAGGAATATGGCCATAATCTTGAATCAATATGGCCGATTGTAAAACCCTTTGATAAAAGTTGTTAGTCTCATAAAAATAAGCTAACTTCCTGATTTCAAGATTCTAGTACAATTGGTTCCTGAGATATCGCCTCTTCGAATTTTGCATATAAATGGCCGCAATATTTTAAAACTATTTTTTACCGAGCACCAAAATAGATAGACCTTTAAGCTTGTCAATACCCTAAAATACTCTTTTCAAAACTAATACTTCATAGAATAAGCAACAAATTAGTGGAAGAACTAATCAAACATCAAGTAAGCTTTAGGAAAAACGTCTCCACCATTGACCACATTTTTGTAATCAGTGAACTAATAAATATTACTGTAGACTGTAGACTATTAATTTCAGTTGGTTCTTCTCTTATTAGCTTATGAAAAAGAATTTGACAACATTAAAATTGGATCAATAATTGAGATGTTACAGAACAAAGGTGTGAGTTATAGTATCAACATTTTTAAATCTTTATACATTGGAGCAAGTGCCTCATTTTTTCTCGACCAAGAGTATGCTAAAAGGGGAGTCAGACAAGGACGTAACCTCCCAAACCTCCAAACCCAAATGTTTTACATCTACCCATCAAGACCTTATGTTATCACTAGATTGGGAAGTAAAAGGAATAAAGGTAAACAGAGAGGCTGAACCGGATTGAGTTTATTGAAGCCAGGTCCTTATTGCTAAATCAATTACAGAAGCCAAGGTAATCCTTCAAAAAATTAACCACAACAGCAAATTAATAGCCTTAAATATAAATCTAGAAAAATGTAAAATCGTGATTATAAATGAAGATATTGATCGCCATAGTCAAGACTTGCCACTAAAAAAAGTAAAAAGCTTATAATATTTGGCTCACCTCCTTAGTATTGAAGGGCAATGAGGAGAAATACAAATAAAATTAACCTTGGATGTAAAGCCCTTATGAGCAATAGAAACTTCTTCAAGAGCAGAGTATCCATAGATCATAAGAAACTATGGGAAACAACAGTATTGCTTCTCATTACATATGTCTGCGAGACCTTGAGTTTAAGTTACAAGGTAGTTGCAAGATTGATAGTTGTGGGAAGGAATACAGAACCATACATGATGGGCTTCACCAGCAAGGACAGGAAAGCAAAAAATTGGCTCAGAGCTAACTCAGGATTGATAGACTTAATAGAAAATGTGCACAAAGGACATGTGGGCCAGCCATGTCATTAGGAGGAAACAAAACAGATGGAGTAAAGATATAATGGAATGAAGACCCTGGGGCAACAGAAGAAAGTGAGGAAGACCTGAAAAAACTGGAATGAAGAAATGTGGAAAACCTGCGGAGAAGTAAACTGGCCGAGTCACTGACAAGAACTCATTATGAGGTTTATCTCCAAGAAAACCAATAACTAGACTGAAATTTATAAAAATAAAAATGATTAAGCGGAAATTTAAAAAAGCAATACTTTTCCTTTAAGGTAAGGAAAAGTATATATATATATATATATATATATATATATATATATATATATATATATATATATATATATATATATATATATATATATATATATATATATATATATATATATATATATATATATATATAAATTCATAAATAAACAAGAATTTGTAACATGAAGAGCAGAGCTTTGTTAACCCAAATCTACATAATCCTTAGCTAAATGCTGATTTAAAATAAGTAAATATTATTTATTTGAATTTGAATTTACTTTTACAAATAAAGGATTCTATTCTGCACTATCTACCTAAGCTGATTTATCAATGTACATATTCGCTTTTTTTGAATTTTGTATTACTTATTAATTATTTATTTTTTTACCTTTACTTATTTAAGAGTTCTTACGTGTCGGCGTACTGTGTAAATCTCCCACTTTCGGAGGTCTGAAAACTTATAAAAGATCGATAAAAGTCCATTGATAAGGTCCACGAAACGAGTTGTGAAGAAGAGACCCAGGGTAAGAAAAAGGGGAAACATGGATGGACTAAATTTCATCCGTGTAAAGTCAGTGGTCAATACAAGAGTGCCAAGTCTGGACTCCTTGGTTTGCATCAAAATTTTTCTTCAGAGATCTTAAAGGTAGTAAAGTGGATTTGACGATATAAATACTGGAGGTTTTGCTTGCAAATTGAAGTCCAAATTTAGAAGATGAAGCATTTATTTTATCAGAACATTCTTTCAGAAAATCTGAGCATTATTTGCAATCTAACAAAATCAGTTAAAATAAGGTATAGTTTGTTTTCTTCAAACTATCCCTTTTCAGTATGTACTTTTTTAGATCACTGCTTGTGCAATGAGCAATATGAGCAAGAGCACCCTGAGGGAAAGCCTTGACTAAATAAAAACCTCATCTTCATCTTCAAAATTTTATTTCTATCACAAACCTCCAGTTCTATAGAGATGTTTTTAGAAACATGAGAATAGCAACATTAAAGAGCTATATTAAGCCTGACTTAAATATTGGTCTTACTAAGGAAATTGAAGTAATAATTTGAATTTTTCTTGTTCTTCTTTTATGCCAGTCGGATGTATCTCCATCCTTCTTATGACATTATTTGAAGAGTGTTAGCACACAAGCTAATAGAGTTTTATATTCTTAAAAAGAGAATTTATGTGAAGTATAATTTTTAGATGACCCACTTCCAATAGCTTGCTCTAGTTATCATGAAAAATAAAATATAATCTCTGTTCTCGTTTTTTGAAAAGAAAATTTTAAGTTTGCTATAGAAAATAATTGCAATTTGTAATGATAAATTCATAATAACTTCGTCCAAACATAGAAATAAAAACCGCACAACTTTCAGCACTAAATTATTTAAATAAGCTCCCCATAATAATAAGGAATGCTTGTTTTAACAAACTGCTTCTCATAATTCACGAGATGAAATCTTTAACTGAGATTAATAATTTGAGAGGACTTTTGGTTTCACGAGCCATTTATTCGTAAAGAAGTTTTTTTTCTATAGATCTTTATTGCATGCATTATCTTTTGTGCTACATTTATCTAATAATAATGTAGTTTTTGTTAAAATGAAGTATTGTCACATTAAATTATGTAAATAGAAAATAATATTAAATAAGAGAGAAAATCAACTACTTTTAAATCCGGCATTTCTAGAAGCTCTACTTACTTTTGTTGGAAGTTTTAGAATTCGATTATGAAAAAAGATTAGATGTCTGTTGCCAGCTTGAATTCTATTCAGGTTCTGAACAATTTATATTTGGAAATTTAATGCTATGTTTCTTTGCATTTCAATAAAACATTCTATTCAAAACTAATTTTAACATTTTTATCTGGGATTTTTGTATCCCTCAAGTAAGTTGTAAGATGAGGAAGCAAAGTCAAGGTTCAATCAAGGTTTTATTGCTTACCCCACGCGTGCTCCTCTGACCTATTTAGGTGTATTTTCCTGACCTTTCAATAAATTTTGGACTTTATTCCACTCAAGTTTCATTTGATCTTCTTTTTTCCAGTCTATACTGCCTGAGTTGTCTGATAAAAGTCTCACATTCTGCAAAGCATTAAAAAGAGGATGTTTTCTCATCTTCTTCGTATTTGGTTTTCAATGCTAGGTGCTTCAGTAGGAATTTGAGTTGAAGACGAATTGAAGAAGGTATTCCTTAATAATCGATTTAAAAAAGTATATTTAGTAAATTACTTTATATTGATGTTATTCGACTGACTTATCTCAATAAGTTTAAGATATAGTTGCTAAATCGAATGTATAATGTATAATAATAACCAGGAATAAATGAGAATTAGCATTAAAAAAAATCAAAGAAAGTGTTATGAAATAAACAGCTTGGGTTTCCAGTGAAATCCGCGTCACGAAGGGGTTGAAGTCCGACATTTTGCTTCCTCTATTGGAAGCATCTTCAGGGGTGGTGGGTAGTGCATCGTGATGTCTATTTGAAACAACCAATACATATTTAGTAGTCTTGTTGTTGCTTTAAGTAAACATGACGATGCACCACACTCTTGAAGATGCTTCATGTAATGGAAGCGAAACGTCGGAGTTCAACCAAGCTTTTTATTACAAGTCTACCCGTGGAAGCCTACCTACCAAGTTAATGTGCTACGAAGTTTGACGTCTTATAAATAATTTATGATTAATTGGTCGTGCAACCTGGGTACGAGTGTTCTGACCCATGTAAGAAGTTTGAGTGAACATAACTAACAAATCAAAACGAATATTAAAGAACTATAATTTGAGGCATCCAGAAGAGTCTTACTCGGCTTTTTAAGTTCCGAATAATTGATGTACTTTTATCCTCTTGAGTGCTCCAGCTTTACAGAGTTTTTAATTTCCAAATTAATAAAAAGAAAAGGCTTGTAAGGATGTCGTAGCCCTTATTCAAACCGGTATAAATCTTTTTTCTCAAAATAAACTTTGTTTTTTTAAGCGTGCATTTTTTTCCCTCCAAAGTTCTCTCTCAGTGAGTAATAATTTCTTCCTCCACTCTACATTTAACTTTTCTTTGCTTTTCCGAATGATTTATACGTAATGGCTATATAATTTTAACGGAGGAACAAAATCACATATATCAATGTCTATTACAGATATTCAATAAATTATGACAGTATTATTTTGAATACATATATTTTCCGACTTTTTCAGAGAAAAAAGATAAACGAAATAATGTAAATGCTACAAAGTATAATGTTTTTTAATTTAAGTTGGTAGCTTAATAGTATATTTAGATTGTTTTGTCCTTGATAAACATCAATTTATTGTTGAGCGATTACACTGAATAAATTTGAGAGACATTTTGTTGATTTATTTTTATTTAATTTTTATAAAATCTATCTCCTGCTTCTTTCTAAAGTTTTAATTGTAAAAGAATAAGCGGAAGAGAAATATGTCATATTTTGTTGTTTTACAGATTTTTAATGATAAAATACTTCATTTTGCCGTAAAGTATATAGAACGGGGACATATGCATGTATGCACGTTACCTAATGACATTTATTTAATGGTTAACGGTAATAAATATAATTTGATTTAAATTAAAATTTGAACTTTCCTTAGTGTGAATACTACTTAAAAATTAAAAAATTAAAAATAATAAACATTCTCAAATATTTAAAAATTAACCACTACATGTTAGAAGAGAATCTTGATAATGCTAGAAGATCTTGTTAAAAGCCAGACGATCTTGTTAAAGCTCATATCTATTGACGCCCTCGATTTAAAAATTAATTTAAAAATGGACACAGAAGTTTTAGCAGTGCGGTATTTGACTAAAATAAACTATGAAATGTGTAAGAAACTTTGGGTACTACATTAACCAAGGTTGTGGAGATAAAGGTTCGTAAACTATGTTGCACAAAGGCCTTTATTTTGTAGTTTATTTATTTTAGTTTTAAGTTAATTTACGCTTGACAAGCGAGAAGATTTAAATATTGTATTAGAAATAAATTCTTCTTAAATTTCTATTTCTCAATCTGAAATTTTATCGATTAGGGATAGTTAATGATAGAAGGGAGCGAGGGAGAAAACTAAATCTATTTATGAAAACAAAAATAATCTTTTTATATATAGTAAGTTATTTTTTAATATAAAAAATAACTATCTTGTAAATATTTTTTTTTTAAGTATAAAATTATTGAAATAACTACTGTGAAAGCGATGTATCCACCGTCAATAAAAAAAGATAAATAAATAACTTTGATATTTCTTTTAGAAATGAAAGAAAAAAATGGAGGGAATTCATGAAGCGAAACATAATATCTCTTCAAGTTTCTTTTACATGGTAAAGTATAAAATAGACTAAGCACAGTTCTAAAGATTGACCTCTTTAGAACTATGATGTAAAAAATTTACGATTTTCAATTATCATGGATTTTGTTCACTGAACATTGTCCAGTTAACGATATTAAATATCGTTTTGTTTTTATAAAATTTCCCTTTATTGAAAATGTATAATAGTTTTTTGTGTATTGCGAAAGATGTTTATTTGTGTCATCATGAAAAAAAATCCTATTTTTATTAAGATGTATCTACATTGATTACTTGTTTACAATTTTATATTATTAAACATAAAATAGAAAATTAAAGAAAAATATTTGAAAAGGAAATAACTTTTACATTTAAAATAAATTCACTTTGCACAAGCTTTTATTTCAGAAAATTAAAATTTGTTATCATTATTTAAGTTTAATCATATAGAAATGGAGTACTTGCTATGATTTTTAGATTATTTACTTTTTTATGACCCTAGCTTGATTGAGATTACCAATTTGTTTGACTATTCTCGTAATCTAGTTATGTGTATATAATTATCTTTCGGTCTGTTTATTTTGCATTTTATCTATACGAAGCATCAGCTTTTTTGGGGGCGCTCACCCACACTACATGTAAAAAGACATGTAGCTAATATATTAATTTAAAATTTGAAGCTTCTACAGTTATTTTCGAGCTTACTAAAGGCAACGGAGGCGTTGTGGTCTAGCCTTAGTATGTTCTCTGTAGTTTAACATTTTGTGATCCACTGTGTCTTTCTTATCGTCCGATTTAATTAGATTTTGATGGTAGGTCATAATTAGTCCATAGATCCCATATGAATGAAATCCATTTGAAATCCCCACATTTAATACCTGCCAAATAAAATAAATAATAATGAATGTGTATACTATATCCAGCTGAAATTATATGTAGACTTCGATTCAGGTCCAAACAACTGCACTTCCAAGTTGGATCACATTATTTGTTACTCATGTGTCCATTCGTCCAATGATAATATGACGCTAGGACGCTATGTACCAAACGAATTGACACATTTTACTTATTATTATTAAAAGGACAACCGCTAAGAGTTACAGAGATGTTTTCCATTATTTAATGAATCTTAAGATTTATTTCCACATCTTCATCGACTAAGTATTTTATTCCAGGTAAAATCACAAGCCTGATTGGCTTTGTCAGCCAATAATTCTCTAATAATGCTTAGTTTAAAGTGGCCAACGTATATAAAGCGTTGGTGAAAGAGAAATGAAGCAGGGAACTTTTCCTCCATGAGGTCGGTGTTTCCTCTCCATTGTTACATTTGGAGCATTTTTGAGTTTGAAAATCTTCACAGATATTTCTGTCTTGCCAAATTGGTGCAATCACCCAGTAAGTTACTAATTTTATCTGAGCCAATAATTCGCTGAATTTTTTGGCAATATGAGTTTGAGCTCTAAATGCTCCTGCAAGATCCATTTGTGGACGTTACTGTTATAGTGGATGGGTTCGGTTCTGGACCCACTTAAGCAATGTTAGCCTTTTCTCTTGCTGTTTTTGGAATCCACGAAATACTAACAACATTTATGCTATCCACAAATTTATTAAGCATTCCCCAGCAATTTTTCACACTTAGTTGCGTACTTCTTTTACTTGTTGAAATGTTATATCTGAAAACGGGATCATTTCAATTTTTGTTTGTATTACCACCACATAAGTATGTCTGGACGTATTCGTAATTATGTCGTACTCATATTAACAAGTTTATTGAATTAAATGACTATACTCCTCTTTATTATGTGTGTCGGCTTTGCATTTTAGCATCTGCAGATTGTCCCTGCTTGTCGTTTCCTGTGGAGGTATGGCTGAACAAAGTGCAATTGAAGTTTTAATTTGTAATTAAAATGTCCTTAAAATTTGTAGTACAATGTTCACTTAAAGCCTTTGCCTTTGAAAGCGTTACCTTATTTACGGAATAAGTGGTTTAACTTGGAGAGAATTAAACAGTGTTAAAGGGCTCTTATCTTTTATCTTACAGTAGAGTTAGTAGGAGGGCCTAAACCTCTCCATGTGTTTGACCCTTGCGACCCCTAGCCTTATAGGATATACTAGACTATGATGGTAGTGGTATAAAAGCCTTCCTGTTTACACCAATTCTATACTGAATAACATGAGTAAATCTCCTACCTTATTTCCTTAGAGGCTTAGACCCTTCCAACATAACAGAAATGCATGTTTCTTGTTACATTCTGCATCTAAAGTAGCAGAATGAACTAAAAAGGACCATAAGAAAAAGAAGAAGCTTTAAAGGTTTCTTTATAATTCAACAGGAAGCAGTAAATTTCTTTTGCAAAATAAGTTATAGTTTTATTTATTTTATTTTTATTTCTTAACTTTAGGAAACGACTAAAAAATATTTCTTGTATAAGTTTTACTCTTCTGCAACACCCTTTAACTGCCGAAGCAGTAGAATGAAATTTTAGCATTTGATTAATTTAATCGTTCAATCAATTTGTTTCTATAATTTTGTTTATTTTTTTATGTTCCGGCCAATCGTAATCACATCTCCTCGATGTGATTTATAAGTGGTAAATATGTGTTACATCTCTCAAATTCGAACCAGATTTGTCGCTTATGGGACTTCGGTTTCATGCGAACTGAAAGTTCACTAACCGCCGCTTGGCTACGTCACTTTTTCTTTTCAGTATGAGTAATTTATCTGTATTTTTCTTTAATCATTACTTTGCGTTATTAAGCACATAACACACATACTATTTGTATATGTTCTAGGAGGTCAAGTGCACAAGGGTTATTGACCAAAATCTCAAATGAAGCGTAAGAAGAATTTCCTTTGTCGAAGGAGTTTGAGCACATGACAAATGAAGACAAAAATATGAGATCAACAAAATGCACCAGTTTAGAATGATAATGGTTATATATAATAATTCGAGGAGTCAGGTTCCTTCTAGAACTGCAGAGGGAACATAAACTAAAAAATAATTTGTAAGTTTCTTTGCATATTTATTATTGGTATGGTATGGGAATGTGTTTTGCGGAAGGCAAGTGAAGTTAGTTTAAACAATATTACTGATCAGTAGCGCAGCAGTCCACGAGATATTATTAGAACAATTAACTCAAACTTAATGTGGCTTTCACACTGCGCGCGATTCCGAGCGTGTCCGAATCCGCTTCTGATACACATTCATGGATTGATGGACAGAAGATGAGATTCTTCACATTGAACGCCGAGCAAGTCCGGGCCGAGCCGAGCCGGGCGAGTTGAATTAAATATGTTTGTTTCAACCCATGTCTTTTTTGTAGCATTTAAAAAGATATTTAATCTAAGATTTTATTCGATATTAATTAATATGCTGTTATATTAGGAGTAACATTAAGTTGTGCTGCCTGGAAAGTCATACATTTGTGACGTCACTGACCCATTTTGTTGAGGCAGCAAAAATTCGTACAAAATCGACAAATTTTCAATAGTTTCTATATAATCTAATTTTCCAAAATAAACTTAAATTTTTATTGGGTAAATCAGGGCTTTTAATTTTAGAAGAAGAAAATTAATAACCTTACCTACTTGACCGATTTTTAATTTAGGTTAATAAGCTCTTGGTTTATTATTATTATCTCAATTTTTTTAACACTTTTTGATAGTTTTGATGGCGGTATACTTATGCATAGCTTGGTTTTCCACGTAACAAAATATCCGTTGTTTAGCTTCGGATGGTGCATTGTAATGTTAACTTGATGCAACAATAAGATATAATGACACTGACGACTGGAGAGAAGCATAGTGTTATACGGGTTTTCTGGAACTTAAGTTATATACCTGTGTTTCCCGGGGATTCTTGGGGTCGCGGGTTAACCCTCGGACGGGATGATGCAATCTGGCAGATACTGCTGTCGCCGTCGCCAGTGTTCCTTTGTGTATCTGTCGAGCGGATGCTGTTTTAAGTCGGGAATTGACCGCGGCACAGCCTCTTGCCTTGTGCGGCGATGCGGATTTCACCGGAAAACCTCTTGGATTTAATGTACGCAGTATTACAATATAACTAATATATTTGAATAAGCGTCAGCACAGATCACTTTTACTACTTAACAAAAACCGTGATTATATTTTATATATTTACAAACGAAGTGACATTTTTGACAATAACAAAAATAAACAATAACAAGTCAAGGAACAGGCTTCCTTAATATTGTCGCCAACACCTCTTCTCAATGTTAAGCGATAAGCCCTGTTTCTTGCAATAATTGTTGTAGCTTGACATGTCCAAGAGGCTTCGTCAAGAAGTCTGCAATCATTGTCTCTGATGGACAATATAGAAATGAGATTATGTTTTTCTTCTTAAGGTCTTTTACGAAGTTGTATTTAGTTTCTATATGTTTAGTTCTGTCGCTGATCTTCTCTACGTCTAGCATCTTCAGACAAGATTGGTTGTCTTCATAGATGACAATTTTAGCCAGTTTTTCGTCAAAGTCCTGCAAAAGTTTTTCAATAAAGACTGCTTGCTGGCACGTTTCCGCTAAAGCTACAAATTCAGCTTCTGTTGAAGATAACGCAACACAATCTTGCTTCTTGCTTCTCCAGTCTATTAACACACCTTTCCAGAAGAAGATATAACCGCTGTTAGATTTCCTGTCTCGACAGTCGCTTGCCCAATCAGCGTCGGAATATCCAAACAAGATATTGTTATTATTATCGCTCTGTACATTAGTACCAAATTTGATAGTATAATTAATTGTCGACTTTAAGTACTTTAAGACTCTTTTTACTTCGTTCCAATCGCGTTTCTTAGGTGCGGGAACTTGTCTGGCTAATATTGATGTGGCTACACTTATATCTGGCCTTGTATTCACAGACAAGTACAGCAAGGCTCCTATTGCACTCTGATATATTTCCTTATTATGAAAGAAATCGTCCTCTTCTTTAGGTTTCTTGTAGTATCCGGGGTCCAGGGGAATATTTGAGTTTTTCGCCTCTTCTAAACTGAAATGTTTCAACAATTTTTCTATGTATGTCTTCTGACTTAGTGTGAATTCTCCGCTTTCTTTCCGTTCAATCTGCATTCCTAGATAATTTTTGACGTTTCCTAGACATTTGATTTCAAACTTAGTTCCAACTATTTTAGCTGTCTCTTCGATGAGCTCTTCATTTTCACTAGAAATTAGCATGTCATCAACATAAATTATAATGAATATAACTTTGCCGTTAATAATATTTCGGTAAACACATTGGTCGAACTCTCCTCTTCTGAATCCTAGGTCTTCTAAAACTTTGTTAATTGTAATATTCCAAATTCTTGCTGCCTGTTTTAGTCCGTACAGACCTTTATTTAATTTACAAACTAAATTTTTATTACCATTAATTTCGTACCCATCCGGCTGTTTCATAAAAATTTCTCCTACATCTAACTCTCCGTTCAAGAATGCTGTTTTAAAATCATAATGTATAATTTTCCACCGTCTTGTACTTGCAATGGTTAAAAATAGTCTCAATGTTGTTTGACGAACCACAGGCGCAAAGACTTCGTCATAATCCTTACCGAATTTTTGGGAAAACCCTTGTGCAACTATTCTTGCTTTGTATTTGCATGGTTTTCCATTTTCATCTGTCTTAATTTTAAATACCCATTTGCATCCGACTATGTTCTTTTTTTCTGGTATTTCCACAATATCCCAAGTTTTGTTGAATTTCATTGCTGCCATTTCTTCGTTCATCGCTTCGATCCACTTATCGGCATCCTTCCTCTTCAACGCTTCATCTCTTGTTCTTGGTTCAGGTAACACATGATCTCGAATCTCTCCTTTAGCAACATAAACTAGTCTATCGGGGGGTATTCCTTTATTTTTTCTTTCGGATCTTCGAACAGAAATTTGTTTTCCTTCGTCTCTATCAGAATTAGCTTCTTTTTTGGTTTTATTATTCTCCTCCATAACGCTGTTTTTCTCGTCAATGCAGTTTTCTTTCCTATTTTCTAGAATAACTTGTACTTCATTATTTTCTGCTATTTCCTCTTCAGTATCTTTTCCTGGTGTTTTCAAATTCAAATGACTTTCTTCTATAAACTTCACATCTCTGCTGATATATACTTTATCTGTTTTTCTGTCTAATAGCCTATAAGCCTTCGAACCAGGTTCATAACCAACAAATATTAATTTTTCAGCCTTTTGATCTAACTTGCGTCTCTTTTGGTCTGGAATATGCATAAAAACCTCACATCCAAAAATTTTGAAGTATTTTACATTTAATCTTTTACCATTCCACAGTTCAGACGGAATTTTCCCTGTTGACTTGGTAGGTAAACTGTTCTGAATGTAATTTGCCGTCATTAGACCCTCTCCCCAGAACTTATTGGGTAAGTTTGCATCAGCTAACATACACCTAGTCATCTCAACAAGTGACCTATTCTTCCTCTCTGCCACTCCATTTTGTTGAGGTGAATACGGTGCTGTTACTTGATGTTGAATGCCTTGTGACTTCAGGTAGGTTTTAAACTCGTTACCTATATACTCACCACCTCCATCAGACCTTAATACAGCTGGTTTCCTATCAAATTTGTTTTGAACTAGGTTCACGTATTCCTTAAATTTATCTAGAACTTCATCTTTACTGTGTAGTAAATATACAACAGTGTATCTACTGAAATCGTCTATAAGGGTTAAAAAATATTTCTTCTTACCTGGTGTTATCGTTTGCATTGGGCCGCAGAGATCACTATGAACTAGCTCCAAGACTGATGAACTAGTAGTGACCGATTTTTTCGGAAATGACGTCCGTTGCATCTTCCCTCGTACGCACGACTCGCACACCAACGTTTCTCTACAATCTGTGAGCTCTGCTCCGTCCACTAACTGTTTACGTAGCATCTCTTTTACTACAGCTGGATCCCGATGCCCAAAACGCTTGTGCCAAAGATGTATGCATCCACGAACATTTACTCCTTCTTTCACCGACATCACGTTCGCTGTTATTTCCTCTTTTAAACGAAGTTTGTACAGGTTTCTCTCCAGTAATCCTACTGCAAATACATTTCCGTCGTACACGATTTCACAAGATTTTTCTGAAAATTTCACATTAAACCCTAGCTTCGTTAATTTTCTTACAGACAGCAGGCTTGTTTCTAACTGTGGTACATAAAGAACATTCTTAACTGTAATTTCTTTGATCTCACCACCATCGAGCAGACATTTTAGTTTTCCGTCACCAATTCCAACCGTCTGAATTTTTCTACCATCAGCAACTTCTACCTCTGACATTCTTTTTTCAAACTTATGGAAAAACTTCTTGTTATTAGTTAAGTGTGTGCTAGCCCCGGAATCAATATACCAGCTATTTGAAGAAACACTTCCTCTTACCGTGTTAAAACACATATTCGGCTTACCTTCAAAACTATTACCTTGAGTGGTATTTTCAATAACAACATTAGCCTTCTTGTTGTTTCTTTTATTAAAATAACAATCTTTCTTCAAATGACCTCTTTTCTTACACTGAAAGCAGATTTTATCTACCCTATTTGATTCCTGGTGGTACTTGTAAGCTGGTCGTGGTTGGTACCGTTCTTTATTTACTTTGAGAGCTGTTTCTTTACTTCCTAACTCAGTATTTTCGTGTCGTCGTTTATACTCCTGTAACAGTTTTTCTTTTACTAATTCAAGTGTGAGGTCTTCTTCAGATCGACCCTCTAATGCTGTAACAAGATGTTCGTAACTATCAGGGAGACTGCAAAGTAAAAATGCGACCTGCAGGTGTTCAGCTAGGTTCTCGCCTAAAATAGATAATTGATGTATAGTGTCCAGTATTCGCATAATGTGATCTTCCATATTTCCTTCCTCCGCGAGATTCATACGACACAACTGTTTTAGTAGGTACACTTTATTAGTCAGGGTTGACTTTTCATGATATTTTTGAAGTGCCAACCAAGCTTCTCTTGCCGTTTTTGTCGCTCTGACATGAAATATTTGACTATCCTCAAGAAGAAGTCCGATTGTCGCTCTGGCCTTGCCATCCCGGTTTAACCACGCCTCTGTTATGGGATCCGGCGGAGATTTTACAATTACATCCCACAACTCTTCCTTGAGTAGTAATAACTCTACCTTATACTTCCAGATCTGATAATTCTTTCCGTTTAACTTCGGAAGATTTAACACTTTAAAAGAATCAGACATATTTACCTATTCCGGTAGATTCCCGTTCTTCGTTCTTCCTCCGGTTTCACACTATCTGTACCAATTCTGGGCCCGTAACCTCTTGGATTTAATGTACGCAGTATTACAATATAACTAATATATTTGAATAAGCGTCAGCACAGATCACTTTTACTACTTAACAAAAACCGTGATTATATTTTATATATTTACAAACGAAGTGACATTTTTGACAATAACAAAAATAAACAATAACAAGTCAAGGAACAGGCTTCCTTAATATTGTCGCCAACAAAACCAAGCTATGTATTTTACACTCAAGCCGCGGAAGCCTACGCACCAAATTAAGGATATACGTTTTTAATTTTAGTGAAGACACAATTTTATTTTACATCAATATTTTATTCCTTCTGGGATAAAAATGAGAAAATTAAATACAAAAACATTTCAAAAGAATTAAGTTGGCTTATTACCTCTCAAAAGGCTCTTCCGTGTATTTAGATTTCTATAATACATTTCAATTATTGTGCGTTGACTTTTATCCCAATTATTTTGATAGCTTTTGAAACTTTTCTTTCATAAAGTGAGGTGTATTCCGGTAAGATTCAACGAACCAATTACTCTGAATGTCACACTAAATTGCCTCCACTTCCATAGACTTGTAAAGAAACTCTTAGAATCTTGTTATGCAAATTTACAATGTAACTTTTATTTATTTTATTATCAAATAAAATATGTACCATATTTTTTTGATTATTGCTCAAGATAGATTCCTTTGATGTCTGTATTATTTGCGTCCCACTGCAAAGCTCTTTGTTCGGGTTTCTTTAAAAATTATTTATTTTTAAAAATTCAAATTGATCAATGTATTTATTCAATTTGACAAAAAAAAGTAACTTGCATCTCATCTCGTTAACTATCTTTTATGTGCTCGAATACTAAAGTTTATGAAATATTTATTTTAATAATTTGTATGAAATATCCATAAACGTACGTGGAACCCCCAATCTTCTATATACTATTTTAATAGATTCTTCCTGGGTAGTTAATTGATACAATTTTTTGAAGTTTAAAAAAAGGTTTTGGTAACTTTCTTTAAAGGTTGTTTATTGGGACATCTTCAAACCTGAATTTGTTTTTATTTGTAATATTAGATAAGTTCATAATAAAACCAAAATCGGACGCAGGACGTCTCAGAACTTTTCCTTACCAGACAATAAAGCTACACAGACAACAGATTTTTCATTATGTGAATTATAATATTGTTTGTCCGTTAAAAGTTAGGTCTATATTTTTATCTTGTAGAAATATATCATGGGCGCGAATTTCTGCTTAATTGGCGAAATAGTTCAGAAATTATTTAGCGTTATAGTGTTAAAGTTCAAAAGTGGGTATTTTTAAAATTGTAGCAGATATCTAAACGAATTTCTGTGGGAATATTCAGCTTATAGAGGTATTAGAAGCCAATTTCAGTGCAATAGGAAAATTTGACTATTTTTTTTTGTTAAAAACATTACTTTTTCTTTAAGGTAAGGAAAATTTAAAATTAGTTATTATTGCTTCCGAGCTTACCGAAGGTAACGGAAGCTATGTGATCGTTCTGAAGAACGAAAATATTTTATATCTCCGATTTCAAAAATTCCAAGACAGAAATCCGTTTCAGACATCAGGGAACATTTTTGGTCCCGTGTCTGTCTGTCGGTCTGTCGGTCAGTCGTTCAATTTTTGCGAACCACCATCACCATATCTTAAAAACTACACGTCCAATTTTAATGAAATTTGGGTGGTAGGTCATAATTAGCCCATTGTTGGTCCCATATAAGTTTCAACCTTCTGCTCTTATTTGTTTATCTTCCACATGCTCACAAACATACATTTATTTACTGCAATATCTTTAAAAGTAATAATCTGATTTGTATGAAATTTTTATGGTTTGTCGAAAGTAGCCTGCAGATAACACCTGCCTAATTTCAACTTTCTGCGCACTTTAAATCGTGGTAAATTAATATGTCTTATACTATAAAGCCGCATGGCTAACTGACTCACTGACTGACATTAATGTTTACCCACTTCCAGAAGAGCTAGAGACTTGCGGTTTGAGCCATTCGACGCGCAACGTCCATATTGTGAACAAAAATAGCTATAAAAAGTTCACTCTCCCCCTTCTTCCCCCCTTATAAAATAATAATGGGCGACTTGATTTTTAAGCTGGTTTGGGGGCTTATTGCGGCTAAACGGTTAGTCGTATTACAAAATGGATAGCACAAATGGTAACTGATTTTAAAAGATCTACAACTTTAGTCCTATGAGTTTTTGTCGTATCATCATCGGTTGTACCTTAGATGGTGATAATTTTGTTATTTTTTTCCATTTTTGTCTTTGAATGGCCATAGTTTCTATAATAGTTGGCCGATTTTATTTCTGATTGCGGCGATTGAATCTCACACTAATCCTCTTTAAATTGAGTATATTTTATTTCATTAGTTCATCCTACTTGGTGAGAACATGAGAGTAAACTTTTTCCCATGTGCCGTGTCACGTGACCACTTTTTTTGGTTTTTAATATTGTGTAGTATATCATTTTAAAGGCCTTGATATGTACATTAAAGCTATTTTATTTGTTGATTTTTTAAAAATGTTGTACATGTACTTTAGTACCGATTTATAATTTTGTTGTAGGTTAAAGGGTTTAAATACTTTTTTGATATTAGGTTTTTTATTTATATGTATTTATTAGTTAAATGAATGCCCTTTTGTATTGTTTGTTTTTTAAAAATATAATTTTGGTACCTCAAAGTACAGGGGTACAAATGTTAAAGTTAATCTTTTATAATTGATGTATATCGTTGAAAAGCTCTTGCATAGTAGATTAATTTTAGTTATATTCTATTTTGTGTTATTTTTAGTTTTGAGGGGGGTAAAATAAAAAAACAACTTTTTATTCAGCGGTTTCTACGATTTGGTTGCAGTTTTATATTTGTTTATTAAATTAATCATATGTGCGCTAACTTTTGGTGCTTGTTGGAGGTTTTATTTCTCCAACAAATGTTTAAATTTCTTCAACTTTATTAAATATTTACTGGAACAGTGCCACGCCGTTCCAACTTTTTTATAATTTTTATCGAGCTATTTTTCTTAATTCGGTCTTTTCTTTGCGAGGAAGCTATGTGCCACATTAATTGGCAGAGTATTTTTTCTTTGGTGTGGTTTTTTAAAAAATATTTAAATGTAGTGGTTTTTTAAAAAAATGGTTATCTTATTTGCTAAACTTAATCTTCTTTAAATGCTTTATGTACGCGCCACTACACGCGTACAAATGAGGAGTATAAACCAAATTAAAAGAATAAGACAAAATGGCTTACTTGATGGAAGACGCGTATGGAGAACGGCGGTACGCAGGTTGAGGTGGATGAAGGTGGGGGCCCCCGATGTCTTCTTCTCCTGCGTATCCCGGAATTTAGGCACTATTCGTAACACAACTAACGACTGTAGAATAGAAAAGAACTTCTCCGAACTATGAACATACGTTATACAAGGTACGTACGTGAATGTAATACTTTATGAAAAGCGGCACATTGATTATCATGATAAATTGTAGCAATTTAATATCGCCAGCTTCCCTAAAAGCCATATTTAATAATAATATTAGATCTTGGTGTATATATCCGTTTCTAACATCAGGGAACATTTTTGTTTCCGTGTTTGTCTGTCGTTCAATGTTTGCGAACCAACATATCTTAAAAACTACTCGTCTGATTTTAGTGAACTTTGGATGGTAGGTCATAATTATCCCATTTTTGGTTACTTATAAGTTTCAACCATCTGCGCCCATTTGTTTCTCTTCCACATGCGCACAAACATACATTTATTTGCCCCAATATCTTCAAAGGTACTTATCTGATTTTTATGAAATTTGGATGGTTTGTAAAAAGTAGCCCGCAGGAAGCCCCAAATTAATTTCAACCCTCTGCGCTCAATTGTTACTCTTCCACATGCGCACAAACATACATTTATTCACCCCAATATCTCCAAAAGTACTTATCTAATTTTTATGAAATTTGGATGGTTTGTAAAAAGTAGCCCGCAGGAAGCCCCAAATTAATTTCAACCCTCTATTTGCTAAATTGATACTTTGCTGTAAACAATCAAAACAATTTTGACAGTTTTAAAAAATTCTGTGGGTAAATTAAATAAATTTGACAATAATGGGCAGTTAAAGTATACGAAATAGGGCGCGAGAAAGCTATATGCCACACTAATTGGCAGAGTATTTTTTTACTAATAACTCGAGTAATGAGAAACTCCCTTAATATTGACTTGCCACGAGATGAAGTAGTGCTTTACACAACGCGGCATCCTCAAAATTATTTAAATTTAATAGACTTTAGCCATAAAATCTTTTTTTTACTGGTCTTATATTACTTTGCTTTCATCGCACATTTCCGTTTCCCCAATTTTGAACCACTTCCCGTGATTCAATCTTCCTCAAATTTTGCACATAGATACAACTAAGGCGAACAATACAGAAACAAAAAAAAAAAAAAAAAAAAAAAAAAAAAAAAAAAATGGCGTCAAATTTATTTGCTTTTCAAGTTTCATCGCACACCTATTACCCCAATTTTGAACCACTTACCGTCATTTAATCTTTCCCAAATTTTGCACATAGATACAACTAAGGTGAAGAATACAGAAACCAAAAACAAAAAAAAAAAAAAAAAAAAAAAAAAATATGGCGTCAAATTTATTTGCTTTTCAAGTTTCATCGCACACCTATTACCCCAATTTTGAACCACTTACCGTAATTTAATCTTCCCTAAATTTTGCACATAGATACAACTAAGGTGAAGAATACAGGAAAAAAAAAAAAAAAAAAAAAAAAAATTGAAAATAAGACCAGTTTTGAAAAATGGCATTTTTATATTAATTATTATAAGTTAAATATACTAGAGAGGCCGATTAATTAGTATAGATGTATATGCATGGAGTAAAATACGGAGAGAGGAGAGTTTTGTTTACCCAATGCACAATATCTTAATCAAACACTGAAAACGGTATTAAAAAATATATTCAAATGTTTTAATTTATTATTCATTTGAACTAAACGATAAGAAATGTAACAAAAATCAATTGTTGCCTTCAAGTATCATAAGTCTCGAATATTAGAAAATATCGTTAAAATGACTTGAGAGCTTCGCAGAAATAACAATAAACAAGGAAATTTGAAAAGAGAAGAGGAAACAAGTGGGTTGGGGTAACGGTGTAGGTTTCAATCAGGTTATATACTATATGGGATGGAATATATAATCCCATAGGTACTGTAGCTCAGGGAATTGAACATGTTATACCATATACATAAATCACACGTTACGTGTATAGACGAGAATATATATGTTTCAACATGGCACTCTGACGAGAGGACATGAATATTGCTTATTATAACGCCGGCATGTCAGAGACATGTCAATCAGGGGGTTTGAAAGAGATTTGTGACATGAACTCTGAGGAGTAGATAGAGGCTAGCCCTTCCATCCGATAACTAATCCAGTTATGTCAGTTCTTATAGTATCATATTGCTCCTCTCCCGATTTATTTTAATACAATTGAAAAGGGAGAGAGTTTAAAATATAAGTCTGTTCTTCACATCTTCCGAGGTCAGATAGTGGAAACAATATTCATTGTATTCTGTAGTTTAAGTAAATGTTTTTATTTTAAATCCTTTATAAATTAATAACATTCATTAAATATTTCATGTGTTCACCACAAAAACGCCCTTTGCTTAAGGTTTCGAATTTAATTCCTTCAATTTGGCTTCTCCCGTCAAGTTGATTTGTTCGACTTTTAAACGATTCAACTTTTCTTTTTTATATTTATTAAAATGTAAAATAATCATAGCCAAGTACTGACAGTAATCGGAACTCGCCTGAAACCGACAAAACACCGAAGTACCTGGCGACCATTCAAATCCCATTAGAGATTCATGCACATTGATAATCACCAGCTTTAATATGGAAATGTTATCTATTTATCGGGCTATGGCTGAGTTTAGTTGTGGTGAAAGTTTGAAAAAAAAAAAAAAAAAATCTTATGAAGCAGCGTCTCTTAACCTTTTTGACCCGCGATCCAACAAATTTGTTTTAAATCATTTCGCGGCCCAATGCTTATTTACCCAATTATGTTTTGTGGGTTTAGTATGTATAATCTTACGTTTTCTGTAAAAATCATTTTTCTGAGTCACATTCACCTTGGTTCAGTACAAATGCAATAACAGGTATACATATAAATTATCATTATTTTATTTAAAATCTACAATTTTTAGAAAGAAAAATATTTTCCTTTAATATTTGTCGTGGGAAAACATTGATGTCGGGATTATTTAAATTGATTATGAATCATTGTCTCACCAAAACAAAAACTACGAGCATAATATCTGTGAATTACTGGATAATGGGTTCAATATAAACATACATGCGCGCATAAATTAAATGGACTCCCTCCACTCCAACTATTATATAGACATAGACTATTGCTATGACCCACCATTATCATTTTACCATCCCTTTTTCTAATTTCTCTCGTTCTTTCCCCACCGAATACAACTTCTTGGAAAGTCGTATTTGGTGTTAATACCGATTTACACCGCAGTATCGCTGTACTCGGTGAAATTCTAAAAAAACGGATGAACTCGAATTCGATTCTGCCTAGCTCTAGACTCTAGACTGCTGTATTTAATATTTCCCTCTGATTCTTGTTAATTTTAACTCATTCTATTGTAATACTACTACAGAAATAAAACATTATTAATGTTTAAGATCTTTTCTTCTATTTTTTTACCTGTTTATGCATGCATTTTATTTATTTTTATTTTACTAATTCCTTCGTGACCCAAAAAAATTGATTGCGACCCAAAGGTTGAGAATCGCTGTTTTAAAGTAATGTAGGCAATGAATTTAACTATAACATGTTGTTAATCTGAATAGCAAAAAAAAAAATAATAATAATAAGTTCAAGGTATTTAGAGGTGAAAATTTATAATTGACCATCATTAGTTTGACAATACCCACAAAGGAAGGGAAGAAAATTTTTCTTGCAGATTACAAAATTTATTTGTGTGAATTTATTTTTCAGTTATTCCCTTTTACTTTTAAATTTTCTCTTTTTTTAATTCGATTAGGGAATCCCTACAAATAAAATAAAGAAATATCATGCTTGTCAGTCAACAATTTTTTTTTTCATATCTCTTTTTGCTTCTGAGCTTACTGAAGGTAAACGGAAACATTTTGATATCTCTCGAAAATCAAACTTTCTTGAACCTATAGTTCAGGAGAGAATAACATCAAGCTAAAAGTTTGTATATAAGTTCATTTTTTGGTGCCTCTTAAGAATGTGTGTTCGGCTAAGTTCGTCTTTGGGACATAGCATGGCAATAGACATTTAAAGAAACAAACCGGTGGAGCGGGGCCAAGTCCCACCCATTTTGGTGGACAATTTGGTTTTCATGATTCTTAGTAAATATTTACTGAGTAGAACAAAAATCAAGTTGATGTTAGTTTGTCATTTAATAGGTTAGTTATTCAAATATTACTCCAGATCGAAGTGGTCACCTATCAAGTGACAAACTAACATCAACTTTAATTTTAGTCTACTAACTAATTTTGTACTTAGGAACATGCAAACCACATTGTTTACCAAATTAGCGGGACTTGGCTCGTTTTCACCGGCCTGTTTTTTTTAAATACCTATTGCCAAGCTATGTCTCCACAGACGAACTTAGCCGACCACATTCATAATGGCCAAAAAAGTAACTTATTCACAAAATTATCCCTTGATGTTAGTCAGACACTTTTTCCACGCTATCTCCTGGACTAATAACTTTGTTTCAGAACGAAGATAAGTTGTTACAGAATATAATTAGACTAGAAGCATAATAAGAGAATTCATCATGGTCTATGCAGAATTCATGGTGTCTGCTTCAGTAATCCTTAATTATATACGTTAGTCCCTTCCGACCATCTATGGATCAAGGGTATGAACAAGGTCTCGGATTCGATACATGGCTCACTATTGATCACACCGTATTCGCAACGGCGCGCGGTTCATTGGTAGGATGAAAAATGAGCTAAATAAAAATTAGCCCAAATAAGAGGCTAATTGCTAGGTTTGAACAAGTTAATCGTCCTCCTCGTTCAACTATTTCCATAAAGATCCTTCTAGAATTTGGAGTGAAGCTTCGGGATCTTAACCCATCAAGTTGCGTTCATAATTTTGTTAGTACCAGTGTGAAAAGGTCGAGTATATTAAAGAGTTCGAAGCACATTGGAATCTTTCCATCTGGCGTGAAATGGAATTATGATTAATAACATGTGTAATCTACTTAATTCACTAGGTGTTAACGAGAAATGGTAGCAAGGATTAAAAAAGAAAAGTCATGATAAAATGGTTGTTACAAGCAACAATTTTATCTTGAATATATAAGCAATATTAGAAGCTTTCTTTTGTACTTAAAGGTTTACTAACGTAATATTTTGTAATCCAAAGCCGCTTTCCTCTTTTAAACTCCTAATCACTTTTGTATAATAAATAGTGTACTAAAATTACATTTTTATCCATTATCTTAAGTCTGTATTTTATAGAAGTTTAATGGAGAACAACCAAGGTGTTTCAGGAGTACAAATAGTTTAATAATTTATATATATAAGAATCTTACAACCTAGTTATTCTAAGTAAACAGGCTTTATATTCTCAAATTAGCGTTGAAATTTCTGTAATCCTGTTTTAAGTCTGTACTAATCTCGTTTCAAAATCTACGAGATGGGATTTGAAACAATCACACACCCGTTATACCAGCTCTTATTATGCTATTTCCTGACGAACTACCTGAGACAGCTCTCATGTCCTGGAACCCTTACAGCAAGGATATCATACCCAGACTTGCACGACCTAATCGAGCCGACGTCGTTTCCTCTAATTAATGCGGAGAGAGTTAAAACGGATTATCCCATGTGTAAACCGCATGCCGATAATGGGTCTGGAAATCTAACCCAAGCCCTGAGAAACGCACCAATAACACTGTCATAGTAACCTATGAATCCGCTTAATTCTAAAGCCATATATTCCTACTCCAGCTATAAAGCATTTCAGACATTTTCTCTACCTAATTATAACAGAAAATCTAATCCCTAACTAATATAGGATAATTGCTGACAAATTGTGTTTAATCGCAATTAAATATTATACCTACTTTATTTTTGTTAGTAGAATAATATATATAAATAAATGAGAGTGGCTGTACGGACTGTTTGTTTGTTTTTACACAAATCTACAATTTTATCCCCAGTTTGATTCAATTTTTCACTTTCAAAACTAGAGGAGGGCTACCGCCTACACCTTTAAGTACATGGCCAATGCCTTTTAAGTACATTTCGAAAAATCCCCCCCCCCCCCCCCTCTTCAGCTAGAAGAGTTGTTATAAATTAAATAACTTTTTTCAGGCAAGTAATGCCTTCATTTTAATAAAAGTAAAACTTGTTATAGTTAATCAAATCGTTGTAGATATTAAAGCTCAAAATTAGTTAATCAAGTTAAAATTTAGCAATACATACTCATATTCTCATGCTATCCTCGACATAATAATATGTTATGGTACCATTTTCGTACTTTACTGTAACGATGTGTCTATATTTGTTTTATTCGAAACATAATCTATGGACAGTATGTGTTACAATGTTTTAATTTTTCTCCCTACCTATAGTAGGAAAAGTATTGTTTTCACCAAAAAAAATTTTTCTCGAGATTTCAACGGAATTATCCGTTTTAGGTGTTTTTAAGACCTCCTGAGTGGTTTTCAGCATGACGTCTGTATGTATGTATGTATGTGTGTATGTATGTGTGTTATCATCGTAGCGCCCAAGGTATTTAACCTAGATAGTTGAAACTTGGCAGAAAATCAGTCCTTACCTGTAATAGTGCCGCCCGGAAATTCAACTTTTTCCGCCATCTTGAACCCAGTTTGTTGAGTCAGCAAACATTTAAAAAAATTGTAATATATCGACAATGGTCCTGATCGAGTTGAAATTTGGCTCGAATATACCTCTCTGTATGACAAACAAGCCCACCAAATTTCATTTTGATATTAGCCGCCATTTTGAAGTTATCAAGTTTTGAATTTCGAAACTTTCACGGTTAATAATACCGAAAGTATAAATAGGTTTTAGACTTATAGGATTTCGTTGGAACCGGAAAAAATATTAAAAAAACCGATGAAATTCCATTAATTAGTTTAAAAGTTTTTCCTACTATAATTATTTATTAGTGCGATAATTTTGATGACGTCAAAGTTTGTTTACATCTGTCAAAATACCGCCAAACTTCAAATAATAAAATAAAATAAGGGTTTTTTTTAACGATAATAAATCAGTTAGTTCAGAACGGTCACCCATTCAAGTACTGACCACGTCCAATGCTGCTTCCTCCTGCTGCGAAGCAGCAGGAGAGGCTTGAGGGAATATTTTTGGTCTTGTGTCTGTCTCTCATTTAGTCTTGTTGGTCAACATTTTTGTTTATTAATATATCTTAAAACGCCACTTCTTTAGATTGTTAATCCTCTGATAGAAAAACTGAGAGGAGTAACAATCTAAAGATGGTGTACTGAATGTTCTACTTTAGACTGTTATTCCCCTTATAAAATCAGAAGTGTAATATTCTTTTGTCCCAAAGTACATCGGACCAAACATCCCTTTGTCTTGATAGTTATTTAGTCAGCCATTTATATTCTAAAAAAAAAGGGAAGAAACCATCTAAAGAAGTTTCCTTACAACTACTCATCCGATTTTAATAAAATTTGGATGTTAGGTAGTTATATTCATCTAAAGTGCTAATGTAGACAACACATACAATAATATACAGCTCCCACTTGCACAGCCTGATTGTATATTATTCCAGCAGTAATTAATATATAAAAGACTGGACTTATTGCATTAATTTCATATAATTTTGTACGTTTTCAGTATGTAGTATATTTTTTCTCATTTTTAAGCCAACAATATATTTTAAGGTAAATTAATTTGTTTGGGCTCTGTCACAGTGATAAGACTGCTATTCTTATCTCTTTTATATCAATCTGACTTTAATAATTAAATAGTTGGTTCTCTAGGAAACATTAATCAAGAAACTGATTCAATTATAACTATATCACTTGCTCCTTACATAACTGTTAACTAACAGTTATATAAAACTCGATTTTTTTAACTAAAATGTTAAAGTGACTGATTTAAAAATAAATTAATTAAAAAAGAATCTTACATAAAATATATCTATGAATAAACTCTTTGTGAAATTTTCTGTCTGATTTTAGGCGACGAAATGGAACAGAGACTATGGAGAGTTTTTGAAATAAACAAGGATTAATTAATCAAAGAGACAAAAGCTAAAGAGTAAAGAGAGGAGTTTAATTAAATTCAGCCAGAATAACGAGGAGTGGGTTATGTCATCGGTGTCAAGAAGATATCATTCTCAAGATTTGTACCTGTCACTAGAATGGAAAGGTAGCACTCTCCTACTCACCTGTCACCCTTAAATCCAGTTCAACTCACAAAATATTAGTAAGACTCTTTAATTGTCTTTTTTTCTCTCTCACTTTTAACTGGAAATCTTTTATTACATGTTCTTTCTTAATTCGTTTATTAACCTTTTCTACTTTTAATTAATATTTATTTACTTTTTACTTTCATAATATTTAAGGTTAATACTAATAAAAAAAAATTGTGTATTTGCAATAAGATATTGTACATTCAAATCCAACCTAGAGAATCAATATAAACAAAAGCAAAAAAACGTAACTTTTTTTTTCGATATCTTTTTCATAGTCTTATTTTGCAAAAAAGGTTCGATGCAAAGAAAATAAGGAAAGAAAATACTATAATAATAATAAAATGGAAAGAAAATAAGAAAGGTTTAGAAAATATATAAAAGAGAAGCTGTATTTTATTCTACATTTTTGCATATACTTTAACAAATGCAGTTAGTAAATATTTTTGGTACCTACTGTAGAGAAGGAGCCGTGTCACAAGTATTTATGCCAAGTTTATTACGTAAAACATCTTACTTATGATTAAAAAGTATTTTTATAAAAGGATGATTTTTTTAAAATGATTTTTAAGTATTTTTATTTTTATTTTAAGTGTGTTTTTTATTGGAGTCTACAAAATAATTAACATTTATCCGAGTAAAAACACACGTGTTTTACACCATTCTCTTGATTGAACGTGAAAAATCCACTTGTAGAATAAATATTAAAATGTGGAATCTAAACACGTGCACTCAGCCAATCACGATAAAATTTGTTATCAGAAAAATATACCCCGAGATAAAATGTTTTAAACATGAGATTTTTTTAAATAGAAATTTTAATAGAAAACCAACACCCAATTAAAATATATGTTTTTGAAAGTTTTTCCTAGATTTTTGCTTCCGAGCTTACCGAAGGTAACGGAAGCTAATGTGATCGCTCTGAAGAACGAAACATTTTTAGGTCTCCTATTTCAAAAATGCTAAGACAGAAACCCTTTTCAGACATTAGGGAAACTTTTGGTTTCGTGCCTGTCTGTCGATCTGTCGGTCTGTCTGTCTGTTTGTCGGTATGTCGCTCAATTTTTGCGAACCAACATATCGTATAAACTACACGTCCGGTTTTATTGAAATTTAGATGATTGGTCATAATTTGTCCATTGTTGGTCCCATATAAGTTTCAATATATTTATTTACACTTATATCTTTAAAAGTACTTATCTGATTTTTGTAGTTCGTCGAAAGTAACCCGCAGATTTCCCCATATTAATTTAACCCGTCTGTGCTCTTTAAATTCTGCTAAAATGATATTTAAATACATGTAAAAATCTGGATAGTAGTAGGTAATGATATTAAATTCGATAATAATAGGTTTTAAAAGCATAAAATCATTAAATTTTGTGAAATAGGACGCGAGGAAGCTATGTGCCACACTAATTGGCAGATTTTTTTTTTTTAATTATTATTTAAAATTAATTAAACTTGTGTGGTTTAATTATTAAACGATTATTTTTATGCAGAAAATTATTTATGAATAAAGTAGAAATATTGATTATTTTGAGATCAATTAATGCTGCTCGTCAATATCAGTCATTGATAAATCCCCTTATACCGATATTAAAAGTTTATATGAGTATTATATTTGATTATCTCCTTATATTATGTATGATAAAACCCCTTATACCGATATTAAAAGTTTATATGAGTATTATATTTGATTATCTCCTTATATTATGTATGATAAAACCCCTTATACCGATATTAAAAGTTTATATGAGTATTATATTTGATTATCTCCTTATATTATGTATGATAAAACCCCTTATACCGATATTAAAAGTTTATATGAGTATTATATTTGATTATCTCCTTATATTATGTATGATAAAACCCCTTATACCGATATTAAAAGTTTATATGAGTATTATATTTGATTATCTCCTTATATTATGTTTGATAAAACCCCTTATACCGATATTAAAAGTTTATATGATAGTCAGGGTGCCCATAGGCAAAAAAGTAACTTATACATACTCTTTCCAAACCTTTTTGTATGGCTTGTTTAGGCCAAATCTGACACCGTTTTCCTCTGTGACTTTTTTTAGTTTTGGGGCGTTTTTTTTTTTATTTGAACCCTAAAATTTTGACGCGTCAGACTAGAAAATCGGAAAAAGTTCTGCGTCAGACAATATTAAAATGTTGATTTATAGGGTTCAAATAATGTATCTTGAGAAAATCAGCTGGTTATTAATCATTAATTAATATTAGTTCATATTAATTAATATCCATTATTATTAATTAAAATTAATTAATAACTGACTGATTTTCTCAAGATACATTATTTGAACCCTATAAATCAACATTTTAATATTGTCTGACGCAGAACTTTTTCCGATTTTCTAGTCTGACACGTCAAAATTTTAGGGTTCAAATAAAAAAAAAAACGCCCCAAAACTAAAAAAAGTCACAGAGGAAAACGGTGTCAGATTTGGCCTAAACAAGCCATACAAAAAGGTTTGGAAAGAGTATGTATAAGTTACTTTTTTGCCTATGGGCACCCTGACTATGAGTATTATATTTGATTATCTCCTTATATTATGTACTATCTTTTTAGTAGACTATGAGGGACATTCTTAGTCTGTAACTCGCTATGACGTGGATAATGTCCAAATAGTAATATCGAATGATGGACCAACCATTCATGAACCATTGGAAATAATCTATGAGGATATGTATCTATAGGAGAAACACCGCCCACATCTCAAGGCTCGTAAATAAAGCCAGTTTATGCTATTGATCTATATCTGGTTGTGCGCTCTGAGATAGTGTACACCTTCATCTTAGGTGAAGCGAATTTGCATCCAATATGCAAGTTGATGAGCCTGGCCTCGGCTTCTGTTCAAGGGCTAATAGCACTTTACGTCTCTCTGCATTATCCTAGACCACTCTAAGCAACAGAAACTCTCACAATAACCGTATATTCAGACGACATTTTAACTTCGTCTATTTGAAAGCAGTGCTAACTGCGTTTAGTTTGAATCCGTTGTACTTATTGTTAAAATAAATTGGATTTTGATCCTTGTAAACTTTTATTATAATTATAATAGCATAATAAAAAAAATTAAAAAATATATATGTATGCAAAAAAGAGATTCGTTATGCAATATTTAATTACACTAAATTAAATAATTAACAGCGATGAATTAGATTGAATGAAATTTCTTTTTTGTAAAATGGTTTATGAAGCCTTCTTTTTACTTCTTTTCCGGATGCTGATGATAACCCCTGGCATAATAATATTGACTACAATATTATTTTTAAATTATTATGATAGGGAGGGTCTCTGGTATAGCTTATTGCCATGAACTTTTGATTTGGAAGCAGGAGATTCAGGTCAATTACCGTCTGCGGCAAAGGGCACACGTTCGGTGCTATCCCAACATCGCCAAATAAATGTGCAGCTACTTAAGTAAAGTGGGTTACGAATGCCTATTATATAGTTTATACACTTGATGGATAGACAGCCAAAGTCATCCATAGCTTGCTAGTACGCATTAATGTACATAGTGTATACTTGTGTACATTATAATGAGAGTATTGTAGACAATGCAGCCTGATTTGATTGATCTCAGCAGTCATTTATATATAAAAGACTGGCTACGCCCAGAGCTTAGTGCAATATATATTTTCAAATAATTTTGTCTTGCCATTTAGTATCGAGTTAGGTAAGTCATATAGTGAAGTCTCCACTATTAGATTTCAATTTTATTAGACTATTTATGTAACTTGTAATATTTGTACTTCATTAAAAATAATGCCTTTTAAGACTTGAGGAACTTAGGTAATAATTAGCCCATTGATGGTCCCATATAGGTTTCTCTTACACGGCGCACAAACGGTTATAAGGGTTTCGAGGTCATCCTAGAAACCCTTACGCTTTTTGTAGTTCGTCCGTCCGTCAGTCGCATCATGGTTTATATCTCATGACCTATTGTAGCTAGTGGTTTGAAATTTGGTTTAGAAGTAAAACTTTTTTGTTCAAATTCAGGAAAAAATGTTGTGAACTTCACAACTCAACATTTGTGCGATCAGCGCCAAAAACAAATATATATAATATATATGTTTTGTAATTTTTGAGTGGGATACCATTTTAAAGGCATTGGAAAGTTAACCACAAATATAATATATCGAGTTTTCTAAATGGCGACCATTTTACCCTCAAAATATCAAAAAAATGTCCCCCAAACTAATGTCCCCCTCCACTAACCAATAAGGACTGGTCCTAAAAATGTGAAAAATACATAAATATACATCTTTGTAGTCCAATAATATTTCCGGGAGTTCATGTAAAAATACCAAATTTTTAGAAAATTTGGGTGAACATATATAACCATGGAGACTTACAAAGTACTCATCCGATTTTTAAGACATTTGGATGGCGAAATTAGTTGAAAATGGTCTACGTAAATTTGTCATTCATGTAAAAAATAAAATAATTTTTATAGATTTAATTAAAGGGGGGAATATTAGATAAATTAAACAATAATGGATCTTAAGCATCATTAAAGTACGCAATAGCACGCGAGGAAGTATGAACCAAACTAATTGGCAGATGGCAGACTATTTAGTTAGTAGATTTTACTCTAAGATTATCTAAATTTAACTCTAACATTGTCTTAAAACCGTTTCTTTTTTTAATCTTGATAGGAATTCTCTTGTAAAATAAAATTAAAGGCTTAAGAAGAATATTTAAGACAAGTTAAACTTAATGTTAAATAATGTTAATAAATTAGTCTTTTATATTACGAGTAGTTCGAGATACACTATCCAATGTCTCCTTTGTACAATCTTACACTATTCTCTTTAATTGCGTAGAGTATAAGGGCTTTTTAATTTGAGAGAATATGAGGGTCTGTGGAGGATGTTGGAAGAGTACATTTTCTCACGGTTGATACTCTTGAAAATTACGATGCTACTCCGTTTAAAAGCGCCAATTTACGCGAATAAACCTTTTTAATTGAACAAATCTCGCTTTCTGTTGTAAAGTGGAGTTTTAATTATATTGCATGTTATATAAACTTAATTTCATTGTAAAACAGGATAACTGCAGGGTTTACCATACAATAAGTACTATCGTAGAAACTTACTTCATTAATTCTCGTTTTTTTACATCTAGTTATAAATCAGTTGATGGATTTTTATTCCACTTTACAATATTAATATTGGCATTTCTGACTGTTCCCAGAGGTAGATTACACCTGTGCTTTATGATCCTTGTATTATTTTAGACCACATTAAACAATAAATCGCTGACGCTCTCAATAGCCGTATATATTCAGAGGAAAATTTTATAATATCTTATTAAAAGTTGTATTTCACTTTCCAGGGAAATCTGGTTCCCTCGAGAATCCCCGCCCTCGAGAATTCTTCTTGTCTCACTTCCGCTGTTGAATTCCTTTTACAAACGTCAGATATCATTTTAATACAGCTTTACTGAGTTCAATGCTTTTATCCCTGGGGATTCTTTGGGAATTAACGACTTAATAATATTTAAAGTTGATCATTAAAATATGACCCATCTTTAAACAATACGATTTCAACAATTGCTCTTTTGTTGCTATCATGTTCTCAGCTCTGCCCAGCCATTTATACTACAACATCAGTTCAGAGTCTTAGCTAGGGGTTTTATTGCCCATGGACAGAGTCGGTTTTCACCTCCACCATTCTTCGATACTTTCGAAAAAATTTTCCGACCCCACAAGCCCAATTCAATTTGGCGTCGCCAGATGATACGTGCTCGGGAACAGTTGTCTCCCTATGCCGCCCCTCCCTAGATACGCCACTACATCTGGTTTCATCTAACTCCTTCTTTACGCCGGGTTGGAGCACCTTTACTTAGCAGCAGCAGCACTACTTCTTTAGTTATGTCAAGGTCTCGAAAATTTTAATAATTAACATTTGTCGATGTACTCTACATAATAATTACCAATGGCACCACAAAATAATTTATGGCGTTTCTTTAATAGTAACATTTTAGGGGGACAGTTGGTTTATTTTATATCTGTTTAAAGAATTATCAAAGACGAAACTAATGGAACAAATTGCATGTAAATAAAATAAAAATTCTCAAAGCTATTGACGAAATAAATTCATAAAAAAGTTTTCTTTAAAATAAAATACAAAGTAGTACAATTTATTACACATATCTAAATGTGGATCGAAAGGTTAACTATATTCCTAGCTCCGTGGGCTCCGTGGTAGAGCATTGAAGTGCTCCGTGTTTGAGGATTTCAAGGTCATAGGTTCAGCATTTCAAGGTCACCCTAAGCAGTGAACTCGCTATGCAGCAACCGCAGAGTGGCCAAAAACGAAGTGAGTAATTTTCCAATTACTCGATTAATTTTGGCATTTTATTCAGAAAAGTTATACTTTGAAGAAGAATCGAGTAATAAATTTGGGCGAGCTGTCTTTCCTCCCCTCCCCTCAAAAAATCTGATTGCTGAACATTATTTGATAACAATTATGAATCACCTGTTTAAAAAATGAAATATTATTAAATTTAAATTTAGTTCGAATTGGTTTGTTTCATTAGAACAATTCTTGAGATTGTAAATGTTAGGCCTAAGATTGTTAAGATGGTAATTTTAGGTTGCTAGAATAATTGTATGTATTTGAAACATAATTATATTTCAAACCTAAGAGTCGGCTTGTTTGTAGGGCATAAGGTTTTTATTTTCTTCGTGAAATCTGACATTATGACTGTATTTCTAAATAACCAAGGCATACTTCATCTTCATGCTGAGTAGATAAATATATCATTTTTATAATAAACTGCTGTCGATAAAGACAAAAGGGTATAGAGAGACAAAAAAACTCCTTTGAACAATTTTTTTTACCCACACATACTATATGTGATATCATAATCCTTTTATCCCCTCGCGTGTTAAAAACCATTAAAAGCCATTAAAAAAGCTGAATATATTGCTTTCTTTCAGCACTTGGGCTTCTAAAGTAAAATTAATTGAAGCTTTGAAAAAAGTTTTAATATTTTATTATCTTGGTCCATATAAAAATTGAAGGGCTCTCAAATATTAGAGTACCATAAGAGGAAATGTTAAGCAATATTTGTATACATATATGTATTCGGTTCTAAAACTAGCTTAAAAATAAAAATGTGGTATCAAATAAGATTAAAACACTATAAGAGAATAGTGAGTAAAATACGTATTGGATATCAAACCCTCCCAATATATACAGTGGTATCGGTACTAATATGTCCTTTGACAAACGCAGGTTAGATAGACTCACAATTTTACAGAAATGAGTTTGGCATGATGCAAACATACAAACAATATAATTAATCACTTTAAACATTAAAACAAAACTGTGACAGACAGATTTCAAATTTTAATTTTAATTAAAGTAAATGTTTATTAAATTTAAATATTTTAATTTAAATTCTTATTAAATTTAAATTTAATTGTTATTAAAATTAAGTTCTTATTTAAAATTAAATTTACATTTTTTATTAAATTAAATTTAATAAGATTAAAGTTGGTGGGGTGAGTTTGGAAAGACTAAGTGGTCGACTTGCCTGTCATCGTTGATTTGTTGTGTCTTCATGTTGCCGAATGGGTTTGGTTAAAGGAAGAGGTTGATCAAGTTATAAATTTAAAATGGTTGGTTTGAGGTTGAAGATAATAAGAGTTCTCAAGTTATCAAAGTTTAATGAAGTTCTAGGTCTTCCGTTCTAGGTGTACTGTACGGCCAGATGTTTTGCTCCTAATGCTAGAAACAGCTTCAGGCATTAAACTAGAAACATCTTCCTAGGTTTAAGACAGGTGTAAAATGAATCAAACTCAGTTCACACCTGTCGTAAAACTAAGACACCCTGAACTTCCCTGAAAATGCTTGTAGCATTAAGAGCTAAACGTCGGGACGTTCACCCTTCGAGACGCGGTCACCACCGGAAGACTTTGAACTTCATTATAATTATAACCGCGGAAGCCTACGAACATTAATTAACAAAGTTTTTTTTTATCTTTTTAGTTCCTGAGTAACGCAAAGTAAAATATATTACACGTAAGACGAAGAAGGACAAAATTAGGAGCAAGGTGGAGTAATATTTTTAACTTTTAAGTTAAGTGCCACAGAAGTTAACGTTATGGTTACCGTTATGGTAACCGTGGTCTGGACTATTATATGTCGAGGCAGCTGTAACCGCCCTTTTCGATAGCTAAAGCGCAAAGGCATTGGTTACTTCCAGTCGACACCTATCACACACTGTAGTGACAGTAGTGAGTAATTCCGAAGTCACCCTTCTCATTTTTAAGATATTGATTGATTATTATTGACTCCAATAATTTTATTTATTTACTTAAGATTATTAATATTAAAACTGACTGCATGTGTGGGTTTTTGCTTTTGAAATTATTTGATGATTTCGATTTCAATAAGAAATCGGAATCTGTTTTGTTAAATTTCATATTATAGTATAGAAGCTCAGGCCTTTACATATACAGCTATACCTTTCTACTACTGCCACTTTAAACCTTAATTATTTTCTTCCCTTCTTTTTATCAAGAATTTTGAATGCAAGTAATTATGAAAGTTACTTAAATAATTAAAGTAATTATTTATGTTACTCCACTTGGTCACGTGATTAATACTCTTACAAATTGATGGTTTTCTTATTTAAATTTTGAAATCATTTGAATAATTATTGCTTTTTTTATGCGATCGTTGAACGCAAAACGAATTTTTTTAAATTTTTCCGATTTCAAAAAATTCTAAGACAAATCCTATTCAGACTCCGGGGAACAATTTTGGTTCCTTGTCGGTTTGTCGCTCAAACCAACATATCTTAAAAACTACTCATCTGATTTTATTGTTTGTTACTTATAAGTTACTTATAATTGTTGGTTACTTTTAAGTTTCAACCTTCTGTACCCATTTATTTCGCACATGCGCACAAACATTCATTTATTTACACCTATATCATCAAAAGTACTTATCTGATTTTTATGAAATTTGGATGGTTTGTCGAAAGTAGCCCGCAGATTAATTTCAACTGTCTGCGCTACTTAAATTTTGCTAAACTGACTTTTTAATTAATCTAAATAATCAAATCAATTTTGAGTTTTAAAACACAGGGGAAAATTAAATACATTTGACAATAATTGGTTTAATTCGTACAAAATCATTAAAGTATACAAAACAGAACGCGAGGAAGCTATGTGCTAAACTAATTGGTAGAGTTTTATTTTATTGTTACCAGATTTATTAGAATTTTAAACAATTGAAAGAAAATTAGAGAGAGCTAAATTTTTACTTAATTTCTATAATCTGGATATTTGCGTTTTTTTTAAGTATTTGTGGGGAAAAACTAGTTTTCGGGAAATAAACATGCAGTGGCAGCGTATTTATAAGGTATTTATTTATTTACTTTAATTTATTGTCTTGTAATAATTTTCACGCATTATATGAGTACTACCCAGTAGTTACCCTTGGGCAGATTACACCCAGTCCTAGAAAGTTTACATAATAGTGGATCATGTTCTTTTTGGATATTGTTTTTTTCTTTTTCTTAGATACTTAGTATATACCTATAAATGTTGATAGTTTGATGGATTCACACATTTAAGGTCCCTGGAGGCCAAACATGACTGTCTTTTAGACCTCTGTACTCTGTAGCTGTAGTTCGAGAGGGAAACACAGCTACTGAGACAATTAGATCAAATTTCATATCCCTAAAAGATTTCTAGAAACTAATTTTAGCTCTAAATTTGGAGGTGCTGCCGCCAAACTCTCTGAAAGAATGTGTAAAAATAGTCTGCCAATTACTGTGGCACATAGCTTCTTGGCGTCCTATTTGGTTTAATGATTTTATGCTTTTACAACCTAGAGCTGGGGACCGAGCGCCCCTTACGCACGAAAGAAAGAGCAAATACCTTAACAACCCCTTGATCTTGGGCTGATTTTTCTTCTCTTACAGTCCCCTACACGGAGGCATATCGATGGCAAGGTTTAGATTCATTAAAAAAAAAATAGTGTAAAATATTTAAAGAGGTAACAGTATGGACCAAAATAAACAAAAAGAAGGCTTAGTTAACATGGTCATCGGTTTCGGAGATACCTTTGTCTACGGCCTGCTAGATCGCCTGATTTAAACCCTCTATTCTAAATAGCCTCAAGGAGCTGCAGCTACGAATTATTAAATGATGCCAACAAATCTAAGCCAAATTAAGAAAAAGTTCGAATATCCTTCAGACAAAAATGTCGTGTCTGCTAGGAAATGGAAGGAGGCACTTTGAACATGTTCTGAAACTTAATTTTTGGTTTTGCTAGAAGCTTCTTTTCATTGTTTGTTCCATAATAAACTAGGCATCGCGTGGCTCTATCATTGAAGCGAGCGTATTGCAATGAAATACTGAATATTGAAATTTATTAATCATGATGAATGTCATAGTTGAAGATAAGTGGAAGACGGTAGTGTAGGGAAGAGTGGGGGTACTCGGTACAAAGCTTTACTTCCTAAACAAACCTATACACTATACGACTATAACAATCTTCACCACCCGCGGTAGCTTTTAAACAATTATTATAAATGTATCTCGTCACTACGCAAAGAATTTTGCTTGTATCAATTTGAAATTTTGCATACCTGTTTCAATTGTGCATTAGATGGTGTATATGAAGTTTTATTAAAATCGTTTCGTTAGAACGTAAGATATCGGTAAAAAGGTTGTTTTCTCTATTATAAACGTTTAGGTCCGCTTTAATAGTTTTAGCGATCTTTATTAAGTCATAGCGGTGTCGCTGTTGGTTTTAGTAAAAAATGTTATTTGTAAAAAATGTTCATCTCATCGAATAGATGATGATAGAATCTTTTCCCGTCCTGAAATTCCAATTTAATTTTTGTACCTCTCGTTTACGCGAGCGTTGCGCGCGAACTCTTAGACGGATCACGCTGTCCAACGAACTTAGCCTGAGAATTAGTAAGAGGATCATGTATACCAAATTTCAACTAAATCGGTCAACTTTTACTCAAGTTATCGTCACACGCGTGAACGTTACTGACAGACAGACAGACAGACAGACACGGAGCATATTTCGTTGAATGTAGGAAGCTCGCTACGCTCGCTTCAATTATTGTAAATACATGTCTTATCTCTGAAGCCGTTACTTTGCGGAGCCATGTTTACTAAACCTTTTTTCGTCTTTTCGTTTATTTTCGTCCATATACTATTACCTCTTTAAATATTTTACTCTTTTATATTTTAGCACCCAGTATAATAATAATAAGTGAAAATGTTATATTTCAACTGATTCTTGATTTATTGACATTAATAAAAACGAATATTTCTCAAACATGGTTCCGTCAATTTTGATTAATAAATCGTTTCAAGAAAATAATCAGTTTTACATACTCAGCCAGTTAAGAGTAGTTTTACAGTTAATTTTAATGACAACTAAACAAATTGAAAACATTATATAATATGGTTTCTATGGTGTAGTGTTGGACAGATTTGATTCTTACGTTTGATTTCTTTCTCCTTGTGTACCTGTTCTTTTGAAATACTCGTATAAGTGTTATCCATATTATATGAATATAAAAGCCTGTAGGTATAAGTGTGAAGGTATCAAAATTGGGAGCGAATGGTTCAGTTTACCTTATAGAGTATTTTAAGGGAGGCACTTGTCAATTTGCGACAGACAAATCTGATAAGCCGACAGCCAATTGATTTTACTCAATCTAGCAGTGTCGTAGATCCTTTAGAAATCCATCTATTCCAGGAAATCAAAGGACTATATTTACTTCATTTTCATCAAAAGGTATTGATTGAAAATCTTACCTTTTCTTTTGTAATCGATAATTAGCGTATTGCATGTTCTCTTATTAAAATACTAGGTATCGTACTAGGTAATTCTTTATAGAACCTTAATTTACTCAATAAATGTGAGGGAACAGGGAACATACTGCATAATGTTAATTCAATTTCAGTTACGGTATATAATCATATAAAGCAGTATATTTTCGCTTTTATTTCTTTTATACTTTTGAGAACTTGTTCTTTAAGAATAAATGTAATCGTCTTATAAAAGAAAACTTTAGACACCCCTGAGGTTTATTTTCTTTATTCGTCTTATTTAGATTCAATAAGCTTATTTTAAAGATTAAATTAGATTGCTTTGAAACTTTTCCCACAGTTTAAATCACAAGATACAAAAAAATATAATGTTTTAGAGATTATAAAGTTTAATTTTAAATGCTAAAGCCTAACTGCTATTACTGTTAAACTTAAGGTTGTTCATTAGTAATTTTGTTTTTAGCAATGATCTAAAAAAAAAAAAATTACCTATACTACGACAAAATAAATGTTGTCAGGTGTTTTAAAACAATATTAGGTACTTATTTATGGAATTATTTTAAAAGTTTTAAAAATGATTTTTTTTTAAAAAATTATTATATATTTTTTTTTTAGATTTTCTAAAAATATTATACCTTTTAAGCAATTTTCCTGTTATCATCCCACATTTAAATTTTTTAAAAAATCCACATTTAAAATGTCATGTGTTTTAAAACAATACTAACCTTTTTATGGAATTAATTTGAAACTATTACAAAATGTACTTTTTCTAATATTTAAAATAAAATAAAAAAATCATTTATTTATTTTTATATTTTTCAAAAAGTAGTACATTGCTTCCGAGCTTACCGAAGGTAACGGAAGCTATGTGATCGCTTCGAAGAACGAAAATATTTTAGGTCTCCGATTTCAAAAATTCTAATACAGAAATGCGTTTCAGACATCAGGGAACATTTTTGGTTCCGTGTCTGTCTGTCTGTCGTTCGATTTTTGCGAAGCAACACATCTAAAAAACTACACGTCCGTTTTAATGAAATTTGTATGGTAGGTCATAATTAGCTCATTGTTGGTCCCATATAAGTTTCAACCTTCTGCGCTTATTTGTTTCTCTTCCACACGCGCAGAAACAAACAATTATTTACACTTATAGCTTCAAAAGTACTTATCTGATTTGTATGAAATTTTTACAGTTTATCGAAGGTAACCGGCAGATAGGCCAAGATTAATTTGAACCGTCTGCGCTCTTTAACTTTTGCAAATTGGTTCTTATATTCATATAAAAAATCAAAACCATTTTGAGATTAAAAAAAAAACGAGGGAAACAATTAAACAAAGATGATAATAATGGCTTGTGAAAGAATAATATCAATGAATTACGTGATAGGATGTGAGGAAGCTGTGCCACACCAATTGGCAGTCTATTTTTAGCAATGATCCCGTTGAATAATCATTTATTGTTTTTCATGCTTGTGTAATATTAATTTATTTTATTGGCATTTCTAATAGCAATAAGATACGACAACTCGAAAGCTGTTAGATCGGGCTAATACCGGTGGGCATTGGAATAAAGGACATAGAAGGTTGCTTACACACGTTCTGCGGTGAGTTTAGCGTTTTTTATCAGTGTATGTTATGTCCTGATGACCTTTAGACAGAACTCTTTATTACACTTGTGAAATATAGTTTGTTTGAGTAAAATGTATATAACAACAACTTACCTCAATGTTGTTAAAACCACCATTTCAAAAGTTGTGTAGCCAGCAAGTCCGAAGGAAATTAAAAAGACATTTATTCTATTGTGTGAATTTCAGTTATTCTATTCCCTTAGCAAGGGAAATAATGAGCTAGATAACTGTAGTAGTGCTTGTTGTATGCAGTGATCTCAACATTTGTTTTTTAATGAAAAAAAAAAAAATAAATAAATACAAATACAAATAAAAGTAAGAATAAAATCCCAACTTGTACTTTAAACAGTAGTGAAAGGAAATGAAAAAGACATCTACTGTATTATTTCCCTAAGCAAGGAGAAGAAACGAGAAATAATGAAGTAGGTTACTACAGTTTTACTTGTCGGAGTAGAAATCTTAACACTATCTAGTTCTACAATGAAATAAAAGTTTTAAAACACGCACCATGCAATATAATTAAAATCCCCTTAACAACAAAAAGAAATGTGTTCAAGTAAAGAGGTTTATTCGTGTAAATTGGTGCTTTAAAACAGAGTAGAATTTTAATTTCAAAGAGGATCAACAGTAACTTAATTTCCTGCAATATCCTCCGTAGACTCTTCTCGTATTCTCTCAAAGTAAAATAGCCCTTTTTGTCCTTACATAATTAAAACTAAAAGTGTAAGGCGGCATTAGATAGTGTATCTTGAACTAACATGAAATGAAGGCTAACATTTATTAACATTAACTTTAACTCGTCTTAAAACATTCTTCCTTCTGCCTTTTGCTTTCCAAGAGCATCCTTACGAAGACAAAAAAAGAAACAATTTAAAAACATTCTTTGAGTTAAATGTACTAAAAAGTTATTTGTTAACGAAAGAAAATTATAACGAGACGAGAGAACCTCAGTGGCCTCTTCTGATAAAGAAAATGTTTAACAGTTTCTTCAAAAAACTTATGTGTTAATAGGTTGTGGGTTTTCACGAGTTGACCAAAAAGGCAAACTTTACTAGAAAACCTAACTTATGTATAAACTTAGTTTAGTTCCGAACTAAATAAAACACGAATAGTACACTAGTCTTGTTAGTTTAGGTTGGAAGATAAACAATATATTTTCTTCTATAACTAGGTTAGAGTTCATTCCACTTCTACTAGCTATTGCAAGTTATCTAATATTATTGATTAAGAATCTCTATAAGCTTTCTTATATCTGTTTTAGCTTAAAACAAGACTTCTTTTTCCTTCTATGTAGCGCTGCAGTTTAGAGTGGGTCTTAACCTGCTGTACCACGTCTTTTCATCAATGTCAGTCTAATGTCCGGAAGCGCCACCTTCTTCTTATGAACAGTCTTTCGAGTAGCATACACTTCGGGGTTATATCTTCTGTCAATGTCAATCTTTCCATATGCCTAAGTCTCTGAGCCTTTATGAACCTACATTCTTTCCTTCGTTGTTACTCAAGCGTTTTGTTCTGTGGTATTCTCCAAATGCCCTGATTTCTCATGGGGCCAAATGCTCTACGCAAGATACGTCTTTTGAAGGTCATTAGTTGTTTAGTTGCTGTGGTGAGAATCTGTTTCAGAGCCATATGTCACTATATATGAGCGTGAGCTGCATCTTTAGTGTTAGTCTCCTTGTTATTAGTTTGCTTTTAAAGAGTTTAAGGTTAGCATAGCGTGCTTTATTTCCCACTTCCTTCTATACATTTCCCTAAACTGTTATCGCTGGTTAATTGCGTGCCGAGGTACGAAGGTATGCGAGCTGCCCACACCTTGGAATGTGTCCTCACCTATAGTTAATTCCATTGGAATTCTACTTACTTCTTCCGTTGACATCAGTATATACTTTGCTCACTTTAGGATTCACTATCAGTCACTTTCTCGTGGCTTCTCTCTTTCGTAGTTTTGATTCGGTTCATTGAAGTTCGTCTTCTTGTCGCGTAGGTGCAACTGTATTGTCTGCAGAAGCACAGATTTGGCATGATTTAATATATATTGTACCATTTTGATAGATACTATAACCCTTGAAGGGCAAGGTTGAGTAGGAACGCTGAAAGATCGATATATTTTGTAATTCCAGCATTAAATATAAAAGCTGTGCTATCCATGTTTTGCACCTTATCTTTGGTTTGCAAGGCGCTGAGACTGACACCAACTAGTAAGTCAGCTTTGGTGATATTTGCAGCCCTTTTAGTACTTGCAATAAATCACTAGGCTTTATGTTGTCAAATGCCTGCTGTAGGTCTAAAAGATAAAAAAGATCAATGTCGTGCTCATAGAATTTCTCTATCATCTGCCGCAACGTTAATATCTGGCCAATCGTGCTTTTACTATCGTGCTTTTATCAGAAACTACTGGTATTCGCCTAGCACTCTTTTTGCATTGTGGCTTATTCTGTTGTTAAGTCCTCCAGAAAGGGATTTATATTCAACTCTTAACAATGTGATTCCCCAATAGCTTTCGCAGTTTAGTTGTATCACTTTTTTATGGATTGGACATGTGTCCAATCCAAGTGTTGGGCATTGTTCCGTTTTGCCATTTTAGGCAGATTAGTTCGTTCATTTGTCATGACTGGTCTTCTGTTTTTAATTAGTTCTGCCACTATCTCATCTTCTCTGGGAGATCGATTGATTTTCATTATTATCTGTTTAACTTCTTCTTTTCTAATAAGTAGTCCTTTAAAATGCTCTGCCCATTTTTCAAGTCTTTACTTCCTCTCCAATAATATTTCCGTCTTACTCCTTGCATAGTCTTTGTCCTGCAACATAACCATTTTCAATTTAATCACTGCATCATAGCATTGTCTAATTTCATTCTGCTCAAGTAGCTCTCGATTTCTGTCTTAATCTTTTGATTTATCTTCTTCTTTTTTTTTTAAATTTGTTTGCTTTCTTTTTAACTCTTTATATGTTCTGTTGTTTCTGTTTTCTCCTTGTATATTTTCCCCTTGCATTATTGCATTCCTTACCTTGTCCGTGGTGTTTTGGATGGCCATAGATTTGTTGTGTTTAACATGATGTGAGGCCTGTCTATTTTCAGTAATCGCAGTTTCTGTGTTGAAATAGCATTCTTGTCCTTGCTTGAATTTTCTCCTCCACTGCTATGCTGCACTTTTCGTTGTGCCAATCTTTTTTGGCGTGACATATTGATAGTGAAAACCTATCAATATGTTATGAACATAACCAAATAACTCTATAGACGACTTAGGCTGCCATTATTAAATATCACACAAGATTTTAAATGTATTGGTCTACATGGTGAATAATTCTCATCAAAATCCAAAACCGGCATAAAACAAACTTCGCAGTAGCTGTTCAAAGGTGATTTTTGTTTTACACTATTTAAGCGTCTCCGTAAAATACTGTTAACTAAATCTGAATATTGCTACTACTTAAATTATGTTATATGAAACATCGAGAACAGAATTTTTTACAATGGCTTGTTTATTTATGCAGCATTGTTTTCGTTCAGAGTCAGTTTTGATTCCCTTTTTGTTTTGAACTCTCATGTACAAGCCAGCAGCCAGAGCATATTTCGTGTTTACCCAGCTTCGTGTGACTACTGGTAAACTACTGGTTAGCTAGTAGTTAGAATTAGCGTCCGTCTTTTAGGTATACATATAGTATGGTTGTTAAGAGTCGACAGTGTAAGAGTCACCGTGTCCATGGTGTTAAGCCTGGTTTTGTTTTGGTTAACATGATGTGAAGTTCTGTCTATTTTCAGTAGTCGCAGTTACTGTCTCGAAACATTTTAGTTATCAAGCTAGCAAATTTAGTGTTTTCTTACAATTATGACATTTTTACAACATATCCCGGTCTACCCTATAAAATTCAAATACATGAGCCAAAATCATATCAGTTTTTCTGGTTTCATATTGCGTAAAAGTTGAGGATTCTTTAACTTAACAATCTACTCTGACGTGATGTCCTAGTCTAGTTTACAATTTTATTTATTTTGGGACTACAGCTCGTGGAGAGCTTTGGCCGCCGCTAATTGGGTAACAATGCCAGTTTCGGTGCCTCTGTTTCTTGGGTAGACTGATTAGTTTCCCTTTTGTTTCAGCTAATAGCGTTACTCCTTTAATTATTTCCAATTCCTCTTGTTCTAAATCGTACTCATTGGTTGTCTGTGTTCCTGTAGGATTCTAGTCTCCTAAAGGTGCTCAATCAGGAAATTTTACATATCTTTAAAACTTTTATGGGCAACGTAGTAATTTAATGCTACCAAAAGTTTACAAGGCGGGTTTGTCCCTTATTGGATAGAGTTCTATCAGTGGTGGAGAATTATGGCCAAGCAATATGGACCATTTAATCCTACCACTAGGCGGAGCTGGTTTAGGGATGGAGAATAGAGAATGAGGGGGGGTTGTGGACTGTATCTTAGCGGGTAGCGGGGGGGGGGGGGGGGGGGGTTGGTGGTATATCTAGTGATTAAGAAATTTGTAAGAAAACTATAATTACTAGACTTACCTGAGGAATGGTGAGTTGGTAGTCGGTTAGCGGCGGTGGCGGTAGCCAAGATGGTAGAATAGAGAGGTGGGCTCATTTCCTAACAACCGAGGGTTCGAGTTTCTTCGACTATCTTCGTAGGCGCTCGGGTGTGTGACGTCAGTCGGCGACCCAAGTTCCTACCCTTCCCTAATAACTACTATACAATAAAATAATAAAACTAACTTTTTATTAATTTTTATCATATTTAGTGATTTTTTTTACGTTAATTGCCCTCTCAGATCACATATTATGTTAAATAAATGTTTGGGCAAACCAAAGCATACGTTACTATTAAAATTATCATATTTTTATTTAACCTTTTTATGTGAAATATATATAATATTTTCTCGGATACTTATTTTTTAACTTAAAATATACTAGAACCAATTATTATTGTTAATATAAGTATAATACATAATGTAGAGACTTGGTAAGAAGAGATACATTTGTAGTTTTATTATATTTTTAGGGTTTCGTTATGGTAAAACCAAAAAAAGAAACCCTTATAGTATCGTTCCTGTGTCTGTCTGTCTGTCTGTCACTCTGTACGGTTCCAATAACTTCTGAATCAAAAGAGATCAAGACATGAAACTTTCCAGTATTAAAGAATTCTTTGACGCGCACACAGGAAAAATATAGCGAACTCAAAATTATAAGCTTTTCAAATTCAAAATGGCGGATAATTCACGTCACGCGAAAAAAATATTTTTTTAAAATTTTGAGTGGGGTATCAAATGAAAGGTATTGAACAGTAGATTAAAAAAATATATATACCACTTAGGGAAAGTGTTTAATTTTCGGCGCCATTTTGTCAAAAAACATCTAAATTTGGCGTGTCCCCCCCCCCCCTAAAATCGTATTTCCGCTGTTACTAAAAATATAGAAAAATATGCAAAATGTGCGGTCTGGTGGGCCATAGAAAAAATAAGATTAGGAATTTGATCTGATTTACTGGGAATCCAAAATGGCGGCTAATTCCTGTCACGGGGGAAAAAATATTTTTTTTAAATTTTGAGTGGGGTATCAAATGAAAGGTATTGAAAAGAAGATTACAAAAATATATAAGACTTATGGATATTCTTCAATTTTCTGCGCCATTTTGTCAAAAATTATAAAATTTTGCGTGCCCCCCCCCGCGTGTGACACGCAGGCAACCACCGTGTAACCTGCATCGTAAAGTTCCTCTACAGCTGAAAACAACAATTCTTTAGTAATTTTAGAATCCAAATCAGCAAAAGTTGGCTTTTTCCAACTTGTAAAGAGTGCTCGTAACATCATAACTTATAGATATTTATGAGGACCTACAACAGCATCATTTTTAGTGTCGTATTCGTAGCTAGATTCTATTTTCATTTCGTCAAATGATACGACTAGATTTTCATTAGGCTGGAAAGTGGTTGCAGCCATACGAAGACTTTGAAGCATTGTTTCTCTATAGAGTTGGGTATGATAAAATAAAAGTGAATTTTTTTAAAAAAGTGACACTTTGACAATTCTGAACCAACTTGTGCTTTATTTAGACGCTGAACATCTATATAACAAGAATATGTATGTGAAAAGGAACTATCGGGACAAGTAACTATCGTGACTTATAAATTTATTAATACTTTGAAGGGAAAGCATAATTTTTCTGTATACTATGGGGGTACCGCCTTAAATTCACTTTAAGTACTAAAATTAATGGTAACTATTGTGTCTTTTAATAAACGTACGCACCCCTGATTTTTGAAAAGAATGTTGTGTGACATACCCCCTCAGTCAAACAGTGCAGCAAAATTCTTGGTAACTATTCTGAAGTAACTATCGTGACCGATTGCTGGGACAAGCTTTTTTATTAAACTCCCGACAAATTACATCGAAATAAGAAAGAAATTATATTTAGTATCACAAACTACGTTATATTTCTATCTAGGCTAATAGTTAGAGAGTCGAAGAAAAATATAGCATGATAACTAAGGTTAAAAGGGGCTGGGCACTATCGTGTACTTCATGTAGAATATTTAAATTTAAATTTATCCTCTAAAAAGAATATTTAAGAATCTGACCACACCGCAATGATGAATCTATAGAAAAATGTTTGGGGAGTCATAGATTTTTTAATTATTAGGAGTGCAAGAAATATTTTTTTTAACTCGTTTACAGTAAAAGCGTCACTTTAATTTAAAAAAAAATCACCCATATTAGGATTAAGTATTTAAACAAGAAGTTATTCCTTGAAAAATGGGAGTGATTAAAATCGGCTAAATAAATTTAACATAAATCACCTTTAGCAACATTTATTTTGGTCTAAAAAAGAGCCGTACTTCGTAACTTACTTTAAAAATAAATAAAATAAATAAATTGATGGATAACGATAATACAATATACAAATCAAAATAAAATAAATAAATAGATTAATTAATAATATATACATATATTTGTGAAGGTTTAGATTTTTAAATACAAATCTTATTTTTAAACTGTTTTAGTATTAAACATTTTCCCATATAAAATAAAATATAGATACAAAAATCTTCAGAATTTATTTACCTATACGTTAAAAAAAAAAGTAGCGCTCTAAGTGCAAAATTAGAGGCATGAGGTTAAATTAAACAAAAATAGTCGCAAAAATAATGGTATTTAGATTATAGATTGTGGAATCTTGGCAGCCAGCCTACGTCACTACCACCCTAGAATGTGGGCGGGGCCAAATCTACTAGGTTCTCGCTTTTAAGCCGAATGAGCCCACCTGTATTTCATTTCACCTTGGGCGGTAGCGGGTTGAAGCGGGGTGGCCTTGAGCTGCGTACAGACGTCGTTTCGCCACTCGGTCTTAACACAACTGGCGTTTGGCGGTAAGCGGTGGAAGAGGGATACCGAGCGCTAGTATCGCCTCTTCTATCACTCCCTTCCTCTAAGGTAAGGGCCGCGTTTGTACACGGAGGCGTAAGCCTAGTGATTATCTATATCTCACAAACTCTCATCATTAAATATCCACCAATCAGTATGTAACCTGTAGATCACAACATAAATGGGAGTTATGTTAAATCAATTTAATATTATATAGTCCAGGAGATAGTGGGCAAAAAAAATTCTAACTAACATCAAGCTAGAATTTTGTTTACAAGTTAATCTTTTGGTACCTTTTAATAATATGTGGTCGGCAACGTTCATCTCCGGGACATAGCCTGGTATTAGTCATTTAAAAAAAAAAAAAAAAAAAAAAAAAACAGTGGAGAGCAGCCATGTTAGTTAATGTTAGTTTGTCGCTTGAATGGTTAGCTATTAAAATATTACTCCAAATCAAAGTGTCCACCTATCAAGTGACAAACTCACATTGAAAACTTGATTTTTCGTTTATTAACTAATTTTGCACTCAGGATCATGAATATCACATTGTCCGCTATAATGGTGGGGCATAGCCGCTCTCCACCAGTTTTTTTTCAAATGCCTATTGCCCATCTCTGTCTCACGGACGAACTTTAATTTTAAGGGATAAAATATTTTTAAAAGGATAAAAAGATGTAAGATTAACTTATACACAAAATTCTAGCTTGATGTTAGTCAGACACTTTTTTGCACGCTATCTCTTGGACTAATACATGTAAGTATCACTTGGTTGTTTTAATCAAAGTCTGATATCTGTCGAATTACCAATTTTTAACGAGTCTAATTTAAATGATCATATCCAACAGATAATAGAACTGTTTAAATCAGTGGACACAAGCCCCAATTAAACGAAGAAACTCTAGTATAGGGTAAGTTTAATAATCCAAACGATAATTTCAAGCAAGAGCCATTAGTAGGCTGAGTTGAGCCAAACCCTCCCGCTAACCTGCTTAATTAATAGCTATTAAATTAAATTGATAGCTTAACTGGGTCCAGGGTAGGGGGTAATAACTACCGGTAAAGTAATTTGAAATAATTGGGAAAACCCGTTCCCCCGGCGCCCCGTCCTTTGAGACCAAAGTTTAATCGGGGCCAGCCCCTCTAATCGTTTTTTAATAGTTATCCTCTCGTTCTAGAGTAAACCAGAGTTTAAAACATTTTTTTTGTTGCAATTCCCCTGGGTTTACGGAAGGATTTGTAACTATATCTGATGGTCTGTTTTGGTAAGATCAAGAAAATTTTGTTACTGAATCTCTCAATAACATTAACAATTCACAAACCTCATTTGTTCAAATTGAATTTATCTGATCTATGGCCCAATTCACACACGAGTGGTGTATGGCACTGACGTGGCGCTGGTTTGTGCCACCTCTATGTTAACTTATGGCCCAGTGTACACTGGCATAGCGTGGCAGAGGGTGGCACATGACGCCTCCACCACGCCCCTCCGGCGCCACTCGTGGCTTATCGAAGTGGCGCGCCACTTGCAAACCATTAATTTCTTTGTCTGATCTTCTTTTGTTTGTTCTTCTATTTAAAGTTCTTAGTTTTGTTCTTCTATTTAAACATAAAATAAAGTCAACGTGCGTGATGATATGAAATTGAACATTCGCTTTTGTTAAGAAGCGGAAAAGTTAAAAGTTTTTCTAAGTTAAGTCTCTACAGCGTATGATTCTTTTAAAGGTCATCCTTAACTTTTTTTTCTAACTATAGCTAGGATTTTGAAATAGCATTCTTGAGACATCCGGTAATAATTTTGAGAATGATCTGGGTACTCGTTTAGCTCCTGCATTACGTTGAACACTCAACCAGTTTTCCATATCTCTAACCACATAGGATGCACCCAAAACTTCCTTCTCGAAATTTGCATATTAGCAAAATTAATAATATGCAACAAATCATGCTCGTCGTCATCTGAAGAAGAAGATATTGTCATGGGCATCATGTAGCAGTGAACTAAACTAACGCCATACATGTGTGGATAAAACGCACCACGACCGATCCTCGCCAGTCCCAAGCCATCGTTACGCCAGTGTCTGTAGGTTTGTTTGGTTTTTATGCAAATCTACTGTTTTATTCCGAGCTTGGTGTAGTTTTGCACACCTGACTTTCATAACAAGGAATAAAACCGTACCCCTCCACCGGGCAACGCCTTGTACTTCAGCTAGTATTTCATAACACCAAAATTTATGCATTAAATTTAACCCTCGAAAGAAATATTGATTTTAGAAATTCAGAAACAAACATAATATTTTACAATTCACCAGTTGGAAGAAAATATTATAAAAGTTAACAACTTAGAGTAAAGTTTAAATTCGGACTAAAGGCCTTAGTGATGTAGCATCCTTTTTATGTAGTATCTTTTTTTTGGAAATCTTCTCTAACGTAGGGTTAATGTGACATTATATTTCCTTCAATTGTGTTTACCGAAGCGAAGGTAATAGAAGCTATGTAATCGTTCCAAAGAACGAACATTTTTTAGGCCTCCGATTTCAAAAATTTCAAGATAGAAATCCGTTTCAGACATGAGGGAACATTTTTGGTTCCGTGTCTGTCTGTCTGTCGATCTGTCTGTCTGTCTGTCACTTTGTGCAAACCAACATATCTTAAAAACTACTCCTCTAATTTTATTGAAATTTGGATTGTAGGTCATAATTAGCCCATTGTTGTTCCCATATAAGTTTCAACCTTCTGCGGCCGTTTGTTTCTCTTTCACATGCACACAAACATACATTTATTTACATCTTATAGGTTTACACCAGGGGTGCCCAACCTTTTTTAATCAGGGGCCACATTGTCAACATTTAAAGGGAAGGCGGGCCGGGGGTCGGTGGTGTACCGGGGGGGGGGGGGGTCCTCCCCCAGAAAATTTTAGAATTTTTACCCTCATAAAACACGCTTTTATGCTTCCTAGAAGGTTAATTTTCCGTTTTGGTTTTAGCTGAAACACCATGTTAATAAAGTTTTTTTCTGTTACTAGCCTAGTTTTACTTTGCAGAAAATATGTATTAAAATGATTGTAATTAACCACACGACGTATAAAAATACAACAATAACAGTATGAATTACAAAAAATTTAGTCTTTCATTTTACAAAGTTATTAATCAAAATATCAAGTTTGTATGTAACTTAGCTTCAGTGAGATGGTTGAAACTGCTTTGCACTTGTACTTAAAATGTCTTTCCACTTAGGCTCAAACATGGTTGTACCAATCATTAATAACGATTTTAAGTGTTCATCTGTGAGGGAAGACCGGAATTTTGATTTAATGTAATTCATTTTTGAAAATGTTTGTTCGCAAATATAGGTCGAGAAAAACACTGAGAACATGGTGCGAGCAAACATTTTTTAGTTTTTGAAATCTTCATTGGGCAAGGCGCTGTAGAATGGCAACAGATCTCTGTTTTCCCCATTATCCAATGTTGCTGGGCAAAATCAGCTGGGCTGTTCGGCATTAGGAAATTAATATATTTTAGATTCTCTGAATGCTTGTAAATTCTTCGTTTTTATGGCAACACGGCGGGCCACATAAAATCGGCTCGCGGGCCGGACCCGGCCCGCGGGCCGTAGGTTGGGCACCCCTGGTTTACACAAAAGCACTTATCTGATTTTTATGAAATTTGGATGATTTGTCGAAAGTTGCCAGCAGATGACCCCAGATTAATTTCAACCATCTGCGGTCCTTAAATTTTACTTTAATGTAAAAAATCAAAACAATTTTGACAGTTTTAAAAAAACAGGGGAAAATTAAATAAATTTGACAATAATAATATAAAATCATTAAAGTATTCAATATATCTTTAATTTTCTTATTTGATGACTTTATACCTTAAAGTATATTTCTTGCCCTTTTATTTGAAGATGGACTATAACCATCAACAGTTTAGCAATTGCTTTGGTCTGCATAACAAGAAAGTTCTCAAGTTAGAGTTTCAGAGTGTTTTCTTTAGTACATTAATTGGTACTAATTTAGAATGTTACTCCCCTATTTTTTTTTTAGAATATAAATGACATTTACTAAATAACTATTAAGACAAGGGATGTTAGTCCAATGTAAGTTGGGACAAAGGAATATCACATTTTTGTTTTTATAAGGGGAGTAACAGTTTAAAGAAGTATATTCCGTACACCTTCTTTAGATTGTTACTCCCCACTGATTTCTTTATAAGGTGATTAACAATCTAAAGAAGTGCCCACTTCTTTATTCCTGCCAGAAACTTGCCTTTCATTAATTGATGCAGTTTCTTAAGTTCGTCTTCTTATGTATCAAAATCTATTTCGCAATATCTATTTAATCGAACAAGAGGGAAATTATGTTATATATAAAATATCACGGACTTATTTCATTTTAATAAATAAATGTTATTTTATGCCTCAAACAAGTGTTATAAAGATTATTCAAACATTAGTGATTATTTGGGTAGAATCTGTCTCACCTATTATTATTGGTATTCGAAATTGGTTTCTCGTAAAAGCATTATATATCGTATAAGCTTATTAGACACACTATCATCTAGAAAGGTGTACTCCTTTTAATGATTAGAATCTTAAGGCAATAATTATTGATTCACATCTAGAAATGCTTTTCTCTTCTTCTTGTAAATAAGGATTCTATATAATTACAAATTATATTCTCCATGTGCTTAAAGGTTTCTTAAAGCTGCAAATGTGAAGAGGTTTACGCATTTGTTTTTAGAACTCCTAGAATAGGTTCTGAGACTCATTTGACCATTTTTTTCTTTTTTTACTGAAAAGGCAATTTTAGAAAAATCATTGAAAAAAAAATGTCATCCTTATTTTTCCAAGTGGCATAGTGAGCAAATACTATATTTTTAGTTGGAGCGAAAAGACGCAGGGACGAGTGTAAGAGGACATAATATGATATACCGGAGCAAGAGAGAGTGAAATTTCAAGCTGGCACAGAGACAGTGAGCGCTAGGTCAGCGAGCTGTGACTGATAGGATGGGCCCTCCGAGCCAGCGGCTCTACACTACCCATTTTTTTTATATAATCCCAAGAGAATCTTTTGCGCCTCAGGTGACTATTGGTTCAAACTAATAACCTTACAAAGGTACAATATCCCTTTTCCCTTTAGGGCTCTTCTAGCAAATATAAACTTCTTTATTCCTTTTCAAATATACGAGAGGATATAAACCTGTGCAAGCTTCCATGAGTTTTTCGTCCTCTCTTTAAAAAAAACGTGAATGGTTTTTATTTTAAAAAAAGATACATAAAAATAGGTAGTACTATAAAAAAAATGTTATTAAGACTATGTAGAAAATGAGATATTTCAATGTATCAGTTATTATAGAACTTTTTATGCCACTTTTTAAATAAATAAATGCAAGTGGATATTAGCTGCTGAACTTACTACCCAAGTACGGAGTGCACATTCCAGCGCTTGATTGGTGGTACAACGATATTATTTAAGACATTTGCCATGAGCAATGACGATGAGAAGTATAAAAGCTGCTACAATTCAGAGAAACCATGATTAATTGGTGATATCAGTTTTAAGTGTTAATAAGCGGCTTAAATAAAATAAAAGAGAATAAGAAGGGAAACTAAATCGCTTAGGATTCAGCTTCTCCAAATAAATGAAAGACATTCACAACTCCTTCAAGGCATCAGTTTTCGACACCAAAACTTTTCTCGAATAAACACTGTTATGGAATCTGCATGGATATTGGATATCCTCTGTGGACAGTCCTAGAAGTGACGTCTATTTATTTCTCCAAAAAGGTTGTAACGTTAACGTGGTGTATGTAGAAGTCAATTGTCAAAAAATATAAATGTATTTAGAGAAAAGAAAGAATTAAGATTGTTGATTTTTTGTATGTCTGAATTCGAACATTCTCATGCCACTCAAATGAAATGTTGTAATTAACTACGACCCTATACGTTTGCTTCCAGTCAGAGATAAATAAGGTTATTTATACGGGGAGAACCTTTATACTGATCATCGAGGACCGCCTGAATTCAGTGTTCATAAGATGAATTTTTATTAGGTCCATTCAGACGTAAACTTTTGCTTTCTGCTATAAACAGCTTGGGTTTCCGGTGAAATCCGCGTCACGATTTGAAGTCCGACGTTTCGCTTTCACCACTGGAAGCATCTTCAGGATTGTGGTGCATCGTGATGTCGACGATACAAACACAAGAATAACTGTTTGCTTTGAGTTAACATCACTATGCACCACAACCCTGAAGATTGTAGTGGAAGCGAAACGTCGCACTTCAAATCCTTCGTGACGCGGATTTCACCGGAAAACCAAGCTGTTTACAACGAGTCTAGCCGCGGAAGCCTACGCACCATGTTTTGCTTTCTGTGTTTTGGCAATTTCGTTTTAGCAACTATAATTATTTTTTGAAGTGGTAGGACCGGAGGATTCACCGCTATCACATTCATTTTATCAAAATATATATTACCATATAACAATCCTAAATAAATACACAGGGAGAAGGAAAACATGTCAATCGAGAAGGTTAAAAGACAACTAAACTGAAAGAGAAACTTATGCCATAGTATATTTAAATAGAAGAAAGAAAAATTCACTGAAAATTAGGACAGGGGATTCGCCCTAATATCGGGCTTTCTAAATTTACCAGAAATATAGAGGTGCGAGGGCGAATAATCTGGCCTGTTACGGTCCAACTATTTTATGGTTTAATAATCGACATCGTTTTTCGACTGGTTGCCGTATCTTTTTGCGTAAGGAGATGAATTAATTACCGTGCTCGTCCCCGATTATGAATTACCGTATGCAACCCTCATGCTTATTGCCTCTACTTATGTCCAGGGTTGCCAACACAAGGTCGGCTGTTCTCGCTTCCCTTTAATAAGGTTTTTTCTACTGAGAAAACTATAGAACGCCTGAATATTTTTCGGTTCACTAATATCTAAACTTTTGCTTTCAGTATTTTGGCATTTTCGTTTTTTGAGGTACACCAAGTGGCAGAAACCTTTTTTTGGAGAGGTAAGACCGGAGGATTCTTCTCATTATTTATTCACAAGATACAAATCACGGTCTAAGAAGAACACAAAAGTGACATAACAAACAAGATGTTATTACTCGTACCTGATAAAGAATTAATGTATATGTTTACAGTAATTACCTTTCAGTTGGCAACCCTGCTTTTGAACCGTTTAATAATCAACTTCTGGTTGTGTGTAGCGGTGAATTTATTATATTCTTCAATTCTTTGTGAGAAGAATTAGTGTCAATTAATTTTGAATAATGAGTAAATATTCCAATTAAACCACCCCTGCCTCCACTGAGCTTCCAGTTGACTGGTGATTTGGTGCTCAAATCTACAGTTATATATCTAAAATTTAAATGAAGTAACATCCCTACTTCTCTGGCGCCCAATTACAAACTTTTAAGTTTTTTAAGTTAAGTTTATGAGATGTAAGAAAAAGTTAGTTTCGGAAAAATAAGGGTTATGAGGTCTTTCCGATTTTTCCATACCTGTTATAGTACCGGTACACGATTAGATTAGTTTTATTTAATTTTATGTTTAACTTATGAAATTAATTAATCAATAATAACAATAAAATTAGTCTAAAAAAAAATTAAATTATATTAAGATTTCAGCTTGTGAATTGGTCAGCTTGAAATAAAGCAAAAGTTTGTTTTTTTAATATTTTTAGACATAATTACTCAAAAATTGAAAAAACAAGGAACCTTTTACTAATTTTATAATAAAAATGACATATTATGTTTCCTATTCTGTACCAATTAATTTTGTTTATAAACTTTTGACATTAGCCTTACGGCTATATTGTCATATTTTTTAATCAACTGAGTTAATAATTAAATTAACTCTATTTTCACTTTGTTTGTCATTTGTTTAATTTAAAATAACAAAGGAAATTAATATTTTTTCACAATAATAATTATATAAATGAGTCACTGAAAGGTTTGGTTCTATGAAAAAAAAAAAAGAAAAAAATGATATACTGACACATTATACATATTTCTATATACTTTTTATTTATTTTTATTTTCATCTAAAATTATTCGTGTTAAAAAAAAAAATGTGGTTTAACTTTATTCCTTTCCTCGCCACAGTCAAAACAGGGCTAATAAATTTCCTGTTTTGCCCAGTTTAACGCTGTACTTCCCCGCCCTATCCGGTTGTGAGAAGGGAAAAAAGGGTGGAGAATTGCAAATATGTGGTTGGCTAAAAAAAACCACACAAGGTATCAGACCTTGGGGAAGATATAAATGGTAAAATTGTTGATTTTTTTTCTCTCTCTCTTTTCCCTTAGTGGCACCCTGTGAAAGTATCCAGTAGCAGGTATTCCTATCGACAGGTGCAGAGGAAAATAAATGGGAAGGACCGTTAAAGAGTAAAAATTCCCCTTCTGGTTATCCTCTCCCGTCCGAGCCGTTTCCGAGACCGTTTCTAAACCGTAGACGAGGACGAGGTCGTTTTTACCCTTCTTTTTTTCAACCTTCCTTTCAATTACCTCCCTTCGAACTTGCGGTTTTTTAAGCAACAGAAGAGGAAAAAAAAAGAAAAATATTTCACTTAAAAAAAGTAGTAAAAGTAAAATAGATAGGTTGTAAGAGAAGTGAGGAGAAAGAGGTTATCAATTTGTCAATAAGTGTTAAATCTAATGTTGCGAAAACCTTTTTCTTATAAAGGAAGGTATCTGCCTGCGGGTTTATTCAGCAGATAGCTTGCCTAAGATCCACTCAACAGAGTACGGCCCTTAATCCTTCTACTAACAAATCCTTCCTCTTCCGTCCCTTCCTACCCAGATCTGAATTAATTAAGAATCAATTGGGAAAGTGCGACTAGCATACGGCCTTCTATCAAAATTTTACTGCCCTGAATCTAAAAGTTATTGCTAGTTTTGTATGCTTTTGAAGTGTTAACACGATCAAAATAAACAACTAACTAAACACAAACTTTGTCAAGTAACATGGCTTTTCAATTAAGCGTCCAAACATAACTAATATTAAGTGTTACTAAGCCTAGACCTAAAATAATTTGAAGATGAGCTTTTGATATGTTATACTAGTATATATAGCTATAATTTTGTTGGATTTCAAGTATAAAATATGACGATCAAGGATCCTAATATCGTTGGCATTTGAAACTAAGTTATATGAGTAACTTTGTCGGGATGCAAAATAAACTGTTTACTCGCCATGAAACAGCCACAAACTGTATTTTCTCGTAGTAGATTTGTATGTGTCTTTGAAAAATCAAATATTCTTTTATTCAGCTGTAGTTTCAATATCTATGTTGCGAATATGCAACACCTATAAAACCGCCAAACTTTAGTAGGTAGATTTGTTTTATATTTGAAACATATGTTCTTAATAATTTTATTAAAAAATATATTTTTTAAAACAAGCTTTTTATTCGTATTCTTCTCAACAAACCCTTTCATTTATTTGATACCCACATCATGGGCGTGCTTAAAAAATAACTAGTCCGCCATCTTGGACTGTCCGCCATATTGGATTTAGAATGACGTCACTTATCTAACCATGCTAACCATTGTCATCCAAACTAAACGTATATGCAAAATTTTAATTCAATCGGTTGAGAATAACTGCTTTAAAATTAAGTTGTAAGATTTGACCCGAACATACATACATACATGCATGCATGCATACATACATACAAACATTGCAAGTTTAATAAAAGCTTGTAAAAATAAAGAAGACCGAAATATAGATATGTGCTCACGTTAATTTAAATTTTAAAATATTTATAATAATTGTTTAAGGCTTATTATTTTTCTGGTTATTTTTATAACCAATTTAAAAAATTTAAGTATATGTTGAAATATACATTAAATGTTAACTTCATTTTTTAGAATGTTTCTTTTATTATAATTATTATGAAGGAATTCCCCAGGGAGCTTGTTATCTCGATGTAATATAAGCTCTTTTCTTTAGTTATCTTGGGAATTTCCTTTGGCTTCACCACAAAAATTAACCCTGGCTGGAAAGAAGGAATTTAAAACCAAGAAAATTTCATCCGATATCATGACAAATTTTCTTTGAATTTAATTCATGGATTATAGAATTAAACCAACTTATATTGCTTAAAGAGCAAAATTGAACATTTTATTGACATAACACAAAATTTCCTAATAATTATTACTGAACTGTTTCGACCGATCATAACTGAAATGATCATGATCAATTAAGGGTCACTTGAAAATTTTACAAATATTTGAAGGCAGATTTCAACCATCAAGAAATCTGTCACGGCCACAATGGCCTATACATAATCTACGCACTATTAATCTTAAACGCCTAGAGTTTTATTATTACCCTCTAGTTTATTTTATTACCTTCTAACCTTTATCTCGTTTCTTGGCTACTCTATCTGCATATTTATTTACCCTTTTAGAGCTTCACGGACTTTTTCTGGCATCCTTAGGTAATCAGTCTATCACCATCTTAACCTGCTGCAGTTTTATTATTACTTCTTCTTATCTTGGCTACTCTATTAGCATAATTATTTACCCTCTGTTGGGTTTTGGATTTAATTTTCCCGCCTCCTCAGTGGCGGCGCTTTTTTCGTTCGCCATCTATAACCTCCCTATTCCCTTCCCTTCGCTTCCTCTCTCTAACCATGCCCGCACCGTACCTCTTCCTCTCTAGTTTTTTTTCCGAGTTAAAGTTAACTTAAATAATCAAACCCATTTAAATTCATTTTCCTTCAAAGTGCTAGACAGTTGTGTTGTGTCACCGAAGTGAACTTCATCTGCCACCGACCCCAGGCCTGGGACATCACCACCTCACACCTACGCAGCACCAAGTAAGCCTCTTCTCTCTTCTTTTCTTTCTCTACCTCTCCCTCTACCCTCTCCCCTTTTCCTACATTAAAATTGGTCCTTTATGGCGGATTTATCTAGAAATTCAGCACCTCTTTTCTTACAGTTACCTTGCTGCTAAATTTTGCTACCTCTCTAAAGCTCAACCTCTCTTCCCACCTCTTTTACGGATCGTAATTTGTTTAATTGGAATATATTAATAGCTTCTTTATTATTTAATATTTTCTTTTCTTTTATTCCGCAGAATAAAGTATATTTATTATCGTTTAACTCGTTGCAGCAATTTTATACTTATTGCAGCAATCATTGCAGATAGCGTGGTTTAAGATTCTTCTTCTTTCCCATAGATTCTTCTTCTTTTTCATGGCCGATAAATCTGGAGTCTCTACGTCATCAGGTGTCACATTACGTCATTAGCTGTCAATGTCATGTGTGGGTGACACGCCCTCTTACCTCCAAGCGGTCCAGTTTAATTGTAAACAAAAACAATCCACGACAGGTCTTATCTATAGCCTTCCTTTTAATTCATTGTTTACCAAAACATATGATATCAATTTAATCATTTCATTCTTAGATATTTATTTCGAGTCGATTATCATTTATTTCACGTCTAATAAATACGAATTTTATTTTTCTCTATATTTCCTCAACAGCTCAACAGAATTTATTGAATCAAATTTATTGTTGCTCATCTCTTCAAGATCTTTCCAACGAATGGTCACTCGCCCTAGTTTATATTTTCTATTTTTTACTTTCTTTATTTCTCTCTCTCTCTCTCTAAGTAATTTGTTCTCTCTTTTTTCTTTCTTTTTCTATAATGGCTACAGAAGCAAACGCTGAAAAGAATCTTAAGCTTTACCAATCACGGCGTGAGACTCTTTTTCGTCGCCTTCAAATAGCTTATGATTCAATTAAGACTCTAAACCCTAATGAGCCCAAAACGATAAGAGCATTTAAAGTAAGATGTGCCGATCTCGAAGAGACTAGGGCTAACTTCAATGACATTGTTGAAAATATTAATGAGCTAACTTTAGAACTAGATCCTAAAGCAACAATTAATCATAGTTCAATATCGGCCTTCGACGATTTATTTTATTCTTGTCAGGAAGCCTTGCAACAAATAAATGCTATCTCCGACAACTCTAATTCAAAAGCTATTCAAAACCACTCCTCTGATATTTCTTTCAAACTTCCTAAAATTCCGCTACGTACTTTTTCAGGAGATTTATCCGATTTTATCCCCTGGTATAATTTATTCTGTTCAGTTATAAATCAATCTGCTATTTCTAAAGTTCAAAAACTCTTATACCTGCAAAGCTGCCTCGATGGTGAACCCCTTTCATTAGTTAAGCATCTTCCTGCTACAGATGCTAACTACGACGTCGCTATTAAAATATTGTTAGAGAGATATAACTCTAAGCGACAACTTGCCTCTACTCATGTTGAGAAACTACTGAACTTAGAATCCATGAACATGGAGTCTTACAGTAAACTTCGTTCGTTTCATGAAACCCTTACTGAACAATACTCTGCTCTTGAAGCACTCCAGTTACCTAACTTAGCGGACTTCATATTATTTTTCATAACTTTTAGAAAGCTTCCTCCTCTTACTCGGAAAACATTTGAGACTCAGTCAAAGGCGAGTTGTACTACCCAAGCTAGTTTGGACTCTCTTCCGACTTTTAACGAGTTGCTTAAATTCTTAGGTTCACAGTGTCAGATTTTAGAAACATCTCTTATGACTAGAAATCAAAAGCCTGATTCTAATTCATCTAATTCCTCTCGTTCTTCTCCTAATTGGCGCATTAGACCTTCTTATACACCAGCCAAAAAACAACTCTCGCCTCCAGAGAGGGCTCATCGCTCGTATGTTGCTACTGCTAATGTTAAACACTCTCAGCCAACTAATAACACCACTTGTCCTATATGTGATAAAATGCACTCTATCTATACTTGCGTACAACTTAGATCTCTTTCTATACCTGAACGAAGAAATAAAATTAAGGCGCTAGACCGTTGTCAAAACTGTTTAGGCAACCATTTAAGCTCTAAATGTAATTCTAAGTCGAAATGCATGAAATGTAACGGGTCTACTGGTAATCACCATACATTGCTGCATCTTGACGAGGTTTCTACTCCCTCAACATCTGCCTCTCCTTCTCAAACTGATGTATTTAGCTCTGTGGCCCAAGCTCCTGAGCCGGCAACTGTACTTCTAGGTACTGCTATCGCTCATGTTCGTGATGTCACAGGTGCTTTCGTGCCTGCTAGAGTTCTCATTGACTCAGGTAGTCAGTGCTCCTTCCTCTCTAAAGACTTCTTTCTTAAACTTCGTCTTCAATACAAGAAAACTGATGTCCACATTACTGGTCTAGGTTCAACTACAGTAAATCAACCTAAAGCTGTAGCTTGTATTGAGTTCAAACCCCCTACTTCTAATGAACCTCTCCTCTCTACTCAGGTCGTGGTCCTGGAAAAGCTTGCTGGTGCTCTTCCCTCTCAGCCTCTCAGTACTAAACTTAAGGAGCATTTCTCACATCTTCCTCTAGCTGACCCGGAGTTTTGTACCCCTGCTCCTCTTGACGGAATCCTCGGTATGGACGTTTTCCCTCTTATATGTAATGGTGCCCCTCGGAATGTTGGACCAGGATTGCCTAGTGCCCTTCCTTCTATTTTCGGATGGATAATTATGGGTCCGGTCTCTCCTACTCTTCGTTACTCTGCCTTTTTCGGAGAATCTAATCTCGACCAGGTGTTAAGGCAGTTCTGGGAAATAGAACAACCTCCCTCTCTGAATATTCCTGCTCCTGAAGATGAAGCATGCGAAAATATTTTTGTTTCTCGCCATAAACGAAACCCAGACGGTCGTTATGTCGTCCCTCTTCTCCTAAAGGACAATCACTCTGAACTAAGTGGTTCTTTCGGTTATGCTCTACGTTGCCTCTTTAACACCGAACGTAGACTGGCTAAAAACCCTAAACTAAAAACTTCTTATGACGATTTCATGCGTGATTATGAAGAAACTGGTCATATGAGAAAACTTGAATCACCTCTCCCTAATTCTTTCTACATCCCTCATCACGCTGTGTATAATCCCTCTAGCACTACTACCAAAATGCGTGTTGTTTTTAACGGTTCTGCTATCTCTAAATCAGGCGTCTCCCTCAATGATGTACTTTATACTGGTCCAAAATTACAAGGAAACATAATTATGATTATTACCGCATTTCGATTTCATTTAGTTGCTTTCACCGCAGACATTTGCAAGATGTACCGGCAAATATGTGTACTCGATGAAGATACTAAGTTTCAAAATATATTATGGAGATACTCACCACAAGACCCAGTATCTGTTTATCAGCTCTCAGTTGTAACGTGGGGTCTTCGCTCATCATCTTACCTCGCTTGTCGAACCCTACACCAACTTGCTGACGATGAAGCTCACTCGTTGCCTCGTGTCAGAGCTGTCATTAAGGAAGAAACTTACATCGATGACGTCATCTCTGGAGCACCCTCTCTTAAAGAAGCTCTTCAGTTGCAATCAGATCTTATCTCTGTTTTCTCTAAAGGTGGATTTGAACTCCGAAAGTGGAGTAGTAATAGTAATTCTCTCCTCTCTACTGTACCTCCTGAACATGTCCAGACACCTCTAGTCTTTACCTCAGAAGAAGATAACCATACCAAAGTACTCGGTCTCCAGTGGAACCCCTCTTCAGATGATTTTAGTTATCGGATAGTCAATCTTGAAGTTCGCTCGACTAAACGAGAAATCCTATCAGATATATCCAAGTTATTTGACCCTATGGGCTGGCTCTCCCCCGTCGTTCTGACAGCCAAATCTTTAATTCAAAAGTTGTGGACTACAGGTATTGGTTGGGATGATACTATTCCGTCTGATTTACAAAAGCTTTGGTGCGCTTTTGTTGAACAAATTTCTTTTCTTACTCAAGTTAGAGTTCCTAGACTTATTTTCAAATCCGATAATTCTGAATACTACCTCGTTGGGTTTTCTGATGCGAGTGAACGTGGATTCGCTGCTGTAATTTATCTTCATGTCATCTCACCTCATTCCGACCCCTCTACTCACATAATATTAGCTAAATCACGTGTAGCTCCTCTTAAGTCCTTATCTGTCCCTCGATTAGAGCTCTGCGGCGCAGTATTGTTGTCTCAACTTTTCAAATCAATTCTCCCTCTTCTCTCTTCTAAAGTAAAAATTTCAAACACGCTGGCGTTCACAGACTCTACGGTTGTTTTGTCGTGGCTTAAAACTTCTCCTCACTTGCTTAAATCTTTTGTCGCAAATCGAGTTGTCGAAGCAACATCCATCCTTAGTCCTGACAGTTGGTATCATGTTAGCACTCACGACAACCCTGCGGATTGTGCTTCTCGTGGTCTGCAACCAGCAGAGATTGTACAACACAAGCTTTGGTTCTCTGGGCCCCCCTGGCTTGCTTCTGAACCTTCTAACTGGCCCATAAATACTAGTATATCTCTCACAGAAATACCCGAACTGAAACCTTTAAAGGAGTCCTTCGTTGCTAAGGTTGAAACTAAAGAAGAGTGTTTTATTTTCGAGCGATATTCTTCGTATCAGCGTTTATTGCGTGTTACAGCGTGGATCCTCCGGGCTATTAATAATCTCAGTTCTAGTTATTCCACTAAAATTCGATTAGTCGGTCCTCTTTCCACCAGTGAACTAAAATCAGCTCTTCACTATCTTGTTAAATTAGTTCAGCAACATCATTTCTCCCTCGATATAGCACTTATAAAAAGAGGAGAATATTCTCGGCGTTTACAATCTCTCTCTCCCTTTCTCGACGCCTCCGGTCTCCTCAGGGTGGGGGGCAGACTTAGTCGATCTATATTGCCATATGAAACCAAGCATCCTCTTTTACTTCCAAAAACAAGCAAGTTCACCTCTCTTGTCATCGATTATTTTCATGTACGTGACTTACACGTAGGACCTCGTAGTTTGATAGCCACTATCCAGCAAACGTTTTGGATCATTTCTGGGCGTCAAGCCATTAGATCGCGATTAAGTAAGTGTTTAAAATGTTTTAGAATGCGTGCTCAGTTTATCCAACCTAAAATGAGCGATCTTCCTCTTTCGCGCGTGCAAAAGGCACGCCCGTTTCTTGTTGTGGGAACTGACTACGGTGGCCCTTTTCTTGTTCGAGAAAGTACTCGACGAAACGCTAAGACTTACAAAGCTTACTTGTGTCTCTTTGTCTGTTTTACTTCTAAGGCTGTGCATTTAGAGGTGGTCTCTGATCTCTCAACCGAAGCGTTTTTGGCTGCTTTTGATCGCTTCACCAGTCGGCGTGGGTTATGCTCCACAGTTTACAGCGACTGCGGCACGAATTATGTCGGCGCTAACCGTTATCTTTCTGAGATACATCAACTTCTTTCTCAAACCCAAAATAGTGAAAAGGTTCACAATTATTTTTCTAACCTCTCTATAAAATGGATCCTATCTTGTCCTGGTGCGCCTCATTTTGGAGGTATTTATGAGGCAGGGATAAAGTCTGCGAAACACTTACTTCGTAAAGTTATAGGAAACCATGTTCTTACCTTTGAACAGCTCACCACACTCTTCATCAAAGTCGAAGCCGTCATGAATTCAAGGCCCCTCTGTCCGACCTCTTCAGATCCTTCTGATCTAACCTCTCTTACTCCCGGCCATTTGTTAATCGGAAGTCCTTTGAACAGTGTCCCTGAACTGGATCTTACCGATGTCCCTCAAAATCGACTAACCCAATGGCAACTTCTCCGCCAAATGTATCAGACCTTCTGGGATCGCTGGCGCAAAGAGTACCTTTTAACCCTCATGCAGCGTCAAAAATGGACAACTAGCTGTCCTAATCTCAAAGTGGGCGATCTCGTTCTTCTCAACAACGAAAAGACTCCCCCACGCTGTTGGCCTCTCGCTCGCGTTGAAGAAGTCCATCCAGGATCTGATGGGGCAGTCCGAGTCGCGACTATCCGCACTGCCGATGGGTTATTTAAGCGCCCAGTTGTAAAACTGGCCCCGTTGCCCGGCGCTTAATCTTTTCCTTTTTGATTTTATTTTTCTTACTCCAGCAGTTTCTTTTTTTTCTTGTTAGTAGTTTTCTTTTTTTTTCTCAAATAATTATTTTCTTTAGCTTGGTGCAGCCACCCCTCGAAGATAAGATTTCAACTAATTTTTTTTTTTCTTCGAAGATATGATTTTCTCTTCTTTCTCTCTTCAAGTATTTTTTTACTTTGTTGAAGTCTCTTTTCTTTTCTTTACTTTCTGAAACCTTCCGTTTCGGTGGGGGGAAATGTTGGGTTTTGGATTTAATTTTCCCGCCTCCTCAGTGGCGGCGCTTTTTTCGTTCGCCATCTATAACCTCCCTATTCCCTTCCCTTCGCTTCCTCTCTCTAACCATGCCCGCACCGTACCTCTTCCTCTCTAGTTTTTTTTCCGAGTTAAAGTTAACTTAAATAATCAAACCCATTTAAATTCATTTTCCTTCAAAGTGCTAGACAGTTGTGTTGTGTCACCGAAGTGAACTTCATCTGCCACCGACCCCAGGCCTGGGACATCACCACCTCACACCTACGCAGCACCAAGTAAGCCTCTTCTCTCTTCTTTTCTTTCTCTACCTCTCCCTCTACCCTCTCCCCTTTTCCTACACCCTCATTGAGCTACACTGACTTTTTCTGGCATCCTTAGGTAATGAATCTATCACCATCTTAATCTGCTGCAGTTTTATCATTACTTTTTGTTTTCTTGGGTACTCTATCGCAATATTAATCCTTTGCAGTTTCATTATTTTTATCTAGTTCCCTACGCTACTTGATCAGCATCTTAACTTTCTTGCAATTATACATGTGAATTACTTTTTTTTATGAGTATTCAGGAGGTTTTTTTCAGCGTTTTGTTTTTAATAACGACATCATATTTAGTAAAGTACATTTTACAATCTAGACATTTTTATTTACCTTATTTAAGTTTGACCTTAAATACTTTGAGATCTCTTAAGTTGTAATGATTAAGTCCCTTCTATTATTGAAACCGATAACACATTTAAGTCTACTTTTTATTCAAATTATTTTTGTTTAATAATAGTATGTCAAACGTATCAATTCTTTATAGAATGATTTTAAACTAACGTGGAGTGTTATGTAGTTATTATTTGTATCTAAATTGTGGCAGCACAACAAAATATCTATGCACTATGCCGGGGGTCTCCAATAACTGGTCGAAGGGCCGGATCTAGATAAGATGGTCCATTGCGGGCCGTAAAGTAAGCAACATTCAGCTATCGGACTTCACGATGGCAGAGAATATAGATAAAATGCTCATAAACCATATCCATTTCGGCCAAAAAAAATTATATAAGACTTGCGTGCACTCTTGCTTATCTTTTTTAATGTTTAAATGACATTTAATTATGAAGAACTTATAACATTTTATTGTTTTGGTTTATTTCTTAACATCTCGTGGAGCAGCAGGCCGAATGAAAACGTCTCACGAGCCTAATCCGGCCCGGGCCATAGTTTAGAGACCGCTACTGTATTGAGTTCATAATCGTCTGCTGAGCGTGAAGGAGATACCACTCAGTACAAATAAAAATTATACAGCAATTTGAATAATATAGATAACTTTTTTTTTTTGAAAACCACATCCACTCTGTAACACGCGTGTTATTTAGTTGAGTGAGCACGTGACATAAAAGAGAAAATTAAAAGAAGAAAGTTTAGTGTTTAAGGCTTTAAAAATAATATTAAAAAGAGAAAAGGGTCAGAAGTTAAAGAACTCTAAATTCTAAAATACATTTTTATAAAGTAAAACATGTACTTACATAAATATATAACAAAAAAAAAACAATGGTAGAATTTTTTTTATTCGCATGAAGGCCCTTAAAACCAGTGAGTTGCGTCCACTTAATTTTGTTATCATTTTTTCTGCTTCGTACCTTAGGGTAAAGGGGTGGCAAAAGATTTCCTTTTTTTTATACTCTTATTAGAAAATTATGTCAACATTTCTGCTATGTTTATTCTGTGCTTAATTATTGTTATTTGTTTTTATATTTATAAACGCGTGGCTTTTTAGGGACAAGTTTATAAAATGCGTATACGTTTGAAAGAAAACCCACAGAGAAATTTTATTGTGTCAATTTAAATTAGTCTTGCTTGTTCAGAGAAAAATAATCCTACCGCGGGGTTCCGCAAGCCTAGCGAATTTCCATTGGAAATTTGTAGTTCAATGTTGTGCAGTTTAAACTTTCTTCATAACTACTACAATTGTGTGGGTTATATTAAGTTAAGAAAATTTAAAAGGAATATTTTAGTTAGATTAGGGTTTTTAGAAAGGCTTAGTTAAACATAATCTTAGTAGTTTGAAAGAAGTTTAAACTGCACAACATTGAACTACAAATTTCCAATGGAAATTCGCTCGGCTTGCGGAACCTTTAGTAGGATTATTTTAAATCTTTGCTGACTCTTTAAGAGGGGTTAATGACGTCATAAATATCCCATTTTTAATAGGGATCCTTATCTCAACGAGCTTGATTTTTAGGTGCAAGTTTTATTTTGATACGTCAATTCGTTCGAGAGCTATCGTGCTTACAAGAAATCCGCTAGAAATTCTTATTATTACTATTATTATTATTATTAAATTATTATTCGAATCGCTATGGTAACTCATTTTTTGGATTCAGGACCCCAAAAAACATAAGAAAAGATACCTCACTTGATTTTTTGTATTTTTTTTTAATCTTTGCTGACTCTTTAAGGGGGGTTAATGACGTCATAAATATCCCATTTTTAAGAGGGATCCTCATCTCAACGAGCTTGATTTTTTGGTGCAAGTTTCATTTTGATACGTCAATTCGTTCGAGAGCTATCGTGCGTAATTTGGCCACAGTCCCGGCTCCAACTCCCGCCATGCCAGTGGCTCCATTAGCGAATTTTTTCCCTTGGAAATTCGCTATAAGTTTAAATTACATAAATAATAATTATTGCAGTAATTAATTTTTTATTATAGTTTTGTTTATTTGTCATGATGTCGGTATATTTTATGACCGCCGCTTTAAGTGGCCGTCATATTCACGTTTAATGGTCACTTTACTCCGGCTCTATTCATCGGTAAATCTGCCGTATCCTCAACTTTCCTTTCACTTATCAGTTCAAAGTTTTTATTCAGTTTTATCAGTTCTTTTTTTTTAGTTATTTTTCATTGTTTCTTTTTAGAAGAGCGATGTTCCTTTGTCCAAAAGTTATTTAGACAAAGGAATGGCACTCTTATAGAAAAGGGGCCCCCTTTTTGAATAGGAAATATATAGAAGGGTTTAAATCCCTTAGTCTAACTACCTATTAAGACAAAGGGTTATTCAGTCCAATATGCTTTGGGACAAAGGAATGTCACACTTTTATATAAGTTTATATTCAGTTGTCCAAAAGTATATTAGATAAAAATAAATTGGTAAGGCGTGAAGTCTCACGTAAAAAGGGTTTCGTTGGTATTGTGAACACAAAATTAGGAGGGGGGAAGGGGGGGGGGGAGAGAAAAGTTTTTTTGACAAAATGGCGCCGAAAATTGAACACTATCCATAAGTGGTATATATATTTGTAATCTACTCTTCAATACCTTTCATTTGATACCTTACTCAAAATTAAAAAAAAATATTTTTTTTCGAGTGACATGAATTATCCGCCATCTTGGATTTCCAGTAGATCAGATCAAATTGCTAATCTTATTTTTTCTATGGCCCAGCAGACCACACATATTGCATATTTTTCTATATTTTTAGTAACAGCGGAAATACAATTTTAGGGGGGGGGGCACGAAAAATTTCGAGGTTTTTTGACAAAATGGCGCCGAAAATTAAACACCATCCATAAGTGGTATATATATTTGTAATCTACTCTTCAATACCTTTCATTTGATACCCCACTCAAAATTATAAAAAAATATTTTTTCTCGAGTGACATGAATTATCCGCCATCTTGGATTTCCAGTAGATCAGATCAAATTGCTAATCTTATTTTTTCTATGGCCCAGCAGACCACACATTTTGCATATTTTTCTATATTTTTAGTAACAGCGGAAATACAATTTTAGGGGGGGGGACACGAAAAATTTCGAGGTTTTTTGACAAAATGGCGCCGAAAATTAAACACTATCCATAAGTGGTATATATATTTGTAATCTACTCTTCAATACCTTTCATTTGATACCCCACTCAAAATTATAAACAAATATTTTTTCTCGAGTGACATGAATTATCCGCCATCTTGGATTTCCAGTAGATCAGATCAAATTGCTAATCTTATTTTTTCTATGGCCCAGCAGACCACACATTTTGCATATTTTTCTATATTTTTAGTAACAGCGGAAATACAATTTTAGGGGGGGGGACACGAAAAATTTCGAGGTTTTTTGACAAAATGGCGCCGAAAATTAAACACTATCCATAAGTGGTATATATATTTGTAATCTACTCTTCAATACCTTTCATTTGATACCCCACTCAAAATTAAAAAAAAATATTTTTTCTCGAGTGACGTGAATTATCCGCCATCTTGGATTTCCAGTAGATCAGATCAAATTGCTAATCTTATTTTTTCTATGGCCCAGCAGACCACACATTTTGCATATTTTTCTATATTTTTAGTGACAGCAGAAATACAATTTTAGGGGAGGGGACACGAAAAATTTCGAGGTTTTTTGACAAAATGGCGCCGAAAATTAAACACAACCCCTAAGTGGTATATATATTTCTATTCTACTCTTCAATACCTTTCATTTGATACCCCACTCAAAATTATAAAAAAATATTTTTTTTCGAGTGACATGAATTATCCGCCATCTTGGATTTCCAGTAGATCAGATCAAATTGCTAATCTTATTTTTTCTATGGCCCAGCAGACCACACATTTTGCATATTTTTCTATATTTTTAGTAACAGCGGAAATACGATTTTAGGGGGGGGGGACACGAAAAATTTCGAGGTTTTTGGACAAAAAGGCGCCGAAAATTAAACACAACCCCCTAAGTGGTATATATATTTGTAATCTACTCTTGAATACCTTTCATTTGATACCCCACTCAAAATTATAAAAAAATATTTTTTTTCGAGTGACATGAATTATCCGCCATCTTGGATTTCCAGTAGATCAGATCAAATTGCTAATCTTATTTTTTCTATGGCCCAGCAGACCACACATATTGCATATTTTTCTATATTTTTAGTAACAGCGGAAATACAATTTTAGGGGGGGGGACACGAAAAATTTCGAGGTTTTTTGACAAAATGGCGCCGAAAATTAAACACTATCCATAAGTGGTATATATATTTGTAATCTACTCTTCAATACCTTTCATTTGATACCCCACTCAAAATTAAAAAAAAATATTTTTTCTCGAGTGACGTGAATTATCCGCCATCTTGGATTTCCAGTAGATCAGATCAAATTGCTAATCTTATTTTTTCTATGGCCCAGCAGACCACACATTTTGCATATTTTTCTATATTTTTAGTGACAGCAGAAATACAATTTTAGGGGAGGGGACACGAAAAATTTCGAGGTTTTTTGACAAAATGGCGCCGAAAATTAAACACAACCCCTAAGTGGTATATATATTTCTATTCTACTCTTCAATACCTTTCATTTGATACCCCACTCAAAATTTTAAAAAAATACTTTTTTTCGAGTAACGTGAATTATTCGCCATCTTGGATTTCCAGTAGATCAGATCAAATTGCTAATCTTATTTTTTCTATGGCCCAGCAGACCACACATTTTGCATATTTTTCTATATTTTTAGTAACAGCGGAAATACAATTTTAGGGGGGGGGGGGGGGGCAAATTTCGAGGTTTTTTGACAAAATGGCGCCGAAAATTAAACACAACCCCTAAGTGGTATATATATTTGTAATCTACTCTTGAATACCTTTCATTTGATACCCCACTCAAAATTTTAAAAAAATACTTTTTTTCGAGTAACGTGAATTATTCGCCATCTTGGATTTCCAGTAGATCAGATCAAATTGCTAATCTTATTTTTTCTATGGCCCAGCAGACCACACATTTTGCATATTTTTCTATATTTTTAGTGACAGCAGAAATACAATTTTAGGGGAGGGGACACGAAAAATTTCGAGGTTTTTTGACAAAATGGCGCCGAAAATTAAACACAACCCCTAAGTGGTATATATATTTCTATTCTACTCTTCAATACCTTTCATTTGATACCCCACTCAAAATTATAAAAAAATATTTTTTTTCGAGTGACATGAATTATCCGCCATCTTGGATTTCCAGTAGATCAGATCAAATTGCTAATCTTATTTTTTCTATGGCCCAGCAGACCACACATTTTGCATATTTTTCTATATTTTTAGTAACAGCGGAAATACGATTTTAGGGGGGGGGGACACGAAAAATTTCGAGGTTTTTGGACAAAAAGGCGCCGAAAATTAAACACAACCCCCTAAGTGGTATATATATTTGTAATCTACTCTTGAATACCTTTCATTTGATACCCCACTCAAAATTATAAAAAAATATTTTTTTTCGAGTGACATGAATTATCCGCCATCTTGGATTTCCAGTAGATCAGATCAAATTGCTAATCTTATTTTTTCTATGGCCCAGCAGACCACACATATTGCATATTTTTCTATATTTTTAGTAACAGCGGAAATACAATTTTAGGGGGGGGGACACGAAAAATTTCGAGGTTTTTTGACAAAATGGCGCCGAAAATTAAACACTATCCATAAGTGGTATATATATTTGTAATCTACTCTTCAATACCTTTCATTTGATACCCCACTCAAAATTAAAAAAAAATATTTTTTCTCGAGTGACGTGAATTATCCGCCATCTTGGATTTCCAGTAGATCAGATCAAATTGCTAATCTTATTTTTTCTATGGCCCAGCAGACCACACATTTTGCATATTTTTCTATATTTTTAGTGACAGCAGAAATACAATTTTAGGGGAGGGGACACGAAAAATTTCGAGGTTTTTTGACAAAATGGCGCCGAAAATTAAACACAACCCCTAAGTGGTATATATATTTCTATTCTACTCTTCAATACCTTTCATTTGATACCCCACTCAAAATTATAAAAAAATATTTTTTTTCGAGTGACATGAATTATCCGCCATCTTGGATTTCCAGTAGATCAGATCAAATTGCTAATCTTATTTTTTCTATGGCCCAGCAGACCACACATTTTGCATATTTTTCTATATTTTTAGTAACAGCGGAAATACGATTTTAGGGGGGGGGGACACGAAAAATTTCGAGGTTTTTGGACAAAAAGGCGCCGAAAATTAAACACAACCCCCTAAGTGGTATATATATTTGTAATCTACTCTTGAATACCTTTCATTTGATACCCCACTCAAAATTATAAAAAAATATTTTTTTTCGAGTGACATGAATTATCCGCCATCTTGGATTTCCAGTAGATCAGATCAAATTGCTAATCTTATTTTTTCTATGGCCCAGCAGACCACACATATTGCATATTTTTCTATATTTTTAGTAACAGCGGAAATACAATTTTAGGGGGGGGGACACGAAAAATTTCGAGGTTTTTTGACAAAATGGCGCCGAAAATTAAACACTATCCATAAGTGGTATATATATTTGTAATCTACTCTTCAATACCTTTCATTTGATACCCCACTCAAAATTAAAAAAAAATATTTTTTCTCGAGTGACGTGAATTATCCGCCATCTTGGATTTCCAGTAGATCAGATCAAATTGCTAATCTTATTTTTTCTATGGCCCAGCAGACCACACATTTTGCATATTTTTCTATATTTTTAGTGACAGCAGAAATACAATTTTAGGGGAGGGGACACGAAAAATTTCGAGGTTTTTTGACAAAATGGCGCCGAAAATTAAACACAACCCCTAAGTGGTATATATATTTCTATTCTACTCTTCAATACCTTTCATTTGATACCCCACTCAAAATTTTAAAAAAATACTTTTTTTCGAGTAACGTGAATTATTCGCCATCTTGGATTTCCAGTAGATCAGATCAAATTGCTAATCTTATTTTTTCTATGGCCCAGCAGACCACACATTTTGCATATTTTTCTATATTTTTAGTAACAGCGGAAATACAATTTTAGGGGGGGGGGGGGGGGCAAATTTCGAGGTTTTTTGACAAAATGGCGCCGAAAATTAAACACAACCCCTAAGTGGTATATATATTTGTAATCTACTCTTGAATACCTTTCATTTGATACCCCACTCAAAATTTTAAAAAAATACTTTTTTTCGAGTAACGTGAATTATTCGCCATCTTGGATTTCCAGTAGATCAGATCAAATTGCTAATCTTATTTTTTCTATGGCCCAGCAGACCACACATTTTGCATATTTTTCTATATTTTTAGTGACAGCAGAAATACAATTTTAGGGGAGGGGACACGAAAAATTTCGAGGTTTTTTGACAAAATGGCGCCGAAAATTAAACACAACCCCTAAGTGGTATATATATTTCTATTCTACTCTTCAATACCTTTCATTTGATACCCCACTCAAAATTATAAAAAAATATTTTTTTTCGAGTGACATGAATTATCCGCCATCTTGGATTTCCAGTAGATCAGATCAAATTGCTAATCTTATTTTTTCTATGGCCCAGCAGACCACACATTTTGCATATTTTTCTATATTTTTAGTAACAGCGGAAATACGATTTTAGGGGGGGGGGACACGAAAAATTTCGAGGTTTTTGGACAAAAAGGCGCCGAAAATTAAACACAACCCCCTAAGTGGTATATATATTTGTAATCTACTCTTGAATACCTTTCATTTGATACCCCACTCAAAATTATAAAAAAATATTTTTTTTCGAGTGACATGAATTATCCGCCATCTTGGATTTCCAGTAGATCAGATCAAATTGCTAATCTTATTTTTTCTATGGCCCAGCAGACCACACATATTGCATATTTTTCTATATTTTTAGTAACAGCGGAAATACAATTTTAGGGGGGGGGACACGAAAAATTTCGAGGTTTTTTGACAAAATGGCGCCGAAAATTAAACACTATCCATAAGTGGTATATATATTTGTAATCTACTCTTCAATACCTTTCATTTGATACCCCACTCAAAATTAAAAAAAAATATTTTTTCTCGAGTGACGTGAATTATCCGCCATCTTGGATTTCCAGTAGATCAGATCAAATTGCTAATCTTATTTTTTCTATGGCCCAGCAGACCACACATTTTGCATATTTTTCTATATTTTTAGTGACAGCAGAAATACAATTTTAGGGGAGGGGACACGAAAAATTTCGAGGTTTTTTGACAAAATGGCGCCGAAAATTAAACACAACCCCTAAGTGGTATATATATTTCTATTCTACTCTTCAATACCTTTCATTTGATACCCCACTCAAAATTTTAAAAAAATACTTTTTTTCGAGTAACGTGAATTATTCGCCATCTTGGATTTCCAGTAGATCAGATCAAATTGCTAATCTTATTTTTTCTATGGCCCAGCAGACCACACATTTTGCATATTTTTCTATATTTTTAGTAACAGCGGAAATACAATTTTAGGGGGGGGGGGGGGGGGCAAATTTCGAGGTTTTTTGACAAAATGGCGCCGAAAATTAAACACAACCCCTAAGTGGTATATATATTTGTAATCTACTCTTGAATACCTTTCATTTGATACCCCACTCAAAATTTTAAAAAAATACTTTTTTTCGAGTAACGTGAATTATTCGCCATCTTGGATTTCCAGTAGATCAGATCAAATTGCTAATCTTATTTTTTCTATGGCCCAGCAGACCACACATTTTGCATATTTTTCTATATTTTTAGTAACAGCGGAAATACAATTTTAGGGGGGGGGGGGGGGGGCACGAAAAATTTCGAGGTTTTTTGACAAAATGGCGCCGAAAATTAAACACTATCCATAAGTGGTATATATATTTGTAATCTACTCTTCAATACCTTTCATTTGATACCCCACTCAAAATTAAAAAAAAATATTTTTTCTCGAGTGACGTGAATTATCCGCCATCTTGGATTTCCAGTAGATCAGATCAAATTGCTAATCTTATTTTTTCTATGGCCCAGCAGACCACACATTTTGCATATTTTTCTATATTTTTAGTGTCAGCAGAAATACAATTTTAGGGGAGGGGACACGAAAAATTTCGAGGTTTTTTGACAAAATGGCGCCGAAAATTAAACACTATCCATAAGTGGTATATATATTTGTAATCTACTCTTCAATACCTTTCATTTGATACCCCACTCAAAATTAAAAAAAAATATTTTTTCTCGAGTGACGTGAATTATCCGCCATCTTGGATTTCCAGTAGATCAGATCAAATTGCTAATCTTATTTTTTCTATGGCCCAGCAGACCACACATTTTGCATATTTTTCTATATTTTTAGTGTCAGCAGAAATACAATTTTAGGGGAGGGGACACGAAAAATTTCGAGGTTTTTTGACAAAATGGCGCCGAAAATTAAACACAACCCCTAAGTGGTATATATATTTCTATTCTACTCTTCAATACCTTTCATTTGATACCCCACTCAAAATTATAAAAAAATATTTTTTTTCGAGTGACATGAATTATCCGCCATCTTGGATTTCCAGTAGATCAGATCAAATTGCTAATCTTATTTTTTCTATGGCCCAGCAGACCACACATTTTGCATATTTTTCTATATTTTTAGTAACAGCGGAAATACAATTTTAGGGGGGGGGACACGAAAAATTTCGAGGTTTTTTGACAAAATGGCGCCGAAAATTAAACACTATCCATAAGTGGTATATATATTTGTAATCTACTCTTCAATACCTTTCATTTGATACCCCACTCAAAATTATAAAAAAATATTTTTTCTCGAGTGACGTGAATTATCCGCCATCTTGGATTTCCAGTAGATCAGATCAAATTGCTAATCTTATTTTTTCTATGGCCCAGCAGACCACACATTTTGCATATTTTTCTATATTTTTAGTGTCAGCAGAAATACAATTTTAGGGGAGGGGACACGAAAAATTTCGAGGTTTTTTGACAAAATGGCGCCGAAAATTAAACACAACCCCTAAGTGGTATATATATTTCTATTCTACTCTTCAATACCTTTCATTTGATACCCCACTCAAAATTATAAAAAAATATTTTTTTTCGAGTGACATGAATTATCCGCCATCTTGGATTTCCAGTAGATCAGATCAAATTGCTAATCTTATTTTTTCTATGGCCCAGCAGACCACACATTTTGCATATTTTTCTATATTTTTAGTAACAGCGGAAATACGATTTTAGGGGGGGGGACACGAAAAATTTCGAGGTTTTTGGACAAAAAGGCGCCGAAAATTAAACACAACCCCTAAGTGGTATATATATTTGTAATCTACTCTTGAATACCTTTCATTTGATACCCCACTCAAAATTATAAAAAAATATTTTTTTTCGAGTGACATGAATTATCCGCCATCTTGGATTTCCAGTAGATCAGATCAAATTGCTAATCTTATTTTTTCTATGGCCCAGCAGACCACACATTTTGCATATTTTTCTATATTTTTAGTAACAGCGGAAATACAATTTTAGGGGGGGGGGACACGAAAAATTTCGAGGTTTTTTGACAAAATGGCGCCGAAAATTAAACACAACCCCTAAGTGGTATATATATTTCTATTCTACTCTTCAATACCTTTCATTTGATACCCCACTCAAAATTATAAAAAAATATTTTTTTTCGAGTGACATGAATTATCCGCCATCTTGGATTTCCAGTAGATCAGATCAAATTGCTAATCTTATTTTTTCTATGGCCCAGCAGACCACACATTTTGCATATTTTTCTATATTTTTAGTAACAGCGGAAATACGATTTTAGGGGGGGGGACACGAAAAATTTCGAGGTTTTTGGACAAAAAGGCGCCGAAAATTAAACACAACCCCTAAGTGGTATATATATTTGTAATCTACTCTTGAATACCTTTCATTTGATACCCCACTCAAAATTATAAAAAAATATTTTTTTTCGAGTGACATGAATTATCCGCCATCTTGAATTTCCAGTAAATCAGATTAGATTGCTAATCTTATTTTTTCTATGGCCCAGCAGACCACACATTTTGCATATTTTTCTATATTTTTAGTAATAGCGGAAATACGATTTTAGGGGGGGGGGGGACACGCAAATTTCGATGTTTTTTGACAAAATGGCGCTGAAAATTAACCACTATCCCTAAGTGGTATATATATTTCTATTCTACTCTTCAATACCTTTCATTTGATACCCCACTCAAAATTTTAAAAAAATATATTTTTTTCGCGACGTGAATTATCCGCCATTTTGATTTTGAACAGCTGATAATATTGAGTTCGCTATATTTTTCCTGTGTGCGCGTCAAAACGATCTTTTATACTGGGAAGTTTCACGTTTTTATCTTTTTTGGTTCAAAAGTTATTGGAACCGTACAGAGTGACAGACGGACACAGGAACGAAACTATAAGGGTTTCTTTTTTTTGGTTTTACCAACGAAACCCTAAAAAGGGGGCCCTTTTCTATAAAAGTGCCGGAATATTATACCTCCAGTGTATAAAGTGATATTATGCCTTAGTCCAATTAACTGTTAAGACAAAGGGATGTTGTATATCAAACATCACTGTTATATAAATGAACAAATAATACTGATGTTTCTTTGTCCAAATATTATTTTAAAAAATTAAAAAAGGAATATTTAAAAAAAAAGAATCAAAATTGATCATCATTCGTTGCAACTTTCTTTTCATCAAATACTGATCTCATGGCCTCTTTTATCTCGTCTAAATTCATATAACCAACATTAGAGCTTTGATTTGGATTTGCAATATTTTCATCAGAATCTCTCATTTGCCTTTTGGGCCTAGGGGAGAAAAAAGCATTTTTTTCTTTCTTACTTGACATGTTTTTATTTTGGAGAATAATCTCTCGTCGCTGAAGATTTTCTATTGTGGTTAGTATTTATTGAGATATAAACAATAACAACGTGAGATAATACGTATGGTGATATAATTTAGATTAGTTCGAGCTGAATTAGAGAAGATAGCATATAATTAAGCTATGGACGTAGTTGTTTTATTTAATCAAAATATAGTGCCACAAGTAGGAATCTAACTATTGATGTTAGATTCAATTAGCGTATTTTCCAAGTGCGATGACCACTACGCTACGGACCAAGCCAGTGTATTCTCTTCCACATAGGGTTTTCCAGATTTTAATGCCCAGGTTTAGGTTAGATCAAGATTTTTACTAATTATATATTTATCAATTATTTTAATTAGATATAGATTATTTAAATATTTAAAAGGATGTACAACCTTGATTTGGAGGTAGTTATATAATGTAGGGAGTAACTCACTTAAAATTAATTCAAATAATTATATTTCACCATGTGAGGATTCATTGTTCACGTAAAAACCCCAAAAAATTAATTTTTAACTAATGCCGGGTTAAGGTAACATGCATATAGTATAAACGGGGTCTTTCTATATCCACTAGCACAAAATTCGAAACAAAATATCAACAATTCGCACTCAATTTGTCAAATAATCGGGAGCGACGCGGAAAGTTCTAGAGAGAAAAACATTTCACAGAATCTATCTTAACCTCTACTTTATAATGTATCAAAGTTCCACTACTTGGACCAAGTATACTTTGGTCGTGTAACCCTTACTTCAAAGTTTCACAAACACTTGGACCAAGTGGATTTGATTAAAGTGACTTGGACCAAGTATACTTGGATCGAGTAAACCAGGTTTAAACGGTGAATTTGTAGGTAAAAATGCTATGCTTTTGAACTAATTTTTCTAAATTATCCCATAAAGAAATAGCATGGCAATGTTATAAATACATATATTATTATTATTTCCTTGCATTTCTAAAGTTAACAAGAGTAGTGTTGCTTCTAAAAAATTCTGTCTTGTACAAACATTGATTAGGTTAAGTACTGGTTAGGTGTTCCACAGGAAAATGCTATTCAGAGACTAATGAATATGGGTGATCCTCTTTCCTTGGACACTTAACAAAAATCAACTATTGCTGATAAAACTGATATGATACCTAATAAAGCTAGAAAGATTGCTAAAATAGTGTTGCCTGGCTCCGCTCTCATAAGTACATAGTAAACTACTGTACATAATGACATGTACTGTAGTATCACAAAAGTCTAATAATATACATCATCAGGGTTAAAAACCTGATGATGTATATTTTAATAATACTAATGTTAGACTATTTACCAATTTACTGGTAAAGAATATTTCAAAATTAAAATTTGATTGGAAAACAAGGTTTGAAGATATCCCAATTTAGGGATGAAATATCACCTTTTTTTATTATATAGAAAAAAAGTGTTTTTATTAACCCCTGAAGACCTAAGAAAAATATAATATGTACCTGTATTTTATCAAGGTATTTTCATCATTATACTTAAATAAATAATACATACCAATATATACTACGTAGTAATCAATTAGTAGTAGCAAGATGTAGAAGCATAAGTCAGCCACTGTGCGATATGATGATTGATGTAATAATAGTAAAGAATAAAGTTACCAAGCATGTGCTTAGAGTACACTCAAAGCTTCCGTCGGCAATTTAAAAAATCGTACATGTTCGTTAACCAGCATCATCGGCCCGGCCATTTCAAGATGGCCGCCATTTAAAAGTTTATTTTAGCTGTAACATTTGAATAGTTTATTATAATGACATTATCGTGCAAACAATAAAACCAATCCCAATTAAGGCCCACATACACGATCAAACTTGTTTGACAAGCAAGTTTAATTAAAAGTTTGACGCCCTGTGTACAGTGTACACCATATCAACCTATCCAACTCTCAAACTCCCTTGTATGGAGACCCAAAATTTTTATTTTTCGAAAATTTAAAGTTGGGTATCGTTTTAAAGGTATTAAAATTTGGTTCACAAATACATATCGTGTTTCCAAAATGGCGGCTATTTTACCCCCAAAAAATTAAAACAAAACGCAAAAAAAAGTTGAAGTTGGTATCATTGTGAAGGTATTTTGTTTACAAAACTTTTTTAATAATATAGATAGATATTGAAATATCAATAAACATATTTTAATTTTTTTAATTGAATTTATCAATCTATTAAAATTTTGTACGTAATGAATTCAAGTTTATTTTATTTTTATTGGTTTGTCTAATTATTAAACTATTTAAAGCCACGAGGGAAACATTCATGAACTACTAAGACGTCCCAGTGGATGAATTGGTTTCGCTTTATTTATTTGAACATTTTCCGTGTGTTGATTACATTTTAAATAATATTCTATAATTGATTGTTAATAATTATTAAATTATTTTTTATTATTCCTCTATGACTTTAACAATATTAAACCTCAATTTGAGGAAAGTTTTCTGCTAATCAAGTAATAAACTTTCGGGAAAAGTTTAAGCAAAAATCTGTTCGAGACAACTAAAACAAATTCTTTTTACGTTTGTGATTTTCCTCCAAACCATATTGGTTCTGGGAAAGCAACGTATGTGATTTTCGTTGGCATTTAAAAGTTCTATATTTAGAATCTAATTTTAACTAAATCATCGGAACAGTTTTATAAAAAGTATTGATTTTTATGTTATTATGTTCATATTGGCCGGGCCTAAAGGCGGAAACACACTATCATCACGTCACGTGACATCACGTGAAAAAAGTGTGCGGTGTTGATCTAGTAATGTTTGTATACATTGCAGCTACACTATTATCACGTCACGTGATGTCACATGATGCCACGTGACGTGATGGTAGTGTGTTTCCGCCTTAAGCCTTGGTTTTATGTGTTAGTTCGTAATGTCATGGAGCAGCGTGCCAAGTGATAAACGTCTGCCAATTACTCTGTGACAAATAACCTCCTTGTATCTTACATTTGGACGAAATGTCACATTATTACAAAATAATGTGACCATTTGGAATTGAAAGTGTGGTTTCGATTTTCAGTGAAATCGTGTATTTTTATTCTAATTTAAATGTGTGCAAAAGGTAGAAATTAACGTGGGACCATCTATGGCCCACTTTCAACAAACCAATCCAAATTTCTTAAAAATTGGATGAGTACTTCTAAATATGTAGGTGTTTCTTAAAAAGTTTGTGCTCATGTGAGAGAGGAGGATGGACGCTGGAAGGTAGATTAATTAAAATCGGAATAGTACATTACGCGTCGAGTGCGGAAAGTAGCATTTTGCATGCGAGTGTGGAGTATTCACCCGAGCGACAGCGAGGGTAGTAAAACCACACGAGCAATGCAAAATGCCGTTTTCGCGTAGGTTGCGTACCGAACTTTATCTACGATTGTTAGATTTAAATAATAGATACCGAAAAAAATAAACTTGCTGTACGTAAGTTCGTATCTCTCTCTTGATAATGATGGCATTCATTCTTGAGTTGTATTTTTTGCCGAATTAATTATTTCTGGATGAGTATTATTCTCCACAATTTCGTCAAAGTCACTTGATTCACTCATTGTTATTCACTAAAAAGTCGATATAAACAGTTATTTTAATAAAAGAACAGCAAATTAGTTTTGTTAAATGTAAACAAACTCGCTAATCGTGCGTAAAGCTGAAGAATTCCTCTTCTTTACTGCCCTAGGGTGGTAAAGATGAGGAATTCTTCAGAACTATGAGACGAGCATGCGCAATGAATACAAGACCGTAATGAATCACTTTCTACGCATCTAAACAGAGATGCAATGTTTATATTTCGAAGCAATCGTAGATAAAAGTATTTTAAAGATATTTTGGTTCGTGAAAAAAGTTGACTTGGCTAGAGGTTCTTAACGAGTAGCAGGGAAAACGGGATCTGGTTGGCGTCTAAACGATGAGTGCAGGAGGAACCAGCGCAACTAACCGGTAGTGCTTGGGTGGGGTACAGTGGTATGTTTTGTAGACCAATCAGAAGGCGGGATCGTCAGCTGTGGCGTTGCTTAGGTTACAATATAAAACATATGTATTTAGAGATAAAACAGATAAAGTAAATAATACGTGTATTCTTCAATCCACCACATGACAAACTATGCTGTTACTGCAATCCGTAAACAGTGCCTGCAACCGTCGGTTTCGTTTTTTTTTAATAGTTAATGCCATAATGACTGCGGTTTTATACAAGTTTTTCGGTATAAGGCAAACACATTTATTTTTTTCTTTTGTGAGGGAGTCATCTGACACAATTAAGGTGACACAAAGAGTGAGAAGTAAAGAAACAATAAAACTTGAGTCAACATAAATAAACGAGTAGAAACGTAAAGCCGAATCTAACTCCTCTGGTCCTACTCTCTAATTTAACTAGAAACACGAGGAGAGAAGTTTAATTTATTTATTTTTAAAAAAAGGCGATAAAGTAATTACAAACGACTTGGACACTAAAGACAACACTTGACGAATATAGACCATAAAATGAATCAATTTTTGTAGGCAAATAACATACTATGCAGTAACCGCTATTGGTAAACCGTGCCTGAAACCGTCGGCTTCGGTTTTTTAATAGCTAATGGCATACTGAATGCAGCCTTATACAAGTTTTTCCGGTATAAGGCAAGCACATTTACCTCTTCTTATCCTCGGGAATGCGGAAACCGTTATACGGCTTAGAGTGGGAGGTAGGTAGGGACATACTAGCCACACCTCTTCAGTCGTTTTCCGTTTAACGCCATGCAATGAGTGTCGTTACTATAAAAAATGAGCGATCATTGCTCAATTTACCCAAGCATATGGGATAAGAGATAAGAGAAGTGCTTACAAAGACAGAATAGAGAGAGAGAGAAGAGCTGGGTAATGTTTGCCAAGGAGCTGATAAGACAATGGGAGGTGCTCCCCCAAATAAGTTGAGCGAAAAGAAACAGCAGCATTGTTGCTACCTACAATAAAAGGGCTTTTTCCATGTCTGAAAGCTGGAGAAGAACTAATTACAGAAAGCTCGTAGGAGAGGGCAGAGTAGGGGAAACCGCCCCCCGGTATGGCGCATTTACAATGTTTAGCGTTATGAAAACGCTGCCCGAATTTTTTCGATTTTAAAAAAACCTCGTTGGACATCATGAGACTTAGTCAGTATTAAATTTATCCGAAACTATCTCTGTATACACCCCCATATATGAGAAAGAAAGAAAAAATGTTAAAAGCTAATGTTATATTGATTTATCTAAGAATATATTTTATTAAACACGCTAATCTTCTGTTTGATCCTAGCGACTGTGACTGATAAATTGGTACTCAGTATATTAGCTCATTCTCTACAGCAGGTTCAAATCCTTCACGGCCTGTTTTGGAATTAAGTAGCGCGTTGTCTTCACATCAACTAGAGGTGGTTAGAGGTGGAAGTTTGTTATGAGAAGCATTTTGTTTTGGGTTTTCAAACATTCTATAACAAGCTTTATATAAAAGCTTTGTGAACGCCTCTCTATTTACATTAATTGAGTTGAACTTTGTAAGTTATTTAATTATTTGTATTCTTTGGATTACTTGACTCATTTTAAGAAAGAGATACGTAATCTATTATAATTAAGAATTAAATACTGGAGTACAATTGAAAAGGCCGATAAATGCTGTACAATTAAAAAGAGAATTCTGTAAGACTAAAATCTCTTTTCTGTTTTTATCTCTTGAATGAATTTTAAAATATTCTTCGTTTTATTACTTTTATCAACTATTTTTTTATCAAAATTATAAAAAGAGGTGGCTTTACATTTATTTTTTATTAGGTATCAGAACTAATTAGCTTTTATTACTCTCTTAATAATAGCAGGCTGCGTTTGTTTCATTTTCGTTAAATTAATTAATTTATTATTGTTATTGCTTCACATTTATTTATTTATTATATATTTTATTTTCATATTTATTTTTTACTTTTCCTCACCTTCTCCGAAGATGTATAGGAAAAGTATTGTTTTCACCCAAAAAATCCGAAACCGAGATTTCAACGGAATTATCCGTTTTGGGAGTTTTTAAGACGATTTGAGTGGTGTTTAGCAGGATGTCTGTCTGTTTGTCGGTCTATCTGTGTCACGAATAACTCCCACAGTTTTTAAGCTTGTGAGTTGAAATTTGGTACAAAAATCACTCCTTAACGAAGTTGTGCTGCCCGGAAAATGAACATTTTCCACCATCTTGAACCCAGTTTGTTGATTAAGCAAAACTTGAAAAAAATCGTAAAACATGAAATTTGGCACAAATGTACCTCTCTTTATGAAAAACATATCCACTAAATTTCATTTTTATATTGGCTGCCATTTTGAAGTTATCGATTTTTTAATTTTTAATTTTTGACAGTTAATAATACCAAAAGTATAAATACGTTGGAACCGGTAAAAAATAAGGAACAATTATAAAAACAAATATATGAAATTCCATTAATTAGTTTAAAAGTTATAAGCGAACATAATTATTAAATAGTGCGATACTTAAAGCTGGGTTTACACGATCCAAGTGGAGTTGGACCAAGTCAGATTTGACGCTACTTTGATCGTGTACATAGGCTATCAATGTGTACTTGGACCATCCAAGTTGAGTTAGATGGCCCCCAACTTTTTTTGATCAAAGTAGACTTAGATGGAAATAAAAATGGCGCCCACCTGCAAATTATGAGAACGAGCTGTCAAAAATGACGAGTTTGTACCGTTTGTTTACAGGAAACAGCTGATTTTGACAGTGTTGTTCAAACTACTTGGATTGTGTAAACCCTGCTTCAAAAGTTGCACAACCACTTGGTCCAAGTGAATTTGATCAAAGTTACTTGGTCCATCAAAGTCCACTTGGATCGTGTAAACCCAGCTTAAATCTGTCAAAATACCGCCAAAATTCCAATAATTAAATAAAAATAATGTATAATTCAGGAGATGCCAACGTTCTGCCAAAGAGAGAGGGAGTAGTTCTTAGATACCCCGTACCTAATTTTTTAAATATTTATTTATTATATTTATTTTTTCAATTTATTGATTTAATATTATGAAACAACAGTTCCTCCACCATAGTTATTTATGTAACTAGGCAGCAAAATGCCGGAGGCGGGGACAGGCTACGAAAATTAACACATACACACACACACACACACACACACATATATATATATATATATATATATATATATATTTAGTCAAAATAAGGAATGCAACAGTTAATTATTTCAAATGGTTTAGACAGCAGGTAAAAATATAACAGATGGTTCTTTTGTGATAGAGTCATCACGAATACGGTGTCACAAAGAGTGAGAAGTAAAGAAACAATAAAACTTGAGTTAACATAAATAAACGAGTAGAAACGTAAAGCAGAATCTAACTCCTTTTTTTTAAAAAAAGGCGACAATGTAATTACAAACGACTTGGACACTAAAGACAACACACGACGAGTATAGACCAACTTGAAGTTAATTCAACCCTAAAGACAGAGAAGTTAAAAAGAAGAAAATCTCATAGTAATTCTTTTTTGCCTTTTTCTTTACCAGATGACAAATCTTCGCTTTTACCACAGTTATCTAGGCTGAAGAGGCTGAAAGTTTTTTATTTTCTTATCTTGCTTCAACCACTTACAAACGTATATTTTGGGGGTGGTTGTGGTTAGTCCCCCCTCTCCTTAGCCTTGTTACTACGATATTGCTCTTCACCAAAGTCTTTGAACGTGTAGTAATAACCTTCCACTAACACTCATCCAGATAAATATATATATACAGTTTTTCAGGATCATAATAAAAGTTACGGTTATAAAATATGTTCCTGTTGTGTTAAAAGAAGAGAAGCTTCTCCTGAATGGCCTTACCCTTGGTTTGGATCTAGGGATGGCCTCACCCTTAGTTTGTGGATCTAGAGATGCCCTCTAGTTCCCTAATAATTCTGTTGTCCCTTCAACAAAGCGCTCTTGAGAGAAACACCACAATAATACCTGGGTCCACTAGAATTTTCTTTTATACCCCTTGCCTCTACAACTTGTATTCTTATACTTCTACACTTGTAATGTAACACTCGACTTCTCTATTATTCCTCTTGTTCAAGAAGTGTATAAATAATGAGTAACAAACTGAATAACTCGAATTTTCTTCTGTTTTGATATCAGACTTAGAAAAGAATAAATTTTATTTTTAAAACAGAAAAATATGTTTTATAAATAAATATTTTGCTTGATCCTTTTTTAAATTGTCTTTTATATAACCATTCTATATGATATTTTTGTTTGTTATAAGAGTATAGAAAATATAATTTTATTTACTGTCTAATATAATTATTTGACTGTCTCTTTGGGCATATATAACGGGCAAATAAAAATAAGCAAGGACTATGAAAAATTTAAAGAACTAATGCAAGTAAAGAAAAGCCAGAACTAAGGAAAATAAATATTAGATAATACAGATTTAGAATAAATATAAATAACAAGATACTATTATTATTAGGGGGCACTGCCGTGCCCCCACTATATTGGTACAGTTTAGTGTACAAACAAAGAAAAAATTAAGCAAAAATATGGTTCTGTGCCCCTCTCAAGGTTAATAGAAACCGCCTATTCAAAATACATATTTTAAAAAAATATATAACTTGCGCTATTAGCATTTTCTTGTAGAGAACTTGGAAACTAAAGTATTATTTTATTCTCATTAATAGAATTTACTCTACACGTTTAAATTTAAAAAACATTTTCTGATATCGCATTTACACAGCACATACAAAATTATATACGAAACATTTATTTTTTATAAAAGATCTTAATATAAACCAAAGGGGAAGTATAAATTAAATAACAACAAACTGTTTAACTTTTTTGTGCTGCTTAATTGCCAAGTCAGAAAATGTTTTTAAATTTAAACGTTTGGAGTTATTTGGGAATTAATTTTTTTTCCACGAAAATCTGTGACAATTAACAAATGGAAAATACTGGACTAATTAATTATGTAGAGGAGAAGTTTTATTGGGAGTAATATCGGACAGATTTGTTTTCCTTTTAATTATATTGGATATTTTCCTTCTATAATCCATACTTAAATAAAAGTATAATAAAAAATGATTTAAGAAAAATCGAAAGGAATAGGTATTTTCGCAACAAGGAAGTAAAGTAAGTCATCGGACCCTAAGGGATGAAGTTCCTGAGGCGAAGCCGAGGGAACCATAACGTTAAATCCCATGGCTCCGCCTCGGGAGTTAATTATCGCTCGGGTATAATTGATTTTTACTCCTGAGGTATTTATCTACTTATAAGATATTATTTGAAGAGGGGAGAAAAAATAATTGAATAAAATATTAATTTTAAAGTATTTAATTAAACAAAAAGTAAATATTTATTTATTAATTTTAAACAAAACATTGTTATATATAATAACTAGCTGGATACCCGTGCTTCGCTACGGAGTGTTGTTAAATTTGATAAGTTTATAAACCACCAGGAAAGCATACAAATTTTTTTACTATGCGAGAATATCTAGATTCTATCCCTCCTAGTTATATCCCCCACCTCTTTGATAAGATCATTTGCAAATATCCTAAATTTACCCCCTCCTAAATGAAAATATGACAAAACTGTACACATAACAACAATTACTGTACTCTTATAGAGCATTTCAACGATATGCATCATGAAGATAAAGGGTATTCATTACTTGTACCCCGTACCCCTTTGAACAAAAGTTATAGTTCGAAAATTCATGTAAACAGTTACCTTCCCTTTGCTTTGAAGGTCAAGTGTGCAAATTTTCATCGAGATCGGAATAAAACTGTAGATTTGTATAAAAGAACATGCATATGTACACACATATGTTGAATTTTATATACATATATAGATATAGATATAAATTTCCATTTTACCTCTCCCCCTTCTAAATGAAAATAAGACAAAACTGTACTTAAGAACAATTACTTTTCTCTTAAACAGCTTTTCAACGATTTGTATCATGAAGGGTATCCATTACTTTGTCATTTGTACCCCGTAAACATAACAAAAATTACTGTACTCTTAAAGAGCATTTCAACGATTTGCATCATGAAGATGAAGGGAATTCATCACTTGTACCCCGTACCCCTGTGTACCAAAATTTTAATTTCGTAATCTCATGTAGGCAGTGACCTTCACCTTGTTTTGAAGAAAAAGTGTGTAAATTTTCATCAAATTAGGATAAAAGACATACCCTCATACGGATACACTTCTTTTTATATAAGATATAGCTATATTTTTTAATTATACCCCCCTCCTAAGTGAAGATATGATAAAACTGTACATAACCACACTGTCCTCCATTACTGTCCTCTTAAAGAGCTTTTCAACGATATGCATCATGAAGGATGTTCATTAGTTTGACATTTGTACCCCGTACCCCTGTGTACCAAAAATAAAATTTTGAATATTCATGTAGACAGTGATTTTCCCCTTGCTTTGAAGGTCAAGTGTGCAAATTTTCATCGAGATCGGACTAAAACTGTAGATTTGTATAAAGAACATGCACACATGTTGACTTTTATATATGTATGGCCGCCATCTTGAATCAATATGCCCGATTGGTAAACTATTTATCGAAAGTTACTAATTTCAAAAAAGGAAGCCAACTTCTGAATTTCAAGGTTCTAGTGCAATTGGTTCCCGAGATATCGTCTTGTCGAATTTTGTATATAAATGGCCGCCATCTTGAATGAAGATGGCGGATTTTTAAAATATTTCTTAGCGAGCACGTAGGAGGTAAGAGGGACACACCTACAAAATTTCATGGACGTAGGTCCAGTGGTTTCAGAGATATCGTGAAGTGTCAGTCAGTCAGTCAGTCAGCCAGTCAGTGAGTGGTATTTGGATTTTATATATATAGATAATAAATAAATAATTTAAATAAACTATATAAACAATAATATTAATAAAAACAATTCACTAAATACGTTTAATCAAGTTAAAATTGAATTATAGATAGTAATTATTTACAATTTGAGTCGAGAATCAGCTGGTAGCTTTGTCATGTATTAAATAGAATTGCCAACTGATGTTTATATATGGATTAATAGATCTACATTTAGATATTAGGATTTCACCTTTAACTATTTTGTTTGTTTTACGGATGAATCCCCATGATAACACAATGTTGTTGTGGAGGTTACATGACATTTATGAAGATCACATAGATTGAGACATTAAACAAAAGTTAATAAATTAAATTGTGTATTTATAGCACCAACTTTACTTACTTGTGCTTTATCTAAGGCAACACTGGAGGGAATCTTGAACTCTCATGATTTTCTTATTTTCCATTACTCCCTGTTCAACCTGACAGGGTGTAATGAGTAACTTTCCTCCCTCTAAACTAAGGAGAAAAGTTAACTTCTTTCCTGCTGGAGATAAAATCTATTAAATACTAGAAGAAAGTAATATCGTTTTATTTCTGTAAGTTATTACTGGTAATTTTAAACCCGCTTGAGTCTTGAATGGAGATTGAATCATAGAAACTGGGATTTTTTTTTTTTTTTTTTCAGCTTTTAAAGGACTAAAATCCAAGAATACACTTGTTTTGTCTCTTTGACCTAAAACACGTATTTCTATGTATGTTCATTTTGTTTAACATCTCTGAAAATATTTATAAACTTCACATCTTATGGAATACTAAAGAAATTTTTATATCTTCTTAGCAAAATATCATTTAGAGAAGCTCGGTCAAAACAATGTGGAATGTGGAAACTTCTTTTCTTTTATCATCTTACATAATAATTTTAAAAAAAATTTCTATATATGAAAATTCTTGTGTTTTGACTTCCTTCTATCTTAAGATATAAAAAAATGTAATATAGGTAATATAACTTGCGAAGTGGCTCTGAAGAAGGGGATGCCAGATTCAATTCTAAGTGTTTAGATAAAAAAAAAATAATAGCTCTTGAATCTTTAAAACTTTTAAGGGTCGTCAACGCCCTATTTCATTTTAACACGCAATAAACCAAGTTCTTTTCTTTTTAAACCAATTCAGCTATATAACGTAATATAATAAGTTTATTTGTTGTTGTTGCTAAAAGAAGTTTTAAAATACATTTTACACTCTATGACCGGATTACACATAATTTATTTTATTTGTTTGCCCCAATTTTTTTTTAAAATATATTATCGTAAAAACAAGTGATAATAAAAAGAATTGATTGATAAAATGTTAAAAAACATGGATTTATATTCATAACTTTTCTTTTACTATTGCCGTAAATATGTCCTGATTTTTATGAAAGATATGAGGAGAACATTTTATTAGGTATGCGAAAGTAAGAGAAACATTATTGCGAGAATTAAAGTAAAAAACTGATAGTTTTCTCAAATTTTTAAAATTTCCTTGTGGGGTGTCTCCATGGCTGTATTGGGATTAGAGTTGCCGCCTAGAAATCAAGGTATTCCCTGGTGGGATGTCCCCATGGCTGGGTAGGGATTTGAAATGCTGCCTAGAAATCAAGGTATTCCCTGTGGGTGTGGGTATGTCCCCATGCCTGGGTAAGGATTTGAATTGCCGTCTAGAAATTCAGGTATCGGTCCCTTTTCTTGGAAAATGAATAAATAATCTTATAATGAAATAAAATGTTGTATAAATTATATTGTCATTGTTCGAGTCTATTCAGAATAACTTTCAAAGATTTACTGTTTCTTTAATATTTTGCTTCCGAGCTTACCGAAGGTAGCGAAAGCATTGTGTTCACTTTAGAGAACGAAAAACTTTTGTCTCGATTTTAAAAATTCCAAGACAGAAATCCGTTTCAGACATCAGGGAACATTTTTGGTCTTGTGTCTGTCTGTCTGTCGGTCTGTGTGTCCGCGAATTATGAAACGTGTGACGATAACTTGAGTAAATAACGACCGATTTTGATGAAATTTGGTAGAGATGTTCATTACACAAATGCCCAGGAGGAGTTCGTTGGGCAACGTTATCCGTCCAAGCGTTTACGAGCAACACTCGCGTATACGTGAACTTCAAATTTAAAATTGGAATTTAAGGTCGGGAAAAAAATCTAACTTCGTCTATTCAATGAGACAAACATTTTTTTCAAATACAATTTTTTAATAAAACAAACAGCGACACCGCTATAAAGTGTTAAAGATCGCTAAAACTATTAATATTTTTTTCACAATAAACAATATAACAATAAAGTAGTATAACAATAATATTAATGTTAATATAACAATAAAGTACATGATAGGATGCGAGGAAGCTATGGTCCACACTAATTGGCAGTCTATTTTATTTATTTTTAGATTACTTAACGAAGTAACCTGTTCTATGTATAAACAATAATTGGATTTTGACACTTCTTATTTTTACACGATTTTATTAATATTAATCACTTATTGCTCACTTACGCGCTCTTTAAAGCTTCGTCTAGAATAGTGAATATGGACCGAGCAACGAGAAAAGTATTGGTCTCTGCGCATGCCAAATATGAGATCTGCGGGCGCAATTGATCAATGAGACATCGAAATGATCATTTTGGCAAGCAACAAATCTCGTTGTAAGTTCGTCAGAAACTATGCCTTGGAGGTGTAATTCCAACTCAAACCTTTGTAGATAATTCTCCGATTCCTCGTCGGATGGGTTAAACTCTATAAAATTAACCTATTTAAAATCAAACCTATTTAGCGAATGTTAAATCAAAAGTGAGATCACAACAACGAATAAAAGACGTGTATGAACCCCTAAGTACCTCTTTCTCGCATCCATGAAGAATATAATTTGATTTTCACTGAGAAGATAGTTCTCAACATGTGGGTGGATCTTTTCTCATTAAAGCGAACAAACCGTTATGATGATGTTTCACATCTAGATATTCCTTTTTCGCATCCTCCACCTAGACAAGTTTGGTAGTTGAATTCGCTAATCTTTAAGATCATCCTGACCAAAGACTACTATTGGGTAAATGGTTTTCATTAAATTAAATTAAGAAAATCTTAGTGGGTAACAGTGGTAATGCTTTATTTTATTAACAAACAAGGCAATGCATAAGAAATCATAAGTATTATTATGAAAATTGAAATTCATGGCATTGCTAGAAATTCAAATATCTAATAATATTATTAATGTTCTAGGTATATTCCAGTTGTGACCACGTCTCGATGATTGTTCACAACCAATGTTGGGAGTGTCTTCTGGGATGTCTATTGTTCTAAGCAAGTAATATCGGAACCTAATGGCTCTAAACCCAAGATTACCACCACCGGAACCTGGAACTACCTTTTAATAGGTACATTGGTACTTATAATTCCTATTACGAGTATTAACAAAATTATTTTTACCATTTATAGTGATATGGTCAAAATAGTAAATATCTCTTTTCTCAAAATTTCAAGTCTTCAGTGAGTTTTAATACCTTTGTATTTAATCTCTGAAGATTTGACATGTTACACTGATTAAGGCCTGAAGATACCCAGGGGTGGGCAAAAATTTGCCACAAATAAAAATGTTACAAAAAAATTGTAATGGGTCATTTTCAAATAAAATGTAAAAAATATATGTAAAACCTTTAGGGAAATCAATTTGGCTACTTTTTAGAAAATTAAAATAAGCCTTAGACATGATAATATTGATTATTCTGACACATCAGGTACTTAGGATGACATTTTCGTTCAAGAACAGTCAGTTTTCAAATTTATTTACATACATATGACCATATATACATAAAAAATCACATTTTTGTCGTAATGAGTGTTACTATCATAAAAACGGTATTTTTTTAGATTTTGTTTCTCTGTTTTTATGAAACGTTACTAAATTGTATATATGACGTAAATATTTTCTTTCATCCCACCAGAAATATTTTTTAGACCTAAAATATTTGTAATTTTTTTAAAAAAAAGTAATGAGTGTTACATTTATTATCTTTTAATGTTTCCTCAAAGCTTCAAAAATGTAAAGGATACGTTTTCAGTGCATTGTAATAAATGTTTTTATTATAAAGAAGAAGAAAAAATAATTTTTCTTTATTTAAAAAAATAGTTGGACACGGCTACCCATAAGAATTTGTTGTTATTCAAGTAACACTCATTACTCATTACATTATGGTAACACTCATTACACATTTATATATTGGACGTAGAAAAAATTAAATTTTAACACAAACTTTAAACATTAAACTTTTATTTACAATTTTTGTTTACATGCGGCAAATTTATTTTTTGTAAAAACATTAAACCCAATCATTTTATTTAAGTTTTAAAATATACAGTATTGTAGAACTAACGGAATAGTAACACTCATTACAGGTAACACTCATTACATTTTTAACTTTAAAAAATCTTTCCTTGGAAACTATGTTTCTTAATTAAACCAATTTAATGAGTACTGGTTATATTAATTGATAACTACTAAATCATATTAATAACATAAATAAATGTTGATTACAACTACAAAAAATGATGGTAACACTCATTACAATGAATAGGCATACTCACCATTTTTTTTTAGTGAAATATTAATTGTAGAGAAGAATAAAGTGCTACCAATCTAAAAAGTCGTTGATTACTGACTTAAATGTCTTCTTAACATAAACAAACCTTAATCCCACCTTCTTTCTTTCATACTCACCCTCTAATTCTGCCAACTCTTATCGGTAACACTCATTACAAAACCCTTGGGACATACATATAATATAAATATATTTGTTTCGTTTTGTACTAAAGTTTTATTTTTTCCTATCCCATTTATGTAAACTTGGATATTTTATTGGTTAAAAAAAAAATATAATGAAAAAAACGTATGAAAAAAATGAATAAAAATCACATTACATGTTATCAAAACTACGGTGGGACGAAACACTCATTACAATTTTTAACATTAAAATTTTTTGAAGCAAGAAATTTTCACCTTATAAGCCATAAAATGACCCTGATTAACACAATAATGGACAGACATCTGATCATTAAACCTAAAGGTTTTTTTATTTTTCATTAATATGAATTTTTTTAGTTACAATAAAATTGTAAAATCTTGGGACAGAAAAGGTACATTTTATTTGAAAATGACCCAAATGTTTTTTTAACTTCATCCCTGAAAACTTGAAATTTTGAGAAAAGTAGAAAAATAAGGGATCAAAAAAAGAATAAATCATAATAAATATCTCATTAACCCCGGTATCTGTGTTCTAATATCGCCACTAGGGTGGATTTTTATCTGTCTCCCTCTTTTCTTATTCAATGATAATATATTTATTATTAAATTCTATTTTTGTCACTGACTCAACAATATCCTAGTACAACTTTAATAGAAAGTTTATATTCTAGTTTAACTTTTAATAGAATAATTTTATTATACTAACTTTTAACTTTATTTTCGCTTGCTCTACAATCCCCCGGTGACACTGGCCTGTCGAAAATATTCTATAAAATATGGTACACACTAGGATTCTTTTTTCGGGTTCATTATGATTGAATCCCGTCTTGCATCCCGGCAGAGTCTGCGTGAATTATAAATTTGGCATGTCGCAGGGCTGAATATTGTAGTAAAAGACTACAGTTTACTCAAAATCTTTATTAAATGCACTCAACTAAATTAACTAAATCAATTAATAAGTAATACAACTGGATCAACATACAACTACTCTCTAAAAAACGTGCTTTAACACTCATAAGTCCTTTTCCAACTTTTCGCTTACTCACATTTATTCCACACTCACCCACAACCCACACCTCGCTGGTGTCCACTTCAGCCCCAAAATAATTGCATCCCGTCCAAAATGGGATTCTCCAACTAAAGGTACGTTTACCTAGACGCGACTCCAGCGATAGACGCTGATCGATAGTCGCCCAGCAACTATCGTGGAGGTGAGTTCGCATGTTAGGAGTCTCTTAGCTCGCGCCTAGGAAAATAAAGCTTTAATGTTGCCCTACATAGAATCCGATCAAAGAACCTCAGTGTGCACTAGACCACTATAACTCGGGTTATAGTCCTCCATTTCGTGATACCAAGAGTCTGTAGTTGGTCCTTGTCAGCTTTATGCTATAACCTGCTTCTGGGTTTTCTTCAAATTCCTCTATTTACAGTTATTATACAATAACAAAGATTAAGAGTTACATTCACAAAGTCCTATATTTCATGACAGTAAATGAGTTAAAATGGTTCAATTCAATAAAATTTGATGTGTTACAGTTTCAAGCTAGAGCTGTAAGACTAACAATTTCCTTAAATATTGTATGCCAATCTATTGGTTTATGGTTCTCCCAAATCCCTCGACACACTTTGAATTTCTTACAGGATAATATTAATATTTTTTTACTGTTTTCATTTTGGAACGAACAAAACATCGTTTGTGTATCATTGATATTACAGGTACTTTAGCTGATATGTTTTCAATTTCGGTATTGAATTTGTTCAACGATGAAGATAAAAAGAATCCCCATGCATGCGGTTTAAAACATGAGTATAATATTCTTATAAAAATAAAAATGTGATTATCTTATAATAGGTGGAAGACATGAATATAAGACGATTATATCGTCTTGATAGAGAGAAATATTCTTATAGGTAACGAGTCTGTTATAGGTTTCAACCAATTCCCAATAATTCCCTGTTGATGTCTGCTCAGGGTTATTTGAGGGTTCCATACTTTCAGCCCTTCTACTGCTAACGTAAGACATAGAAGATTACGACATGGGATCTTTCCTTTTTCGAGAGTTTTGAACTAGGTGATATCCCTTATAGCATCCAACTAACAGAGACCTTTAAACCTTAGCTCGATTTGCGTTAAATCAGTTATCGTTTCGGATACTCAGCCTTTATTCAGAAGCGTCTCGAAACCTTTCGGGGAAAAAGAAGCCTTTGGATAATCCTAATATAAGATGGGAGACCCTCAAACCATATTGAATTCTTTCATAACGATTCCAACCAATAAAAAAAACCTATCTCGGAGAATTCTACAACCAAGAAGAAAAAACCCTGAGGATAAAAATAAAAGTAGGATGTTAAAAAAGAAATTCTAGGGCTGCTTTTTAACGCTAAAAGAGAAGAAAAGAGAAAACACTAAGCTGCTTAAGCAAAATTAGACCCTTAATAATTTTATTCAGATTTTTGTCTCTTCTTTGCTTCAACTCTTCGACTTTATTCTGTGAATTTCCTTAATTATAGAGTAATAAGATGGTAATACGTAAAAAGGCCTACATATTTTTAACTTTATACCAATAGTTATTAATAAATTCTAATAAGTTTACGTTCATTTTTTAAATTTACAATTTTTATCTTCTTTTTGATATTGTAAATTTGAAGTGTTAATTTAAATTAATGCATTTATTAGAACATTAGAGAGGAAATTCAATGTATAATTAAAGTCAAACTTGATTTGATAAAATGATTTTCATGTGAGCATTGCATTAATTAAATTAAATTGTTTATTGAATCCTTTTAAATTTAATTTAAAACACGGAACAAGAAAATTACAACAAATTTTACATCGTTTTCACTGCTACTAAGGTCAAAACTATAAAACTGGTATGTCATTATCTCTTGTATGGTGGTAATTTGTTACTTGGGCTTAATTGTAAATTTTATTTTTTATTGGAAGAGGTGTGTGGTAGATGATTTACCTATAGTTCAGGGCAGATGAGCGCAGCGGTAATGCTCATTTCTTTCTCTGTGGTAGATGACTTACCTATTGTTCAGGGCAGATGTGCACAGCGGTATTGCTTATTTCTTTCTCTGTGGTAGATGACTTAACTATTGTTCAGGGCAGATGAGCGCAGCGGTAATGCTCATTTCTGTCTCTGTGGTAGATGACTTACCTATTATTCAGGGCAGATGAGCTCAGTGGTATTGCTAATTTCTGATCCTGTGGTAGGACGCTGTATGAGTAATTAATCAAACCAAAGGGCCAGTTCTTTTACTGACAATAGAACAAAGAAAAGTAAACATTTGATAGGATATGAAAGAAAAAAGGAACCAAAAACAAGCAAATTTGATTACCTTCTTTTATTAATAAAAATAATTCTTATTACAACCGCCATTTAAAATCAAAATGGCCGAATGGAAAGCCCTTATACAAAAATTGTAAATGCCAAAAAAGGAGGCTACCTTCCAAATTTCAAGGTTTTACTTCAGATGGTTCCGGAGATATCGTCTTGCAGAATTTTGTGTATAAAAACCGCCATCTTGAATCAAGATGGTGGCACAAGAAAAAAATAGGCTAAGGCACTTCGGAATACATAATAAGGATACTGTCAAAATTTGGAGTAATGATTGAAAGAGTGGTTCTTGAGATTTGTACTAACATACTAACCTTTCCTCTTTATATACCTACCATTTTAGATTATCCAAGACAGTATAATATTTTCCTATGCTCATATTCAGTTTCCTTATGCTTATATTAAATTAAATTTTCTTGATTATTGAGATTACCTTCTGTTTATGTATAAATTCTCTGAGGTTAGGTCTTAACACGTAGTGGAGAGGGTTTATTTTAAAAGTAAGGTTATCTTGAAATTGTTTAGATTTTTCCTGTTTTCTTAACGGCTAAACGGAATCCCTGGTATTTTCCTTCGAACGGAACCAAAGAAACCTCTCTGTACACTTAAGCTCCGTTTAAGTATTTGATAAAATATTAAATTAATAATTAGCTGCAACAAAATAAAATCTGTTGTTATTATTTATAATTGTCGAATTTATTCTGACTGATTGGTATGACAACAGAGGGTTATGATGTTAGCTGTTATCAGCGCTCAGATTATGATATTGGAGTTTTTCAAAACAACAGCAAGTACACCAAAATTCCCGATTATTCTCCGATTAGGAAATCCGTTTCAGACATCCGGGATCTTTTTGGTTCCGTGTTTGTCTGTCGGTCTGTCGTTCAATTTATGCGAACCAATATATCTTAACAACCATACGTCCAATTTAAATTAAATTTGGGTGGTAGGACATGAGTAGTCCATTGTTGGCCCCATATAAGTTTCAACCTTCTGCGCTCATTTGTTTCTCTTCTATATGCGCACAAACATACATTAATTTACACCTATAGCTTCAAAAGTACTTATTTGACTTGTATGAAACTTTTAATGTTTATCAAAAGTAACTCACAGATAGCCCCAGATTACTTTCCACCGTCTGCACTCTTTAACTTTTGCTTATTAGTCCAGTCAAATGGTAGTTTGAAGTGGAAAGTTCTGGTGTAATTGTTGTTAGTGACTTACTTTATGGTTTTTGGGGCGCTGAACACGAATCTGAAGTTGTCCAACAAAATTTCCCTCGGCAAATATGAGAAATCATCGAAAAACTACAAAAAAAAATGTTTTTTATTGGTTTTCAGCTTATAACTTGCAAAGCAATCTACTCACGCAAAAAGTGGTCTAGTAGTAAAATAAAAAGGAGAAAATAATCTACAATTTATGTCTGTAACATTTATTTGTACGTCGTATGGTTTTCACGCAAATGGGAGTTGAAATATTGGGAAGAGGTGGCGGGTGGAGGGTACAGGCTGAAGGGTAAACGGTTGGTGGCCAGACTGCGCTGGCAGTTAATTTTATGTTTTTGGGTGTGCTGAACACGAATCTAAAGTTGTCCAACAAACATTTTACACGCAAATATGAGAAATCATCATAAAACCACTTTTTACTTTTATTTTTTTAGTGGATTTCGCCTTATAACTTTCAAAGCAAGCTATTTACGCAAAAAGTGGAAGAGTAGTAAAATAAAGAGGAGAAAATAACCTACAAATTATTTCTTTACCATTTTTTTGTAATTCAAATGGTTTCTATGCAAAAGAGGGGTTGAAATAACCGGGAAATCAGTAATTTTTGAAAAACAACAGGTAACACCATTAATATTTATTCTTTATTTCATGTAGGTAAACATTGTTATTGGATATGCATAGAAACCATTAGACTTACAAAAAAATGGTAAAGAAATAATTCGTGTTCAGCACCCCAAAAAACATAAAGTTAGCCACTAACAACAATTACACCAGAACTTTCCACTTTGAGCTCTTTTCATGCACCATTTGACTGGACTATATTTGATACTTTAATTCAAGTAAAAAATCAAAACAATTATGACAGATTAAAAAAACGGGAGAACAAAAGGTTTAGACCATAATGGCTTGTAAAAGCATAAAATCAATAAAGTTCGTGGATAGGATGCGAGGAAGCTATGTGCCACACCAAATGACAGTCTATTTTTAAGATGGGTTTTAAAGAAAATCAGGACATTGGGCAACAAACTTTCTTAAGAGATACAAACATAATAATCGTAAGTGATTGTTAATTCTGTCCGTTAAATTCCATCTATAAAGGTAGAAACTCTTCATTTCAGTTTTATATTTTTCAAATAAAGATCTCTTCTTAAAATGAAGACAAATGACCATTCTCAAAAAAAAATTGTCTTAAATACTGTTTGAATAAGCAAAAGCAAAAAAGAATTAAGATAATCATAATCACAACGTACTGTTTGCTTCAAACACTCATTATGATAGCGAGAAAGAATGTACAAAATCTGCTATTCAAACAAAACTAAAAACCCTTATAGGAATAGACAATTAATTCTTATATCTTTTAATTAATTAAAAAACAAATATTTCATGGATTTCTGACTATTAGGTGGAATAAAGCTTCGGTAAAAAATAATAAAAATAGAAATGTTCACCCTGTAAATCGTGTTTTAAGATATTTGTAAAAAAGCCTTATTTGATTTTCTTCAGAATTTGTAATGAAATAAATAAGCTTAAATAAGGCTTTAACATGCTGGTGGTTTGTGTGGCATGAAATGATAAATTTAAGTAGATCTTGAGTTAATAGATTTTGTAAGTTTTCTCTGGAATTGATTTATAAGATAGTATCTGAGAGGAAGGCGGAATGATGCGTAACAGGGTTAGCCAGACTTAAAGCATCGGCCCACCCCTGGGGGCAGGCAAAGGGCCGTAGCCCTTACAAAGCTTCAATCCTAACCACCTCCATCCCTCACTCAACTCTAAGTACATTAGACCTTCCCCTGGGGACCAACAAGAGCAATCTCTAATCCGAAGAGTACATCTTATGTATCCACACCTTCTTAACTTATATCCCTTAACTGTAATTACTTTGTATTATCTCAAATCTTAACAACCATAACTTATTTTTAGCCTCTGACGGTTCAAAAAGGGTCAAATCCCCTTTTCCCTGTTAGTGGTTTCAACCCTTCCTCATATTTTCTAACCCATAAGTTTACAAAACTTGTGAAGAAAACGAAAATGATCAAGCTTTCGCACATTTTTTAGTGGTTCAGGAAGTATTGGGATTAAGGCCGATCGGCCACCAGAAGCTGAGCGGAGCGTAGCGGAGTGTAGCTGAGTGTAGTTGAGTCCAAGGGGTGTGGCAACCGAAAGCGGAGCGGAGTCGAGCTGACTGTAGCGGAGTCTAGCTGACTCCGCTCTGTGATCGTTTGCGTGAACTAAGCTAGTCCACCCAAAAATGTCAACCCAACGAAAACTATTATATTTGTGTTTAGGATTCTGAAACCGAGTTTTCTCTTGCAGCTTGTGTCTCACCAGCTTATAAGACAGATTGGGAAATTTTCTATCTTAGAAAAAGGGATGAATTCGGGGAATTTCACCCTTTTTCATGATCTAAACCACGAATAGTTTAAGGACTATTTCCGTATGAATAGCCCTCAGTTTAATGAACTTCTAAATAAGATAAGAGATGATATAACGGGATGTGATACAAACTATCGGAGAGCTGTAACAGCCGAATTAAAACCTTTTTTTTAAATACGCCAACACTGATTACTTTTTTTTTATACTTTATTTATTTTCCTTTACATTATATTATTAAAAGAGAGATTAGATGGCTATTAAGGTAGAGAAAATAAAGAAAATCACTATTTAATTTGAGAAACGTTTCGACCAATTAATAATGTCATCTTCAGTCTTGTTTTATTAAAAAATTCAAGCAAACATATATATAAAATTAATTCAAGGTAATTATAATTATTCATTATAAATTTGACATATCCTTAATCCCACTGACATCAAGTTTTAATTAAGAAACACTGTATAATAAGATGAATCTCCTCGATGAATAGTTGTTATGGAGATCACATATATACAGCTTTTTAATAATTGTCTTTTTAGTTAAAAATATATATTTTTTGGAATGTTATAAATTGTTAATAGTTTTGTTTAATGTTTTAATTCTATTTATACATATTAACATTTACTGGTTATTTCGATGTCAGTATGTTATACCAACGTGCCACTTAAACTTTTTAATTTTACGCCCTCTCTTATGTTATTATTTTTTACTGAATGCTAGTCTTAATTAAAACTTGATTTCAGTAGAATTAGAAGTAGGTATATGTCAAAATTTTTAATGAATAACTATAATTACTTTAATTTAATGTTATATATTATGCTTGTTTGAATTTTAGAATAAAACAAGACTGAAGATGACATTAATAATTGGTCGAAACGTTTCTCAAATGAAATAGTGATTTTCTACACTATATTAGCCAGCTAATCTCTCGGTCATTTATCTACAAGAGTGTATCAATCCATTAATAAAAAGTTTATTCATTTAATTTTTTAATAATATTATTGTTGTGGGTGGAGGGGGAAGCGGAGTCAGCTTTCAAAACCGACCGTCAAAGCTGAGTCGAGATGCGTCGCTAGGCTCAGCTCAGCTCCGCTCCGCAACCGGTGGCCACCCTTACATTTAAAACAATGGGATTCGATTTCACAAGCGGAGTCAACTCCGCTCCGCTCCGCTCAGCTCAGCTTCTGGTGGCCGATCGGCCTAAGGGCCAACAATATCAAAGTTCATATGGAAAATAATTGTTGTATGGTATTTTACCAGTCAGAAAATAGGTACACAGAAATTCTCGGTTCTGAAGGTTCAGATAAGACAAATTACTGTAAAATAAGGAATCCTTTTGAGCTTATAGTTGCGGGTGCAACTTGGAAAAATGGAACAACGTGTCAAGAATGCAGAAGATAGTAGTAGACCAGAGAGGCAGTAGCAACATCAGGTTAGTAGGAGATCTTTGGTATCTTCCAAAGATACCAAAGATCTACATGGATAGATGGACGATCTTTGGATACCGTTGTTCCATTATAAGATGGGTATGGGTATCTTGCAATCAAAGAACCTTATACCACTGGAAATTCCATGTGAACCTAACATTCTTGCCAGGGAAGATACTAAAGATCTCCTACTAACCTGATGTTGCTACTGCCCTCTCTGATCTACTACTATATTCTCCATTCTTGACACGTTATTCCATTTTTCAATTCAAGTTGCACTGCTCCTCCACTATAAACTGAGTATGGATTGCTTGCTTCTTGTCTCTCGAATAGGTGGTATCGAAGAGTTATCCTCAGCGCTTTAGATGTAAAGAAAATAATTTGTTTTACAAAACATTTGGTTTTTAATACATATTGAAGAAAAAATGTAGCTTACGTTACATTTAAGAGACGCTTAATTAAATTAACTCTATGGTTAATTTTGCTTGAAGTTAGTTATGATCGGCTAAACAACTCTATTGGCTAAAAATGATCTTAATAATTTATTAAATATTAATTGTGTTGGTTGCACGGCAAGACCACTGTGATGTTCAGTACCAAAGTGACTAGAATATTTGTGGTCATGTTCCAGGAAGAATATAAAAGTTGACTTCAAAAAGGTTATAAGAAGAGCACCTTAACAACCTTAGCTTCAAATTCGCTTATTTCAGCGGTTAAAAGTGGCTTGTGAGTTTGATTTTCTATCCAGGATGGAACTTGCAAAAGGGTTGCAGTAGATGCATCCAGCGGTGAATGGTTAGGAAGGAGGCAGGTTTCAGATGTGCTCAGGTTATTTTGCCTCTTTAAGTAAACAGCTATTTATTAATATTCCCAGTTATTAAGGATCTTATACGTTTGAAGCTGATTAAACAAAGAAGTATTAGAATAAATGAAGATGGAAAATATTATAAGTGTAGAGGAGAGACTGATGAAGGTTGATAGTGTAAAGAGTGTACATAAGAAATGAGTGAAACGATCAGTGATATCGCTTTTTTAAACTAAGTTCTATTTTCATACAATATTAATTAAGTGCATAAAATAAAATTGTTTAATAATCAATAAGAATATGAAATAATATGTGATAGGAAGTCAATAAAATGTGGGAGATAAGGATAAGGAATATTTTGAAAGAGATAGTCTGTGCCCCGCCAAACCTTTTTGTTTTGTATTTTCTCTGAGTTTTATTTACCACGTGTGTTCTATAAAATTTATGTGCAAACAACTAACTTACTTCATAGTATGTTGTGCAAACTTATTTATTTTTAAAAGTTGTTGGAGTTTACGGTATAATGATTTATAAAAGGTTGATGAGAGGAAATATTAGTTGAATATGAATGGTTCATAAAAGTAGAGAATTTTAAATTCGGATGAAATATTTGTGGGTTATTTCCGACCGTGGTAGCATAATTTGGTGTTACAATTAATTTAACTTTATCGGATAAGAAATGCGATAAAAAAACTTTGACGCATCAATAGAACTATCATAGCTCAAAATAAGCAGTAAAGTTCGATAACTAGAACACAAATGCATAACGTTACGGTGTAAAAAAAAAATGTATAACCATGAATAAAGGCTTTACGCCAAAAATAGTTGTAAAATATTGCTGTTTGAACTTGAAAATAGTAGATCTGATACATTATCCTTTAAAACGTTCGAAATAAAGGTAAGAAAAAGAGTTTCAAACACTATTAGAACAAATTTGAAACTGTTAATATTAAACGATAAACAGCCGTAACATTAAATAGACATAAATTAAAATAATCTAGAGAAAATAAATAGTAGCAATATCTATATTTATCTTTCAAAGCCATATATCAATGAAGAAACGCTCTTCCATTCTTTCCTGTCTAGAGGAACGCTCTGCCAGGCCTCTCCTTCCCCCTCTACATATTTTACTCACTTCCCTTTAGTATTCCTTTCTTTCTTTTTATCTCTTTCGAGTACTACCGCATAATTTTGTTTGTACATTCTCTCAACTTGAGTACCTGTAACATGCCCGGATCTACTGCCATTTTCTACGACTTACTTCTCTAAACACGTACTCTAAACAGGTGTGGGCCGTGACTCAATGAAAGGTATGTTGGGTATCCTGTCTTTCCTTATAATATTCAAGATACTTCGCATATTTTTTTTTTTTTTGCTTCTAAACTTACCGAAGGTAACGGAAGCTATGTGATGTTTCTGAAGAAGAAAGCGCCCCCGTATTTGAAGCTAAAATTTATTTCTAGATTTCGCCTCAGGGTATGATGTACCGGATTTTGATAATAATTGGGGTTTTTAAAACCCCTTGATGAAAAGAAAACAACACATTTTTGGACTCAGAACGTAAATCCATCAAAATCTCACAAATTTTCACGCCATTAAAATACGTTTTATTATATATAACGTACATGAGATTTATTATAGCTCCTTTTAAATCTCCGCTTGTTTTAACTTAACTATCTAGACATACCTAGTTACACGTTGATTTTATTTTTTGTTTTTTGTTCTTCTTGATTTATAATGTTTTCACCTGATACATTCAATTTTTTTATTTTTTATTTTTATAGTAAAAACTTTTAACTTTAAGTCTGTCTACTTCCTAATTTAATATTTTCCTTGATAATGATAGTTCAATGTTGGAATAATAATAACATAATTACAAGATAAAAAGAACTTTTTATATACTATGTTTTTAAATTTTATGTCATAAATCATAAATTTGAAACTGGTCAAAGTGAAGATCGTAAATATGGGTCATGTCAAAACAAATAAAATAACGCGGATTTTTTCCGAATTAATTTTCCATACAGCAAAATTTGCTGAAAACAAATTAAATTCTGCTGAAATATGGCTAAAAGTATTAAAATAATGCATTGTTATCGTGTTTAAAGCTATTCTAAAAGTTTTAAATGTCTAGTTACTCGGGAAGTTAGTTAAAAATCGATTGCAAGATTTGTACTGGACACCCCCACAAACAAACAAACAAACAAGAAAGCAAGCTAATAAAAACGTATTAGTAATAAAAAAATGCATGCAGCTAATACACAACATACATTTTTATTGATGAAAGGAACATCCAACCAATTATCTGACCGAAGTAGGAGCTGTTATAAAGTGAATCTGGATTAAGTGATTAGATCAGACACTGAAAAGTAACCGTAATCAAATAAGAGTTAAAATACAATCAATTCGCCATATGTTATTGTTATATGGAGATTTAATTGTATCCCAGTTTTATGTAGATGTAACACTACAGATGATGTAACACTAATCTTGGTATTGTCAACTATTGACAGGTATAATATATGAGAGTTTTTTGAGTCAACCAAGAAAATCAGTGTTCTATTTGATTCTCAATTGAGGGAAAGACTTGATTATTTGAATTCGGGGTTGAACAAAACATTGCTGTTCACGAGTTTTGCAGTAAGAAGTTGTAGGTTCTCCTTCTCATCTTGGTTCACATCAATCTTAATCCATCTGGAAACTTCTAGATATTGTTGCCTTCCTTTCCTTCTTGCTGTTCCCTTTTTGTTATTCTCTTAAAGCTTTAGTGACATAAGCATCACTGTATTACCTTTTGCTTTTTGGTTGTTGTTTTCATCTATACGTTATCCTTTATTTCAGCAAGTCCCAGGAAATCTTTTAACAATTAATCTTGCTTGTAAAGATATTTTAAATAAAATTCAATTTGTAAAGTAATTTTCTAACAGCCAAAATTCTTATCATAGTTTTATTTTTCGTGGCTGTTTCCCTGAAGTAAAAGGGCTATTAATATAATTGAAAAATATTTAGTAATGTAAAGAGGGGAACAGAAAAAAAGAGTGAAGTCGAGCAAAGTGAGATTCTGTGTAGTTTGAAAAGTTCACCGTATAATAATTCCCTCCTTATTACATACTATCTTGAGATCGTTCCATTACCAGCAGCCCCTTGGCCCTTTATTGCCCGGGCCCGAAATGAGACCGTCAAAAAGCTCCTTGATATTCCCTTTAATGTTTATGCTAAAAGCGTCCTCCTTCAAGCGAGAGAACGGAGGAATATCGGTATCTATTGTCTCCGGGTTTATAACAATGAATCCCCCTTTCTCGGCTAAAAGAGCAGAAGACCAGATGGAAAATTTCAAACTGTTCTCAGGTTAAAAGCTCTCTGTGGAGGAAGGGGACGAAGCCGGAGGCTGTTTGGGGTTAAGGGGTGAAGGTAATTAAACGCCTTACGGTGCCCGCATAGCCGTAAATATTGTTCGTTAATGGCACTTAGAAGGTAATCGTAGCGTCTTACTATGGGAAAAAGAGCATTTTGTTTAGGAGCTACAGGCTACACAGCTACAGTACGCACGACGTCGGATCTTTTAGTAGACCCACTAAACCTGTGAGCAACAGCTTTGAGAACAAAAACATTACAGTAAGGGGAGGAAATTGCTAAGAAGATTGAAACGAGTTTGTAGAAAACAACTTGCTTGAAAAGCAAACTCGAAATAGATGAAACTTTGATGTCGTGTAACCCGGGAAACACGAGTAATCTTATCATCTATGAATAAATTTACCAGTTTAAAGGAAATTTTCAACTCGACTAGTCGTTATGTAAATGCTGTAAATTGACAAGAGAATCTTGACGACCTTTTGAGAGAGAGATACATTGTAATATGACAGGTTGTGGCACCTATAAATCCAGATGTTCCAGTGAAGTTCAAATATGTATTTATTATTACAATGGATTATAATTCTAAGGTTTCTGGATTATAATTCAGAAATATAATCCACTAGGTTACAATTTATGATAAAAATCTTTAGCTAACTGCTCTCTTGTAAAGTAAATATCTTGTAGCGCTCAATATCTTCAAATGTCCCTGTTTTAGCCATTGAGTTGAACTTCTAGAAATTACACTTCTACAAATTTAGCACTTATTATTATGCCACTATTACCTTTAGACTTTTAGACAAATGATTTCTCTTTAATTTGTCTCTCCAATATTTTTAAACTGAGAATATAGTATAATATTATACTAATAATATTATTCATATTATTATAATGAAGAAAAATCATAAAAACAACATTTATATATACATATTATATTATTATAATGATTATAGTATTACGCTTATATACCAATTATACGTATTGAAAAATCATCTTCCCCCGTATTGCTGTGGTTAACACTTATGCCTACTGATCAGTGGTCGGTGGATCGAGACTCGTCCAAGTAAATGATATTTTACAGGTAAATCTATCACATAGACAAGTCTCGTAACACAAACTTCATTTTCACTATTTCTTTTCATCCAAGCCCATTTACTCTACCGCGCCTAAAGAATTTTCACTTAAAAAAAAACCTATAAGGTGCGCTAATTCTCGATACCTTAGAATATATACATATAATATATCTACAGCCAATATCTGGCTCTGCCTTCTTCTGCAATTTTAAGACTCTTCGTGAAGTGGATTTCACAGGAACACCAAGACCAATAATTTATATTCAATAAAATTATTAATAACTTTTGTGTACAAAAAGCGCAGATAGCAGGTAGATTTTTACAAAAAAAAATCACACTTATAAGAAGGAGTTAGGGAGTTTCTTGGATGTTGCTTAGTAATTTATAAGTATTTTAATTTTATCTCATTCAGTCTCTTACCTACATCATATTTTAGTCTATTACAACTAAAGAAAAAGGGGTAAAAATATATAGATAAAATCCAGACATGCAAGAAAAAGAAGAGTAATTGTTAAACACTGTAGTGATGTATAAAATCCAGGCATGCAAGAAAAAGAAGAGTAACAACTGTTAAACACTGTAGTGATGTATAAAATCCAGGCATGCAAGAAAAAGAAGAGTAACAACTGTTAAACACTGTAGTGATGTATAAAATCCAGGCATGCAAGAAAAAGAAGAGTAACTGTTAAACACTGTAGTGATGTAGATCGTAATTACCTGTTACTCCTTCACTTCAAACAAATTTAATAATATGTATTTATTGCAATATTAAATGCAGACATAAGGATCTGATGATTCCCAGGGTTGGGTGAAATATTGCTAATAAATTAATATAATTAAATATTAATTTTGCTTCCGAACTTACTGAAGGTAACGGAAGCTATGTGATGAAGAACGAAAAATGTTTAGGACGGAAATCTTGTTCAGACATCAGGGAATATTTTTGGTTCCGTGTCTGTCTGTCTGTCGGTCAGTCTGTCTGTCTGTCTGTCGGTCTGCCTGTCTATCGGTCTGTCGCTCAATTTTCGCCAACCAACATAAAAAATTACTCGTCCGATTTTTTTAAAATTTGGATGGTAGGTCATAATTAGCCCATTGTTGGTCCCATATAAGTTTCTACCTTATGCGCCCATTTTTTTCTCTTCCGCAACATACATTTATTGGCACCTAATTATCTTCAAAAGTACTTATCTGATTTTTATGAAATTTTGATCGTCGAAAGAGGCCGTGCCTTGAGGGACACGAGAAAGCTATGTGCCATATTAATTGGCAGAGTATTTACTATATCATCCCTAATGACCCTTGAAAAAAAGGAAATAAATGTTTATTTTTTTTTAATCTTCCAGTGTTAATTATAAATTATTCACGCTTTAAGATAATTTGTATCAAAGATATAAAAATTGTTTTCGTGTTCGGTAAAAAGTAGGTTTAATAAAATTAGATAAAAACTAAATAAATGATAGAATATAAGATCTAAAAGATAAATTATAGAAAGATGCGTTTATATGTCAAAGTGACTTAACAATAAGTGCTACAATTTTAAGTTTAAACTTTAAATATTGAAAGGCTACAATTTCCAGGCTTTAAATTCAATCTTAGACCATTGTGGTTTCTTTATATTATTTTACAAGCGTTAACTTAAAGAAATAAAAACCTTATGTTCACTTTTATTTTGCTATTTTCGGGTTTCTTTATGACCCTTCTTATTACCATATTTTTTAGTAGAGATAAAAATAAATATAAAATGATTTTAATTTAAAAATATATAAAATAGTAGAAAGAGAAGGCAGCAGAATTCTATTATACGCGAATTCTCTTTTTAAATTTCACATTCATACATTTAAATGTTTTTTTTTTGTTTTTTTTCCACCGTTTGTATTTTGTATAAATGTGTCCAATGTTAGAGAAAGAAGTTAAAATGAAGTGCACTTAAAAAATATATATATATTTATTTCAAACAAAGGCTTTTAATTATAATAATAGAAACGTGTGTGAAACGATTTATTTAAACTGTCACGACGTTTTTAAATAAATATTATTGAATTTATAAATTCTTTCAATCTAGTCTAGAATAGCGGTTCCCAACAGCCAGTCTGTGGGCCGCTATCTTTCGATAAATATTTTCGCCGGCCCACAGAAAAATTAGCTTACTCATCATTTTAAAAAGGAAAAAATAAAAATAGACTGCCAATTAGTGTGGCACATAGCTTCCTCGCATCCTATCATGTACTTTATTGTTATATAAACATTGACGTTATATTACTTTATTCTTATATTGTTTATTGTGTTAAACTATTAATAGTTTTTTGCGATCTTTAACACTTCACAGCTGTGTCGCTGTTGGTTTTACTAAAAAAAAAATGTTTGTCTTATTGAATAAATTATGTTTGATTTTTTTCCCGACCTAAAATTCCAAATTTAAATTTGAAGTGCACGTTTACGTGAGCGTTGAACGGATAACGTTGTCTAACGAACTCGTTCTGGCCATTGGTAAAATGAATATGTCTACCAAATTTCTTCAAAATCGGTCGACATTTACTCAAGTTATCGTCGCATGTTTCAGGATTCGCGGACACACAGACCGACAGACAGACAGACAGACACGGAACCAAAAATGTTCCCTGATGTCTGAAAGGGATTTCTGTCTTGGAATTTTTAAAATCGGAGTCATAAAACTTTTTTGTTCTCAAAAGTGAACACAATGCTTCCGTTACCTTCGGTAAGCTCGGAAGCAAAATAAACTAGCTCTTCTCACAAAGTATTTGTATTAACAAATAACCGGTTTCAGCTACTTAACCAACATATTTACTTTTACCTACACAAAATTCTAGCTTGATGATTGAAACATACTTTTTTGCACGCTATCTCCTGGACTATTATATACAAAATCAAAATATAACAGAAAATTAACATCTAAGAGATATAAATGTAAAATCAATACAATAATTGAATATGGAGAGCTAACAGAAATTTAAAACAAAGTGGTTGAAAAATAAGAATGTTACCTAAATTAGTTGTTCACTGTAACATGGTATAGAAGTGAATAAGATGTGAAAATTGAAGGAAAGGATTCTAAAAAGTTATAGGCCGGTGTGTAATGTAAGAGGTAATAAAAGAAAGAAAAAGAAAAAAGAGATTCGACAAAAAAGGTAGAACAAAACTTGCACATGTGATTAGGGACACTTAACTTAAATTACAAATTTATGGACCAAAACAAAAAATCATAATCTCTAGATTAGATACTAGGAAATACTTTTCCTTAAGAAAAAGTAAAGATTAAAATAAAATAAAATAAAATAAAATTTGAAGACAAATATCATATGATCAATAAATAAGAACCTATTGCAACTAATTGCACAAGCTTTTTTTTTTTTTTTTTTTTTTTAGCTTACTTGCACCTTGACTAAAACGTTGGTTAAATCATCCATATTTCTTGATCAAACGCCAGTGAGGTGAGATTTGTTTCATTCTGATGATCACATTGAGGAGATGAGTAAAGTAGATGAATCCTGTCCTGTAATAACCTATTAATGGGTTGATCGGGACGAAAGAAACAGCAAAAAATATACTACCAATTGGTGTGGTACATAGCTTCCTCGCATCCCGTACTTTATTGATTTTATGCTTGTACAAGTTATTATTGTCTTAAATTGTTTAATAGTTTCCTCCGTTTTGTTTTTTTTAAACTGTCAAAATTGTTTTGACTTTCCACATGAATTAAATGAAAAATTTAGCAAAAGTTAAAGAGCGCAGACGGATCAAATTAATCTGGGGCTATCTGTGGGTAAATCGATAAACAATAACAGTACTTTTAAAGCTATAGGTGTAAATAAATGCATGTTTGTGCACGTTTGGAAGAGAATCAAATGAGCGCAGAAGGATGAAACTTATATGGGATAAACAATGAGCTAATTATGACCTACCATACAAATTTCTTTAAAATCACCGGACGTGTAGTTTATAAGATATGTTGGTTGGCAAAAATTGAGCGACAGACCGACAGAAACACAGACCGACAGACAGACACGGAACCAAAAATGTTCCCTGATGTCTGAAACGGTTTTCTCCCTCGGAATTTTTGAATCGGAGACATAAAATATTTTTGTTCTTCAGAAGGATCGCATAGCTTCCGTTACCTTCGGTAAGCCCAGAAGCAAAATAAAATAAAATAATAATAACCAAAATATTTTTTTAAAAAAATGTATTTATAGGTAATATTTTTTTTCCTAAGGAGATATTATCAGTTATAATTAAGAGTTTTTAGTAGAATAAAGTCGGGGAGTCAATTTAAAGGATACATTTTTTTAATAAAGAAATGATTGAGGGAAGCCTCATTTTGCCTAAGCAGCTTACTTGTTACCGTTTTTATTAACGGTAAATAAAATATATGGGCTAGCCAGTGGTTGGGGTGGGTTCCACCAACAAAAAAAATATTGTACCTAATAAAAAGGATTTAGTTCTAAAATGAAGGAAAAGTGTTTTCCCCAGTTTAATGATGACTCAAAACAAAAATAATGGATAGTGCCTTCCCAATAACATAAAAGGTTTCGGGGTGAAAATAAATTAATAAAAGAAAAAGTATACATAAGAAAAGAAAGTGAACTTATAATTTAAGCCGTTAACTCAATATACAAAATCCTGTCAAATTAACAAACGATTACTAAATGAAAATAAAAGTTAAATAAAAAAACTACTTAGATTCACACAAACTAAAATTTACTTCCCAAGGAGGTAGGTGAATCATTAAAGAAAAGTTATATTACTACTAAATAACAGTATGCAAATCATAAGAGAATGAACATAAAATTTACATGCTTGTGGGTTAAATTTAAATAGTTAAAAGAATAATTCATCCAGTAAATAATTGTCTGGGGCTTTAAGCAAATAATAAAAATAATGAGTCCTTTAAAATAATAATGAATTAAAACCGTTGAAAAATTAACACCTTTTTAATTTGATAATTCTTAATATAATTAATTTGATGGATGATTAAGGTGTGTTAATGATATAAACAATTTAGTTTTTCATTATGAGACGTTTCGACCCTTATTTAAGGTCATTTTCAATCATGTTACTTTTATTAATCTAAAATAAAAATAAAATACAATAAATATAAGTTAATTAATAATAAATAACAATTCCAAGTTTTTTTAAAAAATTATCAAAATACAAATAAATAATTAACAACAATTATAATTTTGTTAAAAGCAATTTTTCTAAAAAGTTTTGTTAATTAACAATAGTTTAAATGTAATGAATATTAAAAATTTTATTATTTACTTACAGTATTGATGTCATTGAGGTAAAATTAAAAAGTTATTACTGTCTCTATAAGAGAGCGTCATGAATTAATTAAAAGAAACTATGAACAATCAAACATAATTAAATTTATCACAGAACATTACGATTAAATTATAATATATATGTAAAAAATAAGAAACTATCATAATTTCCTTAGATTAAGATGTGGAACAATTTAAATTGAACAATGGTTATTATGTAATTTTGATTGAAATTTTTCACTGAGATTGTCTAATGTTTAATATTTACTATTTTTATTATTAATCTATATATTTTTTGATTTCAATGGTATAAATATGACACTAATAGGATTGTCAAAATATCCCATGAAAATGTATTTTTTATAAATGATTGGAATCTATTTATAAATTTGAATAAGGGGAAACAAAAAAGTTTTTATTGTAATATGGTAACTAGCGCTGTCTGGTAGTGGTGCCAGCAACTATAAGTCATTGGAAATTTTTTTATTATTTTTATTAATTTATTAAAATAAAATCATTGAAGTTATGTCTCAATAATTATTATCATTCTATTATTTACTCTTAATTACATAATCATTAATTACTTAATTTAATATATTTAATTTAATTTATCTAATACCTATAATCTTTTTTTATTATTTTATTATTATATTGTTGAGTATCATTATTATTAATTAATTGTTTCTATATTTTTGGAGTTATATTTTATTTTCTATTATATTATCGTTTAAACCCTTTAAATATTGAGTTGTAGTTTTTATTAATATTACATGAGTCGGTTTTATGGTTGACAGTGGTCTCTAAGTTTTTGAAAATGTGAAATGACTCAAAAATTCTTCTCTTTTTAGTGTTATTTTCATATCCTAAAATTTTTGTTTTATCAAACCCGAAATTATGTCCAGTATTATATGAGTGTAAAGCCAGAGCTGTTTTCTGGTTTCGGTTTTTGACATCGTTGATATGGTAATATTGCCTACTTTTTAATTGCTGAGAGGTTTCTCCTATATATGATTTTTCACAATTATTGCAATCGATTTTGTAAATTAATCCTGATCTATTTTCTATATTAATTTTGTCTTTCATATTATTAAAGAATTGTAACAGTTTGTCATTTGGTTTATAAGCTACGTTAATTTGTTCACAATCATTATCTTTCAAAGTTTTATGTATTTTTTCAGATAGTCCTTTTACGTAAGTGAGACTTGTAAAATATTTAATTCTATTATTTATATCTACTATTATTTGGGATTGTGGTTTATCTATTTTATTACTATGTTTTTGCCATAATGATTTAATTATTTTAAGTGGGTATGAGTTCTCTAATAATTTTTTAAAAACTATGGTTTTAATTTCATTCATATACTTGTTATCCGTGACTTTAATTGATCTTATAATCATATTGGAGGCCGTGTTTAAAATAATATGTCTAGGATGATTAGTGTTGTAATTAAGAATTCTATTACTTTTTACCTCTTTAGAATACCATTTTGTAGATAAAGTTCCATCACTATTCTTTATTATGGTCATATCTAAATAGTTTATTTTATTATTGATTTCTCTTTCATATGTAAATGATATTTTGTTGTTAATATTATTAAAACATTCTAATGTTATGTCCAGATTATCTTTTTTAATAATTAAAATTAAATCGTCAATATACTTATAAATGATTTTTGGTTTGACTATTAATTTGTCTAATGCTTTATTTAGGATATTATTTAGGGTGATTCCACTTAAATTTACTGAAATCTTACCTCCCATTGGCAGTCCGTTAATTTGTCTATAATAATCATTCTTATAAGTAAAGTAACTGTTAGTGCAGCAAAATTTCAAAGTTTCTAGGTATAATTGTTTACTCTTTATTTTTGTGTGGGGTTCAATTAATTCCCAATTTTGATTGATAATTTTGTACGTTTCATCTAAGGGGATGTTGGTGAATAATGACTTTACATCTAACGAAATTAAAATTTCATCATCATTTATATGAATTTCTTTTATTTTATTTTTTAGTTGTTCGGCATTCATGACATCAAAAGGGTTATTTTTATTTAAGGAATCCAGTGTAGGGTTTATTAAAGTTGATAATTTTTCAATTGGGGAATTCCGACCATCAATAATGGGACGGAGGGGGTGATTATCTTTATGTAATTTTACCAATCCATGGATCCTAGGTAAAATACTGTGATCAATATTTAATTTTGTTTTTTCTTGAACTGTTATAAATTTATATTTTAATAATTTATTAATTAATTTTATGTAATCTTTTTTTATATCATTTATTGGGTTATTTCTTATTTTTCTATATATTCCTTTATCCTGTAATAATTGATCCATCTTAGTTTCGTATTCTAATTTTTGCATAATAATTGTTTTATTACATTTATCAGTTTTAATTATTATTATCTGGGGGTTTTTTCTAATGAATGATTTTAGACTTTTTATATCCTGCATTAATTTGTTATTTAATAAACTATTTTTATTATTATTTTTGTGAGATTTTTGAAAATTTGTGATATAATTAATGAAATTATTCCTTAAAAAGTTTTTATGATTTTCTGGAGATTCTAAATTATTTAGTAAAAATTCGATATCTACAATAATTTTTAAAATTGAATTATCTATGTTAAGAGGGGTTAAATTAAAATTTTGGCCTAAACTTAATAAGTTAATAATGTTAATTGGGATTACTTGATTAGTAAGGTTTATGCACCATTCTTTTTTATATAAATTATTATACCAGTCAAGGTTTTTTAACTCCTCTGGATTTCCCATTCTGTTAATATTATGTTGTCTAATCTGTATTTTTTTATTTAGTTTATTTTCTAAAATAATTAATAAATTTGATTTAGTTTGTTTTATTATTTTATTTATACACTTATAACTAGTTTGGTTATTATTCTTTAAATCATTAAGAATATTATTCATATTAAGGTTACAATCATTAGATATCTTATATGTTTCTTTAATTTCATGTGTTATTATATTTTTAATATAGTTGTCTGCCATTTTATTAATTTTTTTATGTAAATTATGATTATCAAAGATTCTATGTGAATTAGTTTTCACCCAGTTTAAATGCTTTGGTATTATGTTATTGTTTTTGTGATATTTAAGATAGTTCCTTTTACATTCTGAGTTGCAGAGTTTTATAACATTAGATTTCAAAGTCCAAATATTTCTTTTATTTGTATTATGATTTCTGATATGTGTTAACAGGAGTTTATTAAAACCATTAATTAACTTGTGCTCTTCTTTCTGAAGGTTGTTGATGTTGTCAGTCTTGGTATTCTCCATCACCAAGTAGTAATTATTAAAACCGTTGAAAAATTAACACCTTTTTAATTTGATAATTCTTAATATAATTAATTTGATGGATGATTAAGGTGTGTTAATGATATAAACAATTTAGTTTTTCATTATGAGACGTTTCGACCCTTATTTAAGGTCATTTTCAATCATGTTACTTTTATTAATCTAAAATAAAAATAAAATACAATAAATATAAGTTAATTAATAATAAATAACAATTCCAAGTTTTTTTAAAAAATTATCAAAATACAAATAAATAATTAACAACAATTATAATTTTGTTAAAAGCAATTTTTCTAAAAAGTTTTGTTAATTAACAATAGTTTAAATGTAATGAATATTAAAAATTTTATTATTTACTTACAGTATTGATGTCATTGAGGTAAAATTAAAAAGTTATTACTGTCTCTATAAGAGAGCGTCATGAATTAATTAAAAGAAACTATGAACAATCAAACATAATTAAATTTATCACAGAACATTACGATTAAATTATAATATATATGTAAAAAATAAGAAACTATCATAATTTCCTTAGATTAAGATGTGGAACAATTTAAATTGAACAATGGTTATTATGTAATTTTGATTGAAATTTTTCACTGAGATTGTCTAATGTTTAATATTTACTATTTTTATTATTAATCTATATATTTTTTGATTTCAATGGTATAAATATGACACTAATAGGATTGTCAAAATATCCCATGAAAATGTATTTTTTATAAATGATTGGAATCTATTTATAAATTTGAATAAGGGGAAACAAAAAAGTTTTTATTGTAATATGGTAACTAGCGCTGTCTGGTAGTGGTGCCAGCAACTATAAGTCATTGGAAATTTTTTTATTATTTTTATTAATTTATTAAAATAAAATCATTGAAGTTATGTCTCAATAATTATTATCATTCTATTATTTACTCTTAATTACATAATCATTAATTACTTAATTTAATATATTTAATTTAATTTATCTAATACCTATAATCTTTTTTTATTATTTTATTATTATATTGTTGAGTATCATTATTATTAATTAATTGTTTCTATATTTTTGGAGTTATATTTTATTTTCTATTATATTATCGTTTAAACCCTTTAAATATTGAGTTGTAGTTTTTATTAATATTACATGAGTCGGTTTTATGGTTGACAGTGGTCTCTAAGTTTTTGAAAATGTGAAATGACTCAAAAATTCTTCTCTTTTTAGTGTTATTTTCATATCCTAAAATTTTTGTTTTATCAAACCCGAAATTATGTCCAGTATTATATGAGTGTAAAGCCAGAGCTGTTTTCTGGTTTCGGTTTTTGACATCGTTGATATGGTAATATTGCCTACTTTTTAATTGCTGAGAGGTTTCTCCTATATATGATTTTTCACAATTATTGCAATCGATTTTGTAAATTAATCCTGATCTATTTTCTATATTAATTTTGTCTTTCATATTATTAAAGAATTGTAACAGTTTGTCATTTGGTTTATAAGCTACGTTAATTTGTTCACAATCATTATCTTTCAAAGTTTTATGTATTTTTTCAGATAGTCCTTTTACGTAAGTGAGACTTGTAAAATATTTAATTCTATTATTTATATCTACTATTATTTGGGATTGTGGTTTATCTATTTTATTACTATGTTTTTGCCATAATGATTTAATTATTTTAAGTGGGTATGAGTTCTCTAATAATTTTTTAAAAACTATGGTTTTAATTTCATTCATATACTTGTTATCCGTGACTTTAATTGATCTTATAATCATATTGGAGGCCGTGTTTAAAATAATATGTCTAGGATGATTAGTGTTGTAATTAAGAATTCTATTACTTTTTACCTCTTTAGAATACCATTTTGTAGATAAAGTTCCATCACTATTCTTTATTATGGTCATATCTAAATAGTTTATTTTATTATTGATTTCTCTTTCATATGTAAATGATATTTTGTTGTTAATATTATTAAAACATTCTAATGTTATGTCCAGATTATCTTTTTTAATAATTAAAATTAAATCGTCAATATACTTATAAATGATTTTTGGTTTGACTATTAATTTGTCTAATGCTTTATTTAGGATATTATTTAGGGTGATTCCACTTAAATTTACTGAAATCTTACCTCCCATTGGCAGTCCGTTAATTTGTCTATAATAATCATTCTTATAAGTAAAGTAACTGTTAGTGCAGCAAAATTTCAAAGTTTCTAGGTATAATTGTTTACTCTTTATTTTTGTGTGGGGTTCAATTAATTCCCAATTTTGATTGATAATTTTGTACGTTTCATCTAAGGGGATGTTGGTGAATAATGACTTTACATCTAACGAAATTAAAATTTCATCATCATTTATATGAATTTCTTTTATTTTATTTTTTAGTTGTTCGGCATTCATGACATCAAAAGGGTTATTTTTATTTAAGGAATCCAGTGTAGGGTTTATTAAAGTTGATAATTTTTCAATTGGGGAATTCCGACCATCAATAATGGGACGGAGGGGGTGATTATCTTTATGTAATTTTACCAATCCATGGATCCTAGGTAAAATACTGTGATCAATATTTAATTTTGTTTTTTCTTGAACTGTTATAAATTTATATTTTAATAATTTATTAATTAATTTTATGTAATCTTTTTTTATATCATTTATTGGGTTATTTCTTATTTTTCTATATATTCCTTTATCCTGTAATAATTGATCCATCTTAGTTTCGTATTCTAATTTTTGCATAATAATTGTTTTATTACATTTATCAGTTTTAATTATTATTATCTGGGGGTTTTTTCTAATGAATGATTTTAGACTTTTTATATCCTGCATTAATTTGTTATTTAATAAACTATTTTTATTATTATTTTTGTGAGATTTTTGAAAATTTGTGATATAATTAATGAAATTATTCCTTAAAAAGTTTTTATGATTTTCTGGAGATTCTAAATTATTTAGTAAAAATTCGATATCTACAATAATTTTTAAAATTGAATTATCTATGTTAAGAGGGGTTAAATTAAAATTTTGGCCTAAACTTAATAAGTTAATAATGTTAATTGGGATTACTTGATTAGTAAGGTTTATGCACCATTCTTTTTTATATAAATTATTATACCAGTCAAGGTTTTTTAACTCCTCTGGATTTCCCATTCTGTTAATATTATGTTGTCTAATCTGTATTTTTTTATTTAGTTTATTTTCTAAAATAATTAATAAATTTGATTTAGTTTGTTTTATTATTTTATTTATACACTTATAACTAGTTTGGTTATTATTCTTTAAATCATTAAGAATATTATTCATATTAAGGTTACAATCATTAGATATCTTATATGTTTCTTTAATTTCATGTGTTATTATATTTTTAATATAGTTGTCTGACATTTTATTAATTTTTTTATGTAAATTATGATTATCAAAGATTCTATGTGAATTAGTTTTCACCCAGTTTAAATGCTTTGGTATTATGTTATTGTTTTTGTGATATTTAAGATAGTTCCTTTTACATTCTGAGTTGCAGAGTTTTATAACATTAGATTTCAAAGTCCAAATATTTCTTTTATTTGTATTATGATTTCTGATATGTGTTAACAGGAGTTTATTAAAACCATTAATTAACTTGTGCTCTTCTTTCTGAAGGTTGTTGATGTTGTCAGTCTTGGTATTCTCCATCACCAAGTAGTAATTATTAAAACCGTTGAAAAATTAACACCTTTTTAATTTGATAATTCTTAATATAATTAATTTGATGGATGATTAAGGTGTGTTAATGATATAAACAATTTAGTTTTTCATTATGAGACGTTTCGACCCTTATTTAAGGTCATTTTCAATCATGTTACTTTTATTAATCTAAAATAAAAATAAAATACAATAAATATAAGTTAATTAATAATAAATAACAATTCCAAGTTTTTTTAAAAAATTATCAAAATACAAATAAATAATTAACAACAATTATAATTTTGTTAAAAGCAATTTTTCTAAAAAGTTTTGTTAATTAACAATAGTTTAAATGTAATGAATATTAAAAATTTTATTATTTACTTACAGTATTGATGTCATTGAGGTAAAATTAAAAAGTTATTACTGTCTCTATAAGAGAGCGTCATGAATTAATTAAAAGAAACTATGAACAATCAAACATAATTAAATTTATCACAGAACATTACGATTAAATTATAATATATATGTAAAAAATAAGAAACTATCATAATTTCCTTAGATTAAGATGTGGAACAATTTAAATTGAACAATGGTTATTATGTAATTTTGATTGAAATTTTTCACTGAGATTGTCTAATGTTTAATATTTACTATTTTTATTATTAATCTATATATTTTTTGATTTCAATGGTATAAATATGACACTAATAGGATTGTCAAAATATCCCATGAAAATGTATTTTTTATAAATGATTGGAATCTATTTATAAATTTGAATAAGGGGAAACAAAAAAGTTTTTATTGTAATATGGTAACTAGCGCTGTCTGGTAGTGGTGCCAGCAACTATAAGTCATTGGAAATTTTTTTATTATTTTTATTAATTTATTAAAATAAAATCATTGAAGTTATGTCTCAATAATTATTATCATTCTATTATTTACTCTTAATTACATAATCATTAATTACTTAATTTAATATATTTAATTTAATTTATCTAATACCTATAATCTTTTTTTATTATTTTATTATTATATTGTTGAGTATCATTATTATTAATTAATTGTTTCTATATTTTTGGAGTTATATTTTATTTTCTATTATATTATCGTTTAAACCCTTTAAATTAAAAACTTGGAATTGTTATTTATTATTAATTAACTTATATTTATTGTATTTTATTTTTATTTTAGATTAATAAAAGTAACATGATTGAAAATGACCTTAAATAAGGGTCGAAACGTCTCATAATGAAAAACTAAATTGTTTATATCATTAACACACCTTAATCATCCATCAAATTAATTATATTAAGAATTAATAATAATGAATTAATTCTAGGGTGACCCTGGGCGCTCTTCTTGAAGAGTCTATGAACCCCGACCAGATTGTCCTTTTTTTTTAAAATAAGTCCATCACTCCAAAGTAATTCTTAAGACTAAAAGGGCCGTGTACTAACTAAACTAAAACTATAACTAAACCTATGGGAAGGGATTCTTAACACTAAGCTTTGGAGTCACTGGAGGAGTATGGTGGTTTTCTACTCCAGAAAATCATTTACGTATAAAAGATAAAAATTAAAAAGGCCTATCTGAGATCCGCTGAGCGTAGAGTCGTCTCTCTTTTCTTGCCCACTGCGACGTTATAGGATTTCCGTCACAGCACAGTCCTTTGTCACACTAACCACAGTCCACAGTCACTATTTTAAACCAGGCTTGAGTCAGCTGAGGTACGTAAGGGAATCCGCAAAGCGACGGTTACGGTAACGCCGTAAACCTTACCTATGTACCACTCAGGCCTAACTGCCGTCATCACGCCAGTTCCTGGCAGCCGATCACTGATCGTCGGAGAAGGGGAACTAATCTTTGTTTACATATTTAACCTATTGTTAAAGCACATAACCAAACAAGGATTAAACATCGAACCCGATCAGGAGGCAACTATCTTACTATAAAACAACCCAGATAAACATATAAAACTAATCCCATAAACAAAACAGTTTTTCCTTCATTTACATGCTTTAACTTATATATTTATTACATACATTTACATTTATTTATTTTTATCACCTTTCTAAACTTAAATCTCTGTCACAATTTTTCAATTGTTACAATCTCCCTCTTTGTTGGAGGAGAATTTTTACTAGGTGAAAATTCTAAAAATCAGTTGGTCGAAAGTGAAGTTGCATCCTCGAGCTCGCTGCCACTGCCGTCGTTGGTTGGAGAATTAAAGCCTTTCAAATCTTTTGCATGCCACTTGCCTCTATCCTTACCCTTAGGGTCTACCAGTCTGTAGATAAGGGGAGAAGTCTTTTCCACAATCGTGAACGGACCTTCGAAAAGGGGGGCAAGTTTGGAAGCAACGCCATCCACTTCTTTGGACTGAACAAAATTTCTCTTCCACACTCTTTGTCCAACGTGAAATTCTATATGTCTTCGGCGCAGATTGTACGTTTTAGCACTGTCTTCATGTGCCTTCTTAAGTTTTTGTTGTACCTCCCTTCGGATATCCTCCATCTCTCTCAGTCTTTGAAGACGATCACCTAACGCATTTGGAACTACTGCCGCATCTGCTCCTGCAGATGGTTCCATTGGACGACCAAACATTAAAAATCCTGGGGAATACCCCGTTACGTCATTAATTGCAGTTCGAAGAGCATATCCTAATTTAAGCAACTCCTGATCCCACTCCTTGTGTGATTTCTTGATGTAAGACCGCAGCATAGTAAGTATTGTTCGATTCATACGCTCGGCTGGATTCGCCTGAGGATGTCGCCTTGCATTAAGAAAAGCTCGGCATCCTAAATCCTTCAGCATATTTTGAACAGTTGCCGCAATAAATTCAGGTCCGTTGTCTGATATAAGGGCCCTTGGAATTCCAAAAGTTAAAAATGACTCTTCCAGATGTTTACGGACAGTCACCCCATTGCAGGAACGCATAGGAAAGTTCAAGACAAACTTGGTAAATGTATCCACAATGACAAGTAGGTACTTAAATCCCTTAGAAGATCGTGGGAACGGTCCCATGACATCCGCAGCAATAACTTCCCAAGGACGAGATGCCGTCCGGTCACTTCCCATTAAACCATGAGGGGTTTTATTGCTGGCCTTGCATGATTGACACGTAGGGCATTTCTTAATAAAGCGTATTACATCCACTTCCATTTTTGGCCAAAAATATTTTCTTCTCAAACGATGGTACGTTTTATGAATACCTAAATGTCCTGCCATCGGATTGCAATGTTCTACTTCTAGGATTTCCTTGCGCTTTTCTTTTGGAATCACTATTCTCCAATCTTCATCCATTTCCTCTAAATTTTTCGCAGGCACATGTTTGTATAAATTGTCGTCTTCGAATTTGTAGGTTGGGAACTTGTCCGGATCTTCTTTAACTGCAGTACACATCTTTCGGAACCAGGGATCTATGACATTATTTAATTGTACCTCCGAAACGATCGATACATTTTCATTCTTAAAACCTTCCGGAGCCCTTGACAATAAATCAGCCACTACATTGTCCTTTCCTTTTCGGTGCCTAAGTTGAAACTTGTAAGGTTGCAACCGTACTGACCATCGAGCTAACTGCCCTTGAGGATCCTTCAAGTTGTGTAACCATAAAAGACTATGGTGATCTGTGAACACCTCAAATTCCGTCCCCTCCAAATACGGTCGAAATTTCTCAACTCCCCACAAAACCGCTAAACATTCTCTTTCCGTAACGGTATAGTTACGTTCGGCTTTGTTTAACATCCGACTTGCATAAGCTATTACCTTTTCACCATTTTCATCTTGTTGGCTCAATACTGCTCCTACACCATAAGCTGATGCATCCGTGTGTACTTGGAATGGTAAATCGAAATTTGGGCATGATAACACCGGAGCCTCGACTAAGCATCGTTTGATATCCACAAATGCTGCGTCTTCTTCTTCTCCCCAACAAAATACCTTGGATTTCCGAGTTAGATTCGTAAGTGGCGCAATCCTAGTTGAAAAGTTAGGAATGAATCGTCTATACCAAGACGCCATACCTACTATCTGCCTAACTTCCTTTTTGTTTGTAGGAGGACTAAGATTTAAAATAGCGGTAACTTTATCAGGGTCCACCCGAAGTCCTCTCTTATCTACAACATATCCTAAGTACTTAAGCGAGGGTCGACAGAACTCGCACTTCTCTTGGTTCACAGTAAGCCCTGCTTTAAGTAACCTCTTAAAAATCTCTTCTAGAACCTCTAAGTGTTTTGTAAATGAGTTGGTAGCAACAATTACATCGTCCAAATAAACAAAGGCATAAGGCTCTAAGTCTGGACCAAGAACCCTATCTACTAATCTTTGCCACGTAGCCGGTGCATTGTGCAAGCCAAAAGGCATACGGATGAACTGGAAGAGACCTCTACCTTGTACTGTAAAAGCAGTCTTTTCTTTGCTATCTTCTGTCAAACGAACCTGCCAATAAGCACTTTTTAAGTCGATCGAGCTTAAATATTTTGCGTCACGTAGACGGTCAAGGATTTGATTGACCAATGGTAAAGGGTAAGCATCTCTTTTGGTGACTTGATTGACTTTTCGTAGGTCAACACAGAATCGAAACGTCCCGTTCGGTTTTGGTATCAATAGAATTGGTGAACTCCACGGACTGAACGAGGGTTCAACTATCCCATCCTGAAGCATCTGATCATGTTCCTTGTTGACATGTTTCAACATCACTGGAGACAGAGGGTAATACCGCTGTTTAATCGGTTCGGCACTTCCCGTATCTATTTTATGTTGAATCACGTTCGTACAACCTAGCTTCTCGCCAAATAGTTTAAAATATTTATCAGTCAGTTCCTGAAGCTTAGTCAATTCCTTAGTGGTTAAATGTTCCGCCGATTTTATAATGTCACCTTCCTCAACTAACTCCACATTTACAGTCTCTTCTGAAAACGTCCAAGTACCCTTCGAAACATCTGGGACAACACTTAGTTTCTCTAAAAAATCTGCCCCAAGAATAAGGGGACATTTCATTTCGGGGACTACCAATATCTCTATAAGTTTACATTTACCTTCCAACTCTACCATAGTATCGATAACTCCTTCAAGTTTACATAAACTACCGTTTGCCGTGGACACCTCTCTCGCCTTAATATTCCTAATTCTTAATCCCAGCTTTAGTAATCGGTCTCTGGTCGTGTGATTGATGATGGTCCGACTCGCACCAGAATCCAATAACCCCACCATTTCCAGATCCATAATTTTAATACGAAGATATGGACGAGGGTCACTCTCCTGCCGGTGTAACATCGAATTCACTACGATTGGTTTGGCCGAGTTGACGAAGCAGAGCGAGGTTCGGCCTGTTTTCGCTCTGGTGCCTCGTTTCCCTGAATATTGACATTCCTCGGCGTGTCTTTCCTTATGAAATTAGGTCTATAATTAGTCTTCCCGGGGGTATAAACATTTTTATTTCCCCCTTGTTGATCAGAATATTTGCGATTTTCATAAGTATTCCGACGAGTATACTGAGGGCATTCTCTTTTAAAATGATCTTCAGAGCCGCATCGCCAGCATTGTCGGTTATCTAACCTATTAGCCGATTCCGTATAACTAACCCTATTATTTTTTCCATTACAACCGTCATCGACTTTTGCCACCTTAAACATATCTTTTTCTCTCCTAATACTTCTCTGTTTGTATCCTAATTCGGGTTCTATAGAACAACTAGCCGCAGGTTCTCTTTTTAATCTTAACGCCCGGTGCCTTCCTTTTTCTAATTTAAGTAAAAGAGACTCCAACGAGTCCCACGAATCATAAGGCTGAAGACTTAAGTGGCATTGGTACTCTTGAAGTACATTCTCTTCTAGTATATTCAACTGTTCCCTTCTAGGTAATTTCTTTGATAATTTACTGAATAAATTTTCCATTTTCGATAAAAAGACTATGACTGGTTCATCGTACCCTTGTCTACGGTTTTGTATTTCACGGAGAAGTCTCTTATCGTAGTCGTGGTCCTGGAAAGCTTGTTTAAGTTTTGTTTCTAACTGAGACCAAGACGTTACCCGTTTACGATGAGCTCGAAATATCGCTAAGGCGGAACCTTCAAACAGATCACTAGCTCCTTTCAAGAGATCTTTCTCAGAATAACCATTAGCTTCCATCTTTTCCTTTACCGCAATTAGAAATGTACCTAAACTTTTCCTTGGATCATCTCCTGAATATTTTAGACCCCAGGAGTGAATAGGTTGTCTTTTCCTACCAAAACAACGTCTTTCTTTTGGCTGAAAACTCTCTTCTCCTTCCGAAGAACTGGCTGTTTCACGAGAACGATAGGACGTTTTCGTGCCCTTTGTGCTGAATTTTTCCTCGCTTGTAGACGCATTACTGTCCCTCTTTTCCTTATATTTTTTTGTAGACACGCTACTAGCATTAGCCTTATCGTTATAATCAGAAGACCAGAATTTTTCTTCAGCTCTAGTTTTATCATGTGTTCTGTGTCCCGCTCTCGGAGATTTTGTGACCCCACTTACGTGAGTTGGACGCGTGTTTGTTCCCGATGCTAGAGGAGGCCAAGAAAAATGCGATTCAACGTCAGTTGTCAGACCTGACTCTGCCCCAGTTCCTGCTTTCTCATCTAAAGTCCCTAAAACCTCCATTACAATAATTCCGATAAGGGCCGATTTCTCACTCATCACCGTCGGATCATTACTAGAAATTCTATCGAGGCGATTCAAGACATGACGTGCCTTGACATGAATCTTTAGGTATTCCGGATCCCGTTTAGACGTTCCCGTATATTCTGCACACAACTTCCGAAGATGTTCCATTTTCTCAGTACAAATAGCTATCTCCTCTTTGCCTTCTAACGTTATTCCTTTATTTCCTATAGGTCCGTCAATTTCCAGTTTTAACATTTGCCTTAAAGATTTTCTAAGATCGTCAACAGAATATTTTGTTGTATCCGCTACTCCTCTTACTTGCAATTCATACTCTAATTCGTCGCGATCAAGACGATTTACTTGTGAAGGCTTCATTATATAAGAAAATTACAATTACTCTAAATAATGTTCCACACAATTTATTTAAAAAAAAAATCCTCAGGTCAAGTTAATTTTAAGTAAGTAAAGATTTAATTTTTCTGTCTGATAAATTAATTTAATGATAAATGAATGAATAAGATTTACTACATATTATAATGTAGAAAACAAAACAACAAAAAATCAAAACAATGATAGTGACCTTGTCAAACCGTTACTTTGATAAACCAATCTTAACCGATAGTAGTTCATTAATAAATTTATTCTATTTAACACAAAATAATAACAGAAATCAAATTAAATGAGAAGAGTATGTGTCTAAATAATATTAAATTATCTTTCAAATTAAAAGTTTTATTTACCTTTCTCAAAATAAATTTTATAACATTTTTTTAAAATCCTATTTAATTACTATAAAATTCTTACAGTTCTTCCTCACTAGTTCAAATACCTACTAATATTATTAATTCTAAAAACATTAACATAAAAATAATATTTCTTACTTTGTCCAAATATCAAAACACTAATTTAGAGACAAATTAATAATAATAAAATTATATAAAGCCCCACGTTGGGCGCCATTGTTACCGTTTTTATTAACGGTAAATAAAATATATGGGCTAGCCAGTGGTTGGGGTGGGTTCCACCAACAAAAAAAATATTGTACCTAATAAAAAGGATTTAGTTCTAAAATGAAGGAAAAGTGTTTTCCCCAGTTTAATGATGACTCAAAACAAAAATAATGGATAGTGCCTTCCCAATAACATAAAAGGTTTCGGGGTGAAAATAAATTAATAAAAGAAAAAGTATACATAAGAAAAGAAAGTGAACTTATAATTTAAGCCGTTAACTCAATATACAAAATCCTGTCAAATTAACAAACGATTACTAAATGAAAATAAAAGTTAAATAAAAAAACTACTTAGATTCACACAAACTAAAATTTACTTCCCAAGGAGGTAGGTGAATCATTAAAGAAAAGTTATATTACTACTAAATAACAGTATGCAAATCATAAGAGAATGAACATAAAATTTACATGCTTTAACTTATATATTTATTACATACATTTACATTTATTTATTTTTATCACCTTTCTAAACTTAAATCTCTGTCACAATTTTTCAATTGTTACATACTGCCTTCTCCTTTCAATTAAGCTTGCCTTCTTCAGGAATTCCATACAGAAAACCAACCTTTTTTTTTCTTTAATCAAAACGGCCTACTTATATTTTTTCCTAAGGATTTTTTCTGGTTGTAGAGATGTATGAGCTTTTTTTTTTAAATTATTATTAATGGTTGTAAACGTAATGAGGGATAGAAATGGTTCTTTAATTTGGTTTAAGGGTCTGTATATTGTTATATAATTCTCTAAGGCTTTTTTTGTTCTGAATGATTTGAGATACTAGTGCTCCTAAGCCTATTGAATATAGGCTTGGTACCGTAACGTTAACTGGAAAATTAAATTAAGATGCATAATTCATAATTTTTTTTTTAATTATATACAAACTCTTTTATTTGTGAATAAATATGAGCAGCATTCTGATGTTAAGGGTTCATCGAAGCATTTATTAATCCTAAATGCAATATTATGAACTTAAAAATAGTTATTTATATATCTAGGTATTATGATTACCATCAGAGAGAGAAATCTAATTTATTAGCTTCTTATTCCTTTATAATATTTATTTAATTTTATTATACTTATTATACAGTGCTAAATTAAACACCTTAAGTCTAGTGTCTTCAGAGTTCACAAAGAATAGAACATGCAGCGTAAAATAAATGTTATTATTAACATTATAATCACTATCAATATATTTGTTATAATAGTTATTATTACAAAAACTAAAAAATCTCTTCCGACAAAGACTTCAGGACAGAAGACTTAAGAGATGGCCTAGAAAAAGATGTATAGACAATATAGAAAATGAAGAAGCCTGGGTGGCAGAATTGGCGAGATAAGCCTTGGATTGGGAAGAATTGTGGAGGAGGCCTAGACTCTGCAAGGGTTCTAGTGCCACGGAGTACGCAAGTAGGAATTATGTTGGAGGCCAAGACTCTGCAAGGGTTCTAGTGCCACGGAGTAAGCAAGTATGAATTATGTTGGAGACCAAGACTCTGCAAGGGTTCTAGTGCCACGGAGTACGCAAGTAGGAATTATGTTGGAGGCCAAGACTCTGCAAGGGTTCTAGTGCCACGGAGTAAGCAAGTATGAATTATGTTGGAGACCAAGACTCTGCAAGGTTCTAGTTCCACGGAGTAAGCAAGTATGAATTATGTTGGAGGCCAAGACTCTGCAAGGGTTCTAGTGCCACGGAGTAAGCAAGTATGAATTATGTTGGAGGCCAAGACTCTGCAAGGGTTCTAGTGCCACGGAGTAAGCAAGTATGAATTATGTTGGAGGCCAAGACTCTGCAAGGGTTCTAGTGCCACGGAGTAAGCAAGTATGAATTATGTTGGAGGCCAAGACTCTGCAAGGGTTGTAGTGCCACGGAGTACGGAGGACTGTTGCGGAAATCGGACTGTCTGAAAGGAAGGGCAGAAATCGAAGAATCAGACGTAGCTGTTCACACAGTACTGTCTCGACATCCTAGAGTCTAGAGGGTGGCCCACTTCCATACCCACATCATAACCTAAACATTATTAAATACATTTTGTTTCCGAGCTTACTGAAGGTAACGGAAGCTATGTAATCGTTCTGAAAAGCGAAATTTGTTATGTCTATGATTTTAAAAATTCTGAAAGAAATCCGTTTCACACATCAGGGAACACTTTTGGTTCCGTATCTGTCTGTCGGTCTGTCGCACAATTTTTGAGAACCAATATATCTTAAAAACTACATGTCCAATTTTAATGAAATTTGTATGGTAGGCCCATACAAATTGGCCCATACATATATATATATTACATATTGGCCCATTGTTGGCCTCATATAATTTCAACTTTCTGTACCTATTTGTTGTAGCTGTTTGGACCTATTTCGATTCTCAGTTGGCTCACACTTATTCCTGTAATATATCAATACAATTTTGACAGCGTTAAAACATTCGGGGTGAAAATTAAATAACGTGTAAATACAGCCAGCCTTAGAGTGTGATAAGAATTACTATAATTTTATGTTAAACTAAAGAAACTTTATTTCTATTATTAGAAACTTAGTAGTACTAAAGTAATTATTAAAGTGTACATAATAATTAGTTAAGGTTCTTTTTCACGCTTTTCTCTTTAAAGTTAATATTTATGATTTGAATCTTTAGACATTGATTGCCATGAATTTTCATTTTCTTAAAATATCCTGTTTTACAACTTTATATTTTTCTTTGTTATAGTTATTATTTTAGAAGAGAAAAGATGAAAAATTTATTTCCTTCTTTTTGTGTGTGTGTGTGTGTGTTTAATTAGTTAAAAGAAAAAAATATTTAAAAAGGGGAGGGTGAAGTGCACCAGAATATGCTTGTTCACAAATTATTATAAGAGAGATCTTATAATGTTATAAAATGTTATCTTTATGTATTTAAATTTTGTTTCCTTCTTATTTTATCTCACTGAATAAGGACGTATTATTATTTTTTAACGCTTGGATGAGAGTTTGGAGTGAAGTTAGTAATCTGTTTATTTAAAATAAAGAAGTTAGTTCAAATTAAATTAGCTGAAATATATTTTAGAAAGTCAAAAGTTTAATAAACCTTCTTGAATTTTATAAGTAGGTCACTAACGTAATGTAGAGTCTTTAGATATAAATATTTTTTGCCTCAGAGCTTACTGAAGGTAAGATAAGCTATATATATGTTCGTTCTGAAGAGCAAAATTTTTTGATGTCTCCGATTTCAAAAATTCCATGACAGAAATCAGTTTCAAAAATCAAGGAACATTTTTGGTTCCGTGTCTGCGGGTCTGTCGCTCAATTTTTGCAAACAACATACCTTAACAATTACTCGTCCGATTTGAATGAAATTTGGATGGTAGGTCGTTATAATTAGTCCATTGTTGGTCCCATATAAGTTTCAACCTTTTGTACCCATTTGTTGCTCTTCAACATACATACAAACATACATTTATTTACTCCTACATCTTCAAAAGTACGGCTTTTTATGAAATTTGGATGGCTTGTCGAAAATAGACCGCAGATAGCACAACATTAATTTCAACCGTGTGCGCTCTTTAACTTTTGCTTAATTGATACTTTAATTCATGTAAAAAATCAAAACAATTTTAACATGTTAAAGAAAAGGGGGGAACGTGTTTAAATAAATTAGACAATTATGGATGTAGAGGCATAAAATCATTAAATATTAAAGTGGGTTTTTCGGAAATTGGTATTGATTTTACGTTACTAACTTCATTTATGACTAATGATCATCCTTCGCCAAAACATTTCTTGGTTTACGCACAAGGGGGAGGCCTGACCTGGCCACGAAATTGGGTATAATAATTGAATAAAGAATAAAATTGAAAAATGTTTTGCGGACTGTAGGTTCTATATTTGATATTATAATGTACATAACAGTAACTGGCAGATTTTAATTATTATGGCCGAGTAAAATAAGTATCTTAGCTGATGGAGAGGTGGAGCATGTTGAGTGAAGTATCCTGCAGAGTGAGGTTGATTTTTATGTTGGGCAGAGCTCCAATGTTGCATACTATGGGTAGAGCTCCTAAGCTGGATGCCAGTAATAAAATAGTAATACATCTCGATACCAGGGTTATGAAAAGGAATTCCAAGAAAAAGATCGTGGATTGCCACACTATTCCACTCTAGGTTCCTCACGCACTCGTTATACTCACACTCCGATCTTCCCTCCAAGTTTGGGCCGTTAAAAATTCAAATATTTGAAATTCGTAGCAGTTTGGCCAACGGAAGAAGATCGGAACTTCTAAATGAAGACTTAGGTGGGCCCCTTCAGATAATGGCAGAGCCAGTCAATCTAAATGAGCCTGGATACTCTGTAGAGCGGGTTTGGTATATAGATGTAGAATGTAGGTAGAGGTGTCATGGTGCTGGAGTAAAGCAGTTTTAAAGCAATCTTTAACACTTTGGCTTTATCCTTTATTCTTGCGCTTTTTGTGGAAGCAAGATTGCAGATAACATCATTCTTACCGTTTTTCAATTCATAATTAAGAGCTGCTTTACTATATTTTGATAGGTATTTTTATGTAAACAAGTTTGTATATAATTTATATTAAGCATAATTTATTTCATTTTCCACAAATACTAAACTGAAGAAAACCTGTGAGAATAAGAAAATAATTTTATTAAATTGTATGCTTAAATGTTAATATAATATGACTGTTATTGTATAATATCACAAGGAGTACTTTAAACCGTGTATAGTACTGAAAAGTCGGAGATATGAATATAAGCCGATTATATCGTCTTGGTTGAAAGAGAAGTCCTTATGGCTTATACGGTTTTAAACCCTATTTCGTATAATTCCTTGGTGATAACTACCTCAGATTATTTCTATAATTTATGTTATTTCTTCCTTCATGTTCTTATTGTCAGGATGCGATAATTGTTATTGTTATGGTGTAAAAGGCTTAAGTGTTTTGAATTTATGAGTTTCCTTATAGAATCCTTTAAACAAACAATTAATAATTCGTGTCAAAGTCGGATTGAATTTTTATTACTAAGGTCTTATTTAGAAACGTGTTTAAGACTTTTAGAAGGATTGGTATCTTAGAGGGAGAATCCTTAAATTTAATTTAAACTCTCTAAATTGAAGAACTTTAAACGTCTTTAAAAATATCACTTCATATAAATAATGCAAGAAAGAATATCACAGAAAAATATTGCACACATACAATAAGACAAAAAAAGAGAAGACTTATAAGAACACTATAAAATTAAAACTAAGTTTAATTTTATTTTTAAATTAAATTCTAAAGAAAAGAAAGCTTATCTTTATGGGATTTCAGGCCAGTTATTTAAGAAATCAAGCAAGAAGAAGAAAACGGAAGAAAGCACTAAGCTGCTTAAGCGAAATGAGGTTTTCCTCAATAATTCGCTTCATTCAGAAAATTTCTTTACCTCATTGTCTAGCCCCGGACTCACCGAGTTCATTCTACTAAAAACTCCCTTAATTATAACCAATAACTTTTCCTTAAGAAAAAATTAATGTTATAAAGAAAAGAATAAGTTATGAAAAAAAAAAAATGTGTAGTAGGTCAGAAGTGTGAGATTGTTAAATTAGATTTTTTTAAAATAAGCTTGTTTTACAAAGAATATAAAGACTTAAGCCAATTAAAAAGATAATTCCAATTAATTTTTTCTCTTTTCTGATTACATCATTATTAAAATTGTTCAGCATATTAAGAATAGGCTTCTATAGAAAGGGTATTATAACAATAATCAATATCTGATTATTTAAAAGAAAAGGGTAAGCATATTTAATTTGAAGTGGACTTAAAATATTTCACAATGTAAATATTAGATTGGAAATAATAGTTTGTGTTTAGAAATGAAACTAATTTTAGCTCCGTTGGTTTAAACATGTGTCAAGGATCCCAGAAGGAAGGTTCCCACGTATTCCTTAGGAAGCGCGGCCAGAGAGAAAAAGGCCAAGAAGATTCCCTAGATGAAAATGGGAAGAAAACCGTCATGGACTTTAAAGGAGAAGGAATCTCTTGGAATGAGGCAAAAAGAATGGCCAGCTACAAGAGGCAGTGGCCTGTGCAAACCCTAATTTAAGTAAATAAGTTTCAAATGAAGATATACTGCATCAGAAAGTAATAATTTAGCGACCAATACTGAGGACTACGGAAAACGAAAAGTTTTAATCATTCAATCAGCATATGATATACATCACTTTAAAGTTTAAGAGTAAAGGATGATTTCACACTTCTAGGATAATTTAAGATATAGTTCTTTGTTTAGAAATCTTCTAAGTATACATGAGACTACCAAAGGAATCTTCTATATATTCGGTTGCTATGCTCTTAGTTGGTAAAATCTAATTTCTAAAATCCGTATTTTGTTTACCAATCTTGCCCCTAACCATTTATAGGAGGTTTTCAAATCTCTGGGTAAAATTAACAAATCTAATGCCATTTTCCAGTTTTAATGTTTACACAAGATCTTGGCATGGTTCATTGGTAGCATTTAATAGTTGTTCAAATTTAACATCTGGAACTTGTATTTGAAAGATTAAAAAAGTACGGTCTCGCAATAAACGCGGACAAGTGTGTGTTTGGAGCATTGGAAGTAACTTTTCTCGGACACAACATCTCTGCCGAGGGAGTGAAACCAATGAAGAAGAATGTGGAAGCAATTTTGAAATTCCCTAAGCCCGAAAACATCCAACAACTTCGTCGTTTCATCGGTATGCTCAATTTTTATCACCATTTTGTTAAAGGGATTTCACATCTTCAAGCCCCACTAACCGCTTTGATCAAAGATGCTAAGAAGAAGGATAAAAGACCAGTACAATGGAACCCAGAAGCTGACCAGTCTTTCGAACTGTAAGAAATCACTATCAGAAGCTACTGCACTTGCTTTTCCATTAGCTAACAACAAGATCTCGCTAATGACAGACGCTTCGGATATCGCTGTGGGAGCAGTATTGCAGCAGACGATAGGCAGTACCAAGTGCCTTATCGGTTTTTTCTCGAAGAAGCTATCTCCAGCACAGAAACGTTACAGTACGTACGACAAAGAGTTATTAGCTATCTATGAAGCCATAATATACTTAAAAAATCTACTTGAAGGGAGAAAATTTACAGCTTAAACCGACCAGAAACCTCTGACTTTTGCGTTTAGACAGAAAACAGAAAAATGTTCCCCCAGAGAGATACGGCAATTAAACTACATTAGCCAATTCACGACGGACATACGGCACGTTTCAGGTAAAGAGAACGACGTAGCAGACTGTTTGTCTCGAATTGAGACAGTTCTACGAAGAAAGCGATCGCCTACGAGACTAGCTCATCTACAGAAAACAGACAATGACTTACAAACATATTTACAAAACGATTCGGCGACTATAAAACTTAAATTGATGGATGTAGCTGGGACACGTTATCAAATTTACTGTACCTCTGACAATCGTACATTTATTCCAGAGCAGTTAAGGAAGCAAGCTTTCGACAGCGTACACAGCTTATCCCACCCTGGCCATCCAGCTACATTGAAGGTGATCAGAAAAAAATATTTTTGGCTAATATGAATATGGATATTGCCTTATGGGTACAATTATTATTGTATAGACTACCAAAAGACGAAGATTCGTCGCCATACTAAATCGCCTATTGGGAACTTCGAAGACACTTCTCGATTTCGACATGTTCACGTCGATCTCGTAGGTCCACTTCCACCAACAAACGGCAATAGGTATCTGCTAACCTGCACGAGATGGTTGGAAGCAATTCCTTTAAGTGATATTTCGGCAAACACAGTTGCTGATGCCTTTTATTCCAATTGGATTGCTAGGTTCGGCAGTCCGGAAACCGTCTCTTCAGACCAGGGTCGACAATTTGAAGCCAAACTCTTCAATGCAATGCTCAATCTCTGTGGTGTCAAGAGGATCCACTCCACAGCGTACCATCCAGCAGCTAATGGGATGATAGAATACACAAACAGCAGTGGACATCAGCACTTCCTACAGTTCTACTAGGACTAAGAACATACAGAGAAGGTCTCAAGGCTAGTGCTGCAGAAATGACTTATGGAGCAACACTCAGACTACCAGGAGAAATTTTCATTCCATCTACTCAGGATTCCGACAAGGAAGAATTCGTTGAGAAGTTAAACATATATGTCTAAAATACGGCGACCAGCGCAGCATCACGGATCTCACAAGTCTACACACACCCTGATCTCAAAACTTGTACTCATGGTTTTATTAGTGTAGACGCAGTAAGGAAACCATTGCAATCTCCATACGAAGGACCTTACAAGGTTATCAAACGAGGTACCAAAACATTTTTGATAGAAGTATCTCGAGCCGCAAAATGGTTATCAATCGATCGGCTCAAGCCTGCTTACCTGCCTCACAGTACAGATATCCCAGAGATCAAAAAGAAAAAAGTCACATTCTCCCCGGAAAAATATTCGTTACGGAACGAAGACACTCGAGGGGGTGGTATGCGGCAGCACTGATTTTATTTTTATATTTTATATAATTTTTTGTTTTATGTCAAAGTTCGACATTCGATATTTGGAAATCAAACAAACGTGTAAACAAGTTTTTTCACTCAATAGTTCATATTTCTTTTATGCTAATTAATATTATTATACGCCAGTTCTCTTAGCCGTATGCCTTTTACAAAAGCGTTGATTCGAACTCTTCATGACCGTCTCTATCTTTTACTTTCAACACTTTTTAAGTTATCAAGAAAATTCATGTCAAGAAAAAACAAAACAGAAATTTGGCATGAATTGACTTAGAAATATAAATAATATAAAATCACAAAAAAATGTAGTAATAATGATCCTAATAGATATGACAAACGTGTGATTTGTGATTAACTACTTTCCATTGATTGATTTGATGATCATAATAAAATAAAAATAAAAACAGACTGCCAATCATTGTGGCACATAGCTTCCTCGCATCCCATCACGTACTTTATTGATTTTATGCTTTTACAAGCCATTACTGTCAAATTTATTTAATTGTTTCCCCCGTTTAACTGTTGCCCCGTCGTGTTTAATTAATCATAAAGGTGTTAATATTCAGCTACCTAATTAAATAGCGGGAAATATGAAACAGGCTAATACGAAGAACGGATTAATTGGTTGATAGACTAGGGTCTATCAACCAATTAGAGACCCCTGATATACTACTGTTTATCAGGGGTTCATAATGACACAAATGTTAATACATTTTGAGAACTGTACAAAGTTATGAACAAAGAATTAGCACAATCAATGCCAATTCTATATTTATAAAAAAAAAGTTATGAAATTAATATTGTTAAATCAAGAATCTATTAGAAATTTATGATAACTATAAAAATTGAAGATACTGGACTACTAATTATGGATTTGGAGGCAGCGCTCATACCTATCTCTTAAGTTTGTTTTCAAAAATTGAACTTACATACTACTTAAGTCCTAAGTTAACGCGAAGTATGTTGTTTTTTAAAGTAAAAGTTATAGCAAGAAGGTTTGTGATAAGAAGAAAGAAAATCTTACTTAAAGGATTCTTTTTTCATTATAATTTTATTTCGCTGTGATAATTTTAAAAAACCTTTCAAGATCATAAGGAAAACTTTATTTCCTTACAAAATCATTTTTGATTAAACCATCTCAAAATTTTCTTTTACAATCTAAAAATTTTTCACCCCTCTTTTTCTGCCTAAATTTCTTCTCTGTTGACTTGGAGAAGAATATTTTAAAGATTAAGGCCCTTATTCCTTTTTTTTAGTTCAGAATGTAGCTTAGAGTATAAAAGAAAACTCCCAAGTTAATATTTCAAAAACTCTTTTTATAGCTAGTTCGGATCAAAGTAAACACCACCTGTTAGTATATTTTTTTCTCTCTCTTTTGCCTTGCAGAGCTCAGTTTACCCTTTGAATATTTGATATATTATACGAATAAACTTTGTCCACAAAGGTTTGTAGTAGTCCTCCCCTTCTCGCTAAGTTCACTGTTTATAAAGGAGATAAGAAGACTGGCCATGGCCATTCTGTCCCTTGGTACAATAATACACTCTTATCTTAAAATCCGTTTTTCATCCCAGTTGGAATTATTTCAGAGTCTAATAACTCCCTTCCTCTGTTATTATCCATCCCCTAATCTTATTTATAAGTCTAATTACTTTTTTTTAACCTAGCAGTGCGTGATAATGCTTAATACAACAGCGAAATAGGTTTTAGAGTGCGTGTATTATTAGCAAAGTTAGAATTTTAATTTGTATCTTGTATAGTTTAATTTGTGGACTTGTCGTTTAAATGTTCTGGAGGTTATTTATGTATTAAAAAATTTGCGTGTTGTAACTAATGATCGGCGTATTGTGATTAGACTTCCATAGAATGTTTATTTATGATAAATACATTAACATTTATTCAAATGATTAGTTGTCTTAACTGAGGTTTTGTGGTACCACTTCATCATTTTATGACTAGAGAGGTTAATAGAAAGTAGTTTAACAATATTGTCACCACAATTTGATATTATAATTAACAAACGCGTTTCGACAGCTTTAGCTTTAAGCAGTTGGGAAAAATTGTTATACCTGACCTAAAACCCACACCGAGTTCCCTTGGATCTTCATACCTCGTACCTTTGGTTTCTTCTTTAATCCTTCTGTTCCCACAACTATTCTACCCCCAACTTGTACAGTTAGTTTAAGTCTTGAAAGCTTGTAAATTATGTAGCCAGTTGAGATTGTACTCTTACTATGTTAACACAACACTAAACGAGTGTAGAAGTGGCACTATGTAGCCATAGACGAGCATTCTTTTACGATGTTCTTTCCGCTTAGTGTAATGCTGGACGAAACACCGTCAGGATTCACATTCCTCTTCTCCCCACTAACGTCAAGACTTTTCTGCCAACCAATCATGCCCTTCCATTACGTCGGGATTCATAATCCTGTCGTTCCCACTAACGAAATACAGCAATCCATCAGGAATGTTCACTGGAGTTATAACCGCCGGGATAGAGTGTACGTTTATGGGCTCTTTCCTCTTCGGTTTGGAAGGATTGGTATCCTGTGAAAGGAAAGAGTGTCCTCTCACCGAAGCCTGCAGTTTTACTGAGAACTGACAGGAAAGGTGAGACCCCACTTACGACTTAAAAAAGGTGGGGAGGAATCCGAGAATCCTACGACACGCATTCCTCTCGTTATCCATCTATCGGCGTTCTTTCTGCTCGAAATCATCATTACAGCGGAAAAAGTGCTCGTCTATGGCTATCTTTTCTCAAAAATTCCAGAGATGATGTGTCCAGGATTCAGATTTTAAAGATTGTGTCCAATGCTTAGAGGATCTTCAGTTGCTTGTTTGTTGTAAGATAAATAGGAACGAATAGGAAAATTGAAGGAAATTCCATTCCTATCGTTGCTTTATTTTTCGGGTATTTCATTATAGTCTAAGGTGTATTATGTTCAAACTGTTATAGCTCGGATTTTTGAACTATGAATTAGTTTTCGAATACATGAGTTTCAATAGCCCTCTTTTCTGATAATCTTCTCTATGTTTATCTGATGCGTCTCTATGGATTTGAGTGATAATCGGTAAAAAGCGGGAACCTCGGAGTTGTCAAGCTTGTGGACCGTCTCATTTGAATGCTACCTCAAAGTATATCCAATAAATTGTGACATTTGTTCCTGAATGTAAATGAATACATGTTTTCTGTTTTTAGGGAAATAATTACGATAAGAGGAACATCACTCTCGACACCTTACCTTCACTGTAGGTGATCTACGACTCTATTTTCAAATTAAACTGTGGCTATGGCTGATTGATGATATACGAATTGAAATCACCAGTTCTCCTGCACTAGAGGATAAAATAAAGTGAAATAGGATCTACTACACTGCCACAAGGCGCTTATTTTGGGTATGTTTTATTTTATATTTCATTGTTACGTTTTTAATAATTTGAAGATTGATTAATAATGTATCCGTTATATTTAGGGTTTCGATCGCATCCTGGATCATATCTCCCGACCTATTGTAGCTAAAGATTTAAATTTTGGTGTACTAGTTAAACTATTCCACCCAAAAACTGAAAAAATGTTGCGAACTTCACTACTCAAACTTTCTTCGATCAGCGAGTAATTGTACATTTTTTAATGGGGTATCATAGTAAAGGTGTTGAAATGTAGATCGCAAATATATATCGTGTTTCCAATATGGCGACCATTTTACCCCCGAAATTACCAAAACACCCCTCCAAAAAAATCCCTCCTTCGCTTCCCCATAAGAAAAGGTCCTAAGAATAGAGAAAAAAATATACAAATATACTTCTCTATGGGCCAAAGACTTTTCCGGGAGGTAATATAAAAATGTCAAATTTTATAAATTTTAGGTGCCCGTAACTATAATGACTCACAATTTTTATTTTTTATAATTTTTGAGTGGGAAATCATAATAAAAGTATTGAAATATAGATTACAAATATATATAGAGTTTCCAAATATGTGGCCATTTTACTCCCAAAAGAGCCATATAAGTACATACCTAAAGCATAATAATATGCACATCTTGTTCCTTCACAGTGTAACTTTTTTTTTTCAAATGTTAGTAACAAAAAAAAAAATGTAGGAAATATAGATTATTTTGACTGAAGAAACCCTTTTAGTAGCGTGCTGACAGTATTTTTCTTAGTACGATTAATACGGCTCTCTTTATGTCTACTTAAGTTACTTTATGTTACTTTTAGACGTATTCCATTATCTTAAAATGTTCTATTAAGGATAGTTTATGAAAATTTCAATTTTTGCTTTGTCATTTAATAATAGTTTGGTTCAATTCATTAACCACGCCTCAATTTGTATTTATAAGTTAGAACGGTACCTTAAACTAGGAAAACAGGAAAAAGCAATTTGCCATTAAATTTTGTGTATAAAATAAATGTGTCACAATTCATTCTTCGGCTATTAGCTATAATAGGAATTGATTTTTGCCGTATTGCCTCCAGACAAAATGGTTGACATTGTATTAACGCTACTGCAGCTTGTATTTTGAGCTATGAATTTGAATTACTGATACAAAATGGATTTTTTTTTTCGGTTTAAAACCCAAAGAAACTTTTTATGTTAAATGTTTTTAGAACAATTTGATTTCGTTTTAAACAAAATTGCACCCGGCTTGAGCAATGTAAAAGATTATTTTATTTCCTAAGTAATTTTAGTTCCTAATTCACAAAAATGTAAAACGCTTGATCAAAAACTATTCTTTAAACCCCTCTAAAAGACCTATTACCATTCTAAACGTTTTACATCCAAGGCGTGCTTGCTAACTTTGGACAACAGTATTTCGGTATCAGCTGACAGATAAGACTTATGACCAAACTTAGAAGCTGCAGATATCTTATGACAAATCCAGTCCACGAGGCCTATATTGTCTTAGTAAATTTATGAGATGGTCCTGACGTCAACTAACTGCTCAGACTTGGCTTACTTGGTCAAACTTTTAGATTAAGTTTAGCAGGGCACAGCCAGGTGTTCCACATAATTTTAAATATCGGTTAGATAAGAAAGAGCCTATTTTGCATAATTCATTCAGAACTAAACTCCAAATCTTTCTTGTTTTTAACGCTATTCCTAAGTACATGTGAATGCACGGCACGTATATTTTATTATAAACTTTAATATCTATGAATAATTATAAATTAATTTCCATTGCTTACAAAATGAAATTACAACTTGTTCAATTAAAATAGGAAATATGACGAATTTATACTTTACTTTAATTAATATCATTTTTGAGAGACAAAATAAAGAAGAGAAGTAAAAGATACAATTAATTATATTTTATGTTCTGATTAGAGAGACTAATTTATTTTAAAGCAATTATATTTTCAAAATTAACAGATTTAAAAGTCAAAAGTTAATTATAATCTTTTCTTTTACAATTTTGGTAGTATTCATACTACGGAATGATTAAATTTTAATTTAAATAAGTAGTTAATAATAATTATAATTTGATAATCTTTTCATTAACTCACGAATATGGTAATTAAATTTATTATTTATAGTTTGCGCTTACAGAGGGCAAATGGTGATTGGGCTCCATCGTAATCCTTTATCTCCTAAAACTATGGCAGGACATCTTATTGTATTTTTAAAAATACTCAAAAGAAATAATCTGCCTGAATTTAGAGAATCTATAAATCTGTACAAAAGAATTGATGTGGGGTTTTTGTTTGTAAACTTTATAGAGGAAGAGAAAGTGTATTTGAGTATTTAAAAATGTTTTGTAAAGCCCTAAATGAGTAATTTTCTGATCGGATTTTATGCTGCTCATTGTTTGAACATAACATCAGCTGCTGCTGCTAAGCTTAGTCCAATCTGTTCCTAGATGCGTAGAGAGGAAAATTAAATTTTGCCTCATTTACACTAGTGTTGTCTGACTTTAGAAACAATTTAATTCTAGACGGTTAGGAAACCGAAGTGATCTCTTTAAAAGTTTGTAATATTATCCCAGAGTTAACTTTTAATATATATATATATATATATATATATATATATATATATATATATATATATATATATATATATATATATATATATATATATATATATATATATATATATATACGATATTAAGAAGGGAACTCTTTTATTTTATCCAACTTGGTTAAATACACTCACAGCCGGAGGATAACCAACTAAAGTGGTTTGAATTTATTATCCTTTCTGCTTAAATTTAACAAAAATAATGGTAAACTTCTTTAGATTATTACTCTCCTATGATTTTTTAGATTATAAATATTTACATATTCGTCTGACTAAGACTTAATAGAAGTATTAAGACAAAGGGATGTTTATGTTTAGTCCAATGTATTTTGGGACTAAGTAATATCACACTTCTGTTTGTATAAGGGCTGTCTAAAGAAGAACATTCTGTACACCTTCTTTAGATTGTAACTACCCTCTGTTTTTTATAATGGGAGTAACAATCTAGAAAATGTTCCTTTATTAAATAATTAATTGCTTATTGGAGTTGAATTATTAGTTATTGGAGTATTTATTTTAAACATCAACTTCATCTAGTATAAGTTTTCGTATATATTTATTGATTCTATAGTCAATTAAACATTGTTTTATTTAGTAAAGCTTTCGTATACTGTAGTACATTTTGTCAATATGAATTTGTCGATAGTTAATCTCCCTTTAGCTTCAACACTGAAAAAAAAGGGTGGGAAAAATATCCAAGAGAGAATTAAAAGTGAAAACAATAAATTGAATTGTTGGTTTCCCCTCTTTATTTCTTTATAAAAGGAGAAAAAAATAAGTTTTCAAAGCAGGAAATGGTGTTAAGACTTGCTTCCCGAACTTAAACTGAATAACTTGACTCAAACGAATTCTAACTGGTTAGAAGAGTTCCTTTCAAAAAGGATACTCTTTGAAGAAGAAAATACTCACCTATGGAGAGACACTAAAAAACCTCTCTTTCATAACTACCTAGTGTGTGGAGCACGTGTCTGTTGTTCTTTATGAGCCCTTTAGAAACCCGCGATGATTTAGTACTCGTTGCTTTTATAGTGTAGCTCTCTTTTTATACTTACTAACCACCTTAAACTCTTCCACTCAGTTTTACCTTCTCCTTTATCCACTCGAGACTCGAGACTTTAAAGAATATACAACGATTCTTTTTACGGTAGTCTACTTCGTTTTGGTGGAAAAACGTGATTTTTTAAGGGCCAAAGGAGACAAAAATGATTAGATAGTATACAAAAAAACTTAATCTAAGATATCTCTTATGGCACAATTGGACACAGATAGAGAAAACCAGAATATATACTAAACCATATTGATAGTTTAATCAGCAACATTCTTTTTAAGTTCAATATAGTCTAGTTTCAAAGTTGGAAAGCTGTCTTGAAGTCAATAGTAAAGCTGTATTCCAAGAAACTTCCTATTATCTACCTCTAGTACTTTATACGTTGCGGTCCACTCCCATACTCAGTGTAAGGAAGTAACTAGATGCTAGATGTGAGATGTGAGTGAAGGTCTTGTTTTTCTTTATCAACATGCTCTCTTGAACATTTTAATAAGGTAGACTCTATTTGGTCTAAACTTAGATTATCTAAAGTGTACGAGTTTAGATGCAATAAGGCTCTTACCTTGCCATCACACTACGTTTATTGAATTCTACTTCAATTAAGTAAAATAGGAGATGCAATTCTGTTTTCACAATCAGTATGAAACCTTGACTTTTGTGGAGCTCAAGTCTATCTCCAGTCTCCATGATAGTTGGAAAGTCAATTAGAGCCGTCCTACTACCTCTCCTCTCACATTTCTATCGTTACTATCTGCTTCATTTCAATAGAAATTAGAGTGGATTATTTACTTGTTTTCTTTATCAACTCTTATCCTTGAATCTTACAATAATATAGTAGACCTTTCATGAAACTGGTATTATTTGTGGTGTGACAAGTTAGTCAATAAGAACATTTGATTAACTACGGCTTACATATTAACATTTTTTTTGGAAGAAGTAGATGGAGAGTAGGTGGAGTTAAGAGTAGACAAAGAAAAGATACTTTCTTTGAACATTTCGTTATCTACGGCTTTAATATTTACATTCTTTTAGAAGAAGTAGGATTTAAGAGTAGACAGGAGAAGAGTAGATAAAGATAAGATACTTTTTTTATAAAGAATTAGGTTAGTAAGATATCAATTAAAGAGCATTCCTACTGTATTCATTGTGATAGTTGACGAACGTCACGATCCAGGGTTCTTTTCGGGTTCTGCTCTCAGTTTCTTGTGTTTTCAAATAATATGATCCATGTAACCTTATTTAAACTAATATTATCTGACGAATACAAGTTTAGAAGCCAGGTAGTTTCATTATAGTCTACTTTTAATTATGTTAGAATTAGATGGGAGTTAAGATCCTTTTTAGAGTTCGTAGCCAAATTTAGGACCTTTATACATTCCTCGCTCGTCTGTCCCTCTGTAACGTACCTGATCTTCTAAAGAACCTAACAAAAATTTCAAACTGTAGTTATGTTGTATGTAATAAACCAATCACAGGAAAATTATAGGGCAGCTCCAAAATATCATTCATTGGCTAACAAAGATCTATATTTAAGTATTTTTTACTCTTTTTTTAGAACCTGTTCTTACGGGGTAACGGGGGGGGGGGGGGGAGACTTTTTTGGGTTTTGTTTTGTTTCATCGCCGCCAATTTCGGAAAAGTGATGTATATTTGTTGTCTACTCTTCAATGTCTTTAAAATGATACCATACTCAAAAATTTAAAATCTTGAGGTGAGTTCGCAATTGCTCGCCGATCGAAGAAAGTGCTCAACATTTTTCCTGTTTTTGGGTAAAAATAGTTTGATGCCAAATTTCAAATATCTAGCAACAATTGGTCAGGAGATATGATCCAAGATGCGACGGATGGACGGACTAACTACCAAAAGCGTAAGGATTTCTAGGATGACTTCAAAACCGTAAAAGACATCGTCATTCTTTGTAAAAAAAGCGGGTTTCTGAGGAATTTTTCATACGTCGCATATTTTGTGTGAAAAAAATGTTTCTCCTGCCAAAATCTTAAAAATTTGATATAATAGGAACGGGTTGGGCTAGACACTTCGGATTTATTTAATTAAAAATGCATTATGTATAAATGGTTTAAAAGTTATTGCTAAAACAAACTTTTATTGCCGTTTTTGCTGGTTAACGAAGTTATCCTGGTTTGTTAAATTGCTTAAGAATCCTTTGCGTGTGCTTAAAGCACATACCTGGACAATTTATTTTTATATACAATGTTCAACTCTCTAAAGGCCCCCATACACGATCAAACGTTTTGCGCAAACCTGATGCCAGGCAAATTTAGGCCATACACCAAAGATCATGTTTGCGCAAACATCAACCAGTCCCATACATGGTCAAAATGTTTGCGCTAACATTTTGACCGTGTATGGGGGCCTTAAGGATTTGAGAGATCTGCACTATGACTCATACTATCATCTGAAGTCTACTTACAAGTTTTAAATTAAATTAATTTCATTGAAAGGCAGTTTATTTCCACTCAAAATAAGTAGATAGAAGAAGCGGGTCCTGTTTTATCAGCCCGGCCTCTCAACTCTTAGAGTAAGAGAGATAGTATTTATTTATTTTAATGAAATTTTCTCAAGAGCTACTTGGTTTAATACGTTTAAAAGAAGGTATATCGAAGATAATTCATGCTGGTTACTTACTCAAAAAAATAATTTAATGGAAATAAATTAGACGTTTATCTTACAATTTATTAGTAGCAATGGTTAACCAATCCATCATTATTTTTATTCGCCAATTTTTCCGTTTTTTTAACAGAGTAAGAAGAGGGTAGTACGATCTAATTTACTGTATTTTTAAGACCTCTTATTTATTTAATCGGAGAAAACTTCAATCAAATTGACTTCTTCAAACTCAGGACATGAGCTAAAGTTCTGAAAACGAAAAGTACATCTTAAATAGTCGGACTTTTATTTCCCGCAAAAACTACTTTTAGTTTAATCCACAAAGAACTATCCTTTATATTTAATTATATTTACAAAAATAAAAGTTAAAACTTATTGCCCAGTTGAGAATAATTGCATTTATGTTTACTTATTTAATGTAGTAGTGTAGTTGGGCTACAGATGTAAATAATTCAAGTGAAATTGTATCTTTTAATGTCAGCAATAAAGCCATTATTGTACGTTTTTACCGGGGGAAAAAACAATTTTTACCAAAAAGTTAAGAAATAAAACGATTCAAGGAGAATTGGCAAAAAAGAAAAACTTTTGCACATTAAACGGTTACAGGGAGCATTAAAAATGCAGGTGGACCTCTCTACTTGAATTGAATACGAATCATTAATTCCGAGCTCCAAGTTTATCTTAACTCGATCGCAGGTTGTAGAATCTTTCTTTCTTCTGGTTTGTTTTCTTGATTCAATGTGCGAGGTTTTGGAAAGCGGAGGAGGGCGAGAGAAGGATGAGAAAACAGTATTGGATTGAAGTTGTTGAATTAATAAAAGTTGGAGATGAAGTAAAGGTAAGGATCCGGTGGAGCGAAACTCTAGGGAGGTCGTGGTGGGAACAAGCAAGCCCTTTCTACGCATCGTAGAACAGTGTAACAACTCCCCGAAAACAGAGACGATGAATATAAGGGAAAAAGGCTTGAAAAAAGGATGGTAAAGAAAGAATAATTTCTGTTAGTGAGCTTCAATACACTTGTAAATGCATTACATGTCGTTTGACTGTAATTGGAAAACATGGGAGTGGAGAGAAACCGTGGCTCCGACAAAGCTGGAAAAGCCCTTTCCTACAGTTAAATATTTCAGTTAAAACTGTTCCCTTGGGGCGATTAATTCACCTGGCGGAAGAACAAACTAGGTCTCGGGAAGGAGTAATACCTGTACCAGTCTTACTCATTTGCTTCTTTGACCGCCTCCGAATAGCAAAGATTTTATCTCTCTTCCAAAAACACAACCCGAAAAAAAACTTTACAACCGTTCCGTTTTATCGCTGTCGAGTGAAATCGGCTCTTGTGAATTCAGCTTCCGAAGTTGAACTAGGTTGAATGCAGCCCTTATCCTTTTTCTCTCGCCCTTTACAATTAGTTTATTTATTATACGGACTTTAAACTAATCTCAGCTCGAATAACCCTTCAGGGTGTATTTACACAATAGATAAATCAAGAGTGGAAACATTTATATGGATGCGTTTTTTTCCGAACAGTTTAGTTTGTGCATGTTATCTTCTCGCCATACTTATTTTCACATTTGCTTGGTTATGCTTGCACGTTTAATATAAATTTGAAACTCCGTAGTATGTTTGAAGATAGATTGTTGCGCTGATATATTACGCATAAAGTATTACCAAACTAAAAAGAAAGTAATGTATGCGCTCAAAAAATGTCACTTAAATGGAATCTGGAAATACTTCAAAAATACATTTTAAACCTTTAAAAACTGAATAATAATTTGACTTTAGAGCAAACCTTAATCAGTTAATTATCAAAATTAAATAAATCTCTTAAAATTATTTTAATATCTAATCAATCTATGGATAATTATTAAGATTATCTAAATTACTACTTTAATAATTGATACAAACCACTGAAATTCTCAAAGCACCCTGGAATTATACTCATCAGTTAATTGACGAATTGATCCAATTCATATCGTCCCGAATGATAATATTTAATATGAGACTTAATTATGGTTTACAAATCTATCAGAATATTAGAATTATGCGTATAAAGGTTGATATGAAATATTTAACCACCAAGAAATAAACAGTAAGTGTTAGCATTATTTAACTTCCAAGCTTACCAAAGGAAGCATTCTAAGAAATGTAAATGTTTTATATCTCCACATTATAAAATAATCCTTGACTGAAATTCGTTTCAGATGTCAAGGAACATTTTTGGTCACATAAATTAAAATCCACTCGACCGATTTCGATGAAAATAAGATGGTAGGCCATTAGTCCATTTTTGGTTCAATATTAATTTAAATCTTCTGCATGCGCAGACACTTTTTATATTCTCACCTTTATCTTTAAAAGTACTTATCCGATTTTGAAGAAATTTGCATGGTTTGTTAAAAGTGCTTAATTTCGTTCTACAATTACTTTTTTGCGGTTTCAGTGTTCTACAGTTCTTTTTAACTATTTTACTCTTAAAAACTCGTATATGTGTTCTTTATAAACAAAAGGTGTTACAATTCTTAATTAAGTACTCAATTGTTGCTTGATTTTAACTCTTTTACCCAAGAACTTTTGAAAAATTATTGATGTCACTATACGTATCGAAAACTGTATCCAAGTTCACATTCAACGATAATATTTTGAAATGTCCCTTTCCTTTGTGAATGCCACTCGGATATGTCCCGATACTGTAATTACACTATATTAAGTTCTAGGTGTTCTATTAGTGACCGCGTCATGAAGGGTTTAGGCCCCGACGTTGCGCACCCAGTTTGGAAGCATTTTAAGGGTAGTATTAGTTGTCCTGGAGACATTTAAGCTAAGTATGTCTCCACCGGAAGACTAGAAATTAATTTTGAGACCAACCGTGGAAGCCTAAGTAATAATAATTTTTACTTTAGTTCAAAATCAATCACTCCAATTCTTAAGTTGAACTATTTTCTTCCACACAAACAATGATACCTTTATATATTTAAAACTACTACAAACTCACCATTTTTGAATTATTTAAAACTTAAATTTATTGAGAGTTAGCTCACAGTTAGTTTCGTATTAACTGTCTACTTCCTATATTGCTTCCTCTCGTGCATGTACTGCACACATTCTTATTATTTATAGTAGCTTACTTTATTTTCTGCAGCGAACCCGAGGTGGGTTTTGGCTAAGATGTGTAGAATATAATATATTCTATACATGTTGGGTTTTGGCATCCCTTACATATCTCCATTCTTCTCTCCTGCCAGATCTATTTCTCCAACTTCTCACTCCAAACACTTTTAGGTCTTCCTCCACATCCTGAAGCCATTTCTTCCTAGGTCTTCCTCGTTTTGAAGGTCCATTCATTTTTCTATTCATTAAATGATTCTCATTCTCCCTTCGTCCATCCTTTCAACATGTCCTAGCTATCTTAATCTTTTTGCCTTTATAAGCCTCCCTATATATTCCCCTTCCAAGATATAATTTATTTCTCTTCTGCTTCTTACCTTCCATTTTCTATTAACTCAGGTTACACCTTATATTTTTTCTGACCACTTGTTTTTTCAAGTATTCTAAGCAGGTTCAATAATTATTAGTGAGGGTCCACGTTTTTCCTCCATAAGTGACGTAGTCTTATGAGTGTTTTGTAAATTTGAAGCTTGGTCCTCCTTGATATTTTGATCATCGGCCCTCTCCCACTGACATTCTCATATATTTCGCCTTTATATTCATATCCATATCCCATATTATAAGCCCCATTTTAAGACAAGCTTCCTTCAATGTAACAGTAATTTTATCGAGTGAGTGCATTGTAAGTCAGAATCGAGGGAGAAACACTCTTTTGTGAATTTAATAAATAACACTCTTTTGTGACTTACTAAATAACACAGAGTGTATAACACTCTTGTCTTCAATTCTGTTTCAATATACTTTATTTTATACTCATGTGATAATTTTTCCAGTGGTAGTGCGCATGGAAGCTATGTAGTACACTGGGCAGTCCTTTTTTATTTTAAAAGCAGTAGTCAGTGGTCCCCTTGTCCCCTTTACATTTTATTTTATATTACAAACAATGTCTGTAACTCTAATAAAATGCAATAATAGTGCAATAGTAGTTTGAAAAGGTTAAAATACATTCAGTTTTTTATCTACATTTTTAACATTGAATTGAAATTAAAAAAAATGAACTCAGAATGTCAGAATGATTATATTATCCTACGTATTAAGAAGTTTGAATAAATTATATTTTTTTATTAGAAAAGGGGGAAATATAAAAAAAAGTGTGGTTGAGTGTATTTGAAACCAGGAAGAAGTATATTGTAGTTGAGGCGTGGCTGGGTAAGCTCAGGTATTCTAATTAATTCCAAGAGAGGTTTTCTCAGTCTTTTGTCTATAATCGGGAGCCTGTTGAAAATTCATGATCCTTGCTTCCCTGGCGCCGACTTCCCATTATTTATATCTCCTGAGCTTAACCACTCGGAGGCCAACGGAGAAAAACTACCAACAGAAATTCACTTGGAAAACCTTGAACAAGAAAAACCTTTACCAAATCCTTACAAACCTTTTCTAAATATTACTACTTTAGATAAATCTACTTAATATTTTTTTTTAGATATGGACTTTGGTTTAAAAAAAATATATATAGGGGAATAAGAAAACCTTTATTTATTCAAAAATTATTTCTGGTTACATACATTTAACTAAATATCAACCTATCTCCATTGCCTCACTGGGCCGTCAGGGGGAGGTTATGCAACTTACAAAAGTACAAGTTATAGAAAAGAAAAAGAAGCTGTAGTAAAGGAAAGATGAATGTCCCACATATTTGATTTGAAAAGGAAGCGAAGAATTTCACTGCTTTATGTTTAGTAGGTTATAGTCATGAAGGTTACTTTTATATGTTTTGGTTTATTATTTTAGGTTAAAGTGGATTTCGACGGGTTTAAGTCCGATTTAAAATGTTAGTTATATAATACTAGACACAATTATATACAGTAATTAGCAAATCAACGATGGAGAGTAGCAGACCAGTGACCAGTTATGAGTATTGTAAGAGTTCTTCAAAGACGCGAAGGAGATCAGTGTTATAAGCTTTGTATTGAGTAAGTTTAGTAATTAAAGTTATCTAGGAAGTTGTTTGTTTAGATAATTAATTAGCGGAGTCCAACTGCCACTTGTCTGCATATTTTTGTAGTCCTCAGTTGAAAGTTGGAATCTGCCTAAATATTGTTTTCTGTAGTAATCGAGGACTGGGCAGACAGCTTTGAAGTGGAAGTTAGGCCGCTCCCTGACTTGTTGGTACGGTATCGGTGCGGTATTCTCTGCTTTACCGATAGCTTACCGATACCGCCTTCATCATCCCACTTGTCGGTATACTTTCGGTAGAATCTTGCAGTGTCGGTAGTGTCGTGGCGTGATTATTTCGTCGTCAGAAGAAGATAGTACTTTACCGCTTCTGTTTTTATAGGTTGTTCGTACCAACTCTCGGTATACAGATTCCTTACCGCCCCGCTCCCAAACATACCGCCCTAGTCAGGGAGCATTCATTAAGATGTAGGCGCTCGGTAAATAATCTGTACCGAATCGGTACCGAGCGAACGACCTTACCGATGCCGTTACGACAAGCCAGGGAGCGGCCTTAATCTCGTGCTTTCATATCGCACATGGAGCATAATTTTGCCTGACCTTCTCGACTCGGTCTGAAGTCTAAGGGTAAGAGTTCACCAAGGGTCTTAAATACCAAGCTAGCTATTCTTCTGCTATGGATATATATAGAATACGTAGGTTTTGTTTTCTTGCTAAGGTATAAATTTATGATAGAGTTGGAGAAACTGAGCTTTATTTGCTTTATTAATGTTCTCCTGCCTCATTAAATCCTTTTCTAACTGAATTAATTATTTAAATTTTACTCTTAGCACATCTGGTTTATTTATGACGTCCTTACCTTAGATATGATGATACTGTGCTTGGTGGACCTCAGTTTCCCCCACTCTTTCCATCAAGACAGTTATTTGCTTCTGTTTCTTTGCTTAGAAAGTTTATGAGGCGGGTATTAGCTTGAGGCATCACTTTGATAATGTAAAATATAACTAGCATGCAACTCTAGGTTATGAATAAAAACTGGTGGTAACCCTGTTTCAAGCGACACTTAATAATTTGGTGTTGCTCTTGGTAACAGTAATAAGTGTTTAATAAAATATCTTTTAACCATTTTATATATAATATATAATGTTTGTAGTCCCCTTATTATGTATAATATTAAAAAATTTAGGTCCTCAGGGGTATTAAAAAAGTGAAAACTACTTCATTAAGTTTTTTAAGGTGATATTTCGTCCCTAACTTGGGACATCTTCCAACCTGTAATGTATTTAACCATTAATAACAATAATCTTTACAATATAGCTGTCGCGGCATTCCGCGCAAACTTAAAGAAATCATGTTTTTTACGAACACCTTTAGAAATAATACTTTATTGTGTTGTAAAAAGACAAAAACGACATTTTAACCCAACTGGGTCTAGACCAAAATACAATAATAAATTAAAGAAAAACAAAACATTAAAATGACAGTTCACTTGCTGTCACATGGCTCCCTCGAAATTTCTGGTACAAATTTCGCAGCTGGAAAGGCTCCTCGAGGGGGTCGGACCCGATGGATCTTCATTGAACAGGTACTAATACCACAAGTTTATGAATTGGGCGTTCCAAAGTTTTTCCATTAGCTTGAATCACCTTGACCTTCCTCACCAATCCATCCTTACTTGGCATGACTTGCACAACTCTCATAAGGGGCCAAACATTTCGAGGACTTTGTTCGTCTTCACTGATGACGATGTCACCCACCTTAACGTTTCTCTTAACACCAGTCCACTTACTTCTCCTTTGTAGACAAAGCATAAATTCCTTTCTCCATCTACTCCAAAACTCGCCTGCAAGATGTTGAACCCGTCTCCATCTTTTCTTTGGATAGTCTTGTGTATCAAAGTTTCCAGGAGGTGGTAAAAGCGGCCTAGGATTCATCGTTAGAATATGATTGGGAGTGAGTGGCTCCAAAGAATCTACATCAAACAAGTTGTTAATCGTTAAAGGTCTTCCATTCATGATGCACTCACACTCACAAAAGAATGTTCGAAGGCAGTCATCTGTCAACAGCCCTGGACAGCTTCTTAACATAACTTCTAGTATTTTCCTTGCTGTGCCTATTTGACGTTCCACTGCCCCATTCATGTGGCTGGCCTTTGGAGTGTTGAACGTCCAATGGATTGTACAGCACTCTTCGGCTAGGTATCTTTGAACATCTTTACGTTTTATATCTTTGACTGCCTTTTCTAATTCTTGGTTGGCTCCTGTAAAATTAGTTCCCATGTCTGACCTTAGTTGATAAATGGGTCCACGACGTGAAAGAAAACGACGAAGAGCGTTGATAAAGGAGTCTGTAGATAAACTGTCACTCACATCCATGAACACAGCTCTTGAGGTTAAACAGGTAAAAATTATTCCATAACGTTTAATTTGTTTTCTTCCATCCTTGATATAAAATGGCCCAAAACAATCCACAGCACTATTATAAAATGGGGGAGCTGGTTCCATCCGATCTGGTGGTAGATCAGCCATTCTTTGCCCTTCAAATTTACCACGGTTTCGAATGCACTCAATACAACTTGAAAGGACTCGCCTAACCAGCGTATTACTACCAATTATCCAAAATCCGTTGCTGCGAACCTTATTTACAGTTATCCCTCGACCTTGATGTTTTACCTTTTCGTGAAAGTGTCTTAATAATAGTAAACCAACATGTTCCCCTTTAGGTATTATAATTGGGTGCTTCTGAGATTCATTTAGTTCGGAGAAACCTAAGCGACCTCCAACACGTAATAAACCCTGGGTATCAAGGAAGGGACTTAGTGACTTGATTGTACTTGCTTTCTTTAAACCTGGTCTAGTCTTATTGTCTTCTCCCTGTGACTTATTATTGTCGATCATTATGGTCAGTTCTTGCTGATAATGTTTTGCTTGAACAGCCTTTATAACTACCTCTTCCGCATTTTGTAGTTCTTCGGCTGAAATGGGTTCTGACAAACCGGAAACATGGCTTCCAGAATTCTTCCTTGAACGGAGAATTCTTATGTATCTAATGCACATTGCAATGGCCCTCCTAGTTTTTGACCATGAGCTAAACCTTTCAACACGGGGTAGCAGCCCTAAAAATGTAATTTGTGTGACACGGCTGTGAGAACAGATCTTGATCTCTGGATCGTTTTCCTTTAACTCAAAGTTTTCCTTCGGATTCCAAGTATCTTCTTCATTCCAAAGAAACAGTGGTCCCTTGAGCCATTGACCTTTCAAAAATCCTTCAGTTGAAGTGTTCCTTGAAGCTGCATCTGCAGGATTTTCTTTCGATTTTACATAATACCACTGCTTTGGGTTAGTTAAATCTCTTATTTCTTGGACCCTATTAGCAACAAAAATATGAAACCTCCGAGCTTCATTGGAGATATAGCCTAGAACAGCCTTAGAGTCTGTCCAGTAGAAGTTCTCGACGTTCTTATAATTTAATTCACCTTCTATGAACTTGCTTGTCCTAGCAGATAATACAGCGGCTGTGAGTTCCAATCGGGGAATTGTTATTTCCTTTAAAGGTCTGACCCTTGCTTTACCCATAACAAAAGAACAATGTATTAACCCGTTTACATTTACTAATCTTAAATATGTAACCTGTCCATAACCGTAACTACTAGCATCCGAAAAATGGTGTAATTGAACTGATTTGACTTCCCCAAAGTTTTTTGGCTTGTAACACCTACTAATGGATAAACCATCCAATTTCTTCAGTCCCTTTTCCCAATTGATCCACTGGTCCTTAATACTATCACTAACCACTGAATCCCATTGATCAATTTGATTCTTTGATTTAAGATCCCGGCAAATGTCTTGCAAAATCATTTTGCCTCTAAGAATGTAAGGAGCTAGAAATCCAAGAGGGTCATAAATTGAGCACACTCGGCTTAATATACCCCTTCTGGTACATGTATACTCATGCTTTCCTACCTTAATTTTGAATGCATCAGATTCCATATCCCAAATTAACCCTAGCAATCTTTCTTGGGGAAGGTTGTCCTTCTGGGGATCTAAATCCTTAAATCCATTTGCTCTATCATCCACCGGAATACTTTCAACTACTTTCTTGCTATTAGAAATCAATTTGTGGAACCTAAAACCACCTTTACTGCACATTAACTGCACCTCTTTGATTAAATAGATTGCTTCTTCTTCTGTTTCTACCGATGTACAACCATCGTCCACGTAAAAACAGTTTAATACAACATTTGCAGCCTTTTCTCCGATAGTATCTTTATTGTCCTTTGCTGACTGTTTTAACGCAAAGTTGCTACAACCTGGAGAGGATGAAGCGCCAAACAAATGAACCGTCATCCTATATTCCAATGGTTCCTTCAAAGTGTCTCCATTAGGCCACCAGAGAAATCGCAAGTAATTCCTATGACTGCCTTGTACAAATACTTGGTGGAACATCCCTTCGATGTCTCCCGCAAAGGCAATATAGTATTCCCTAAATCTTAAAAGGACTCCTATTAGCGAGTTCGTCAAATCTGGACCTGATAATAGGTGGTTATTTAACGACTCACCCTTAAAGACGCTTGAACAATCAAAGACTACTCTAATTTTTTCCGGTTTTTTTGGATGATAGACACCGTGATGAGGAATATACCACACCTTTCCTTCATCTTCCTTTTCTTCTGGCACTGTCTCTGCTTGATTATTATTTATTATATTATTCATAAACTTAACATAATCCTCTTGATATTTATGATCTCTTTTAAATCGTTCCTTTAAATGAGTTAGTCGTTTTAAGGCTAAATATCTATTATTCGGCAGCTTTAAATTGTCTTCCTTAAATGGTAAAGGTAATTCATAGTGATTGTCAGGTCTATGTGATATATTATTTTCTAGTATTTTAATAAAACGTTGGTCTTCTATCGACAAACACATCTTAGAGCCTTTCTGTTCTTCTGGGAAATCAATTTTAAGCCATGGATTTATTACCTCTTTAGCAATGACCGAAATATCTTTCTCCATAGATTTAGCTTGGAAAGATGCACTAGTCCCTACTGAAGCTAGCCCTTTGGGTCCTATGAAACCCCATCCTAAGGATGTTTTTATTCCATAAGCCTGGTTCCCTTCGCACCGTATTACTTCTATAGGACACAGTGCTTGAGGACAATTGTTTCCAATGAGCAAACCTATTTCCAGGTCTCTTTGTAGTGGATATAACTTATTTGCAATTGGAGAGAGATGTTTCATTCCCTTTGCTGCTTCGCTTGAAGGTATATCATCATGGCTAGCTGGTATTTCCTGACGTGTAAATGTCTTAGTTGGTAGATCGAACGAGATTTTAGAGTCCAAACTTTTTATTACTAGATCCTTCACCTTGTAACAATTAATCAGGTTCTTGTTAGACATCGTTCTTAGTTCCAATTGTGTGGGCGTGCAAGTAGGGTTTAACTGAATTCTTAGTGATTCCTTTAAGAAACAGGAATCACTCCCATCATCTAGGATAGCATATGTTGCTACTACCTTGTTAGGATTACTCTTACAGTACACCTGTACTGGTAAAATTAGCGATGTTGTAGAGCTTTCCTGATTCAGTCCTGCAGTGCACTTTATATTTGCAGACTGCTGATCAGTAAGCGTAGGTGTCACTGTACTTTCTTTGACATTTGTACCAATCGTGCCCTTAACGTTGTTAGCAGATGTCACCTTATTATTTACTGATCTATTGTCTATATGTAAACACGTTGGATGTTTACGATTACAACCTGAGACCTTACATGTCAGACGCTGTTTGCATTCCTTAGATCTATGAGCCGAAGATGCTAAACAACCAAAACAGATAGATTTTTGTCTTAAGAAATTTAGCCTATTTTCTAAAGTAAGTTTCAAAAAACCTTCACACCTTAAAAGATCACAATTTGATCTATGGCAGTAAACACAGGTCTTAAATATATCCGTCGGTGTGACTTTCTCTTCAGGCTTGTTCTCTGTACTTACAGCAAAGCTTTTAATTTGGCTCTTATTGCTTTTGAATATAAAATTTTGAGGTTTATTTAACTGTCCTGAAATATTAGAATAAACTGGGTGATTACCTACCTTTGCTAAACCTGCCACAAAATTTGCCAAATCTATGATTGTTTCTGACCCATTCCTTCCTATTATACTTTGAATCCATGCAGGGTGATATTTAAAGGGTAATCTAGACAAAATTTTCTTTAAACATAATTTAGAATTTAGTTCTTGATAAGCAAGTCCGCTTAGTACGGTTCCTGCAGTTCTTATGGAGTCAGACAGATTTTGTAAGGCAACGGAATCATTGGGAGAGATATTTGGACCCTCTGTCAATTTTCTGACCCAGGCTTCAGTAACTGCAACATGATTACCATATCTTTCTTCTAATAACTTAATTAAGGAATCATAGTTTAACGCAAGGTTGTCTTCAATGGTTTTAAGACAGTCCCCTTCAATAAATTTCTTAAGGAAGATTTTTTTATAGTGGTCTGACAGTATGCCATCTTCAAGATGTTGCCTTATTTCTTCTCGGAATATTGGAAATTTATAACAATCCCCATTAAACTTAAACGGTTCTATAGAATTTAGAAGTTGTAATTTTGCTATAACAGTCATTGAATCTGCCCCTTGTAACTGAAAGGGGGACTTGATTTTATACATAGTTTGCTTGACAGAATTTCTATCTTCTGACCCACCACCACTAGGCCAAGAACTAATACTAATAACATCGTCAACTATAGATGTTTGATTCTCTACTTCAAGAGTTGGAACAGGACTTGTCCTGCCTGTCAAACCACCTAACTTTATTTCCCTATTTAAATGATTAGAAGAAACACCTTGCTCTAGTAATTGAATCTTTTTCTTATTATCTTCGATCTTTTTCTTTAGCTCAAGCTGATCCTGTTTTAATTTTAATCTTTCGGCCTCATAAGCCAAGGACCTTTCTTGCTCTTTCAATTCTGCCTTAAACAGAATTTCCTTAGAAGTACTAGCTCTACTCAACTTAGATTGATGCGATATTACCGACACTACCGATCCGGGAGGTTTCTTTGACTTAACCTTTGTCCCGAACGTTCCTTCATTACCTATCACTGTTTGTAATCTAGAAACATTGCTGCTCTTAGATTTGCCTTTATAACTTAACTTAGCATCATCACTTAGTCGTGTATCACAACGTTTAACAAATAGTTTAACTGAAATTAACATCTCAGTCAAATCGTTTATAATTGAAGTATAACTGTCATCCCCTTTAGCCTTTTTTTCGATTTCCCACTTAAATTTTTCTAATTCCCCTTTAAGAGATCGATAAAGACGTTTAACTTCACTGAGAGCCGAGCTTATCAAAATAGATTCAGTTGGATTCGTTTGTACTAAATTCTCTACTTCTACCCTCTTCCTTATGAGTCGGACCTTTAACGAATTTAACACCTTTAGTTGTGTATCCACAAAGTATACGAACCCCTTATCTGAAAGTACTCTTAGCCTAGAACTCACAGTAGCGCCTTCTCCTGCTTCTTCTTTGCTTCTAAGACTCATCTTTTCGGTGACAGTTCAAACTTCCTAGACTTCTTAAACTTGATTTTATTGATTCGAGAAATATTAAATTTTGAATTTTGTTTATTTACTTTTTAAACTTCAATTTTTTTGACACAACCGAACACTTATTTTTTTTCAAATCTTGAATCTTGTCCTTTAGCTTTTTGACTTTTACTTCACTTCTTCTTTTACACTTAATTTGTCTTTTTACTGTCGCGGCATTCCGCGCAAACTTAAAGAAATCATGTTTTTTACGAACACCTTTAGAAATAATACTTTATTGTGTTGTAAAAAGACAAAAACGACATTTTAACCCAACTGGGTCTAGACCAAAATACAATAATAAATTAAAGAAAAACAAAACATTAAAATGACAGTTCACTTGCTGTCACAATAGCTTTCAATTATACAATCATTATTCCTTTTATTAGTGTGGAAATTATAACTACTAGTTAAAATTAATAATAATAATTAAAAATAATAATAATATACTAACTGAAAAATTTTAAATTATAAGACAAAGAACAATATTATTAAATAGGGAGAAAAATTATAAGCAATTAATAAAAAAAATTAAAAAATTTTAGAAAAATAAGGAATAATATTAATAATAAATATATAAAACTAATAATAAGAATAAAAATGTAAGTGTTTACCTTTATTCGAGGTCTTGTGTTAAAAATCAAAAAGTTTAATACAAACTATTTTTTGTTAATTTATTAAAATTTTTTTTAAAAATTATAAGAGTCAAGGGTTGTTGCCTAGTTGGCAACTAGTCACAGACTAACTTCTAGAAGTTAGTCTGTATAATTGAAAGCTATATTGTAAAGATTATTGTTATTAATGGTTAAATACATTACAGGTTGGAAGATGTCCCAAGTTAGGGACGAAATATCACCTTAAAAAACTTAATGAAGTAGTTTTCACTTTTTTAATACCCCTGAGGACCTAAATTTTTTAATATCTTTTAAGCTTTTCACACTCTTCTATCTGCCTGTACCCCCAAACTTGTACATGTACACAGTAATTAATTATAGAAAGAGTAGTGGATGAAGGAGTTTTATGAACATTAAAGTATAATATATATTTATTTTTACAAATATTTCTCAAGATGAACTTAATTTTTTGTATACTTTTTTTGACCAACTACAAAACAAAATCAAGGACTCTTATCATCCTGTGTTTAGGTGTCTGTCTGTCTGGAAGTCGTTAACACACCTGCATCTCCGAAAGTACCTAACACGAAATTTGAAGCTTTGCAATTATGTTATGTAAATAATTGGTTGTTTTGACTGAGATTTTGTGGTACCATTTCAAAATTATGACTAGAGAGGTTAATAAAAAGTAACACAAGTTTGTCATTGAAACTTGGCAAATATTGTCACCACAGTTTTACAGTATAGCATTGTGGTGACAATATAGTTGTGTTACTTTTTATTACCTCTCTAGCCATAAGTATATTATGATTTGTGTAACCTAAACAGAAAAAAACTGTGACTGTGACGCCCCAAAATGTCATTCCTAAAAAATCCCATCAAGTAGGTACTTGCTGGCAAGCTATTAAAAGGGTTTCAACAATCATAAAATTATTATTTCCTACATTGTTTCTTTTCTTACTAAAAACCGTATAATAAGCTGCACTTTGGAAAAGCAAGGTGTGCATATATTTACCTTTAGCATTTAAGGTAGGTACTTTTTTGGTTATTTTAGGCGTAAAATGGCCGCCGTTTTGAAAACTTGACGTATATTTGTGATTCACTTTCCAATTCCTTTGAAATTATATCCCACTCAAAAATTACAAAAAATAAAAATGTTGAGTCGCTATGGTTTCGTGGACCCAAATTTTCTAAAATTGGACTTTTTAAATGAACTCCCGAAAATATCATTGGCTTACTAACTAACCAATGATTTATTTTTACATTTTTAGGGCCAGTACTTATAGGTTAGTGTAGGGTAACATTTTTTTTTGACAATGCATTTAAAGGCGTTTGTTTCACGGCAATATAATGAAATGGTTCCATGGTTAAAATATAATATAGTTGTAGCTAAAACAAACTTTTCAATTAGCTTAAACGGTTGGACCGATTATGGTGGTAAACGAACTCGTCCAATTTATTAAATTGTCTTCGCACCTTTTGCATGTATTCAAAGCACATACTTGGAAATTTTATTTTATTTTTATACCTGTTCTTAAAAATATTTTTTCTACCAATGGTATAAGGCGATACTTTATGATTAAAACCCGGTTACATATTACAAAGTTATTTTTGGTAGATGTTGAAGTCAAAAATTATTTAATAGAGTGATAGTCTTAGATTTATTTTTTTTAAAAATATATTTGTGGAAAAAGTTAAAAATAAATAATTATTCTGTTGAAAAACCTATATTATTTGTATCGGTATAATTATTTCTAGTTAGCATTTTAAATTTAAATTTTACAATTTCTTGTATAAAATCTAAGTTCTACTGAAAGACAACCTCATCACAATATCTCTACAACCACTGGGCCCATAACCTTAACATGAGATAGGTTCCTCCTAGTCTTTAGGCGACTGCTAAAATATATTTTTACGATCTGTCATCTTGATTCGATATGCAAAATTTGACATGCCGATATCTCTGGAACTAATTGCACTAAAACCTTAAAATTGTTAAATCCCATGTTTCTTTAAGATAGCGGCCAAATAAATATTTTTAACTAAGTCCTCTGACTAACATAATTTTTATCACCACTTCTTTAAAAAGCTAAAATGAAAACATCGTCTTTAATATTTCTGTAAAGAAGGGATTTTCTGAAATTAGATCCCTAGGGGACATGTTAAAGAAGATGGGGAATTGAGCCCTGACTGATTTCTTCATATTAGGAAGTTATTATTAAGAAAAGGGCTTTTCTTTAGGGACACAAAAGATAATTCCAATTAAATCTAGAGATGCGACGAGACACTGATATATAGGAGGACAAACCTTGGTTTTTTTCTGGCAAAAGGTAGCGTTTAAAATATTTTCTCTCTAGTCTAGGGATGGGCGGAACGGAACGTAACTATAAAAATAACAAGTTCCAGTTTTGGAACGGTTCCAATCGTTCCAAGATTTCATGGAACTACGTTATTTTTGGAACGACTTTGAAGTTTTTATTTTATTTTATTGTACTGTCGACTTTTGTTTAGTTAATAAATTTTTATTGTTTGAATTCGATACAAATTTTTTACCACCATTTATAAAAAAAAAAAAAATATCTTTTAAGGATTATCGAGCAAAATAATACGAAACGTAACTGATAAAAGAGGAAACGGAAACGAGAAAACAGTAACGAAACTAAACAACTAACTTAAAGGGAACGTTAAAAACTTGTTTCTCTTGGAACGAAACCGATGATTCGTTCCAAGTGCCAATACGTAACGTGTAACGAAACTGAAAAGAGGAAACGGGAACGAGAAAACGTAACGAAACTGTAACTCGGAGGGAACGTAAAAGATTCGTTTCGCGAGGCACGAAAACTATAGTTTTCGTTCCAAGTTCCAGTTCCAGCCAAGCTGGAACGTAACGTGTTCTCTTATGTCTTGTATAGTAGAGTAGAGTAATGGAGTGGGGATGAGAGCTCGAGTCTCGGAGTCACTCTAGTTATAGTGAAGCGTTATCTTTTTCTCTTTCAGAGAAATAGATGCCTTTTTGCCGTTTTTTTTTCTTCTTTTAGGTCCATAGTCGACTTCCTCTTATTGCTTTCGCCCTTCGCCACACGTTTCGTTTTTTTTTAGTTTTGTTTTCCGCTTTAGTAAATAGTTAGTAAATAATTCGAAATAAACAGGTGAAATTTAATTTTTCTTTTGTATAGTTTTAGGATCTCGTTATGAAAAGAACATATTCTAGTTTTTACAAATATTATTTATACTGGTATAAAACATACTTTTTAAGTGTTTACCGTATAATGTTGTATCATAAACATTTTTATTATACTGTTTACTTGGTTTTAATTAAAATATCAATATAAAAAAATATAAGATAAAAAGATAAATAAAGAGATCTTAATATTATTATAAATGTTTGTATTTAATTTCAACTTTTCATCGTCAGCGTCAGTGAAGAGTGGAACTATTTAATAAAGAAACGGAACTTATTGTGGAACGAACCTGGACTAGTCTCAGGAACACGTGAAGTATAAGGGAAACTGTTTCTTTGGAACATAAACTGAACCGTTCCAAAAATAACTAGTTCCTGGAACTAGTTATTGGTTTGGAACGAAACGTTGTAACTCGTTCCACTCATGGAACCGTTCCTCCCATCCCTACTATATAAGTTCCTAATTAAGAGATTTTTGCATATTATATTAAAGAAACTATTTGTGGTGCATAGTTATTCTAGCATAGCTGAAGTATAAAGATCGGTAGTTTATAAACTTATCAAATTAAACTAAAAAATTATATATTACACACTCCGTGGCGAGCCACTTGATAATATTTCTTTCTACATCTGTGCCTTGGCTTTGTTTATAAAACATTTTAAAATTTATTCTTTTGAACCCTTAACAATTATATAGATTAAAAAAAGAAATCCAGTTTACATTTTTGGTAAAATATAAGAACAATAACAATAAAAAAATAGGTTGGATAATTTATAATTACTAACTTGAAACTTTTCTCGTAATAGTTGACCCAAAAACTTATAAATAAATTACTCAACACAAAAAAATTAAACATAACATGTTTATTTAAAACGAACATTTACTTTAACGGAAAAAATGGATTAGGGTTTGTACAAATTTATGAGAAAACCTTTTTTTTTAGTGAAGTTTTCCTATTTTATTTAGGGTCAAAGGAAGTAAAAAGCAAATATCATTACTTTTTCTTGCTTACCTCTAATTTCTTGTTTGCATCGTTACCGCTTTGCCCCCTTCTCCCATCTTAAATAAAAAAAAACATTTTCGTTTTAAATAAAAATGTAACAATTTTAGGGCTCCCTTCCGCCCCCGCCCCCTTAGACCTTGCCTTTTTCTGAGATTAAATTATATTCTCTGTATGATTTCGTTATTTTTGGCCTTTTTCTTTATTTTATTCATACATGTATTTTATTTATAATTGACTCTTTAGTTTACCCCTTATCTTTGCATTTAACTGTAAAGCATATAAAACATTTTGGAAGTATTTCCGCAAAACCTCTACTTCAATGAGGTAGAAAAAGGTTAAGTAAAAGGTAGATATACGCAATAATGCATCATTAAAACATATATTTTTATATGTATGTGAATCTAAATGAATTAGTGCGTGGTCATATAAATTTTTATGTTATTATAATTGTTTTCTTCAGTTTATTTCTGATCAGTAATTAGTATTCCTCAATATTTTTCTCTGAAAAAATATTATCTTTTTATCGACACAGATTTTGCTTCCATTTTCCATGCTTACCGAAGGTAAAGTAAGCATTTTGATAATCATTGTGATGAACGATTTTTTGAATCGTTTCCTGAACAGAAATCTGAGCATTTATGGTTCAATATTTTTGCGAACCACCTTATCTATTTAAAATTTGTATGAGATTTGGATGGTAGGTCATAGTTTGCAGATTGTTGGTTTCATATTATTTTCATTTTTTTTTTTTTTTTTTTCGCTTCCGAGCTTACCGAAGGTAACGGAAGCTATGTGATCGTTGTGAAGAACCAAAATTCTTTAAGTTTCCGATTTCGAAAATTCCAAGACATAAACCATTTCGGACATAAAACATTTTTGGTTCCGTGTCTGTCTGTCGGTCTGGCCGTCTTTCGCTTAAGTTTTGTGACCCAACATACCATAAAAGTTACTCGTCCTATTTTAATGACATTTGGATGGTAGGTCATAATTAGCTTATTGTTGATCCCATATAAGTTTCAATCTTCTGCGCCTATGTTTTTCTTCCACAAGTGCTCAAATATACATTTATTTACATCTATATCTTCTAAATATCTTCCTTTTCATATGATGTTTATGAAATTTGGATGTTTTCTCGAAAGTAGTCCGCAGACAATCCCAGATTGCTTTCAACTGCGCTGTTTATTTTGCTAAATTGTTACTTTAATTCATGTAAAAGATTAAAACAATTTTGAAAGATTTAAAAAACGGGAGGAAAATGTAATAGATTTGACAAAAATAGGTTGTAGAAGCATTAAATCATTAAAGTATACGAAATAGGAAGCTATGAGCCACACCAATTGGCAGACTATTTTTGATATTTTTATGTTTTGGCTATGGCACATTAACCTCGAAAAGCGTTACGTTACACGAATGGGGAAAATATAGGATCAAGGTTTTAGGAAGGTATAGGAGGTGTTCAATCGAGTCTGTCCGCTCTTGGTAGGGATAGTGTCTCCCACTACCGCGCTTGGTACCGCTGTCGCTAGGGCGTCCCCTCCCCAAGCGATTCTAAAACGCTGTTCACTGTACTAGGAGAATATAAAAAGGTTGGAGCTAACTGCACTCGTTTACATCGCTGCTTAGATGTCGGCTGAGATATGATTGCAGTTTAATACTCTTGATAATACTCTACTAAAACCATCCGTCCCCCTCAACTACAACTTCTGTTCAACTGCAGAAACTTAGAATTTTATTCCTAATAAACTAATTAATTTTTTTAAATTAATTTTTTATTTTTGTTATAGGTACTATAATTTTTTGGATTCATTATAAAAATATGGGTGACAAAGCTAAAAGATTGCTTATTAATAAACTGGAAAATAAGAAAAGTACTTTCTTTCATCGTGCACAATATATATAATATATATGTTCGATTAAATTACAAATTTACAAACTCAAGAATCTGCACGGTCGATTTTTTTTACATTTTCATGTCTTTACTTTGGCTCATAAACTCGATAAGCTTTACCAAAAAACGACACCAAAAAGCGTTACATATAAATGTCTCAATGTCTTGCAGACTTGTATGCTAGCAATTATTTTTATTTTTTAAAAAAACCTTATAGATTTATAATTACTTATCCGATCGCATTGAAAGTAGCCCATAGATGGTCCTATGTAAATTTCAACCGTCTACGCTCTTTTAATATTGTATACAAATAAATGTGACTCCATTGGGAATCGAAACAGGTCCTACCTACAAAACTTTCAATTCTCATTGGGATCACATAATTTTATACTCATTAGACCTTTCGGAAAATATGTGCCACACAAATTGGCTGACTATTTTTAACTTCCTTTGTTTAACACATTAATCATTATTCATTTTTGTTAAAATACCCATTAGTTTATCTACACAAATACTCTTATTTATCAGTGCTTTCATTTTGAAAAATGTGTATTCTATCATTGTTTGGCGAGGATCTTCTTTCGTGCCTGGAAAATACATAATACAAAAACTCTAACTACCTAGTCTAAAAGTATAAACCTTAATAAGAAATAAATAAAGACGTGTCTGCTCTAAAAGTTACATTATTGTACAACCATTGTCATCTTCAGTGCCGTGATAACAAGAAGAAATTAGAAAAGGTTGGGTAAGAGCAAGACAAATTGAATTGCGTTATCCTTGCCTCAACTCGACATTTCTTTCTCTTTTTAACTCATCTCACTTTTGCTGAATGTTCACAACTAGTTATATTTTAATCCCAGCCTCAACTTGACACTTCTCTTTATTTTCTTTTTAACTTGTCTCACTTTTACTAAAGATTCACTACTAGTTAGATTTTAATTCCAGCCTTAACTCTACACTTCTTTTTCCTTCTCTTTTTAACTTTTCTCACATTTACTGAAGATTCGCGTCTATTTAAATTTTAATCCCAGCCTCAACTCTACACTTCTTTTTCCTTCTCTTTTTAACTCGTCTCATGTTTACTGATTGTTCACAAGTAGTTAGATTTTAATCCCAGCCTCATCTCTACACTTCTTTTTTCTTCTCTTTTAACTCGTCTCACTTTTACTAAAGATTCACTACTAGTTAGATTTTAATTCCAGCCTTAACTCTACACTTCTTTTTCCTTCTCTTTTTAACTTTTCTCACATTTACTGAAGATTCGCGTCTATTTAAATTTTAATCCCAGCCTCAACTCTACACTTCTTTTTCCTTCTCTTTTTAACTCGTCTCATGTTTACTGATTGTTCACAAGTAGTTAGATTTTAATCCCAGCCTCATCTCTACACTTCTTTTTCCTTCTCTTTTCACTTGTCTCACTTTTACTAAAGATTCACTACTAGTTAGATTTTAATTCCAGCCTTAACTCTACACTTCTTTTTCCTTCTCTTTTTAACTTTTCTCACATTTACTGAAGATTCGCGTCTTGTCAAATTTTAATTCCAGCCTTAACTCTACACTTCTTTTTCCTTCTCTTTTTAACTCGTCTCATGTTTACTGAATGTTCACAAGTAGTTAGATTTTAATCCCAGCCTCAACTCTACACTTCTTTTTCCTTCTCTTTTAACTCGTCTCATGTTTACTGAATGTTCACAAGTAGTTAGATTTTAATCCCAGCCTCAACTCTACACTTCTTTTTCCTTCTCTTTTTAACTCGTCTCATGTTTACTGATTGATCACAAGTAGTTAGATTTTAATCCCAGCCTTAACTCTACACTTCTTTTTTCTTTCTCTTTTAACTCCTCTCATGTTTACTGATTGTTCACAAGTAGTTAGATTTGAATCCCGGCCTCAACTCTACACTTCTTTTTCCTTCTCATTTTAACTCGTTTTACTTTTACTGACGATTCACATCTAGTTAAAAACCTACTTTGTACAACAAAGTTCCATTTGGTAGAGACACATTTCTCTTTACTCCTGATCAAGAGACTTCACTATTCACTTATATCTTCATCTATAAGAAATAGGTTTTCTCTTTAATACCTTGTAAGTTATCTTTGTTTGATAGTCACTTTATTAGTTTGTAAATTGCAGTTTTTGATTTTCTAAGGAATGGTTTTACATTATTTTGAGTCAATTACATTCAAAATACTAATGTCCTCATCACATAAAACTTCTTAAAATCCCAACTCAAGTTTTCTACCGTTTAGGTAGAATACCCTTGCACAAGGGTTGAAAACTATATAAGATATTAGGCTTTTCTTATTTAAATCCAATTTAACCCTTTCCTTTATCTTCACAGAGCACTCAGAATAAATTTCCACAAGAAATTTCATCGTTATTGTGCTTTTAGCACAAATTACTAAACCTAGTCAGTAGATAGAAATACATTAGAACCTCGATAAGAAGTATCTCAAGGGGATTAGGGAAACCGTCTTGTAATGGAGGTGCTCTTTTTGTTGAGGGTCGTGTTATCAAGGTCATTTTGGCCATCAGTCGTGTTATCGAGGTTAATGGGCGGGGTTTTCTACCTTGAACAAGTCTATACTTGTTCAAGGTCGACCTATTCCTGTATAGAGTCGCGTTATAGAGGTTGACTTCTCAAAATTACTTGTTATAGAGGTTCTGAGTTACGTTATGAATTGGAAAAAATCCGTGTTATTCGTGTTATAGAGGTTAATTAAACATTATGTGTTATGGCAATCTCAAGGGGATTTAAAAATTGCACTTGTAATTGAGGTTGTCGTGTTATTGAGGGTCGTGTAAGCGAGATTCTACTGTAGTATGATCAACCTACGTATCTTTTATGAAGACATTATACATTTTAGGTTTATATATATATTTTTGTAATATTATTTTATACTAAATTTTAGATAGGGTACCCTAAATGGAACAAACTAGTTCATATGAAACAATTAAACAAATTAGACAATAATGGCTTGTAAAAGCATAAAATCAATAAAATACGTTATAGTTATAGGATCCGAGGAAGATATATGCCACACCAATTTATAGTCTATTCTTAAAATGTTGAAAGATGGGTATGCAGTGAGTCATACCAAACCAGCAATCTTTTCAGCCGGTATCTTAAAGCCGGCTTTACACCTTGCGATTTGTCAGTGCAATCTGAAGGAACGATATATCGTTGCAACCTGGGGGCGTTTACACCACACCGATTTCTTACCCCGATCTCCGACCCAATCTTTTTTTTAAATTACTTTACGTAGGGGGTTGGCCGGGAGGTTGTACAACCTCCCTTTACACGCACCGACTTGTCGGCCGATCTCACAGATTGAATAGGTTTTGATTCGATCAACAACCCAACCCCAACCCCGATATTGTTATACAATTTCCATTTACACCTTACGATATATCGGTGCGATTTATCATTCCGACCAGATTGCACCGACAAATCGCAAGGTGTAAAGCCGGCTTTAGTCTTGTTCCTGTTGCTGGTTTGGTATGACTCCCTTTAGTCCCATCTTTCAACGTTAAGCCGCGTCCACACTATTCCGGCGGCTTTGCCGGCGGCAAAGCCGAACTGATGTAGACGTGATCATTGGCACGAGCCAACGGCAAAATTGTGCCGCGCGGTATGCCAACAGGAATCGCTCGAGTGTCGGTTTCCATCAAAGAAAGCCAATAGACAAAACTAGTGTGGACGTGCCGGTGGCATCTCGCGCGGCTTCAGTTGTCATTTAGACTGCCTGTAAGTCGCTTCGCTTATCATTTTTCACTTTTTTTAACCCTAGCTAACTTTTTTAACTCTTTTTTATATTTTAGCTCTTAAAATATTAAATATTATTGTTAAATATTATTATTATTTAAAAATTAAAAATGTCGATGGAGTGGACGAAAGAAAAAGTTATAAATCTAATTGATTTATACCGGGATCGACCGGTATTGTGGGACTCTCGTTTAAAGGAATTTAAAGACAGAAACAAAAGAACGGACGCGCTCATGGAAATTGCGATTAGTTTCGGTGTAGAAAAAGAGGAAGTCGATCGAAAAATCAAAAACTTAGTAAGCCATTTTTTACGTGAATTAAAAAAAGAAAGAACTTCAAAGTCCTCCTCGGTGAAAATTTTCGAACTGACTGAAAGCCAAAAGCCAATGCCAACACTAATGTGGACAGAGGTACAACCAGCGGCTTTGCCGGCGGCATTGCCAACGGCTTTACTAAACATTTTACAATTTCCGCTACTGATAATGGCCCTATAGTCGCTGAAAGCTGCGTGGAGAGACTTTTTTCTTATAACATTTCATGATGACCTCCGCCTCCATGATTATATATTTTAACTCTTTATATTTTAACTTTTAACTCTAACCTCACTTCGTTTAAGTAGCTACCCATATCGCGATGGTGTGTGACGTCCTAATGTAGGGGTTCCCTTGCCAGAGTCGGGAATCGAATCCGGAATCTCTTTTGGAAGCAAGAGATTCTGTTAATGATAGCAATGAGCCAGCTGACATTATAAAATAATTCCATAGACAAAGATATAATAATTATTTCATTATTGAAGTGTTTTCAACTCACCTCTAAACTTGATATTTTAAGTTGCAAATATCACCATTAAATCTTTTTCCTTCATTAGCTTCATTTTCATTTCTGTTAAGGAAATAATTACCTCCTATTACTAATACGCTTTTAAAATTCTGAAAACCAATTATTATTATATGAAACACATAAATACAGTTGACTTAAATTTATCTCTCAATTCATCAGTCAAAGGAGGAGAAAATTTAAATTAAATTATCATTTAGCTTTCTGATGATTTATTGATGCTAAAAATAACCTTGATATAGTATTTATCTTGTTGGAGATATAGGGCGTTTTAATTTGGCTTTTAACGTGTGTCAGTTATTTGCATATTTAATACATTTAGACATACTGAGTCAAGAATTACCTTGACGCCTGATATTAAAATTATTCTGATCGAATTCAAATCCAAAAATAAAACGAAATGATGTGGGAGAATGAACATATATTATGATGTATATGTTCAGTTAATCTAAATTTACTAAACACAAACATTCATGAAAAAAAGTTATTTTATTTGCATAATTTTATGTTTATCGTTGTTTTAGTCCAGGAGATAGCGATAGACTAACATCAAGGTAGAATTTTGTGTATAAGTAAATCTTTTGGTGCCTTTTAAAAATATGTGGTTGGCTATGGTCGTCTGTGGGACATAGCTTGGAAATAGCCATTTGAAGAAACAAATCGGTGGAAAGCGGCCATGACCCGCCCTTTTAGGTGAACAATGTGATTTTCATGATCCTAAGTACGAACTTAGTTAGTAGACCAATAATCAAGTTAATGGTAGTTTGTCATTTAATAGGTGACCTGTTTGATTTGGAGTAATATTTGACTGACTAACCTATTAAGTGACAAACTACCATTAACTTGATTTTTGGTCTAATAACTAAGTTCGTACTCAGCATCATGAAAATCACATTGTCTACCAAAGAGGGCGGGATATGGCCGCTCTCTACCCGTTTGTTTTCTTCAAATATTCAAATGCCTACAGACAAGCTATGTCCCTCAGACGAACTTAGCCGACCACATATTCTTAAAAGACACCAAAAGATTTACTTATACACAAAATTCTAGCTTGATGTTTAGTCAGTCACTTTTTTGCACGCTGTCACCAGGACTATTTATACTGGAAATAGCGGGGGTTTTGTAGACGACCGAATCATTATATATTTTGGTAATGGCGTCGCTTTGAAGATGTGGGTTATTTAATAAATCAGTTACCTTAAGCGAGTTCCCCCTTATACTCTAAACTAGTTAATTCTGTTTGTTGATACTAAATTTGTTAAAGGGTTTAATACATTTCTCAAGAATAAAACAATAAAGCTTGCTACAATGTTGGTATTAATTAAAGCGTGAACTACTCTCAGTGTATTATTCCTTGGCTTAAGAATAATATCCGGCACAAAGTGAAGAAGTCTGTCAGATGTGTACAAAGCGATTTAGTGAAAGGGATTTTAGTCCTTTGTTATTGATTCTAATATAAGGGTCGGTTGGTTTTGTTCCCTTATAGGAGCCACTGGACATACAAACTTCTCAACAAGCACAGACACTTTTCGTTTCTCCATTCTCAAGACCTTTTCCTTCGTGAGGTCGCTTATACTTTCTTCACTTGAGGCAATGAGTCACAAACTTTGATAACACAACCGTTCAATTATATGAAGAAGTTATTTTTCCCTTATGTGTTGTTCGATCCAATGACTAACTAAGATCTACTCGACCCATTTTGGAATAGACGGAGGAAAGGAAAGGAAAGTAGTTAATTATTTTTAGAGACTTTTATAAAGGTTTTGACAGGGTTGCAGATAAACATTTGCTACTCTCTACAGTCAATGAAGTGCTATATATATATATATATATATATATATATATATATATATATATATATATATATATATATATATATATATATATATATATATATCAAAGAAACCCCAGGCTTCGTCTTAAAAAAAATCACACCACTAACAACATACTCAAAAACTTACGTTTTGGTTTATTTTTAAACCTTCTTCATAGGATCTAAAGCAGAAGAAAATACAACAAGTTTACAAAAGATAAATGGATTACAGAGTTTACAAAATTAAAGAAAAGCTTTTTTGAAAGCACAAAGTTGAAAACTTACATTATGAAAAAGTTGGAAGGAGAATTAATTGAACATAATAATAAACATAATCATTAAAAATTAACTAGAATATAAACAAATAAAATAAATATGTATGGAAAGAGTGTAACATGATAGAAAGAGGAAATATGTATATTCACATATTGATTTTTTTATTAATTCTACTTTCAACTTTTTCTTAATGTCAGTTTTCAACTTCGTGCTTTAAAAAAAGATTTTCTTTTATTTTGAACTCTTTCAATCTTAATTGCATCCTTTGTAAACTTTTTGTATTTTCTTCTGCTTTAGATCTTATGAAGAAGGTTTAAAAATAATGTTATTACATACTTTAGGAAAGAAGATTTTCCAAAACCAAAAGTGCCAGAATAGATATCAAATAAACATTCGATCATCAAAAAGAAAGAAAACTGACTTGAAACAATTGATCGGACTACTGATTTGGAACAAGAATGGGGACTCTGGCCCTTCGACGAGATTATTCAATAATGGGCGACTATTAGGGAGTTAAGAGGAGTGGCAAAACATTGAGGTATTAGTGGACGGAAGCATAGCTGAAAGACATAGGGAAAAGGAATATAACTCCTTTTTATATGGAAAACCGTCTATATTAAAAATGTCTAAGGCCATGAAAAAAAAGAGAAAATTCCTGAAGAAGAACTGAAGAAGACAAACATACTTATATAGAAGTAAACAAACTCAGGGGAAATCTTGGAGGATTGGTATGTATTCGAAGGAGAAGAGATTCAATATGTTTAAGTGTATAAAGTATTGTTGTAAGAAAAAAGGTGTAAAAGACATCGTTTCAAGAAAACCAACAGTTTAAACTTCTGTTGTGCAGTAACTGTTAATCTGAGAGACACATTTATATTCTACAAATCAAGCAAATAGGAAAACAAGAACGGTACACTTAGGACTTTGGGTCACAAGATAATTTTGTGGTTCAGTTTCCGAGGAGTGAATTTTCATTAGTTTTATTATTCATTTATTTTTCGCTCTTATTTCTCATTTATAAATATGATCTTAAAAACACCCAAAACGGATAATTCCGTTTAAATCACGGTTTCGGTTATTTTGAAAGCAATCTTTTTTTTAAGGTAAGGAAATGAAAAAGAAACTAATTAAAATTCTGTGATGTATTCGCGTAAAACATACATGTATTCGCGTATACATATCGAATAAAACTTGTAAAGTAAATCGCAACAGCCAATGTTATTACAAAGCGGTTTATTAAGTGGAGATTAAGTTATTACTCCTCGTTAGTGGAGATTTTAATTCACTGCAAAATTATCCCATCATTCAAAATCACCCAGTGGAGTGGCACTTGATTACAATTTTCAATTATCAAAACTCTGATGTATTTTTGGAAAATGATTAATTAGAATTTGCTTGCATTAAATAAATTATAATTCATATTCATAAACGTTACTACGTCAGACCAGTAGATATGAAAATAGTGCGTTCGAAAAATTTTTACTTACAGACATGAGACCAAAAATTGTTTTTTGATGTTTTAAATGAAAATTGGTTGAGAAAATTTTGAATTTAGAGCATTACAAATTTGTTTAATTTTAGTCACAATGTTATTGTCACCTTTTGCAAGCTTGGATTCAAAAATAGAACTAGATAACTAGATATGCATACATTATTAAGCAAGCTATCAATTAAAACAAAAATAAATAAAATAAAAGGGATAAGCCGAATGGTTAACCTACTTGTAACTTTTTTGGAACCAAAAAACCTCTCAAAGAAATCTCTAAGGTTTCACCTGATGATCACATCGAATAGTTATGTAATGTAAAGGAACAAGAAAGTTACAAGAATATAGTCTGACGAGTAAACAAGCATGCAGCATAACAAGTAATCCAGCTAACAAGCAAACTAGTTGACAAGTAAACACGCGAACAAGTAAACTAGCTAATAAGCCAACAAGATAACAAGTAGACATGCTAACGAGTATTAACATTTCAACAAAATAATATTAAAACAAAGTAACAAGTAAACTAGCAAACAAGCCAACAAGATAAAAAGTTAACACGCTAGCGCTAAAGTATAAACAATTCAACAAGATAATAATAAAGCAAAATAACAAGTAAACAAGCTAACAAGTAAACTAGCTAACAAGCCAACAAGATAACAAGTAAACAAGTCTAGACTCTTGTAAGTAAACTTTTATTAATTAGTATTTATATACAGGGTGGTCCAAAAGTCTCTTTTGAACGGTTTGAGATAAATTAATGAAACTTGGGGGATCTCTACCATGCAAAGGGAAGTTTGTTTTCATGCAATCGCCCACTAGAGGAAACCACTCACTTTGCCCCCAGGCCACCCAACTTCAAAATTTTAAATTGTAGTGTATATTTTTGATAGCATATTTGGATTCTACAGTGAAAAATAATAAACTTTTACTTGAAACTTTTTTTTTCTATTTCCAATATTTTGCCCCCTACAGGGGGGCAAAGATAGCGAAATAACCCTTGCGATAATACATTGTAAAATCTAAACGGTAAGAGATAAATTAATTAAACTTAGGGGATCCGTACCATGTAAAGGGAAGTTTGTTTTCATTCAATCGCGCAGTAGGGGCAAGCACCCATTTGGCCCCCAGGCCACTTAACCTAGAGTGTATATTTTTAATAGCAGATTTAGATTCTACGGCGGAAAATAAAAATATTTTACTTCAAACTTTTTTTTCTATCTCCAATATTTTGCCCCCTGTAGAGGGGCAAAGGTATAAAAATGATAAAATTTTAGGAGCAAAATGGTGGTTGCCCCTAGTACGCGAGTGGATAAATACACATTTCCCTTTACATGGTAAAGATCCCCCCAGTTTCATTACTTTATTTCAAACCGTTTAGATTTTATAACGATATAAGTGTTATTTTTTTACTATTTCGGAAGGGCTATTTTGCTATCTTTGTCCCCCTGTAGGAGGAAAAATATTGGAAATAGAAAAAAAGCTTCAAGTAAAAGTTTATTATTTTTCACCGTAGAATCCAAATATGCTATCAAAAAAATACACTCCAATTTAAAATTTTGAAGTTGGGTGGCCTGGGGGCAAAGTGGGTGGTTTCCCCTAGTGGGCAATTGCATGAAAACAAACTTCCCTTTGCATGGTAGAGCTCCCCCAAGTTTCATTAATTTATCTTAAACCGTTCAAAAGTTAAGAGGGGGGGGGGGAGACTTTTGGACCACCCTGTATACTACATCAACAATCGTTAGTAGCAACATTTTTTTTCACAATTGTTTGTTAAAATTATGTCAATGTTTTTGCCTTTGGGTCTAACGAATATAGTAGTAAACAAGATGACATTAAAACAAAGAGCAAAGTAATCTTAAAACAATATAACTGTTAAAGAAGCAAACATAAAACAGAGTCAACCAATTAAAAAGATAACTAGTCAACTAATAATCAAGCTAACAAGATTAAAGCCAAAAAGTTAATAGCAAACAACACAATAAGCTAATTGAGTTTATCAAAAAAATCAATATGTTAACTAATTAGTTTATTATTACCAACTTAAAGTACTTATTGTTACCGTTTATTATTAAGTAATTTATTGGGGACTGAGCACCCATGGCGCTCGAAAGGAAGGGCAAAACCCTTAACAACCACCCCTCTCGATCTTGGGCTCATTTATCTTCTCTCACTGTCCGCTACACGGGGACATATCGATGACATGGTTTAGATTTAGTTTTGGTGAGATCCTACTGTACAGAGATTTGTCCTTTCATTCATGGTAACCCGCGATAAAATGCCATAACGAAACTGGTGGATTCTGGGCGACAAATGCAACAAAATATGTCGAGTTAGCATATACCCATTTCTCAATAGTCTCCAGATATCGATTTATTTCTTTTTTCAGGGTTTTTCACGATAATTTCCCAAAAATGTTTAATAACTCAAAAACTAAATGAGATAGAGAAACTGAAAATTTTTTTGTTCATTGTCAAATTTCCTTTGAGAACCCAAAGTATTGTGGTTTCGTTTGATGTTTTTGTTCATTGTCAAATTTCCTTTGAGAACCCAAAGTATTGTGGTTTCGTTTGATGAAACCTTTTTTTGTCTTTATTCAAGAATTGGTTGAGATACTGTCCTAATAATATCACGCCTAGTTACATTCAATCCACCATAATTCAAAAATTAGTCCGTTGATCATAAACTCATATAGTTCAGTAAATCTGTAAATTTGTGCGGAAAAAATTCGAGACTACTTTGTTACAGCGTGAATCGCTTGGGGCACATTAGAAAAGCTTAACTCCAACTTAGATTTTGTCATGAGTCCCAAGCGATCCACGAAAAATAAAAGTAGTCTCGAATTTTTTCCGCAGACAACCTTTTATCTCGACAGATTGATTGACTGTACTATTATACCATTTTACAGCTTATGAAAAGCAGAAGTTAGACGGAGAAGCCACGTAGACAGAAGGAAGTTAAAGAAGCCATACTTCTAGCATCCCTCAATTAAGAGAAAAAGGCTCTGGAATTTCGTGGTCGAATTTTAAAAAATCAACATTTTTAAATGTAACAGCACTTAGAATGTTTACCAGCTGATAATTTGACACTCAATAAGTGATTCTGAAGGATTTTTTTATGCTCCTAAATGTCCCTTAACCCGATTTCTCTATCTCATTTAGTTTTTGAACCCTCTGAGAAAAGAAATAAATCGATGAATAGAAATGGACATATGCTTACTCGACATATTTTATTGCATTTGACCATCCTCCGGTTTCGTTATGGCATTTTATTGCGGGTCACCTTGTATATTAAAAGATTAAAGAACTTTCTTTGAACTGATAAATTTTTCGTTTGTTGTTTTTCTTTTCTTTAAGATCTTCTTAGAAGTATCTAACTTAAATGTTTATGTTGTATTTATGAGAAAATAAAGTTATAAAAAACTTTTTATAATGACTTATTGTTTTAATTATAGAAATTGAATTTCGAATGATGAAATTGATAGTTTTTATTTCTATACTTCGATGTCTTTTTGTATAATTGCTGCAGTTATAAAATAAGATAAAACTTGTAAAATACTTGGATCGGAACTCGAGCTAAACATTAAACTAGTCTTGCCTAATGGCAGTACTATTTTAACAAAGGAAATATGAAGACCTCCTCCTTGTTCCAGCCCTATGGATTCACCTAAACTTTAGCTGCTCCTGATCAGTTTGGACCAAGTCCAAATTCCTACGAGTTAGGAATCGCTCCAAATAAGCCAATAACAGTTAAAAATTGATCTAAACTCTCTCTTTCACCGAGTTCTTGCTTCTAGACTAAGCTACGGCTTCCAATTAACTATCTCCTCTTGGAAGTGCGTTCATTCGAAAGGGAGTAATAACAATTTTATTTTATTGAGGATAAATGAAAAAGGTTTTTGAAATAACACAAATTTCTTATTAAATCTTAAGCGTTTAAGTGTTATTATCAGGCTTAAACTCTCGTTATACCATTCTTCTTATGTAACTATTACTTTCCATCGTATATACGGAAACCCTTTAGGCCATTCTATTGATTGTTACTCCCCTTTAAAAAAAAACAGGGAGTAACAATCAAAAGAAGGTGTACGGAGTGTTCTTCTTTAGACTGTTACTCTCCTTATAAAAACAGAAGTGTGACATTCCTTTGTCCCAAAGTACATTGGACTTAACATCCCTTTGTCTTAATAGTTATTGAGTCAGTAATTTATATAATAAAAAAAAACAACAAGGAAGCAACAATCTACAGAAATACCCACATTTATATAGGTATAAATAATTATATGTAAAACACACCGATCGAGATAGTGATTTCTTTGATGAAGAGGTTCTCCAGAAAAATGAAAGAAAATAAAATCGGTCTGATACAACTTCTTTTTATGCATGTAATTTTTTTGATTTTTTGATTATTCATTACCTAGCGCTACCTATTATAGAAGTAATACTTTAAATTCTTCTTTTCTTTATCTCCTAGTGCTATCCCTCTAACTCCTCTGACACTTCTTTCCCCATCTCACGATCACCCCTCTTATATTTGCATCTTCACTAGACGGTAGGGACTATAAAATATCATTTATCAGTGATCAATCACAGGCCAGCTTTGTGAGCATACACAGTTCCTTGTAGATGTTATAACGAACTAATGTTAAGACTGATAATAAGCTAACATTAACATATTTTCATAAAGAATAGTATAGTAGAATAAAGTAACTTTTTTTAAAGTTATATTGTGGAGTAATCATCTTTCTTTTACGTAAAATATTTATATTACCCAGCCTTTTTTAGTGGATATAAGATATATTTTACTCATACGTTTTACCTGGCTTGGACAATGGAAACTTTAAAATGTGTGCCAATATTGTGGATGTAGTTTAAGATGTGCCTCAAATCGTAGAAGACACGAAAAAAATAAATAAATTAACTTCTAAATTCCATTGCTGAATATGCAAGTCTAGCTTTGATACTTAACATCAGTTTAATCTTTGACCTCAGTTTAATCACCTTCGACTCTATAAGATTTTTTTATCTCCTTCTGCTTGAAAGTTATTCCACACAAAACTTCTAGCTGGTAAATGTTTCATTCCAACTATATGTGCAACTTAACAATGCGAGGAACCGACGATGGTCTTTTATTTTCGCTTTTGTTTCTTGTACTCATTAATGGCGCTTACCTTCTCTAGTAGTGGTTGCACTCCCGTTGCTCTCATTCGCAGTTGAAGTGCGGCTACTTCTAGCTGTCCAAACACACATTTGGCTGGATTGAGTGTTTACCCGTTGCTCTGTAACCTTGAGAAGGCAATTCGAAGGTGATTCAGATGTTTATCTTCGTTTTTCGACCCTAAAGGTATGTCATCGATGTAAGGGAAGACAAAATCTAGACCCTGAAGTACCTCAGCCATTAAACTTTGGAATGACTAACCGGCGCGGCGTTTCGAAGGCCAAAAGGCATTCTCATAAATTCGAATGAAACCTACATAAGAGTAAAACCCCACTTTTTCAAAGGCATACTTGTTGATATTACAACTATCACTAAGAAATGTAATTTTTCATGAAAGCTACCTAAAAAGACGATTTTATGATCAATAAAGAAAAATACTCCAATTCCCTTCTGGTCAAAGAGACGTGATTTCGTTTCTGTAAGGTTACATACGCGACACAGTTTCACCTATTATTACGTTTTATGTTTCGATTACGTCTATGCCTCATAATCTTATGTGAAGGGTGTCGTTATTTTATTTAAGAGAGACCCAATAATTATTATCAATAATTTAGATATGTTTTATTCCTATGGTCTTTTATGTATCTATCTTTCAATTATTGCGATCTAGACTTAGAACCAGATTTTCCTTAATTATTTTTGTTATAGACATCCCATGAGGAAGCTTTTAAATATTGCCTTACCGTCCCGTTGCAAATGTCAAGGGATAGTCAAGTGTGTTTCTATGACTAAACGCTGGATTATTTGTATTTTAATTGTATTATGCTAACGGTCGTGTAACATTTATGAGAATATGAAGGTGTATGTGTTTATATATAGACTATTTCAATATTTAATAATATCTATTCGTAAAAAGAAAAATATAGTACAGCATATTTCATTTTTATTTTAGTTTTAACATGAATAAACAAGTTGAATTTAAAAACGAAGTAAATTTCGAACATCTATTTGTTTCAAAATGTACGTTACATTTTGAACCATTCAAACGTTTTTGAATAATTTAAAGGGTTGGCTAGTTGAATTCGTAATCAACCAAATGTGTTCATGAATTATTAACCAGTATCGAACTTAGGACAACATAAAGAACTCTATACTCTCCGTAAAATCTATTATAGTTATTAAAAATGATACTTCGCTGTTTTTCGAAATTCCGTTTCCAATAAACAGATTGTGTGCGAATCTGTTCCCAAGCTTACATCGGTCTAAAAAAATTACAAGGAAATTCCTAGCTTACACTAGTTTGAAAGCTGGCAAGGAAATAAGTGTTCCGTAGCTCACATTAGTTTAAAAGCTTACAAAGAAACAGTGCTTCGTAGCCTACATTAGTCTAAAAACTTACAAAGAAATTGCATTTCGAATGTACTATGTATATATTATATTATAGCCAATGTTCCGATTTCATATATTCCTTACTACTTAGGTTGAAATTGAAGGAAACTTGTTATAATGTAACATTGTATCGATTCTGGAATTGACAAGATTTGAGATAATATGTTGTTATTGGTTATTTAATTTTACTATATTCAATTTGGATATTGCTTAATATCTAAATCAATAAGGCCAAAAAACCATGAAAGTAAAAGAGCAGCTTTTAGTGCTCTATCAACATATCATTACAAGATATATGTTCAATTTGATGTTTGAAAAAAATTGGAAATTGTCTACTTTTTATATTATCTGATTTTTGGGAACTCTAAGTAAGTAATTTTATTGATTCAAACATATTACAACAGAATAAAAAAAAAATATATATATAATGAATGACATGACCAAACATAAATACATGACATAACATAATGATATAACACAATGAAAATGACAAAATAAAAATAGACTGCCAATTAGTATGGCACATAGCTTTCTCGCATACTTTCATGTACTTAATTGTTATATTAACATTATTGTTATATTATCATTATTGTAATATTACTTTATTGTTATATCATACCAACATTATTTTAAATAATGTTGATGAGGCTATGTAAAATAAATATAACGAATGGAAAGAGCAGTGGCAATATTCATAGTGTTCAAATTCATAAAGCAAATGTCGGTAGGAGTGAGAGTAGGTTTATAGTTTAAGAGCAGTTGGATAACGTGTGCACTGAAGTGAATACAACAGTGTACAGATAGTGAATGAAGCCTGGTCGCCTGGTCTCGAGGTCCCTAGGCTCGCTGTACTGATGAAGAGGTAAGTAAAATAGAGAGGTGGGGGAACCAAGCCACCTCCTATTTCCCTCTTCTATCTCCATCCCTGCATTCTCTCCATTATAATAACTATTAATAATTTAGCGATCTTTAACACTTTAATAAAAAAATTATATTTGTAAAAAATGTTTGTCTCATTGGTTAGATGAAATTTTAAGCTCACGTTTACGTGAGCGTTGCGCGCGAACGCTTGGGGGGATAACATATAATTAAACAATTATACTATCAAAACTTAAAAATTACTTTAACGTTTACTAGATCTTGTAGATATAGTAAAGGTTCATTCAAGCAAATAAGTTTATAAACGTACTTTTAAACTTGCCTCTTATTTTTTGGGTACTCAAGAATTGCTGCAAAAAACTTTTTTTTTTACTTTTTAGGTATAAACATCAGATTTCTATGAAACCTTCAGTATAAGCTGTACATTTGTCCAAACATACACCTCTGTTTGTTATGTAGGCCAAAGCCGTTTCGGAGATGGGCACCGTAGGAAATCATACATATGTATGAATATTCAACCCCTCCCCCCTAGAATGCTTCCCCCTCTACTTCTCCTCTACTCCATATTATAATGGAATCAGTGCCAAATGAACCACTTCCTGCGGTTCCCATTTGCCTGGGGCTCTAGCATAACCAATTCCACTATACAGGGTCTGCAGGAATACCCTCCATTGTACCACATAGAATTACGACTGCTTTAAAAATTATACTGCCATTGGATTTACCTTCAATAGACTTAATAACATCCTTTGCAAAACTTTATATCTGAAGTGAATATGAAAATTGTATTTATGGTGCCGTTAAATTTTATTCAAGTACATAATTTATAAGGAAACTAAAGAGATTAAAAATGATTAAATATAAAACATATATTTATACTTACATAAGGAAATTATATAATTAGATTAGTCAGTCCTGCTTTTTTATTAAATTTAAACTTTCTGTCTATAGTATGTTAGCTTTCAATAAGTACAAAGAATTCTTCTATTAATACACGTTTACTTGACTGTACAAAATGCCAAATCTTTATTTTTATATTAGATTAGATTTTTTTTGGCACTTGTCAGTGGAACATCATGAGCCCAGGCGCACATTGAGACGCTGGCGCTGGCGACGTAAGTCAGGGCAGCACAGTTTTCTTACAACCGCAGATATATACGAAACCGCGCGAATTGAGACGCCGGCGATGTAGGGCAGGGCAGCACAGTTTTTCTTACAACCGCAGATATATACGAAACCGCGTGAATTGAGACGCCGGCGATGTAGGGCAGGGCAGCACAGTTTTTCTTACAACCGCAGATATATACGAAACCGCGTGAATTGAGACGCCGGCGATGTAGGGCAGGGAGCACAGTTTTTCTTACAACCGCAGATATATACGAAACCGCGTGAATTGAGACGCAGAGCAGAGCAGCACTGTTTTCTTACAACCACAGATATATACGAAACCGCGTGAATTGAGACCCCGGCGACGCAGGTTAGGGCAGCACAGTTTTTCTTACAACCGCAGGCATATAAAAAACCGCGTGAATTGAGACGTAGGGCAGAGCAGCACAGTTTTTTTACAACCGCAGATATATACGAAACCGCACGAATTGAGACTCCAGATCCACTAGCGTCGTGTAGGCCACGTGTGGTGTAGTACTGCTCTGCCCTACACTGCGTTTTAATTCGAGCGATTTGGTATATATCTGCGGTTGAAGAAAACTGTGCTACTCTGCACTGCGTCTCAATGTTGCTAAGGGGCCTTATGATTCAACAATCATAAAATACGAATATGGACCAAAATATACCAAATCCTTTATAAGACTAAAATTTCCAACGAATACGGTAGAGGTTAAACCATATGACTTCAACAAATGCTAACAAAGATAACTCAGCTGTTATCGTTGAAGCAACTGACTTGGTTAAACCGACAATTAACCTTATCAATGTAAAAGGTATATCACATAAGTTCAGAAACAGCCTTCTAACAATTACCAAACTAACTTATGCTATCTCTCGCTCACCTCAAAACACCGCTTCCTTGGTCCTAACCCTTAGCCCCCTCCCCTTCTTTAAAAGCTTAACCTACAATCCGTAAATCTGTCATTCCTCCCAGACTACATATTTACTCAGATACAACTTTTATTATTTTTCCAGCATTGGATTATTATTTAATATATAGATTAATTGCAGAACTGAGAATTTTAACATGAAAAGTAAGTCAGTCCCCCCCCCCCCCCCATTTTGGTAAACACAATCTAAAAACAATTTGTCACGAAATTCCAACACGAATATCTTAAAAAGGCCATTACATCATTCCTAATTATGTATATAACTTCTACAGCTCAGAGACACTGGACATATAGAGCTATTCAATTGTATAATAACATACCAGTAAATATTATAAACAAATTTAAACATAAAACTTAGAAAAAAACCATAAAAAACATTTTAAATATTTAAAAAATAAACTCCTGCATTACTCAACATATAATCATTAATAAACAAAACAAATGTTAATTAATACAACCATTTAAAGGTATCAATTAAATTTATTTATTTTTTTTATAATTTTTATTTTATTTCATTTATTATTATTTTTTTTGTCCCCCTCTAAAATTATTAAGTAATTAGTATTAGTAGTTAAATTTTAATCGTTATATTTAATTCACTTATTCTTTTACTCATTATTCATTTGCATAATTTAATATTTAATAGAAAAAAAAATTAATTTTTAAAAAAATAATTATTTTTTTAATAGAAAAAAAAAAAAAAAACTTATATAATACTAGCCAAAATAAATTTTTAGTAAACTCTCTCTTCACAACACAGAACTCTAGTTCTATTGGTGAAGAGATAACCTTGTTCAGGTTTCTGGAAAGCCACATTATAATTTGTAATATTATATTATGTTGTATTGTATATTATATATTATCAATAAAGGTATTTAATATAAAAAAAAAAAAGTCCGGTTGTGGAGTTTAGTAAATTGATTAAAATAAATAACTTAAAAAATAAAGTCCACTTTAATTATTATAATTCCAAAGACATCCACGCTCTCATTTACACCACAATGATAATAATATAATTGACGAATGTAGTTGAATTGTACCTATTTTATTATACAATAATCAATGAAATGTTCTGTATGCAATGTTTTCCATTTACTCAAGTATTAAGTGAGAATCGTTCCAGACATCTGGGCTGTTATTTGTACTGTGTACAAATGATCAAATCTATAATAATTGGTTGAAAATAGATATATTTGGAGTACTTTTGCGTGGTTTTACACTTTGTAATATCTCTCTTTTCTTTGCTTAAATAAATATATGTTACGTTTATGCTATAAATAACTGAATAAGCATGCTAGTTCAATAATTTACAGGGTTAGGAACACGGAAGGAACAAATTATCAATTATTTTATTGCTGCATGCAGTAAAATGGCGAGTATACTATGTTGATTATATCCCTTGTTGGTCTCTTCTAATTCGAAGAGTTTCTCTGTAAAACTTTATTTTCCGGCAAATATATTTTACAGTCAAAGCAATAAAGGAAACCCTTAAATCTCTTTAGACTAAGTCAGAGGGTAAATAATGGGCAGCAGACGCTCGGACTTGCATTGGAATTATACTTACCCCAAGCACTGTGAATCAATATTTAGCTATTGGATAGATAATGACCATTAAATTTCGTGCAAACTGCACATTGATCTTTATGCCATCTGGTCTCAGGTATCATTACTTTAATATTATGCATACAACCTTTAATCATGATCAGTTCACCACTATTAACCTTACAGATACTAATTCAACTGAATTATGTAACCGATGGGGAACCTTTCTCGAGTTTCCCGTATAAAATATTCAAGAAATGTAACATCATTTATCATATTGTAATTAGATATCGAACATTTTTAAATTACCTCAGAGTTAGCGCCATATTTTTTAATTGGTTTCTAAATTAATATAGTATTAACTAAATTTTATAATTTATGTTATTACCCTCGATTAAAACCTTTTTTCTTTAAATAAAAAAATTGAAAGGGCTACATTTGGCACTGGTTTCTATTAAAAAAAAAATAAAAAAATAGAATATGAACTAGTTTATTTATTAATAACTTACAAACTATAAATTTGCCGATTATTTTAAAGGGAATGTCATGATTACTTTTATTGTATCAGAGCTTTATCTTAGTTAGCCTCATCAATATTGGTCATCGCAATACAGATACAGTCTTAGATTACATTTTTGTATGATCACTAAATATTATGAATTCCATGTTAAACACTAAAACTCGTTATGATAAACTTGAGAAAAAAGAGCGTTGGTGGAGGTCATCCAAATAAATAAAAAGAACCAGTCTCTTCACGGTAGATAAAACTTTTTTATTTATCAAAGCAGCTTTCAGCTTTTATAAAGCCGTCATCAGTGCCTACGAACAAACATAAAGTGTTGAAACTTACTAACATAAAGTCAAACTGAAATTACAAAGAAGACGAATAAAAGCTAATGCCAAAATCTATAAAAATAAGAAATTAAAAACAAATACTAAAAGCGTAGAACAAGATTAAAAAAAAAACCAGTCATGCACCATGACTTAATGAGCGAATTTTCAAAGAAATCTGCGTTTTATTGGCTTATGACAATGTAGGAAAATTTTGGTTTAGAATTTGCTCGGGTGAAAAAAAAAATTGGTACACAGGGTACGGGGTACAAAAGTCAAAATAGTATTTACCCTTCAAGATGAATGTCATTGGAAAGCTCTTTAAGAGTACAGTAATTGTTGTTATTTACACTTTTATCATATTTTCACATAAAAGGGGGGTAAAATGGAAAAAACACGTTTTTTGACCCTATATGGTCAAAATTTGACCCCTAAATGGACTCCAAAAAATCTGGCCCACGAACTCATCCTTTCTTTTGATATTATTGACATTTTAAAATTTGTTTGAAATTTTTAAGTACATCCTAAGGGGAGATATCGTCTGGAGTGACACATATATACATACATATATACATACATATATACATACATACATAGAAAAAAGTGTTAAATTTTAGGAATCGATTCAGAATGGTCTAAAACGGATTTCCATGGAAAAATTTTTCAAAAATTCGCATTACAAAAATTTTGAAGCCATTGCAATAGTGTAATTTTCTTTGAAAATTCGCTAAAAGACTATAAGACGTCAAATAATCAAATGAGTAAAAAATAAGTAACAAATCAAATAACAATAAACAAAAATCAAAGAAACAGTGTTAAAATTACCAGAGTTAAAGTTAAAAATGAAAACAAAATTAAACAAATAATAAAATAAAAATACAAATAAAACAAAAGATAAAATCAAAGAAATAGCATACCGATTTCAGTGGAACTAGAGACACACTATATAACACACACTATTTGTTTAGTTTTGTTTTCATTTTTAACTTTAACTCTGGTAATTTTAACACTGTTTCTTTGCTTTTTTTTTATTGTTATTTGATTTGTTACTTATTTTTTACTCATTTGATTATTTGACGTCTTATAGACTTTTTTGATCTTGTTCTACGCTTTTAGTATTTGTTTTAATTTCTTATTTTTTTTAGATTTTGGCATTAGCTTTTATTCGTCTTCTTTGTAATTTCAGTTTGACTTTATGTTAGTAAGTTTTAACACTTTATGTTTGTTCGTAGGCACTGATGATGGCTTTATAAAAGCCGAAAGCTGCTTTGATAAATAAAAAAGTTTTATCTACCGTGGAGAGACTGGTTCTTTTTATTTATCGTTATGATAAGTTCACTTATCATAACTAATAAATATTACGGATAATAAAAATAGTCTCTCCACGTTAACTGGCTAATTTGTTTATTGCAATTTACATAGCAGCTTTCAGCCTTCATAAGGCCATCATCAGTGCCGGAATGTGGAAGAAGTAGAGTTACATTATAAAAAAAAGTAGTTAAAAGTTAGTTAGAGGTGGATAAAAGTAGTTAGAAGAGTTAATAAGTGAGTCCAGTCCGACTTCATGTCGGAGATCAAGGTAAGACTCTCTAAGGTGTCTTACTCACTTATTAACTCTTCTAATTACTTTTATCCACCTCTAACTAACTTTTAACTACTTTTTTGTATAATGTAACTCTAGTTCTTCCACATTCCGGCACTGATGATGGCCTTATGAAGGCTGAAAGCTGCTATGTAAATTGCAATTAACAAATTAGCCAGTTAACGTGGAGAGACAATTTTTATTATCCATTAAGATGACATCCGTAGCCGCTCCCATGCCTACAATAAGTATTATAGTTATCAATTTGTATCATTGTGATAATAACTTGTGTGGTTAGAATTTATTCCTAAATTGAGATTTTAAATTTGCTGATACATGACAAAAAAAAGCAATTTCGAAAGATATAACTGAAAAATCCTAGAGAAACACTAGGATCTAAACACTACACAAGAATCTGAAACTAGGATCCTAGTAAAACACCATGTTGTCTGAGGTTTGATCAGAAAATTGCCGCACTCTCATGTAATCAGTACTCTTAATCATTGTGTGAGTAAAACCACAGTTTCTCGTGGCAACATAAAGATACAATTTGATTTCACAATTTATTTAGTTTGTTTGAATATTAATGAAGTAAATTGTTTTATTGGAGGTGTTGTCTATTCTGTTTCTTCAGGAATTTGTTGCAGCCGGGAGTACAAATAGGATCTATCACTGTGAGAAGGGTTTGAATTATTCTTATCTTTGTCTGTGAACTCACGTTTTCACTTACTCGTTTCCACAGTCTATACAACTTAATCCAAGATAAATACAATGCACACAAATATTCATCTTAACCGTTCCTTCAAAGGTACATGTTTTGAATATTAGTCAAATTTAATTTAATATTCATCATCAGTGTCGGTTTTCTCTTATCCGAAACTTTGGAAAATGTATTTCCCAAAATGATAATATACCTTTATTCTAACTAATTACTCTAATATTGCTTAAACTAACACTGTCTAATGATATTAATATTAATAAAACAAATATGTTAAAATTCATCACGGAAAATAAATTTTTAGGGAAACGACATTTTAAAACTTTTTTTGTGAAACAAAACTTACATAATATTCATATTGTTAAAACATTTTTTTCCTCCTCTTTTTCCGCTTTCAGTTTTATATAAAAGTTGCATTAGAGAGGGAAAAGTTGAAACTTATATTTTAGGGTGGGGAAAGCCTGGTGTACAGTGGAGTTATAAAGTCTGAGAAGTATAAGTGGAAAGCAATAGGAGCGAGCAAGGGAGAAAGGAAGGGCGGGTTAGTAAGCATTAGGCTTCTACTACTACTTGGGGGGTTCCTGCAGGCTCGTTACTCGGCCCATTCCCTTTACCACTCTCCAGGCCCAACCTTATATCCCTTACCCAAACCTCCGAAAAATACTTAAACCAACCCTTAGACATAAATTAAACTGTATAAATTTCAACTTTCGCAAAGGTATTTACCGTAAAATGTTAAGTTACTTATTTTCATAAGTTTTTTGTTGTTGATATCAGCAATATTCTTCTAACAAATAACTCTTGATGTCGAAAAATATCTGTTCCTCCCTTCGAAAACATTTTAGATGTATTCATTTTATTTGCGTTTTCTCTACTCAACTGTTACCAAAGTCTAAACTGGACATATGGTAGTATATGGAAACCTAGAGTGGAGAGACCTATCCCCACTGTACAATCAAGTAAAGGCCCTAAATTCACACGGGGATACGCAAATCTTTTCTCGATCTTCCTCACGACCAGGAAACTTGGAGACTGGGCGATTAAAGTCGCCCCTCATCCTTTACACAACCTCGACTCGACTTTCGCGTACAACCACGTTTTCTGAGGGTTGATTAGAAAATGAAGTCAGTTTTCACTGGCAAATGGCCGCACTCTCATGTACCCAGAACTCTTCATCATTGTTTATCCACCTCCCCAAACAATATCTAGTGATTCTAGTAGCGACGAGGATATCTTTATCCAGTAGCGTACACAGAAAATTTTTTCGGGGGGGGCCCAACCTAATTTAACTTATATGCGGGTTTAGCATACCCCATAATTTATTATAATTGTAATTTCTCCCCCTTTTCATCACTCTAATTTCAATTTCTAACCTCATATTTAATTAAATTAAAATCCTATGAGGTAACACCTCAGTATGTGATGTGATCGTTCTAAAGAACGATTATGTCTCCGATTCCAATAATTCCAAGACAGAAATCTGTTCCAGTTATCAGACATTTTTGATCCCGTTTCTGGCTGTTAGTCTGTCTCTCGCTCAATCATTGCGAACAATTCTTAAAAACTACTCTTTCGATTTAAATGAAATTCGGATAGCAGTTAATTAGCATATAAAAAGTCCATTGTTGGTCCTATATAAGGTCCAATCTTCTAGTCCCATTTCCCTCCACCACATTTCTCCACCTGCCACCATTTCTCTTCCACATGTGCACACACATACATTTATTTACACCTTATCTTCAAAAATATTCATCTGATTTTATAAAACTTATCTGATAGAAGCTCACAGATTAATTTTAACTGTCTGCGCTGGTTAAATTTTGGTAAATTGATACTTTAAGTCATGTAAAAATCAAACCAATTTTGACTAATTTAAAAAAGGAGGGAAAATTGAGTAGCAGTCAATATAGCAATATTTTAAGAGCGCAGATGGTTGAAATTATTCTTGGGTTATCTGCGGGCTACTTTAAACAAACCATTAAAATTTCATAAAAATCAGATGAGTACTTTTGAAGATATAGGTGTAAATAAATGTATGTCTGTGGGAATGTGGAAGATAAATAAATGGGTGCAGAAGATTGAAACTTATACGGGATCAGCAATGTTATAACCTGGCTAATTATGACCTACCATCAAAATTTCAATAAAATTGGAATTTCAATAGCTTTTAAGATATGGTGGTTCGCAAAAATTGAAGGCGGACACGGGACCCAAACTACCCTGTTGTTGAACAGATTTCTGTCTTGGAATTTTTGAAATCGGAGACATAAAAATTGTTCGTTCTTCAGAACTGTCACATATCTTCCTTTGGTAAGCTCGGAAGCAAAACGTGATCCATACTGCAAAAGCAAACGTGGATTTGGAGCACATACGAATTTCAAATTTTTATCTAGAAGAGAATTCTTCTCTAAGAAAATTAAATACCTATTGCAAAACAAAAGAATCATTCGCTCATTCGCTGGGTAATTACATGGGACATTTAACATCAAATGTTTTCTTAACGCTTTTTGAGTTTTTAGATTTAAATTTACTATTACTATGTAATATGAATCAGTTTTTTCACAAAATGATAAACCGATTTATTTATATTGCCTCTGTTTTCCCACTACATGTCGACGAACACTAGTCCGACCTGAGTCAGCAAGAGGGGAATGCCGCATAGACAAGAGGACCCACGTAGCGTTCTACACACAATCCTGGTCCAAAACAAAAATTTGCTACTTAAATCCACAACCATCATTTTCCCGTTTAAGCCAGTCTAGTGTGCATATTTTAATTCAATTAATTTAATTCCATCGGCAAAAGTTCGAGTAGACTCGGGCCTCATTTAATTTAATGTGCTTAACACCTAGGCCGAGCCGGCAATCGGGTCTATTATTGGATGCATCCCAATTTATTTTGATGCATAATTTCCATCGACAAAATCGGGCCTACTAGCAATCAGGCCGATTCATTGTTCTCATCCTAATCAATTCAATGCACTTAATTCTATTGCAAAAAATCCGGACCTAGCTGACAATCGGAGCAGTCTATTTTTACGAATCCAAATTCAATTCATTGCATTAGGATTCGTAATGAATTGAAGCTGACCTATAATGCAACCTATGCTATTGAACTGGACTAAAACCACAAACAAATCATTGAATTCAATTGGCGAAAAATCGGGCCCAGCCGAAATCGGGTCGATCAAGTTTAATGTTTTTAGTTCCACTGGCAAAAATCAAGGCCTAGTCGGCAAATGAGCCGATTTATTTCATGCATCCTAATTTAATTCAATGAATCTAATTCCATCAGCAAAAATCTCGGTCCAGCCAAAATCAGGCCGCTATAGTGTTAAATAGTTTTAGTTTCATCGACAAAAATCCGGGCCCAGCCGACAGTCGGGCCGGTATAGTGTTTAATAAATTCAATTCCATTGGCAAAATCCAGTTCCAGCCGACAGTCGGGCCGGTATAGTGTTTAATAAATTTAATTCCATCGGCAAAATCCGGGCCCAGCCGACAGTCGGGCCGGTATAGTGTTTAATAAATTTAATTCCATCGGAAAAATCCGGGCCCAGCCGATAGTCGGGCCGGTATAGTGTTTAATAAATTTAATTCCATCGGCAAAATCCGGGCCCAGCCGACAGTCGGGCTGGTATAGTGTTTAAAAAATTTAATTCCATCGGCAAAATCCGGGCCCAGCCGACAGTCGGGCCGGTATAGTGTTTAAAAAATTTAATTCCATCGGCAAAATCCGGGCCCAGCCGACAGTCGGGCCGGTATAGTGTTTAATAAATTCAATTCCATCGGCAAAATCCGGGCCCAGCCGACAATCGGGCCGGTATAGTGTTGAATGAATTTAATTCTATCGGCAAATCCGGGCCGAGCTTATTTGGGGTGATTAAGTGTATACACACCATAAGATAATACTTAATTAATTCCTTTTATTGGAAAATATTTACAGCCAATTCGAATGCATCTGTCATTACTGCGTGTTTTTTTTTGGTTTTAAGTGTATGGCGGGTTTTAGGTATGTAATCATTTCGGGGGGGGCCAGGGCCCCTTGGGCCCCCCCCTGTGTACGCCACTGTCTTTATCCAGTATTATTATTACCGCCGGTACAGAAAGACAAAAGTGAGATCATTTTGGGTACATCCTTACATCGAAAATAACAACGATTGTAGATTCTTTGTTGCTGTAAAAGAATTACAGGAATCGGATTCACATTTCCTTTAAGCCTGTAATTATACGGGAAACTTCTCCACTTCCGCTTCGAATTTTAAATCAAAGATTTGTTCACTCGTTGTGACACGAAGTTAAACAAGCTACGTTTGGTAGGAAACCGAGAGACTGGGAGACAAGGAGACCAGCATGCAGTCTCTGAGTCGCCGGTACTGGAGTATTCCCCTCTGAGTAGCGCCACCTAATTGCACATGCTGAGCCTCTTTGTCCCCTAGTTTCGAGGATATTTGCGTATTACCGTGTGAATAGGGCCTAAAGTAGCCGATCAACTACTTTTAATTGCCTAATACGTAGATTCTTAAAGGTAGCATTAGAGAAAAATAAGACTAATTTAACGTTAACCTTAATTTTAACGTCATTTCAAAATGTCGTATGACTTCATATTTGAGTTAACAAGACGTGTACAGAAGACGTAGTAAGGAGGTTATAGGGAGTTTACGTCTGATCAGATTTATGTCTTTAACCGTAATATTTGTTTTTGATTTCTCGTAAAAAAATGAAGTATAAACAGGTGCTGAAAACATTGACAGATTGAAGCATCATGTCTTTCTACGGTGTGACAATTTTCTACGCGTACATGCATTGCATAGTAGGCTTGATCTCGGAAAGATGTATGACGTTAAACATTTCACGTCTTATTTAAAATCTCAATTAAGATAATTATTTAGTTAATCATTACAGAACTATCAAGGTCTTTGTTCAGATGAATCTTCACACATAACTTATTCATGTATAACTGCATTTTAGTAATATGTTAATTTTAAATGAAAATTAAATCAATGATTTTAGACTTTTTTTTACTAATAATAGCTGTTTTTGATCAACGCTCTGTAAACGCTTCTGTCTTCGTTCTACGGTACTTTAAATAATTACTACTCATTGTGTGATCATTAACTCCTTATTACAATAATTATTTATGAACTTTTTATAATCTCAACTTTCGTTCCACGATCATTTATCATCTCGAGTTTTTAATAACATTTTTCTCATGATTTTCAGTAGTATTTCCTCTTTTTTTAAAAAAAAAAATAAAAATAAATAATAAGTAAAATTTAGTTACTTTAGCAATATGCTAAAACGTTTAAAATTTCAGAAAAATTGCTTTTATTTTTATAAATAATTATATCAAGAGAAAGAATTTGAGTGAAAAATTGTAAATGATATTAAAGAGCTTTTTGAGAAAAGGAGACGTGAAAAAATGAAGAACGTAATAAAATATTACCGAGAATTCTGAGAAGTTTGTTTAGGTTTTTGGTTTGTCGACTTCTTAAATTAATTCTTGTGTTTCTTTTACAGTGCTTCTTCAAAGTCTTATGATAGGTCAAGGTTTTTTTAAAAGGCCTTAAAACGAAACACAGGAAAATAAAAGGAAGTGTCGGGCTAGGTTGCCTTAGGAGTTGGGTTTTCCTCGAGATGGTACCCTAACCCCCAATTACTCGGTTTGCTCGCTTTGTTACGGAGGTAAAGGCATTTGAAACAAAAGCTGAATACCTAGGCACAACTTGAAAAAGGACACAAAGAAGAGATAAAGAACGATATACATTTTAAGGATCACATTTCTATTGGATGAAAAGAGTGAAAAAACTCTTTGTAGGACAAAAAAACTCCCCCCCTTTTTTAAAAAAAAAAAAAAAAGAAACATCCTTCCTCCTTTTTCTCCTTTTGGTTACTTCCTTCATGAACTCTTTTTATTGCGGAGAAAAAAAAGGGAATCATCGAAAGGATACAAACACACAACTCCCGAGGCAAATCCTTCTCCCCTGTTTCACTTCCTTCCTTCACAAGAACTAATAAAGTCCTTCAAGAGTCTCTCGCTAAGAGTTTGAGAAGATTTACTAAATCCAAAGAGAAAAGCCGTTAAAAAAGAGAAAGAAATATCTTTTTTTGGTTCGAAGAAGATAGAGAAGGAGAGAAAAAGGACGACGTATAGTTTAAAAGTCTATAGGCTCTTGGTTGAAAAGAGATATTTGGTAGAAATGTGGCTATGTGTTGTTGATAAGATAGAACGAATACAATTGAAAAGGTAGGTGGTTGATAATAGGTGGAAGAAAACTATAATTGAAGGGTTTATAGAAATTGAAAAGAAAGAAAAAATAAGATAAAGTAAATACTTCTCAAGATGTTTACCGAAGTAAAATAACATTAAAGAGCTTTTCTTTTTTTTACTAATTTATTTCTTTAAGATATATAAAGAAGCTATATATTAGCTATAGATTATATTCCTTGATTAAGTTAAGCTTTTGTTTTGAAATCAAACAATTCATAAACTATACAATGGATACCACGATAGATAAGTCCAGAGCAAAAATGTTCATTATTTTTGGATTTTCAGAAATTAATTATCTATAAAAACTTGCTTGTTCTTAAACCACTAAAAATGATAGTAGTTTCTTATTTATATTTTTTTGAACAGAGCGAAATTTTTACTGATTTTAAAAATTTCCAAATTAAAGGAACACAAGCCTTGCGTCGAAAAGAGTTTGATCGCAATGTATATAAGTTTAGAGAACGAATATGATTGAAAAGGTAAGTGGCTTATGAAATTTAATTCACAAGTAGCGTTATTGGCTGTTTCAAACAAATGTTTAATCTAGAACTTTTGTTCTGAATTGCACAAAGCACATAATTATACAGGTTATAGCCAATATTTTCATCCTATTCAAAATTCGGTACTTCTTTAGATTGTTACTCCTCTATGTTGTTTTAGAATATAAATGACTTTGACTAAATAACTATTAAGACAAAGGGATGTTTAGTCCAATATTTTTATAGTTGTTTTCTTATAATTTGTAAATATTAGAATTATTAATATTTTTGAATTATGAATTATAATATTTTTCAATTCTGCCGAAAAAAAATCTTTATTTTACAATAACTTTAGTTTACTCTTGGCAATTTTCTATATTTTCAAAAAAAATTGAAGACCCTGTAAAAAAATAAATAAAATAAATAAATAATAATACATACATATATATATATATATATATATATATATATATATATATATATATATATATATATATATATATATATATATATATATATACTAGCTTTCACCCCGCGCTCCGCGCGGGGCTCATGCTAGGTGTTAGTGACTATGTTTCCTATAATTATGTAAGCCTAGTAATTAAATTAAATTCCTAAATAGTTTTGTTTTCAAAGCCTTTTAGGAATAAAATCAGGACTATATTACACATCATTAATTCCATTTCATATTAAGAATATAATACTCTCCAAATCATAGTTTGGATTCTATCTATATATTTTAAAAATAGCCAATAGAAACTAAGTAATATAGTAATAACTTAATAACTAACCATGCTAAAAAAAAAAAAGGTATAATGAATAAGAAAAAAAAAACGTAGACAAAACCAATTAGACTGGGAAGTCATTGAACAATCATCAACAATGATGGTGCATTATTTAATTACCAGCCTCTTCATTCAATACGGCAGTTGCACCAGCAAATATTTAATAACTCTAGTTCTAGAAACAATTAATAAAATAATAAATACTTGATTTAAAGAGCATTAGTGTGAGGTTTAAGCACTCCAATCAGAAATTAAATCGGTCAACAATTGCGGACGCCATAAGCTCTTAAAGTGATATTTCTTTTTAAAAAAATAAAATTAGCTCTATTTAAGGTAGAACCGATGAAATTACGACAAAAAGTAATAATATGACCAAATTTGCAGATCTTTTAAAATTAGTTACCGCTGGCGCAATCAGCTTGGCGATACAACTTACCGTTTAGCCACAATAATCCTCTAAAAAAACCTTTTAAGTGCGTCCGCCATCTTTAATTTTTTAGGGGGGGGGGGGGGAATATATTTTTTTAACTTTTCGGATTTTTTCAATGGGCTTAAGCCAATTTGAATTGGTGGTCTAGAAGTATATAATAATAGTAGTAAAGTAATAATATAATAGCAAGTCTGTGGGGTTTGTTTACGGTGGGTCAACCTATTTTTTTAGGTTATGTTTTATATACTTTTTTTTAATAAAATTGTTAATAACTTTGGTTCTACTCAATATTTTTAGATGAAACCAAGCCTACAAATTGCGCATCATGTTTGCGCTCACCCCTGAAAAAAAATTAATTGATCCATTTAGCCAGTTTTGCGCCTATAAAGTCTGACTGAGGCGACAGACACACATACATACCCACATACATACACGAAAAAATTTAAGGCCGGATTCGGTTTTTGGAATGTCTAAAATGGAAAAGTATCCAAAAAATTTTCAATTCTGACCAATGTACAGACAAAACTTTAATTTTATATATATATATATATATATATATATATATATATATATATATATATATATATATATATATATATATATATATATATATAAAACTGAATTTTCATCTCTATATCTTCTTTAAAAAAAAAAAAAAAAGAATCAGTGAGTTTTTTTATCAGGTTTTATTCCTTCCTCTTGAATAATATTAGGTATATTAATCATTTAATGAAAATTGCAATTCATTTTAAACTAGGTATAATTTATAGAATCATGTATCAGATGAGTTGATAACAAAACGATTAATTATGATTTTTACATTTTATTAACTTATTAGTCTCTTTTAGGTGTAATATATTAAAAAATGCATTGGGTTATACTTTTGTAAAAAAAATAAAACAATGGCGGATATTGATAAAAAACTACTTCGAACTTCACTTCTCTTTACTGCTAATTTGTCCTCATAGCCCATATATAAGGGTGATCAATACATTTCTTAACACCCTCAATACCCTTCACTGCAATTAGCAATGTATATACGGAAGAATAACGCGTTCAAAAAACAAACTATTAAGAGATAGAAAGAACAGGAAAAACAATTGGATTATTCATTGTGTGAAATCTAGGAAATTAATAAATTCAGGGCAGTCAGAAAGACTGTAAAGGACGCAGCTAAAAACATGGGTGCAATTATACATTTCTGCTTGTGCAGTTTATCAATGTAGATAGTTCCGATGAAATTTGGTTTTTCCAGGAAAAATCACGTTTTTATGTTGTGTTTAAGTGGCTCTATAGATTAATTAATCAAACAATTTATTTTGTAAGTAATATATTGATTTTATCATTTCAAATTCAGGATAGAATTCAATTCATAAAAGCAATTAAGGATTGGCTTAGACGAGTGTTCAGCGTGCCTTTAAAGTGCCTGCTGCAGATCGTCCGTAGATTGAAAATATCGGATACTATATTTGGTAGATCCGATAATATCAAAAATTCGTGTGCAGAGAGTACCAATATAAATACTGTACGTATAATTTGTAAGTGTTCTACTTAGACATCCGTTAATAGTCGGTGATTTCACATACGCTCTAATGTTGTGTTAACCCATCTTAACATAGCTGCGTTTTATACGTGCTTCAGAATAATCTATAGTCTGTCATAACATAACGCGAGAAATGTTGGTTTCAAAATACCAAACCAATTTTCTTGCGTCAAAGCTAACCTGAATCAAGCCTTCCCGCCCTCTTGTTTAATAATTTGATTTCCTTTTTGAGTCATCCAAATACTCTTTTGTTCTTCATTTTACAACCATCCTTTTAGAAAGTTAGTATGGCATGTTAATAATAAATTGGACTTTGTTTATAACCTGAACGGAAGGAAGGGTGAGGAAAAACAGTTCTTCATGAATGTATTTTTATCTGCATAGCCCAAAGGCGAATAAAGAACGCATGCTATGAACCCACACATTATTGAAAAATAGTTGTTAACTAAAAAACTAACTAATTGTTGATCTTGTCATTAATATGAGGTTTGTTCCAACCCCCCTATTTTTACTGTCCTTTGAATCGTCCCCAGTGGCGTAACTATGTGCCCGCGCGGGCCCACATTGCGGGGGGAATTACTATCCTTGTACCAACGTCGAGGGGGGCCCCCAATCCTGAACGCAAGAGGTTTTTTTTTTTTTTGCTCATCGATTTTCTTTGGCGAGGGGCCCCCAATAGTCTAGCTAGGCCTCTGAATCGTCCCGCGAAATCATTTAGTACAGGTTTTATACGCATGCGCTAACATTGCACTGTAATAAAATCATGTCAGGTTGGAACGGGTTTTGGACTAATTCGAAGCGTATTAAAAACAATCAAGGAAACCTAGCAGTTAGGGAACCTTCCTGTTGACATGTGTGACGATTGATAACTGCGCATGTCATACAAACCAGTACCTGGTATTTTCAGAGGATCGTTTGGACAGTACAGTAAACGGTTCGCAAACGATTCCTGCGCGGATTGGAACAGTTAAGGCCCAATTCACACACGAGTGGTGTATGGCACTAGCGTGGCGATGGCGTGGCTCTGGCGTGGGACTGGCGAGGATCGGTCATGGTGGATCCCCTCTGCCACGCCAGTGCTACGCCATACCAGTGTACATTAGGCCATAGGTTAACATAGAGGTGGCACAAACCAGCTCCACGCCAGAGCCACGCCATTGCCACTTCAGTGCCATACGCCACTCGTGTGTGAATTGGGTCAAAGAGGACGGTACAAAACACTGTCACACATCGGGTTGGAACGGCATTTATCCATTACGCATGCCCGTGACGATCCCGCTGACGGTACGCTGCTTGGTGGAACAAACTTAATATGTTCAGACATAATAAAATAGACTAGAAGACTTCCTAAAGGGAGGTTCACAGCTTGCGGACCCCCGCGTGGACTGATTCATCTATGGCCTCCTTGCAGCAGATTCTCACAAAGTAGTTTCCATACTATCTTTTCCCGGAGCCGCTTTAAAACCTTCAGTTCAAGTCCTCTTCAAATGTTGTACGTATTTTAAACCCATTCCTTTAATTTAAAAAGAAATATTGTATTTTAATAATACATTGTATATTATTAAATATTATTTTTTTAAATATATATTTTTCGCTTCCACTACTGGAAGCATCTTCAGGGCTGTGGTGCATCGTGATGTTTACTTAAAGCAATAACAAGACATATTGACGACTGGAGTGAAGGAATTCTTATTTATACTAGCTTTCTGGAAAGTAGATTATACCTGGATTTCCCGAGGGTTCCTTGAGTTGGGTTAATCCTAAGCGGCGAGTCCTAGAGTACCGTTGGTTTTCTTCGTCACCAGCAAAAAAGGTAGGCAGTCCTTCTCTTCAATCACCATGGTAAATTTAATTTTTCTATGAATCGAATTCATATGACGGGACGGAGGAAATCATCTAAAGTCTGCCTTCCATGTTTCCATAGAAGAAAAATTACCTGGCATTCATATAATTAAGTCTTTTAAACTTCTGACTATTTTTATTTTTGTATGAAAATTGATTGATGTTATGCATATAAAATATCTTGAACACTTAAACAGTTGTTTTATTTTTGTACGCGTACCTCACTTATTCTACATGTTGAAAAGCAACACATTTAAGATCTTATATTTAGTATTGGGAAAATTTGAGTATATATTTATGGTCTTTCTACTCTAAAGTGTTTTTTGCCTTCTTGGCAATGTTAAATCTATTTCTAAAATCATTTTTATGAGTTATTTTTATTACTTCTTTTAAATTAACTTGTTAGATTAATGTTATTATCTACGATTGATACGAAATATAAACATTGTATCTCTGTTTAGATGTGTAGAAAGTGATTCTTTACGTACTTGTATTCATTTCGCATGCGGGTCTCATAGTTCTGAAGAAAATTCCTCTTCTTTACCATCCTAGGGCGGTAAAGAAGAGGAATTCTTCAGCTTTACGCACGATTAGCTAGTTTGTTTACATTTAACAAAACTAATTTGCTGTTCTTTTATTAAAGTAACTGTTTATATCGGGTTTTTAGTGAAAAACAATGAGTGAATCAAGTGACTTTTACGAAAATGTGTAGAATAATACTCCTCCAGAAATAATTAATTCGACAAAAAATACAACTCAAGAATTAATGCCATCCTTATCAAGAGAGAGATACGAACTTACATACAGCAAGTTTATTTTTTTCTGTATTTATTATTTAAATATAACAATCGTAGATAAACTACGGTACGCAACTCGTGCGAAAACGGCATTTTGCATTGCTCGTGTGGTTTTACTACCCTCGCTATCGCTCGGGTGCAAACTCCACACTCGCTTGCAAAATGCTACTTTCCTCACTCGACGCTTAATGTAATATTCCATGACGTTATAAAGACATCAAGGTAAAGTAAATGTTTATTTGTAGAAAACATTAAGCGCAAAACATAAAATAAACATTGGTAAGTACATAAAGAAACCTTTCTGATTAAAAGATAAATTTTATAAAAACATCCAACAGTTCAAATATTATGTCTTTCTTTAACCTTTTGACGTTTACTCAATTAGTTAAATGGGCCAAAAATAAACTCAATCCTGCTTTTAAAAAATGTCCAATGATGAATGATCAATCTTAAGATTTAAATACCATCAATTCTGAAAGATCTTACCTTTTAACAATTGAGATATTGCATCATATATGTTGCAAATATATTGATATAGTTGATGATTTAAGGATTTCTGTAACTCTCGTATTATTATAATCATGTAGTCCTCTCTGTTTCTGTTTGCAATTTGAAAATAATATGTATTGATACTTCTGTGATTTACAGTCATTAGTGCATCCCCCTTTATAGATTTTTCTTCTGTCAGTAAAAGTCTGATTTTTTTAAAAATCAACTGAATCTCTGGGAGCGCAAATCTATTCCCCACACCCCAAGAGTAATTTATTGATAATGGTTGGTGCTAGAGTAGTAATTAATTAACTGTTTACTTGCAATTATGTCTTTATATTATATAAATCTTGAGGAATTATATTATACATTTTATTTTTTTGTCTGCTTACTAGAACTCAAAACTATTTGCTTAGTTGGTCACCTAATATCTTACTGTGAGATCCTTTTTTCACATTGTTTTATTTATTAGAGAATTCCTTGTTTAACTTATATTTAAATATATGAATATTAGTGGCACATGAATGTACGCTCACTCTATTTAGCAGTTGTCACCGGAAGATAAATATATACACACTGTCAATTTCGTCCGTTCGATGATGACACCTAGTTAGTAATATGTCAAATATTGACAGTCCAGACCCCGTCTCTTGCCATGCTTGACACTTGATGCCAGATACAGTAAATCATTGCCTATTTCTATGTCTACTATTTCCTTTTCCCAGTTGTGTTAAGGAATTTTATTTTAAATTTTAGTTTGTAGAAAATTGGCATTTAATAAGAATGAGAACGATAAACACTTCATAAAGAGATACGCCTCTACACCTAATCACGGCATGAGAGACTTCACAATATGTTCCGATTTGTTTGTTAAGGTTGTTGATCTTAAAAACACTAAGATTTTTTTTTTGTACTTAACAAAAGCCCTTTATACGACGTAGTCTTTTTCTTTTACACATTTTAAGCCAAGTATTACTTAACTTTAAAATTGTAACTTAATTTCTAAGCGAGGAGTTACGGTTGGAAAAACTTGTTTTCATCAAGCTGTTAATATGTTATTCTAAAGAATTTTCCCTTCTAAAATAACACGGAATGATGTCAGAGCCGGTGTCCCATGAATTTTCTTTGACAAATACTTTAGCTGATTATGTAGCCAAAAAAGTTTTTGGCATTCAAGGCTTTGTGCTTTAGTTTGACTTGACAAATTATGAAGTTGACTGTTTCCTGTTGAAAGTTTCTCATATCCAGTGACGTGTGGCTGACTTCTCTAAACATACACCTCGTCTTCTTCTTTATTACTTGATTTAAAACTTGCAAATGACTTCTTAGTAAACTTTGCTTTATCAATGTACGGACAAAGTCTTATGACATTAACAACTCTATACAATAAAAATGTTTTCTTCTTTACACAAAATAATTATAACTTTTGTTGAAATCCTTATTATAATCTTCGATTATTTATGTAAATATATTGTAAAATTAATAATAAATGATAATATCATATTGATTTAATGAGCTATATTGTCTCAGTTTGATGTTAACAAGATTGGAGGCTATATTCAAAATTCACTCACCAGAGAATCTCTCCTACGAAAATTTCTTGTTAATTAGTACTTTGTAGAACTACTTATTCTAGTTGAAAATTGCGGTGAGAAGCTAAAAGAGATGCTATGGGAACTAACTTTAAAATTTTGACAAACTGAGAAGATACCTGCGGAGTGGCTGGTTGGAATTATATGCCCCATCCATAAAAATGGAGTTAAAACAGAATGTCAAAACTATAGAGGAATAATTACCTTGCTAATTACTGTGTACTAAGCGTTTTCTCGGATATTAGCACCTCATATCATGGCTAACCCCAATCATAGAAAATATAGTAAGGGATTATTAATGTGGTTTCCGTAGGAACAGATCTACTAAGGATTAAATATTCAATAGCCGTTAATCAAATGAGATGTGATACGAATTTAGTATAGTATTGCATAGTTTTTTCATTGGCTTTCGACAAGCATATGATGAAGTAAAACTAAAGTTCACGTTATCAAGCAATGAAGGGTTCACCTGAAATTAATTAAGCTGAATAGGATTACACTAAAAGGATCCAAAAGTAAAATTAAGATAGAAGGGAATGATATCTAGAGAGGTTCCCATTTACTCGTGATATGTGATTACGACAATCCTTTTCAACCTGATCCCATGATCCTAGAAAAGGCTATTAGGACATTGCAGCTTAACCCAGGAGGCACGATGTGCAATATATTTAAGGCAAGCTCTAGAAGAGGCATACAGATATTGAAAGCTGGAACTACAGGGCTAGAAATAAACAGTTTAAAGACTAAATATAATATGATAGTGCCAAGGAAAGCTCACGCCCCGTAAGCTGCTATAATCCATTCAAGCACCAGTCATCGGCCCGTTACTCGAAGGGTGTTCTATAGACAACCAGGAGGCAGGAGTTGTGATAGGCCAAAGACATGATGGGGGGAGAGGTGTGTCCTCCTCAATAGATAGAGGAGGATTTAAGAAAGCGTAGAGCCCTAAAAGAAGACGGAATATAAGCAGAGCTCAGTGGAAAGATGTTGTTGAGAAGACTAGAGCCCTCCACGGGCTCTATGGAGTAAGGAAGTAAGTAGCAAATAAGAAAAATAATTATTGCTTGTTTCGTTTTAGCGACTACGAACCTAAATCCTTCCTGTTCGTTTTTTACTTTAGGATAATGATTGGGTCTGGAATATTAAGGACAATATCATTTGTGGGTTCCTTAAATCTTCCTTATAAACCCCATTTCGAAGTTCTCGTACGAAGAGATGTCTTGATGAGATTTATCAGTTACCTTACTGTCAATTCTCTTTATTAGATGTATTTTATGCAATGCTGGCATAGTTCAAGCCCAATCTGGGAAGTACTTTTTTACTGATTTGGTCCAAAATAATCTGGTGCTGAGGTACTAAAGAGTTAATAATATGATCGGTCCGTGTTAGAAGTAAATTTTCTTTAAGCTTAATATAAGTGTACATTAAAATAAAAAAAAAATAAAAAATAAAAATGAAATTACTATCTATGAATCTTTTTTCCAGGTTTAATATCCTCGAAAAGAAGGCGGTGGATTAACTATTGTCGTTATCTTCTCATAGACATTCATGAAAATGCCTGTCCTTTGATAATTAAAGAGAATGTCGTTCAAAGAGTCTAATTAACACTCTATCTTTGTGCCAACATATTTTTCTCTTCATTATGTGTCTGTTTAGTTCATGGAAAGTAACTGCAGTGCTGAAGTCAAGGAGCCGTAACTATTCTTTGCTTAGTGATACCCTTATCCTTCCTGTTAAGATTGGATGAAGGAACATTGAAGGTGTTCATCCATATCAAGAAAGGGCTTCCTTAGCTTGGAGCCATCTTGTTTCTTCTCATCTACCTCCTATTTTTCCAGGTAAGGTTTTAAAATTAGTTGCTTCCTTAGCCCTTATATTGAAAGCTGAGTCTTTTAAAGCTTTACCCCTTAGAAGTAAACTCCCTTATTGAGAAGGAACCGTTTCAAAGGTTCTTTCAAGTAAAGATGCTCAAAGTCTTCCCTAGTGTTTATAGAGACGGTATTTTCCCGAAGATGCATAAAACCCCTCAAAGGAAGAGAATAAAGCCTAAACTCGTGGCTTTTCTACATACCTTTACTCTTCACTCCCTGGGATATTTCAATAGATCACACCCTATACAAAACCTGTATTGAACCTCTTCCTTCTGTGGCTAAATACAAATGCTAAAAATAAATTCGTTGTAATCGTTGTAAATTACATTAATAAGAATTTTAAAATAAATATTCTAAAATGTGTAGTAAATTTTTTCAATGAGAATGGTCGTGAAACATGTTTTTTTGAACACTACACGTAACTAAAATCATTAACAACGGAAAATAATGTGTGTATCATTTCAAGAGTGTAACTTCAGGGTCTTATAGCCCCTTAAACTTAGCAGCTTTGGATTAAGAGGTAAATTTACTTAAATCGGCTAATTTCGGTCTAAGGAACAAGTGGTAGGCTTTTGTATAGATTTTTTTACAGATCAGGTATATGTTTTTGTTGTTTTTTTAATTTTGTTTTCTAAAAATTTGAGGTGAATGTTCCTTTAAGTCGTTAAAAGACATTTATAAGGTTTATTTATTTATTTTATTTTTTAAAAAATGTTTACTATTACCATAAAATTAATATCTCCCGAGCGGGAAATCGAACCCGCCCTTTCTCCGTCCGCGTTTAATCGCAATTTTTAAGCACACATGGCAGAAAGATGAATTGGTACAAATGCGAAACCGAATATACATTTGTACTCAAGGCGTTCTCCTCGTTTATTTAACTCCCCCAACATAAAGCATTTCCGTAAAAAAAAGTTCAACCCGCTTGTTTTTGAGGGAGGTATTTTTCGGGCTTCCCTTTATTTTACCTTTGTTTGGGTTATTACTCATAACGTAACTGCTAAGTTTATAATTTTGGTGTTGGGTACTTTCGGAGATGCAGGTGTATCAACTATCTCCAGACAGGCAACCAAACGCGGGTTCTTTCGGAGATGCAGGTGCATCAACTATCTCCAGACAGACAAGCCAACGCAGGAAACTATAAGAGTTCTCGATTTTGCCTACAGACACTAAAAAGGTTAGGCTTTGGTTTTAATGTCATATGAGTTAGTTGAAATAATTAATTGGAGCATTGAACTGCAGTAACTGCTGCTGTTTACCGATATTTTGGTACTGTATTTTAGGAATATGTAGTTAGTTCGTATGCTGTGGTTTATTTTAATTAATTAATGCTTTCCTGAATACACTCTAGTTAGAAATTTCATACATAGTGTTGACAGAGCTATTGAAAATTTCAACAAATCAATTAGGATATATCATTCGTTGCTTTAACTTATTTAAGATAATTGTAACAAGACATGTGCGTATAATTTAACTAGAACGGAAGGGCTATTTAACTAAAACGGCTATTTAACTAAAATGAAGGGCTAAAGTAAGACGGGGTTTCACACTAGGCTATTTAACTAAAAGGATGGGCTTAAGTAAAACGGGGTATCACACTAGTTTGTCGATATCGCGTGCGACGGCGACGTTTCTGTGTGTGAAACCTCTTATTGTGTGCCATATACATTTCGGTCTTCATAATAAATTGCTTGCATACGATTCTGCAAGACAGTGAGATATTTTCATGTAACGCTTTTTGTTGTCGTTTTTTGGTAATGCTTGTGTAACGCTTTTTGGTAACACTTGTGTAACGCTTTTTAGTGTCGTTTTTGGTAACGCTTTTCGAATTTATGTGCCAAAGTAAAGACATGAAATGTCAAAAAATTCGAGGGTGCAGATTCTTGCGTTTGTAAATTAGGAATTAAATCGAACATATGAGTGCACGAAGAAAGAAAGTACTTTTCTTCGTTTCCAGTTTATTAAGTAGTAATCTTTTAGCTTCTTCACCCATATAACATAAAATAAAATAAAACTACCTGCATTTAATTTACAACTGAGAGATTACTTATTAATGTGAGACCTCGCCTCCTGCTTCAAGGTTTTCCTTCTTGGAGGCTCTTTGATTTTACAAACTTATATGTATATTTTAAATATCTGTAAAATACTATTATTAAATTATGTATATTTTTATAATAAATGCAAAAATTTATAGTTTAACAAAAATAAAAAATAATAATGTAAAAAATTAATTTGATGTATGTAAGTGTATTGTCCGATGCAAATCGGAGCAGTAGAACAGAAGTTGTAGTTGGGGGGGGGGGGGGGGCGCTGCTGGGGCTCGTGAGTGACTACTGGAGTGGTAGCGAGAAGCGAAGAGAGTGAGACGTGGTAGGAGGGCAGGGGTGGGTAGACCCTACCAAGCACGGTAGTGGGAGAAAATATACCTACCTAGAGCGGGCAGACTCGATTGAACACCTCATATATCTTCCTAACTCCCTGTACCTATATCTTCCCTACTCGTGTACGCTAGTTTTTGGTAACGCTTTTGAGGTTATGTGCCATAGCTAAGACATGGAAATGTCAAAAAAGCATTGGTTTGGGATACATATTGGACCGGCGTAGCCAAGCGGTTAGCCCACTCGTGACTCACCTTAAATCAAGGTCTGAACTCCAACATATCTGGTGAGTTCGTATCCCGGAGAGCCATGACCACATTAAGTAGATGACTGTAGATGAAAGTTGCCGGATTCCTATTACGTAATTACCGAATAAAATTTCCATCGGGACGTAAATGAAACCAGTAATAATAATAGATTCAACACTAATCTGATTTTGGGACCCTTGTTTATATGGAATAAACATAACTCACGTAAATTGAAATAATTTTACTAAGCATCGCGGGGCTCTATCTTAGAAGCGAGCGTAATGCAATAAATGTTAGATATTATGAAAATAGATTTTCATGATGAGTTGCTAGTTAAAGAGGATGATTGTAATAGAAAGATGTGTAGTGAGAGAGAAGGGTAAATTTCTACATATTCCTTAATTTACATGTTCCGGCCACCTTCATTTCAACTATTATGAAATATATCACTTCACTGCTCAATAACTTTTCCTTGGATCAAGTTAAAATTTTACATGCCTGTTTCAATTGTAGTTTAGACTATGCAAATGAAGTTTTATTTAAATCGTTGCGTTAGAACGTAAGATATCGGTAAAAACGTTGTTTTCTCTGTTTTAAACGTTTAGGTCCGCTTTAATAAATTTAGCGATCTTTATCACTTAATCGAGTAAGTGATGACAGAATCTTTTCCCGTCCTAAAATTACAATTTTACATTTGAAGCATACATTTACACGAACGTTGCGCGCGAACTCTTAGATGGATAATGCTGCCCAACGAACTTAGCAGTAGTAAAAGAAGATGTATACCAAATATCAACTAAATCTGATGGACATGTAAACGTTACTGACAGGATGCAAGCAGCTTTCAGCATTGATAAGGTCATCATCGCCGATTACGGAATAAAATAAACTTCCAATTGGTGTGGCACATAGCTTCCTCGCATCCTATCACGTACTTTATTGATTTTATACTTTTAAAAGCCATTATTGCCTACTTTGTTTAATTGTTTCCCCCTTTTGCTTCCGAAAGGTAACGGAAGCTATGTGTTCTGAAGAAAGAAAAATGTTCAGGTCCCCGATTTCAAAAATTCCAAGACAGAAATCCGTTTCAGACGTCAGGGAACTTTTTGGTTCCGTGTCCGTCTGTCGGTCTGTCTGTCGTTCAATTTTTGCGAACTAACATAATATCTTAAAAACTACATGTCCGATTTTAATGAAATGTTTTTGGTAGGTCATAATTAGCCCATTGTTGGTCCCATATAAGTTTCAACCTTCTGCGCCTCTTTGTTTCTCTTCCACATGCGCACAAACATACGTTTATTTACACCTATAGCTTCAAAAGTATTTATCTGATTTGAATGAAACTTGTATAGTTTATCGAAAGTAAACCGCAGATAGCCCCAGATTAATTTGAACCATCTGCGTTCTTTAACATTTGCTAAATTGATACTTTAATTCCTGTGAAAAATCAAAACAATTTTGACAGATTAAAATAAACGGGGGAAACAATTAAACCAATTAGGCAATAATGGCTTTGTAAAAGCATAAAATCAATGAAGTACGTGGATAGGATGCGTGGAAGCTATGTGACACACCAATTGGAAGTCTTTTTTTTCCGTAATCGGCACTGATGATGACCTTATGAATGCTGAAAGCTGCTTTCATGCTGCTTGCATCCTGTCAATTAAATTAAATATCCATGACTAATTTTAAGAAAAACAAAAAAAAAAAAAAATATATTAAAATATTTTAAATATTTAAGAAAACCTATAATTTCTACGTTTTTATTAGCTTGCTTTCTTGTGTGTCCGGTACAAATCTTACAGTCGATTTTTAACTAACTTCCTGACTAAGTAGAAAGCTGAAACTTGCACAGATTATGTATTTGCGATAACAATACAGTAATCGGTAATTAGATTTACCAAATTATTACTATTAGTCGATAAATCACTAAATTATTTAAATATTTAGGTGGTAAAATTCAAAATCAATTGTAAACAAACACGACCAGTAACATCTAAGGAAATCCACCAGGAAAATCTAAAATCGTAGTATATAAAAAGTTATTTTTATTTGTATTTTTTGTAAAAAAAATAAACTATATTCAAAGATTTTTGTGACTTCAAGGAGCATTTATGTCAAATTTTTAAAAAATCGTGTTGTTCGATTTTTTAAAAATTTGACGTTTAGGTCGTGACTGCCTAAGAAAAATGTACAGATAAATAGTGAAGTCACATGCAAGTTAAAACAGAGACCTCCGTTCGGTTAGTAAGTTTTATTAAGCTAAGGGATAAAAACATTGGCTAAAGCTATAAGCATTTAAGTTTTTTATGTATAACAAGACACGAATCAACAGTTTTACTACTAGACAACTCTTGATAAACATACTTTTATCTTTTTTCCTTTAAAAAAGCTAAAATTAAAAAAAGAAAATAAACTCATTACTACGTTTTTATTAGCTTGCTTTCTTGTTTGTTTGTTTGTTTGTTTGTTTGTTTGTTTGTTTGTCCAGTACAAATCTTGCAATCGATTTTTAACTAACTTCCCGAGTAGGTAAACGTTTGAAACTTTTAGAATAGCTCAGAACACGATGACAATGCATTATTTTAATACTTTTAGCCATCTTGCAGCAGAATTTAATTAGTTTTCAGCAAATTTTGCTGTATGGAAAGTTAGTTCGGAAAAAATCCGCAAGTTATTTTATTTGTTTTGACATAACCCATAGTATTTACAATCTTCATTTTGACGGGTTTCAAATTTGTGATTTTTTATTAAGAGGTAAACATTGAATGACAGCGAAAAGTAAACAAAGAAATAAATTAATTGACGTGTGACACCCAGGTTTGTTTACACTTGTGTTCTAGGTATAGGTTTACTTTTTCTGCATCTTTACTTCTTTACTTGTACACATTTTTCTTCTCTTACTGTCCCTACACAGGGGCATATCAATGGCACGGTTTAGATTCGGTGTTGGTAAGATCCGTTGTACAAAGATTTGTCCTTTTATAGGTTTAAGATCAGCTCTCTAGATGGTTGTCATTATTATGTGAAGTAAATAAATTCTGAACTATGTATTTTTTTTCACTAACATTATATATAACAATGACAATTATATTATCAAGATTACAAATGATTCAACAGAAAATTTAAAAACGTAGTATATAAAAAGTTCTTTTTATCTTGTAATTATTTTGAAATTAATTGGTTTAATGGGAAAGCCAATTAATATTTTTGAACAAGGCGGTTAGCTCAGAGAGATGCATTGAAACATTCAATGACTATTACCAATTAAGGAATTAAGGTTACTTTTCACATTTTCCTTTATAAAAATGTGATTTTCAGTTTTTTAATTGGGACTGATTTTTTCATGGTTCTAAAAATATCAAAGTATTAAACGCAGATTTTATATTTCGTGAGAAATAACATTTCCTGGTATAAAAAAAGGGCTAAGTTTCAGACCCCCTTTCAAAAAAAGTCAGTCTATCAAAGTTTTGATATCTACATTCTGGCCAAGTCTGATTTTTCTTTAGTCCTCCCACTTCACTCCTACTTTCATGATCAAGACTGTTCTTTTTATTATTGCTTTACACTTGATTAGTTTCTGAATGAAGCATAAATGAGACATGGCCTCAATGTAGATATCACCACTTTAATAGGCTGACTTTTTTTTAGGGAAGAATCTGGAGCATTTCTTTTTCTTCTTCTAATTTCTGCTATTGCTACAATACAAGTGAGCCAAATCAAGTTTCTAGCTATTCTGGAATTCAAAAGTCCATTTTAAAAGGAAGCAAAGGTATGAGGATTCAAGTAAAGATACACTGCATGCGCTTGCAAATTAAAAGGAATTAAAAGGAAAATAGAAATAAGGTTAGAGATATAAAAAATGGAAAGAAATAGAAACTGTCAGGGCTGGTGAAGCGGTGATCTCGTCAGTTACTGAAGTGAAAGTCCTCAAGTTCTTCTGGTTCTGCAAGTTCCTCTGGTTCTGCAAGGTCCCTCAGGTAGTGGTGGATTTAAGAATATAATTTACTTTATCTCTCTATATATCTAAACACATATGTTTTATATTATAACCTTAGCAACGCCATTCACCTTAGTAACGTCGCCGATCCAGCCTTCTGATTGGCCTACCAAACACACCACTGTACCCCCACCCTCGCGACACCGGTTTTTTCACTGTTTCTTGGAGATCCGACACCTCTCTCGTTTTTCCCGCTTCACAGTTTTAGAAGTCCCTGACGGCTAAGGTATCGACCTGATGATGGCGTGGTGAAAGGTCACAGGTGAGTTATCTACCTCAGTAAGTGTTGCAATCAGCAACGATTAGTGTGAGCTAGGGATATATCAGTTCCTACCAGGAGCTCTGTTGGAAGCAAACTCACTACTCCCTTGACTATATAAATATAAAAGTATATGCCAGCAGACCACACTTGCCACACAATTGACCACACAGCAACAATACGAAAACGCATCTACACACGATATAAACTACTACAGAGATTTCTCAACAAAAAATCTAAACTCAACACACAACAAAGTACTCATATACAACACAATACTCAAACCTGCATGGGGCATGGACATATGGCATTGAATTATGGGGCTGCACCAAACGTTCAAATTCCTACCGCATCCAATCCTTACAATCAAAGATCCTCAGAACCATAGTAGATGCACCGTACTACGTTTCCAACCAAACCTTACACAACGACCTTAACGTCCCATTCGTCCGAGACCTAGCCATTTCCCGCTACAGATCCTTTCACCAGTCAGTTTCCTTCCACACAAATCCTCTTATCCGAAACCTGTCATCCGAAACCATTCCTGATAACCCTCCCAGGCACCTGAAGCGGCAATGGCCTCGTGATTTATTAGCCTAAACTTCTAAGCCTAAGCTATGTAAATTAATTAATTATAATCACAGCCAATAAGCTCTGTCACTGGATAGCTGTCTTATATCTGCCAATGTCAAGTCACTATTATACACTGATCATTATTGCTTATAACAATAAATTCTAGTTGCAATAGTCAATAAATGTTAAAAAAAAATAAAAAGAAAAAAAGAAAAGCAAAACATTCCATTGTTTAGGTAAAGAGAGTAGATAAGATAGAGGGTGAAAAGTACTAAAAATAAAACAAAAAACCTTGCAGTTTTCGGGGTCAAAGTTCCTGAATGATTAACATAAATGATAATTATTTTTCTATAGGCCCCCATATACGTTCAAACATTTTGCGCAAAGATCAAACAGCCCCATCACACGGTCAAAATATTTGCGCCAACATCTTGACCGTGTATGGGGGCCTTAACTGAAGAAACTAGTTTTATAAAAATTAAGGAACCTTTAAATCCAAAACAAACAAAAATATTTCTTTAGGTTTAAATTAAACAAATAAATTCACTTTGGCGTGAGCAACTTTAGGCTTCAGAAGTTCTATAGTACTTTTAGTCAATCCTTATAGTTCTTTTCAGGTAAGGGTTATAAGGATCATTATTGAATGAGGGATCAACCACTTTTCACATTTAAAAACCGTGAGCATTTTTCGACTCGAACAAGAATTCTTAGGTGTGGTTTGTTCAAGCGAGAGTAAAACATCTTACTATTTTATTACTTAATCGCTAAATTAATATATCATTCCAGCCTCATTTGTGACAATTTATTAAATTTTGAAATATAAAAATTATTATGTTATTTTGAGGGCATACCCAGCATTGAAAGGTTTTTAATTTAAGAATATAAAATCATTTACATACAAAGACTTTAATTTCTTTTAAAACCTTTTCAGAAGGCGATAGATTTTTGATCATCAAAACAATGAAAGGAAATTTGGGACGGTCAGTTAGAAAAGAATGTATTATATTATATAGTAGGAACTATTCCATTGTTTCGAAAGTTGACTTTTAAAGAGTCAAGTTGATTGTTGTATAAGAGCAAGTTGTCAGTAATTTGTTCCTCGTTTTCATTATCTGTATCCATTACGTCGTAGTTTGTAGCATCCTAAGAATAGTATAAGAGAAGGGGGGAGAAATAGCCTCAAAGTCTCAAGCAACCCCAAGGATACTGCCACAAATTCTTGGGGCCGAGCTCCCCCTCCTTCGCCCCGGATTCCCGGATCCCCTAATAACACGTAAGGGACGGACCCCTAAATCTTGTGCTTCCTTTCATTAATTCTTCGCTAATTTCTCTTTTAATAGCGGTGGAGCAGTAGATCACTACGGTTACCCTCATAGGTCAGCTTGAGGCCCTCCTTCATATAGCCCTTTGGCCCTCTCCATCGGCCCTCTAAATCATAAAACTCGACCGAGGCTTCGGGCCCTCGAATATTCCAGCCCCTTCTTTTATATCCCCAACCTACCTCTTCTCTTTAAATTTCGTTAAAATTCCTTGAATTCTCCCATGAAAAATCCCTCAGTAGGTTCTTTTTTTAACTCCTTTTTTTTGCCCGGGGTTTTCTTTTTTTAAGCATTAAACTTACGCAATCTCTCTCTTACTTTATTTCTCTTCTTTTATTTTAATATATATATATATATATATATATATATATATATATATATATATATATATATATATATATATATATATATATATATATATATATATATCGATGATGGAAGATAAAGTGCTAAAAGAATTCACGGAGAATAAATTAAGGTCTGGGATTTTTCATAGTGTTTTTAACAATAAGTAATTTCTTTTCTTATCCCCCAAGGTTATTGATCGTAAAACTTGTGAATTTAATACTTCAAATTTCTAGTTTCCCCCCCCCCCTTCTTTTACTTCTTCTCATTTAAAAATTCCATCCAACGAGAGAAAAGTAGCGAATATCTCAAATTTATGGTTTTTAAAGGTAATAGAAAAATCTGTCATTTCCTTAAAATTAAATTTTCTTATTCCCAGTCGTAAAAGTACATTAAGCATTTTTCTTCTTATTAATATCAAGCCAATTTTAAAATTCCACAGACATACTTGAGATTTTGTAATAAAATGTTTTATACTTCAATAGTAACTCCTAATATAAATCCCATTCTTTATAATTACATAATTTACTAGACATTACTCCGCGCCCTGCGCGGGGCTTATGCTATGTATTAGTGGCTATGTTTCCTATTATCATGTAGGCCTAGCAATTTGCAATTAAATGAAATGCCTAAATAGTTTTCTATCCAAAGCCTTCTTAGAATAGAATTATGAATATATTATTCATCATTCATTCCCTTAAGGCCGGTATACACGGGGGCACTTTTGCTGCTAGAGTGGGTGTCTAGATCGAGTGTCACAGTGGAGACACCACCTAGAGTGGTGCTAGACTACCCCCACTTCTCTCTAGCTGATGTCGCTGATTTGTCAGCAATTGTAGCTGAGGTGTCTGATTTCTTCGTGTAGACACCTCTCAGTTTGCTCTAGCTATCGGTCTAGGTCAGTTTCAGCTAGGTGAAACTTTTTAGCTAGAGCAGAATGCCTACAACCGCAGCAGGGCAGCGTTCCTTCCATTTTCCTGATGTATTGTTCCATATTTGTTAATGTCTATGTCAGGGGTGCCCAACCTACGGCCCGCGGGCCGAGTCCGGCCCGCGAGCCGATTTTATGTGGCCCGCCGTGTTGCCATAAAAACGAAGAATTTTCAAGCATTCAGAGAATCTAAAATATATTAATTTCCTAATGCCGAACAGCCCACCTGATTTTGCCCAGCAACATTGGAGAATGGGGAAAACGGAGATCTGTTGCCATTCTACAGCGCCTTGCCCAATGAAGATTTCAAAAACTTAAAAATGTTTGCTCGTACCATGTTCTCAGTGTTTGGCTCGACCTATGTTTGTGAACAAACATTTTCAAAAATGAATTACATTAAATAAAAATTCTGGTCTTCCCTCACAGATGAACACTTAAAATCGTTATTAATGATTGGTTCAACCAAGTTTGAGCCTAAGTAGAAAGACATTTTAAGTACAAGTGCAAAGCAGTTTCAACCAATCTCACTGAAGCTAAGTTACATACAAACTCAATATTTTGATTAATAACTTTGTAAAATGAAATACTAAATTTTTTGTAATTCATACTGTTATTGTTGTATTTTTATACTTGTGTGGTTAATTACAATCATTTTAATATTTGAGTGTTTTATTTTCTGCAAAGTAAAACTAGGCTGGTAACAGAAAAAAAACTTTATTAACATGGTGTTACAAAACGGAACATTAACCTTCTAGGAAGCATAAAAACGTGTGTTATGAGGGTAAAAATTGTAAAATTTTCTGGGGGAGGACCCCCCCCCCCCCCCCCCCCGTTACACCACAGCAGGCCCCCGGCCCGCCTTTCCTTTGAATGTTGACAATTTGGCCCTTTATTAAAAAAGGTTGGGCACCCCTGGTCTATGTCTTTTATATAATATATACAAGGTGTCCCAAGTCTAAATATTAAAATTCAAGGAACTTATTTAGGAGGCCAACTTTATTTCTACCAGTTATTCTGAAATCAGTATCCCTCCATTAATTTTAATTTTTTTTACGTAATCAATTTTATTACTTGTACTTTCAAGTGGTTTGAATACGTACTATGGATCTAGTTAATGAGTTCGAATATTTTTATATTTTATTAATAAACTATGTCTCGTCTCGATATTATCAGCCACGATGAAGCCCGAGGGACGAGGAAAATGGCAGTCAAATCCACTTGTAAATGGGTAAAATATTGACGTAATTAAATAATTATAAATAAAATATACAAGGGTAGATATTATTATTTTTTATAAAGTAAAGAATAATAATAAAGCCAACTAGAAAATAAACTTTGGTTTAAGACTTATACGAACAAAAAAAGATTATTAGATATAACTTTAAAAAGAGATTTAAATATATCTTTAGAAAAAAGATTTACAAATTAGGCTTAATAGTTTTGTTTTAAAAAATGTACCATAAAAAATTGATAAGTAAAAAAGGTTTAGTGAATAAACAGTTTTTAAGTTGTAATAGCCACAGTGTAAAATAATAATAATTATGAAATAGTAAAAATGAATTAGTATATATATATAATGTATTAGAGGTAGAGAGGTGTATGTAGAACTTTCCAACCAACACAGTCCTGTTGAGTCACTCGATGAGTGGCTGATAGTCAGTTACAATAGTCATTTATATATATGAAAATCAACACTACAAATAAAATAGATAAATTATAGAAAGGGGCTGGTATCAAAAGATACAAATTAAATAAGATGTAATAATTTCAAACATTATATAAACATAATAAAATAGACTAAAATGGTAATGCTAAACAAGGCAGCATGTGAATCTACTAGGAATGCGGAGACCAAATGACGTAAACTAGATTAGAAAAACGCGACACCGTGTGAACAGTCCGGACACTGCTCTAGCAACTTTATTCAAGGTCACTCTCCGAGATTACTCTCAGAGACTGGTCTAGCCAAATTTTGGCCCTCAGTGTAGACAGATAGGACACCGATCTCGCTAGACTGTCTCGCTCTAGGTGTCCCCGTGTATACCGGCCTTTACTAAGAATAAAGTAATCTCCGAATTGTAATTATCTTTTTTAATCCAGCCTTATCTTTTTTTCGTGTATGTATGTTTGTATGTGTGTCTTTCGCCACCAGTCCGACTTTGTAGGCGCAAAACTGGCTTAAAGAAATCGATTAATATTTTTTCAGAGGTGAGCGCAAACATATCAAGTGACAAAACTCACTGACTCGCTCATCAAAATGTTTGGGTACTTCTAGACCATCTAGAGATTCGCGGTTTTTTTGCGTTTGGTCGGGAATTGACTTCCCTAAATTCAAGTTTAGATTTGTGAATCTGCAACTAGGCGACTGGAACTCCATATTAGAACAACGCAGACTCAAAGATACTTTACTTCATATACTTTGGATTGGACACAACATACTTTCATGCAACTTGCCTTTGGATCTTTTTAGGATGGGAAACTTGCCTAGTTTAGGTCATTCCAGTTATAAACTAGCTTTATTCGCCTATATAGGTCTTGAGAAACTCTTCAGCCCAATTGTTGAAGACCTTATATGTTGAATTAGGACATAAAATACACAGTAAATATCTGTTATATGTTTGCTATTGACAAAATTCTATCTCCTCCTGGATAAACTAAAGGTGTAACAATATTTTGTGATGTTTTCAGGGAAACAAATGTGCGTTTATTGTCACCTATTTCTAATTACTGATAAATTCAAATTCCTGTAAAGAGAATCCTGAATATTTGGTGAACATTTATCAAGGACAAGAGTAAGGTTTACACATTAACTTCCAACTTGGTTCTAAATGTTTACCTCCGATGTTTCGCTTGCAAACACGCATTACCACCTGTTTAACAGTCCCATTCCACATCCCTAACCATCCTAAGTTCTATCTAATGAATTTACGACTTATTTGTTTTTAACTTTTATTTTGATAAACGCTGCTCTTATTTGTACTTTCTCTGTGCTAATTAAACATTATTTTTTTAACAACTTTGATTCACTTTCTTTTACTAAAAAGAAGCTATTACCGTTTCTGCGCTATTTATTTAACTAGTTTTTTTATGTATAAAAAGAAGGAAGCAATTCAAATCTTGATTACTATTTTTATTTTATTTTATTTTTTTATTCACAAGCACTAATTTATTATTTTCTTTCCTTGAAATTTGTTTAGTTCATTTTGTACCTTTGTTGTTCTTTTTGTTTTAATAAAACTTGTTTTATTTCCCTGCAAATATGAATATAATTGAGGGATGTTTAGTTTTTCTTTCTGAGCTACGTATAATTTAAATACTGTAGTACACACCCTACGTTATTGTTTAATATATATTAAATTAATCCAAATCTATTCAGGCTCATGTTAAAGGTTTTGAAAAACAAAATATTCCGTCTATGTTTTTTTCTACTAGATGTAATAAAATCTAAATTTTACTTATACTTTATCGAAGAATGATTTGATTTATTTAGAGTTTACAAGTTATACATGTGTGACATTTGCATATGTGACACACACGAGGGACTAGAATTTCAAGACAGTCATTCCACCTGAGAATCTAAACATATATGGATAAAAAGAAAAAAAACAAAGAGAAAAAACAGGGAGTGGTTTGCATAAAAATATAAAATAAATAAGACTATGGAATGGAATAAAAATAAATAAGACATGTAAATCCACTAGTAGAAATAATACCAATGAAAGTGTTAAAAGCATGTTAAATAAAATTAGCTTTATTGATGATGAGTTAATGATTGATGGTGGTATCAAATCCAAAGTTCCTTAGACAACATTATAGCTCTTAGAAACATGATGAACTGCACATACTTTGCAGATTTAAAATAGGTCTCACCAGCCTTACTCACAGCTACTTGTTTAGGTCAAACCAGGAACAAGGGACTTCCAAATTGTAGACTGAGGAATGAAAATATATTGGCTGTAAGCAACTTGAAGAACTGCAGAAAAAACATAACTAACATTAAGAGAATACCAGATAAAGATGACAAATTTTGTTAAATTTCTCATTTATTAGTTGTAGTAATAGGGGAAGAGATGACCTGGACTAGTAAACAGACCACTTTTGGATCCTTTTGTCTACCCCTGAATTACACGCCCGTTAAACCCTCAGAGTCTTACCCCGAATCTCCTTGTATGGATTAGAAAAGAGAGAATGTCTTGCCCATCTTATAGTGTTAGAAGCTAAGGTATGGAAGAGCAGTCATCCATTTCCTACACGCACTCCTATAAAGTGGTCCCATAAGGCGCCGTTCGTTCATCCTGCTGATTGCGGAATGAATCTAAGGAAGAGAGACTTGTTAGTTGTAGCAGAGTTGTTCCCAGCTTTGCTAATTTTTTGGCTTTTCGTTACCACTGATGTTCACGTAGCTGGGGATCTATTGAAATTTTAGCTGCCATCCGTGGTTCGCCAGAAGTTCTAGCTTTTTATAGCACTCAATGGTTTTCTGGCAGCAAGAGATTTTGTACAACAGCTTGTGGGAATCAACTAAAAATACCGCTCTTGCCCAAAAAAATCAGTTATGTATAATACTCATAGGGAAGAGTAACAAATAAAAGAAAAAAACAAAACAAGTTTTTAGTCAAAAAGAGGGTTACCTGATTTAGATGTTTATTCTTATGGTGGACGAGGATGGCCCTCCAAACTTCTTAGGGCACAGGTAGAATTTTAAATAACTTTAGATATAAAATAAAGTATTAAATTATATCGTGAATGAGAGGCGAAGTTCAGAGGAAAGAAAAAGTAAATGGTCTTACTTGATTAGTGGACGCACAGCAGTCTGTGCATAGGACAGAGCATTATCAATTATATCCCCGGTGATATAATTGGCAGGTGGATACACTTTCAACACAGCTTCAACCTGCTGCTTCGTTCTTCTTAAACCTAGAACGAAACATTCCTTGTGTGCGCATGAAACTGTATAATTTCTTAGTTAATTAATATTTTTTGGTTAATTAGATTTTTTTCTCTTTATAAGTTTGGTATGATTTATTAATTGCCACCATGCTGTGTAACCATGCTAAAAGTAAAATAAAAATTTTAAAATAAAGAATGGAAGTAATCGATACCTTCTTGTTAAAGATTAAAAGTTAAATAAACATTTTTTTTTTTTTAATTAGGCCAATCCTTTAGAATTATAGAAAACAGGTTGAAAAAACTAATTAAGGTGTGCTGTGGGAAGGGGAGTTGATCAGCGAAGAGCTGGGTATCATGACAGGGAGGGAAGCTCAGGCCACGTGGGAGGCAGCTAAGACCTGAGAGAAGGAGAAGCTATTGAACTGCAATTTAGAACCTTTTTATCGTTCTAATCTATTCAAACTTTTTGCTCCAAAGTCTTTTCATACACAATTTAAAAGCATTATAGCGTTTTTTCCCCCTCATTTAATAGAAATATTAAATTATCTTTCCCTACAGAGTAAAGAGCTGTTTATTCCCTTTTTTGTAAAATTTAATACTGAAGAATATTCGGTAATTTAAAATAATATACTTTGGCAGCTTTTTTTTATAAACGTGTTCCCTTTTTTCAATGAAACTTTTATAAATGTTTAAGCTCTTTTTTGGTGCTATGTGTAAACATAAATAATAAGGCTTTTTAAAAGAAATGAATAGTGTTACGGAATATCAGTTCTTCCCCGACAGTATGAGCAATGTTTCGCCGCCTTTTTTGGAAAATTTGTAGCAACAACAACAATATATATATATATATATATATATATATATATATATATATATATATATATATATATATATATATATATATATATATATAGGCCCAGAGTAATGGGAAAACATGGCTCATTTTTGTTGGAGTTGAAGACCTGATTGCGCGTAGTTATATGTTTTGGCTGTCAGCCCCAGAACGCCGATTTCAGCAAAATGAAAACAATTTTTTTTTTAATAAAGCCCTCGTAAGCATTTTAGCATCATGAGAAAAGAAATCCTATGAGTGACATATTTAATATTACATTAATATTAAGCATGATTTTGACCTGAAGAGGAGAAAAAATTAAAATATGATCTATATTTCTTTTAATACATCAAATATCCCACCCAAAAAGGAGAAATAAATAGTGTTGATGAGTCTATTAAGCATGACAAATGCTTCGAAGCTTTTCACTTTATGTCTATTTTGGACAATTTAATGGATTAGTACCCCATGAAAATAATCAAAAATTGACAAAATATGAAAAGTGGCAAAACATGGCTTATTTGGTCGGATTTGATGAACTGATCGTGAATCGAGTTTCTTTTTTCATGATCGGCCCAAAACGCAAATTCCTTATAATCGAACTACCTCCTAAAGGTTAGTTATAATAGCGACCCGACAAAAGTCATCACTTTCATTTCGGAATACTATGTGACTAATTTTGCCAAGCCTCTTATGAGTATTGCAGGTTTAGACTAGCCTAGCAATTTAAGGGAATTTATTAAAAAACGTATAAATAGAACTAACTACTGGGGTTTGCTATCAAGTATTATTAAGTTAAAAGATGCCGCAAGTGTGGCTTAGGAAACCCTGTTGTCACTGGTGTTAAATATTTGATCTGCGATTGATACGAAATATAAACATTGTATCTCTGTTTAGATGAAAAGATAAAAAGTTATTATTTACGTAGTTGTATTCATTGTGCATGCGCGTTTTGTGCATGCCTCTTTTTTCCGCCCTAGAAAAAATAATCAATTTGCATCCGGAATAGATCAACACACAGGAGGTCGTTAGATATTCACGTACTCGTATACATAAAAAATATCGGAGTTCTAGGTCTTCCGGTGGTGACCGCGTCTTAGTGGATGATACTTCCGACGTTTCGCCTCTTATGCTAGAGGCATCTTCAGGGTGGAGCATGTTGTACTAACGATAGAAACAACGTGAACGTTAGTACAACATGCTCCACCCTGAAGATGCCTCTAGCATAAGAGGCGAAACGTTGGAAGTATCATCCACTAAGACGCGGTCACCACCGGAAGACCTAGATTTCCATTATGAAACTTACTGCGGAAGCCTACGCACCAAGATAAAATACTCTGCCAATTAATGTGGCACATAGCTTCCTCGCAAAGAACATACCAAATTAAGAAAAATACCTCGATAAAAATAATCAAAAAGTTGGAACAAATATAAAACTGCAACCAAATCGTAGAAACCGCTGTATAAACAGTTTTTTTTTTTATTTAACCCCCCTCAAAACTAAAAATATCACAAAATAGAATATAACAAAAATTAATCTACTATGCTAGAGCTTTTCAACGATATACATCATATTATAAAAGATTAACTTTAACATTTGTACCCCTGTACTCTGAGGTACCAAAATTATATTTTTAAAAAACAAACAATACAAAAGGGCATTCATTTAACTAATAAATACATATAAATAAAAAACCTAATACCAAAAAAGTATTTAAACCCTTTATCCTTCAACAAAATTATAAATCGGTACTAAAGTACATGTACAACATTTTTAAAAAATGTTGTATAAATGTAAAAAAAACTTAAGTTGTAGATCTTTCAAAATCAGTTACCACTTGTGCTATCCATTTTCTAATACGACTTACCGTTTAGCCGCAATAAGCCCCCAAACCAGCTTAAAAATCAAGTCGCCCATTATTATTTTTTTAAGCGGGGAAGAAGGTGGAAATGTGAACTTTTTATAGTTATTTTTGTTCACAATATGGACGTTGCGCGTCGAATGGCGCAAACCGCAAGTCTCTAGCTCTTCTGGAAGTGGATAAACATTAATGTCAGTCAGTGAGTCAGTTAGCCATGCGGCTTTATACAGGGTCCGGCAGTGAAACCTGATGGTTTGTAAAATGAAATTATTCAATGAATATACAAGGTATATTTTTTTTTTTATTATCATTTACAAAATAAAGAATGGAAGTTTAAGATTAAAAAAAAAAAAAAAATCGAAAAATCATTATGAAGCTACTAAAATAACATCACTTAAATCATGACCTCCATTTTCTCTGCACTGCTCAAGTCTGTTAGCTAAGTCAGTCTTCCTTCTTACCAACGTTTGGCGTGGGATCACACTCATTCCCCGCTAAATGTTCACTTGCAGTTCTGCCAAATTTTTAGGCTTATCAATGTACATTTTTCCCTTAAGGTAACTCCACAGATAGAAAGTATTCAGGGATAAATCTGGAGAATATTATGCTGGCCATGGAATGTCACCTCTGAGTGAGATCAACCTTCCAGGAAATAATCTTCTTAGCTGGGCCATACAAGCACGTGAAGTGTGCGCAGTCGCTCCATCCTGCTGAAACCAAACCCTCTCGAGAGGGATCTGACAGTGACGTTACTCAGGGAGGAGCAAGTCAGTGAGCATCGTCAGATAATGCTCATTTATCCCCGTGTGATTTTTATCTGTGGGGTTGCCTTAAGGAATAAGTGTACATTAATAAGCCTAGAAATTTGGCAGAACTGCGAGTGAATATTCAGCGGGAAATGAATGCGATCCCACGCCAAACCTTGGTAAGAATGATGACTAACTTTGCTAACAGACTTGAGCACTGCTGAGAAAAAGGAGGACATCATTTAGGTGATGTTATTTATCTTAAACTTCCATTCTTAATTTAGTGAATGATAATAAATAAAAAAATATATCATGTATATTCATTGAATTATTTCATTTTAAAAACTATCAGGTTTCACTGCCGGACCCTGTAGTATAAGACATATTAATTTACCACGATTTAAAATGCGCAGAAAGTTGAAATTAGGCAGGTGTTATCTGCAGGCTACTTTCGACAAACCATAAACATTTCATACAAATCAGATGATTACTTTTAAAGATATGGCAGTAAATAAATGTATGTTTGTGAGCATGTGGAAGATAAACAAATAAGAGCAGAAGGTTGAAACTTATATGGGACCAACAATGGGCTAATTATGACCTACCACCCAAATTTCATTAAAATTGGACCTGTAGTTTTTAAGATATGGTGGTTCGCAAAAATTGAACAACAGACCGACAGACAGACACGGGACCAAAAATGTTCCCTGATGTCTGAAACGGATTTCTGTCTTGGAATTTTTGAAATCGGAGATATAAAATATTTTCGTTCTTCAGAACGATCACATAACTTCCGTTACCTTCGGTAAGCTCGGAAGTAAAATATCCCTTAAATTTCCTCGGCTATAATAAACCCGCAGTACAAGTATTATTTTTAAAAAAATTCATTTTGTATCCGAAATATAGCTACACGTAGGAGGTAGATCGATTTTTACGATTTTTTTTTTTATCTATCAAATCAACCTGTTTCCCCGCTTTTTATTTTTTAGAAATTTGCACTGCAGAACCAATGGATTTTCCTTATTATATCCAAAAATAGACAAAAATGAAAAGCGGCTAAACATGGCTAATTGGCTGGACAGCCTTCGTAAATTTCATTTTTCTTGGCCTTAAAATAACTAATAGAGAGAAGGCATCCTAGTTACCTAGTGTAAAAATTTTAGTTTAAATCAAATTATAATTATTATATTTCAACGGGAGATAGACAGAGAAAAATAGACTTCAGCGCCGGGATTCGAACCACGGGCTTCTATATTTCCTGTATAGTGCTCTTGGCCACTAAGCTACACTGAAGAATACTTTCCTTTGTCAATAACTTCTTCAGTGTAGCTTAGTTGAAAAGAGCACTATACTGGAAATATAGAGGCACCTGGTTCGAATCCCGGCGCTGGAGTCTATTTTTCTCTGTCTATCTCCCATTGTAAATAATAATTATAATTTGATTTAAACTAAAATTTAAACTTTCCGTAGTATGAATACTACCAAAAACTTAATAAATAACCAGTGTAAAAATTAAAAAATAGTGTTGCGGATTTACTGTAACCAAAACAATATAAGTGATTTTTTTTTCTAATTCGTGAAAATTGAACGACCTCCTTTGTGCTGCTATATTCCGCATACAAATTAACAAATTTTTGCTGTGCTTCCTTGGAATGTGGGAGGTATTTAGGAATTTATTTAGTGGTATGAGGAAAAGCTATTAGTAGGAGTTAGAGAACAGACTTCGTATCAACATTTTTTTTTTTTTTTTTTTTTTTTTCATATTTCTTCGCATTAAAATGTCCATGATAGAGAGGTTATCCTATTTTCCTAGTTTAACAAGGGTTTTCTACAAACTAAAATGACAACTAAAATGAACTTGATCAAGGATCGTCTCTTTAATCTTGAAAAAGTATGTGTTTCTGCCACGTCTTATCATTGTTCATATTTAGGAAGTTGTATGAACTTTAAATCTTGAAAATTGCTTCAAATAGCTCATTAAGTCGTACTTAAAAACTGCTTTAACTGGCTTTAAAACAGTTCTCACAACCTCCAACTTAAACCAAGTACAGCGAATATTGTCAATTTCTTTCCAGGATGTAGCTACACTGAGGAAGTAGCTCAATTTTTATGAATCCTTACAAATTTTCCTTAAACTTTCTCCGTTATACTTAACCTCCGTTACACTTAAATACACGGAGATATAAGTATAATGCCAAAAAATGTAACTTTGTATCCGGAAAATAGCACTGCATAGGAGGTAGCTCGTTTTTTACTAATTTTTCAAACCCGACAAATCACACTTTGTTGCAACGCCTTTATTTCTTTTTAAATTTAGCACGGGCAAACTCATGAATTATTCCTAATAAATCACTCAAAATAGTCATAGATGACAAGTGCCTAATCATGGCTAATTTTGATATGCTTAAGACAGACATCGTCAAACCATTTTCTTTAATTGTTCTTGGTCCCAATATGACTATTAGAGAGTGGGCATACTAGCTTCCTAGTTTAATTACTAAAAAACGGCAAAAACACAGCGTTTGTAGGGTTTAAAAAATTTGTAAAAAAACGATCTACCTCCTATGCAGTGCTATATTCTGGGTACAAATTGTCAATTTCGGCTGTTTTGATTCGGGTATTGCGGATTTACTATAACCAAAGAAATGTAAGGGATTTTTGTGAAAATCGAACGACCTTTTTCGCAATGCTATATTCCGGATACAAATTGACAATTTTTTTCCTGTGCATCCTTCGAGTTTTCGAGGTTATTAGGAATTTATTTAGAATGGCATGAAGGAATTATCTCTTTGTCATGGAAAAAGAAATGTAAATGTATTGGAGGTTGTTAGGAATTAATTGTTTGAGTATTTCGGGAAATATTATGCTAAATCCATGGGTTTGGCCCCTGCACATTTCCGAAAAATGGACATATAATATAATCTGGGAATCACAGATTATTTTGTGTGGCTTGAAAATATAGACTCCAATTTTTTTCAACGCCATTCTTTTTTTGCTTTTGGCCCTAAAACGCCGTTTAGAGTACTTTTTATAAAAGTTTTCTTTCTCTTTGGCTCTTAACAGACGTTCTTGGGTATAGACAGCCAAAAACGGTAGTCTTGTATATGCTTCGATACTTTGAACTTTCTACTTATTCCTATTCTACTATCTTTCTAAGGTTTTTAGGGTACTAAATAAAGTCAACTACGCATAAGTTTAAACTAAACGTCTTAAAACGTAAGTCACTTGAAAAAAAGTAACTTCTCATTAAAGAAAACACAAGGAGAAGAAGACAAAAGTACGAGTGAGAGTGGAGTGGTTGGTTTTTTGAAAGATAAGTAGGTTGGGTTGCTAGCAAAACTGGCTTGAAAAGGAAGGCTCTTTAATGTGTGCAAAGTGTTCTCCATCTAGATCGCTTTGAGTTTTTCAAGAGCAACTCCCTCCGAGCTCTTACCACGGAAGAGGTCACCAGAATAAGAAGTACTCTAAGTTGTCGAGAGTCGAGAGGATCCAGTAGAAACAAAATGTATTCTTAATAAAAGAGAGTGTCGATGAAGGTTTGTAATTAGTGCAAGAATGGAGGAGCAAGTGAGATGGAAGTAAGAAGAGTTTTTCGTACAATGGAGTCTTCTCTTCTTGGACCTCCTTTTCTTCTAGCATCTCCACTTAAAGCGACAATACTTACTCCAAGACTTGCTTTTATTAGTGACATTTTTCTTTCTCTTTTTCTCCTTTAGTGTTCTCTTTCACTCTCCCTAGTTAGGTCCTAAATGAAGGTTTTTTTTTACCCCTTCTTCCCTTCCTCTTTTCTCTTCAGGGCGTCGGACACTGTTTGTATAATACAGCTTGAAAACTCCCCCCCCCCTCTGGTAAAAAGAAACAGAATAAAAATTTATTATTAAAAAAAAGGCAACCTTAAAGAATTTTGTTTAGAGTTAAAAAGGTCAAATGAAAAGTTTCAAGAGAAAAAGGAAAATATTCTTGCAATCTGAGTGAATTTCTTTTGTCGGGATTTTAACTTTAATAAAACGTGATTTGAGCAGGGAATAAATTTAACAGTGAAAATGAAATTATATATTTTTTTAATTTGTTGCAATTGCACAATGTTTGTACTAGATACTTTAAAAGATCTAATTATTAGAACATAAAATACTGATCTAATAATCTATCTATAGTCTGTGCCAAATGAGTTTTAGTACGTTCTCACAGAGCTCCCAATGAGAGCTGAGGATTTTAAAATCCTAAGCTCTCATTGGCTCCCCACCCCATGAGTTGAGGATTTTAAAATCTTGAGCTCTCATTAGCTCCCCACCCCATGAGCTGAGGATTTTAAAATCTTGAGCTCTCATTAGCTCCCCACCCCATGAGCTGAGGATTTTAAAATCTTGAGCTCTCATTAGCTCCCCACCCCATGAGCTGAGGATTTTAAAATCTTGAGCTCTCATTAGCTCCCCACCCCATGAGCTGAGGATTTTAAAATCCTAAGCTCTCATTGGCTCCCCACCCCATGAGCTGAGGATTTTAAAATCTTGAACTCTCATTAGCTCCCTACCCCATGAGCTGAGGATTTTAAAATCCTAAGCTCTCATTGGCTCCCCACCCCATTTGTTCGACTTTCTCACGCTGTCAACACTCTAAAACTAATTTTGCAAGGACTGTAAACTATATTACAAAATAACTTACTTCTATTAAGTTCAAATTTTCTCACGAAACATGAAATTACAAAATGAGCCCTTATTATTTACGTCAACATTTTAAACTATTTTGACCCTTTTCCTTTGATGTTTTGTTTCGGGACTATTTTTCTACCAAATGCTCCTTAAAAGAGTTCATATTAATTGCACCTTGAGCATAATATAATAAGTAGTGAAACTTTTAGACAATTAGACTGTATAAAAAGTAGAAGGATAGTGGAAAGACTCCAAGACTCCTCCTATATGTATAGTTATTTATAATGGTCACAGGGTGACATAGCACTCAATGCGCCCTTGACACAAATTTTGGGGGGATTTTTTATTTTTTTACCATAAAAAAACGAATAAGTATACATTTTTGAATCAAATTTCTTTAAATGACATTAATTTATGTATGTGTGGTAAGTTCATAATGATAAATGAATATTAATAGTGATAGTATACGACATGGCAAACGGAACAACGAACTTTTATCCTGGGCACTCTAGGCCAACACAAAAAAATAAAAGCAATTACCTACACGAAAATGAAAGCAAAGGCCTTCTGATTATTTAAAGTTTTACAAATTTGAATACATTTGTAAGTTAGAATATCCTACGTGATACAGAATGCTATAGGTATAGAACAGTGAATGACAGAGTAAAGCTGGGGAGAGGGGTTATAGCTAGATTTGGAAAGGGGGTAATGGCGCCAAATGTCTTGGAGGGGGAGGGGGGATGGGCACCCCTCATACTACTATTTAATATACGAGTACATAATTACTCAGTCCACTGTTTTCTATTTGTTAGTTGTCTCTGGTTTTCGTGGTTACATTTAATTATTATACACTGGGGAAGTGTGACGTCACTTACGTAAAATGTGTGTGTTGTTACGTTGGCTAATCTGCGCTGGCTCATAACAAAGAATATACAAATGGGTTTTATCAGTGCTATTATATTTTATTATTTTTTAATCAATTTCATTAATTTAAGAATGAAATATGTCTCAATGCTTTGAATTTGGGTGCAACCATGGAGCCTTAAAAGATAAATGTCACTTTTACCGCAATACTAATTCATTTTCTTTGTGGCGTAACATCTGTAGGTAAGTTCTTTTATATCTAATTTGAGTTATTTGTAAGAATTATTTGTTTTATCATCCATAATGTACAAATGTATTGGCTTATTAATGATGTTACTGATATATCATTAGATTAAAAAAGCTTTTAATAGAATAAAAAACTATGAAATGCTTGCAGAACACTAGTAAACAATTGTTTGTTATGAGCCAAAAAAAAGATAACCTGACGAAAAATCGTGGAGGGTGCATGAAGTCACAGCAACCTTCGTCACTTTACGTAACCTCACTGACACGGCGTATTGAACATTTTATCAAAATTTACCATACAAATAATTCCTACCTGGCGGGGAATCGAACACGACTTCTCATCTCACCCTTTGTAATTATAGCTATTTTCTCAGGAACTAGATTTTTCCTGGGGCAACGACTTATATTGCTAGATAATTAAATGAACTACATTTTAAAATCCCCCCCCCCCCCCCTCTAATGTAGAACTGCAAAAATCTTGATTTCGCCTTGGCCTATGATTTTTCTGTAAATGAATGCCTAATTTCGAAATTGGGCCAGTAGTTTAGGCTCCACGCGTCATCGCTGGAGTTGCGTCTAGGAAAGCGTACCTTAATGTCTAAAAATCGGCACCACAATACTTTCTCTTTATATATAGTACAAATTTATGAGAACGTAAAAAGGGTATAAAAATAAAACCAAATTATACAACCAATAACTATTTATTTACAATCATAATTTTATAAATTTTAGAGGCGTCATGTTTACAATTTAATAATTCTCTTAAAAGTTAACTTTTTATTTAAGGGACATGCACAAATGTATCAAATTTAATTTTAAGTGCTCAACAACAACAAAAAGAAAAAAAATCCCCTTAAAGGTATTGCATTTTCTGATAGCAAATTTAAGATTTTTTTTACAACATAATAATAGTTAATTTTTTTACAACAATTCTTATACAATATCATTCTTTTTTAAACAATGTGAAGCAATTAAAAAAAGCAGTATACAATTTTTTCAGTTAAGGCAAAAATTATTTTAGGTCTGCCCATTAAATTTTTGTGTTAATAAGTATAATTAAATAAACAAATTATAATGAAACTAAGGAACACTTTATTCATAAATAACATACATTTTAGTTACACGTATACAAAAGATGTTAATATGGAATTGAGAAAAAAATCTCTCCAACAAACATTTTGAGTTATATTGAAATCTCATCTCAACTTCCACACTGACTCTTCCTCTTTCCACTCAACTCACCAGCTTTAAAATAAAGATACTTTTGGTGGAGAGACTTAATGGAATAAAGAAAAAGTGTCTCTCCACCAAAAATTAGGGAGTTACATTGAAATCTCATCTCAATTTCAACTCCTACTCAGACTCTTCCTCTTTCACTTTTCTACTCAACACATCAGCTTTATAATAAAGATACATTTAGTAGAGAGAATTTTTTCTTTATTCCAAATCCAAGGACTCGCTGCTGATCTGAACAAAGTTGTAAAAAATGCTATATTTGATCAATATTCAACGACAAATCACTTTTCACTGATTACTTCCTTAGAATTCAATAATTTAAATTGTGAGTAATTCGTATTTGTTAAAATTGATCAGACTATTGTTACACCATAATTAGAATTGTTTAATATAGCTAGGTTTTTAAAAACTTCATTTAATTATCCTCAACTCACTTATAAAATAAGTTTAAAACTGGTGTGCACTTAATACTTTGCTATTTTAGTACATTAGTAACATTACATTTTAGTAACATTATTTTTCTATGGGTGCAATTCAGAATAAATAACTAAAAAAACTGAGTCAAATAAAAAAAAAAAAAATGACATAAATCCAGGGTAAGAGGCTTCATAGATTTTCTTGGAGGGTAAACTTCACCCAGAGGACTTTAGACGTGATTTCTTACTCTACCAAGTTATACATTTGAGAAATCTAATATTACCCACTAGGGACACATAGTTGACAAGAAGAGGGTTGTAACTTCAAGTTTATAGATATAAAGTTATAACTAAAACCTTTTTTGACGTTAATTCAATATGCTGAATGCTCATATTCATAATATGAGGAGATTAGGAGAGATAATAACTCTTACTTCATCACACATTATTTTTTTTGCTTTAAATGTTTTAGAAGTACCTAGTTAAAGAATCAAGAGCGACTATTTTTAGTAATCAAATATAATATTAACAATATAAAATAATTAATAGTCATTATTTTTAAAAAAAATAAACAAATAAAACATGCACGAATCAAAAAACACGAGTGAGACCTGTTTTTTGAAATCTGAGTGAAATAAAGATGTTAATACTTCCCCTCACAAGTTGAATTCGTATCTCCGAGAGTGCAGAATCCCATTAAGTATTTAAACTTCTCCAGTTTCACTCTTCCAAGTCCCTTAGTGATGACCAGAGACGGGAAAAGTCATAAAGGTCATAGTCATATGATTTTGTCATAAAATAGCCATTTTACGCATAAACGTCATAAAATGGGGTTTCTTGGAATAAACGTCATAGAATGGCCTTTTTTTTCCCCAAATGTTTAGCAAAAAGGTGTTTTGTTTTTGTTAAAGCAGATTTTTATATTGAACATTCGTGGTCCGGTTCCAGGTAAAAGTATAGTTTGAACAAAAAACCTTTACCAGCTTAGTGCAAGGCCTGGGCTCATAATTCCCTGACCACTTTCGGACTTAAATAATGCGCTTATGCATACCTACAACCAGAGAGGCACCAACGGTCATCCCTAATTCCAACCAAGGGCTCATTATCTGCTCCTTCTTGGAACAACTTCTCCAATTAGAATCCAGGAAGTTCAAAATAGATTCTTCAATCAGCCAACAGTAAACCCATTGGGTTGGGCAGTATCCTGATTGGCTGTTCCAGAACTTAAGATTTTGTATATATTCATGGCAAGGGAGTAGAATGTTTAATTGCTCATTTGATTTCTTACTCGTGTTACTTGTTTCTTGATTGATTCTACTCATGTCAGAATGCCGAAAACTCCTGGAAACAAATTAGTGCTTAAGCGTAAGAGAGTGTCAAAGGAGGTGGATTTTTCTTTGGAAGGCAAAACATTCTTCTGTAAGTCATGTGATAAACAGGTAAGTTCTATACCTACTTTGTATCTGAAGTCGTCAAGGTCTTGGCTTCACTGGATGCTAGAGAGGCGCAGTCAATTCGCAATGCAAAAGAAGCCCTAAAGGCTCCAGACCTGAAAACCCACCTGAACTACATCAACAACAACTTTGACACATTTTGTGACATAATAGAAGTTCTCCAAGATCAGGATATGCTATTTACAAACGGCGTCGAAAAAATCAAGACCCTTTGCAGTACCAATAGGGTTGCAAGAGTGGGGGAAAAGGTGAAAGGAAAGTTCACTGCTGTTCTCTCAAGGAATCCTGGGTGGCAACACGCCCACGCCATAGCTGCCCCACTGAAGGGCGAAGAAGTTGGGAAATTGCCTGAGGGGTAAAAAGCAAATGTCGTGTCATGCATGAAATTTGCTCCCACCTCGAAAGGGCTTTTTTCAAGTTTAAAATTCTACTGACGGACAAAAGAATTTAAGTCTGGAGTATATAGAACAACACATGATTATTTTTTACAATGTTGAAGCATTCTGCTAATTATTATTATTTATTATATATTGTAAATATAATTCTGTATTTATGAAGTATTGAAATCTTTCTTTTGAACTGTTTTCTCCAAACTGTTTCTCCAAAATAACGAAACGCTTCATATAAAGGCTAAATTTTCACAGTGAAAATAAACGTCATACTTTTGGCTAAAATGTCATAAAACAACCGATTTTCTAAAATAGAGGTCATAAAACAGGATAATAAAAGTCATAGAATAAAGGTCATGAAATGGAAAAATAAAAGTCATAAACGTCCCGTTTCTGGTGATGACATCTGCCGACATATCTTTGGTTTTTAAATATTTTATATCCATGTCACCATTCCTTAGAGTTTCGTAAACAAAGTAGTGTCAAACTTCAATACATTTTTACGATGGTCGTAATCCTTGTTATGTACCAAGTATTGAGCACTTTGACTCTCGCTAAAAAGTGTGGTTGGCTTTCCAATAAAATCCCCAGCTCCTCGGTCTTGTAAGAGTCGCCAGATATATGTGGCCTCCTTTGTTGCGTTTGCCAGGGCGATGTATTCAGCCTCTGTGCTTGACGACATTCTGTTTTTTTACTCACAAGACATACCAGGTCCAGCCAAGGTAAATAAGTAGCAACCATATGATTTTCTATCTGTAGACATCCCAGCCCAGTCGGCATTCGTTTCCTTCAATAGGCTTCCCAGCTTATCTGTAGTGGATACCTACATCTCTTGAGTGCTTTACTTTATGCTTCAGTTCCTTAAACTCTTTTTAAACAACCTATTTGATATGCTTACCTTTAGCTATTTTCTAATATTATAGTCCAGGAGGATAGTATGCATAAAGGTGACTCATTAAAGTTAAGCTAGAATTTTGTGCATGAGTTAATTTTTTGGTGTCCTCCAACAATATCAAGTGAAAAACTAAAAAAATACTAACATCAACTTGATTGGTCTACTAACTAATTTTGTACTCAGGGACATGAAAATTACCTTGTCCAACATAATGGGGGGTCTCTCTCTCTACCCATCCTTTTTTTAACCAGATTACAGATAAGCTATGTCCTATGGACAAACTTTACCAACCACATATTCTTAGAGGACACCAAATATTTAACTCATTCAAAAAATTCTAGCACGATGTTAGTTAGTTACTTTATGAACGTTCTCTCCTGAACTATTAAAACACATGTATATATTAGCAATTTTCCATAAATTTTAAGACTGATCCAGTGTTGTTTAAATACACCAAAGCATATGTTTGTTTCAAAGAACACACTAATATATAAAAAATTAATTTAGTGCGTAGGCTTCCACAGGTTGGTTGGTAATCAAAAACTTGATTATTCGGTAAAATCTACGTCACGAAGGGGTTGGACTTGTTATCTTGTGTTTGCTTCGAGTCAACATTATGATACACCACGCCCCTGAAGATGCGTCCAATAGTGGAAGCGAATACTTACTAACTTAAAATAATATCCCTTATTTTATTTTAAAAACTTTAGTTTTGTTACCGAATCATTATAGTACGAGGGCCGTTCAGAAAGTAACCTCCGATTGGCCACTGTGCAGAAAGTAGTGGGAGTAGCGGCGCCATTGTTACACTAACGTATGCAGCAGGTCAGTCTGCATCAATCCGTAGTAAAATGAATGTCGTATGAGCACTAGTTTGGTTTTTATAGCATCTTGAAATGTGCGCTCCAAAAAAAACTTCCCTCCAAATGCAAAGAGCAAGTTTTTTGGCACCCATCAAGCACAGAACTTCCGGTAACCTAACCTCTCTGTCACTACCTCGTATAACACAGTCCTAGAAATCTGTGGAAATTCATTAGGCAGCTCTGAAATTGTGAAATTTTCACAAACTTTTCCGTCAATTTTCTGAACGAGTTCATCTGTATGACTAATGAAAGCCTACCACTTCTCTCTTTATCATGATTGTTTTTTCGCCCACTTTTAAATAAACAAACCCATTAACGTACAACTCCTTTACTTATAACACTTGGTCCACACATATCACAAAGTTCTTCATGAATACCTGCTGCCGAATATTGTTTTAAAAAACCTTATAACAGCTCACACTTCGCATATGCCGCTACTCCCACTACTTCCCACACAGTGGCCAATCGGAGGTTATTTTCCGAACGGCCCTCGTAGATCAGCAACAGCCTTCTATAAACATTTGTTCGTCTTTTCCTCACAAATACAATCTTTTAAGCCACTTCTAAACAGATATGACAAGCTCTGTCACAACTCATTGATTTGCCTTTTAAAGCTCAGGATAATGATAAAATACACTGCTCAACGCAATTAACCCACCCTTTTCAAAATAATAAATGCTAGTTTTCTTAAAGCTCTTAGCTGATATTATGTATGAAGAGTAGGGTTCAAAGCACACCTAATACTCAACTATATGATGATTTACATCATCATTTAGTTGATAAATCCTTCCATATAATATTTTGGTAACATGCTCTCCAAACTGCATTTTTATCTATTTTTTTTATATACCCAGGCTCAAGGTTCAGATTCTATCAAACCATTTAGCCCTGTAGGGCATCTGTACGGTTCTATACATCTGTTCTATACACTGTTACACTCTCATCTAGTTTCTTTGTTGATTCTTCAGTTATTTAAAGTTAATTTTTTGTTATATTTCCAAGCCCCTGTGTAGTGCCAAGCAATTTTGTATCAAAGTGTTAAAAACTTTCCAAGCATAAATTTTATTTTTTAAATATCTGCAAATAATTTTTATTTTGTTTTTAAACAAAATAACTGCAAGGGAGTGCAGAACTTAATAATGATGAATATCATATAGAAATTTGTATCTTAACTTATAATTTCTTTATTTTGTTTTATATCTTTACTTTATTTGTTAAACCTAAAATAAAAAAAATATACGGGACAATTTTTGTAAATATTAAAATTTTTCACTTTGAGGTATGCATTAATTTTGTGTTGAGCAGTGTATTTTAACTAAAAGTACCAAAATAAAATACCAATAAATTCCATCTTCAGTATAATCATACGTTTATAGATCAATTTGATTAATGAACAGACATAAAATAAATTTTACTTGTCTTTAATTTTGTGGGAAAGTGGTTTGTATTATTTTTTTTATTATTATTATATATTTAACAATTATTTATTACACTTATTTAACAATATAAAGGATTTCATAAATATATATTTTTTTTAAAAAAAAGATTTCTGTTTCTTTAGGGTTCTATAGACTATTATGAATTTTACAATATAAAATTAATAAAAAAAATAATTCATAGAAATATTTAATCATTTATAGTAAGAAATCAATAATAAATAAATAAGAAAATATAATCTATAATGTACATTTTAATGTTTTATTTGTTCTTCATTATGTTGAAAACCATATAAAAAAAAAAGTTTTCTTCCAATCTGAAGAAAACCATATAACATTCTAATTTTTAGATTCAGAGGTGCCTGATATCACTTTTCATTTTTCATATTTCATCATTTTTCTTATTTCTATTTCGTGATGTTTAGATAATTTTTTTTTTAAATGGTTTGATAGAACCCAAGAAATTGCTGGGTAGGATTACCACAAAATCTTATCATCATCATTTTACTGATGATGATGATCTTTATTAAATACAAAGAACTACCAAGATGTGTGAAACTGAAATCCAGTTTTGAACACTTAAAACTTAAGTTCACTTTAAGGTGGTTTATAACCGACTAAAAGCAGTAAAAACTAGTCTTAATTCAATAATAATTCATTTTTTTTTTTCATTTTGCAGTTTTCTTACCATGAGGAAATTCAACCATGAGAAAATTCAACAAAATATTAATAATAACAAAAAACAATTCTTACCATGAGAATGAAATTCTTACCATGAGAAATTCAACAAAATATTAATAATAACAAAAAAAAATTCTTACCATGAGAATGGAATTCTTACCATGGAAATTCTTACCATGAGGAAATTCAACAAAATATTAATAAAAAAAAACATGTTTTGCAACTTGTTCAAGATACCTATTTTTCAAAAACCTCCTCACATAAATGTTTCAAGTTAACTTTAAAAAGTACAAGAATCCTAAATGAATAATTCCAAAACCATGAAATTCTCGTCCTTCAAAAAACTGAAACTGCTGGTTGTCTCGTAATAATTTTTTTGTTTCACCAAAGAAATAAAACCAAAAAATGTATTATCCTTCAAAAACTGTATATTTCCCTAATTATGTTAAATTTTAACTTTTCTCTTGTCCACTTAAAAAAAAAAATAAAAATTAATATAAGATCTAGAAGAAATACAAATAAAATAAAATTGTCTATAGAACCCTTATATTTAATATTTTTTACAATTTAACAAAAAAAAAAAATAACGTGTTTTAATACGTTTTATATATGATACAATTATTATTTATGCTATTAAACAATTTATTTGTTGATTTTACAATATTACTTTTTTAGTAAATTACTCACTAATTGCCAAGCTTTTTAGTATTATTTTAATTCTTTTTATTAATTAGTTAGCAAGAAATAAGTTAGCATGTCAGGGGGATTCGATATTGACAAGTTTCATTTGAAAGTTTTGTTGTTTTTAAAGCGATTTATGCCTTATCTTGGAACATGCGCATATTTTTTTTTTTTTTTACATCACATAAATTATATAAACTTAAGATATTTTTTTAACACAAAAATTGATGATAGTTAAAAATAATAATATATATATTTTTTTTTTAATTTAAGGTGTTCATATCTTAAATCTCAAAACATACAAAAACTGAATAAAGGATAAAATCAAATCAAACTTTTTACTAATAAATGTTAATAATGAAGGAAGCAAGCAGTAAGTAAAGCTTATTAAAATAACAATAATAAAAAAATCAATATACTACTTACAAATATAAAGCTATTAAGGAAGAACATTTACTTCTGTTATAAAGTTGAAACTTTCATTATGTGTCACATTTAACAAGGAATGTGTAGACATAATAAGGAATATACTATTATTATAAAATTTGTTCAGCATTGTATTATAAAACTCTCGCATGCCAAGTGTGGATTGTGCTTATATCTTTATAAAAGTTATATTAAAGTACAGGGAACTTGACAGGGTAATTAAAAGATTTTAAGTTGTTTCTCCGGATGGATCTTCAGTGGTATTGTGATGTAACTCAAAGTAATAAGAACAACTGATAACCAGAGAGAAGAACTGCATATTTTATTGTCTTCCTAAAAAGGAGTTTGTTCATGAATGTTATCTTTGTGAAATGGTGATCAGGAAATTCAGATTACCATAAAAAATCCAGAAAATAAATAAAAGTTCTGGAAACCACTGTAAATACAGGGTGGAGCGAGGCAGACATATGAATTTGAAGAGGGGATTGCTCCCTTCCTATTGGTCCTAGACGGTTGAGAGTAGGGTCGTTTGAAAGAGGGGGACGGGAAGTTTATGTTCCACGTGGGTTCTGTCGCTATAATGGAGTGGTCCGTTCAAACTTTTTGCAAGACAGATTTCCTGGGCGTCTCATCTCTTTAAGAGGCGATTTAAACTGGCCAGCAAGATCGCCTGATTTGGCTCCTTGTGATTTTTTTCTGTGGGGATACCTTAAATCCTTGGTGTACAGCGATCGTCCCAGAACCCTGGAAGCCCTCAAGAACAACATTCGAGCCAAAATTGCCGAAATTCCTGTGGAAATGCTCGAAAAGAGTGCACAAAAACTTAGAAAAAAGGCTTAATCAGTGTTTGGAGTGTGAGGGGAACCAATTATCTGATACTTTGTTTAAATCTAGGAAAAATTTAAATTTCCCATGTTATTAAATCAGGAAAAAATTTAAAAAAATATATTTTGTAACATTCTGTGTTTAATTACATTTTCAAATTCATTCATTCTGCCACGCTCCACCCTGTAGGTACATAGTTTTTATTTCCAGTTATTAATTCATCTTGTGTACTGGAACAGAGTTTGTTCCAGGATTTCTTCTGTATTATTTTGATTGGTTCCTTTCCTGAACATGTTTTAAGAAAGCAATATAAGTACACAGTTCTTCATTCCAATAAGTGTTCTTCATTATAATATAAAGAGCCCCAAGTAGTGGACATTAACCTCAGTAAAGTGTGTCTGCTCAGATCTAGATTAGCCAGATCTAGATTAGCCTCTGGGACCTGATTAATGGAGCATTTAAGGGCCAAATCTGAAACAGGGGAACTTAAAGCAGGAGTTCTGGAGACCATTGCCCTGAGATACCCTTTTGAGACATGCTTTCGAGTGTATACAAACGGTTCAATATGATTTCGGTTAATAGACCTTAGCAAAATAATACCCAATAGAGCGTAGGTTCGATAGCTTGACTCTTTGTGTTTCTCTGTTGTGAAGAGGATTTCAGAAGAATTTCAAGAAAAGTCGAGGTACTACTTTGTTGACGTCTAATGACAGTAATCATATTGAAATTTCTTTACACTAGGCATCGCGTGGCTCTATCATTGAGGCGAGCATATAGTAATAAATATGTATTGAATATTAAAAAAATAGATAATCATGAATCATGATGAGTTGATAGATAAAGGATATGATAGTAGTACAGCGGATAGTAGTAAGGGAACCACCCTGCAATCTTACTATTCCTCTAACCACACATTTCCCTTTCAATTATTATAAAATGTATGACTTCACAACGTAAAAACTTCTGCTTGTATGAAGTTGAAATTTTACATTGCCTGTTTCAATTGTACTTTAGACGATGTATTTGAAGTTTTATTAAAATAGTTGCGTTAGAACGTAAGATATCGGTAAAAACGTTGTTTTCTCTACTAACTTTTAGGTCCGCTTTAACAATTTTAACGATCTTTATTAATCCATAACGGTGTCGCTGTTGGTTTTACTACAAAATGTTATTTGCAAAAAATGTTCGTCTTATCAAATAGATAAAGTTAGAATTTGTTCCCGTCCTAAAATTCCAATTTTAATTTTAATTTTGAAGCACACGTTTACACGAGTGTTGCGCAGGAATGCTTGGGCAGACCAGGTTGTCCAATGAACTTGTCCTGAGCATTGGTAAAATGAACAAGTGTACCAAATGTCATCAAAATCGGTCAATGTTTACTCAAGTTATCGTCGTACGTTTCAGACACACAGACACGGAGCCATTTCGTTGAATGTAGGAAGCTCGCTACGCTTGCATCAATTATAATAAAGAATACTTTATTTTCATTAATGATAATAGCTGGTTAGTTATCAGTGTTGTCACTCTCCTAATCTAAAAAATAATGGTTACCATCATATTATAGAGAAAAAAAAATCAACAGAATGTATAACGCATTTGATGAGTAGATTCATTTTTTTTTCTTCAGTTTCTCCAACAGTAAGGGTTTTCTAATATCATCCTAAAGGCACAAGAATGCAATTGTAATAATAATAAACATTTTATATTTATTATGCTTTGATTGAAAATAAGATTAGGTATTTTTTTGGCAAATGATGAAATATAAACTTTACTTACAAATAACCAGCTATACTTTTAAATATAACACTATTATTTGGATATTGTCCATTGTTTGTTTATTCTTCTACCCCCCTTTTTAGTCTTCTACTTCTTTTTATTCTTCCACCCTTTGTTGTCGTTTATTCTTTCTGCAAGAGCTGCAAACTCTTACTTACACTGAGGTTTATGAGAGTGTTCTTATTCAAGAATGTTTTTTTTAACCAACTTAACTAGATCATTAGCCAAATAATCATGGCTGATGTCCTTTTGGTTACATACCATGCCCAAGTGTGGGAGTATTTTGTGTGTGAATGATTCATAGTTAAAGATTATGTGTTGGAGTTGTCTCTTCTTTCTGAATACACCTTCTACATGTAAAATGGCCTCTTAGTTCGTCCATTGTTTGAAATATTAACAATTTTTAAGAAAACAATACTTCTCTTATTCCATAATTTTCAGTCCTGTTTGTGCAGATTTAAATATATCACTTAGATTGTAATAAACTGGGAGTAACTATAAATGAAATTGTGATGACCATCATTGTTGCTTCAATTATAAATGAAAAATACATATATGTACACATAAATTTGTCAACACTAAGTAAATGTTCTTTATTTTGAAAAAAAAAAAAAGACAAAATAACTTAAGAACTAGAGAAACAAAATTACAAGGAAGTGTTAAGCATACAATATATAATATAATTTAGTTAAATGATGCAGTAAAATTTGTATAAAGTTCCAAGCGAAATAGGAAGGAACATCTATTGTCTTAAACACACAAACCTCTCTTTAAATATCACAGCCAGGTTTACACTTAAACAATTATAATGAATCAAATAAATAAGTTTGTGTTTTGGAAAGAAAAAAAACACAAGATGATGCCACTTAAGAGTATACAAGAAAATATTTAAATACAACTTAAAAGTTATTATTATATTAGTTTATAATTTGTTTGTTATTTATATAAAGAGAAATACAATATTCTTTATTGCATCTTAACTGATGTTTATCTAAAAGTAAGTTTTTATCTTATAATTATAATTAAAAAGAAAATTTTATAAAGGTATAAATTTTTTTTTTTTTTATTACTGTGGGCATTTGGACTGACGGGGTAATTTTCTCTGATGTAAGCTTTAATGTGTTTTGTCTTAAATGTTCTTTCATGATTATTATTGATTTTTAGAATCCTATAATGTAAGAAAATGCCAATTTTAAAGATAATATATGATATTAAATACTAACTTAAACTTTTATAGTTTTGAAAAGTACAAGGAACAACAACTTTAGGTAGCTTTAGACCGCTATCTTCAAAACCACAATAGGAACCCTCACTTATAATTCTACAAATTATACTAAAAACTATCAAATAATTTGGAATGATTTTAGCAGAGAAAGCTACTGTGTATTAATACTAAATGGGTTAGTTATAGGAATTCTAGATTTAACTTTATGGTATTAATTTTAAAGAAACCACCAAATATTAAGGGAAATATCATTAGCTGATGAATTCGCTACATGATTTTCTCATATCAAAAGTAAAAAAAGGACAGGATTTTTGTAAAAAAACTCTGGATTTCTCCTTATAGTCTATTGTGTACTATAATAATAGTTAAAAAATTCCACACAAGTTTCATCAAACTTAGAGTTTGATCATATAATCACATAGGCTCAAATTCTCTCAAGGATTATAGCAAAAACTTTTTTAATAATATGTTAATTGTTTGTATATTTTAAGATGTTAATTATGTATTGGAATAGTGATAAAGAGATTTAGATGCCTGGAATATGGAGTGAAAAGCTTGAAAATGACCCAAATGGGTTGAAATGACCCAAAGCGTTTGATGAAACTTGTGTGAAAATTCTTGGAACTATTATTTAGTACCCAATAAAAAATCCTGTTTTTTTTTTTTTTTTTTTTTTTTGTTCAAAAATAGGACAGTTCCAGAGACGCAATGTTTCACAAAAGTTAGAAAAATGGGTACTTCTTTAGATTGTCACTCCCCTAGGATTTTTTAGAATGTAAATGATTTTGACTAAATAATTATTAAGACAAAGAGATGTTTAGTCCAATGTACTTTGAGACGAAGGAATATCACACTTCTGTTTTTATAAGGGGAGTAACAGTCTAAAGGAAGACCATTCCGTAAACCTTCTTTAGATTGTTACTCCCCACTGTTTATTTATAAGGAGAGTAACAATCTAAAGAAGTGCCAAAAAATGACTGAATAATTTTCAATGGAATAACAAAAAGGGACAAACAAATGTTTCAAAGAGGTGGAAAGCCTCAGTTTGTTTATTTTACCAGTGTGTTAATTTGATCAAAAAGAAAAACACTGGCATATAGCTGATGAACCCCACAATAACAATATTCCTTATTCTCAACATTATATAATTACCAGGGTTTGACAGCCTACAAATCAAGAGATATTGCTTTTTGAAGATGGAGAGATAATATTTTAAATAAAATGTGTAATAAGTCCTCAGGTACTTCTTTAGATTGTTACTCCCCTACGTTGTTTTTAGAATATAAATAACTTTGACTAAATAACTATTAAGACGAAGGGATATTTAGTCCAATGTACTATGGGACAAAGGAATATCACACTTCTGTTTTAATAAGGGGAGTAAAAACAGTAGCAACAGTCTAAAGAAGAATATTCCGTAAACCTTCTTTAGATTGTTACTCTTCTCTGATTTTATAAGGGGAGTAACAATCTAAAGAAGTGCCATTCCTCAAAGAGTTCAAAAATACTAGGAAAATAATTCTTAAACAATATAAATAATATTGTCTTGGAAGCACTTTCTAATGCAAAGGCCCATGGTTCTTCTATTTTACCAGTTAGCCCTGTAGAGAGCCAGTTAGATCTGTATGGTTCTATACATACTTTACGCTCTCTCCTAGCTTTTTTCGTAATTTAGTCATGTTAATTTATTTTATATTTCATATTTACCTCAGAATATACAGGGATCAGACTTTTATAGATTTTATGTCAAATAACTATAAAAAAAAACATTATTTTTACAAAATAGTCACATATTATTAGAATCTACAGTGGAGAAGCCCTTTTAAGAAATTATTTCTAATTCGGGCACACTGGCGAATATTCTCTTTTAAAGCCTTCCTAGTACTTACTAACTGGCAGAACAAAACATCATATTATGCACAGTTCCTTTCTGCATATTTTCTGCCACACAGTCATTCTTTAAGTATTTATAAAATATAGAATTACAAACAAATTATAAAAAAATACATTATAAAGAATAAAAAATTAAGATTAATTTTTATAAATCTTTACATAGTACAATATACAATAAAATAAAGCCAACAAATAGACAAAATGAAAAAAAAATAAAAATGTATATCTTAGTTTAAAATAAATTTTTTAAAAAATTCTAAGATAATTATCCATACATACAAAGGAGTTTTTGTCTACAATATTAATTTGTATACAATATTCAAAGGACAATTACATTTAGTTTTATAATGTAAATATAAAATTTGATTGCCTTAATTTATTTATATTTTTAATTACTCAAGGCAAGCTTAAGGGAGGGGGATATGGATTGAAATTTCTCATGTAAATTTATAAGATTAAAAATATCTTAAGACTATCTTTATCAATATAACAGACTAAGGTTGTTTTTAAAATTTAAGGTTTTCTTTCTTCTTCCTTTATTAATCCAAGCCTAAACTACAAAAAGAGCATCAGCTGATAATTTTGTTTGTTTACAATTTTTTAATAATATGATAATTTTTTTTTCTCCAAAATATCTATTTTTAATTTTTTTTTTTAATCCTGGTAATCGAACTTTAAATGAATTTTTTTAATTTCTTGACAATTACTTTATTTTATTTTTTTCTCTCAATCAAATTACACACGAATATATATTTTAATTTTTTTATTTATTTAATTTATAATTATTTTCTTTTTGGTTTGTACAAATTTAAAATAAATGTAAAATAATTACATTTAAAAATTGATTTTTACTCCAACATTTATTATTTTTTCTCAATTGAAATTTTATTTTATTAATTATTTTCTTATGGACACGAATATAAAATTTAAATAATTATAATAATTACATTATGACAGCATAATAATATTACAATTTATCATATTATTTATAAGATAAATAAATGTAAAAGGAGAATAATAATAAAATTGTATTTAAACAATCACATGTACATGTATATTACACACATATATTAATGAGATAATATTCTGTTGTAAAAATAACATCATTCTGAAAGGTGATCATTTCTTAAGAGAATAATAGACCAATTTAGAGAAAAGGGGCCCTCAATAAAGTTTATTCTTTGCCTAATTGAACTTTAGTCAAACTAACATAACTACAAAAGGTGGATTGTCTCTCATAAGTGGTTTTCTTTTTTCTTAAAAAACCTAATCAAATGGAAGATCTCTGATTTTTTTTTTTTTGAAATGGAAATGACAAAGGAATATAATTTTAACAGGTTCATATCAATAGTCAATCTTAAATAAAACCAATTAAAAATCCAGAGACTCTCTGATGATTTTTTTTTGTACTAAATGGTTTTTAAACAAAGGTATCATCATTTGTGACATGTGATCATCACAATAGTAAATCAATTGTATAAAACCCATTTAAGAGAGAAGGTCTTTCTCCGATTGAGGATTCTTATTCTCATTTTATTTATAAACAAATCATCATTTTCAAGGTGGCTCTATTGAACAACACATTCCACTGATGAGGACTCCTTCTCTGATTTATTTATGGGTCTAAATCTTCAAAAAAGAATATATAAATTTAAAAATTAAATAGCTGTAAATAAAAACAAAAAGATTGTAGTTTTATACACTTTTTGAAATAGAAAAACATAAAGTTAGAAAAACATAATTTGGCAAGTACGTAAAATTAGTTTGATATTTTTTTTTCTTTTTATAATTATTCTATCAAATAGAATATATGATAGTATTTTATATAAAGTAATAGGATAAAAAAAAGTTATAATTTACACTGGTTTTCACAATTATTTTTGATAAATATACATTTAAAATAATAACCATACTTTAAATAATAGAAAAAATACAAATAAAAGGAGAAAAATTAAATGAATTAACCAAAAAACCAATATTCGCAGGATGGAGGAGGTCTTTTTGGTTAAAGTGGTAAATTTTTATTTACAAAAAGAGACAACACTCATTTTTTCCCGAGGCTTACTATCCTTGTGATGACTGGCTTGGAAGGAGCAACATGGTTGTTGTTATTCTGGTTTATGTTGTTTTGTGCCATCTCCTCTTTAAGAAGGTTTTCTTTCGCGCCTCTGAAACAGAAATCAATTATTATTTTTATCATTGCTTAACACCGCAGAGTAAGGAAGGGAAAGAGGGAACATTATTGTATTATCTGGATATCAAAAAGTGGTCCATTATACTCTCCCCCGATACTACCACTCTTAAGCGGCAGTTTGATAGAAACAATATCAATATCTCTATAAAAAAAAACTTGATATTTATCAATTATCAGCTGATAACAATAAGTGATATTTCCTTAAATTGTTCCTTAATTGTTTTTTGTTTTTTTTAATAAAAAAATATCAAACCTTATTCTTTTACTTTAGTTATATGACGGCAATAACGCCGTTAATAAACATATTACAGTTGCTAGAAAACAAAAAGAAATATTGTACAAAAGAAAGTCGTCTTCTAAAGCAGTCACATCCAATTTGGCTCTTACATAATATTTGATATTCTAAATAATTTTTCTTTACTTTTAATTCAAAATGATTTCAGAAGAGTAAATACTATAATAATTAGAAAATAAGTGCTGCAAATGAAGGATCTTATATATATTTTATAAAAACTGTCCCTTTAGTTCGGGCTAAGCTCGCTAGAGAGGTTTAGTATGGGGGGGGGGAACAATTTACCACTTTTCAAATTGGATGGTTCCCTGTACCCCTTCCTTAAGCTTAACACTATGCTATATTTTAATTAATATTTAGATTTAACTTAGATATGAGTAGAAGCAACTGATCTGATTGTATTAATCCATCTTTCTTAATGAACGCTAAAAGAAATAAAGATTTAGCACAACTATAGATTAAGGAAGCTGAGGCAGTAAGCTGAAATTAATACTTCTATTTACCAAAGGAAATGTTATTCTCTTAGGACTTGCGAATGGATAAGACACTGGGTGAGTACTGTCCAAATGCCCATCCCCTTAAGGTGGGTTCACAGCTAGCAGAGCTCAGCGCATACGGATTCATCTATGGCCTTCGTACAGCGGATACGCAACAAGTTGGTTCCAAACCAACTTTTTTGAGGAGCCGCTTTAAAACCATGAATGAAACCTTCACTTCAAGTCCTCTTCTAATTTTGATGGTTTTGTTTTAATTTTAAACCCATTCTTCTAATTTAAAAATCAATTATTGTATTTTAATAATTACATTGTATATTATTAATATTATTTTTTAAATATATATTTCTACTACTATGGTAATGGTTTTGTTCATTTTTTACTCTACTCCAAGACGCCAAGGAAGAGAATTTACATTTACTTGCATTGACAGTATTAAAAACAGCGGAAATTATCCCTTCAGAACAGGAAAACAAACGAATCGGCTTTGTTTTGTTTATAACCTGACACCTGACTGAATGGCGTGGGGGAGACCAGCAAATACATCTCCACGGCTAGCCCCATACGTAGTTTGTGTCCTGGTCATGCATTTCCACACATTTGTGATAATAAGGTGAGTTCCAGTAGAATGTTCAGCCATATCATGATAGTAATTGAATACTTTTTGATAACGCTAGACATGGTATTTAACACTAGTAAAAGCGTAAGCAGTTCAGACCAAAAAAATCCCATAAGTGCTTGAGTGAGTTTTACTACAGAGGGCTAGTCCAGAAGGGTCAAAAAAGCTACAATAGTATTAAGATATGAAGCTTCTGACATAACGGCAGTTTGTTTTACATGATTCTTTAAACTGCTTAGCTTTAGATGCAGCGAAAACACAAACAAACATTATGATGAAATTAGTAAATGGTTTCTTGTCATTTTTAATTCTATTCAAGATGTTGGGTCTATCAAGATATTAAAAGGCTCAATTTGTATATTGACCCCTCCTTGGGTCATTTTTAAAGTGACCTGATAATAAGATTAAATTTTGATAGTTTTAAAAATTCTTATAGTTGAATTATACTAATTTTTGTAATTTTCACTTGCATTCAAGGAATGTGGGTCTCCTTTTTTTTTTATAAAAAATAATTGGTGAACTATAAATTTAGTTAGTTTCACTATCCTCAATTCCTTTGAAGCTATCATCTATTCTCATACAGCGTTAATACCTTAAAAGTGAAATCAACATTACCTGACTTAATGTGAAAATGACGAGAATCAGTGTGATTCAAATTATATTTATTTGTAGAATAATGAAAAACGGAAAGCCTCTCCAGAAAATGAATGTTTATTCCACATAACTAGTTTTCGGCCTCTCGGACATCATCAGTGCCGGTAAAAGGTAAAGGAAAAAACCCGACATTGAGTCACATGAGAGACAAAAAACGGACTTCCGTTTTTCAACTCCACTTGAGCTCTTAATCTTCATATTTATTTGTATTTAGCATCAAAATTTAATCTTCTAGCAAAAAACTATTATGTTAGAATAACTTAAGAAGGGGTTAAAACATCTCAAAAGTGATCCATTTTAATTTACTTATAGACTCAATTACTCAAGAAATATTTTTAAGTTTATATACAACCACATTTGGGGAATGATTGTGTGCCTAGTGGAGCCAGTAATTTATATACTGCTAAAATGATAGTCTGTAGGGAAAAAATCTCTCAAAAAAGAAACTGAAAATGTTATTATAATGACTTAGGGCCGCTTCACGCAGGGCAACGTTTTTTTCGCTGTCAAGGTTGACGGCAACGTTTCTGTCTGTGAAAACTCTCATAGTGCGCTATACATTTCGTTCTTCGGCATCACATAAAAAACGCTGCTGTCATGCAAGACGGTGACAAACCATACCCAGTGTGAAACTGGCCTTACTGTTGACAGTAATATAATTTTATAAAAACTAAGTTTTTAGGCTGAAAAAATAGTAGATTCCTAAAAGAAAATGTACACATTTTAATGAAAAACTAACAAAGGCTTTCATAGATTGAATTTCATGGGCCTCTCTATGTAATGTGGATTTCACTCGTAAACCAAGATAATTATGATTTGATTTCAAAATAAAATTATAAAGCTTTGTGGGCTGGTTGAGGCTGAAATTAAAAGATGCTTCTAAAAACATTTTCTAGAGATGAATGATTATTTTTATCTTTAATATAAATATCAAAGCTACAATATGAAAAATGTAAATAAGCTCTAACCATGATATAACAGCACAATGAGATAAAAGTGAAGGAAATATCTTACAGATATCTAGTGAGGTCTTCAATATCTACAAGCATTGAATCCTGTCCCATATGAAGCTCATCTCGTTCCATCAAGTATTTCACCAGTCCTTCATTTAAACCTAAACAAATACAAGTCAGTTATTAGCTTAAATAGTCTAACAAATGTATTATGTATTATAGTAGGTGGTACAATTATGAGAAATATATATTCCTAAATAAAATTCATAAGAGTAGATTCCTTTTGTAATTATAAATACTCTGCCAATTAGTGTGGCACATAGCTTCAACACACTCTATTTTGTATACTTTAATGATGTTATACTATTAAAACCTATTATTGTCAAATTTATTTAATTTCCCCCGTTTTTTAAAACTGTCAAAATTGTTTTGATTTTGTTAAAATTGTTGATTACAGTATCAATTTAGCAAAATTTAAGGATTTAATCTGGGCCATCTGCAGGTTACTTTTGATAAACCATCAAAATTTCATAAAAATCAGATAAGTGCTTTTGATTATATAGGTGTACATAAATGTATGTTAGTACATGTGGAAGAGAAAAAAATAGGTACAGAAGATTGAAACTTATATGAGACCAACAAGAGGCTAATTATGACCTACCATTGAAATTTCAATAAAATCAGATGAGTAGTTTTGAAGGGACGTTAGTTCGCAAAAATTTAGCAACATATAGACAGAGACACAGAACCAAAAATGATCCCTGATGTCTGAAACGAATGTCTGTCTTGGAATTTTTGAAATCGGAGACCTAAAAAATGTAGCGTTGGGACAACCGACTAGAAAAAACAACCGAATGAATAAGTCGATTCGGGAAAAAACAGTCGATTGAATTCAATCGACTGAAAACAGTCTCATAGCGGGTATAGGATATACGAATAAAGATATAAGCCGAGACTAAACTCGCAAGTCGAATGTTTCAATCGAATGGTTTTTTTTTATATAGGAGTAGTACGGTGGAGGCCGTAAAGGCCTCAGAGCTGAGGGGGGTGAGAGTGAGAAGGCGCTTGACACTCGTTATCTCGTCCCAAACTACAGCCTGCTACGACATCGTTTTCATTCGAATGAAAAAATATAGACTGAGACTGAATCCAGTCGACTTTTTCATTCGAATGTTTCATTCGGATGTTTTTTGGTTTTGGGTAGGGGAAAGGAACGACGGTGAAGGGCTCAGAGCGGAGGAGGGGTGAGAAGGCGCATTACACTCGTTATCTCGTTATACACACGTCCACATATACACGTCCGAATTACGACTAATAGAACTCCAAACTATAGACTGATATCATTCGAATGAAAACTAGATATCCACAACCGAATGAATGAATATTTTAAAACAACCGTTTAGTCGACTGTTTTCAATCGATTGGTTCCCAACGCTAAAAAAATGTTTGTTCTTTGGAACGATCACACAGCTTCCATTACCTTTGGTAAGCTCGGAAGTAAAAACTAAAATAAATACCAATACAATAACATAGGATATGGAGCGTGAGTGGAGTTCATCATTAAAGGTAGAAGGAAAAGTCTCTCCACGTAAGAAAATTTTTATTAAAAAACACAAAGCAGCTTTCGGCCTCTATAAGGCCATCTTCAGTGCCGAAAGAGGTGAGAAATGAATCACCCAAAGGAACTCATAGGGTGAGGTGAGTCATGCGAAGCCAGACGCTGGCACAAGACTGACACGCGTTCTGGGTCTAGCCATGACCTTCAGAAGGGAAGACGCATCGCCCCTCTCATCAATCAATGAGAGGGGCGATGCGTCTTCCCTTCTGAAGGTCATGGCTAGACCCAGAACGCGTGTCAGTCTTGTGCCAGCGTCTGGCTTCGCATGACTCACCTCACCCTATGAGTTCCTTTGGGTGATTCATTTCTCACCTCTTTCGGCACTGAAGATGGCCTTATAGAGGCCGAAAGCTGCTTTGTGTTTTTTAATAAAAAATTTCTTACGTGGAGAGACTTTTCCTTCTACCTTTAATACAATAACAATTTTCTAAACCAAATTTTGATCACTAAGTATTTAAATGATCAGTAAAGGATAATTTACATATTTAAAATATTATGGTAAAAAAAAAAAAAAAATGTGAATGGAGGAATAAAGGATATAATGTCTTGGGGATTTTGTGTTGAGTAGTTTATGGAGAAAGGTTGTTAAAAGGAATTCTAGATAGAGGTGGAAAAGTACTCATAAGGATTTCATTTTCAAGGTTATTGCAAAAATTCTGGATAAGGAATTTTTCAGGGATAGTACCTTTACTTGTATAGCACCTTAATACCCTCACACTTGACTATTACTATAAATCTAACATACTAAAAGTCATAAAAAAGAATGGAAAAGGGTAACATCTACATGTTATTTTGTTAGAGGATTTGAATGCTCCGAGGGTAAAGGCTATAGAGTGGAATATTAAATTTTAAGGGATTGAAAAAAATTTTAAAATGTGAAAGATAGAAGTGTACTATTATGTAAATTTTCGGGTATGTATGGCGCTATTCAGATTGTTTGCTCAATGACATATGTAAAATTTATAAAATCTTTGATATTTCAGAAAAAAAAGGTCTATCAGAAAGAATTAGAAAACCATTAGTTTTAATAAGAAAACAAAGGGTACAGTGAAAATTGAGTTAGTTTGTGTATTATTTTTTCTTTATTATGTGAATATACTTAACAACAAAATATTCTATAGTGTAGGCTTCTACAGCCAACGTCTTAAGGCTAAATCTTCCAGAGAAGAACAACATCAGTTGCTAATGAATTTCATCACGAGAAACACCTTTGAGAATGATCTTTACAATGTTAGGAATGTGGAATTTGTTAGGATTCACATTTCCTCTGAAAGTTTGAGAATTGGATTTTATTTTTGTTATCTTTTTCTTATAGATAGTCTTTAGGAATACAAAAATTAAAGTATGAGAAAGATATCTGGGACAGTTACTCCAATAGTGATGTAGGTTTATATTTTAAATGAAAAATCTTATATTAAAAATAGCCATAATTTAAAGATGGAAAATTCTATTCAAGGCCCAGGTATGAGCGAAATATAGTCTATTATATGAATTAGAAGAAAATATTTGGTATTTTTTTAAAAAAAAAAATCATCCCTAAAGACTAACTATAAGAAAAAGAAAATCCAATAAAACTATAAGGGACCAACAGAAGAAAATAGTAATCATATTTATTTATTATTATTATTTATTTATTTTTTTTTTCATTATCTCAATCAAGAAAACCAGTTTATAAAAAAAGAAGAAATTAATAATTTATGGTTCAAATTGAAAATTATATTAAAAAAGTTCAGCAAGTTATAAAAGGTTATTATAAAATTAATAACCTTATAACAATATAGTACAAACTATTTCTTGTTTAAACACTTGTACATAAATATTTGATTATTAATTTGGAAACATAAAAGATAGCTTAGATATTAATAAACCTTCCAACCTAATGGGAAACTACAACATCAGCAATTAGCATATAAAAGGCCTGAAGATGTCCCATATGGGACGAAATACAGCAAAATTAATGAAATAGTCTTAAACATTTAACATGGTTATACCAGATATGTGAGCATCTATGGAGGTCATCTTAAAGGAATAACACAAACTGTCTTTGATAAGTCTCTCGTCGAGTGGAGTCTCACTGTAAGTCGCTAATACTGTAACACTGTCTTAGTGGAGTCTCACATCTATCTCCGACATGAAGTAGACTCGCCTCTCACTAAATCTTTTTATTAATGTAACTTTTTCTACCACAGTAGGCACTGATTATGGCCTTGAAAGCTGTTTTGGCAATAAAGTTTTTTTTTTTTAATTTACGTGGAGAGGAAGTTTGTGTTATTGCTTTAACATAGATAAGGCGTTCTTAAAAAACTTGACAACATTTCATACACTACACACTTGGATCACATCTTCATGAATATTTTAAACAATATAGCAGAAATAAGAAGAAACAATAAAGAAATAGACTTTATATGGGTCAAATCACATCAAGGAATTGAAGGAAACGAGGAAGCAGACAAACTTGCCAAAACCCCTACACAACAATCTGAAAAACAAATACCAACAAGAGACCTCATAACACTATCCAAAAAGAATATGTTTGAAAAATTTAATATAAAACTACAAGAAGAACCAGAAAAAGCAAAAAATTTCAAATTAATAGTCAAAAAAATTCCACTTAAACCATGGTTTTGGAAAACAAAACTACCACGTACAGATATAATGAAAATTAATAGATTAAGAAGTTACCATGCACGATGCATTCAGTACAACTATATAATAGGGCTAAGTGATTCACCAATATGTTATACTTGTCCTGAAAAAGAAGAAAATGTAGCTCACATCCTATTGGAATGTCCGAAATATAAATCAGAAAGAAATAAATTATACCAAGAAATTAAAATACAAGAAATTCAAGACAAAAATGAAAAAATCAAGACCATCCTATTCTCAAATTTAAAAAATATTAAACTCACACTAAAATTCGTAAAAGAAATAAATTACTCCCCTTAGCCTAAAATTGAAAAAATCTGGAGTCCACTCACCAACAGAAATCCACAAACGAAATAAAATTTAAAAAATAAATAAAAATTACTTAGGGAAAACATAGGAAGAATTTTGGAAGGACTCGGGTCCACCCAACCTAATTGAGGTTTTCTGTGGTTTCCCTCAATTTACTAGGCAAATGCCAGGTTGGTCCACTCTTAAGTCAGTCCACAGACTGCCTATGATACCCGTTTAAATACCTGCAAACAACCCTAACAAAAATCCATTCAAAAAATTCCGTTTAGAAAAATAAAAAAATATAAATATATACTCCGAAATTATCCATTATACCCTTCCCCAAATTTGATTAAAAAGCTCCAATCCCTTACAAAATATCAAAATTATAAAAAGGCACAAAATAACCCCTCTCAAAATAACATTATGGCTCCGGTAAACACAAATATTTTTTTTGTTACTTATGCCAATAAAGAATTTGTTTAAAAAAAAAAAAAAAAAACATAGATAAGTTTTTGGGCTGGGTACAGTAGAAATTTCCGTACAGAAAAAACGACAAGAAAATTGTGACGCTCTTAAAAAAAAAAAATGTAACAGGAGGTAGCTCGATTTTCACTTTTTAGTACTAAATTACGCCAATAGGAGCACACCAGGGCAACCATCTTCAGAGGGGGAGGATTAAAGGTTGGCTACACTGGATTCAATGCCCAAAAACATATCCATGGTTCAATATTTTTTCAAGAAGTTGGGAAAATTGTCAACACTGCCTTACCTCTGATTTGATTTATATGAAAGGTAAACAGATTATAAACATTGCATAATTTAAAGAAAAACCCATGACAAATTTTTTGACCCAACACTCAAAATCATTCATACTGAAGGTCGACCAAGAAGTGATAGCAATCGGAGGAGTGTGTTAGTGTTGTTGTTTTTGTTTCATATAAAGTAAGTGTTTAATAAAATAGACACACAAACAATAAAAACAAAAACACGCTAATACAATTTGATTAATTGCCACGGAGAGCTGTCATTTACAAAATAAAAAATATTAGCACCAGACTATACCATCATGAAAGAGGTGTAGTTCAATAACCAAACAACGTCTTCACACAAAATATTGTAATTGAAACAATAGACCGATTTCAGCTGTTCTAAAGCAGCCTTCTTCAGATAATCTAGATGTTACTGCATCGACTTCGAAACCTGAAGAAGGCTGCTTAAGAACAGCCGAAACCGGTCTATTGTTTCAATTACAATTTTGTGTGTGAAGACATTGTTTGGTCATTAAACTACACCTCTTTCATGACATTGGAGAAAAACACAGTCGAGGATCTTAAGACTAAACCAACTTCAGCGATACTCGGGAGTTCTAATTTTAAACAAAGCTAAGTTTATAGATTTCCTGAGTGCCATCAAATCTTGATCGACCTTTAACAGGGGACAAAACCTAATAAAATTTGATATTAATAATTTAAAAAGAACAAGATCAAATAATAAGAAATGTCATACTTTCAATTTGAGTGTGAAGATCATTTACTATGACTTGAAGCTGAGCTACATTCATGTCTGTAAGGAGTTGTCGACTAAGCCTCCTTCTTCCTTCCGCCAACTCAACACCAACCTATAAACAAATAAACCAACAAATAAGATAATGTACAGAGATAGATAGTAAACATGTTAATCAACCCAAAACAAATGAGTGTGTACAATGGATAAAATTAATTATGACACAGAAGAATACCTAATTTTATTTGAGTGTTTTGTCATTCCAACATGTTTTTGTTTGATCATTTACAAACAATTTGATAAAATAATCTTTGATTGCAAACCATGGCAGGGAAATTAAATCATTAAAACGGAGAATCCAAGGCCCTAAAAACTTAAGTTCCTACTGTCTTACCTTTTGGATTGCCTAATGTAGCGCTAGATGAAATATAGCGCTATCTTATTTCCTTTTGGAACATTTGCCTTAGTGTTTACAATTTTCTTGGAATACCCATATTTATCTGTTTTTTTTTTTTATTTATAATATTGAAATCTTGTTAAAAAGCAATGAATAAAAATAAAAATGGTAGATCTTCACTTTTTACACGTTCATCTTCACTTTTTCCACCACTTTTTTTACCCACTTTTTTCCGAAAGCAATGTAAAATCAGTACTGCTGCAAGGATGCCAAACATGGAAATCAACAAAAACAGTTACAAATAGGCTACAAATCTTCAACAACTGCCAAAGAAGAATTCTAAATGTACACTGCCCAGAGAAGATCACAAATGTAGAACTCTGGAAGAAGTGTGGACAAATCCCAATGGGGGAATCTATAAAAGCAAGGAAGTATGGATGGATTGGACGCACCCTAAGGAGCACTGAAAACAACGTCAGTTGACAGGCCCTGCAATGGAACCCACATGGGAAAAGAAAATCTGGCAAACCCAGAACAACCTGGAGGAGGACAGGGGGAAAGAAATAGGAGAAGAAGGCAAGAACTGAGGAGAGCTGAAAAGCATGGCCCAAAATTGAGTCAGGTCAGTCGGAGGGGGAAGTCCACATTACACAATATACACACTAGTGCTGCCATCTTTTAAGAAATTATGTCTGCATTGCCGGAAATGAATAAATGCCTTTAATTCTTGGCCTACCCTCGAAAATATAATATCATCCTATAATGTTATGTATTTTAGATTCTAATTCAATGTTTGTGTTAACAAAGGCAATTTAAACAAAATCATCCTGATTATAATCTTGAAAAAAAGCAACTAAATCATAATAATTATTATTTGTTACATGCTATTAGACAAGAATATAATGAGGATAAAGAGCTTTATCATTTTATATATTGCTATATATTGTATCACTAAAACTAATATCTAGGGTGAGCTCATATAAATTTGTTGAAAAGGATTTTAAAAATAATTTTTTACATCTGTTGGGACATTGCAGTTGGTTATCGCAATAAACTTAATACTGAATTTCTCTATATTCTTTATCCAAAACTGCTGCAGGTATATCTAAAAACTTCCAAAAAAAAAAAGAATTGAAAGGAAAAAAAAAGGAATAAATGTAAAAAGTTAACAAATAATGTATCTTTAGAAGAGTTGTATTTAATTTAAAACTTGTTATTTGATTAAGATAAGTTAAGTAAACAAATTTATATAATAAACATCCCATTGAAAAAATAAGATTACACTGGTAAAAGATAAGCATTCTAATAATTATAATGATCAAACTAATTGCCATTACTCAATTATTTTCTTGCTTCCCATTCAAAAATAGCAGATAACCGACTGCAGAATTGTCATTATAGAAAGGTTATATCAACATTTAGCACATCTAGTAATGTGCTAAATATAGTTAGGGTTACCATAATTTAAGGGTCTGGTGGGAAAATGGCAAAAAATATAAATATATACCTATAAAAAATGTTTTTTGTGAAATTTGGAAAATAAATAAGTTATCAAATATATAATTACATGATATGTTTATTACTTTATATATTTATTTATTATAAAGAGAAAGTATTGTGATGGAGCGAAAATTCGATTTTGATGGATTTACACGTTTTGAGGTCCCCTGAGCGTTCAAAAAAGTGGTTTTTAAAAAATGTCTGTCTGTCGTCTGTGCAGACACCAGGAGCCTACACAACTGGGCCGATATTGACAAAATTTGGCATACATGTTCAGAAAAATCGTACCCCGAGGCAAAATCGAGAAATGGATTTTAGCTCCAAATTTGGGGGTACTACCCCCCAAAAACTCTGTAAACACTTGAAACCAAATTATTTCTCGAAAACAGTTCCGACAATTTTGATTAAAAAATTCTAAAATATAGTCTATTTAAATACGAATCCAACGATATAAGCCGTTTTAATGGGAAAAATCTAGTTCCTGAGAAAACAGCTTAAAACGCGGACGGAGAGAGCCGGGGTTCGATTCTCCGCCCAATAGTTATTTTTATGATAAATTTTCATGAAATGTTCAATAATAATTAAAAGTACATAGGAAAATATTAAATGGAAAACACTGGGAACACACTAAATTAAAACACTAATTATGAACTCGTATATGAGAAAGTTTGTCGAATTGTCTCGGACCAATTTTTAATATAATATTTGTTAATGTTTATTTATTAATATATAGCAGTGTGACTAACTGGAGGCGCACAGATGGAAATTTCCCTGCTTTTGCTGCGTTTTCCGTTCATATTAGTAAAATCCAGACATTTCTCAAATCCGGACGCAAAACCGGACCTATGAAATCCGGACGTATGGTAACCCTAAATATAGTAGAACATACAACGGTGACCACTGAGCAAATAATGGGTGTCTAAGACTTGAGAAAAATCAAGCGGAACATATTGGTGGAAAATTAATGTACATTATGTACGAAGCATGTTTGTGTAAAGAAAGATGTCAGCAAGCCTCTATTAAAATCCTTGAATGGCAAAAATAGGATTTAAAAACTTTTAAACTTTAAGAAAATTTTTCCTGCAAAATCTGCTATTCATGACTTACCAAGTTTTTCATTGTGATCATTGAATCATCACCTCTATGGCAATTGATTCTGGATTATAGAAGATGTGTTCACTTTGGTTGCATTGAAAGTACCTTAAGTTATTGAGATATATTGATCCCTATAACATAAGATGTTGCCAGAACACTAAATACAATAAACTTAATAAAAAATAAAAAGCTTTCAATTGGTATAATTTTTTTGTTGTTTAAATTCAGTCAGAAAGGGGCATTAGTTATAAATTAATCTTCATAATTTATCTAAAAAATAATGAGCTAATAAATATTGATTAATAACACTGCATATATTGAGTTACGTATTAATTGCTGTATTTGCAAGTAATACGAGTAAGATAGACTATAATTAATTAGGAATAATATGTTAATATAATAATGATTTTCTTTCCTATAATGATTACCTTTCTAAGTGAATTTCTAAGCATATCTGTAATAGGACTAGTTTGCATTCTTCGTCTTTCTTGGTGCATTTGCATCCTGGCAAGACCCTGTGCTTGGGAAAGAGCTGCTCTTGCCTCAGCTTGCAACCTGCCAGCTTCGCTAAGCTCTGCTGCCCTTCCTCGGTCAACTCCATTCTATAACAACCAAATATAAGAGTCAGTGATAAAGCTCAAATGGAAAAATAATTGGTACTTCTTTAGATTGTTACTCCCCCTATGATTTTTCTGTACTCTGCTGTACTGTGTTTTTACCTTAAACCTGCATATATTTAAATATATACCCTTGCCAATGAAAGGGTTAAAATAGGCAAATATAATATTTTTAAAGTTCTTCTATTTGGGATTTTTTCAGTGACATAAAAATATCCTTGAGGCCACTAAAAAGTCAAAGGTTAAGTGGACAGCTACAGAATATATGGGGAAGGAAATTTTGCCTTGTCTCATTAGAAAAAGGTTGGGCTATCAATTAACATAATATTTAACCCTTCGTGGCACGGCTATAGTGGACAAACAAAGAGGCACAAGCGGCGCATTTCATGCGCCAATGCATTTTTCAAACCATAAATTGGTTAAATCCAGATTATCTAGATCGCGTTTTGGAAATGTTGAACTAAAAAGTCAATTGATGAATTACATATTTATTTTTCAATGATATCTTGAATTATAAAAATAAAAATTACTATAAAAAATCAGTAATTACTCCTTCAGCGTTCTGACTTAGTATCAGGCTTTCAACCTTAATTATCAACCCTGTTTATTATTATTAGTTGTCAAAGTCCTAAGATAACTCCTCACAACCATCATCCTAATCCGACATCAGTTGAAAGTTATAAAAGTTGGCACTTCTTTAGATTGTTGCTCCCCTTATAAAAAAACAAAAAAAAAAAAAAAAAAAAACAGGGGAGTAACAATCTAAAGAAGGTGTACAGAATGTTCTTCTTTAGACTGTTACTCCTCTTATAAAAACAGAAGTGTGATATTCCTTTGTCCCAAATTACATTAGACTAAACTTCCCTTTGCCTTAATAGTTATATAGTCAAAGTCATTTATATTTATATTCTAAAAAAAAAAGGGGAGTAACAATCTAAAGAAGTACCTAAAAGTTAAACTATTTACCAACTGAGTTAAGGATAGAGAATCAGGCATGCAAAATGGGCTATTAAGGCTATTTTAGGGTATTATCTAACTTTACATTTATTGTCACAGCTAATCTCTTTTGATATAATAAGTGATCATACAAAGCCTATAACTATCCTGATGAACCAAGGAATATTTCAGTGAAAGTTTTATTCAAATTGGAGCAGTAGTTTTGAAGATTAGTGTCTATATACAAAAACCTTACCTTTTCATACTATAGTTAATTAATTGAGGTGGTTCGTGACAGTTCAAGTATAGTGAGAGGGTATAGGGTATGTTAGCGAAATGCTGTCAAATATGTCAGTACCTAGCTAACATACCCTCTCTTTATATAATAGGTAAAGATATAATATAGAATTTGGTTTCAACTTTTACTTAACTTCGCTTTTGTCTAGCAAAAGCAGTGTCTCCTTTTTACCATAGTAGAGAAATAATTCCTCTTTATTTTGTTGTGTATTCCTTTTTATTCTTCTTATCAGCGTAAGTGTACAAAGGCTAAGCATATTAATGAGTTTTAATCTGAACAACTCATCTTTGAAAGGATTTTCTTCAACGTCCCTTAAACTAAAGGTAAAATAATACCTGAGGGTATGAAGGTAGAGATCGAGGGAAGGATGTCTTTGTTGATTTAGGTGTAGGAGGGAGAGAATGGGGAGAACTGTCTGATCCAGGTGACTCACTGTCTGACATGGCATCGTTCATAAAGCATATCTGCAAGTTCATTCCTAAACAAAACATTTCAATTATTAAATTTAATTTATAAAATAGAAGAATAGTATACATTTTACACACAAAAAATATCATTTACAAACCTAAAATTATGGATAATTATAAGAAAATAAAAACAGTAACATAAAAAAACATACATATACGCACAATTGGTTTTTTTTTTAAGCAAGGTACCCTGTTAAAACAGAAAGGAGATATTATTACCACTACTAAACTCTCATATCAATTAAATTGTTAGTTATTGAAGAGTTAAATTAGTAATAATTTAATGTGTACCTTATTTAATTATAAGTATAGGAAGTCGTAATGGATGGAAAAGTGTAAACATTTTCAAAATTTTTTACACCTTCCCATTTACCAAGACTTCCTATACTTTAAATTGTTAGTGTGAAAAATACTCTCGGAATATATTTGGATTTTGGAGAATTTTAAGCCTCTAAACACCCCAAAAAATAATTATTCACATCCATAGCATAAACTGTAATTGTTGATATTATTTTCAGCCAGTGCATCCTGACTTTGAAGAAATTGAGTCATTAATAAATGTGAAAAAAAAATATCTTAAATTTTATTGTAAGTGAGGGCTAATTTAACATCACTTTAAGCTGTAAACTGTTGTTCAAGTTAACAATAGGTGAAGGCAGTTTCACCCAAGTGAACCAAATGAATGGCAGCGATATGCTAGTTTTAAGTTTAGACAAAAGGCAAATGTTGCATAGAATGGCTATTAAACCACATGTTTTCACACCAAAGATATCATATGATAGGTCCTGCTATACACATTAGGGCAAAACGGGTGTGGAAATGATTTATACAAATTCACCGCAACAGCTTTTCTAGAGATGCCCATATTGGCTACTAGTGCTGTGAAATAGTTCTAAAAACATTAAATGGTTTTATTATAATTTCTTATTTAAAGGTATTAACATTTTTAAAGACAAATAAAAATTTTCAGCAACCAATAATTTTTTTTTTCTGATTTAAAATAAATAAATAGAAGTTTATTATTACTAAATTGCTCTTTTTATCATCCCAATCAACACAACGGAGGAATCAGCCATTTTACACAACTGTCTCACCCTATCTGGGAATTAAACTAGACATTTCCGTGTTAGGAAAGTTTCTTCCTAGATAAACTTCCTATATCTAATTATCAAAGTGTCATGGAGAGTGCCCAGATTGCCACTAAATGTGTTTCAAAACCAGGAATGTTAGATTGGAGAGAATGGAAAAAACCTCGAACTTTGGGTCGAGGATCAGACAAGGAAAAAGGTTCCTTTGAGCTTGGAAATCATCCAAGATAAGGTAAAAACACTTCGCCATCAGTCATCCGCAGTTCCCTACCTTCAAAACACCATGGAAATAAAAGAATTACAGTATTACGCATTTTTATATAGTCCTACTTCTACCACCATTTTGGGACTATCGCAATACATTGTCAAATAGTTCTACGTCCTGACTATGTCATCCTATTTTTCATATTTCACAGTCACATCTATGACCAGAAGGTCATAGTCATCTGCATTATTTGGTTTTGAAAAGCCTTGAGGGATCACTCACAGTTTTACCAGAGGCAAACTGTTACTTAGAAGCTCATTTACAGAATTGCTAATATAAATACAGTAGTATCAATTATCCGAACAAATGTTGCGTAGGTTGATTCAGACAATCGGAAAAAATTCGGATAACCCAAATTCACCAAAAAAAAAAGGAAGATGTCAGTCACATTTGTACAATAAACATCTTTGTTTCTTTATCTAAGGAACATTATAGTGAAAAAAAATATTACATTAAAGTTAACAATGCTCTTTTTAAGAATGAATTAAGCAGTGGCTTTTGATTTTTTCCCATAAAGCCAGTTCAGATAATTAAATGTACAGATAAATGAAGTTCGGATAATCAACGTTCTGCTGTATACTGATTGGCTAACCTCCTTAAATAAAGTCAATCACTTGTAATTGTTGTGAACTAGTAAACTACAATCCATTGAAGCATTTTAATTTAATTTTTCCAGTATTTATATTCTACTGGCAAAATGAAGGTAAAGAGTGGCTTTGACAACAAAGTCTTTTTTTGGTCGTTCATTAGTCACAACCTTTTCACCTTTTTGATTTAGGTTCAAAGATCTATTAATTGCTGAACCACACCAATTCAGGTCAACTAATTTGGCATTGAACTTGTATTTAATTTACTTCAATGCCCTTTACAATTTGAAATCTCTTGACTGCTTTGAAAGATGTTTTATAATCACCTATTCAGGTAGTTTTATCTGTTTCATTTTATATCCATAGTATCTTGATAGTGAACCTTGACATAGTACTATCCTACCTCAATTACTCCATGTTGAATAGAATATAATATGTAACACATTTATATCAAGTACCATATGATTAATGATCATATAAAAGGGCAAGATTAATGTCTCTTGTGCCAAAATCCCATACTTCTTATGGAATACCACTGTTTTTAGCATTATTTTAAAGAGTTGTACCTAATCACTCACAAATAAACAAAACAATCCCCTACCAGTATAATTATATGGATAAGTGAAGTGTTAACAACAAAAACTACTGTGGCTGCCCCAACCTCGGTTTTTAACTTAAATTTTGATATCCTAGTTAGTTAACAAGATGAGTTAAGTGACAATATACTGATTTCAGAAATAAAACAATTTGAATATTCAGGGCTCAAAAAATGTTCAGAAAAATTACTGTATTTACTTCTTTCTGCAGTTATATAAACTCCTCAAAAGCAATCCTACACTTACCATAAATTTGCATTTAAAATATAAGTCATAAGGGGTCTGATTATATAATGACCTATATTAATATAGGAATGATATATAATTATCATTCAATCATCATTTTTTTAAAAAATGTCACTTAACACATCTGTGAACTAGGGTATCAATTTGTGGTCTAAGAATTAATATACTTTGTCATAAAAAGAAATTGCATCTATCCCTTCACAGGATCTTAACAGTAGGTAAAAATATATGTTTTTGTACAAATAAATATTAGCTGGTATTTAATAAGCTTTTTAAAGGTCGTCCCTCAAGAAATTGTAACTACTGTAATAGACAAAATAAATAGTCGTAAGGATAATCAGGGAGAAACTTTCATGAAGTGAGGTTTTTATGTGGCGGCAGCACAACACTTATCAGCCAAAAATAAAAATAAAATTGGTGAACTTTTCTAACAGTAGTTAAAAAACAATTTGTCAGAAAGGTTGTCTCTTAGATCCATACTACTATCTGCGTAACCCCTGTGGAAGTATATAAAATATTGTATATTAACTAGTTTTTTTTAGCTTTAGTAGGGTACTTGGATAATGGTAAATGAAAATGAGTATGGTTCTCCATTCATTAAATTTTTGTAATGGTATTTACTTATGTGGCATTGCATTGAACAACATGTAGCGGGTTTCACTAATGCGCATGCATGATTAAAAATTTAGCGTTGGAAACTTTATCATTAAATGAGAATCCCCCATAAAAAGCAAAAGTGAACAATAATGAACTAAATTAGACACAGTCAATAATATAACGATATGATAAGAAGAGGTACTTACCGTTGATACTTACTCAATCTGAAGATCACTGGACCAGTTTTGGTTATGTACACGCTATCATCACATCAGATCGAGCAAATATTGGTAAGTACCTCTTCACATCATAACTTACTAACTCGCAGTACTAATCCTCAATTTTACTGCAATATAATGATAATTTAAGAGATAATATTACCACTCTGTAGTCTAGATTGGAGACTGGGTTTCTTTCCCGGTCGATCTGTAGGCGGAAGATCTTCCAGGTCACCAGTGGCAAGTCTTCTCCTAATCTCTTCCCTTTCATTTCTCCTCTAAAAACACAAGAAATTACCTTGGATTAGACACAATGTTAAATCTAAAATATTTAAATGAGATGAATAATAGGTTATAAAGAATAGAAAATAAGGTTAAATTATAATAAATTATCATACATACATTAATAAATAGTTTTTTATTCTAAAAAAAAATACAGAAAGGAATCATGAAAGAATTAAGTGGAAAAGAATAGCATGCTAAATAATAGGCAAATCTGGTTAATTGGGAGAAAATTTCTTACCCCAATTGTTTATGTAAAAATACATATATTAAAATAAAATTTGCTACTTAGTCATTTAACTGTTATACTGCAGTACAAAAAATAATAACACACTTAAACATTATTGTATCTCATTCAATTTCAGACCACTTTAGTGGGATTTATGTCATTTTTAAGATAAACTATTAGCAATTGTGGTCTTATGACAATTAACAATAACTTTTACTCTTCCAAGTTTTATTCACTATGAGCAAATTTATACTAAAAAAATCTTGGTATTGGTAGTAGTAGTAAGGTCCTAGTACCAGTACTAGACGGGTAGGACGAACTATTTGTTCAAACCTAGCAATTAGGCCATCTTTTAGGCCCATAGGTAGAACTACAGTATATGCGGCTCCTACTACATGTCACAAATCGGTACTATCGATTGTTATAATGACACCATATTTCAATATATTGATCAATTTTACACTTTTTAACAAAAAAGTGTTTCAATTCAATTTTTTGGTAATTATATCTTATCTGACCCACTTTGACTAAATAACTACAGCCAATGCTTAATTATACCTGAAACTTACTCTTTAGAACCAAAATGAAAACACGAGCAAAAAACTGGGTTCATTTTGTTACAAGAGACATGCATCGTTACATCTTAAAATTGGCTGATCAGTTCCAGTGTCGATTAGGACACAATATTTATTAGAGTTCATGTTAATACGTATATATTTTTGTTTAGTCACTGATTTCATGAAATACAGTGTCAATATTAGAATGTGCAAAGAAGTACCACTAATTTGCGTTAGCAGAAGGTATTTCCTATGAATTTAAAGAATTCTAATATGTTGCTCAGATTTCTTAAATTCTTTTCTTTAATTCTAAATGAGTTATTGGAATTTTAAGTTTATTAAGGGGTAGGTGCCAAAATTAACAGCTTAAATATTGTTATGCAAAACATTCATTGCTTGGTTGGTTGCATATAATTAAGATTTAATCATTGCGATAAACCTTAAACTTAAATTTAAAACAAACTTTTAAGCGTTGGTAAACAAATATTATATCATTTTGATACTGACAACTCTGTTTTTCTTGGCTAGCCTTGTTGCCCGAGAGAATCGTCTCACTAAAGAATTTTCGTTTTCATCTTCACACGAATCTTCATCGTAACTGTCATCGCTTCTGATTTCCAAATGACCGTCGATAAATTCACCAGGAGGATAGTTATAAGCGGTGTCGAAAGAACTGTTGTTCCTGTAATTTCTTCGTTGAAACAAACCATTGGAGTATGTTTTACTTAAATGGTCGGATATGTTCGTTGTTTTGTTTCTAATCGTTGATTTTACGTTGTCTAAAGCTGAAGATAATTTAGTCGTTGTATACCTAAGATTTTCAGAGCTAAGCGATCCACTTATCTTTGCCGAATTGCTTCTGATACTGTTCCTAATATTTTCAAACATACTTAGTAGAAATAGTAATCACAAGTTACTAAAAAAATAACAGACTAGGAAGGGAAAAGTAATTGAACTTCCTCAAAACAATTACAATATTAGGAATATACTCCGTGATTTCATAGCATGACTAATTTTATCAAAAGATATAACGTTTTACGATGAAACATAAAAATAAGCGACACTTTTATGAATCATAACACCACGTTACACATCCAAGTGTTATGAAGATAAAGAGGCTGTCAACACTTAAGAATTAATAGTTCGTTGGATATTAAAGAGTAATGAACACAACTGAATTACGATTTGAGCTTCAAGTTTAACAAATAATCTACTTATGCGATTAAATTTATCACCCCGGAACCGGCATGGCGACGCTACTAACAGATAAAAATTGTAAACAAAACGGAAGCCATTGTAGCTTTTATGATAGTGACAGGTGCGCGCGCCAGCTGTTGTTCAGTGATACCAACTTTCCCTGAAGTAGCCAACTCCCGCTCCCGGGTGTATTTCAAATTTGAATAGAATAAGCAAAATATACAATAGAATATAGAAAACATAAAATTTTGCTAATAAATATATAAGTGTAACAGTGTAACCTCTAATATATTTTTATCACTTTAATTTTTATGGTTTATTTTTACACAAAATAGTTAAGAGTTGCTTTGTCAAAATGTATAAGAAAATATATCCAAAGCCAGATTTAAATGATAAGATAATTAAAATGTTATATTCTAAAATAAGTAATAGTAAATTTATAATGCGTTAAATGCAATCATCTTACCCTTAATTTAAGGGTTTTTTTTACGAATAATTTATAACAAACTGTCTGGACTTCACCTAGATCTTACAAATGGGAGGTAAAAATACAGTTTTCAGGAGAAATCCCATGGGGTTTCTATCCAAAGAAAGAACAATTTGCTCTAACACAAACATATTGGTTTAGGACCCGACTGATGTATGAGTTACCAGTCGGTTATTGATCGATTTTGTATAAGTATGCTTTGTTATACAAATTCCTAGTAATTCACAGTTACTTTTTAACATAGCCACTTGGTCATTAGTGACTTAAGTGCATTTTTAACCTTTTACTAATTCTCTTAGGTCCGCGGATTAATCTGTTAATATTCCCGCGAAAAATGTATGTAATGTTACATATATTCATAGGTAAATAAAAGTGGAAAAAATCATATTTGTTATTAGTATAACACCTTATAACATGTCAAAAATGTATTTATTATAATAATCTAACTTTACTCCAGTCTGACTTAATTTAAGTAACATATCGATGGTGTTGCGCCAAAAGGGCCAATCTGCATTTTATATTTGAATTCTAAAACTTGAAAAGCTATAATGAAAAATTGATATTTGAATGCCTTATTTATATTTTTATTCATTTAAAATATACTTGGATACCTAATTAATAAGCCAAATTAACCAAATTTATTTTATTAATTATAAATAAAAAAACAAACGTGATATTAATTGCTGATTGGCCCTTGTGGATTTTTTCAGATTGGCCCTTTTGGCGCAACACCATCGATATTTAAAAATAGTTAAAAATTTGAATGAAGGGGAAAAATCAATAACACAATTCCAGAGAGGTTAGACTTGTTTTACACTGATGATATCATCGAATAGAAGAGAGATAAGTGGCTTGAACCCCCCTCCTTTAATAACCTGATGATGTGTTAAACGGGACTTAAAAGAAACAGAAAAAATAAAAAGATAACACAATTTTAAATTAGCAATATTTTAAAGAGGGATAATTCTTTTTAGTTTCAGAAAGTTTATCCATCAAGTTTTAACATCTTTTAGAAAAGGTTAAACTCGGTGGCTCAAATCAAGTGGCACTCTTAAGGTGCATTTTAAGGGCTCTTCGCCACATACTTAAAAAAAATGTTTAACAGTTTCTACAAGGTCTTAGCACTTTTGGTCGAGAATTCCACAAGAGGATTAAAGATAAGAAATTGCGACTTCAGTTCTACTGTAGATCAAGATCAGCTGTTACTAATGTAGATTTAAATAAAATACACCTCACCATTTGTGTAAGATTGGTTCTAAAAAGCATTGATAAAAAAACATTAAAGCAAAGTGAAAAAGAAACACGATTATAAACAATTGTTCAGACTTGAACGAAGTGTAATGACCTAATCTAATGGATAGTATGTTAATTATTGAAATATACACTGAAAACAATCGACCTTTTGAAGAATTTAAGTCGTAATGTATTATCATTTGTCGTTGGAACTAGAAACCATTTTAGAGACTAGACTTGATAAATAAATTAATGATGGCGAGTTATTATTGGAATAAACTTTTTAAAAAGTAGTCTATTGAATCATTTATTGCATTATTTCTGCCATTTCTTGTAAATGTTATCAATTTTGTAATTTTATTATCTTTTCATATGGTTAAAATGAAACATCATGTATCCATATTTTACACCTTTACGCTATTATTAATTTCATCAACATCTTTAATTGGTAAAATCTCTGTTATTTTTAGATGAAATATCAGGGATAAAAATAATAATGAAATAAAAATAATTTAGTTTAAATCAAATTATAATTATTAAAACTTAAAAATTGAAAATAATTTAGTCAGCGCCGGTGCTACACTTTTGGCCGCCACAGGCAAGACGGTTTTTGGCCGCCCCATTGAAATAGGCATTTTTTTGACCGGGGGGGGGGGGGGGGGGGGGGGGGGGTGGAGAAGGGTGATTTTTGGGGGCTTTCCTACATTTATGTGTTTGGGTTATTAAAAAAAAAATAACTTCGGGTTCTTTCGGGAATAAAGAACCATTTACAACCTCCAGGCAAAGTCAGACAAACGCAAGAAATTATTATAATTGCCCTCGGTTTGGTTTCGCCTACGGACCCTAAAAATGGATATACCAAGAGATTATACAAATTCAACAAAAGTTGACCTATAAGTTGGCAGGCTTTAATATTGTACTATTTAATCTAAAATATTCCTATTTTAAGTTGGTTAAAATAGTATTGATATATTAAAAATAGGCCTAAGCCGCCATCGGGACATGGCCATGTAACTGAATTTCGGTCTGTCTTAACATTTTATAATATTAAGGTCATCTGAGGAAAAATTATAATATAAAATATATAATCATACAATTTAATTTATTTCTTGGGCGCTGAAATTTTCTATGGCCATATTTTTAATACTATCCTTAGTGGTCATTATATTGTGAATTGTAATGAAACACAAATTAAAATGTAAATTTTTACTAATTAGCCAATTTATGTTAACTTCGGACACTCTCGTATGTTTTGGTTCTTGAGGTGTAACAGCTTAAAGTATTTTTAACTTTTTAAAATAAAATAAGTTTTCCACTTTCAATCGCCCTTACAGAGACAGAGGGCTGAACAAAGTCTATTTCATATAACCTGACTGCTTTTTAAAATAGTGCATGTCCCTATTATTTAGCTATGATAGTTTTTGAGTAATAAAGTAAAGTAGACTATTTTTAAAAACTCAATATTAGAGGAAGGGTACTTCTTTAGATAGTTACTCCCCTATGCTGCTTTAGAATATTATTGACTTTGTCTAAATAACTATTACATATAGCAAAGGGATGTTTTGTCCAATGTAGTTGGGGACCAAGGAATATCCCGTTTCTGTTTTTATAAGGGATTAAGGGGAGTAACAGTCTAAAGAAGAACATTCCGGATACCTTCTTTAGATTGTTACTCCCCTCGGAATTTTTATATAAGGGGAATAACAATCTAACGAAGTGACCATTTCTGTGCTTTACTGCCTGTAATGCACCTGATCTCCGAAAGTCCCAACAAAAAAATTTAAAAACTTGCAGTTGTGTTATGTGTAATAAAATAACCTAATTACAGGAAAATTGTAGGGAAGCTCCTCTGCCCTTTGAGGTTAGAAAAATCATTAAAATGAAAATGTTTATGGTTCTAAGCAAGATATAAAAAATCTTAGTACAGGCTTCTTTCCTAATTTTAATTCTGCACAATTTGAGCCCTATTTCAATTCCCTACTACAATAAATACTACAATTATTTCAATACAACGAGTTTTATCGTTGTATTGAAATGGCGCCTGTACTATTTATCATAGGAAGTTGAAATAGGGCTCAAATTGTGCAGAATTAAAATTGGGAATGAAGCCTGTACTTAGATTTTTGATATCTTGCTTAGAACCAATAAAATTTTAATTTTACTGTTTTTTCTAACCTCACAGGGCGGTGGAGCCAGAGCCTCAAGGAGGGTTATACGAGAGAATGAAATATATTATGTACTCATATAATAGCAAAGGCAGCCGATAGTTTTTTTTAGGAATAAAAAGAAATAACACCGGTTTAACCAAGAATCAACCCGAAATGCGATTAGCTCGGCTACGTCTATTTAACTAAAACAGCACCTGATAAGGTATTGTCTAGGGGTGTTATTACTAGGGTTCCATCTCTAACTGCCTACTCAGTACGGGGGTTACGCACATTATTATTGTTTTGCTACTATAGATTTTGTTTTTCAATTTATAAAATAAAACAAACTGAGGGCGTCATCGGCCGCCCCCTGAGTTTGGCCGCCACAGGCGGCCGCCTGCCCCGCCTGTGCGTAGCGCCGGCGCTGATATTTAGTTAAACTACTGAATTAGTTGTTTGCAAAAGAACGTTTCAATGATTACGCCCTCTTTATTTAGAACACAATTCATATTTTTATTTAGATATGGTCAATTGTTAATATATAACAACGTTTCAAAAAAGGTACTTTTTTCATCATCTTGGTTTATCATCTGTTGAGGCACACCATTCGTGGTACATTTAGCACGAGTAAAGATTTCTTGAACTAAAATTCTCTTCTTCTTCTCTTATCCTTGAATGAATTAATATCTCAAAAAAAAAGTAGGTGGTTGAGTAGGCATTGAACTAACGGCGAATATCTATATGCTTAAGATTAGTCCACACCAGGCCTCAATGTTGCAGGGCTGAATCGAGCGCCGATTCAGCCCTGCAACAAAGACGCGCAACTTTGAGTCGCGTTGTGGACTAAGCTTTAAGGGGGATTGAGAGCGATGAAATTTATTAATTTTTGCGGTATCTTCAGTTTTAAAAGAGTCCATGTAAACGTTAAAAGACATGAAATTTCTGGAGCAGAAGTGGTAATGTCTTCTGGCTAGATTAAATGTGGGTTCACAGCTAGCGGATCTTCATAGTTATTCATCTTCAGTTGTTCCTTTATTAAAGTTTATGCATCAAACATCATTTCAATGAAAGTATAAACGCGTTGACCGTATTAAGTTTAAGTAAAGGCCATAGATGAATCCGTACGCGCCGAGATCCGCTAGCTGTGAACCCTCCTTTAGAAATGTATTGAAATAAACGCAGCGCGAAACTTGACGCAAACTCCTAAACAAAGTAAAGTTAAGTGTAAGTAAGTTAAGTGTATTATCCTTTATGATGACCTCCATTTACGCTCCTAGATCTATCAGATATTCGGCAAGTCGAGTCTCAATGAGCGTCACAGATCAGGCACTGATGATGGCCTTTTGAAGGCTGAAAGCTGCTTTGGCAATAAAAAAAAAATCTTTTAACAATTTACGTGGAGAGACTATTTGTGTTATCCTTAAAGTTAAGTTACTATTGTTTCACAACATTTGTCTCTGCAGAGTATTGTGACTGCTGGGGCTGGGCTCGCCGACCGCTGAATGCGGAACGGAGTTGAGTCGCTAGTGGGTGAATCCGAAAGCTGAGCGCAGTCAGCCTTGAATCAGAATCTGTAGACATGTTCTCGGCATTAGTGCCTGGTCGTAAGGTCGTAAGTTTCGAAAATCGTAGCCCGTTTCGGAAAAGGATAAAGCCGTTCGGAAGCTAACTCTAGTGTTCAACCGTTCGGAAGCTAACTCTCTGTGTCAGCTCGGCATCTGGTGGCCAGTTGGGCCACCCTTGCATTTTTAACCAAAGGTTGAATTTTCCTAGAGGAGTCCACTCCTTCCTTTGGTGTTCACCCCACTGAAGGGAACTAAACTACAAACAAAGAGATAAGGGGGGGGGGGGTAAACAAAACTTCTATTAAATAAATGTTTAGTATTTGTATTTAAATATTTTTTTTAACTATAGGGGGTTCCCAAATTAAGCCCGAAGGCGGGAAACATGGAGACATAGACCGCTTACGTGGGTCCATTGAACAAACCGGTGGGTTTCGACCACTTCACATATCCACTTGATATGAGTATTCCACTACATTAGTGTGATACATGTCTTAAGGCCAAGCGCACACAGGAAACTTTTTGCCCGCAGACATTTTTGTCGCCACCTCAAGGGCTTATGCAGTATATGACGTGGTATATGAGCACACTGGAGGCAAAGACAGGTGCAAGACAAGAGTTCTCCAGCCTAGGAGATGTCCCAACAAATTTCTGTCCGCAGACTATCACAAATCACAATAATTTCCACGTTAATACTTAGTTGGGTCATATAGGGTGTAAAAATATGAAGATCACTGCATAAACAGGCCTGTTTATGCAGTGATCTTCATATTTTTACACCCTATATGACCCAACTAAGTATTAACATTGATAAAATAGGGACATCTAGAAAACTTATGAATAATTTCCACGTGATCCATTTCGCTGGGTACAAGATATTCCACTTTCTTGCCTCCAGTGTGCAAGGCTGTAGCAACTAGCAACACTAGTGTGAAAAGGCAGACACAACCAAGACAGTTCCAAAACAGTATGCAGACTGCTTTGTCTCCAGTGTGTTCCTGGCTTATACCATCGCCAGATATTGATAATGACTTCGGTATCAGGAGAGAGGTAACCACACGGCTATGCTGTTCTCTTATATTTCATTTCTATTTCAACTATATTTTTAGCGCAATTAATATTTTCAACCACCTAAGTCCTTAACTAACGATGATGTAGTACATGAAATGCACATTCTAAATCGAAAGTTGATCTATTATAAAACGAAAATCTCGACTAATCATTTTGTATTTTACCAACAACCCGATATTTTACCCAATTATAACTAAGAGTTCCTAATTAATAACAAGAAACAGTAATCGTTGTAAGATAATAGTATAATAAGAGGAATTGTGCTCTAAAGATTTCTAAATATTTTTCCCCCAATTATAATTGAGAGTTCCTCAAAAAATAACAAGGAATAGTAAATATATCGAATGGAAGTAATCATAATAATTTTTTATTAAAAGCAGAAAATGTTTCTAGAGTTTTCTAAATTTTTTTTTTTTTTCGAGGCAGGATGAAGGAATAGAAGCGTGAAGAAAAACCAAGATATTTTAGTGGTTATAATAGTCGAGTTCTAACATTTCACCGACATGAAATAACTAGAGAGAAACTTTAGATTACCAAAATGGAAACCAGTTAGGGTATTAGCGTGATAGAAACGAATAACTTTTGAGCAGTTTTAGAAAACTTTTACTAACACCTGACAATTTAACAACTTGAAAGGTATTTGATACTTTAAGAAAAACCAACCCTAGATAGCTGATGAATATTACAAACAATCATGAAATTCGCTGTACTAGCGTGATGAAGGTCAAAATAAGCTATTTGTAGTCAAAAATGCATATTAAACGACCAATTTTACTTATAAATATACAATTCAAGTATGCGATTACATTGAAAGATAAATTGCAATATTAGGTCGACAGTAAATCAATTCTAAAGAAAGAATACCGACATATCAATGATCATAATCTAAAGTAAAATGGACTTTAAATACGACAATCATCGTACACATAAATTGAATAATTATTTAAATGTTTCAAGCATGGTATCGGGTTTCGAGTTTGTTTATTAATCATATCATAAATATAAATGTATATTAATATTAGATAAAAGTAAAATACCCTCTACTTACAAAGGAGGGCTAAGAGTTAGAAACTGGCACAAATGCCCACGTTCTTTTGTTTTGAAAAACCTTAATTCATATTTATGGTTGAACTTTTGAACTATGTAATGATAATTGGACACAAAAATAAGGAACATTTTAGTGCACATCTCATAAATATGGACCCATTAATTAAGGAGTTCGGCCAGAATGATAAAGCTTTAACCCTTATCCTTTAAGAAGAAGGTAGAATTACATTCTTGGTATAAATACAAGGCAGGGTTAAATTATAAATGTATTTAACAGTTGTATAGCCAACATAGAATATTCTAAGTACCATAATATACCAGAGCACCGCATTTGTTATTTAAATTTAGACTCCAAATGCTACTTTACCTAAAAAAGACAGCAATGCTATGTTTGCTACCTTAAATAAATGCTAACAACATTTTTTTACAATGCCATTATTTGATATTTGTTCCAATAGGGACTTTGATATAATATGATCCTTACTCAATGCCATAATTATTTAATAATTCGTTCGATTTTTAAGAAACTTCTTTGTTGTTGTTTTGTTCTCCAAGGTATGTTATATCTAGATACAATAGTTGTATTATAATGTACCAGTTAATTATAGGCATAGACAACATTTGAAATTTGATTATAGTTTAAATACTGTCTTAACTAAAAAAGATAGCAATGCTTTCTTAGTACCAGAGCGCAATTTAGAATTTTATTATAGTTCGAATGCTGTCTTACCTAAAAAGGTTAGAAAATGCTTTCTTAGTACCAGAGCGCAAGTTGGAATTTTATTATAGTTCGAATGCTGTCTTACCTAAAAAAAGAAAGCGATGCTTTCTTAGTACTAGAGCGCAAGTTGGAATTTTATTATAGTTCGAATGCTGTCTCCCCTAAAAAAGATAGCAATGCTTTCTTAGTACCTACTAGAGCGCAAGTTGGAATTTTATTATAGTTCGAATGCTGTCTCCCCTAAAAAAGATAGCAATGCTTTCTTAGTACCAGAGCGCAGTTTGGAATTTTATTATAGTTTTAATTGCTGCCTTACCTAAAAAATAGCAATGCTTTCTTAGTACCAGAGCGCAGTTTGGAATTTTATTATAGTTTTAATTGCTGTCTTACCTAAAAAAGGTAGCAATGCTTTCTTAGTACCAGAGCGCAAGATGGAATTTTACTATAGGTCGAATGCTGTCTAACCTAAAAAGAAAGCTATAGCTATGCTATTAGGTTTTATAAAATGTAAAAAAAATAATCTTATGTAGCATCAATTTTTTTTCTCAACAAAAAGAATAAGCTGTCATAAAGCATATTTAAATAAACAATTCTCCCCCATTTAGATACGAGTTTAGAAATTTTAATTAAATTAAGATAAGTTCTTTACGTTTAAGATTATTTACGCTTGAAGAATAATACCCTTAATTCCAAGAGTTATTCAAATTAACTGGTAATTCCTGAGTTAAAAAAACTTAGTTGCAAGAGAATTAATTAAAGCACATTCTTCGAATAAATTTCTTTACCACTGCTGTAAAACTGAAGTTTCTCATAAAGTTAAACTAGGATTTCTTGTATAATTAACATTTATTCTAGGTCAAAATATTTAAACCATTCTGAATTAATAATTATAACGATAGACCTAATATATTTATAAAATAATTAATTACAACAATACTCTATTAAAGAAATAATTTATTGTATTCTAAGACTTAATTAAGAATCTATGATATTTTTTTAATTAAAATTAAGCTGGCCTCGATGTTTTGAGTTATCATAACAATAAAGATATTTGAAAAAAAGACACCACCTGGTTGTGAAAGCTCACGTTTCGCATAAATTAAAAATTTGCATAATCAGATGTTATTAATTCTTAACATTGTCACAAAACAAACTGTGTCTAAAATTTGATACAACGCAATGTAATTATCATTGAAGTGAGTATTGAAATATTAGTCATAGTGTGTTTGCTTTTTTCGCTGTGGGATCCCTGATAAATAGGGATAAATAATTTAAAAATGTTTAATGTTAAAATTTTAGTAAAAAAAACCCTTTTTTAATATTAAATTAATATTATGAGTGATTTTTACGAAAACTAAATACAGATTAACTAATAAGAAAGATAATCAAGGCTTGAATGATCTCAGCACAAATTTAAAAGTTATTTTAAAATGGAATCTAAAAATAAATACTTGGAAAGTTTTAACTGCACAGACTAAAGGGAATTCTCCTGAGTTTAAGATTCTATTATTCAAAAATAGAACCAAAGACAAGCTCAAGGGATTCTTGAATTTAAATTATGAAACCGCTGCCCTAGAGAATTGACATTCTATACACAGTTGTAAATATAACTCAACAGATGTGTATGCTTTGTGAGTTGCAGGAATAACCTCCGGCTTCAATCAATGAGCACTTCGTTGAAACAAACATAATTGGTAAAGGGACGTTTCCTTACATTCGGTAGCTTTAGAGACTTGAACATTTTTCGTTATAAAGTACACTTATTTGTGAATACTATTGATGTGAACAACTCATTCCATCGTTTTTTGGCGATTCGCCGGCATCATGGAGGATGATAAATTGGAAATTGGTACTTAGATTTTAGATTGTTACTCCCCTATGTTTTTTTAGACTATAAATGATTAAGACTAAATAACTATTAAGAAAAAGGGATGTTTAGTCCAATGTACTTTAGGACAAAGGAATATGTCACTATGAGTTAAGCAGCCCCAACACGATCAAGCCGCTTGATCAAAACATCGCCTCAAGCAATGGTGTCAAGCATGATTGATAGTCTAGGAACCCGTTTGATGCTTGAGTCAAGCCTTGACGGAGATAGTCTAGAGCAATTTTGATCAAGCATTCCGTCAATCAGCTGCTCGATACCCCAAATCCTGATTCGAAACCATGGCATCTACACAATACTGATTTATTACAGTCCAGGAGGAGCAGTTCATTAGTCGAAAACTCCGCTACAAATGAGTGTTGATGAAAAGATTGATGGGACGCTTGATGCGCCCCAAGGCGGTTTGAAGGTCGTGTCAATCAGCTTGACGCGATGTTTTGATCAAGCGGCTTGATCGTGTAGGGGCTGCTTTATTATTTTGGTTCCTTTTCAGAATATGTATAGTCGGCAAAGTTCGTCTGCAGGACATAGCTTGGCAATAGGCATTTGAAAATAACAAACCGGTGAAGAGCACCTATATCCCTGAGTACAAAGTTAGTTAGTAGACAGAAAATCAAGTTGATGTTAGCTTCTCACTTGATAGGTGACCCCTTTGATTTGGAGTAATATTTAAATAACTAACCTATGTATCCACCGGTTTGTTATTTTCAAATGCCTATAACCAAGATATGTGCAACAGATGAATTTACCCGACCATATATTCTAAAAGGCACCAAAATATTAACTGGAACACAAAATTCTAGCTTGATGTTAGTCAGACAATTTTTTATAGTCTCTCTCCTGGACTATTATTAAAAATATAAATACATCAAAACGAATAAAAAAAAATCACAGGGAAGTACTTGCGTCCAAGTACTTTTTAGGGTTTTGTAGATGATGAAGCATACCCGTTATGAAATTATGATTTTTTTTCTTCGATCCTAAGGGTCCCGGGTTCGATCCCCCGGGAGGTCACAATGTTTTTTATAGGTAATAACGACAAGATAAATTACATTTTTTTAGAAAATTTTCATTGCCCAACCATACGGTGTAACCATGAATCATTTCAAAATTTTAAGACCAGCCATTATATAAAATTTGGGGGGGGGGATTTTTTTGGGGGTATATTTTGACTTATAAAACCAATAAAGAATTAAAAATTTAAAAAAGCAAATATATATTTGTATCCTACTCTTCAGCAGCTTTCATTTGATACCCAACTCAAAATTTTTAAAAAATAAAATTTTGGGCGCACTCCAAATTTTCGTGCACAAAATTGGTAATTTTTAAAACCTGGGAATGAACTCCCGGAAATATCATCGCCCCACTTTAAGGTATTAGTATGAATTATTTCGAAATTTTAGCACCAGCCGATCTATAGTGGTTGGGGGGGGGAAAATTTTTTTGGGGTATATTTTGATTTTTTTCCCCTATAACTAATGCAAATTTTAAAAAAGCATATATATATTTGTGTCCTACTCTTCAGCAGCTTTCATTTAATACCCAACTCAAAATTTTAAAAAAATAAAATTTTGGGCGCACTTCACTTTTTCGCGCCCAAAATTTACAATTTTTGAAAATTTGGGATGAACTCCCGGAATTTTCATCGCCTCACAATAAGATATTAGCATGAATTATTTCAAAATTTTAGCGCCAGCCGATCTATAGTGGTTGGGGGGGGGAAAATTTTTTTTTGGTATATTTTGATTTTTTTAACAAATAAGGAATGCAAATTTTAAAAAAGGATATATATATTTGTGTCCTACTCTTCAGCAGCTTTCATTTGATACCCTACTCAAAAATTAAAAAAAATATAAATTTTTGAGTTTACCACATTTTTTCGAATTGCGCATGCGCAAATCAAATTATGAACATCTGTATATTTTTCCTGTGGTTGGGTCAAAAAGTTGCACCAGTGTTTCAAATTTCAGTACTTTCGCTTAAACGGTTCGGGCCCTATGAACCAAAGAGCGACGGACGGACGGACACATCACCCTCGGTATAAGGGTTTTGAGAAGTATCTACAAAACCCTAACAAGCGAGAAGTAAAGACAAGAAGTATTTGTATATAACCAAGAAAAAGGTTTTATAAATAACAACATCTTCAAACTCCAAAACAACAGTAGTTTGTAGTTACAATACAGTCAGAATCTGAAACAAGAAGGAACTAAACTTTCCGGCAGTCTTTGACACCGAACACTGTAAGCGCAACCAGTTGCCTGCTTCCACTATGGCCAAGCTTTAACAACACTGTTTAATTCTCGAGCTTGTTTTCTGAGTCTGAACCTGATTCGGAACCAGCGAGAACTGTGTCCGAACCCTACGCTCTAACTTTTGAGTAAAACTGTAGAAATATTAGGAGCCGGCAGAATCACTTCATACCAACACACGAAAGTACAGAGACAAAAACAATCGTATACTTAAGTCTTACTCTAAATTTAAGTTCTTAAAACGTTGATAATTAACGTTGAACGGATCGTGTATGGGGCGTTTTAAAACGGCATCCTTCTCTACGATTTCTGTAGTATACGATCCATCCTAACATTCTACAGCTTCACAATTTTTAAATTCAATTTATTAAAATAGACTATAATTAAATATCACATTTTAAAATTAATTATAATTAGAGAAACAGAAATTTGCAAGTCGAATAGTTCTCTTCTACTAGACTAGTAAAGAAATTCTTTTAAGTCTGAGTTATTTAAAAAACTCAACATCAAGAGTTTCGAAATTAGATTTGTCTCTAATGAATTTGTCTTGCCGCAGTTGGATTGCATATTTAATACTGCAAATGGATTTAACATTTTAAATTGAAAAGCTTGCAAGAGATATTACAAATTAGCTTGTCGAAGAAATAAAACTGGGACTTTCCAAATTAATAACAGTATTAGATCAACAGTCCTACAAACTAACTTCAACAATCAGATTTTCACCGAAAGTACTATTTATTAAAGTTCAAAGATTTAAGCTAAATGTATTCCCTCTGAGATCTCTTCTATGATTGAAATATGAAATAGATCTCAAAACACTCTTTGTTTGTTATTCGTTGTTCTTAAAAGAACATTGGCGTTTTTGGGTTAACCCTATATAACAATACGAATGAAATAACACACACACATATATAAATAGTATTTATATATATATATATATATATATATATATATATATATATATATATATATATATATATATATATATATTGAAAGATAAGTTTTAACAGGTTTTGTTGCACGCTACTTTATCAATAAACCGCAATTCGTTAAAACAAGAAATTTGAAAGATTGCTTACTGCTCTAAAGACCGTTCCTTGAATAAAGCTTTCTAGTAGTAGTAGATATTAATAACCCTGTGGTGCCCCCTCCTCCCAAGGTGGGACAACGCCCTTTATTATTAATTTTTTTCTAGTAGGAAGCAAAAAAAAATGTCAGATGCTTGAACGATATTAAACTAGCTGGCCCAAGCTTTATTACATTATTTTGGCTGAGATCGTAAAAATAATTTTTATGCCAAGCTTATGATGTATTTCGTTCTATCAAAGTGATAAGACCAGTTCACCCTTGCTTACCGCTTGCTTTTGAATTGACGTGAATGAACTTGTCAAAAGATAAACGATGAAAAGGGCTGGTGAATCATAACCCACTAGTACAAAGGTAAACCACTAGTAAAGGGTAAACTCAAAAACAGCAAAGTCTCTGATACTTCTCTTATGATTACATGGCCAAAATGAATTTCATCTTAATCTAAGAGGTGTTCTTAGTAAAAGAAACATAGGTTTAGGAAAAAGCGGGACATATTATAGTTACAATTTTGAAAATTAAAATATTCATCTAGCATGTCGCATGTCCCAGCAGTAGTTACTTTTTAGATACCTGCAAATGCTGTGTATAGACTACATCAATTGTTGTGTCGGTCAATGCATTTGACTTGACAATAAAATACTATTTATAAGTTGTATAGCGTGGGTTTCCGCACCTGACTCTAATAAATCTTAGATCTTCCAGAGAAGACCGCATCAAAGATTTAGTGAATCTCTATATAGGGATTTACTAAATCTCTGACGTGGACTTCTCCAGATGATCTAGATTTATTATTTATAACTCTTTCTGATAGTAATAAGTAATTAGTAATTATAAGAGCAATATGAGGACTTTCTTAAACGAAACACTGGTGGTTTTTGGGTTCTCTTTGTTCTAAAAGCATTCAAGCTTGTCATTGTCCTGATCATTTGCATACGAAATTTCTTTGAAAATAACTATATGGGGCATATAAAGTGTAATAATTTATGTAAACTGAGATGATAAAAAAAAAAAAAAATCAGTGATCAATGGGCTGAAGTAGTTTAAGATCAATAAAATATATTATTCTGAAAAATTGGATCCGATAAGCCAATTATGTATTATAACCCTAATGAAGGAAATATATTTTTTCGAAACCATTGGATATATTATATCCAATAAGCCATTTATGTTTTATACCCTGATGAAGGAAATAAATTGTTCCGAAACTAATGGATATATGTATTATATCCAACAAGGCATTTATGCTTTATACCCTAATGGGGATAGTTTATTGTTCCGAAACGATGGTTAATGCCTTATATTTTTATTTCTGATCCTTGCTATTCACACATTTTATTGTTTTAATAAAATTATAACAGCAATAAACAATTTCACTTTTCATTTATATACAATTTCTTTGATTAAATTATAAAAACTATACTTCGGAGATTTAGGTAAAAATAAAAGTTAGAGAGGTTAAATTATAAACACACTTTTTGGACATATTATATCTAATAGACTATATTTATGTTATATACCCTGATGAAGGAAATAAATTGTTCCGAAACTATTAGATATATTGTAGCCAACAAGCCATTTACGTTTTATACGTTAATGGAGGAAGTATAATATTGTTCCAAAACGTTGGACAATCCCTTATTTTATTTGACTGATTCTTGCTATTCACACATTTTATTGTTTTAATTACATTTTAACAGCAATAAACAATTCCACTTTTCTTTTATACACAATTTCTTTCATTAAATTATAAAACTATATTTCAGATTTAGCTGAATGAAATTTAGCTGAGGTTATAATTATAAACAATTTAAAAAAAAAAAAGAAAGGAAATTTGCAAATGATTAAGAGTAATTTTATATACGGTACGTTCTTAAGCAAACAAAGGTACGTCTTAAAGAATGAACTGATTGAAAAGATAGATAGATCCATTTATTACCAAAGCATAAATACATATACACTTATATACATTACATTAATTAACCTTCTGGTAAATCGGCTTAAGCAGTGGAGAAATATAAATATTATAAGCAAAAAAAAAGTTATATATGTACCTCATTAATATCACCCAAGACTTCGAGGCTCTCGTGAGAATCGTAAGTTAGCGTGTAGAGATCAAGAACAAATCTTGAATCTTTCTTGTAATGTCTTTTATCAATCTTAGCCAGCCAAGGGTTGAGAGCAACGCTCGTAGCCATATCGTTGCTGATTATCACCATCAAGACAAGCTAAGATTATACAGGCTCGCAACACCGCTAATAATCACTTAAAGCTTCACAGCACATCGGGAACAACTCTCACGCTAACGAGAAGCAAGTCACTGAGTTACAAAGGGGATTCATTTTACAACAAACTAATAATAAGGAATATAAAGGCAGTCGATTTGTTTATACATTAATCATTTACTCGCTGATCAGGGAAAGAAGGAAGCAGCTTTTAAATCTGTAATAAATGTAAAACTGAATTTTCAAGTCTAAACAAAATTGTAATCGTTTTGATATAGGGTTTTAACCGCTTCAATAATTGTTCTGTTTACAGTTATTTCTGTGAATGACGAAAAACTAAGGGTTTCTAAAAACTAGGTTTCTTTTTTTCTTAGGTTTTTCAAAACTATTGCTTTCTTGCTATCAATTATTACTAACACACTGAATTATATTTAAAGTTCAAGCTAATTGTTTCTACTGATATTTTGTTGAACTCATACTAAATAAAACTTGATCAACTAAAGTTACCAAAGTTACTAGAGGTTACTAAAGTTACGTCTAATACAGACCGATTTCAACCATTTAATTGCCATTATCACCTAACTTATATACCAATATAAGTGGTCAAAGCAGGTTTGTACAACGAAATTTAACAGCAAAATACTTATTTACTTATAATTAAAAATTTTCTAGATGAGCAGTGGAGTCACTTAATTAGGAATAAAGAAAGACTCTCCACTAAACCACTAAAGTGAGACTCGTCTCTGCACTGAAGAAGACCCGCCAATGGTTGAAAGCCGGCTTTGTACAATGAAGTTACTTTAGTGGAGAAACGTCTTTCTTTATTCCTACTATTTATAACTAACTCGTTAACTTTTCACTTATCTACTAACTTTTAAACATATCTTGGTTTTTATTTATGAAGGTTTTAAAGTCCGACATTTTGCTTCCACAGCTAGAAGCATCTTCAGTGATGATTAAAAAAGTTGGTGTAAATCAAAGCCACAACCTTCTAGTTATATTAATCTATTTCTATTACTACCCACATAAAAAAATCATATAATACTCTTTACAATGTTCAACACAATAAAAGCATCAGCTTTTCGAATTAATATTTTTTTGGGGTCTACTTTTAGCACTATATTTATGATTATGGGTTTTAGATAACATTTACACCATAAACGCTATTATTATTGAGCGGCAGAACTTAATATCATAACTTAATTTTTTTCAATTTTCCTTAATTTAATTTCTTTTTTTTTTTAAATAAAAAAGTATTTGAGTTTATTTTTACCTCTATTTTATAAGTGAAACCTAAGTTAACATAATAGATCTAAAGGAATAATTTCAAGATAAAAAGAACTTTTTATATACTACGTTTTTAAATTTTCAGTTGTAATCGTATGTAATGTTGATAATATAATTGTTATTGTTATATAATATTAATGTTAGTAAAAATAAAAAAAATAAAATAGTTCCGAATTTATTTACTTCACTTAAATGACAACCATCTAGAGAGCTAATCTTAAACCTATAAAAGGACAAATCTTTGTACAACGGATCTCCCCAACACCAAATCTAAACAGTGCCATCGATAGATTTGAAATAATATAATCGATAAATAATATAATTGATATATTTCCTGTTTTGCTGTCATTCAATGTTTATCTCATATTTAAAAAAATCACAAATTTGAATCCCGTCAAAATGAAGATTGTAAATACTATATGGGATATGTCAAAACAAATAAAATAACTTGAGGATTTTTTCCGAATTAACTTTCCACACAGCAAAATTTGCTGAAAACTAATTAAATTCTTAATAAAGTATTAAAATAATGCATTGTCATCGTGCGTTCTGAGCTATGCTAAAAGTTTCAAATGTCTAGCTATTCGGGAAGTTAGTTAGAAATCGATTGCTAGATTTGTACCGGACAAACAAACAAAAAAGAAAGCAAGCTAATAAAAAAGTAGTAAAATTAAAAAAAAATATTACCATGTTTTAATTTTGGAAAGGTATGCGTTAATTGCGTTGATATTTATATGTCTCCGTATAATTGTTTTCATATGGCTATATGGCAATATTCTTCTTAATTTTGCCGTATATTTTGGGAAATTTAGAGTATTTAAATGCATTTAATAAAACATCTCGGATAGAATGAATCTTATTCTTTTCATCGAAATACTTAGCATTTCAATTTCAGGAATAGAATTCGAAAAATGTCAATATATATTTTTTTTTTTTTTTGAGTTGTGATGAACTTAGTCAAAAGGATATAACAGTCCCCTTGAGAAATCAAGAATTAAAAGGGAAAAATCCTTCGGCTTGTCGAGAAAACGTGGAACAAAAACGTAACCTTCCAAGAATATTTTCTTTTTCTGACATTCATTTCAAGAATTTAAGAAGTAAAACCCTCACCCTACTCTCTCTTTCTCTACATTTATATATATATATATATATATATATATATATATATATATATATATATATATATATATATATATATATATATATATATATATATATATATAAAGTACTTCAAGAAGTAATCTTTTACGTCAGCAGATAGAGAGATCTTTCTTTAATAAAAATTTAAAAAATACATTTATAGCAACTTAAGATTTTATTAAAATAAAGCAATTTGATAAGAAACAATTTATTCGTAATTACTGTATTTTCATTCAAAGTAAACAAAATTATATTTACCGTTATGATTGTGGTTTTAAGAAAACATTTTTACGATAGAAGCTATTATCATAAAATGGCTTTTAAAATGATCAGTTTTGACTATATTATATTTGCATTATTAAAATAACTGTATAATTATTATTAATTTGCTTATTAATCTCCCTTTGTTGGGATAAAACTCCTTGTGTGTGGTTTGCTTTTTTATTTCATACAAAGCTTTCGCTCAGGGAGCCTGAGCTTCATTAGTGATCTATCTTTCGTTCTTATATCATTGTAGATCACTGATGAAGCCCAGGCTCCCTGAGAGAAAGCTTTGTATGAAATAAAATAGTAAACCACACACACGGACTTTTATTCCAACAAATCTCCTTCACTCTTCTTACATCTTATACATTCAACAAATCCACATAAAAAACCCCTTCAATTAATCTCCCTTATTTGTAAAACATAACAAACTAACTCCAAAGCAAAAAAGCCTGAAGTGGGTCTAGGTAACATGACATAATTTTGTTACATCTTATAACATTTTTAACATTTAAAAAAAAGTCCTAATTAGTCTGGGCATAGCTTTACTGCGTCCTAATATTATGATCCCACTACTATTATGATCCCACTAATATTATGACCCGAATATATGGTTGTTTGGATCTGTTTCGATTCACAGTGGAGTCACAGTTATTTTTATTCAAATGTTCGCAAATGGATAAAACTACTTAAGAACCATTTGTGGGCTATTTTTTAAGAACCTACCAATTTCCTCAAAATCAATAATAAATAAATAAAAAAATTATAAAAACTTCATCGAATAAAAAAAAAAAATTTTTAAAAGGTATAGCACAAACTGTCTCATCACGTAAGTTAAAATTACTTTAATATCACAGCAGCTTTCAGCATTCAAAAGGCCATCATCAGTGCCTATTGCGGAAGAAAAGGAGTTACATTAATCAAAAGATTTAGTGAGAGATGAGTTTATGTCGGAGATCGATATGAGACTCCACTGATGATGACCTTTTGAAGGCTGAAAGCTGCTTTGATATTAAAGTCATTTCAATTTACGTGGAGAGATATTTTGTGTTATTCCTTTAAGATGACCTCCATAGACGTTCCCATATCTAACAATTTTAATTCAGATTTACTTTATTGACATCCTCATCAATCAGTGGTCTCTCAATAATTTGTTAATAAGTTGTTTCTTTTATTACAAGACAAACAATCATTTTTGGACTTTCATTAATTTGTAATGGCAAAACGGGAGAAATTCTTCACTGTCTTTTACTAAAAAATAGGTTAAAAGTAATAAATTATTATTTTAAAAACCTCTCAAGTTTGCATATCATACAATTTTAGTAAGTGTAGCCCTAATAATATGTCTAAAGCACCCCCCCCCCCCCCCCCCCCTATATGTTTCAAAATTATACTCATTAAAAACAGTAAAATTACAGGAGGGAAACAATATTTGTAAATATATAATTTTATTGGGACCAACATAATCTACTTTTTGTGTGGAATATTCCATATAAATGTATGACAAATGACAATATACATGATATCTTAATATCTTTTTTAAGGAATAGCAGGTGAAAGTAGCCGGTTATTTGTTATTTAAAAGGAAACAATATGCTGCCATTGTTATTGACAATAATGTACAGTATTTTCTAAAAAAATGATTGGGCTATTACTATAGATATCACTTCGAGAAAGTCCAATAGATATTATGAAAGGCACAGGAGAAACTTGGGGTAAAGCTACCCCCTAAAATCCTGGGGGTATAATCCTCTCTTGACCACCCCAAATACTGAAGCTTATTGAAACAGAAAAAAACATGGACTTTTGTTGATTAAATTCTACAAATTCAGTTATTAACACGGTATATTTTTAAACCATAATTTTTTGTTTTAAAGAAAATCAAGTTTTAAGAAATTATTAGACTAATAATTAATTAATTGACGTTCTCCCTTTTACGTAAAATCTTGCGTATAAAACGCACTATTTGTACCTCTTTTTTTTTTTCCAAAATAGGGGTGCGTATTGCGTATTATACGCGTGTGAAAACTTGACTTTTTGCTATTTTATGTAAATAAATGAAAAATAAATATAAAACTACTACTACACTACATGTCTATACATAAGACAATATGATCTTAAATGTTCCTTTTAACACAAGAAATGACCACGCCTGATTTCGTCTTACTATTTTCTTGTCACACTTAAGTAATTAAATGAAGCCGCTTAATTTAACAATATTATTTACGTTGAATTATAAAATGTCAGAGCCTTGATAACCGAAAACTATTTTTATTTTAATGTGTCCACAAAGGCCCACTCGCCTTCTATGAATGATTCTAATCTCATGCATTACTATATTCTTCTTAAAGATAAGAACATTATGAAGGAGAATATTCTTTACAATTTTATTCGAATATTAGGTTGGTATCGATGCCAGTTGCTAAATTATTACAGTTTCCCGTATTTATTCGAGTTACTGTTCATTTATCAGTAGTATGTTTTTCCTCTTAAAACTACCTAAATACAAAAAAAAAATTGAAACGTTGCGAACAATGCGTTCAAGCATAACGTTTTCCCCAAATTTCCATTAATTTCAAGCCAAAATTCAGTCTGCGTATGATATGCGGGATTTTACGGTAATTGGAAAACCGATCATCCGGATATTTGATTATACAGACTAAACTTGGTCACAATTAGTTCGAATAATCGGAGTATTACAGTATGATATGTATTCTTATATAGTCTACAAGTATAGTAAGTAAATTTAATATTATTATGTAAATACATTATTAAAAGAATAAATTAGAGAACCTCTAAATATAATATTTATTTCTCTCACTTATAACTTTATTTTACCCCCAAGTTTTGTTTCTTATAAATATACTAATTTGTATAAATATACTAATTTGAAATTCTCCCCTTTGGTAAATCGACTGCCTTTACACAAATATACAAATAAATTATTAATTATAATATATTTTAATTTACAGTAAAACCAGAAATGACCATGGAATGATAAGTCAATCATATAATGTCTCCACATAATGAGACTGCGGTAAGAACCATAAATTAGAGTTTACATACTTTTGAAGGAATTTAATTGCTTTAATAATACTTATCAATAAATTAATATTAATTGGATGAAAGTTGTTTGCATTAAAAATGTATCATTGCTAAAGTAATTTATATTTGTTAAAAAAATGTTATACAGGATGAAAAAAATCCACGAAAAGAATCACTTTTTCTTGCCTTTTTACAGCTTATATTATATTATTATATGAAGTTCCAGGTCTTTCGGCGACCTGGTGTGTGTCCTGGAGTTTCGATTCTAATACTAGTAGCATATTCATGGGTGTTAATAGTGTAAGTGAGGACAGTGTGAACATTAACTGACACATTAACACCTCTGAAAATGCTTCTAGCATTAGGAGCAAACTTCGTTTTAATTCCAACCACGGAAGCCTAGGAACTTTGATAAGATTGTATTATGTCGAGGAATGTGCAATAATATGAAGAAATATGTTAAGAATATGAAACGCTGATTTAAGTGGATTTTTGTTTATTTCATTATTGATATTGATGAAGTTAATCATAAAGAAATGTAACTCAAATATTTAATATGATACGTAGTCAAAGTATCATTTCAAATCTTAATGTCAGAAATTATATGTTTAAAAAGACCTGTTGCACCAATTTAAATCACCTTTTTCGTTTACAATGGAATACAAATTAAAAAACTGAACATTTTCCTGTGTCTTCTCAAAATAGAAGAGACATTGCTAGCAACATATCATTGCTCTCAAATGATAGTTTCGATAAATAGGTAAATAAATAATGTGCCCTTAATATTATAAAAATGGATTTTAGATCTTCCGAAGAAAATTGTTTCTCAGATTTTTTTTTACTCTGACTTTTACGAGATTAACAAAAACATCAACTGGTTTCTACGGTCTTTCCACGGAAGCCTACTCAATTTGTTCGTAATATTGAACCTCAAAAACCAAAATAGTGATTTAAATTATAGTTACAATATTTAACTTAAAGAAAACAATATAAATATGTAGTGTGGTCCTCGACTGTGTTTTTCTTGTGTGAAAGCGACTCATCATGAAAGAGGTGTAGTTCAATATTCAAACAACGTCTTCACACAAAAAATTTGTAATTTAAACAATTGACCGGTTTCGGTTGTTCTAAAGCAGCCTTCTTCGGATAATCTAGAGATTACTGTCACTTGTACTTTTGAAGTCAATCCAGTAACCTCTAGATTATCTGAAGAAGGCTGCTTTAAAACAGCCCAAACCGGTAAATTGTTTCAATTACAATTTTTTGTGTGAAGACGTTGTTTGGTTATTGAACTACACCTCTTTCGTGATGAATATATATAGTATGCATCAAATTCAATAAAAAAATCCTTTAAAGATAAATAAGAGTATAAAACTATGAACTAAATTTAATAGGTCGGCTAATTACTTCTAATTATAAATGTGGTGTTTATAAGCTGTAAATCCTTTAATTTTAAGGGATTTATAACATCTTAAACGCGGTCTCCTATGGAAGAACTAGAGAATTATAAGATTCTTGTCCCAGAAGTTACTTTATTTCCCGCAATATAATTTTCAACGCCAATTGACACACATTTGTTTTAGAAAATAAGGAATGGTCAACTTTTGTAGATGGTCAATTTCTACATGTTTTACTGTAAATTATATAGGTAGATAATCTTAAGAAATAAAGCATTATTTTCTTTCTTACTGAATTAAAAATCCATTAAAATATGCTGATCAAGTAAAAGATTTTCACTATAATGAACCAAATGGAAAATAATGAACAAAGAAGAAGAAAATATTACGAAATTCGTGTAATTAGATTTGATACGAGAACTATTTTTTTTTAAAAAAATAACGACACAATAAAATAACGTATTATTAAAAAAAAATTACAAAACAGAATGATAAAATGTAGATTTTAGATTCGTTCTATAGATATCTTTCGAAAGCCGGTATTAATATTTCGTAAAAAAAACTCCGAACAAATGACGGAACACCAGTAGCAACTAGACGCGAACCCGAGCTCAGTTGGACTGAGACTGACTTGGAATTGGATGTGTTCACGGTGGCTGACCATGGAGAAAGCACAATGCCCTCTTGCCTTCTCTATCCCACCATCAAAATCAAAACCCTCCTCCCGACTTCCTAAGCAGAACCTCTGTTAAGACGAAAAAAACTAATAAGCTTTAACTACATCTACCTCACGGTAATAATTTGACGATGCAACTATCATTACTCATCTAACCTCATTCCATCTTCTATAATATACTTTTTTTTCAATATACTTAATGATTATTAGTCTTAGAAAAAAAAGATAAGTAAATTATCATTACAGAAGATATAAAATAACAATGTAATGAAAAACCCTTAAAGTAATTTGACCAATATAATTTATTAGATAATAAATATAACATTATTAGAAACCTAATAACATTACAATTATTGAACACAATAAGTTCTCGATAAGAAATAAAAAACTAAAGCTAAAGTAATAAGACATTTTTAGTTAAAGAATGAACTGTGACATTTAGTAGATTATAAAAAGAAGTAATGAAGTCCACAAAGGAAAAAATTATTAGAGAGAATTGGTTACCTCACAAAGTAGAATCATTATTCTAGAAGTACGGGTAGAATGTAAGTCTGAGTTTTAAAAATAAAGATTGTTATATTAAATCTTTCCTCATCTATATATAAAATTAAAGTTTTGTCAGTATATTGGTCAGAATTGAATTTTCTTTTATTTTTGGATACTTTTTGATTTCATACGTTCCTCCAGTCTGTCGCCACCAATCCGACTTTACATGCGCAAAACTGCGGCTTAACAAAATCAATTAATTTTTTTTCGATATGAGCGCAAACATATTTTGATTTCTCATTTATTTTATCTTTCTTTACCATTTTATTTATTTCTATATTAATTAGTTTAGATTGGCTATTATTGTATTGTAATTCATAAGTAGACTCTAAACTGCAATTTGGAGAGTATTTTATTTTTAGTAATGGAGTGAATTATATGTATAATATAGTCCTTATTCTATTTCTAGAAGGCTTTGGGAAAAAAATATTTAGGCATTTCATTTAATTGCAAGGTCTACATGATAATGGGAGACGTAGCCACTAATACCTAGTATGAGCCCCGCGCGGAGAGTGGGGTGAAGGCTAGTATATAATAATAATATATATGTATAATTATTAATTATACATTACTAATTAAAGGATCATGAGAAGGTTCAAAACTCACTTAATACTGTTTTGAACATTAACAGTTTAGTTAGAAGGAGTTAAAAACGCTTCAGTAAATTACAGCTTCAGTGAAAATATTTTTTTCCCCAAAAACATCAAGCGCAAGGATGTCGAAATAATAATTTTTTTTTAACGGGAATTGTCCATGTATAAAATCAAAACTTAAATGCACAAAGGCATTTCAATGTTGAAGATTAAGAGCAAAAATGGAGTTAATGTCAATTGAGCAATGAAAAACGGAAAGGTTCTCCACAAAATGAATAGCGGCCTTTACACTCGGCTTTCCTGCAGGATAGAGCAACAAACGGGAAAGAGCGCCAGTGTAAAGGCTGCACTGGAGTGAGAGATTACGCGTCCACAGAGACGCACGCTTTACCGCGCGTAATCTCCTTAGTGTAAAGGCGACAGCGAGCTTTCCCATAGGCCTGCCGTGTTCTTTAAATTTACCCCCACTGTGCCCCTAAAACGGTTCGTCTGACGGCAACTCCACGCTCCGAGGATTGCGTGCGGGATTCCTCTTTACACATGCGTTCTTTCCTTCGCGCCAACACGGGGGCACGCTTTCCTGTGGGAAAGCGCGTATCACTTTTAAAGCTACCAAATCTTTACCACACGATTACTCGCACGGTTCAGGCCTGCAGGAAAGAACGTATGTGTAAAGGCCGCTATTGTCTATTTCACAAAACTAGTTTTCGTCCTCTCGGACATCATCAGTGCCGGTAATAGACAAAGGAATAACTTGGTTTTGAGGAGAAACAAACTGATGATGACCGAAAACTAGTTTTATGAAATAAATATTAACTTTGTGGAAAGGCTTTCCTTTTATCATTATTCCAATTTAATCTTCAAATAGAAGGGAATTTGTAGAGAATCTAACATATTGCGTGAACATACTATGGCCAAAAAAGGAATATACATAATGATAACATGTACAGCTTATTAAAATCATCTTTACTTTGATTTCTAGTTATTGGGTTCGATTGCCGACAAAGGGTCCCACGCTTTGTGTTCATCCAGCATTGCAGCTACTTAAGTGAACTGGCGTTTATCCGATTACGATTGCCAATTATAAGGTTTATACACATGATGGAGCGATATACACGCAATCCAGTGTAAAACCATTACATATATTATGTACTTTTCTATAAGCCCTTTGGTAGTCCTAAGCCCTTATGACCTGTTGCGCTTCGGATTGTAGAGGTAGATTAAATAAAAGATAAAGGTTACATACGTAAACCTGAAAAATACATACTTCGAAGCACACATTTTATGCTGTTTTCATGCAATTTGAAACTTAATTTGTGTTAATAAACCAATCAATTGTTTAAATAAATAAATTTTAACAATAGTTAATAATAAAGTAGTGCAAAAATAAAGTGCAACTAAAATCAATTATCTATTAGTCTATCTATAGTTAAGAATTATTGTTTAAAATTATTATTGTCTGGAGAGAAGAGAAGATAGTAATACTGTAAACAATATCCATTTAAAACAATCGAGAAATTCTATTTTTAGGTTTTAATTAGACAAATATAAATTTCACAAGTTGAGAAGAATCGGAAAACTTTCTTATATTACATATAGTAATACTGAATTGCAATCCCAAAAGATCGTATTTCAAATTTATTTTTTTATTTTTATTTTTTTTACAAACATTTTTTAGAAAAATGTAAACCCGCTAGGTGTAATGAAAGGTTGATGTTTGGATAGACCTATTGAATATCTATGAAAGTATATTTTTTAAACAGCTTATGGTTAAATTATAGAATTAAAAAAGACTAAAATAATAATTAAAAACTTGGTTTCCGGAAAATCCGCGTAAGTTCGACGTTTCACTTTCACTACTGGAAGCATTCTAGGGTTGTGGTGTATCGTGATGTTGAGTCGAAGCAAACACAAGGTATACTGTGTTAACTGCTTGCTTCGAGTCAACATTACGAGGCACCTCAACCCTGAAGATGCTTTCAGTAGAGGAAGCGAAACGTCCGACTTCAACTTTCGCAACGCGGATTTTACCTAAAAACCAAGTTTTTGATTACGGGCCAACCCGCGGAAACCTACGTACAAAGTTAAAATAAAAATAGTTTCATCAAAATCGTAGGAATCATTTGTGAGAAATTATTATTCAGATATTACTTAGAAGGGATAATTTATCAAATTAAGATATAAAATTTTATCTCAGGGTGTGGATATTTCTGAACATTTCTGTTCGTCAAATTTAATCCAAATCAACTACAACTATTAACTAGTAATTTAGGCTCCACACATCTGCATAGACAGCAGAAATGTTTCCTTAAAATCAATATTTTGGACTTCTTAAAGCATGAGCAAATCCATCTAAATCGAACAGTTGCGCCATTACAATACCATCTCTTTAAATACACTACTTTTATGAGAAAGAAAAAACTAAATTTTTAATGATTTACACATTATTTAAATAACAATAAGTTTTTTTTTACATATGGTTTCCTACTAAAACAAATACAAAGGAGATTACAATAAGTAAATAGTAGAGACAAAGACGTATTTATCTCCGAAATAACAAGGTTATTTTACTATAGCTATAGCTTGTTCTTGAATTGTTTCAATAGATAAGAAGAATCTATATGAATAGATAATAAGATAGTAGGTTGTTGGTTGTTCAAAAAAGATCTATCAGACGAAAACTTTTTTTTTGTTAAATAGATATAACTAGGCATCGCGTGGCTCTATCATTGAAGCGAACGTATTGCAATAAAATACTGAATATTGAAATTTGTTAATCATGATGAATGTCATAGTTGAAGATAAGTGGAAGAGGGTAGTAACCCCTTACTACCCTCTTCCACTTATCTTTTTGTTTATGAAGTAAAGCTTTGTACCGAGTATCCCCACTCTACCCCTAGAGTGGGGATACTCGGTACAAAGCTTTACTTCATAAACAAACCTACACACAACAAGAACTGTATGAATCTTAACCACCCGTAATAGCTTTTAAACTAATATTATAAATGTATCACTTCATTACTCAAATACTACTGCCTGTATCAAGTTGAAATGTTACATACTTGTTTTAATTGTACTTTAGACGATGTACATGAAGTTTTATTAAAATCGTTACGTTAGAACGTAAGATATCGGTAAAGGGTTGTTTTCTCTATTTTAAACGTTTAAGTCCGCTTTAATAGTTTTAGCGATCTTTATTAATTCATAGCAGTGTCGTTGTTGGTTTTACTAAAACATGTTATTTGAAAAAAATGTTCGTCTCATCGAGTAGGTGATGATAGAATTTTTTCCCGTCCTGCGATTCCAATTTTAAATTTGAAGCTCACGTTTACGCGAGCATTGCGCGCGAACTCTTGGACGGATCACGCTGTCCAACGAACTTAGCCTGAGTATTAGTAAGAAGATCATGTATACCAAATATCAACTAAATCGGTCAACTTTTACTCAAGTTATCATCACACGCGTAAACGTTACTGACAGACAGACAGACAGACAGACAGACAGACAGACAAGATGCATATTTCGTTGAATGTAGGAAGCTCGCTTACGCTCGCTTCAATTACTGACTAACTGATTCATCAAAACATCTCTGTCGAAACTACTAGACACATGACCATGAATGTACCTGTAGGCGCTCACTATTACATCTCTTTAATTTCGAATTTGATCCATTGATAAATGGCCACCATCTTTATATAATAATTATTGTGAGGGGATTTGGTTTTAAATGGCCGCTACCTTAAATTAAAATGGCTGATTGGAAAAGGCTTTTTACAAAAACTGTTAATGTCTTAAAAGGAACTTCTATACAAAATTTTAACACATCTTCTAAAAACAATAGCACTATAACGTTGAAATTTAGATGCTCCTTTTATAACATTAACAACTTTTTTGAAAGGCTTTTTCTAATCCAGCCATTTTAATTCAATATAGCGGGCGTAAAAGTATTTAAAACCAAATCCCATAACAATAATCATCACCACTTCTTTGAAACAGAAAAATAAAATACAATGATAGTAGGAATTTGGTTTGCCAAAAAGGAATTTTCTAAAATTTTATTCCTTAAGAAGGAAATAAGGGCAAAATAAAAAAAAGAAGGGGCAAAGAGCCCAGACTGATATTCTGAAGTTAATACTTTGGTAAGGGCTTCTCATTAGGAATTAAAAAATAAAAATGAGGACTAATATTGTTGAAAACGTTTAATATTGTTAAAACAAAAACCCAACGCACTCTGTGGAAACAGTAATGAACTATACACTAAAAATAATAATGCTATTGTAAAAAAAAAACAAGGTTTGTTTAGAATGTTTGGACTTTTTGTTGGGATCAAATTCTTTAACGTATACTTGCATTTAACATGATTAAGTCTGAAAAACAATTTTATTTTTTTATTTCATATATTTATAAAATAATAAATTACATGCCTGTCAAATATCATAAGAGTTAAGATTTCCATTTACATAGTCCATAGGTCAATCCTAGCAGTAAGGTCTGTGGTCCTCTCTAATTAAATGTAAAATTTTATTTAAAAAATTGTTTAAAAAACCAAGCTTTTATTCGCATTCTTCTCAGCAATCCTTTTCATTTGATGCCATGGGAGTGTTTAAAAATAACTAGTCCACCATCTTGGGCGCCATATTGGATTTAGCATGACGTCACTTAGCTAACCATGCATTGCCATCCAAACTACACGTGTACGCAAAATTTTAATTCAATCGGTTGAGGATAACTGCTTTAAAATTCAGTTGCAAGATTTGGCCCGAACATACATACATACATACAAACATTGCAAGTTAAATAAAAGCTTGTAAAAAAGAATACTTTTAAACAGTCTTTTATTCATCTCACTAATTAGGATAATAATAAAAATTAGGACAGTCCTTGTAGCAACGCGTAAGTTGGTCTGGTCTGTACGCCATTTGGCGATCGTTTTTTTTTTTTTTTTACAAAACCTCAAGCAAATTACATATTAACTGATATGGTGTTAAGATACTCAAACTGAAGGGGAATAAATGAAGAAGTTTTACTGAAATTTAACAAACTGCAGCATTAGCCGTTTTGTCATTATTACAAGCTGAAACAAAAATAAATTTAAATTTGTTACAATAAAATGTTGTAACAATAAAATGAAATTTAGTCATAGGTTTTCCCCCTTTAAGGCATTTAAAATAGACTTTCTCTAAACTTAAATTTTCCTCTTTTCAACGGAATCTCTATTTCAGATCTATCATCATTTTAGGGGCAGCGATTGATTTTTTAGAGTAAAATTATTGAACCTTGGAAAATAACAAAACTAATTATTGTGGCGAAACGATTGAGAATTGACCCATGGTTTTTGTTGTAAATGATGGGTAGAATCTGCCCTCTTCGTTTTTTACATCTTCGGCCAAACACCCTGTATATTAATAACTGGTAGTTCCAATTTAAATCCATAGGGATGCGAATTAGAATGGGGGATACAGAAGGAAAATACCTCTGCTTTTCCTAGAAAGTTAACTTATAAAACTCTTTCTCCTGAAGAATAAACTACTTATTAGGAATTATTGGAAATTATTTTATTGTAGAGGAGAGATGTAGATTTAGGGGGAGGGATTTAAGAAAACTCTGAAAAAAAAGTAGTAAACCCTGTGGCATCTAGATATTCTCGCTTAGTGAGATAACTTTAGTGTTTTTGACATTTTTTTATAAACCCATCAAATTAAAAGTAATACACTCTTTAGCTATAATCACGGCAATCCAGCTAATATTTCTATAATTATATTTAACTATACTATAACTTCTATAATTATATTTAATTATACTGTAATTTCCAATCCAATTTATCATAATCGTAAAAAGTACGACTGATTTGTTTGAGTTTGCATTTTATTTAAAGTAGGTAATAAAAGAAAATTCGAGTATAATGCTAAAAATAAATTAGTTTGTAAGAGGGTCGTATTTTTAGTTAAACATTCTTGTCCAAACTTTATGGGAATTTTTATTAAAGGAAACCGCTTATCTTAATTTTTCTTATCGGGAAAGTCACTTTTCAACTTTACAGCCTTCCCTTCAGAGGAAAAGACCACTTTCCTTTTAACCACAGAAAACCTACTTATCTAAGATACCCCCATTTTACTTTGATTTCTTTTTCAATTTTTAATATATATATATACATATATATATATATATATATATATATATATATATATATATATATATATATATATATATATATATATATATATATATATATATATAAAATTTAATAAATCATTATTTTAAATTAAAATTACATTATACTCAGACAAAAACACCCTGCATACGTAAAGTAGCCATAATCAGCTAATTAATTCAATGTCCAGAATAAGAGACATTATACAGAGACGTTATACAGGAACACCCTGCATACATAAAGTAGCCATAATCGGCTAATTCAATCAATGTTAGAATAAGACACATTAAACAAATATTTGGTACTTTGATAATACAAAGTGTCTGTAAAAGGTCTTTATAAAAGCCTACCACATGTTCCTTAGACCGAAATTATCCGATTTAAGAAAACTTACATTGGTCTAAAGTTTCTTAGTTAGGGTGCTATATGGCTCTGAAGTTACAATTTTAAATTTAAAACGGCCTTTACGATTTTGCTAAAAATTGATATGTTGGCATTGCTTTATGTCGGAAAAATCCCATATCAAAATTAAGATTAATAACTATCTATGGGAGTAAAAATAGGGTTTTTTAGTACTTGCGGATATTTCAAATTTATACACCAATTGAAGAAAGGGGGTTTAGGTATAAAATTTAGATTTTTCCTAACATATTTAGAACAATAAAGATACTCTTGATAAGACTTAGGCTTATTGCAAAATTGATATTTTAATGATTCACACTAGTTTTTACTAAAAATTGTTGAAACAACTGTTCTTTAAAAAATCCCTATTAAGGGGCCCACACACTTACAGTTTAACTGCAGGCCGTTATCGTATACGAATATCGTAAGGCCAAAATCTCAGACCACCACACATTACCCGTCCACCGCCTGCAGGCAATCGTAAAGAACTACAGATCTGTGCCTGTATGCACCATACACTGTGCGATGAATGCCTGCAGGCCGATATCTGTCGATTTTTAACTGCAGTCCGACGAAGGGAAATAAACAAAATAAATACGAATCACTCTACACGCCTGTAGGCCGACTGATAGTGTAGGGCGACATTGATCTTGAGGCACAGGCCTGACAGTCCACGGACTGTCGTCTCTCCTTCCATCCGATCCTCGCCTCTACCCTCCACACACCTACAGTCCATCTCCGACTGCAGTCCGTCATCTTAAGAAAAACTGATAAGTGTGTGGCCAAGCTCCGTGGACGGACAGATCATTATCTTCAGTTAAACTGTTAGTGTGTGGGCCGCTTTAGTTTCGGCGCATTACAAGTGATTTTTGTTTATGTTTTGGTTTTGTGTTACCAGCAGTTTTTCGTTCGTACGGTATTTTTCAGGTATGCATAACTTGCCTTAAACATGGAAACAATTTTAGCAAAATCGTACAGACCGTTTAAAATTTAATAAAACTATTTCAAAATTGTAACTTCAGGGCCGTATAGCACCGAAACTAAGTAACTTTGTACTAAGATAAGTTTACTTAAAGCGGCTACTTTCGGTCTAATGAACTTGTGGTAGGCTTTTGTAAAGACCTTTTACAGAGACCCTGTATAATACTAGCACTTATTTTTTCTATAACTAGCATTTACACGGCTATTTTCCGTTGAATATTCTTCAAACTTCGATGTTTTGTTTGAAAAGGATAAAGGTATTAAGTTCAATCTAAATTTAAGATGTTTATCATACATACTAACCTTTATAATATATAAAATTCATCTATAAAAGTCTATTTATAAAATATCATAGAGGTGTACATATAACACTAACACTCAAGGATATATTTATTTATAGGTGATGTCACAAGCTAAGACTTAAGAAGACGCCTTTAGGGATAAATAAATGATCATCTTCAACATCTATAAATATACTTGGAAATTTTATCTTAAAAATAAAATTCTCTGATACATTCAAAAGGTTCAAGCAAAAGGAATCTATTTTATAGTTTAAAACATTCAGTGTATCAATATTTAAACAAATTTTTTAGAATTCTTCTTGTATTAACCTAAAGTATATAGAGAAGTAACATAGGCAAAAGAAACATAGTATGATTCTAAAAGAAAATTCTATTAGAATAAACAGAAAATGGAATACTGAACGGCAAAGATCAATAGAGTACATCCATCGACTGTTAAAGAGAATTTATTGGATCTGTGTTATCTTTCTTAAATAAGATAAGATAAGAAAGTTTATTAAGCCAAAAACAAAATGTTTTTTACAAGAGTTTGGTTTGTAGAAGTACAAACAATAACAAAGTAATGCAGTTAAAAGCATATTGGCTCGTACCATATAAATATAGAATAAATATATAATTTAAATATCTTTACTTTATTTATTTTTATTTTCTTTTGTGCTTTTCTATTTAATTTTTTTAAGTTGACCAACATTCTTCTATTGTTTCTAATATTATAGTTAATATTTTAATTTTATTGTCATTCCTAGAACAAAATAGACTGTCAATTAGTGTGACACATAGCTTCCTCGCATCCTATCACGTAATTTATTGGTTTTATGCTTTTACAAGCCATTGTTGTCTAATTTATTTAATTGTTTCCCCCGTTTTTTTAATATGTCAAAAGTTAAAGAGCGTAGATGGTTGAAATTAATCTGGTGCTATCTACGGTCTAATTGCGACAAATCATCCAAATTTCATAAAAATCAGATGAGTACTTTTGAAGATATAGGTGTAAATAAATGTATGTTTGTACGTATGTTGAAGAGAAACAAATGGGCCCAGAAGGTTGATACTTACATGGGCCTAACAATGGGCTAATAACAGTGGCGTACACAGGGGGGGGCCCAAGGGGCCCTGGCCCCCCCCGAAATGATTACATACCTAAGACCCGCCATACACTTAAAACCAAAAAAACAGTAATGACAGATGCATTCGAATTGGCTGTAAATATTTTCCATTAATTAAGTAATTAAGGAATTAATAAAGTATTATCTTATGGTGTGTATACACTTAATCACCCCAAATAAGCTCGGCCCGAATTTGCCGACAGAATTAAATTCATTCAACAATATACCGGCCCGATTGTCGGCTGGGCCCAGATTTTGCCGCTGGAATTGAATTTATTAAACACTATACCGGCCCGACTGTCGGCTGAGCCCGGATTTTGCCGATGGAATTGAATTTATTAAACACTATACCGGCCCGAGAGTAGGCTGGGCCCGGATTTTGCCGATGGAATTGAATTTATTAAACACTATACCGGCCCGACTGTCGGCTGTGTCCGGAATTTGCCGATGGAACTAAATTTATTAAACACTATACCGGCCCGACTGTCGGCTGGGCCCGGATTTTGCCGATGGAATTGAATTTATTAAACACTATACCGGCCCGACTGTCGGCTGGGCCCGGATTTTGCCGATGGAATTGAATTTATTAAACACTATACCGGCCCGACTGTCGGCTGGGCGCGGACTTTGCCGATGGAATAAATTTATTAAACACTATACAAGCCCGACTTTCGGCTGGGCCCGGATTTTGCCGATGGAATTAAATTTATTAAACATTATACCGGCCCGACGTTCGGCTGGGCCCGGATTTTTGTCGATGAAACTAAAACAATTAAACACTATAGCGGCCCGATTTTGGCTGGACCAAGATTTTTGCTGATGGAATTAGATTCATTGAATTAAATTAGGATGCATGAAATAAATCGGCTGATTTGCCGACTAGGCCTTGATTTTTGCCAGTGGAACTAAAAACATTAAACTTGATCGACCCGATTTCGGATGGGCCCGATTTTTTGCTAATTGAATTCAATGATGTTTTTGTGGTTTTAGTCCAGTTCAATAGCATAGGTTGCATTATAGGACAGCTTCAATTCATTACGAATCCTAATGCAATGAATTGAATTTGGATTCGTAAAAATAGACTGCTCCGATTGACAGCTAGGCTCGGATTTTTTGCTATAGAATTAAGTGCATTGAATTGATTAGGATGAGTACAATGAATCGGACTGATTGCTAGTAGGCCCGATTTTGTCGATGGAAATTATGTACCAAAATAAATTGGTATGCGTTCAATAATAGATCCGATTGCCGACTCGGCCTAGGTAAAAAAGCGTTCAGAAAACATGTGATGTTAAATGTCCCATGTAATTACCCAGCGAATGAGCGAATGATTCTTTTGTTTTGCAATAGGAATTTAATTTTCTTAGAGAAGAATTCTCTTCTAGATAAAAATTTGAAATTCGTATGTGCTCCAAATCCACGTTTGCTTTTGCAGTATGGATCACGTTTTGCTTCCGAGCTTACCAAAGGAAACGGAAGATATGTGACAGTTCTGAAGAACGAACAATTTTTATGTCTCCGATTTCAAAAATTCCAAGACCGAAATCTGTTCAACATCAGGGTACAGTTTGGGTCCCGTGTCTGTCTGTCAGTCTGTCGGTCTGTCCTTCAATTTTTGCGAACCAACATATCTTAAAAGCTATTCGTCCAATTTTATTGAAATTTTGATGGTAGGTCATAAATTGCCAGGTTATAACATTGCTGATCCCGATAAGTTTAAATCTTCTGCACCTATTTATTTCTCTTCCACATTCGCACAGACATACATTTATTTACACCTATATCTTCAAAAGTACTCATCTGATTTTTATGAAATTTTAATGGTTTGTTTAAAGTAGCCCGCAGATAACCCAACAATAATTTCAACCGTCTGCGCTCTTAAAATATTGCCATATTGATACTTTATTCATGTTAAATTTACTCAATTTTCCCTCCTTTTTTAAATTAGTCAAAATTGGTTTGATTTTTACATGATTTAAAGCATCAATTTACCAAAATTTAAACAGCGCAGCCAGTTAAAATTAATCTGTGAGCTTCTATCAGATAAGTTTTATAAAATCAGATGAATATTTTTTAAGATAAGGTGTAAATAAATGTATGTGTGTGCACATGTGGAAGAGAAATGGTGGCAGGTGGAGAAATGTGGTGGAGGGAAAGGGGACCAGAAGATTAGACCTTATATAGGACCAACAATGGACTTTTTATATGCTAATTAACTGCCATCCGAATTTCATTAAAATCGAAAGAGTAGTTTTTAAGAATTGTTCGCAATGATTGAGCGAGAGACAGACTAACAGCCAGAAACGGGATCAAAAATGTCAGATAACTGGAACAGATTTCTGTCTTGGAATGATTGGAATCGGAGACATAATCGTTCTTTAGAACGATCACATCACATAGTGAGGTGTTACCTCATAGGATTTTAATTTAATTAAATATGAGGTTAGAAATTGAAATTAGAGTGTTGAAAAGGGGAAGAAATTACAATTATAATAAATTATGGGGTATGCTAAACCCGCATATAAGTTAAATTAGGTTGGGCCCCCCCCGAAAAAATTTTCTGTGTACGCTACTGGCTAATAATGAACTACCATACAAATTACATTAAAATCAAACGAGTAGTTTTTAAGTTGTTGGTTCGCAAAAATTGAACGATAGACCGACAGACTGACAGATAGACACGAAACCAAAAATGATCCCTGATATCTGAAACGGATTTCTGTCTTAGAATTTTTGATATCGGAGACATAAAATATTTTCGTTCTTTAGAACGATCATATAGCTTTCGTTACCTTCAGTAAGTTTGGAAGCAAAATATGAAAAAAAATATCTTCGTAAAATGAAAATAAAAAATCAATAAATAATAGAACTTTTTTGAAACCTTACACATATTATGCTTCAAGTAGAAAAGCGTTTGATAACAGTGGTAATGAAATAATATATTCTATTAAAATATTTATGATTACTAAATAAAAGGATTTCTTTTAATGAGAGTTTGATCCACTTTTATTTCATGACATCCATAAACAGGTTTTCTGTGACAGATTGTTGCTTCTGTAGGATTCGTAGCTTGGACAGAAGAGGAATATATGCATTAAGGTTTCGCATTCCTTCATGTTGCATACTGGACATGGTGAAGAAGTGTCTATAGAATATAATATGCCATTATAGTATATTCTTACACAATTGTGAGTGGATACTCTAAGCTGGCTGATAACTCTCAACTTCATTACTACCTCCATTGCAAGTATGGTACTCCTTCTAAAGAGTAGGTACTTTGTTCCTCCTCTTTACATGGGAAACAATAGTTTCTCATATAATCTTGTAGGTGGTTATAATCTCCGATACAAATTAATCACTATATTTAACGAGACAGATTATAGATTAGGCAGAAACTGAATTAATAATAGAGGATTTCACTCTCTAAAACGAATAAGGGTGGTCTTACAACATTGTAAAATACTATTTTGTAGATGAGTTTAATACGGTAATAATTCAAAATGTCAGTAGAAGTCCTCCTCTAGAATTATAGCAGAACCATATGTACAGATATTAAACGTTCTTTCCATTTATCCTATATAAATGGAATAAGTAATGGGAGCATTTCTCTAGATTTATTGTCTAAATGTTTATCCCATATTTCAATTCAGCTTAAGAGGAAAAAAGGGAGGTTTTTTTTCTTTCAATTTTATTAAAAAATGACAAAATCTGAATTGAAACTAGACTACAGCTATTGGAACAATAACTGAACCACATATGTGGGATTTAGGATAACTTAATCCCATCATTCAACCTATGGAACACTAGGTATTAACAACCCTATCAATACTTGAGGCGGAAGCTTATGCTATTCATTCATCAAATCCTCATAGATAGATTATAACAGAAAGGACGATTTTAAGGACATTTTACGTATTTGTAGGTGCTATCATTATTGTGCGGCACACGTCTCGCTCCTCTAGCTTGATTGTACCCAGATTGTTGAGCTTAATATTTAATTTGCAGAGGAAAAACCTCAAGCCTCTCCACCTCACAGTTTTAATATTTCATGTTTTTAACATTTTTAAAAATTTACTTTTGTATTAAACATAAATGTTAGAATATATTGAGAGTTTGAACAAGTATGGTTTAATATGTCAGTTATCCGGAGAAAAACAAACATAATTACAAGATAAAAAGAACTTTTGATATACTACGTTTTTAAATTTTCTGTGATAAATCATCAATTTGAAAGCCATAAAAATGAAGATTGTAAATATGGGAAATGTCAAAACAAATAAAATATCTATAAGAGAGAGATATAACTAACTAAGAGAGATATAACTAACTTTCTATACAGAAAAATTTGCTGAAAGATGGCTAAAAGTACTAAAATAATGCATTTTTCTTCAACAAATGTTGTTAAAATTAATTAAAGTTAATTATAATTTAAAATAATGCATTGTCATCGAGTTCTGAGCTATGCTAAAAGTTTCAAATGTTTAGCTACTCGGGAAGTTAGTTAAAAATCGATTGCAAGATTTGTACAGGACAAACAAACAAACAAACAACAAAGCAAGCTAATAAAAATGTATTAAAAAATAAGTAAATATTCATTTGTTCACACTTTAATAATGCTAACAGAAGAAAGTGGGTTATACTCTGCTTAAAAAATATATATGACATTTAAAGAGAGAAAAACATGGTTATAATAATATAATTTATTATTTAAAAAAAAAGAAAATTCTTGGAAAACTTTCAAATAAATACTTAAAACAAACTATTTAAGTCAGCTGCTTGGAAAACAGTCAAGAATATATATTTTCAAATTTGTTATAATGCACAGATATATTACACGTCTCAAAGTTTCATTGGTTCAAATGGGATGTAGTAAACATGAAGAAGATAAAAGTGATAAAAGCCCTTCTTAGTAGCCCTTATAGTATGGTATTAAATTAGGAAATATTGATTTGACCTTCTGCCTTACTTAAAAAGACATTTTTGTAATTGAAATACCTTTGTCTCACTAAAAAAACATCTTACCTCACAAAAGCAACGATTTGGATTCATTGTAAAATTAACCTCCGTAAGGCTGGGGATAAAACAAGCGTATAATTTAGAATTTTAAGTTATTTTTAAATGGCATTGTCAGTAAGTTTGTATTGTTGCAATCGTGTATCATATTGTAACAGATGATGATAATCGATTAATAGGTTAAAGACTCTAGCATTTTGTGGATAAACTTTAAGTACTTAAAACAACTGACCCTCGATAGAGAATCCCCTTTGCTGAACTTAGTTACATCACCTGTGACAAAATAATACATCATTTGGACCCCAACATTTTTTAGTTTTCGAGTATAACATTAGAGAATTTATTAGTCTAACCTGCCATTATTGACAACATTATTACATAACCTTTTACTACTGAGTATTCATTATTGTGCTAGGGTATTAATTATTGATAGTTTAATATTATAAAGAATCTCTACTAAGGGGTCTCTTTATAATTGAATGAAGCCAAGTTACTTTGAGTCCAATTCAACTGAGTACCTCTGACCAAACAATACTTTTACTTTAGGTAAAGAAAAGTAAAAACGATATAATTTCTGTCATTTGTTTTACACGACTTCAAATAATTCAAGTATAGTTTTCAAGGTAATTTCATTGAAAAAATTTAAACTTGGATAATTCTAATCGGAACCATCAGACATTTGGTTAACGCAATTAACAAATCTAAAAGCAGTTAAAGCGTCAAAGGAAAGATAAGACTTTCAAATTTTTCCGTAAACAATAAAGTTCTTTTAATCGATTACGTTAAAAACGTAAACGGAAAACTAGGTACCAAAGGAACGCCAATGATTGTTTTTATTTATTAAAAACAAAATAATGTAAAATATATATATATATTATCTACGATTGATACGTAGAAAGTGATTCTTTACGTACTTGTATTCATTGCGCATGCGCGTCTCATAGTTCTGAAGAATTCCTCTTCTTTACCGCCCTAGGGTGGTAAAGAAGAGGAATTCTTCAGCTTTACGCACGATTAGCGAGTTTGTTTACATTGAACAAAACTAATTTGCTGTTCTTTTATTAAAGTAACTGTTTATATCGAGTTTTTAGTGAAAAACAATGAGTGAATCAAGTGACTTTGACGAAAATGTGGAGAAAAATACTCCAGAATTAATGCCATCTTTATCAAGAGAAAAATGCGAACTTTACATACAACAAGTTTATTTTTTTCTGTATTTATTATTTAAATCTACTTTCCGCACTCGACGCGTAATGTACTATTATATATTTCTATACCCCTTCCGATAAATCAATTAAAATTTTAATTTGTAAAAATCCCTAATTATTAATTACTCTTTGTTTCCGACTACTAGAGGATTATTTTTAAATTTTGTGTTTCCCGGAATAGCAGAGGAATTTTCCTTGTGCATCCCTCCTGGTTTAATTGGAATTATCTTTAATGAATATATGTTTGCTTCCTAAAGAAAAGCTTTTTCCCAAATATTAACTTCCAACTTTTAGAAGGTTCGTCTGGGCTCAATTGCCCCTCTTTTTGCTTTACCCCTATTTCCCCCCTGGGGTTGTTTATGTCATAAAAGGAAGCTAACTTCCGAATTTCAAGGTTCTAGTCCAATTGGTTCTGGAGATATTGTTGAATTACTCATATTAATGGCCTCTTTTTATCATTTAAGATGGCGGATCGTAAAAATATTTCTTAGTGAACCCTTAGCTTAGAGTATAAGAGGAACCTCCATGCAAAATGTCAGCTCTCCAACTAAAGCCGTTGTATCTCTACTGTGATGGATGAGATTCTTCATTCATATATTTCTATATATAGAGTGTACGTGCAATATTGATTGATCCCTCTTTTCTGTATGGGCACTAATAATGATGGGAATAATACTAATAATGATACGCCTATAATGATAACGGTTTGCGCTTTAAATGACGGGAACGGAAAAAAATTGATCATTTAGTTTGTCGTTAAACAAATTAAGTTTATTTATCTCTTTATATTTACAGTTATGAGGTAGTTAAACTAACTCTCTGTCAAAAATCCAACCTACATATCAATCCTTTTACAATTTTTGTATCGAATGAAGTGAAAAATGATCTCTAGGTGATTTCTTTCCATCGCTATAATATATAAACACAGTAAAAAGTGTCAAAAAAGTTGTACAAAAGCGTCATTGACACTGACATTCTTATCCTTTCATTCTCACTGTCCACACAAATAATAGTAAGTAAAAGCCATTGTGTTGAAAAAAAATGCCTGTCAGTCAGTATGTCACATGTCTTGCAATAATTCGGTAACCGATTGACCGACTAAAATATAAATTCGTACTACATTTTATCTTTAAGCTATCAGTTGGGTTTTATTCCATTTTAACATTATGTAGTTGAGAACAAAATCAATTTGGAATATATACACTTTTCTGTGGCGAGATCAGCGAAGCTCAAAATTGGGTTAGAAAGGAAAAATAAAATGATTTTTATCCGTGTTTATATACAAAAGAGTTAGTCGTAAATAAGAGGATCATATTTTATACTTTCACTTCATATCTTCAGATAAATAAGAGTTCGCGCTATGTGCTTTTTAAATATCTATTATTAAACATTATTATTGTTATTTCGAAAATGAAAATTACTGTTATAATTGAATTCGTAATTTTAACACATAAAAATCTATTTAATCTACGATTGATACGAAATATAAACATTGCATCTCTGTTTAGATGCGTAAAAAGTGATTCTTTATGTACTTGTATTCATTGCTCAAACGCGTTTTATAATTCCTCTTTTTTCTGCCCTAGTGCGGTAAAAAAGAAGAATTCTTCACATTAACGCACGATTAGCGAGTTTCTTTACATTTAACCAAACTAATCTGCTGTTTGTTTAATTAAAGTCTGTTTATCTCGAGTTTTTAGTGAAAAACAATGAGTGATTTATGTCATTATGACGAAAATGAGGAGAAGAATACGCCACCCGAAATAATTAATTAGGCACAAAATACAACTAATGAATTAATGTCATCTTTATCAAAAGAGAAATACGAACTTACATACAGGAAGTTTATTAAATATGTTTTTCTGTATTTATTATTAAAATCCAATAATTGCAGATAAAGTACGATACGCAACTCGTGCGAAAACTGCATTTTGCTTTGCTCGTGTGGTTTTACTACCCTCGCAATCGCTCGGGTGCAAACTCCATACTCGCATCAAAAATGCTACTTTACGCACTAGACGTGTAATGTACTATTACAAGGGAGTGAACAACATGAATAGATGTTAAATAAATCTACCGATAACTGAATGTTTGACTTGAAGGATATGGTCGCAGTTGCAACAGTAATGAATGAAATCGGCCAAACATCGTTGCATATGGTCGGGCATATGGGTTTGGCCACAGACAGAACGACCGACCAAAAGACATGAGACCAAAAATATTCCCTGACATCTGAAACAAATTTCTGTCCAGAAATTTTTTAAAATCGAAGACAAGGTAAGCTTGGAAGCAAACATCATAAAACGATATTGAATTGTAGATTTTCTTTACCATTTCTTAGATATCCTCTAATTTATCAAAATCACATAATTAGATTGGACCCTAAATGTTTCAACTTTTCTTTAAAATTTTAGCGTTTTATGAAAACACGTAACGCTTTTCTAACAAACTTTGACTATACGTCAAAGCTTGACTATACGCTACGTTTTTTATCAAAGTTTAAAATTAGAACTTTCTCAGTATAAGTTTTAAAAAATATCACCAATATATTTATGTGCACATATGATACATTTTTTTAAGTTCCTTATGGCACGTTCTGGAGCCCGGGAGTGAATCCAAAAAAAACCAACCTAAATCAACGTCACAAAATAACCGTCACGAAATCTACCGATGACGATAACTTGAGTAAAAGATCACCGAATTAGTTGAAATTTGGTACACATGTTCATTTTACCAATGCCCAGGCTGAGTTCGTTAGAAAACGTTATACGCCCAAGCGTTTTTAAATATTTTTTTAGTAATCGAACACCGACACTGTTATGAAGTGATTTAGATCGCTAAATTTATTAAAGTGGACCCAAACGTTTGAAATAAAGAAAACAACGTTTATACCGATATCTTTCGTTCTAACGTATAACGATAATAAAACTTCTTACACATTGTCTAAAGTACAATTGAAACAGGCATGTCAAATTTCAACCGGATTCTAGCAGAAGCTTTAGAGTAGGGAAGAGATATATTTTATAATATTTTAAATTAATAGGCCGGGTCGGTAGAAAACAGTCCTATTTCAATCCAACATCCTTTAACAAACATACTCTTTAACTATAAACTCATCATGATCAACTTTTTTCTTATATTCAATATATATTTATAGTAATACGCTTGCTTTAATGATACAAATAATTATTTTCTTTTAATTTTTCCTTAACTCTTGCTAGGTGCAAACAGTTCGTTACTTTTAATTTTGTCTCTTTTCTAACTCCGCCATGTATAAGTAGTTAGCAATGTATACGTACTTAGCAGTGTGATTTTATAATTTATATTTAATGAAAAATGTAAGGAACTTCGTTCCTACTGGGTGTCCCGCGACCACACGTATTGTTCTGCTTTAACAAGAGCTTCCCTTTTTTTTAATAAGATTACAATCAGTTGTAAAGTAAATGTAGCTTTTTAGTGTGAATACATAGGTTGATAAAACAATTTCTTGATAAAAAAAATAGATATCTATAAAAGAAATCTAAACAGTAGAACCTGTCAATAATAATTCTTACACAAACACTCGTCGAAGCTTCTGATAACATCCAATCTCAAACTCTATTGACACAAAAGATTTAGAAGAAATGACGCAATACAAATTCGTCTTTATTCGCTAATAAAAACTAATTTAAGAAATACAAAGAAATACTCATTTCACATTCACATTATGACCAATTGAAAGCAATTGTTCACTTTCTCCTCACCGTGAAATACTGAGTAAAACGAATTGACAGAAGATAATATCTTATACTGTAAGCCAGTGGTTCTTAACCTTTTGGTAACCACGGCCCCCTTAAAATCTCCAAATATAATATATATATGGTACCTAAATACCTTTCGAGACCCCCTGGGGGGCCGCGGCCCCCCGGTTAAGAACCACTGCTGTAAGCGAATCTATGTCAAATAACCAATTTGAAAGTGTTTGAAAAGATTAGAATAAGGAGAATCATGATAACACTAATCAATCTTTATAAAAAACAGAAAATATTAATCAAGATGAATCAAAAGTGGAACAAAACTATACAGCTATATCCTTCTTCGTACTATTATAATTCTTGAAGTCACTAGTATAATAATTACTTAATAATTTCTAATATTAAGATAGATTAAAAGTTCATTATACAGTACAAAATCTTTTAATTCAATGATATTAGTCCAAATGAATAAACTCTAATAGATATGTCAGGAACACCTGTTATTAAAAGCAACATATAATTTTATTTTTGCCCTCTTTACTTAATCGCGGATACCACCATAAATATTATGTATAATCGATAAAAAACAACCTACTTTTATCTACTCCCAGATTTCCTTATAATTAAATCTATTCCTCACCGAAGTCTTACAAAGCATATAACATTTATATGAACAGGATAATGTTTATTAAATTGAACATTTATAAAATTTATTTGACCATCCAAATCACCACATGAAAGAGAATAAATTATTATTTCTACTTTAAACTTCCAAATAAAAAGGAAGCTATAAACATATTTACATCACGTTTTCCTAAATACATTAAATGTATACTAATTTTTACACCCTTCTGTTTTTTGTTTCCAAATGTTGCTAAATATGACCCACTTCCCGACAACCTAGAGTCTTGAAATTTACACAGATTAGTTATTTCCGATGAAAATGCAACAATCTGTCATTAGTTTTACAAAAAAGTGTCAACTTTTTTTTAAATGTATTAATACAATTTTGTCTGTTTCACGTCTTCCTTTGTTTCGGGATATCTCAATTTATTTATTTTTCTCTATTATTTTAGCTATTTTTTTCTAAGTAAGAGAAATATAACTCTAGAGATATCACATTAGTTTTTATTCAATGCTGCTGTACGCAAGAAAGTTTTAATTATTATTGGACCATCTGTGGGCAGTGGGCACCTTTCAACAAATCATCAAATTTATTTCAAAATCGAATGAGTACTTTTAAAGATGTTTGTGCGAATGCGGAATAAAAACCTAGAAAGTATCAAACCTTTATAAGGGAGCAAAAATGAACTAATTATGATTATGAAATCATCAAAATCGAACAAGTAGTTTTAAGATATGGTTGTTCGCAAAATTTTGGCGAACAGACAGACAACAATCTCTCTTCGTATCTGAAACGAATTTCTGTTTACAAATTTTTTAATTCTGAGACAAAAAAGACGTTCTCTAAAATCGATAAGCTTGGAAGCAAGAATGTACATTTTTACCGGTAACAAAACATCCTTTAGAGTCATGATTAATAGGTCTGACTCCTTTACCATTCATTTTGTGAAATGTCTTTTTGCATTTAATTTTTCATTATAAAAAAAATAAATTGATGATACTAATTTAATATTAGTATTACATATTATTATATACAAGATTTATTTTTTCTTTAGGAAGAGTAAAGTTTAGTCTAAAATTATTTCTTTATGCAACAATCAACCCACTTAATTTGAAATAAATTTACCAACAATTCAAACATAATCAATATTGTTGCTGGTTTGACAATTAACTCTAGTTTATGCTTTAAGTTTTTTTTTTATTTTGACTATGTAAGTTCTCTAAAATATCTATCTCACTTTTGCCATATTTAACGATTCTAGCAATTATTATTTATTTTTGCAAAAGCAAAAAAAAACATTAAATTTAAGATTTATTTTATTAAAATTATTATTCGGCAGATATAAAAAATGTGATTTACTTTTTTTTTTTAATTTTTATTTTACAATATTTTTTATTTGTTGCCTTGCAATAAAACAAAACTCTAAATATAAGCCAACCACGCAAAAAGATCAAAATGTTTTATTTTTACGATGGTACCATAAAATATTTGCATAAGTCGATAGACCGTATAACAACCCATATTGTACCTGGATTTATATTTCTTTACATATGTATATCTTTATGTAGAATTACAATGAAAAGAAAAAAAATAAAATAAAATCACAGAAGTAATAATGAAAAAAAGAAGAAAAAAACGTATAATGTGATATAGTATTATATTATAATACTCGAATTATACAATTTTTTTCTATTCTCGTTGCCCGTCTGCATTTCTTTTTTTAATTTTTTGTGATCGCATGTGTTTCTTTTTATGGTTATAGGATTGGAAAGTTGAAATCCTTTAATATACGATTTAGGTAAGGACCGTAGAGTGTTTATAGTATCGAGTAAAGAGTAATAATTTCATGTAGGAAGTGAAAATCCGTTCCGTTAGTAAAGGTGGAACCTGACTGACTGGTGCGGCATTACTAACCAAGGCACCTGACCACTTATAGATAAACAGTTAGACACTGCCTTCTGGAATATTAGAATAACTTGTGCATGAGCACTTTAATGAGATTAGAGTTAAGAATAAGATCACAAGTGGAGTTTATGTCAATAGAATAATAAAAAACTAAATCCTCTCCAAAAAAAATGAGTATTTAATCTGCAAAACTAAGCATTCGGCCTCTCGGCCATCATCAGTGCTGGTAAAAGGTAAAGGACAAATCCGAAGAGGAGTCAGAAGAGAAACAAAAAAGGGACTCTTAACAACGGGTCCGTTTTTTGTCTAGATTAGAGGGCTTTTTAGTCGCTTTTGAGTCGGTGCATTATAGAATAAAGTCATGCTAAATTAGCAATGACCTTAGTGTATTAAAAGTAACTTCAGAATAAATGCTAATAATAAGTTCCGTAAGAAATATTTTATTTCCCGACGTTTCGAGTTTATCTCCATTTCAGGGATCATTCTTAAGGTAGTTGCTCATTCTCCAAGGATGAGCAACTCAAGAAGACTCAAAGAAGTAGCAAATGACTCACATCATGAGCAACTCCTTTGAGAATGATCCATGTAAAGGGTTTGAAACGTCGGGATTCACAATATCCCAGATGCGACCTACTCCGAAACATCTAGATTTACTAAATTCTAGCTATGGAAACATATACGCAAATTGAATAAACTCCTTATATAATTAAACATTAATATTGAATAAAGGCTTAAATAAAAAGTGATTTCAAATGCTACAAAAAAGTTTTGTTTTTTAATTGTCTTATCTCAGTAAAAACAGGTCAAATCAATAGAATAATAAATACTCGATTTAAAGAGCATTAATGTGAGATTTGAGCGCTCCATTTTAAATTAAATCGGTTTACAATTGCGGTTACATAAGAGCTCTAAGTCAAAAAATGTTAAAAAAAAAAATATTACATTTAGACCAATCTAAGATAGAACCGATGGAGTTACGACAAAAAGTCGTAGGACCAAAGTTGTAGATCTTTTAAAATCAGATGGCGCTGGTGCAATCTGCTTTTCGATATGACTTACCGTTTAGCTGCAATAAGCCTCCAAAGAAAACCTTTAAAGTTGCACCCACGTCCACCATCTTTGCCCGTATGATCTTGAATCAAGATGCCGGATTGTAAAACTGCTTCTTAGTGAGCACCTAGCGGTATAAGGGGAACCTCCAAGCAAAATGTCAGCCTTCTAGCTATTGCCGTTCTGGAGCATTTGGCTTTTATATATTCATACGACATAGAGCTAATGTAATTTTTTTTTTTTTTAAATATATAATATCTACTGATAAATATTTTCATTAACAGATGAGTTACAAATCGAATGTTATTTTAAATGGAGTCAGTAGAGCTAATTTAGACAGAAAATATATTACTTCACATAAAAATAAAAAAGGTTTTATAACCGAAAATTATTTTTGGGTGTTGTTTAGTAACTGAGGAACTCTTTATATCCGTATATGTTTTCGTTTAATTATTATTGTAAATATAACTTATATTATGTTCTGTTACACATATAGGCTAATATAAAATTCAACTCCAAAGTAAATAAATGTCGGAAGTAACTGAAATTTGATGTTCCTTTATACGACAAAAGGGAATATTCACACAATATAACTTGTTACCTAAAATAATAATCATTTTAATATGCATATTCATTCATACATTCTAGAAATGATTCACGCAAAACATGCGTGAGGTTTTTTGTACATGAATGAACTGTTTTGTGGTTAAGGTTTTTTTTTCCAAGATGGTGAGAACTTTAGTTAACGATTTTTTTATGCAACCTATAAACATAAAAATGGTTTTTTTTTTTACGCCGTAGTTTTATTTAGGTTTTAAAACAGTTTAACTTGCTAGGAATTCGAAGATCCCGCAATGCGGAAGATTCACCGTTACTTTTTCTAGTAGAATATCAAAAGTTCATACGCAATGCAATTAAAAGTTTTTATTTCTCAGTGCTTAATTGATGATTTCATTTTTATTATCTTTAAAAAAGCTTAATTCGGAAATAGTTCAAAGGTAATGCAATACATATGCTGTGCTTTAAATAAGGTAATTAGTTTAAGTATAATAATTCATAATTATATATGTATTATAAAAAAGGATAGTAATGATATTTATCGGAAGATTGATAGTTCACATTAACTATCTCAGTAGGCCATTAACTCGGAAAATAAATGTTCCTTAGAAAAGCTATTTAAATGGTTTATTGATATTTCAGTAGTATAACTATTTTAAGCCAAGTGGTTTTAAAACGTTTAATGCATCAAAATAACAAATTTAATTTTGTTTAAGTGGACCACTTAGTATATTATACTTATAGACGTTACTGTAAGTACATAATTATCATAGGAACATCAATACTAACTAAAATAGTCCAATACTTTAATGATTTTATGCAATTTAAACCTATTATTGTCAAATTTATTTAATTTCCCCCCGTTTTTTAAATCTGTAAAAATTGTTTTGATTTTTGACATGAATTGAAATATAAATTTATATTTTACGATTTTGGTAGTATTCATACTACGGAACGATTAAATTTTAATTTAAATCAAATTATAATTATTTATATTTATAAAAAATATAAATTTAGTAAAATTTAAAGTCCGCAGATGGTTCAAATTAATCTGGGGGTATCTGCGGGCTACTTTCGACGAACCATCAAAATTTAATAAAAATCAGATGAGTACTTTTGAAGATATAGGTGTAAATAAATGTAAGTGTGTGCACAAGTGAAAGAGAATCAAATGGACGCAGAGGGTTGAAACTTATATGGGACCACCAATAGGCTAATTTTGTCCTACCATCAAAATTTCGTTAAAATCGGACGAGTTGTATTTAAGATAATGTTGGTTCCCACAAACTGAGAGACACGGAACCAAAAATGTTCCCAAAAGTCTGAAACGGATTTCTGTCAAGGAATTTTGAAAATCGGAGACATTAAAAGAACGAGCTCATAGCTCCATCACCTTCGGTAAGCTTGGAAGCAAAACATTGTTTAAGAAAATTTTATATAAATAATTAAAACAAGCCCTAGGGCATTGAAAATTGAACTATTAATAGCAGTAAATGATCTAATCGATGTCTTCAGCTTTCAGCTAAGTAGATGTAGTTCGCTTCATAAAATATGAATCTTTATCATGGTTAGGAATTATTGAGAGAATGGCTGACAACAGAATGCCAAGACACATTCTAAGGACTCATCCATTCGGAACTCGAAAAAGAGTAAGGCAGGAAAACGATAGATAGAGGACGTGGAAAAAGATCTAAAAACGTTTAGAGTCTGGAACTGGCAGAAAAAGAAAAGAGACGAATGGGAGCAAGTGACACGGTAAGCTAAAGCCAACCCCGGGCACAAGCGCTTCGAAAGTAAGTTAGTTATTAATGTATTAAAGCTAAAAATAGTCTTAGAAATTTAATATCATTCGTTGATATATAATCTGCAAGGTTCTTTTGCTATTTCAAGTAAATTATTTTTAAAAAAATCTAATTTATTAGGAGTCTAGTAAAAGTTTCTTTAAAGATACGATAAAAAAGAAGATGTACATATTGGAGAAAATAACTCGTCAAATATTCTTATATATTTTCAACTTGAAGCGAATATCGATTGAATATAAAGGCAAAAGAGGAAGCATATCGGTGAAAACTGTTCACTTCCTGCTGCTCATTTTCATTTTTTTGTCCAAATCACACCAAACTCTAGCTGTTCACTTTTTTCCACCCTCTGATTTATGTACAATACGCCCTCCAGCCAAAACCCTCATCTCGCTCTGCTACCATATTTTTCGACCATTGTGTATCTCGGAGAAAAAGTTGTTTCTTTTTTGGTGCAAAATATCTTTAAATAATAGAGGAGACCCTTCCTCCGATATTTATAGCCTTTATGCTTGAGGCGAAAGATGAGAAATATTTATCAGGTTTCTTCTTCTGCCCTCAAATGCAAATATTTGATTTATTTTTTGTGTTTCTTTCCCATTCTCAAAAAAAGAAACAGAGTTATCATTTATTTTTATTAAAAATGGAGATACAGATTGCCAAAGTTTGTAAAATTATTGCAGACATACATTTTAAACTAAAAAAATAACAGAATCATTTACATTCTAACGGTAAAATATTTTAGACAGAACAGATATAGATAGATTTGTTTATTCAAAAAGTTAGGTTTCTATAAGCTTTTTCTTATTTCCTTATCGTCTTTTTATTTATGATTACAATTTATTTTGAAGAGAGTACTTCAATTTTAGTAATTTATAATTAATTAATTCATAATTTCAAGTTAAGCTCAATAATAATTAGAGTAAATAAAATAAATGTGCTTTCTAAGAATCTAAAGTCATTTATTGATTTATTTGTTCAAAAATTAATATTTCGTGACCAACAACATAATCACCTATAAATTGATTTATTATTTATTTTTATAAATAAATATTTGTAATATTCAGTTATTTATATACAGGGTGTCCCAGCTAATATGGAACAGCGAAATATCTCCGGAACCATGATAGTTAGAAATATGCGGTTTTCAGGGATCGATAATGGCTATAAATGCGCTTCCAGAAAAAATCAAAAACATTTTCTGTGTTCAGCAAAAACAATTTACATATTAGAAAAAAAGTAAACAAGAAGCCATATTTTTTAGACTAGATTTGGATTCTATGGCTAAAAATAGGAATTTTTTACTCAGAAATTTTTCGCTCCAAGCTTTAGTTTGGTGTCTGGAGACCACTGAACTTGCTTAAATTTTAACTTTAAGTCCATTTTGCCAGACGGCAAACTAATGCTCGGAGCAACAAATTTCTAAGAGTAAAATGTTCATATTTTTAGCCATAGAATCCAATTCTAGTCTTAAAAATATGACTTCCTATTCAATTTTTTTTCTAATATGTATATTGCACTCACTTTTGCTGAACAAAGAGAATGTTTAGAATTTTTTCTGGAAGCGCATTTGTAGTCATTATCGAACCCTGAAAACCGCATCTTTCTATCTAACATGGTTCCGGAGATATTTCGCTGTTCCATATTAGCTGGGACACCCTGTATACATACTATACATATACAGGTCCTCCTACTGAAAACAGACTTTTTTGGGAAAAGCAGTACTCGGTTATTTTTCAACTTGAAAAAAAAAACTGTATTGGGATTGGGAGGTTTATTTATGTATCTCTCAGAGTTAGTATATTAATGGTAAAAGAATTTAAGAGATAAATAAATATTTAACTTTTCATTTTCTCTGTGCTGCGTGTTCTAAGGTAATTTTACCGGAATAAAAGATCTGCAATTTCATGCTTCCATCGGCGAGGTCATTGTGCGTAACCCATAATACCTGTGGCCTTTATGGGAATCAAACTTTTGTTTGTCATTATATGAATGTCTGTTGTTATAAACCTTGGTCGAGGTTGGACGCCTTGACCAAGCCAAGCTCATTAAAATATCGCTTAATTAGATGCAGCAGAACGCGATCCTAACAAGTAAGTGAGTAGTCTTTTGTCAATAATCTCTCTTGGCAACATAGAAAGGCTACGAAATGGATTTTTAGGGACCCTCGGTTAAATGTTACCCTGAACAGAGATGCAAATTAAATATTTTAACTATTACTAAGTTTCCATGATATGATGTTTAAATACGGATTGAATCCTAATTTGGGATTTAACAAGTTAGGTGTTTCCATAAGTAGTATTGAATCTGTATTTAATACAAAATAAAAAAACAAACTTTTTCTAAAGGTTATAAATAATTTTGTAACCTTCACCTTTTATAACCATACTTTTTATTACGTATTTTGACAGATTTGACTACAGTTTCTACAGAAATACGCTAGGTTCGCTCACACCCACGCTCTGCTCATGTCAGGATCGAGTTAAGTGTTTCCATTGCAACTCGATCCAGATACGATCCCAGAATTTAGTGAATTGTATCGGGATCGGTATCGTATTTAATTTGCATTGAATCTAGGTTTCCATGGACACTTTGGATCCAAAAACTGAATTAAACCCGTATTTAATCCGTATTTTAACAACATGGAAACGTAGTAAATATGATCTAAGATAAAGATCGAAAACTAAACAGTCCGTTAAATTAAATCCTTAAAAATCAAACAGGCAAACGTTATAGTAGTCAGATTTATAGGCTTCAGCTAAGTTAAATAGTTTAAGATGCATCAAACAATTGAATGGTTATTTGCAATCAATTTCTTCATAAATTGAAGTTTAGTATTATTTATTGTTTGGTCCCTAAAAGCTATGTGACCATGATCAAATAATTACTGGAACATAAGCACGGCATTCCATTATCAGATAATTGTGATGTAGTATTGAAACTCCTTTGTTAGCAATTAAAAGGGATAATCGAAGCATAAAATTTGTATATTTTGAAAAAAAGGCAGCTCAATTTCCCGTTTTCAGCGAGTAAAAAATGGATCTTCAATTTGACACTCTGACAAAATATGTCTCTGAGGTACAAATTTAAGGGAGTAAAAACTTGATATTATACATTATATAGATTAAGTTAGCTGATTTATAAGTGGGTCATTGTTCAACGAGCACAGTAAGTCGAAATGCAGAGAGTTGTATGCTGTCAAACGTTTAAAAAAGTACCAAACATAAAACTAAGAGGTACCTAATAGGGTTTCTTTGTAGGTAGTAAAATGTTTCATCTCAAGAGGAGAGAAAATCCAGACACACTTGACTCTTACCTTTGCATAGCAGTCAAGTAGTTTTAAGAGAGTTTAAGAACAAGAAGTCCCACTCCACATAGGTACATGAAAAGGAATTCACTCATTGCCAAGTTTTTTGTTATGGAGGATATAGATGTGTTTCATTTGTCTTCGCATACAACAGAACAATCCTTGGTTGATACGAGTATTTAGAACTAGAATTGAAGATGGTTGTAATCGATATAGTCTAATCATTCGCTAGCACAATCAGCAGATTAAGCAATTTTTCATCACAATTGCCTTACAAATGATTAATGATTCAATAGCCGGTGGTAAAAGAGGAAGAGAGAGAAAGAAGGAGATAAAAAATCACATCCTCTAACCAATAATTAAGGACCTAAATTAATGTAATTGAAGAGTTGAAATTCATAAGGCTCCAAGTGCCAAATAAGTTTCTGAAAAAAAGTTATGTTGGTATGCCACTTAAGCCCAAAAGAAGCAATACTGGGGAGATGCTGCTATCTTGTGAGATTTTTAACAAATATACAGTTCTACTTTGGCACTTAGACCTTTTTGATTATTACTAGGTTGGGCCTTAAATCGTTTTGAAGCCATCAACTCAAAAAAATTTTTTTTGGCACGTAGAGCCTTATGAATTTCAACTCTTCAATTGGCTAACGTAAAATCATTTTTAGCCATATATATCGTCCATGAATTTGTATCTATAAACAAGTAATGTTAAATTTAAATAAATTGCTTAATTTTGGATTTTTTTTTTTAAAGTAACATGAGCAACATCAGTGATGGTCCTAAGGGAAAACTTTGATCACATAAACATTTTAATAAATTTTCTTTTCCTTTTGGTCTTTAGGGATGAAAAAAGGTTGAAACAAAAATATTCTCACTTTATTTTAAAATATTAGCTTTATTTCGCCCATACCTGGGTATCTTCAGGCCTTGAATTGTAAATAAAAAAATACATTTTTTTTTTTGTTTTGGAGACAGAACTCAATACAATATTTGAGTAACCTTCACATTGTATTGTTCAGTAGTTACTCTAAAATATAAAATTATAATTAGAGTGCCTCTCTTGTGGTGTGCATACACTGTAGAGGACTCACATTAAAAATGAATATAAATAAATAAATAACCAATCCTATAATTGGAATTTTTATAGAAATGGTTAAATAATTAAACGTCGAGTAAAAATTTGCATACAATAGCATAGGACTTAAAGAAGTTTCCCTATTTATGATCGTTGCGATAGTTCATTTTACATTAGTGTGCTAAGTGCTAAGTTATTTAGGTGAGTGATCGCCTTAAAAAGCAGAAAAGATAATAAAATTTAGAGGTCAACAAGAGTAAAGGATCTGTAGTACGTTGGGGGTCACATGAGAACGTCCCCACTACTTTGGGGATGGTCTTATTTGGAAATACATATTATGTCATATGACAAACTAGATTTTCTAAAGAACTATGATTATGATCGCTAGATTAGTCGAATTTAAGCTTAAATCAGTCAGTTTATCATCAGTAAATGCAGTTATAGTCAGTGAATGCATCGTTTAAATAGAAGTAAAGATTCCAATGTATAGGTTGCACATATCGGTGGATTTACAAAAATATAACAACCGACCATTAGTATAGGCCTACCTCAACTCTTAGGGAATTTAACACAAATAATAGGTTTGGCGAATTGACATCCGCTGATCCCCCTATAAAAACTAAATAACGCTGTTCTCGAATTTCTTTGCAAAAGAGAGTACAGTTCAGCTTATTTTAAATTACTGTTACAGAATTTTACTGATAGATTCAAATATTAATATTGTAACTAAAAGAAATATAAAGGAAGAATTTAAAAAAATAACTCTAGAAATATAAAAGAAGAATTTAAAGAAATAACTCTAACTTCTTGTTCTTTATATCTCTGTCAGCAGTTTCCCTTTTGTTTAAACTGAGCATTGCAATAAATAAATTTGAAACAAAGAAAAATAAATACTAATTATTTTTGGCAACTTTCCTAGAACTTTCCCTAGTCCCGTAAAGAGACTTAAAAAGTAAGATAATACCAAAATTGGTTTTACTTAATGTCAAATATAATGAATGAAGTTGGAACAAACTGAATATTTTAATGTTTGAATGAAACCGAAAAATGTATTCAACTAGCTAAAAATAAATAAATAAATAAGATTGAGAGTGCGTCAAAAATATTCTTTTAGTGTTTTTCTCCAATGCTAAAATCATAGAAGACATGGATGAGGGAAGAGATATAAGAAAAGTTAAGAAATAAACATTTATCATTCTGCTTTATTCCTAATCTATTCAACACACGACTGGATCGCCTCCAAGAATCTCTTGTTTAAGAAATATTTGGTTTTCACCGTATATACTTGCTATATACACTTCATTGATTCTAGTACATTCATGTCCTATGTATGTCAAGATAAAGCTGAGATATAAATGAAATAAGGACATAGTGTTGCTGAAGACGTGCAAAGTCCGTAGGATTCTCACGGATTCCGTGCGATAAAAAGAGGAAAATTCTTCTCTGAGTAAGATACAGTGCCTGTGGGAAGGTCCTAATCTTTAACGTTTTGAAGTTTTGAATCAAAACAACTATGATTTTATAACAATTGTAGTCAAAGTATTAATTAGTATGAAGTTAATAATCTTCATCACGAACATGTGTTTTTTAATTGTAATTCGACAGGTAAAAAAACACCTGACCTTTAGAAGAGTATTATACTTTTGATTAATGGATATTGACACGATCAAGCAATCATTTAATAAATGGTACTAAAATTTTGTGGTACTAATTTTATGGTACTAAAATTTTGTGGATTAAATATTTAATTAATTATTTATAAATTAAAATATTTAACTAGCAAGTATAGTAGTAGTAGTATTAGTATCTTTAATTACGGTATCATTAATTTGGACGTAGAGCCTTATGAATTTCAACTCTTCAATTGGCTAACGAAAAATCATTTTGAGCCATATATATCGTCCATGAATTTGTATCTATAAACAAGTAATGTTAAATTTAAATAAATTGCTTAATTTTGGATTTTTTTTTTTAAAGTAACATGAGCAACATCAGTGATTCTTTTCCTTTTGGTCTTTAGGGATGAAAAAAGGTTGAAACAAAAATATTCTCACTTTATTTTAAAATATTAGCTTTATTTCGCCCATACCTGGGTATCTTCAGGCCTTGAATTGTAAATAAAAAAATACATTTTTTTTTTGTTTTGGAGACAGAACTCAATACAATATTTGAGTAACCTTCACATTGTATTTTCAGTAGTTACTCTAAAATATAAAATTTTAATTAGAGTGCCTCTCTTGTGGTGTGCATACACTGTAGAGGACTCACATTAAAAATGAATATAAATAAATAAATAACCAATTCTATAATTGGAATTTTTATAGAAATGGTTAAATAATTAAACGTCGAGTAAACATTTGCATACAATAGCATAGGACTTAAAGAAGTTTCCCTATTTATGATCATTGCGATAATTCATTTTACATTAGTGTGCTAAGTGCTAAGTTATTTAGGTGAGTGATCGCCTTAAAAAGCAGAAAAGATAATAAAATTTAGAGGTCAACAAGAGTAAAGGATCTGTAGTACGATGGGGGTCACATGAGAACGTCCCCACTACTTTGGGGATGGTCTTATTTGGAAATACATATTATGTCATATGACAAACTAGATTTTCTAAAGAACTATGATTATGATCGCTAGATTAGTCGAATTTAAGCTTAAATCAGTCAGTTAATCATCAGTAAATGCAGTTATCGTCAGTGAATGCATCGTTTAAATAGAAGTAAATATTCAAATGTATAGGTTGCACATATCGGTGGATTTACAAAAATATAACAACCGACCATTAGTATAGGCCTACCTCAACTCTTAGGGAATTTAACACAAATAATAGGTTTGGCGAATTGACATCCGCTGATCCCCCTATAAAAACTAAATAACGCTGTTCTCGAATTTCTTTGCAAAAGAGAGTACAGTTCAGCTTATTTTAAATTACTGTTACAGAATTTTACTGATAGATTCAAATATTAATATTGTAACTAAAAGAAATATAAAGGAAGAATTTAAAAAAATAACTCTAGAAATATAAAAGAAGAATTTAAAGAAATAACTCTAACTTCTTGTTCTTTATATCTCTGTCAGCAGTTTCCCTTCTGTTTAAACTGAGCATTGCAATAAATAAATTTGAAACAAAGAAAAATAAATACTAATTATTTTTGGCAACTTTCCTAGAACTTTCCCTAGTCCCGTAAAGAGACTTAAAAAGTAAGATAATACCAAAATTGGTTTTACTTAATGTCAAATATAATGAATGAAGTTGGAACAAACTGAATATTTTAATGTTTGAATGAAACCGAAAAATGTATTCAACTAGCTAAAAATAAATAAATAAGATTGAGAGTGCGTCAAAAATATTCTTTTAGTGTTTTTCTCCAATGCTAAAATCATAGAAGACATGGATGAGGGAAGAGAGATAAGAAAAGTTAAGAAATAAACATTTATCATTCTGCTTTATTCCTAATCTATTCAACACACGACTGGATCGCCTCCAAGAATCTCTTGTTTAAGAAATATTTGGTTTTCACCGTATATACTTGCTATATACACTTCATTGATTCTAGTACATTCATGTCCTATGTATGTCAAGATAAAGCTGAGATATAAATGAAATAAGGACATAGTGTTGTTGAAGACGTGCAAAGTCCGTAGGATTCTCACGGATTCCGTGCGATAAAGAGTGGAAAATTCTTCTCTGAGTTAGATACAGTGCCTGTGGGAAGGTCCTAATCTTTAACGTTTTAAGTTTTGAATCTAAACAACTATGATTTTATAACAATTGTAGTCAAAGTATTAATTAGTATGAAGTTAATCATCTTTATCACGAACATGTGTTTTTTAATTGTAATTCGATAGTTAAAAAAACCTGACCTTTAAAAGATTATTTACTTTTGATTAATGATATTGACACGATCAAGCAATCATTTAATAAATGGTACTCAAATTTTGTGGATTAATATAAATTAAAATCTTTAACTCTATTATTAGTTTTATGAAATAAATAAAATATATCCCGGAAAAAAATTAAAATATAATTGAAACCATTAAAACTATCAGAGTGCACCAATTTAATAAAAATAATTGTATTAATTCATTAATTGATACAGAAAATATCAATACATTTTTTTTTAATATTATCTAATAACTAAATTATAAACTAACTTACCACTAATTAATAATTTAAACAATGAAAATGACCAAATAAAAAAATATTATGGATCTTCAAAAATGTCATAGACCTTTTCATATTCATTAAGAATATCGATAATCTACTAATTAGTAAACTAATTAATGTTGGTCATAAATAAAATAATTATAACACAATCTAATAATGAAGTTAACATTTAAAATGTTAATTTCTAATTACCATAAGATTAAATTATTTCAAGGGATTGTATCTATTTTAATATACAATATAGCTTTTAATTAAAGAAATAAAATAGATGTATTATTTTTCCTTGATTTTAATTTTAATATTGAATTAATTAATGGGAGATGCAGAGCAATAGTTTTGCTCTACTTATTTATTTTTTATTAAAAAAAAGTGTTTGGTAATATTAATTGCTATAAACTTTTTTTGTTTTTACGGCTGCGTATATTTTTATTTATAAAGAAAAATCTATTTATTTTTGTCTGAAAAACCTTGCAATTAGATTTATCGAGGCTTTGCCAGTCTTTTAAAAATTGTTAAACAATACATTATTTGTTTATAAAACGGGAATATAGTCTTAATATTTATATAAATTAATTCATTTTTTATATCTATTATTTTAAAATATAAATAGTTTAGAAGATTCTGTGCTTTATGGCAAGAATTTACAATAATGAGATGTAAACGAAAATCTAAAACGGATATTCTTGTTACCAACGTACAAGAGAAATTAAAGAGAGGTTATTTTTTAATTTGAAAGTAAGTAATATTAGAAAGACAGAGCAAAGAGAGAATTTTAATCAAAGGTCATTCCTTAGGCCGCTCCCTGACTTGTCGGTACGGTATCGGTATAAGGTATTTTCTGCTTTACCGACAGCTTACCGATAGCTTACCGGGTAATCGGTACACCGAGAGTCGGTAAGATTTTCTTACCGACTCTCGGTATACCGATTCCTTACCGCGCGGTAAAGAATCTGTACCGAATCGATAAAAGATATAGGCGCTCGGTAAAGAATCTTACCGCAACGGCATACTAGCTTACCGATACCGTACCGACAAGTCAGGGAGCATCCTTAGTTGGTTTCTATAGATAAATAACAGTAGAAAAGAGTTGTTGCACAGACAGACAGAAAAAACAAAGAGAGAGTAATGTAAAAATATTTAAATTAAAGGTTATTTCTTAATCGGGGGTATCTATAGGTAAATAAAATAGTAAATAACAGAAGGAATGAGTCGTTGCACACGTAGACTTAAGACAAAACAGAGAGAGAAAGTAAATTAAAAATATTTAAATTAAAGGTTATTTCTTAATCGGGGGTATCTATAGGTTAATAACAGTAAGAAAGGGTCGTTGCACAGACAGACTTAAGACAAAACAAAGAGAGAGTAAAGTAAAAATATTTAAATTAAAGGTTATTTCTTAATCGGGGGCATCTATAGGTAAATAACAGTAGAAAAGAGTCGTTGCACAGACAGACTTAAAACAAAATAATGAGAGAGTAAAGTAAAAATATTTATATTAAAGGTTATTTCTCAGTCAGGGGTATATCTATAGGTAAATAACAGTAGGAAAGGGTCGTTGCACAGATAGAGTAAAGACAAAAACAAAGAAACAGAATGATATTAACAGATAGATATAATTATTTGTAGTAATAGATATAGTGAAAACACAGTATTTAGAAAGCTCAATCACAATTTACGATTACATAACTAACCAACAATCTGTTGATCCTTATTTAACAATTAACATTTCGTTAAATAAGAATCTCTTATCAGTCATAACTGTTATGTAGCTTATACGTAAAATGTGATGTTTTAATTAAAATTAAATTGTAACTGAAAGTGTCCTTTATAATGTACGAAACCACAGAATTTAATTATAATCATTTGCAACAGATGTTTGTAAATGTTTACAATTACATCTGTTTCGTTTAATTGGAATAAAGAGAATAAGGATTATTTTAAGTGACAGTGTGTGACAAGAGAAAGACTATAAGTTTAAATTTAATTAAAACTCTTAGTCAATCTTATGTAAACATAAGCAAATAAGTAAAACTGTTTTTTTTTGTTTATCTTAAGTTTAAAAAACAAGTAGTTCCTTTTTCTTTTGTAGAGTATCAAGAAGGGAAGGCATTTCAAAATAGCAGACACTCGAGAATGCCTTAAGGCGACACGTGTATGTATGATGTGGTAGGAGGAAAGAGTGGTAAATGATTGTAACAGGTTGTTTTGAGATGGATTATTTGAAGACTGGTGTAAGTGAAAGTTTAAATAAATGGTATAATACGGGAAAAAACTAATTACAAGTGACTAACTTACTTTTATCAGTCACAATTAATATTATTACACCATGAACTATCCCGTTAAAACGTAAAGTAAATCTGCCGAATCTAACTCAACTTTGTTTTTGGCCGATTTTGATCTTCTTTTTTCTTAATTGTTCCAATTTACCTTTTTTAAATAACTTTTGGACAAAGGAACATTAACTTTGTTTTAAAAAGTAATTATTTTTTTAATTAATTAATAAATTTTTTAGAATGTTTTTGCATTGGTACACAGTGTGTATGCCAATCTTCAGTTCGATTGAATTACTGGAAGAGGGTTATTTAATCACACTTAGACAAAAGTTAAGTATTTAAAAATAAAAAGAGAGGTGAACCACAACAAATATAAATAAACGAGAGGTAAACGATATTTTGGGAGTGGATGAGAGTAAATATACTAATGCTAATAGTATATTCATTTCAGTTTCCAGAAGGCTCCAACCAATACATTCATCTTATAATATATTTGGCGAGTCTCTTCCCAAGTCTAATAGCGTCCGTGATCTTGGTGTTATGCTGGATGACAAACTCAAATTTGACATTCACGTAAATGCCGTAGTTACTAAGGCTCTTGGTTGTTTGGGCATCGTTCGTGCTGTCTCTAAAGGTTTGTCTGCTGAGTGTTTCCTCTGTTTGTATAAATCTCTGGTTCGGCCGCTACTTGAATTTTCTGCTCCTGTTTGGAACAATTTGAGTGCCTCACGCTCCCAGCAAATTGAGAAAGTCGAGAGAATATTTTATTCGCTTTACCTTCGCTATTTGTATAATAAATGCTTCTATAGCTATGATCATTTTTGCGATAAATTCAACCTCGAGCTTTTAAGTATCCGAAGGAAAGCATATGATATTTTATTTTTAACGAAAGCTCTCAACAATTCTATAACCTGTTCCAACGTTAAGCATCAAGTTGTTATCCTGCACCAAAATCGCCGCCCTGGTCGGCTACTTTACATAAAAGAGCTGTCCCATGTTTCCCCGATCGTTTTTTTAACGATCTTGGTCTTCAGCGCGAAGCCATAGATTCCCTCCAGAAACTTAAGAACATCCTCCCTAAACTTCTTAAAAAATAATTATTTTAATTTTTTTTAGTCTTCCTAGTTATAGTGCATAAGTTTTAACTAATTTTAAGTTTTATGTTAATTTGTGCCAAGTGGTGTATGTTTGTGATTTTTTAGTTTTTTTTTCTATTTTAGTTCATTTTGTTATTTATGGTGATTTCAAGTTACCATTTCCTCTCTTGCAATATAACTTAGTCCTTCTCTTTGAACCGTGATAATAGTCAATACCTACCTTATTAATTGTTAGCCGTGTTATTTCCTCCTCTGTTTCGTGTTTTCCTCCTCAATCCTTTTCCTAATCTCTCCTTCTATATACCCTAAATTGTTGTCTTTTATATTCGATAAGTACTTTATATTTATGTTATATTTTATTTCGTTTAGGTATATTACTCGTGTATTTTTGTTTTGTGCCTCTCACTTGCGGCCTGTGTTTGGCTGTTGAGAGCACTGAAAAATTAATAAATAAATAAATAATAGAATAACTACTCAGTCCTGTAGTGTCCATAGGGTGAATAAAAATAGAATAAAATATTTAATAAATAACAAGGGGGCTCTGCCACCTACTCGCTTCGCTCGACGACGCGAATGTTCAAGGCAGCGGCAGCTGCCTAAATAAAAATTAATAATAATATTTATTAAAACCACTGAACTGATTTAAAAACAATGAAACTTGAAGCAATTATCCCGACGTTCTATAGACTATTTACCATCACGTAACATATTATAAAACGACCTGAGTTTTAAGAGATAAAACGAGGAAAAATTAGTGCTATGAGAATGAAGTAAGAAACAGCAATCAAAGTTCGTTGGAAAAGGACTTATTTCACTCTTATGATTATGATATCGGAAGAAGTCAGGACACACTTAAAAAAAATTATGTACATAATATTATTAAGTTAGTGATGAGATAATGTTATATCACTAAAATATTATACTCTGAGTTAACGAAGGAAGCACTTTTATGAAAGCGAGTAACTAGCAAGAGCGACAGTGATAAGAAATGGGTGAAATAATTGAGACAGAAGAAGAAAATGATAATATGGTATATATAACAATGTTGAAGTAAGAAGCAGTTATGAATAACTCAACTTATAGCAACAACTTATAGCAGCAAAAAACAGTTGAGAATGATGTATGAAAGTCATAAGTGGCAGAAGTGCAAAATGCCAGCGAATGGCTTGGAACAGACTTTAGACAGAACAGGAATTGAAATAGGAAAGAAGACGTTGAAGTAAGATGCAGTTATGAAGAGTAAGTAAGAAAAAGGAGTATCAGGCTGTTGTGACAGAAGAGACATGGTTGACAGGGGTGTCTCAAGATACAGGAATAAGAAAGGAGGAGATTAGAACAGTGAGAAGGCAGGATAACAAAGCTAGAGTAGAAGCAATCTTATCAGACAGATGTACACAGTTGAAATGGGTATTACAATCCTAAGAATTTAGATATTTCAAGATCACATAACATTGGATTTTATTTATTATTCAAATACCTTTTCTGTAATCATATTGATGTGGAGAAATCATTCTTGAACAATTCACTATTAAACAAAGGATTAAAAATCGCAGAACACTATTTGAAATTAAATCAATCAATCATTCCAAATCCATTTTTAGTTTCAGTGACACAAGCGTAAACGCTTGACGGATTTAGTTGAAATTCGGAAATAACCCTTCGCTTATTTCCTGTTACTATATATGTAACTATTTCTTCCGCATTTCAGTAGGTTATCTTTCTATTTACTTTAATTCCCCCTTTTATTTTATTTATTTTTATCTACGCGTACTTTATCTAATTGATTGGGCTTTTATTTTATTTTTTGTTATTGATTTTTCTATTGATTTCGTCTTTTTCAGCAAATTTACTTGGCATTTTTTTTATATAATAAGTTATTATTATTTATCTTATTGTTTTTTTTTTTGTTTTTTTTACGCTTACTTAATTTATTACTTGTTTAGTTTTTACTGCTTCATCTATTTGGTTCAAATTGATTTGACTTATATTGCTTAATTTATTAATTGTTAACCATGTTTCACCTTAATGGTTTTTTTTTTTTTTTTATCGATTTAGTTTTTATTTGTATTTAGTTTTAGTTTTGCTATTATTACCTTGATTACCACCTACTGTTTGTTCTTAGGCATTGATGATGGCCTTATGAAGGATTATAGCTGCTTTGGCTAATAAAAAGTTTAATTTACGTGAAGAGACAGTTTTACTATTCTTTTAAGATGACCTCCATAGACTCTCCCATATCTAACAAAACTTATTTATGAGTTATATCAAAACTTAATGATTATTTATAGTTTCTTCTATTGTTGCGATACATACTTTATATTTAGAAATATAATTTTCTTTAGGCTAGGCGTGCAATAGAGATTTCTAATCTTAAATGGAACACACTATTTTAAATTGTAATACACGCTTTACAACTAAAAAATCTCTGTGATTAAAAAAAAACGCAACCAGTTCTATATTCAGAGCGACGCAATTTGTATCTTTTTGAAATAAGTCACAGTGACAGGCATGAAGTTGCACGCACTAGCGACTATTCAGTCGCGCTTCAGACTTCAGACGTGATCTTGCAAGTCTGTGTACAACACAGACTGGCAAGATTGTGTCGTCCTCTTTTCTTTTTAATACCGTGAAATATAATTTCTTATACAATCGAACTGACGAATCTAGAGACGATGATCGCATTTTGAAAAAAAAAAAAAAAAAATGTTTTAGGGAGTAATGTGTTTCTGAGTCACTCGAAATGAAAAGGTTACAGATAATGTTTGGTCCATGGTAATAAGTAATTTTCAATACTGTTTCTTCTTATTTTATAATACTTGTTAAATTTATAAGGCTAATCACAATCACATAGGTCTTCGTGTAACGCATGTATAATGGTTCCTTCATTAATTTTGGGTTTGAAAGGGCATAAACCCAGTAGTGTTGTTGGTTTCGCTTTGCTTTCGCATGGAGAAACCACACAAATGGTTTCAATGAAACATATTATAGTGAAACGAAATAAAGCAAGGTATTTATTATTTTGCGCGCAGAGCGCGCAGCATATAAAATCTTTGTGACTGCCATTTGCAAATCAGATTGACAAGATAACACATGTGTGCGCCTAGCCTTAAGCCGGTCATACACGTTGCGGTATACCTGGCAGGAAAACCTGCACAGGCCACCTGTACAGGTGAACTGAAGCGTGTGTGCTATCATAACTGTGCAGTTATGTCATAAATGGATAGCACACAAGCTCTGGTTTACCTGTGCCTGTGCAGGTCCTATACAGGTTTACCTGTCAGGGATACCGCATCGTGTATGACCGGCTTTAAGGTCACATGTTTTGTTGTATTTCAGTGCTAAAATTTAATTTAGGTTTAGCAGTTCTAGATAAATAATAGAATAAAACTTGGAATTTAATTTAGAACATTCACTGCATCTAGTGGTTTGGTTTAATGTTATAAGATGTGACACTTAAATAGGACGCAGGTTGTTTCATACGAGAACCTGCCACTACAAGAAGACTAAAAGCACAATTCTGTCATAAACATTACTTAAGTTAAACTAAACTACAAAAATGTTTTAAAGGTTTACGAAAATATATATATTTTTTGTCTTGAATGAAGAAAAATCTGCGACATTGTTCTTATTTTTGGCTAGAAGTGCAGGAATTACAAAATTACGGATACTCGAGTAGAGGGATTTTAAATTGGTAGATGTTAATTAAAGCAGAAGAGAAGAACTTGAGTCCGAGATAAACAAGAAAAACAAGGGCTTTTAATTGGCATGGGTGCCAACACCCGACAAAAACTTCTTTCTTCAAAACTCTTTACCTAAATAGAGATTTATAGCCCTGCTGAGATTATACAAGGTACAACACTGCTAAATCCCTTGCATAAAGAGAAAGTTTTTCTCTTTTTCTCAAAATGCGTTGTCCTTTAGGGGTTTACATTTATTTCATTAAAAATGTAATTTAATTTAACATTCTTTCACAGCAAAGGTGAAAGAAGTAGATCTATTTAAATATAAAATAAAGATTAAACCAGTAAATTACAAAAAAATAACAAATTTATGTTTCAACATATGATCTCTTTTTCCATTATTTTTTCCAATAAAAAATGTAAGAGTTGTTTTTATCTTAAAAACCAACTAAGTACTTTAAAACGGGTTTAGTCACAGTGACACATGAAAGTTGAATTAACGTGTAAAAAACAAAAGTAAAAATGTAGTTGCATAAGAATTACATAATTATAAATTAATTAAATTTATGTTTACATTTTAAAGCCTAAAGCAGGCATGGGCAACCTTTTCTGGAGCCGGATTGTCACGGTTCCTCCGAGTCGCGGGCCGGATCAAAATATCTATTAAAAAATCCTGGGGGGGGGGGGGGGGGGGGAGGGGAGGTCTTTGCGCCAGATATTGAATAAGCATGAATGGTGAATATCATAATTGGGTATAAGATATTTAATGTCATGAGAGTTTTAAAATGACCTGGTCTTTAAAGGAAACTCGAAATACGAATAAGTATTTTTAAAAATAGTGGAAAATTCTCCTGTGAGATCCTTTGTGTTAACGTTCATTGCCATTGTTTTCAATGATTTTATGATTGGGATTTATTAAAATAAAACAAAATTGGAATTTCGAGTAGTAAGTATATGAATTAAAAAAATTGAATAAAAAAAAGTGAGTCACATTATAGAAATACTATAGTATAAATTTAAAGAAAAACACAAGTGATACATTGATACATTATCGTAATATTATTATAGACATATCTAATTTTTCTTAACCAAAAATGGTTTTCTATTGAAATGTTTTATGTATTTAATTCCCATTTGAAAAATTGTTGTGGATTTTTCTCGTTCCACCCAAGCATTTTGGTAGGTACCGTACCTACTACAAGTATTGTAGGTGACGTTTTGTTTTTGCATTCGAACTTGAATTTCTCCATGAAATCGATATGGAATCGCAATGTTGATTATACCGTTCGAAAGGGTATTGAATGATGAAGTTTTTGTGAGATTTGACACCCTCCAAGAGTTTTTTTTTAGGAAAATAGTGAGTGAGCATTTCAAGTATTCCAGAAGTTTAAATTTTTCTAATTTTTGAACGTTTGAACTGTTATTTTGGTGTTTAGTTATTGGTTTCCAAAAATGAAAGTGCTCTAGTTTTATAGGGAATTTAACTCTAATTTCGAAAATGTGTTCAAAAGATCCAGTTGGAGTGGACTAAATTGTATTAGCAAAAAACGTGTTTTTCAAAAAATTCTAGAGATGTTTTTTGTCTAGTTTTATTCTAAAACTCACTAGGCATTAAAAAAAAAGAAACTACGATAAAAGTCAGTCTTTTGGTACGATAGAAACTCTGCACATGCCAAGGGCCGGATCTGGCCCGCGGGCCGGGGGTTGCCCACATGTGGCCTAAAGGATCAGAGATTGAAATTAGTACAATATATTCTCCATATGATTTATTAGGTGGAAGGTGCAGCTTATAGGGTCTTAGATTTGTTTTCCTAGTTATGGTTCAACGTTTCTTGCTTACAACGTTTTCTTGCTGAAAGATCACCAGCACTTTACAGAAAACAATAAAAACTGTATTTAAAAAAGAAACATACCACTTTTGGTTGTCAAAATTGAGAGCTAAAATTTATTTCTCGATTTTGCCTCGGGGTATGATTTTTCTGAATATGTATGCCAAATTTCGTCACAATCGGCCCAGTAGTTTATTTCCTGTTAGTTTTATCTCCAGGTAGACATTTTTTAAAAACCACTTTTTTGGGCTCAGGGGACCCCAAAACGTGTAAATCAATCAAAATCTCATAATAGAATTTTTGCGCCATCACAGTACTTTTTCTTTATATGAGAAAGTAAAAAGGTATTGTTTCAGTCTAATTGAAGGAAAAAATTAATAGAATAGTTATTTATGTAACTAGGCAGCAAAATGGAATTTTTCTGACGAATGATTAAATTAGCCTCCGAGCCGGAGGCGAGGTCAGGCTATGGAAATTAACTGCCGAGGCGAAGACGAGGCAGGTAATTTATTCGATTGACTGCCGAGGCGAAGCCAAGGCAGGCAATATATCAATATGAGGCAGAAATGTTTCCTTTGCTGCCTTGTTGCATACAATATTTTTCCTACTGGCGGCAGAAAAATGTTTCCTATAAATAATATTCATTTCATAATACTTACTTACTTATCAAATACTATTATTGAACTATTCAAATTAAAAAAAAAAAAAAAAAAAACAAGCAACAATATCAAATGTTACAATTATAAAAAATGAATTGACAGAAATACAGTAAAAACAAAACAAAATGATGCTAATAGACGAGCTGCAGTGTTGCCACTAATTTAATTATTTATGATTATTTTAAGACCTACTATTTTTTTTAAATCTTTTTATTTCTTTTTTATGTTTTTACTCCATTCTATTTTATAAATATAATCTATAATAAGTAGTTATAAACCTTTTTTTATAAATTCGTAATATTTTTAAGGTAAATTGTTCAAATAATTTAGGTTAAAGATAGTTTAAAAGAAAAGGTTGTTTGTTTATTTGTAGCGGGGAATGTGGGCGTAGCTTAATCTGGAAAAATCGTCAGCAAAATACGATTTTGCCGCCTAGGCAGCAAAATCGCATTTTGCTGCGTATTGTAAAGTTTTCTTGAAACCTCAGAGAAATTAAACTTTCATGCCTAAAAACAGTTCAATAATACGTAATTTTGCTGCCGCTAGTAGGAAAAAATATTAACTTGGGCATTGACAGCAAAAGTTGTTAATTAGTCAGCCGTGCCCAATCAAAACCGTATTTTTAAGGATGAACACCAAATAACCCTAGGCCCTAGAGGTGATCTGAGTATCTGCTACCAAAAGTATTAAAGTGAATAAAATGTAATCAATGGACCGTGTCCAAATAAAAAACATTATGAGGTGAATTCCGGTTAAATGTAAGAAACAATTTTTCCTAAAGACGTTTCCAAATACACCTATACTAGCTAGCGGCTTCTACATTCGTTTCACCGCATGAAATACACACTCCCTTTAAACGAAGTGTGGAAAGGAAACAGTAAAATACAGTAAGTAATAGAAACGTATTTAATTCGTCTTGCATTTTACTTGTCGTCTAGTACATTTACAGTTACCATTGTAACAGCAATTTCAGACTTGAAAATACACTGTTACCTTTATTATATTATTAAAAAGTTCTAGACAAGATCCTCGCACTAATAAAATTAAGGTAGTAATCATCAAACAAAACATAGTTCTGTTTTATAATTAGGAATTAACATAATTTTGGATTAGAAAACAACACATATTAATCCAATAATGGAGGTAAACAATAAAGGAGGTAAACAAGTAAGGGAGGTAAATAACAAAAACTATTTCTAATTTAATTAATCAATTATGGTTTATGGCAATATACTGATTAGTTAAACTAGAACTCGTGTTTGTTATTTACTTTATACCATTACTTGTTTTCCTTTTATTATAAATAAATACAATAAATTTCAAAGGAATAAAATAAATCATAATTATATTGTATCAATTATAGTTTATGGCAATATACTGATTAATTAAACTAGAAATCATGTTTGTTATTTAAGCCTCGTCCAAACTGCCGAACCGAACAGAGGAAACGAGCCGAGCATTGCTCTCTGCACATGCGCATTTTAAACTGAGCATGCGCAGAGACCAATGGTCAGCTCGTTACCTCCGTTCGGTTCGGCAGTCTGGACGAGGCTTTACTATATACCTTTACTTTTTTACCTTCATTATAAATAAATATCATAAAATCTCAAAGGAATAACATAAATAATTGTCCCTCCATGTAAATTTTTCCTATATAACATCAAGAAATACTATTAACTGCAGCACATATTCAGTCTGCATCTTTAAAAAGTAAGTTAGCGAGTCTGAAATGTAGTGAATCTTAAGTTTCCAACCAATTGCAAATCCTTGCACTCATGGAAATAACATAAGATGTGAGTAATTTTTAATCATATGTTTATTTTAATAGTTAGTAGAGGAAGATAAACCTCCACTGTTCAACAGAAGAGAATTAAATTTTGCAATTTCTGTACGTCTTTACATAACATTTGGTAATATTACTAGTGAATTCTAATGATAAATCATATTCTTTAGTCATTCATAGGAATATTTCATTACCATGGAAATCCCGTATTATAACCTTCAAATAATTCAACTAAAGATGGATAACCATTTCGTTCTTAGTCACAAATAGGAAGGTTTCATTACCATGGAAATACCTTATTATAATCTTCACGTAATTCAACTAAAGATGGATATTTACTTAGCTTTTTTCAATCACAAATAGAGTTTCGCTTGCTTATGGACACAAATAGGAAGGTTTTATTACGATGGAAATACCGTATTACAATCTTCAACTAATTCAACTAAAGGTGGATATTTACTTAGTTTTTTTTTAATCACAAATAGAGTTTCACAAGCTTATGGACACAAATAGGATGGTTTCATTACAATCTTCAAGTAATTCAACTAAAGATGGATATTCACTTAGCTTTTAGTCACAAGTAGTGCTTCATTACTATATTGATATGGACATTATCCTACAAGTAATTTGTGTGTAGAACAACAACATCATCTGAATGTATTAAAAGGAACTAGTTTAACGATAAATGTATCTCATTGTTGATGACTGAAAAACTAATTGAATACGATATACAAAAGAATTTTTTTTTTTTAATTTTAGCTTAAACGATTCTTAATTTACGGAATGTTCTAGACTACTAGTAACGAACTTAATGAAGAAAGAACACACACATTCAATTAGTGAGAGTCTCCAAATTAAAAGAACATTGTATGAACATAATTGTGGCCTGGTACTCCTACCTCGACTGTAATATACAAGATTAAAGGAAATTTGTAAAAGCACTGACATCTAGGGCCTAATGAACGCAACCCACATGTAGTATCCCTTTTAAAACTTAGTCCGTATTAGACCTAACGCTGTAGTTTATAGTAGTCCCTTCCTTTTGTTCAAATTATCCTTTTAAAGTAGAGAAAAAGTCTCTTGCACTTGATTGTATTAAAAGTTGGATAAGTAAACTTTGTAAGTATAAAATATAATATTTTTCGCAGTATTTAGATGAGGGATGAAAAGATGAAAGATGTTAGATTTAGGTTTCTGTACAAAGTACAAAAAGAAACCTTATATAACGGCTCTGTCTGTCTGTCTGTCTGTCCGTTGCTTGTTTCAATTCATAAACTACTATAGCTAGGAACATCAAATTTGGCACACAGGTGCATCTCGGCATTTGAGACAACTGGACACATTTTGGATTTTTCACACTTAATATTTTCAAGATGGCCGCCAATATGGCGGGCGACTAAAATCACCATGACATGTTATATATCAATTTAAAGGTCTTGAAGTCACCATGACATGTTATATATCAATTTAAAGGTCTTGAAATGAAGAAAAATAATATGCAACTATTAAAATTCCACACGTAATATTTTTAAGATGGTGGGCGACTAAAAACAGTTTTTAGTGACTATGACATGTTATACATAAATCTAAAGGTCTTGAAGAGTAGAAAAAGAATATTACTATTAAAATTAGTGTAATTATATTACACTTAATAATTTTAACTTTAATGTACAGAAACCGGCGATCATCGCCCCCACGTACTTACGTGAAGCGCGCCTTACTTGTTTAAGTGACGAATGAAAATTAAACGAAGATTTCATCTTAGACAAAGACAAGATGAACTATATTTGTGGTTGAAAGTGAAATTTGTGTAATAAAATTAATGTGCTAGTGCAGCGGTTCCCATCCTTTTTTGACTTGCGTACCCCTTAGCGTTCAATTATTCTGAATCGTACCCCTTAATTCATATTATACTTCCTATATTAATTTTATAACTGATGCTTTCATGAGTTTTTAGTACCTTAAAAGGGAATAGTCCCCCCTTCCCGTAAAAATAACTCAAGTGAGGAGTTCAGAAACAAAGTGCAAGTAACATTTTTGAAAAATTAGATAAATGCATTTTAATACATGTAAATATAGCAGTGCATCGGCTTATAGAACAACTATTTTCACATTTGTATGCTTTGATTTATGGAAATTAATCTTAAGTTTATAAAAAGCACTTTTGGTAATTTTCATCCCTTAACTTCTGACGCCCTCAAATTATTTGGAGTTATGTATATAGGGTTAGATCTCCTAAAAATATGGGATAAGGATAGTTTGAGTTTAAGGTTGTCTGAAGTTCTTGCTTAACAAATAGTACCTAGTGTTAATTGTGTGAGGGTATGGTCATGGTTAAAAAATAAAGCTGAATAAAACAACAACTACACAAGTCCACATTGAGAAAATAATTGTAATTGACTTGAGTATGGTTGATTTATTCTATTCACCATAGAAAAAGAACTTTATGGCTTGTTTTAAAGAACTAAGCTTTTTAAAATCTGGTATGGAATCACTGGTAAGATAGTCTTTAATCTGGCGCTGCAAAACGTCTACTTCGGTACTTATTTTTATATACAAATATGACGAGAATGCCCTTTCAACAAGCTCGGTACTTGTGAAAGGTAACAAAAATTTAACAGCTTTTGTAGTAAGGGTGTTATATTCTTCTGTGTTATCAAGCCAGAATTTTGGACCCAAGATAAAAGAAAGATCCTAGTTAGTTGATTTGGCCACGCTCATATTCTAGGCTAGGTGGTTTGTGTCGTCGGCTGGAGGCACACACCACCATATCCCTCCGGCTATCTATGCCATTAACAATTGTGACTATGTTTGTTTATTAATTTAACCTCACTCCTTTAATTTTGCACTTGGAAAATGCAAAATAATAAATAATAAATAATAAGGTATTTAATAATTAATAATAAATTAGTCTTTTTTGTCCGCCATTACCATTTTTTCGCGTACCCCAGGATGGGAACCGCTGTGCTAGAGTATAAAGAGACAAAATACAAAATCAGTTCAGGCAATAAGAGATAACAAAGAAAAGTAGTCGAAACCATTCTGCACTAATTTAAGTTTAAGTATTGTACATCGATCAATTCTGATCTTCGAGTTATATTTACTACTTATAAGAACCAGCAAGTATAAAATTAATAACTAATACAAAGTATATACATAGAACAAAAGCAACAGTCATTAGGACACTTCAGCGTTGTTCTATGTAATTAACTGTTCTAAATGAATTATTGTTATAAAAGATTAAAGACACACAAAAGAAACAGCATCCTATAAAATTCAAATCCGCATGCATGCAAACCAACTCGGTAGAAGCATTACTTCCTAATATTTCTTGAATGTATGAATAATTATTGAAGCAGTTTAGTTGGTATATCGGACATCGGACACGACAAAACTGTATTTTAAAAAAGCGCTATAAATAATATGTAATTACAATAATAACTATTTTAATGATTATTCAGCACGGAATTAACACAGAGAAAATATCTTCTTTTAAAATATAATTACTGCTTCGGTGCATTCAAAATTATAATAAAATACAAAACGGTAGATGTTAAATAGCGAAAGAGGAGAGGAGATGAATAATATCCTTACTTTATTTTGTCTTCGTGAAAATGTCGAAAAGGGGAGGAATGCATTGCATCGTAAAAAATGTTAGTGGGGAAAAAGATTATCGCAGTTATAAATGCAGAATGCAAGGCGTCCTATATCTTTGGCCAGAAGATGCAGTGTTATTAGACGGTTGATAGCTACCTCAACACGGAGGTTTTTTGCTCAATTGCTCTGTGTAATAGGAGCGCAGTGGAAGTCGATGGAAACCGTGAATAATGCTCTTCAGTGCGTGACCGGCTACGAGGCCGCGTCTAATCCAAGGTATCAATCTTTATACCTGCTGCTGGTAAAGTCATGAAACTACGCAGTACCTTTCATCTTGTACTTATACATTTTTTAATATTAGTAAAAGATCATTGGGTTTTATATACGGAGAAAGTACATATCAATTTTCATGTCAATATTGGTTTTGATAAACTCGAAAGGAAGTGTATAAAAATTAGAAATTTTTATTACCAAATTGATAATATTCACCTTCTTATTCTTATTATGTAATACGAATATTCAATTTTTATTTTCTCTTATTTCTACACCCCGTACATAATCTGTAATAAGTCGGAAATAATAAAGTAAATAAGAAAACCAAAATAATATCTCTAGTAAAGAAAATTTGAACTGTGATATAAGTAACGTTGAATTTAACCACAAACTTATTTTCATTTCATTCAATGAATATTCTATATAGCAGAGCTGGAATAATTAAAATTGAATAATTTAAAATGTGAGTAGTTTCTTGGAAATGTACCAAGTTAATAACTTAGAAAGCTAAAATCGAGAATTGAGATATAGAATGATTTTATCTCTCGTCTCCACCATATTTCCCATTAAAATTGCTTGGATCGTAAAACAAATACTGTTAAGCATTATTCCTCAGGGTATAAATGCAAAGTTAAGAAATTGTGCGAAGTGGTTGATGACATAGTGTTGAGAAAATTAGATAAATATTATTTACATTCAACAAAGGATAGAAAGTGGCAAATTCTAAGACACAATTTTAACGTATATTCTGGAGAGCTCTGATGCTGAGCTATAAACACCAAAGAAGAATTTTACAATTAATAAAAAGAAAATGGTGCTTTCTTAAAGCTGTAGTAGGAACGTTCGAGAAACAGGGAAAACTTTCCATACATGGATAAGTAAATACAAAAGGAAATGTGGGCGTGTGGAACGGTGACATAAAACTTCAAGAGCTAATGACTGCGTGTGGTTTCACGATTACAAGATTAGATGGAACGTAGCTATAATATCCGAAATAAAGATAGGATTCGTCAGAGGAAACACAATAACCATACTTCATGGTCATGACAGTCAATTCTACTTGCTGGACAAGTATCATAATATCATTGCCAAGTTCCTATATTAAAGTACTAGTTGGATTGAACTGGGTAAAAAAACTAATAAAGACTTGTAGTTAGACACCGGAAATTAATTACAAATCAGTGCTTATCTATTCGGAAGTTAAGAGCATATTGCATTATTTTACATAATTTTGTACGAATGAGATCAAATTGAATTCGTCTTATGATGGATATGGTACTCCTAGTTCGGTAAACAAGAAAAGAAGGTAAATTTTGCCTTGGAAAGCCAGGGATACGTGGAAACATTTGCGATCCTTCTTCTATGGGGTTATCTTTTTAACGAAACAAACCATTACCTTATAAAATCATTTTTGAGTAGATTCAAGTACATATTTTATTATTATGAACAAATGTTCCAATTTATATGCCAGAGAATACTCTTAGGCATAATATGAGATCAGAAAGATTAATATTCTTAAGGTTTTTGCTCCCAATGGAATCAAGGTTCATACGCAATATCTGATTCGATTCAACGCATTTCAAGGTTGTAAACCTTCAACACCGCTTATCGAACCGAAAGATGCGTGAAGCGATCCGTCAATACAGTAATGACCTTACTCTAGTTGATCTGGCTTTAAAGAAAAGAGTAAAACTAAAATATTAGGTATCAGTGTAGTACATCTTATACTATTATACCACAGCCAAGGTATCCTAAGAAGGTTTAAAACAATATGATAACAATATGCCTTTTATGTATGATTTGCCTTAGGGTTAATCTAAATAAAAATAGTCCGCCAATTTGTGTGGCACATAGACCCCTCGCATTCTATAATTAGACGAATGGTCACTTAAGATTTGATCTGCTTCGAATCCCAGTGGGTTCAGGCTTATTATGAAGTCATTAAATTTGAGCAGACGGTTAAAAAATATGGGACCATTTATGGGCTACATTTAACAAATCATTCAAATTTATTCAAAATCGGATGAATACTATTAAAGATATAATTGTTAATAAAACCAGTTTTGTGAGCATGTGAAAGTCTCAATTTAGCGAAATTGAAGGAGCGCAGACGGTTGAAATTAATCTAGGGTCATCTGTAGGCTATCTACTTTCGACAAAACATCCAAAATTCATAAAAATCAGATAAGTGCTTTTGATGATATAGGTGTAAATAACAGTATGTTGGTGCGCACGTGGAAGAGAAACCAATGGACAGACCACCTACCAATGGGTAGGGTTGGGAATAATAAGGAACCAACAGTATGGTCATGTAATTATGATCTACAATCCAAATTTCATTCAAATCGGATGAGTATAGTTTATAAGATGTGGTGGTGTACAAAAATGTTGATAGCCGGACAGGCACAAGACCAAAAATATTCCCTGATATCTGAATCGGATTTCTATCAAGTCTTTTTTTGAAATCGAAGAAATAAAACAATTTCGTTCTTCAAAGTGCTTATGTTACCTTCGGTAAACTCCGAAGCAAAAATATAAATTTTTACCGATTATAAATCTTTCATTAAGTCCCCCATTCACGGTCAAAATGTTTGCGCAAATACCATGTTTGCGCAAACATTTTGACCGTATATGGGGCTGTTTGATATTTGCGCAAACATGACGTGTATGGCCTAAATATGCCCGACATCAGTTTTGCGCAAACATTTTGTGCAAAATGTTTGATCGTGTATGGGGGCCTTTAGAGTCAAGAGCTATGACTGAATCCAGCATCCATGATAAACAAAATCTCAAAGTGACTTATCTATTAATAGGTTGATAGAAATAAAAAATACATAAATCAAAATATTTTGATAAGATAAAACTTACATTTTATCATATAACTTCAATTATCTTTACTTAGCAATTTGCCGTTGAATATGTTACAAAGGTTCTTCTTCTAAATAAAACTAATTATCTATGGTAATTTATTGCTAATCAAAAATTAATTATTTTAAATGATTTTTACTATAGTAGTTACTGTTGAAGAGGAACTAGTGCATTCAACTGGTAAGATAAACCCAAATAAAAATAAGATTAAATATCTCGACTCTACCCACAGGGGTATTATTGTCAATCTTAATCTTTAGTCGTTAAAGAATAAAATATAAAACTAGATGTCTTAATATTATCCATGGAAATAAAATTACTGATATCACTAATCGTGAAGTAAAAAAAAACATCCTCTTATTTGTATCTGTCGAAATAAATGGAGAGAAATAATAAAATATAAAGATAAAAAAACCTGCGATAAGAATACAGGATTAAATCCTGTAAAACAGACTGGAATCAAGCCAGCTTATCTTCTGTTATATACAATATCTCTGTAGAAATAAACAATATTTTCTTCTCAAAATCTTGGCGGATGCAATAAGCATACAGAATCAACTCTATCCTAACAAATAAAACTGTACAATTTCCCATTTTATTTTTTACTAGCATTAAAATATCAATATAATAATTCAAGTAAATGTTATCGATCACACGATAAAAATAAATTACATTTATATTATAACATGAACAATCTTTTTTGATTACGAGCTATTAAAAATGATAGTGCTTATCAAAGTTATTTTTTAAAATAAAATCATTTCTTTTCATTTAAAAAGCTAAGATATGAAATATGAAAAACTGATAATCTATTTCATTATAAGCAATATTTCTTATTTACAAAATGCATAGTTTATTTCCCCTTGAGGAACCTTTTTTGAAATTAGATAAAATATAAAGGGGACAGTACAAAGAAAAAAGAAAATGGGTCCGAAAAGACTCAGAAAAACTTTCTCATAATATACGAGTTCATAATTACTTAGAGAAAAGTTTTCCAGTGTTTTCCATTTATGTGTTTTCGTAGGTACGTGTAATTAGTATTGAAAATTATATCAAAATTGATCATAAAAAATAGCTTTTCCTCAACGGGGAATAGAACCTGGGTTCTCTTCTTCCGCGTTTTATGCTGTATTCTCAGGAACTAGATTTTTTCCCGGGAAACCGGCTTACATCGATAAATTCGTGTTTAAATGGACTACATTTTAGATTTTTTTTTTTTTTTTTTTTTTTTTTTTTTTAATCAAAATCGTCGGAACCATTTTCGAGAAATAATTTTTTTTCACGTTTTATCAGAGTTTTTGGGGGATAGTGCCCCCAAATTTGGCATTAAAATTCATTTCTCGATTTCTCTTCGGGGTATGATTTTTCTGAAAATATATGCCAAATTTCGTCAAAATCGGCCCACTAGTTTAGGCTCCATACGTCTGCACAGACGACAGACGACTGACAGACATTTTTAAAAACCACTTATTTGGATCAGGGGTCCCCGAAAACGTATAAATGCATCAAAATATCAAAATAAAATTTTTCCGCCATCACAATACTTTCTCTTTATATGTATATGAGAAAGTAAAAAGTATTATAGGCATAGGTGTCAAACGATGATATCCAAAGGGCCCCATACACGATCAAGTAAGTTTGTCAAACTGATTTGGCTCAAGTTTGTCAAAGATGATAATTATTCCGTCTGTTTTAGTTCCTAATGTTTGTGTTCTCAACAGGGATATGAAGTATATTATGTCTATGTCGTATTTGTATTAGTTGTTACAGAAGGAGAAGAAGTAGGCAAAAAAGAAACAAATATCGAAATGATGACACACTGTGGTTGCTAAAAAGAGGAAAGTATGTCCACAATAATTTGCTGAACGGGTTGAGGTGTAAGCCTCAAGATTGGCACAATGGTATAAGGATGAACGAAGATAGTTGCTACTTTCACTTGTATCGGCCAAGAATAAAAAACCCAGACGATGAAATGAGAAGTGTCATATCTCCACATGCACGCATATCTTTATATGCAACGCATATGGCAAATCTCCACATTGTACGGTTTCATAGTTTGACGAGTCCATACACGGTAACATTTTCGTGCCAAACCATCAGCCTTCGAAATACTTTCTTCAAAAATCAGAAAACCATCCAAATCAAAGGTTTTACACATACAGGATAAAACTTTATTGTGAAATAGCTAAAAGAATTGACAAGCCGAGTTTAAACAAACTTACTTAAACGGGTATAGGTCCCAAGAGTCGATAGTAGTTCGCATTTTAGTACCATAGAGCAAAGTCAGTTAGCTAATCATATCAACAAAAATGAGGGTAGGAACAGTAACTTTAACCTTTTATGTCAAAGCGTAGAAATATTACTTGCAACTGAAAAAGTTCAAAAAACTTTCAACAAACTTTTTATTATATTTTTTTTTAGCGAAAAAAGTTTTACTTTCCAAAAACAAACCACGAAAAGTTTCAAGGGGTGGAAGTTTTGTAAGACCAAAATAAAAAAAGGAAAGGGGAAAAAGGGCAAACTCGCAGCAAACTCATGTCTAAAGATTATATTAATAAATTGTCGTTTATTTCCTCAACAAATAAATTTTAAATAATGAAATATCAAATATATCAAAATGAAAATACATATTAATAAAATTTCGATGAATAAATACAATTAAAATAGGATTTACGAGTAAACTATTAGTCAGGGTTTAAGTGAAGCCATGAGGTAAACGAACTTATAAAACTCTTGCCCCACACCAAGGTTATTATTGATTTACCTGGCGCTGATTCGAATCCCAGCTAGGTTAGACATTTTTCTAATTCATAGTCATATCAAGTGGATGTGTGAAAGGAATGATTTAAAAAATAGTATTGCCAATTAGTGTGGCACATAACTTCCTCACGTCCTATTTCGTATAAATTTATGATTTTATGCTCTTAGACTATAGGGAGAGTTATAGGTTGTAAACTATTTTCCCCCATTTTTTTAATCTGTCAAAATTGTTTTGATTTCGTACATAAATTAAAATATGAATTTAGGAAAATTTAAAGAGCGCACTACTTTTGTGGGCTACTTCCGTTCAAATTGCATAAAAATCAGATGAGTACTTTTACTCTTGAAGATATAGGCGTAAAAAATTTGTAAAGTTTTGTGCATGAAGAAGAGAAACAAATGGGCGCAGAAGGTTGAAACATACATGGGAACAACAATGGCTGATTACGACCTATCAAAATTTCATTAGGGGCGGAAAAGTAGTTTTTAAGATATATGTTGGTTCATAAAAATTAAGCGACACATCGAAAGATAGGCAGGAAACCAAAAATGTTCCCTGATGTTTAAAATAATTTCTGTCAAAGAATTTTTGAAATCGGAGACATAAAAAAATTTCGTTCTTCAGAATGATGACATAGCTTCCGTTACGTTCGGTAAGCTCGGAACCAAAATTGAATCAACTTTATTACAAAGTTATATTTATAAGAAAAATCATAACCAATAATTACACCAGAAATATATAAAAAAAAAAAAAAAATTATTAAAAAACCTTGTCGAAATAAATATTCGGCACAATTAAAAATCACAAAATCTCAGCTAATGTAAGAACTGAAAACATGGTTTTTATTAAATATCAGCTTGACGTCACAAATTAACGCATTCGTCAAATACCACAGCAATAAATTAATATTTCGCTAAAAAATGGTCACATATTCGACAAATAGATAAGTTTTCTTTTTTAGCACAAGACTTAATATATTTACTATAAAATATAAATGTATATTAAAAAGAACTCCATATTATGGATGGATTTAATCTTGAAATATTATGGAATAATATCTTCGAAAAAAAAATTCCAAAAATTGTGGTCGACCAAAAATATGTATGCAGAGAGATGGAATATTTTGAAATTCAATATTGCTTATATAATATGATGTGAAATTATTTCTGAGAGAAGAATATATATATATATATATATATATATATATATATATATATATATATATATATATATATATATATATATATATACACCTACACAGGTATTGTGGAGGAAACTAAATATGTAAAATAGATAGGGACTACCAAGCAGATATAATCCATATTCGATATTGCGCTTATCAGACTTTCCTTTTGAGCTGTGTAATAGCAAAAAAAAGTTGTATACCTTACCATAACAAGATGTAGAAGGAATAACATACCTGAAAACTACTTTATTGTTATAAATAATTTATTATTATAAAGAAATTAATTTAGTGATAATTTGCACTTTCAGATTTTAATTTCCATAATTATACAAAACACATATTCGAGAAAATAAATATTTTAAAAGAGGAACAAAGTTTTATGTGAATTTTAATAATTAGTTATTTCACGGTTGTTATGTGAAACAAGATAAGTTATTTTTAGTGATAATTTAAAAACAATTAAACACAAATTATATTAGGTTAAAGGCATTGCGTTATTAATAAAATGTTACCTTAGAATGTTATTATTATATACATAAAATAAAGCATACATTATTATCTTTAAACTGCATTTATTACAATAATTTATTAAAGTGTTTTATCTAGAAAGCGTAACGTAAATAAACTTACTAATCAAAATTATCATAATTTTTATACCCTGATATTTATTACATCCAAGCTATTATTATTATATTACATTTAAATATAATAACAAGGGTTCTTTTTACGTTACGTATATATTTACTGCAAACAACTTTTATCCGATATATCTACGTAATTTATTTGTAAGTTTTAGAAAAGAATGCTATTAAGAGAGAAATTCGTGTAGGAAATTTTCTTTATCTTAAAGAGGATCATGACACATTTTCAACGTGCTTTTTAATAATAATAATAGGACTAATTTAAAATCATAATTTTTTTAAGATTCAGATTAAAGTTTGTTTTTTATATTGCAGTAGGTCACGATATGGCTATTATTTTACCAAAAGTCGAGGAAGGTCAAGCATGATGGCTCACAGTAAATCATCCTAAGCTTTTATGGAGTTCAAAACAAAAAGCAAAAGGCTACCTAGGCTCTTAAAAAAGTGAGAACAGATATCATTAGCGACTCTAGACAACTTTTTAAAAAAATCTCTTATCGTGAATGTCAAATTAAAGTCTTTTGTTTCCATCTCTTGAAATATTGGACTTGACCTCGTTGGATTAAAACCAAGTATTTCAAGCATTATGTGGGTGGAAGTAACAATGATTTTAAAAACCCTTTCAAGAAAGCTTTAAATACCGATTTGTAAGATAAAAATGTCAAAACAGTTTTATCAAAATCATTAATTAAAGATAAAAGCTAAAAAATTATTCTAGAAAGAAATTAATTTAACCTTAAATAAATTAATAATATAAAACATTTTTAAAAATAAGCTTTTATTCGTATTCTTCTCATCAAACACTTTCATTTAATACCCACATCATGGGTGAGCTTAAAAAATATCTAGTCCACCATCTTGGGCTGTCCGCCATATTGGATATAAAATGACGTCACTTAGCTAACCATGCATTGTCATCCAAACTAAACATGGATGCAAAATTTCAATTCAATCAGTTGAGGATAACTGCTTTAAAATTCGATTTGACCCGAACATACATACATAATACATACTACATACATAAAAGCTTGTAAAATACCCTATTTCGTATACTTTAATGATTTTACAACCTAATATTGTCAAATTTATTTATTATGCCCTCCGTTTTTTTTAATGTCGTGTCAAAATTGTATTGCTTTTTTATGTAAATTAAAGTGTCAATATATCAAAATTTGAAGAGCGCAGGTAGTTGAAATTAATCTGGGGCTATCTGCGGGCTACTTTCTTGAAACCATTCAAATATATTCATTTCGCGTCCGAAATGAACGCGAAGGTTGAAACTTATATGTGACCAACAATGGGCTAATTATGACCAACCATCCGAATTTCATTAAAATTGTACGTGTGGTTTTTAAGATATGTTGGTTCTAAATACATAGAACGACAGACAGACGGGGAACCAAATATGTTTCCAGAACAGATTTATGTCTTGGAATGTTTGAAATCGGAGACATATAATATTTTCGTCCTTCAGAACGATCCGCACCCGTTTTCATTTGGTAAACTCGGAAACAAAATTACATTTTTTATAAAAAAAAACTCACTTAAGTACTATATTTAGCGACCCTCTAAGATAATAGCAATAATTGCTTAGTTAACCACAAATTTTTATTGACTTTTGTGTAAGATCAAAGATGTTTTGCCCGTAAAACGTAAAGTTAAACTCGATGAGTGATATAATTTTCGAAAAAACAAAAAAAAAAAAGATTCAAAAGAGAATTATTGTCTTGAAATGCTAGATAATTATCTAGTCTGGGCAATGGAATTTTATCTCTTAGGTTTATAAGACTATACTTACATAAACGACTGTTTCACAAATCAAGTAAAGGCTTTTAACATTAGTGTTAATTCAGTACAGATTTTAAAATGTCCTTGGAACAGGTAAAAGACCTTTAAATAATATAGAAGCATCGAATGCGGAATTTATTTAAAATGGAGCGTCCGTAGTTGTCTACATGCATAAAACTTTGAAACTAGACACCCTTAAAAAACAAGGTCTTTACCTTTTATTCATACAACGTATGTTGTTAAATTTTAATTTTATGTTGACAATATGTTAATAAGAGTACATAAATTAATTTAAGCTAGCAGTATAGAAATTTAAAAAAAAATATATATATATACATTAATAAATGCATAAACAATTTAAAAAAATAGACAAAAGACCCCTCTACTTTTTAATACTTTATTGTAATGTATGCAACTAATTTTGCAATGCAAATGAATGCTAAATTTGGTCTCAGAATCCTCATATTCTTGGTGTGCTTTGTACATGAAAATATTGTTCTATAAATAAAAGTATGAAATCCTAGTTTTTGGTTGAAATATTATCATAATTAATAAATTGGATCTGATAAATAAAGAATCCAAAGGCATAAGTATTAAATTAGATTTAGATGAAACATTACTGGTTTTCCGTGTATTTTGCTGATAAAAAAGGACAACAAGGCAATTTAGTGTATCTGGTGATTATGTGGTGGTGATTATCCTAAGTATCTTTAATCATTAAATTAAATATTTAATAAATTTTACAAATGAATTCAATTAACTGATGTTAAGAAGACCCTGATTATAGAAATGGTTTATGGTTCTCAGTACTAATAAAGCGTCCTATGTACATAGGAATCTAGTTCGCCGATCTCTGTTCGGCGAACCAAGTTCCAACCTGATGGAATACAGAGTTCGTCACGAATTTGGCTCGCCGACCTCCACAAACAGGCGAACTTGGTTGCACCGATACGACCAAGTGACGAACCAAGTTCCCATATGTCCCGCTTAACACACAAAAATAATCACGTGGTTTAAAAAAACTTATAAGAGAGAATTATAATAAGGGAATAACAATGCATTATTCTCGAGGTACATACAAAATTTTATCTCCAGAAAAAGCGCTATATATGATTTATTCAACAAAGAAACATTTGTATTTCTTTATTAAACGAATTTTATACAGAAATAAAATAATATAAATTATTTAAAACAATTAATAATCACTTTTAAAGTGATTTTTTTTTAAACTTTTTATATACTACGTTTTTAAATTTTCTGGTAAATCATAATGTAATGTTAATAATATAATTGTCATTGTTATAATATAATGTTGGTGAAAAAAAATAGTTCCGAATTTATTTACTTCACATAAGTGACAACCATCTAGAGAGCTGATCTTAAACCTATGAAAGGACAAATCTTAGTACAACGGATCTCACCAACACCGAATCTAAACCGTGCCTTTGATATGCCTCCGTGAAGGGACAGTAAGAGAAGAAAAAGAAAACTGTGTACAAGTAAAGAAGTGCAGGTGCAGAAAAATTAAACCGATACCTAGGACACAAGTGTAAACAAACCTGGTTGTCACACGTCAATTAATTAATTTATTAGTTTACTTTTCCTTTTTCGCTGTAATTCAATGTTAATCTCTTAAAAAATCACAAATTTGAAACCCTTCAAAATGAAGATTGTAAATATGGGACATGTCAAAACAAATAAAATAACTTGCGGATATTTTCCGAATTAACTTTCCAAACAGCAAAATTTGCTGAAAACCAATTAAATTCTGCTGAAAGATGGCTAAAAGTATTTGTATCGGCGTACTCTATTGTTTCGTGTGTTTGTGTAGTGGTGTGAGAGGTGCTTCTGTCGGGTACGTTCCATGTGCCTTGACTGCCCCCTCTCCTGGAGGTCTTCCCCTTCCCGTGGGTTGGTACTTCCTCTTAGTAGACGAGGCTAGTCTGCAGTTAACCTTAACGCTGTTCAGACCTATTCGCGCACCCGTTTTTACTTAGCCCACATTTCTCATTTTTGTAATTATTTATTTACATTATAATTCTTAATCAACCAATCACGTTTCGTTCTTATACAGTCCTAACCTCAAACGTAGATACAGTCAACCATTATCAAGAACCCGCACTGTCGGTTACTCGGCAGCACGTAGTTTGTGGTACACGCTACAACATTTTTATGGTCATCTTTGGGCACGGATCGTTTTTGTATCTACATACTTATTCTCGTTTAAAGACTCTCGTTTTAAGAATTTATCGTGTCTCGTTTAATTTAAATAATTATAATTTCTCGTCTAAAAATTCTCGTTTACGTGGGCTTAAGGTGCTTATTATTTATAACTCTCGTTCAAATCTAATATTTTTCTCGTAATATTTTAATATTCCGTATTGTCAGTGTTCGCTCGTATGTTTATTTTTAAAGTCAGTGTATAATCAGTGACATTTCCTCGTTACGAACCTTTATAATAAGGTCGAAGATTGTATTCAAGTTATTATACTCATGAAGGCAATGCTGTTTCAGTCAAACTGCGAACTGTAAGTAGAATTACTTTCATTCATTCCTACTCAGTGGTGTGCTAGTGAGCGTGTCGGACTGGGTGTTGTCAGTGAGTTCCCTTCCTCGCATCCTAACACTACCTCCTACCTTCCTAGTACTCCCTTATCTTTTTATGTGTAGCGGTCTTTCGCCTTTTGAAGTTTATATTTATGATCACATATCTCACTATTTCTTTTTATCTTATCAACCTCAGATCATTTCTACAAATTATATTATGTATATGTTTTAATTCTCGTGATATGGTCTTTTCATAAATTGTTCTTTAGAATATCTCTTTATTTGCCGACTTTATTTTAAAACCCCTTTGCACCGATTTAATTTTTATCAACTTAAAAATTATTTTTAGGATTTTTATTTTTCTTTCTAGCAAGTTCAATTGCTTATGATATTATTGTTTTACTATTTTTATTTTAAATTAATTAATACTTTTTTATTCTCGTTAATTTGCTTATTAGTCATATTATATTTTCAGATCGTGTTTTTATTATTTAATTCACGTATTTTTTACGCTACCGTAAATTGATTTTTTTGTTTAATTTTTTTTGCCACGTATTAATATTTTTTATTTTTCACGTAATTGTTTTCAACATGTCGTCTAAAAGAAGTAACAAGGCAAAATATAACGATGGTTCGAAAGACAAATTTAACGAACTTATTATCAAACGCGATATTATTTTTGATCAAGTTTCTCGTATGCAGGCTTACCTTGAGAATGAAGGTAAAACCGCCGTTCAAATTAAACTAAGACTCACAAATCTCGAAAAGTGTTGGTCTGATTTCCAGACCATACAGTCTCAAATTGAAACGCTCAATACTGACAATCCAGAAGACCATGCCTCTTCGCGGGAATCTTTTGAAAATCTCTATTACGAAACCGCCGGAGACATGCAATCATTTTTAAATGCTGACGAACAGCAGCGTACTAACTCTATTAATCGAGAGCAGGACTTTTCATATAGAAATGATTCTCGAATTAAGGTTAAATTACCTCCGATTGATATCCCTCGATTCGATGGATCATATGATAATTGGTTTGGCTTCCGCGATCTTTGGATATCTTTGATTCACAATCGGCAGGATATTTGTGAAGTTGAAAAACTTCAACGATTAAAAACTCTTTTACATGGTGATGCCGCTACATGTATAAATAATTTAGAGACATCCGCGGAGAACTACACAGTTGCGTGGAACACGTTAATTTCTCGTTTTGAACAAAAACGTCTCATTATTTCTCGGCATATACAAGCGATATTTGAAATTCCAAACATGGAAAAGGAATCCGCTAGCGCAATGCGCCTTCTAACGGACTCTGCGTCTAAGCATTTAGAAGCGTTAAAGGCTCTTAAGCTTCCAACAGATTCTTGGGACGCTCTTCTTGTTCATTTAATCGCGTCTAAACTCGATAAATACTCGTTAAAGGCTTGGGAAGGAACACTTTCATGTGATGCTTTACCATCTTTCAAGGACTTAATGTCTTTTTTACTTCAAAGATGTCAAGTGTTAGAAGCTGTAGAAACAGCAACAGCAAATACAAAATCAATTCGTATTGCTCAAAATACTCCTAAATCGTCTCGGTCACTAGCAGTTCAACGTAGTACAAATACTTCTCCGCCCATTTCTACACCTAAACGTAAATGTCTTTACTGTTGTAAGGAAGGTCATGAAATATACCTTTGCTATAAATTCAAACAACTCCCTTTAGCCAAGCGTTGGGAAGCCGTTAAGCGTTTAAAAATATGTTCGAACTGTCTTCGAAACGGACACAATCGCGAAGAATGTCGCTCATCACATTGCAAATATTGTGATCGTTCTCATAGTTCACTTTTGCATCAAAATACTAGTTATGAACAAAATAAAAAAATAGATTCCGCATCATTATCGTCAAAAGTCAGCACTGAGCCGTCTAGTGAACTAAGCAAAGACCAGGATAGTAAAACATCCGCAGTTCTTACGAACCTAAGCCGCAGCCATTACGATCCTTCAGAAGTACTATTATCTACAATTGTCGTGCAAGTCAGAGATGCTAGCAATGGTTATAAGACTGCTAGAGCTCTTCTCGATTCCGGCTCTCAAGCCAACCTCGTCACTGCATCATTTTGCCGTAAACTCGGATTAAAACCCAATTCCAATTCTTCTCGTTCAGAAATTAATGGTATCTGCCAATCCAAAAATCAAGTAAATGAATCTATTGATCTTAAAATCAGTTCACGTATATCCAAATTTAGTCGACCCCTTTCATTTCTAGTGCTTGAAAATATTACTCAGCCATTACCATCTAATAACATCGACATCAGTGCTTTAAAATTCCCGTTTTCTATTGAACTTGCTGATCCTACATTTTACGAATCTGGTAGAATCGATATGCTCCTAGGAGCAGAAATATTTTATGAATCATTATTAACAGGACATTTACGTCTCTCTAATCAAAAAACTGTTCTACAAAATACAGTTTTTGGCTGGGTAGTGACCGGTAGAATCAAGTCTAACAACAGACCCCCAACTCCCCCAGTACTATGTCACGTCAACACCTATTCTCGTTTAAAAACTATCGAAGCAAAAATGCAACAATTTTGGGAAACAGAAGAGTGTCCTCGCCCAAATGATTTCACTCAGGAAGAGCTAGCTTGCGAACGCCATTTTACTGAAACCATTAAAAGAGATGCAACCGGACGTTTTGTAGTCACCCTGTCACTCAAAGATTCGTTAGAAGAAATTGGAGAAACACGAAGCGCTGCACTTAAACGATTTCACAGCGTAAATAAAAAACTCAACCTTGATCCTAAGGCTAAAGAAAGATATTACGAATTCATGAAAGAATTTATAGATCTCGGACATATGGCACCAGCTAATGAAAATCTTAACAATCTCGAACACGTTCATTATATTCCACACCATGCTGTGCATAAGGAAGACAGTTCAACGACTAAGTTACGCGTGGTCTTTGACGCATCTCACAAATCTTCCTCAGGGTATTCCCTAAATGACATTCTAATGACAGGACCAACTATCCAGCAGGATTTGTTTTCTATTTTAACTCGATTTCGGACACATCAAATAGTTATTTTGGCCGACATTACAAAAATGTATCGCCAGTTTTTGCTTAACCCCGAACAGCGTAACTTACACAGAATATTGTGGTGGAATGAATCAAATGAAATTGTTACTGAATTTTGTCTTCAAACTCTCACCTACGGTGTAGGTCCAGCATCTTTCATTGCCACGAGATGCCTGCAACAGCTCGCTAAAGAGGAAGGTAAAGATTTCCCAATAGCTTCGAAGATAATGCTCAAGGATTATTACGTCGATAATTTACTTACAGGATGTAACACATTAGAAGAGGCTCAAATCATAAAATCAGAGATGATTGAGTTACTCAAACGCACAGGTATGGAACTACGTAAGTGGGCATCTAATGCATCAACGTTAATTAAGGATATTCCAGAAAGTGATCGCGAATCCTTAACCGTAGACCACGACTTTGACTCGGAAGGATTTGTGAAGGCGTTAGGTCTTCGTTGGAATCCTCATGAAGACTCTTTTAAATATTTAGTGATGCTAGAGAGTAATAACCACAAACGATCTTCTCGAAGAACAATTATTTCAGAGATCTCGAGTATTTTCGATCCATTAGGCTTGATCAGTCCTTTAGTCATTAGAGCGAAAGTATTCCTTCAAAAGACTTGGGAATTAAAGCTCACTTGGGATGATTCTCTTCCGGAGACTCTCCAGGAAGATTGGAACAATTTTAGGGTTCAGTTGTCCGACTTAAACAAAATATCAATTCCACGTTGTTTAAAACAAATATCGATACCACGCTTAGAACTGTGCGGAAGTTTGTTACTAGCGGAATTGTATAACATGGTCCATAAAATTTTAGATCTTCCAATTACTGATTATTATTTATGGACGGACTCAATGATTGTCCTCGGGTGGTTACGGACCACTAATCGATTAAAGGTATTTGTTGGTAACCGCGTCACACAAATTCAGCGACTAACAGATGTGAACAAATGGAGACATGTACCTGGTAAAGACAATCCTGCCGATTGTCTTTCACGTGGAGCAATAGCATCTGATCTGCATAATCACCCGTTATGGTGGAATGGACCTCCATGGTTATGCTATCCTGAAAATATGCAATGGCCTTCATCAAATATCGTTCAAACTGATGACCTCCCGGAATCCCGAAGCGAATTAAATAACGAAGGCACTGTTTTAACATGCATCAAGTCGTCCTCATGTTCATCCTATTATAGTTTGTTTTCTTCATTTCACAAATTTTTTAAATTTGTTTTAAAACTTTTTAAATCTGATATTCACCGTAACAATATTAACGAATTTTTACTTAAAGATAACACCATATGGCATTTCATACCGCCTAGATCGCCTCACCATGGTAGTATTTGGGAGGCCGCTGTTAAATCAATGAAGTTTCATTTAAAGCGCGTTTTAGGGGGACGAACTGTAACTTTTGAGGAACTTTATACAATACTCGTAGATATAGAATCTTGCTTAAATTCTAGACCAATAACATTCCTATCCTCGGATCCCTCTGATCCTCGCCCTCTCACTCCCGCACATTTCCTTATCGGGGAGTCGCTCACTGACAACCCTGAGATCGACTTACGCCCGCTAAGCAAAATACGCTCTCTCGATGGCAGCTTATTCAGCAAACAACCCAGCATTTTTGGTCACGCTGGTCGAAGGAATACTTGTCCAACCTTCAAACTCGCTCGAAATGGACCACAACGTCACCCAACATCAAGGTTGGTACAGTAGTGCTCTTGAAGGAAGAAAACCTCCTCCCCCTTTGTGGAAGATGGGACTTGTTGAGGAACTACGCCCAGGCGATGACGGACTTGTACGGGTGGTGGTCGTCAAAACCTCTTCAGCATCGTTCAAGCGCTCGATCGCCAAAGTTTGTCCTCCTCTTCCTCCTTTTGATGATGGACACTAACATACTAAATTTAATTCTAGATTTTAATTATTATTATTTATTTATTTAATTTTTTTTTCTTTTCGAAATTTTAACTTATTCTTCGACATTTTTTATTTGTTTGCTTGTTTTTTTTCACGATTATATATGTATATTTTTGTTTTGAAAGGTAAAGCTTTCAAGGTGGGCAGATTTATGTATCGGCGTACTCTATTGTTTCGTGTGTTTGTGTAGTGGTGTGAGAGGTGCTTCTGTCGGGTACGTTCCATGTGCCTTGACTGCCCCCTCTCCTGGAGGTCTTCCCCTTCCCGTGGGTTGGTACTTCCTCTTAGTAGACGAGGCTAGTCTGCAGTTAACCTTAACGCTGTTCAGACCTATTCGCGCACCCGTTTTTACTTAGCCCACATTTCTCATTTTTGTAATTATTTATTTACATTATAATTCTTAATCAACCAATCACGTTTCGTTCTTATACAGTCCTAACCTCAAACGTAGATACAGTCAACCATTATCAAGAACCCGCACTGTCGGTTACTCGGCAGCACGTAGTTTGTGGTACACGCTACAACAGTATTAAAATATTGCATTGTCATCGTGTTCTGAGCTATTCTAAAATTTTCAAATGTCTAGCTACTCGGGAAGTTAGTTAAAAATCGATTGCAACATTTGTACTGGACAAACAAACAAACAAACAAACAAGAAAGCAAGCTAATAAAAACTTAGTAAAAAAAATAAATTTTAACGAAAGCTAAACAAAATTAAACAAAACATCGTATAATGACTCGTAATACAGCTGGGAGTTTAAAAGCAGTGTTGCGAACCTGATTTCAACAAATTCACTAAATTTGCCATTCATTCTCTACTATTTACAAAATAATTAGATTGGCGAACGTGGATTATAATCCCGTTTTTACATTATTTCCCTGTTTTCACATTATTTCCTCGTTTTTAAGAACGGGCATGAAAAGACCAACATTATAACCTATAAACTGGCCCTGAAAAGTTACTTTTCGTCCCTACTGAAGATAAAATAAATAAATACTTCACTGCTGCTAAAAGTAAACCTATTTTTATTTCCATGCTCTCTTAAAATATAAACAATCAATAAGCTTATACACCCGAGTATTTTTCTTTGATAAAAAGAGTTTTTATTTAACAGTTTATTAAAATAAAACAAATAAACTCTGTTTAACAAGGGAGGTTTCAGCAAGGTTGGTTTTCATTTTTAATTAACGCACTGGTCAACACAACGCCAGGGTCGGGCAACTAGTATGAAAACACCCTCCTTGGGTAATTGAAAATTAAAATGGTAATAATTCCACAATATTCGTACTAAGGGGTATAGTCGACGAAATTAACAAAAAAACATTCAACTCGAAAATATGAAACAAAGTATCGACCTATAAAACATAATTTAATATACTTTGAGAGCATATAACACAATGTAGTATCCTTAGAAATCATAACAGAATTACAAGTAACAATAATAGTAAAGAGGTAGATATTCTTCTCCATCTGAAATATTAAGTTCTTGAATTGAACAATAGATTATATATCGTCCGCCTTATGAACCAAAACCATAATTGTGCAAACTCTAAATTTTTAGGAAACTAATTAAAAGTTTAATGATAACTCGTTATTCATCTGAACAAATGAAACACAAACAAAAATAGAACTATTGTTGTTCTATTCAGCTGTGTTCTATTGTTATTAAATGTTTTGTGATGCTCAGCAACACCGACATGGTATTGGACATATTAATGGGATGATGATTTATTATTGGCTTATATAAAAGTCCAACGAGCTAATAAACCTAGAATATGAAAATTTACACAGTGGTAGGCATACGGGGACTTTATAGTCCAGGAGATAGCGTGCAAATTCTGACTAAAATTAAGCTAAATCTTGTGTACAAGATAATCTTTTAGTGCCTTTTAAGAATATGTGATCGGCTAAGTTCATCTGCGGGACATAGCTTGGCAATAGGCATTTGAAAAAAACAAACCGGAGGAGAGCGGCCATGTCCCCCATTATGGTGGACAATGTGATTTTTATGATCCTCAGTAAACCGAAAATCAAGTATAGCTGTAAGTTTGTATGAAGTTAGTAGTATTGATTGAGATTTTATGGTATTTACTCATAGTGAAGGTTGATAAGAAAAGAAAACACTTTTACTTGTTCAATAATTTTAATGTCAAACCATAAATATATTTTGACTTACATACCGGTTTCGACTTATTCAGTCATCATCAGTGTAATGGTAATTTTACAAGTTCGGAATAGTATATAAAGGTTAAAGGACGAGGGGTTTGGGGTACATGGTGTGGGAGGGGGAGGTCGGTAGTTGGGTATCGGCAAAAGAGGAATTATCTCTGCGTCTAGGATCAGAGGAGTTGGGATTATTGCGGTGGAATTTCACCCTCATTGTACCTGGGTTGATAACTTCCTAGCAAATTTTACATGTTTAACTAAAAGAAAAAATATAACACAAATAATACATTTCAATAAATATAATAACATTGTTGATTAAAATCTTAAGAAGATCATAGGTACACCTGAAGACAAATCCGATATACTAGAAAAAAGTGGAGTATACAAACTCACATGTGATACATGCCAAGGAGTATACCTAGGCCAAACAGGAAGACAGCTAAAAACAAGAATAAAAGAACACATGCACTCTTGGAACACTAAAGATAATAAATCTAGCTTCGCGGAACACCTCATAGATAATAACCACTCATTTACTAATAATAGCGTAAAACTCATACACACATGCAATAAAGGAAAACAATTAGATTTATTAGAACAACTAGAAATTAACAGAGCCCTCCAAAATAATAATATAGAATGCTTCAACGATAAAATAAACCTTAATACATCACCCCTAGTCAAACCAATAACAAATCCACACGTATAACAACTACATGTCCTTAATTCAGAAGCCTCCTAGCATTTTAAATCAACAATGTTATTATATTTATTGAAATGTATTATTTGTGTTATATTTTTTCTTTTAGTTAAACATGTAAAATTTGCTAGGAAGTTATCAACCCAGGTACAATGAGGGTGAAATTCCACCGCAATAATCCCAACTCCTCTGATCCTAGACGCAGAGATAATTCCTCTTTTGCCGATACCCAACTACCGACCTCCCCCTCCCACACCATGTACCCCAAACCCCTCGTCCTTTAACCTTTATATACTATTCCGAACTTGTAAAATTACCATTACACTGATGATGACTGAATAAGTCGAAACCGGTATGTAAGTCAAAATATATTTATGGTTTGACATTAAAATTATTGAACAAGTAAAAGTGTTTTCTTTTCTTATCAACCTTCACTGTAAGTTTGTAACTTGTTATGTTAGTTTTTTCAAACTCCAAATCAAAGTGGTCACCTATCTGGTGACAAATTTTGTACTCAGGATCATGAAAATCACACTGCCCACCATAAAGGACGGGGCATGGCCGCTATCCACCGATTTGATTTTATTTTTCAAATGCCTATATTGCCAAGCTATGTCCCGTAGGCGAATTTAGCCGACCATATATTCTTAAAAGGTACCATAAGATTAACTTATATACAAAATTGTAGCTTGATGTTAGTCAGACTTTTTTTTGCATCTCCTGAACAATAATTAGTTAAGTTGTAATTTTGAAAAAATGAAATAACTAAGTCTATTAGTTCATTGGATAAAAATTGTTTATAAGAGCAGTGGTGAAATTAAAGGATTTATATAACTTTGGTCTTCAGGGAACAATGGGCTAGAAACCTTTTGCAAATCAAATATCAAAGATTTTTTTAAAATATCAAAGATCAAAGGAGTTTTGTGCTCTTAAGTAAATGTCCTAATCAAACAATTAATTTTACTTAGCTAATTTAGTTGTTTATAAGGAGATTTTCAGTGAACTTACTCAAATTGCAAAGAACTTATGATGCATAATTGATCAGTCTCAATTGTTAATGATTTAACAATAGATAATATTTAAAACATTAGCTATTGAGATAATTCACCATACAAATGAAGATGAGTATAAGGCATGCTCCATTCTCTCTGTGATAAACAGCAAACAATATACTCTTTCCACCATTCTTCGTATTATCTATTTAAAACACAACACAAAGGAATAATTGAAAATTCCGATATTTTCATTTCGTAAATCTCGATTTTGAACCGATTCTCGAAAAAAGCATAATACATGTTTCATCATCCAGATGATAAAAGTATTACGCTATTGTATTTTGATTTCCTTAAACGGGCTTCCTCAAAACAAGATTAAGAAAATCATACATAATCCGCAATGTCTTTGAAACTAAACTCGTTGTTGGCTCAAAAAAAAGTAGTAATATTCAGTTACTGGTATGGATTTTTTTCAATTCTTCAAAACAGGAATAAGTGTGTCACTTCTTGCAGGAAAAAAACAAGGTAGGTAAGAGGAATTATAAGGATATCAGCAATAAAAATCAAAGCAGGCCTATTCCTAACAATTGAGTTGGCAATAAAGAGAATGAACTCATTAAGACTGTATGATTTAAGATTATAAAATGATAGCTTGCTTTACAATTATAATGGCATATTCATTCAAGTATGTGATATCATATAATATGTGTCGCGCCACAATGATTCTATGTTGAGTTATTCTGCTTGCAATGTACACAATATCAAATGAATGCCATCTCATTGTGTAATACTTGATCTAATTCAAAAACTTCTATAAAGATTAAGATTGTTTATTCTTTGTTATAATTAATGTTTTTTTGGTTTTGTTTGTTAGTCTAATATCTTACTTATTATCTTTTACAGTCTTTTGTTCATAATCATTATTTCCTTGAGGTAATATAGAACCTGTTCCTCAATAAGTTAGCCGAGACCTACAAAACACTTGTTGTTTTGTCGGGGATCAAGTTAAAACCAAGTCCACTGAAAATCTAGACGAAAAAAGTGGTCATATATGTTGATCAACAAAACGTAGATTTTACATTACGTTATCACAGTTTAAAATTATCATCCAAACTTCGCTAAAGAGCTTTCAATCCACGAAGAATTGTTATGGAGGATGTTCTCATGAAGGAAATGTTTATAATACTTAAGTAGTTTTGCATGAAGGATTCTTCTTATTCTATAAGCCACAATCTGCCAATGAAAGTACAATGTAGTTCAGTAAACTCATTCAGAAATGAGCAAGAGCATTGATATAATTCAGCCACACTTATTTAGTAATTTATTTTATTCAAAACATATTATACAACATATTACAAAGAATAAAACAAACAAAAAATAGACTGCCAATTAGTGTGGCACATAGCTTCCTCGCATCCTATCATATACTATAACAATTATTGTTATATTACTTTATTGTAATATTGTTTATTTTGTAAAAACTATTAATAGTTTTAGCGATCTTTAACACTTCATAGCGGTGTCGCTGTTGGTTTTACTAAAAAATTGTATTTGAAAAAAATGTTTGTCTCATTGAATAGATGAAGTTAGATTTTTTCCCCGACCAAAAATTCCAATTTTAAATTTAAAGTTCACGTTTACGCGAGCATTGCTCGTGAACGCTTGGACGGATAACGTTGTCCAACGAACTCGTCCTGAGCATTGCTAAAATGAACATGTCTACCAAATTTCATCAAAATCGGTCGACATTTACTCAAGTTATCGTCGCACGTTTCATAATTCGCGGACACACAGACCGACAGACAGACAGACAGACAGACAGACAGACAGACAGACAGACACGAGACCAAAAATGTTCCCTGATGTCTGAAACGGATTTCTGTCTTGGAATTTTTGAAATCGGAGGCATAAAAGTTTTTCGTTCTCAAAAGTGAACACAATGCTTCCGTTACCTTCGGTAAGCTCGGAAGCAATATACATAATTTAATAATAGTATTTTACAGATATTTAAAATATACATATAAGTTTGTAAAATCAAAGAGCCTCCAAGAAGGAAAACCTTGAAACAGGAGGCTCGAGGTCTCACATTAATAAGTAATCTCTCAGTTGTCGTAAATGCAGGTAGTTTTATTTTATTTTATGTTTTCAATTTATTGATTTATTTATTCTTCAATTATTTTTATACATTCAATTTAAATCATGTTATTTAAAAAGTTCTCTTATGTTTCCCTTATATGCAAATGCACAATTCCATTTGACGAATTAAAAATACATTTTCTCATCCGTAAATGGTAGTAATTGTACAATGTAATCACATCATACACAGGCTTGATTAGTCTTTTTCGGTCACTAGCATTTGTCATGATAAAACTTCATTTTACCTGTTCAACAATGAATGAACGATAGCACTGAATGGTCATCCATACTTGTATTTGCGTATGGCTATTAAATTCACAGTGAAGTGCATCCAGACCGCGTGGACCAGACATGGAGATGGAGAACGATCAACTCATCAAATCTTACTTACTAAGATTTGTCTAAACCAATGTCGTTTTTACGGGCCACCGACTTAGTGCTAAGCATTGCAATGGTCTCTACCTTCCTTTAATTTAAACATTAATGTAACTACTAAAATGGATAAAACTTTAATAATTTGCAACTATGCAATTCAACCAAAAGCTGCTTTGATAATTATAATATTCTGCCTATTATGGCCTATTGTAGCATTTAACGGTATATCCCAGTTAATAAAGGTTTTTACCAGCAACTAATTAGGGGAAATCTGGATTTTTTCCTGATGATAGACCATGATAAGAGGTACATTCTCTCAAAAGTCCCCACTTCTCCCCCTTGTTCTCCCCCCCCCCCCCTACCCCCTCTTAAAGTTTAAATTTACTTATTTTTCACTTTTTACGCAAAACTGTTTATTTTTTGAAGAGAAGTGTTATTACAAAAAATATTTCTCACATAATTCTGCACAAAAAAGGTCTTATGCATGTTTGAAGTGAGACATACCGTTTTCGAGATATTATTGATTAAAAATTCAATTTTTTATTTTTGCTTATCAAGATATCTGATTTTAGTAAAAAAAAAAAATAAATAAAAAATAAAATAAAAAAAAATAAAAAAAAACAGAAGAAATTTGGATGGTAGGCCATACTTAGCCTATTGTTGATCCTATATAAATTTCAACCTTCTGTGCCTATTATTTTATCTTGCACATGTGTATAAACATACATTTATTTCGACCTTTATCTTCAAAAGTACTTAACTGATTAATATGAAATTTAAATGGTTTGTCGCAAGTATCCCGCAGATGGCCCTAACTTAATTTAATATTAATCAGTTGAGTCCTTTTGAAGATAAAGGTCGAAATAAATGTATGTTTGTGCGCATGTGCAAGATAAAATAATGGGCGCAGAAGGTTGAAATTTATATGGGATCAACAATAGGCTAAGTATGACCTACCATCCAAATTTTATTAAAATCAGAAGTGTTGTTTTTAACACATCTTGGTTCGAAAAAATGAAAAATTGGAATTTTTATCAATAATATCTAGAAAACGATATGTCTCACTTCAAACATGCATAGGACCTTTTTTGTGCAGAATTATGTGAGAAATATTTTTGTTTAACACTTCTCTTAAAAAAATAAACAGTTTTGCGTAAAAAGTGAAAAATTAGTAAATTTTAACTTTAAGAGGGGGGGGGGGGGGGGGGGAAGCACAAGGGGGAGAAGTGGGGACTTTTGAGAGAATGTACCTCTTATCATGGTCTATCATTGGGAAAAAATCCAGATTTCCCCTAATTAGTTGCGGGTACAGCCTGTTTTTGGCCTTTATTAACTGGGCTAGTAGCTTCCTCGCGTCCTTTTATTGGTCATTTGTTGACAATTTGTCATCAGTGATCCCACTGGAAATTAAATTTGCGTTGTTTTGACCTGTTTCGATTCCCAAGGGGGAAAAGCTGCTTGGACAATTATAATAGTCTGCCAATTATAGCCTGTTAAAGCATTTACCGATAGCTTCCTCGCGTCTTTTTATTGGTCGAATAGTCAAATGTCGACAATTCGTCATCAGTGATCCCACTAGAAATTGAATTTGCGTTGCTTTGACTTCGATTCCCACAGAGGAACGAACCATCGAATTCAATTCATCTCTGTAACATACATAATTATCATTCTACATAATGAGCTTAGAGAAAGTCAATTTCTCGCCTCTTTTCCTTGACCAATATAGTACAAAATTATTTACACAGTAAAATGTTGACGGCCTTAATGCCAAAAAGGCGAACATTGAAATACACCTTGTTAACAAACTAGAAAAAATAAATCAAAGGAAACTCATTAAAAAAAAGTAGAAGTAAAATCAATCCTTTATTCACACTTTACTTTCATCAATTTACCTTTCATGGGTATAGATTTCTCATCGACCTCATTTTATATAAAATAAAAATTGATAACTAAAAAATGTAAACTACAAAACGAAAATATATCCACATTTCCTCATTGAAATTATAATTTCACGATTCACAAGAAACATTCATCGAAAGATTAATTGACCAAATACGGTAAAAGTGAAAGAACAAAGGACGACAACAATAATAAGTTACCATACTTGAAACTTCCATATAATATGTACTTCAAACGGTTCTTTTTTTTAGTTTCTGTAAATGGACAAAATAGCAAGCCTGTGTTAGATCCTTTGGGTTTTTAAGATTGCTTTTAAGACGTAAGATTTCACATTTATAATGCCAGCAAAACTGAGTCCAATTATTTTCTATGTCTCATAGAGATAGGATTCAAAAAGGCTTCATTTACCACCTCAATGACTCCCTACCACTATAACAATGCGGCTTTTAAACCAAACTTTTTTTTCTTTATCATCTACTTTCAAGACAAAAGGGGCCAAGAATCGTAGTTTTACGATGAAACTTTATGTTCCATGTTCCATACAGTTTTGTTTCTTCTAATTAGAACAATGATAAAGCAGTACTAATAGTGAAACGTCTCTTTTATCTTTTAACTGACCAATTTCTACAAAAAACGTTCCCCATATTTTTCACTTAGCTCTTTCTCTAAAGCTTTTTTCTTTTCGTCAAACCAATGATTTCTGTCTAACATACACTTTTTCGTATGGTTGGTTCGCAAAAATGTTAACAGACAAACCCGCAAACATTTTTCCTGATTACCGAAATCGGATTTCTGTCCAGGATTTTTTTTTTAAATCGGAGACATCAGAATAAAAAGGTAAAAATAATCAGAATATAAGGTAAAATTTCAAGATAAAAAGAACTTTTTATATACTACGTTTTTAAATTTTCTGTTGAATCGTATATAATGTTGATAATATAATTGTTAAATGCTAGTGAAAAAAAAATTGTTCCGAATTTATTTACTTCACATAAATGACAACCATCTAGAGCGCTGATCTTAAACCTAAAAGAACAAATCTTTGTACAACGGATCTCCCAAATACCAAATCTAAAGCGTGACATCGACATATTTAAAATAATATAAATAATGTAATCGATATTTCCTGTTTTTCTGTCATTCAATGTTTATCTATCACAAATTTGAGACCCGTCAAAATGAAGATTGCGTAAATATGGGATATGGCAAAGCAAATAAAATAACTTGCGGATTTTTTCCGAACTAACTTTCCGTACAGCAAAATTTGCTGAAAACCAATTAAATTCTGCTGAAAGACTTAAAATGGCTAAAAGTATTAAAATAATGCATTGTCATCGTGTTCTGAGCTATGCTAAATGTTTCAAATGTCTAGCTATTCGGGAAGTTAGTTAGAAATCGATTGGCAGATTTGTACCAGACAAACAAACAAACAAGAAAGCAAGCTAATTAGAACGTAGTAAAAATGTTGACATTCACTTTGCTGATCTATGATAAAGTAAAATAAAAATATTAATTAAAGACTTCAAAAAAATCTTTGTATTTAACAATAAGTGCTTGATCGGACGATTTTACATTCATAATATTTCTTCTTCTTCTTTTTCTTTTTCAAAGAAAGAAATTAATTTTAAAAATTCCTTGATTTCAAAGAACCGCAAGTAAATATGTAAGTACGTAAGTAATATGTTTGAGAAAAAAAAATATATATAAACGTAGGTATAATATTATAAAGAAAAAAATAATACAAACATTATTCTTTAGAAATACTCGTACATATTCTATATATAATCATATACTTGGCAGTGTGGAAAGTATTTGTATTTAACAAAGCTTTTTACGACAATCAAACCATTTAACATTTTTAACAAAGAGTAAAATTTTAACGTCTTGAGAGCAATTAACTTAGATTCAACCAGACCATTACAAAATCGATATGTATAAGTAGTACTTCAAATTTTTAATCACATATATTTAATACTTTACAAAAATGATTTTTTTAATTTTTTTTTTAATTATAATATCTAAGAAAGTTGTATTATACGAATACTCTATTGATTAAAGTTTTCTTTTAGCTTTCCCGTTTTTGGGGTATAAATATAATAAGCATTGTGAACATTGGTTTTTAATAGATTTAAACGTTCTTTAAGACTCCTTGATTCCAAAAAGTTAGGTTTTAAAAACTGTTTATCAATGAAGTATGAAGTTTGTATTGATAAGAAAATGTAGGTATTAGTTTTAGATTGTTAACTTCTCTTGGTTATCTTTTTTATATTTACCTTGTTAAACATTTTTCATATATTTATTTATTTACTCCCATTCTCTAGTAATTTTTTAAAATTTGTTTGAATATTCTAGTTTTTTTTTTAAATTTCTAAATTTTTATTCAATAGTATGTTACATTAATTCTTATTCCAACTGTTTCTCAATGTCAGTTTTTCTAGCTTTGTGTTTTAAGTTTAGCTTTTCTTTTTGTATACTCTTTTAATCTTAATTGCATCCTGTGTATACTTTTTGTATTTTCTTTTGTTTTAGATCCTATGAAGAAGGTTTAAAGAATAAACCGAAACGTCGGGTTTTTGAGTATGTTGTGAGTGGATAGTGTTTTTATGACCGAGCCCTGGGTTTTCTCTGTGCTTATATATTATTCGCGGTCGTGTGTTATATATATATATATATATATATATATATATATATATATATATATATATATATATATATATATATATATATATATATATATATATATATATATATATATATAAGTTATAATTAAAGAACAGTTAAGTGACTTTTTAAAAAGACTTTTAATAATTAATTACAACAAATATAAAATTTTACAACACAAGGTTGGAGCCTAGCAATTACAATAGATACTTACACGTATTAATTCAAAACTAAGACTAACGGGCGGGTGCAGTCTTGCCTGTTATATAGAATGAAAACTGCTGATGCCGGGACTGCTGATGTCTTCAATATCGGTCGTGGTAACTCCTTCCCTCTTAGATTGAAGCGTCTCCTGGAAGGATGATCCTGGGAGATGTTGAAGGGGTGTCCTGATTGGTTTGTTTCGGAATCCGTAAGAGGTTACATCATGAGGCGCGACAAGCCAAGTGCCAAGCACAACACTGTAAATAACAGAAAGTACAGAAACGTTCTCCAAGTGCCGGCTACATAAGTAGGCAATGGATGTCCTTTTACTGAAATGAAAGATATGGTAGGAATGTTCCTGAAATCCAATGTTCATAAATTAATGGTGAAATTAAAAATCCTTTCCATAGGCAACCGAAGGTCCGTGTTGGTTGGTGTCCTGGAGTGGTAGACATATGTTGAAGGATTTTGTTCTTGTAGATTAGATCTCCATCTTTTTGATTTATTAACAAGAAAATTCCGTTAAGTATTTTTGACACTGTTTCTTTAGTTGATTTTATTTTTATTTCTTCTAGAGAAGTGAAAACTTCTAGGCATTGATTTACTTCTGTTATTAGTTCAATATGTTGACGTAATTGCAGTAAACAGATTTTCCTTGAAGGATGACAAGTGTCTCACACGTAATATTTTGTGAGTGAGGAGATCATTAGAGCATTGACATGACTGAAGTTCTGAACAGAAATCGTTTAGAGGTTCGATCACGATACTTGCTCTTAGCACATACTATGTGATTGGTACCATACTTACAAGTTTGTTGTATTATTTTGTTAAAACAAGAAAAAGGTATTGTAAAACAAAGTCTGAATTTAACTAAATTAATAGGGACGTCCAAAGTATAAAATTTCATAGAGTTTTTAGTGAATTTTTACAAGCGATTCATAGCCAAAGAAATTTTTATATTTTATTTAAAATAGCAATTGTTTAGGTTTGTAGTATGAAGCGATTTTGCTTGAATCATGAAATAGTTCGGCTGTAGAAATTATACTGGGATAAGTTGATTTTAATTTATTGAAGGTTAATGAGTTTTTAGTGTAAAATATTTAATATAATATTATTAAGTATTGTAAATTTATTTGAGAATATCTTTAGACGTGATACTGAATGAAGTTAATCTATTTCTAAAATTTTCGCTTAATACTAGGACTTACTAATTAAATTCATTATTCTTAAATTGAATAAATTTATTGTTAAAATTAAGGAGCTATTTGTTGGTAAAATAATTGTATTTTTTTTTTAAGTTTAATTTTCTAGTGTTAAAATGAGTCGGATGAATTGTAGCTGTGTTAATTGTTTTTATTTGTTTATTACTATTATTGAGTTTCTTGGTCTTGTCCTGTTTTTGCTATTTGCTACAAATATCGTTTCCGGCATGACAGGAAATTCCTCAATTTTTAAGTAAGGGTTCTAAAGTATAATTTTTTTTTTTTTTTTATTCTTTTGTTAAAGTTGTTGATTTGTTCGTATAAAAGCTTTGCATTATTCTTTGTGTTAACTGAATATAATCACTAGTCAGCTGTTTCTCTAAATCCACACTAAAAGCGACGTTGGTTTTAAATATCCATACTTTATTTCAAACTGATGTAGCTTGACCTTCGAGTGCATTGTATTATTATATTTACGCTAGGAAAGCAAAATTATTATTTTATTATTTTATTTTTTTATTTTTATTTTTATTTTTTTATCTTATAAATTATATTGTCGAGTTATTTATTTTTTTAAGTATTATTAAATTATGCATAAAAAGCGTAACATGGAGTTTTCAATGAAAAGTTAAATTTCGATAATTTCATCAAACATTATTATAAGTTAAAATAATGAATAAAAATTGATAAAATAAAATAAGAATTCTAAGTCATAAAATTCCGTCTTAAATATGAAAATAAAACTCTGTTAGATTTGTATGATAACATTATGGTAATTATGATTGAATGTTACTCGTTATTTATTTATTTTTTATTTTTTTTTTCATTATTGGTTTGATTTTAACTATAGTACTATCTGTTCCATGAAATTTATTAGTTAGCCGTCAAAGAATGGTTTTACTTCTAATAAGCTATTAATTATTATTTTTACGTGATAAGCAAAGAGAAGAATTTTTTATATAATTAACATGAAATATTTAATTAATTAAATTTTAAGTATTTTTCATTACAAACGAAAGGAATTCAATTAAAATTAGTTACTGAAAATTTTGCAAAAATTACAAAAGTCCGGTGACGTAAATTTTGTCGTAATTATTTATTAATTTATTTTGATTTATCTAATTTAGTTGATTTATTTTCACTTTATCATGTTTTGTGTGCTATAGTAATTTTAGTTTCTAGTTATAGTTGACTAATTTCATATTTTTATTGTATTTATATTATGTATGTGTCACTTATTTTTACCGTAAAAATTAAAGGTTATTATTATTATATCTATAATATTATTCTATATGAAAAATGAAGGTTATTATTATATCTAAATTAATCTTATACTATTATATTCTACTAATGCATCATTTTTGAGCTGTCTCAATTTTTATTAATACTACTTTTCTTTCGTCTACCTTTAAAATCTTTTAATTGATTGATTTTACAAGGGAGAGGCCAACATAATGTCTGAGGAATTTTGGTTGGATTAGCAATAATACAATAAGCTTGGTGATTCTCCACGGTGACGTAACATTCTGGTATGGTTAAATTATTTATCCTAGAAGTTGGTACATGACCTTCTCCATTAGCTATGTTTCTTATTTTTAATTTAATTATTTGTTCAGATCCAGGTGGAATTATTATTTTGATATTACTACTATGATTTTCATTTATTGCTTTATTAAGGTGTATCTTACTTTCTGTATTATTTTCATTTTTTGTAGTAATGTTATTGAAATTTAAAGCATTAGATTTAGTGTCATTGGGATTACTGACACGTTTAATTTTATTAGTATCACTGGCATTATGTTTAAGTTTATTAGGATTACTGGCATTATGTTTTATTTTATTAGGATCATTGGCATTATGTTTAATTTTATTGGGATTACTGACATTATGTTCAATTTTATTAGGATCACTGGCATGCTTAATTTTATTAGGATCACTTTCATTATGTTTAATTTTATTGGAATCACTGAGATTAAGTGTAAGATTATTAGGACTATTATTGTTGGGATAGTAACTTTTATTAGTATAATTATTGTAATAATAAATGGGCAATGAGCACTTAGGTGTTCGTAAAGTGTCATCTATCAGATGTATTGATGCCTTAAGAAGGTTTAAATTGTCGACTCCTATTAATAAATCAAAAAAACTATGGAATTTAAATAAATGGTATTTCAAATTTAAATTTTTTATATTAAATAGTTGTTCTGAGTCTATTAGAGTACTAAATTTTTCTGAAGAAACTCCATGAGCTGTTTTTATTTGAAAAGGGTCACTTTTTATACAATTCGAGAAATATTTGAAAGCGATTTCTGGATTCACAAATGATTTTGTGCTTCCGGTGTCAATTAAAATTTTTAAATTATATTTTGGGTGGATAATATACGGTAATTTGATTTCTTTTGATGTAAGGCTCATCAACTCATATGATCGAACGGCTGTGTGAGGTCTAAAAAAGACTCATCGGTATCTTCTGTGGTTTCATCAGGATAATGATTAGGTTCATCAAGTACTGGGAATGGTGTGTCCTCTACACTAGTGGAATATTCAGGGATAGGATTATCTGTAATATTATAAATTTGTTCTTGGGGATTTTTAAACTGGGATTTGTTATATGCACCAAATTTTGAATTTGTTTGGTTTGTTGAAACTGACATAGGGACAGGTTTAAATGGAGGAGGTTTGTTAAGTGTTCCATTCGGTTGGTAAGAATTTTGAACTCGGTTTTTGTAGTTTGGTGGGGCCCTGGGGACAATTTGGGTCCCAGACCTGTTTTGATTAAAAATACCAAATTTATGGAAATTTTGATTCTGTATTAATTGTGTTTGGGGTTTTTGATTTTGAGTTTCCGTATAAAATTGAAAATCATTAGTAAGCACATTCAGAGCTTCATTTAAGTCTTCTGGATTTTTAGTTCGCATTAGAGATCCTAGGGGTTCTTTGAGACCTTTTAAAAACACTCTTAATGCAAACTTCCTAGAGTAAGCACCAATTACCATAGCGTGCTCTCCAGATAGATTATTATTTAAGTAACATAATTGCAAGTTTAAAAATTTTAGGATTTTGTTATAATAATCGAATGGTGATTCGTTAAAATTTTGTTTGAGATTTGCCATTTCTAAGGCTAAAGTGAAACAGTCTCTTTTATCAGAATAGCTGTTTAGTAAAGCTTTTTTTAATTCGTCCCAATTGGATATTTTCGAACTATTCACTATTTCGGCCGCTGGCCCTTTAATTTTAGAAATTATAGATCCCATTAGATACTCGTTTTGAAAATCCTCTGGATTTTCTTTATTATAAAATTTAAATACTAATTTTTCCGCAACTTTGATAAATCTCGCTAATAATTCGGGTTCCCCTTTGAACTCGGGTACCATGTCGAGATATTCTTTTTTTAATTCTTGATTCATGTTAGCAGTTAGGTTGTTTAATTTAATAAAAATTAATTGATCCGGTGGATCTAAAGGTATATAAGATTTCTTTTTGTTTAATAAGAATTTAAAATTAAAATATAAATTTTTGTTTTATTTAATCATAAAAGATTTGTTATTTATCTTATTTTTTTTTTTTTTATATTTTTAAAAATTTTCTAATTGTTTTATTTTAAACAATAAAAAAAGGTAAAATTTAAATTAAATAATTAAAAGGTATAAATTTCTTGTTTTAGTTAATCAAGAATAATTAATTGATCTGATCGATCTTTAAGTAAAAATTTTATTAATTAATAATTATAATTATAATTATAAGACAGGGTCAATCACAAAGTATCGATGCTAGAAAACTAAGTGATCTAACTGTAAAAGATTTCTGTACTTACAGTACGACGAATAAGAACATTCCAGAGTTGTTGGTGTCTTTCTTCTCCGTGATATCCGCTCACGATAAAAAAAATCCACTCTGCCAATTAGTCTGAACTTATTCAAGTTTTATTAATTTTCTTTTCGTACGGCTAGTAAATCGTAGAAACGAACGGTTTACTGATATATTTTACTTTCAAAAACCTCTAGCCGTCCTACCGACTGCGCCAGTTATAATTAAAGAACAGTTAAGTGACTTTTTAAAAAGACTTTTAATAATTAATTACAACAAATATAAAATTTTACAACACAAGGTTGGAGCCTAGCAATTACAATAGATACTTACACGTATTAATTCAAAACTAAGACTAACGGGCGGGTGCAGTCTTGCCTGTTATATAGAATGAAAACTGCTGATGCCGGGACTGCTGATGTCTTCAATATCGGTCGTGGTAACTTATATAAATATATAAAACTGAACATATCTGTATAATATTGAAGATGACTAATTACATATTATAATTTGGATGATGTCCATTACCATAATTGTCATTAACTAACAAGTGTACCACACTACAGAATACATTACGGTTAGTCTGGAATATCCCTTTATCTCATTCTACATCGCTGGGTAAATCCGATAATTAAATAAATTACCTGTTGCTTGGACGGTGTTATTTAAATGCAATTAGGAAAGTGGATTGTCTCTCTAGCTGGCATTGCAATGCGAACAGGACTTAAAATAATTATTTGGTAAAATTTATTGTTGTAAATTGTGAACGAGATTTTGTAGGAACTTACTCATACTGATAGAGTTTTATTAATTAAAACAAGCATGTGTAATAATTCGATTCATGTGAATTGAAGCCGCATTATATGGTTTCTATGACCTAGGAATGACTGTTGTTGAGTGGCTGCCTATTTACTTCACGATCATTATATTGGGTAAACTCCAAGGATCTCTTAAAATAGGGATGGAGCACTAAGCGAAAAAAGTATCACCAAGAACTTGGAAAATCTAGTGGGATAGATTACCTTCCCGTATGGTTATAACTATAGAAGATGATGAAGAATGTGAAGAATTCGATCAGGTTATGTTATTTTGAAAACTAATTTTCTTCCACTCGCGTTTCATATTTATAATATTATAAATATGTATATTATATACGTTAAACTTTTTAAAATTATATGCATTGATTTTTTTTATATTCACTATACATTTTTTGAAAAGGTAAACTGTGACTATTTTGTAGAATGAAATCTTATTCTGCAATAGAAATAACCCGTTTCCAAAATAATTAATATTAATTATTTGATTTTTCAAAACTATTCTAATAACTAGGCATCGCGTGGCTCTATCATTGAAGCGAGCGTATTGCAATGAAATACTGAATATTGAAATTTATTAATCATGATGAATGTCATAGTTGAAGATAAGTGGAAGAGGGTACTGTAGGGAAGAGTGGGGGTACTCGGTATAAAGCTTTACTTTCTAAACAAACCTATACAATACACTATACGACTATAACAATCTTCACCACCCGCGGTAGCTTTTAAACAATTATTATAAATGTATCTCGTCACTACGCAAAGAATTTTGCTTGTATCAAGTTGAAATTTTGCATACCTGTTTCAATTGTGCATTAGATGGTGTATATGAAATTTTATTAAAATCGTTTCGTTAGAACGTAAGATATCGGTAAAAAGGTTGTTTTCTCTATTATAAACGTTTAGGTCCGCTTTAATAGTTTTAGCGATCTTTATTAAGTCATAGCGGTGTCGCTGTTGGTTTTAGTAAAAAATGTTATTTGAAAAAAATGTTCGTCTCATCGAATAGATGATGATAGAATCTTTTCCCGTCCTGAAATTCCAATTTAATTTTTGTACCTCTCGTTTACGCGAGCGTTGAGCGCGAACTCTTGGACGGATCACGCTGTCCAACGAACTTAGCCTGAGTATTAGTAAGAGGAACATGTATACCAAATTTCAACTAAATCGGTCAACTTTTACTCAAGTTATCGTCACGCGTGAACGTTACTGACAGACAGACAGACAGACAGACAGACAGACAGACACGGAGCATATTTCGTTGAATGTAGGAAGCTCGCTACGCTCGCTTCAATTAAATGTTATTAATATATTAAAGTAAAACTATAAATTAAAATAATAAAACAAGAATATATTTAATTAAAAACTTAATTAAAAAAAAGTTAGATTGTAACCTTTCATTAAAAATAAACAATGGGTAACAGTCGAGAAGAAATTTGTCCCACTAAAAAGTTCTGAGCATGCGCAGTCGTAATTTGTAGAGATTAATTTCCAAGTTCTTGGCGACTCTTTTTTATCCAGGAGGTATACTTAGTGCTCCATCTCTAATTTATAAGATCCTTGGTAAACTCCGAACATAGTTTCCACCTTCGAGTCAGAATTTAATCCCAGACTTCCTGCGAATAGGCTAGTAATAAGCTACAACAAAGAATATTACTTATTATGACGGGATTTACTTAATTTTGAATCTTCAAAAATGATTTGACTGATGATATACACCACAATAGCAAACATTCTTCAATACTTTTAAAGGATCCTTTCATGCAAGAGGGGATGTCCCAAGGAGAGTTCTTTTCTAGAAATAATTTCTACTGTAGTAAAGCAAGGACATAAAGTGGACTCGGTCGTGTCGTAGAGAACCACCCAGGTAAGATTATAGATTTCATGTATAATTTTGAGACAATAATAACAAGTTATCGGCTCATTTCCTCTCCTGTATGAAATTAGGTTGGATACGCTCTTTCAATAACTCAAAACACATCCTATATTATACACTTTCCTTTGTAAACAACCAAGTTATTTCCTTGTCTTTAAAAGCGCATTTCTAAAAAAAAGCACATAAGGTTTTGATTAAGACCGAATTGAAAGTATAATAAAAAATAAAATAGTTTTCTAGAAAATTAAAGATTCTTAACATGTTTCAATTACATTCAGACTAAATAAATTGCTTGTGTTTTTTATTGAAATAGTAAGGAACTAAATATGGAACTCGTAAAGCAAAACATACATTTTACTTTTTAATATACGCAGTATATTTAAAGAGTAAGTATTGGGATACAATAAAATAACTCTGGGATATAGATTGATTAGACGTTTTAAAACGTGTAATAAATTGATCAACCGTAGCCGAGCATCAACGAGAGAGAATATATGATTGCCATAAGCTGTGATCGTTCTGAAGAAAGACATTTTTTTAGGTCTTCGATTTCAAAAATTCCAAGATAGAAATCTGTTTCAGACATCAGGGAACATTTTTGGTTCCGTCTCTGCCTGTCACTCAATTTTTGAGAACCAACATATCTTAAAAACAACTCGTCTTATTTTAATGTAATTTCAATAATAGGTAATAGTTATCCTAGTGTTAGTCTCATATAAGTTTTAACCTTCTGTGCTCATTTATTTCTGTTTCACACGCTCACAAACATTACTGATTTATACCCGTATCTTTAAAAGTACTCATCTGAGTTTTATGAAATTTGGATGGTTTGTCAAAACTAGCCCGCAAATAACCCCAGATTAATTTGAACAGTTTGCGCTTTTTAACTTTTGCTATATTGATACTCTAATTTATGTAAAAAAAATCAAAACCATTTTGACACTTTCAAATAATTCAGGGGGAAAATTAAATAAATTTGACAATAATGGGCTGTAAAAGCATAAAATCATTAGAGTATACGAAATAGCACGCGAGGAAGCTATGTGCCACACTAATTGGCATATACTGTGTGAATGGACGTATACTCGTATGCATATATATCGTAACATATTCTGCAACTATAAAATTGGCTCTTCATGACATGCATCTCCTGAAGATAATATTGTCAAAAGGATTTAGTTCCTCCTCGTCTAAAAACAACTTAAGCCACAGTTGTGGATCTGAAGATTATTTCCACTTTTATGTTTAAAAATAATATAATAACATTAAGTAACGTGTTCGGTTGCAGAGGAGCAATTTGACATCAATCGGCACATAGTTTGGAAAAAACCCAAGGTTAATACACAGGATCAATACCACGGTGTGGTGAGGCAAGTCCTAGGGTATGTTGTGGACATGAAGGTTCCATAGAGAGTTATCCTAGATCGTAAGTTCATATGAGATTACAGTTAATCACAATTAGCCTAGGGCATCGATAGATATCCTAGTCATAGATTAGAACCGAATCAACAGAGATAACTTTCATTAAATGGGAAGAAAATATCGATGTTTCGTTACATAGACATCGTTATCCCGTATCCTAACTCGTCGAGCAAAAAAAGGGGGAGTTCATTGATCTATTTCGATTACTATGTTTCTTCAGGTCAACATCGATGTAGCTGATACATCGTAAAGTTCAACATCGATTTATTTTAATCCATTATATCGTAAAGTTTAAAATCGATTTTTATTAATCCAATACATCGTAAAGTTTAAAATCGATGTTTATTAATCCTATACTCCGTGAAGTTTAAAATCGATGTTTTTTAGGGTTTCGAGGTCATCCTAGAAACCCTTATGCTTTTGGTAGTTCGTCCATCCGTCCGTCGCATCTTGGAGTATATCTCCCGACCTACTGAAACTAAAGTTATAGACTTGAAATTTGGTATACAAGTTAAACGTGTTTGCCCAAAAAACAGAAAAACTATTGCAAACCTAAACACTCCAAATTTCTGCGATCAATCGCGAATAGATCGCAATCTTTTATTTTCGGTATCATTTTAAAGGTATTGAAATTTAGTTCACAAAAATATATCGTGTTTACAAAATGGCGGCCATTTTACCCCCCCCCCCCAAATTAAAACAAAATGCAAAAAAATGTCCCCCCCGCTACCCCATTAGGACAGGTCCTAAAAATAAGGCAAAAATATGCATCTTTGTGGCCCAATGATATTTCCGGGAGTTGATATAAAAAAGTCAAATTTTAGAAATTTTAGGGGGCCGTAACTCCGGAGCCCCAAAATTTGTATTATTTGAAAATTAGAAGTTGGGTATAATTTTATAGGTAATGAAATTTGGTTCACAAAAATATATCGTGTTCCCAAAATAGCGGACATTTTACCCCTAAAATAACCAAATATGTGCATACCAAAGATACTAAAGGATAATAATATATGCACACCTTGTTTCTTAAAAGTGGAACTTTTTATACATATCTTTGTTAAAAAATAATAATGAATTTATGAATTTAAAGAAACCCTTTTAGTAACTTTCTGGCAAGTACTTAACGGGAATTTTAATTTAATACATCGATAAATCGACGCCTCTCGAGGACCCCCTCGAAGGTTCCAAAATTTAAAAAAAAAACAACTTGATGATTAGATGATTCCTTGTCGCGGAGCTAATACATTTTACCGTATCATTTAAGTTGAAATGTTGCCTACTTAATCAGGAACATTATGGAATGCTTCAATTAAAATATAAATAAATAAAGAATAAAAATAAAACAGCATAACAACAAATAAAATAAAATTATAAAATGTTTGTGTTAACTTTTCCAGAATTAAAATTTATAAACAGCCTTAAAGGCAGCTTGAGCTACCAATAATGTTTAATAAACAGCCCCTAAAATTATTAGTTTATAAATTATACAACTGAATAATATACAAAAATTTGATTTATATTATTCTAAATAGGTCTTACATATTTTAAAATTACTACTTAATAAATTGCTAGAGCTTTAAATTTCTCCTGATACACCTGATTCTAAGTTTAATTTATTATTATTATTATTTTTTTTTATAAATCTTCATACCATAATAAATAACACATTAGTTTATTTCCTAACTTTTTTTATACCTTCATTACTAAGTCATTAATTTAAATACTGGATTTTAAAAAAAAAAAAAAAAAATTGTTTATATAATTATATGCATTTATAAGTCAATGAATCAAACTGGTTTTTCTGAAGTTGAACATGTTTAAAAGAAACTTTTTTTCGTTCAAGTAGTATTTAAATTTTTTTTAACCAGATTAAAAGTCATATCATTATGTATTCTTTTGCTCATTTCCGGGCTCTAAATTGCTTCATTTGAAAGCAATACATAAATTAATAGATTAGAAAAGAAGAGAAATTTTAGGTGAAATTAACACCCATATTAAAATCTAAATTTATTTATGTTTTACGTTTTTCTTGTTATTATATTTATTATAGATATTTATCTTATAATATATAGATATTTATATATATTTACTATAGATATTTATGTTATAATATATAGATATTTATCTTATAGTTATTATAGATAATTATCTTATTTCCGTCATTTGCTTTTATAACTTCATTACTCAAAATTCCAATACTTGTTTTGAAGTTGTATAGTTTAAAGTATTTATAATTATTTAAAGATTTCTTTTTTTAAAAAAAGAACGACTTTAAAATACAAATTAAAATAAGATTACAGTTGTTATTTTTTCTATTTTAACTCAATTTTTTTTTTTTTATATTTCGTTATAATTTTGTCACAAAAGTTGTCACCAAAAACAGGTTATTATTTCTATAAAGTAGTCCTGAACAAGTATGGTAATACGGAAGTAGAGGATTTCCGGGCAGGAACAAACCACACTATTATAAAACTAACCAGTAGAAAGTAAAATTATACAGTTTAAAAGAAATGTTGTTCATATAAACCACTTTCGAGAAGACCTTTTTTAGTTCAAGTCAACAATTAGTATTGTAATTACCTTTTTCACCGTGAAATGCACAACAGAATATATATATATATATATATATATATATATATATATATATATATATATATATATATATATATATATATATATATATATATAAACGGGGTGAAATCGTGAAGTTCAGGTGCAAAATATGCCATGAAACAAGGTTTAACAACTTCAGGTTGAACTTTTATAAAGAGCTGACCTTTAGGTATATATATATCGCAAATTACGCAATTATTACCTGAATGTTCACTTTCTGATTTTTAAGATTAGATACCACAATAAAAGAGCGTTCTTATTTTAACTTTACAGGTAAGTAATCTGCACGATATGACTTATTGGTCTATAATATCGGAAGCAATGCACGCTTTTATGAGAACTTATCTACATTATTAGGATGTGTATAACAGTTGACTCATTGTAATTTATGTGTTAAACGTGTGAATCTGTTGAAGATAACTTTTATGAAAAGTTTGATAAATAAATGTTATTAACTTTACGGTTAAGACGAGAGATAAATTGGTTAAGTAGTTAAGGTAATAATTCGTAAAATTTTCAAAATCATAATACTTTAGTTGCATTCACACTGCGTGCAGGAGAAAATAAAAAAAGGAACTATAATTAATTTAAAGATAGCATTTAAATAGAAATTTTTTTAACAACTATTTACTTTTTTACTGAGAGAACATTGAAACGTGCAACTTGTAAATCCATCAATATCGGACAACAAAAACCTATAGATGCATGAGGTTGAAAAATAATATGGGTTCAAAATGGGCTACCATACAAATTTAATCACAATCGGACAAGCAGTTTCCAAAATTTGTATGTTTGTTAAACTATTGACAAACAAAAAAAAACTAAAATTTTCCCTGATGTCTGAAACGCATATTTTTCTTTAAGGAAGTTTTGAATTTCGTGTCATAATAATACCAGCCCATAAAAACCAAGTTTTTATTATAAATCCTTTATATTTTTGCATTTAGGCTGTGAGGGGAAATATTGGTATTAATTCATTTTTATTTAAATAATTATTTAAAAATTATGTAATTATTAAAATTTAATTAATTAATTAATTTGTTAGAATATTTTTGTATTGGTAGAGAGTCTATGTGTCAAGTTCAGCTCGATTGGACGACTGCAAGAGGGTTAACTAGACCTCCAAAGATTTGATATACCTACCAATTAATTAATTAATTAATTAATTATTTTTATTACTTAATTTTTAAAAATTTAATTAACCCATTTATTTTTAAAAAGATAATTAATTAAATTGAAAAATAAATTCAATTTAATTAATTAATTAATTTGTTAAAATGTTTTAATATTGGTAAAGAGTCTGTGTGCCAAGTTTCGGCTGGATTGGATGACTGGAAGAGGGTTAACTAGCCTTCCAAAGATTTGACGACAAGCACACCCACACAACCACCCAGGCACCGAGGCACCCAGCCACAAAAGTGAAGTTAATATAATGGATTTTAAAAAAGTCGGTCTCTAGAATGATCACAATGCGGCAATCATTTACTTGGTTACACCCCAAATTACTATAATATGTAAATATTCCCTTGTTTTAAAATGATAATTTAACTAAAGGGATGTGTTGTAGCGTGTACCACAAACTACGTGCTGCCGAGTAACCGACAGTGCGGGTTCTTGATAATGGTTGACTGTATCTACGTTCGAGGAAAGGACTGTATAAGAACGAAACGTGATTGGTTGATTAAGAATTATAATGTAAATAAATAATTACAAAAATGATAAATGTGGGCTAAGTAAAAACGGGTGCGTGATAGGTCTGAACAGCGTTAAGGTTAACTGCAGACTAGACTCGTCTACTAGGTGAAGGTACCAACCCACGGGAAGGGGAAGACCTCCAGGAGAGGGGGCAGTCAAGGCACATGGAACGTACCCGACAGAAGCACCTCTCACACAACTACACAAACACACGAAACAATAGAGTACGCCGATACATAAATCTGCCCACCTTGAAAGCTTTACCTTTCAAAACAAAAAATATACATATAATCGTGAAAAAACAATCAAACAAATAAAAAAATGTCGAAGAAAAAGTTAAAATTTCGAAAAGAAAAAAAAAAAGAAATAAATAATAATAATTAAAATCTAGAATTAAATTTAGTATTAGTGTACATCATCAAAAGGAGGAAGAGGACAAACTTTGGCGATCGAGCGCTTGAACGATCCTGAAGAGGTTTTGACGACCACCACCCGTACAAGTCCGTCATCGCCTGGGCGTAGTTCCTCAATAAGTCCCATCTTCCACATGAGGGGGGGAAGGTTTTCTTCCTTCAAGAGCACTACTGTACCAACCTTGATGTTGGGTGACGTTGTGGTCCATTTCGAGCGAGGTTGAAGGTTGGACAAGTATTCCTTCGACCAGCGTGACCAAAAATGCTGGGTTGTTTGCTGAATAAGCTGCCATCGAGAGAGCGTATTTTGCTTTAGCGGGCGTAAGTCGATCTCAGGGTTGTCAGTGAGCGACTCCCCGATAAGGAAATGTGCGGGAGTGAGAGGGCGAGGATCAGAGGGATCTGAGGATAGGAATGTTATTGGTCTAGAATTTAAGCAAGATTCTATATCTACGAGTATTGTATAAAGTTCCTCAAAAGTTACAGTTCGTCCCCCTAAAACGCGCTTTAAATGAAACTTCATTGATTTAACAGCGGCCTCCCAAATACCACCATGGTGAGGCGATCTAGGCGGTATGAAATGCCATATGGTGTTATCCTTAAGTAAAAATTCGTTAATATTGTTACGGTGAATGTCAGATTTAAAAAGTTCACGTACCTCTCTGAGATAATTTTTAGCACCTGTAAATGTAGTTGCGTTGTCGCTGTACAAATGCAGGCATTTTCCTCTACGACGAGTAAATCTTTTTAATGCAGCGAGGAAGGCCTCAGATGTCAGATCTGAAACAAGTTCAATGTGAACTGCCTTAACTGCGAGGCAAACGAATACTGCGGCATAAGCCTTTATCTTAGACGCATTCTTTCTTTTCCCCTGCTTTATGAAGAAGGGGCCGCAAAAATCGACACCTGTGTGTAGGAATGGTCGCGCCGGCTCAACCCTGTGTTTAGGAAGGGAACCCATAAGTTGATTAATTTCTGATGGACGATTTTTGAAGCACACCACGCACTTGTGGCAGGTTTGACGAGCGAGATCTCGACCATTTAAGGGCCAATATTTCAATCTTATTGATGCAAGGAGAGCTTGTGGTCCAGCATGCAGCAAACGTATATGTTCGCTATAAAATAATAATTTCGTGAATGCGTGGTCTCGTGGTAACACTATAGGGTGTTTTTGATTGAAGCTAATTGAAGAATTTACGAGCCTTCCACCTACCCGAAGGATGCCATCCTCATCATAAAAGGGGTTTAAACGGAGAAGCTTGCTTTTTGGATTCAATGGTAGTTTTTTGATTAAATTATTAATTTCTTCCTTAAAGGCTTCTAACTGCACATCCTTTACCCAAAAATGTAGAGTCGATTGGAGTTCCGAAGGGGTAATTATTCCATACTCCCGGTCGCATTTATTTTTTCGAATATTTCGTACAAAACGAAAGCACCAACTGAATATTTTGATAAATTTGTGAAATGAAGAAAACAAACTATAATAGGATGAGCATGTGGACGACTTGATGCATGTTAAAACTGTGCCTTCGTTATTTAATTCGCTTCGGGATTCCGGGAGGTCATCAGTTTGAACGATATCTGATGAAGGCCATTGCATATTTTCAGGATAGCATAACCATGGAGGTCCATTCCACCATAACGGGTGATTATGAAGATCAGATGCTATTGCTCCACGTGAAAGACAATCGGCAGGATTGTCTTTACCAGGTACGTGTCTCCATTTGTTCACATCTGTTAGTCGCTGAATTTGTGTGACGCGGTTACCAACAAATACCTTTAATCGATTAGTGGTCCGTAACCACCCGAGGACAATCATTGAGTCCGTCCATAAATAATAATCAGTAATTGGAAGATCTAAAATTTTATGGACCATGTTATACAATTCCGCTAGTAACAAACTACCGCACAGTTCTAAGCGTGGTATCGATATTTGTTTTATGGGCGCAACTCTACTCTTAGCGCAAATTAATCTAGACGTAATAGAGTCATCTTCATTTACACACCGTAAATATAAACAAGCGCCATATGCATCCTGTGAAGCGTCACAGAAGCCATGTATCGTGATAGTTCGTGTAGGATGTTTAGGGATCAAACAACGTGGAATTGATATTTTGTTTAAGTCAGACAACTGAACCCTAAAATTGTTCCAATCTTCCTGGAGAGTCTCCGGAAGAGGATCATCCCAAGTGAGCTTTAATTCCCAAGTCCTTTGAAGGAATACTTTCGCTCTAACGACTAAAGGACTGATCAAGCCTAATGGATCGAAAATACTCGAGATCTCTGAAATAATTGTTCTTCGAGAAGATCGTTTGTGGTTATTACTCTCTAGCATCACTAAATATTTAAAAGAGTCTTCATGAGGATTCCAACGAAGACCTAACGCCTTCACAAATCCTTCCGAGTCAAAGTCGTGGTCTACGGTTAATGATTCGCGATCACTTTCTGGAATATCCTTAATTAACGTTGATGCATTAGATGCCCACTTACGTAGTTCCATGCCTGCGCGTTTGAGTAACTCAATCATCTCTGATTTTATGATTTGAGCCTCTTCTAATGTGTTACATCCTGTAAGTAAATTATCGACGTAATAATCCTTGAGCATTATCTTCGAAGCTATTGGGAAATCTTTACCTTCCTCTTTAGCGAGCTGTTGCAGGCATCTCGTGGCAATGAAAGATGCTGGACCTACACCGTAGGTGAGAGTTTGAAGACAAAATTCAGTAACGATTTCATTTGATTCATTCCACCACAATATTCTGTGTAAGTTACGCTGTTCGGGGTTAAGCAAAAACTGGCGATACATTTTTGTAATGTCGGCCAAAATAACTATTTGATGTGTCCGTAATCGAGTTAAAATAGAAAACAAATCCTGCTGGATAGTTGGTCCTGTCATTAGAATGTCATTTAGGGAATACCCTGAGGAAGATTTGTGAGATGCGTCAAAGACCACGCGTAACTTGGTCGTTGAACTGTCTTCCTTATGCACAGCGTGGTGCGGGATATAATAAACGTGTTCGAGATTGTTAAGATTTTCATTAGCTGGTGCCATATGTCCGAGATCTATAAATTCTTTCATGAATTCGTAATATCTTTCTTTAGCCTTAGGATCAAGGTTGAGTTTTTTATTTACGCTGTGAAATCGTTTAAGTGCAGCGCTTCGAGTTTCTCCAATTTTTTCTAACGAATCTTTAAGTGGTAGGGTGACTACAAAACGTCCGGTTGCATCTCTTTTAATGGTTTCAGTAAAATGGCGTTCGCAAGCTAGCTCTTCCTGAGTGAAATCATTTGGGCGAGGACATTCTTCTGTTTCCCAAAATTGTTGCATTTTTGCTTCGATAAATTTTAAACGAGAATAGGTGTTGACGTGACATAGTACTGGGGGAGTTGGGGGTCTGTTGATAGACTTGATTCTACCGGTCACTACCCAGCCAAAAACTGTATTTTGTAGAACAGTTTTTTGATTAGAGAGACGTAAATGTCCTGTTAATAATGATTCATAAAATATTTCTGCTCCTAGGAGCATATCGATTCTACCAGATTCGTAAAATGTAGGATCAGCAAGTTCAATAGAAAACGGGAGTTTTAAAGCACTGATGTCGATGTTATTAGATGGAAATGGCTGAGTAATATTTTCAAGCACTAGAAATGAAAGAGATCGACTAAATTCGGATATACGTGAACTGATTTTAAGATCAATAGATTCATTTACTTGATTTTTGGATTGGCAGATACCATTAATTTCTGAACGAGAAGAATTAGAATTGGGTTTTAATCCGAGTTTACGGCAAAATGCTGCAGTGACGAGGTTGGCTTGAGAGCCGGAATCGAGAAGAGCTCTAGCAGTCTTATAACCATTGCTAGCATCTCTAACTTGCACGACAATTGTAGATAATAGTACTTCTGAAGGATCATAATGGCTGCGGCTTAGGTTCGTAAGAACTGAGGATGTTATACTATCCTGGTCTTTGCTTGGTTCACTAGACGGCTCAGTGCTGACTTTTGACGATAATGATGCTGAATCTATTTTTTTATTTTGTTCAAAACTAGTAATTTGATGCAAAAGAGAACTATGAGAACGATCACAATATTTGCAACGTGATGAGCGACATTCTTCGCGATTGTGTCCGTTTCGAAGACAGTTCGAACATATTTTTAAACGCTTAACGGCTTCCCAACGCTTGGCTAAAGGGAGTTGTTTGAATTTATAGCAAAAGTATATTTCATGACCTTCTTTACAACAGTAAAAACATTTACGTTTAGGTGTAGAAATGGGCGGAGAAGTATTTGTACTACGTTGAACTGCTAGTGACCGAGACGATTTAGGTGTATTTTGAGCAATACGAATTGATTTTGTTTTTGCTGTTGCTGTTTCTACAGCTTCTAACACTTGACATCTTTGAAGTAAAAAAGACATTAAGTCCTTGAAAGATGGTAAAGCATCACATAAAAGTGTTCCTTCCCAAGCCTTTAACGAGTATTTATCGAGTTTAGACGCAATTAAATGAACAAGAAGAGCGTCCCAAGAATCTGTTGGAAGCTTAAGAGCCTTTAACGCTTCTAAATGCTTAGACGCAGAGTCCGTTAGAAGGCGCATTGCGCTAGCGGATTCCTTTTCCATGTTTGGAATTTCAAATATCGATTGTATATGCCGAGAAATAATGAGACGTTTTTGTTCAAAACGAGAAATTAACGTGTTCCACGCAACTGTGTAGTTCTCCGCGGATGTCTCTAAATTATTTATACATGTAGCGGCATCACCATGTAAAAGAGTTTTTAATCGTTGAAGTTTTTCAACTTCACAAATATCCTGCCGATTGTGAATCAAAGATATCCAAAGATCGCGGAAGCCAAACCAATTATCATATGATCCATCGAATCGAGGGATATCAATCGGAGGTAATTTAACCTTAATTCGAGAATCATTTCTATATGAAAAGTCCTGCTCTCGATTAATAGAGTTAGTACGCTGTCGTTCGTCATCATCTAAAAATGATTGCATGTCTCCGGCGGTTTCGTAATAGAGATTTTCAAAAGATTCCCGCGAAGAGGCATGGTCTTCTGGATTGTCAGTATTGAGTGTTTCAATTTGAGACTGTATGGTCTGGAAATCAGACCAACACTTTTCGAGATTTGTGAGTCTTAGTTTAATTTGAACGGCGGTTTTACCTTCATTCTCAAGGTAAGCCTGCATACGAGTAACTTGATCAAAAATAATATCGCGTTTGATAATAAGTTCGTTAAAATTGTCTTTCGAACCATCGTTATATTTTGCCTTGTTACTTCTTTTAGACGACATGTTAAAAAAATTACGTGAAAAATAAAAAATATTAATACGTGGCAAAAAAAAATTAAACAAAAAAATCAATTTACGGTAGCGTAAAAAATACGTGAATTAAATAATAAAACACGATCTGAAAATATAATATGACTAATAAGCAAATTAACGAGAATAAAAAAGTATTAATTAATTTAAAATAAAAATAGTAAAACAATAATATCATAAGCAATTGAACTTGCTAGAAAGAAAAATAAAAATCCTAAAAATAATTTTAAAGTTGATAAAAATTAAATCGGTGCAAGGGGTTTTAATATAAAGTCGGCAAATAAAGAGATATTCTAAAGAACAATGTATGAAAAGACCATAATATCACGAGAATTAAAACATATACATAATATAATTTGTAGAAATGATCTGAGGTTGATAAGATAAAAAGAAATAGTGAGATATGTGATCATAAATATAAACTTCAAAAGGCGAAAGACCGCTATACATAAAAAGATAAGGGAGTACTAGGAAGGTAGGAGGTAGTGTTAGGAAGCAGGGAAGGGAACTCACTGACAACACCCAGTCCGACACGCTCACTAGCACACCACTGAGTAGGAATGAATAAAAGTAATTCTACTTACAGTTCGCAGTTTGACTGAAACAGCACTGCCTTCATGAGTATAATAACTTGAATACTATCTTCGACCTTATTATAAAGGTTCGTAACGATGAAATGTCACTGATTATACACTGACTTTAAAAATAAATAAACGAGAGAACACCGACAATACGGAATATTAAAATATTACGAGAAAAATATTAGATTTGAACGAGAGTTATAAATAATAAGCACCTTAAGCCCACGTAAACGAGAATTTTTAGACGAGAAATTATAATTATTTAAATTAAACGAGACACGATAAATTCTTAAAACGAGAGTCTTTAAACGAGAATAAGTATGTAGATACAAAAACGATCCGTGCCCAAAGATGACCATAAAAATGTTGTAGCGTGTACCACAAACTACGTGCTGCCGAGTAACCGACAGTGCGGGTTCTTGATAATGGTTGACTGTATCTACGTTCGAGGAAAGGACTGTATAAGAACGAAACGTGATTGGTTGATTAAGAATTATAATGTAAATAAATAATTACAAAAATGATAAATGTGGGCTAAGTAAAAACGGGTGCGTGATAGGTCTGAACAGCGTTAAGGTTAACTGCAGACTAGACTCGTCTACTAGGTGAAGGTACCAACCCACGGGAAGGGGAAGACCTCCAGGAGAGGGGGCAGTCAAGGCACATGGAACGTACCCGACAGAAGCACCTCTCACACAACTACACAAACACACGAAACAATAGAGTACGCCGATACAGGATGTTATCAACTTTACAAGAAAAAGAATGATGTTCCTTTGTCCCTTAACTTAAGGTTATTTAAACTAAATATCCCTTACTCTTAAAATTTATTTAGACAAAGGTATTTCTTGAGTGGTAAACATACGTAGCGTGGGAAACCTATTAAAATTTTATCCACACACGACACGTAATCTAGTTTTGTTAATTAGTACAAATTTAGTTTGTTAGAAAGTAAATTATTACCCACAATGCTTGGTCGGGTAATTTAAATCCAAGAGAAAAGAAGAATTTATATGGATGAATTAAACTTTTTGCGGAAGGTTTTGCTGTAAATTTTAAACTAGAAGCGGTTTTCAATTTCACCTAAATTCGCTTCAATATGAATAGTTCTATTTCGTATATGGGGTTTTAATGGACCTATTCTTCAATCCTTTATTAAGTTTTGAATTTGTTTGTGACTGGCTACCGTCTAAGTCTTTGGAAGGTTAATTAACCCTCTTCCAGTCATCCAATCGAGCTGAAACTTGTCACATTTTATTTTATGGGTTATTTTTACTACGTTTTTATTAGCTTGCTCTCTTGTTTGTTTGTTTGTTTGTTTGTTAGTCCGGTAAAAATCTGGCAATCGATTTCTAACTAACTTCCCGAATAGCTAGACATTTGAAACTTTTAGCATAGCTCAGAACACGATGAAAATGCATTATTTTAATACTTTTAGCCATCTTTTAGCAGAATTTAATTGGTTTTCAGCAAATTTTGCTGTACGGAAAGTTAGTTCGGAAAAAATTCGCAAGTTATTTTATTTGTTTTGCCATATTCCATACTTACGCAATCTTCATTTTGACGGGTCTCAAATTTGTGATAGATAAACATCGAATGACAGCAAAACAGGAAATATCGATTATATTATTTATCGATTATATTATTTCAAATATATCGATGGCACGCTTTAGATTTGGTGTTGGGGAGATCCGTTGTACAAAGATTTGTCCTTTTATAGGTTTAAGATCAGTTCTCTAGATGGTTGTCATTTATGTGAAGTAAATAAATTCGGAACTATTTTTTTTTTTCACTAACATTATATATTATATAACAATAACAATTATATTATCAACATTACATACGATTCAACAGAAAATTTAAAAACGTAGTATATAAAAAGTTCTTTTATCTTGAAATTATTATTAGTAGGCTCATGCTAGGAATCGCTGGCTAGGTTTTATATTATCATGAAGGCCCAGCGATAAAATAAAACGCCTTAATAGTTTAGATCAGGACTATAAATTATAATTTATTCATTCCATTATTAAAAATAAAATACCCTGTAAATCACAGTAAAGAGGCTATATTGAATGCAAAAAATTCTCCTTTCATTATTAGGCACTATAAATAACCAATAAAAAACCACAAATATTTTTAATCTACGCACCTCAACCTCAAGTGTTTTCGTATAAGATTTGAAAAATCGAACGCGGGGTGTTTTGGAACTTTTACTTACAAAATAATACCAAAATAGTGGCAGATATTTAGTAGGTATATTGGGAAATTATTTATCTTATAGAGAGGTATAATTGGTGCGAATTTCATCTCAATCGACGAAATAGAAATGATTTAGCTTTAATGTTTCAAAGTTCAGAAGTCGATATTTTCAAAATGGCGCCACATATCTAAATGTTATTCAGCAGAAAATTATTTTTCTTCAAAAGATCAAAAATTGGTGCAAATTTCAGCGCTATAGGAAAAATGCTCAATTTTTTACGAATATTTGAAATTTTTACTAACTCAGCAAAATGGATTAATGACTTTCCGATTCATATGATTTATATAAATATTATCAAATGATTTATGATTTTCACGACACAACAACGAGTAAGGACTTTTATTTTTTTTTTTTTTACAAAGTTTCAAAACTCCAACTTAAAAAATGTGGGAGTTACTCACCATATTTGTGGATGAATTAAAATGATATATTTTGGTTAAATTATTAAAATTGAGGAAAACATGTTTTGTCGTTATTTCATCCATGCTATTATAGGTTAGATGTCGATTTTAAATTTGAATTTAGGCGATTTTAAATTAAAAAGAGGGAGTAGAATATATAGAGGGATAAGTTAAAATATTCCATGGAACCTTTCGCCGTAAATTCAAAATTGGAAGCAGTTTCAATTTCCGCTTAATCCGCTTTCTAACTAATATTAATAGTTCAATTTCGTACCTGTTCTATTATCTCTAGATACTAAGGGGAGTGTAAATTTTAACTTCTTCGCATACATTTATTTTTAATCTCTCTCTCCGCGTATAGGGTGAATTCAGTTTCAATTTTTAATAATTTAGAATATTATTTGGAGTCGAAAAGGAAGTAAAATAGGTCATATAAGTATAGGTTTGCAAACCCCTTTTTACTTTCACATATAAAGAGAAAGTATTGTGATGACGTGAAAATTCGATTTTGATGGATTTAAACGTTCCGAGTCCAAAAAAGTGGTCTTTAAAATATGTCTGTCTGTCATATGTGTAGACACGAGGAACCTAAACTACCAGGCTGATATTGACAAAATTTGGCATAAATGTTCAGAAAAATCATAGCCCGAGGCGAAACTGAAAAATGGATATTAGCTCTAAATTTGGGGGCGCTTCCCCCCAAAAACCCTAAAAAATTTTTAAAAAAATCTAAAAAACTGTTCCGACGATTTTGATTAAAAAATTCTAAAATGTAGTCCATTTAAATACGAATCTTACAACATAAGCCGTGTTCCCGAAACAAATCTTGTTGTAAGAAAATAGCTTATAACGCGGACAGAGAGGCCGGGTTCGATTCCCCGCCGAGAAGAAGTTTTTTCAACGAAAACACGAAATTAATAAATGGGAAACACTGGGCTAAGTGATTATAAACTTGTATATGGGAAAAGTTTGTCTGAATTGTCTTGGACCGATTTCTTTTGTGGGTGCGTTGTTGAATTTGAGATTATAATTCAGGATCTATAGGAAAACCGAGGACCCTTATAGTTTCCTGCGGTTATCTGTCAGTCGTTGTGGAGGGCCTGTACCTCCAAAAACACCCCCAACAAAGTTTGAAACATTCTAGTTATTTTATGTTAATAACCCAAACAGGGAAAATATATAGGAAAGCACTAAAAAAGCATCCCTTAAAAAAACAAAGGGTTAATGTTAAAATCATTTTTGCTTCCAAGCTTACCGAATGTAAGGGAAGCTATGTGATCTTTCTGAACAACGAACATTTTTCATGTCTCTGATTTAAAAAATTCCAAGACAAAAATCCGTTTCAGAAATCAGGAAACATTTTTGGTTCCATGTTTGTCTGTCGCTTAATTTTTGTGAACCAACATATCTAAAAAAATATTCGTCCGATAATAATGAAATTTGGATGGTAGGTCATAATTAGCCCTATTGTATGGTTCTATATAAGTTTCAACCATCTGCGCCCATTTGTTTCAATTCCACATGCGGCGAAACATACATTTATTTACATCTATATCCTAAAAGTTCTTCTCATGATTGAAATGAAATTTGGGTGGCTTGTTAAAAGTAGCCCGGAGATATCCCTAGATTAACTTCAACCATCTGCGCTCTTTAAATGTTGATAAACTGATACTTAAATTCATGTAAACATCAAAACAATTTTGACAGATTTAAAAAACGGGGGGGGGGGATAATAAGTTACGGGCTGTAAAAACATAAAATCATCAAAGTATACGAAATAGGACGCGACGAAGATATCTGCCACACTAATTGCCAGAGTATTTTATCAACTTCTCATTTAATGGTTATTTACTGATTATACAGCGTTAATGGTTATTTATTGATTAGAGGTGGCATAACCTTCATTTAGGTGTGAATACGATTACCCTTACCAGAAATCGTTCATAGATTACTGTTTAGCGTTTAAACTTTAGTTCCAGGGAAAACATTAAACTTCTCAATTACAGGGATCCAAAACTTCGAAATTATTATCAAGTTAAGACATTTATCAAGCTTAATTATCTCTATTAAATAATTTAGTTTGATAAATAGAATTAGGTTCAAAAACGAATTCAAATTTTCTCTTAAAAAGGCCAACTCTATTAATATTGAGTGAAGATAATAAAATACCTATCGTTAGTAAATATTTCAGAATCAAAAATAACAAATTGTTGATCACGACATTTGCCTATTAAAACAAAAATAGTTATCCGTTTGAAACAGCGGTAAATCGATCTTAAAATTACATCTGGTGCATAAAACATAAATTACTTATTACTTGAGTCGGATTGAGAACTTGAGCCTTTCGTGATATTAGGCAATTCAGAACACCTGCATATCGCGGTTGCTATACAAAAACGATCTCACTACATTTTTTTTTTTTTTTTTAGCAATTCTAGTTCATTATGATTTTTTGGAGAAAGAAATAAAATTTTAGAGCTAGGATAAGACTCAAACAACTTTTATGAATGCATAAAGTTTAAAAAAGAATATAAATATAAATTTTTATGGGTAGGTTTTATTTATTTTATTTTTTTAAAAAAGTATACTTTCTTATTTTAATTCAAGTTTAAATATTTTAAAAACTGAGTCAAGGATTATATATTTTTACCTCAACAATTTAAACAATTTTATTTTAATATTATTTAAGGTAGTAGTAATAAGGTCCTAGCACTAGGCAGGTAGGACGAACCACTTGTTCGAACGTAGCAATTAAGCCATCATTTAGGCCCATTTTACTAGCCCCGTGGTAGAGAGTTCAAGCTACTTCACACATCATACCTCTGTACATTGTACCGCCGAAGCGCGTATGATATGATCATTAGTGAGCTATACAAATCAGGCCTTCACGAAGAGGGATCGAACCCACGACCTCGGACTGCACTTGATTCAAAGATGGCCATGCAAACGTGGAAACGATGGCTCTTATTATTTAAGGTCAGTAAAGTGGCAGGAAAAATCATATACTTGGCAAGACACGCTGTCAACAAGAGGGTGAACTGTACTATAGATCTTTGATAATTTTTACCACAGCTTAGTAAACGAAAATTTGAAGTTTTCAATAAGAACCTTCAACAACACTGATGAAAAATGTAGGTATATTGGTCTCATTGCATAGTTTACTATAGAGAAATGAAATTATAATGGCGCACATGTTATGTTAGACATAATTTTACAGTGAAATTTATTTTTTTAATTTCACGACAAATTTATCGATCTTATAACATAACATTTAAGGCAGATCATACTGCAATAAACGTACAAGGAATCTTATCTTACAACCAATATTTTAGGAATGATCATTGATGAATTCTAGGCTGATTAAATATAACTGAGAACGAATATTAATCAATAGGAGAATTGGGAGAAGCGAGGTATTCTTCCTGAGTGGTATCACTTCGGGAGATGTTCATTTCTTGAGTTGCAATACGAAACTGAGTCTTGACTGAAAATGGCTTCTGAATAACACTCCAAGAGTCCAGAGAAACACACTAAACGCACCGATACCGTACCGACAAGTCAGGGAGCGGCCTAAGAGTAACATTTAACAGTAACATTCCAAGAGTCCAGAGAAACACACTAAACGCACCGATACCGTACCGACAAGTCAGGGAGCGGCCTAAGAGTAACATTTAACAGTAACATTCCAAGAGTCCAGAGAAACACACTAAACGCACCGATACCGTACCGACAAGTCAGGGAGCGGCCTAAAAGTAACATTCCAAGAGTACAGAGAAACACACTAAACGCACCGATACCGTACCGACAAGTCAGGGAATGGCCTAAGAGTAACATTCAACAGTAACATTCCAAGAGTCCAGAGAAACACACTAAACGCACCGATACCGTACCGACAAGTCAGGGAACGGCCTAAGAGTAACATTCAACAGTAACATTCCAAGAGTCCAGAGAAACACACTAAACGCACCGATACCGTACCGACAAGTCAGGGAGCGGCCTAAGAGTAACATTTAACAGTAACATTCCAAGAGTCCAGAGAAACACACTAAACGCACCGATACCGTACCGACAAGTCAGGGAGCGGCCTAAGAGTAACATTTAACAGTAACATTCCAAGAGTCCAGAGAAACACACTAAACGCACCGATACCGTACCGACAAGTCAGGGAGCGGCCTAAAAGTAACATTCCAAGAGTACAGAGAAACACACTAAACGCACCGATACCGTACCGACAAGTCAGGGAACGGCCTAAGAGTAACATTCAACAGTAACATTCCAAGAGTCCAGAGAAACACACTAAACGCACCGATACCGTACCGACAAGTCAGGGAACGGCCCAAGAGTAACATTCAACAGTAACATTCCAAGATTCCAGAGGCCGACTAAACTTTCGTCTCTAAGGAAACAATTCATAATATCTGCATCTTACAGTTTCACTTTCGTTAAACGTCAACTGGGCACTTCTGACCTTGGTGATCACTTCACTCAGGAAATCATAATAAAGTAAATGTACTGTCGTAAACATGCTGAGCTAAATTAAAATTAATCACACGATTACCTGAATAGTTAATAAGTTATTAGAGTTTAGTAGAAATTAATTTTTAAACGCATATATAATTAATGGCTTGGTTTAAGCCCTTCTATACTTTATTTAATTTTAAATAAATGAATGTAGAAAGGCTACAAACTGTTGATAAATCAGTATAAAACGACTCCTCTGCAAGCAGAAAGATGCCAACCCCTAGTAAAAGATCATAGTTATGTCTTTAATTAACATAAACATAATTGCGATTTATGTACATTTTGATTCAAATAAAATTGCACGAATGGCTCTGCGAGGCAAAAATGATCTTTTTAAGATAATATTTATAATAAAGTAAGTTTTAGATGCTGCGAACAAATTTTCATAATTTTATTAGGTTAATGTATATTGAATAAAAATAATAGAGAATATTTATAGGAAAATGGTTCGAGCCGTAAAGAGAATTTTTCAATATATTTTACTTATTTTCAATATTACCGGCACACTAAGAGAATGTTATTTTATGAATTTATTATTTTTCTATGTTTATTTCAAGTAAAAGGTTTAGGAAAATGCTGTGAGAATACGTGGGGATATCCTCTAAATCTGTATTCCGTAGAGTCCATTGTTATTTCCTTTAGCTTTTAAATAAAAGTACGCTTTTACAATCAATGCATGCTTTCCAATTTCCATCAAGTCTGTTTTTATACATAAATGTTGTTACGTTTAACTACATTTACATTCAGTGAGTATACTCAAAATAGTTTTATAGGATACAATAAAAAAAATTGTCAATTTTCTTTTTATATATTCGAAGAATTTAATTTTATTATCTTTTTTAATGGTTTGAGTACAAAACTATGCACGAGGTTTATCGATCTTCTCGTTCATTCCATAAACCGATTTAGATTCCCAATTAACCTTTACTCAAATTACTCAGGACTTGGAAACAGTTTTTTCATTATTGGGATTGTCTCTGCCTTTTGTAAATTTGTTCAATTAATTAAAATTATAAATACACAAACACACATATGGGTCATTCTCTCAAATTGTGCAAATTTCAACTTTCAAAATAGTATAAAAATGAAGTTTGAATTTATCACAGCCATGCGTCTTATACTACTCTTCTGTACATACCCAACACTTCTTTATACCCAGCAGAGCAGGAATTTAAGTTCCTCACAAGCAATTTAAATTTTTAAAAAAATTGAAGGTGAGGGAATGAAAATTTAGGAGTGAGGGAATGAATAGTGTGGGGTGGGAATGAAGTTTTACGGAGAAACTTATTTAGGAGGTAATGAAAAAACGAAGAAACTTGATTGGTTTATTAAATAAATAAATAAAATATTATGGAAGTTACATCAAACCGATGTTCATAAAATATTTTAAAATACCACAAAAGCAAAACAAAATAAATTGTATTATACATCTTTAGTTAAATAATAGATCAATTTAAGTGTACTTTTCAAATTATACATTTATTTTTACATGGCATGACAATGGAGAACATGCATGGGATTGACTGTAAAGGTTTTTATTGCTTCAATGTAATATTAGTACTTTAACAGTAAACAGTTGATGAGGACGCTCCTAACTAGTCCTTATACTAAGTTGGTTCCATGCCAATGCGATGTCATGTCGACAGCACCCAAATTTTGTCGTCACTTACTAATTTTATCAATTTTTTTGAAATTTTGAGTGGGGTAAATTCCATTATCCTTAAAATATGCTCTACTTTCGATTAAAAAAATCTTGCAGTCTCCATTAAAATTTAATATTAAATAAAATTACACAACAATCAAAAAAATAAAATAAACAACCTGTACAACATAATAATAATTTTACTACATTATTATTACTATGCCTTTTCTAGTATTTCTTTCAAAGCAAAGGAGAATTTTAAAATGGGTTTCCTATCCTTGAAAATTGTGCCTTGTTGTGGCAGAATTTTTAAAATGTGTTTATTGTATACAACAAAGTTAATATACAATATATATATATATATATATATATATATATATATATATATATATATATATATATATATATATATACCCTAATAAATTATACTCTTCTAGTTGTAACTCGTATATTTAACTTTTTTTTAATATTTATAATTATTCTATTTATATTATGTAAGGTATTTAATATTATTTTCACTATATTTATCCACAAATCTATTTACCTTCACTTAATTTATTTCTTATTAAATTTAAGATCCGTTTCTAAATCATTACGTCGTATTCATACTTTACAGTGATCTGTCTAACATTATACAGTCCACATGTATACCTTAATCGACCCGAAGTGAAATCATGTTCACACACATCATGTATTAAACATTTTAAAAATTAGTATATAACAACTTCATATAGTAATATTTGTCCTAAATTCTTCGGGTAAATAAAATAATGGTTAATTGGAGACCAGAGAGGAACTAATCCTTATTCTTGTTTCACCAATGGCCAATTTCAATACATCTATTGAAAAAATCATAAATCACAACTATTCAGCTCAAAATTTAATTGATATAAGTTTATGATAATATTATATAAGAACTAAACATACCTTACATTAAGTATATCATATGAAGTATGTAAAAATTAAGTGAGAATATGAACATACCTGAAACAAAAGAAAAAGTACAACATCATTAGATAATGAAAGAAATAAAAATAATGTGCCATTAGTGTGGCACATTTCTCGTGTCTTACTACTGAACGAATGGTTAAATAGGAATTGAAAGTGTGGTAATTTGGACTTGATCGATTCCTAGTCGGGTCAAACTTATTTTATTACATGTGCTCAGAGGATTGAAATTAATATGGGACCATCTGTTGGCTCTTCTATATCAACAAACCATCAAAATTTCTTAAAAATCTAATAAGCACTTTTAAATATATAGTGATTAAAATATGTTCAAAAATGATATGGCAATCAAAATTGTATCCAAAATGATTTGGCAATCAAAATTGTTTTTACAAACTGGTTAGTACCTATACGCATGCGGAAAGAAAGCAAAGACCGTCGTTTTTATGGTAAAGGTGGTTTGCAAAAATTTGGACAGACCACAGACATGAAACCAAAATTGTTCTCTGATATCTGAAATGGATTTATATCCAGGAATTTTGGAACTCGGATACATAAAAAAAGTTCTACAAAATTACCTCAAAGCTTCGGAAATCTCGGAAGTAATAAAAACCCTATTCGATATTTGAGCTAGACGATACCCTAGAGTAAATTAAAATTGTCTTCATTCTTTTCATATCTTTACTATAACAAAAATAGTCTGCCAATAGCTTCCTCGCGTCCTACCTATTTCGTAGGTTTTTATTTATTTCGTGCGATTTTATGCTTTTACAGGCCTTAAATTAAATTGATTTAATTTTCCCCCGAATTTTTTAAAACTGTCAAAATTGTTTGGATTTTTTCATGTATTGAAGTACGAGTATAAATTTAGCAATATATAAAAAGCGCAGAAGACAGTTGAAATTAATCTAGGGCTATCTGCGAGCTACTTTTGACAAACCAACCAAATTTCATAACTATCAGATGGGTACTTTTGAAGATATAGGTGTAAATAAATGTATGTTTATGCGCACGTGGAAACAAAAAAACAAATGGGCTGCGAAGGTTAAAACTTATATGGGATCAACAATGGGCTTGTTATGAATTACCACCAAAATTTCATTAAAATCAGACGAGCAGTTTTTAAGATAAAATATTAAGGTAAATATTATTCAATTTTATGATAAAATTGAGCGACAGACCGACAGACAAGACACGGAAACAAAAATTATCCCTGATGTCTGAAACGGATTTCTGTCAAGGAATTATTGAAATCAGGGACATAAAAAAGGTTCGTTCTTCACAACGACCTCATAGCTTCACTTACCTTCGGTAAGCTCGGAAGCTAAATCATTAAAATAAAATATTTTAACACTGCTAACTGTAATTTGGACTTTTATAATATAGCTAATGACTGATCGTAATAATTCCACATTTCTCTTCGAGATTATGACTATTTTTACAAATAAAATTATGTTTAATTTCGTCGAAATTTATTCCTGCAGAGATCTAATGATATAGATATTTGTATGAATATATACAAGTGCATACTTGTAAAATTTTCTATTTGAAAGAGTAAAGCAATTTCACAAATACATGATAACCATGTGACTCTAGTTATTTTATAATAAAGAAGAGTAAATGAGAATATAAAATATTCAAAAGTATATATTATATTATTCATTACTCTGAGTAGCATCTACTTCATTTCTTTACCTACATTTTTTTTTTTGTTTTTCTAATGAGAAATTCAAACATAGAAGATATGTTATTATTTCTTCTTTTTTTCATCTTATTCAAAACAATATGATGCTATACATACATACAAACATATATACGTATATATATACATATATATATATATATATATATATATATATATATATATATATATATATATATACATATATATATATATATATATATATATATATATATATATATATATATATATATATATATATATATATATATATATATATATATATATACAAACATATATATTATTTTAAAAAGTACACTTAAAATTTGGTTTTTGCTACATACAAATGTAATTAACTTAAAATATGCATTTTAAGTTTTTACCCTAATTAAACAAGAAGCATTTAACCCAGTTTGCGAGCAAAAACGATTTGAAAATCTCTTTCAAGGGGCAACCGTTTGAAAGTTTTTCGACGTCAGATACAAAATGGTCTTAATAACCATTAAAATTATTTGAATTAAGTTTTTGCTTTGATAATTAGAATTTCAGTCTTTATACTATGCTCAATATTATTGAATATATTTTTATATTATTTTAAATAAATTAATTAAAGTTTTATCGTTGGTTATATATTTATATATGTTTTGTATTTGAAACAATAAATTCACTTCATAAACTTATAATTAAATTAAATTAATAAAAGGCAAAAAAATAAGTTGGAGAGAATTAATTTAAAATTGATAAAGTATACATGGAGGCATTATCAATAAAACTGACTCTAACTTAAAAAGATCTTTCAAATGTATCAATTAGAGAACTAATATGCCTATAAAGCCAAGCTGGAAAGGAAAGAAACTGGAATCGAAGGTGGAATGCTTTCACACGAACTGACTGCGAAGGGGCAAAGCATTATATAAGAAAAAGTTTTCTAAAAACATAATTTAAAATTAGTAATGATTTGATGTGACACGTTAAAATATAAAATGTTTAACTTTTATACATTTTAATATTTGTTAGTAAAAGACAAGATAGTGAGGAAATGATATTTTGTATTTACCATGGGAATTATACTTCCAAGAATGAAGTGCGGTCAATGATTTGGGTATTCAGAAGTACTTTATATCACTAACTGCAGTTTGCATCTATAATCTACGTAATATTTATGTCTAACAAGCATATTCCGATGGAGATGACGCAGTATTGATAACAAGAAACCTAGATAAACTACAAGAAATGCTGCATGACCTGACCGACGCTGGTGGCAGTGTGGGTCTTATTTAATTTAGGAAAAACAAAATGTTAATTAAATATCAACTACACAAGCCAGAAGCTCTCCAAATGAAGAGTATCAAAACATTAAGATTGTTGATCTGAACTTCAAAGGAATTAAATTTCGTTTACCTCAGCACAAATAATATCAATAATGCAGATCTAATCTCAGACGAGGAAAACTGAAAAATTAAGGCATTCTACTTTTGATCTACGACTATGTTTTTATCCAATGTGGAGTAGCGACTATTTGAACAGCACCTCTTTTTTTATGATCTACTTGCATCGAAGATATGCAAGTAAAAATCTTCTCAAATCGCTACCACTCTGCCGAGCAACGAGCAACCGCAAGATCGAACTACACAAAAACACTAAGCACCCGTAGTTCCTTTCGGCTCTGAAGCATGGACCATAGCTTTAAATAAGTTAATGTTAAGATTGTTTAAACACAAAGTAATGAAGGGAATCGATTGAGTTGTAAGAGAACAAGATACCTGGAGAATCCACAGTAACAGAGAGATCGAGGAGGAATTTTTGGCTGTACACCAAGTGCGCCGGGATAGGTCGGGTCACGGGGGAAGTGCGCCAGCCCCTTTTTGAAGGGTATGGTCGAAGTGCGCCGGGTAAATCCTATCTCTCGACTCAGGTAGTCCACCCACCACGGACACGGATCCTCTAATACTCTAATCTAAAGGACTCATCGTTGTCATTATTCCGATATACTCAATATAAAGCGATTTCAAGTTACTTTGAACAAACTGTTCAGAGTGATAAGGCGATCATTAGCAAATCTCAGTGCATAGGAGAATCTGTAGAATGTTCTCGTAAGAACAAGATCCAAATTTAGTCAGAAGATGCACTTTAATTTGTGAACATTCAAAATGAAAAAAAAAAATTAGTTATCATTAAACATAAAAAATTTAAGAAAATAATAAAAAATACTAGAGAAAAAACAAATTATTTTATTAATATTAAAAATTAAAGAAATGTTTCTTACATAAATTACACTCACTTATAAGTATGTGCTAATATTTATTAGAAGGGCTTAGATTAATTTAACATTAAACGTACTCATGAAAACTAAAATCTTCTGCATTTGTAATATACAGTATAATACAATTGAGTCTATATTCAATAAATAAATTCAAAATACATATTGAAAGGTGTAATTTATTTATGTACATACTCCGAAATAAATTAAAAATGACTCTCACATTTCAAATCTAGATACTTTATTATTATAAACAACCAACACTAGGCGGCTTGAATCCCACATTGGTATTGGGAATTTAGTCGTGGACAGATCAATATAGTTCTCGGTGATATAGTCCCAAAATCGATCATTGCGATGGCTTATTTAATCTTCAATGTAACATTCTTCAACATCTTCAGGGTAGTTCGAAGATAAACTTAGTTAACTAAATTAGTTAGCCATCGTAGGTAGAACATCGCGGTAGTCCTCAGTAAATCCTAAATCCTGAATTTTTCTAAAGTGCTTGGGAAGACATTTCGAACGGCTTGTTGGATTCCAATTTCGAAGTCCACTACAAAGTTCTTTGGGCTTAGACGGGGTGCAAGAGGTATAACCCGGGATTACCTGACCCTCACCCTTTAGACTAAGAGGCTGGCGCACTTCGACCGTAACCTTTTTCTAATCCGAAGGGGGGCTGGCGCACTTCGGTACCAGCCGAATTTTTAATTTTCTTTTTTACTAATCTCTATTATTAAAGTAGTGAATAAGAGGTCAGGAAAGCTAGAGTTAAATGCTTGTTTATTCTCAATTAAACCCGTAATTAATTTTATCTTTACAAGGGAGAAAAAGTTATCTTTTTCCCTAGTTTTACACCCTGTCAGATTGAACAGGGAGTATTGGAAAGTAGGGGAATCATGAAGTATCATGATTCTCTCCAGTGTTGCCCTAGATAAAGCACAAGTAATTAAGGTTGGTGCTAAAATGAACAATTTCATTTTATAACTTTTGTTTAATGTCTAAATCTATAATATACATGTCATGTAACCTCTACAAGGTTGTCATGGTGATTCACCATAATCTAATCCATATGTATATACATCAGTTGTCAATACTATTCAATACATGACTCAGCTACTAGCTGATTCACCATCTAATTTTAATATTGAAATTCAAATAATTACTATGTATAATTTAATTTTAACGTAATTAAACTTATTTTGTGAATTCTTAATATTATATCAAACTATTTTTTTTTTTTATTTAAAATAAATATAAAAATATTTTGTTTAATTAATGATTTACTTTTTGTTAAATAAAATACTTTAAAATTAAACTCTTATTATATAATTATTTTATCCCTTCTGTAGATAAAATCTTGTACGTACCTCGGGAGTAATAATCAATCAATTGTACCCGAGCGATAGTTAACTGCCTCAAATTATGGTTCCCTCGGCTTCGCCACAGAAACCAACTTCATAGCTCAGGGTGCAATCACTTACTTTACTCCTTAGGTGCGTAAATAACTAAATTACCCGAGCATGCGCAATGCACAGAGAAAAAGGACTAGCAATAGATAGATGTTATTACACACTACTCGCTATTGGCCCATTTATTCGAGGGGTGTCAAGAGAAAATTTAAAAATCCGAAAGTGATAATAGCATTGCATTTCTCTACTCCTATTTACGATCTTCTGACTCCAAATTTATAAAAACCATAAAATGATTTGTAATGAAATAAATAAAACACTGTCACTTTTGTCATAAGTATTCTGTTCTTTATATGTAAGAGTTCTATTTATGATCTAGGTAAACAAATACATGTCTAGGTTTGTCGGTAAACCCGTTTCTCAAACATAAAAAGAACTTTACATCAGTTTGAACAACCGACATAATTTATAAGAATGTTGTAGCGTAAACCCGTTGATACAGGGTAAAAGGGAGGTTCTGACATCTTAAATTTATAAATAAAATCTAGGGTCTACAAGGGTAAAAGGGTTAAAACCCTTTGGACCCTATCCTCACGTGGTTACTCAACTGATTTACAACATTCGCCGCACTATTTACTGAAAATTTACTTTTTGGTAAAACAGTTATTTCGCTTTCCAGTACGACGAAGAGGAAAATACATATATAAGAGAAAGTTTATTGTGCCAAATTTTATTTCGTTACGTTTTTCGCTTTCTTGAGTTATCATGCGTACAAAAAGATGGTTTTGAAGATATAATACACGCACAAGATTGCTGTAAGCGTGTTGCGAAGATATAACAATTCGCAAATGGATGCTCTTTTGATTTACAATTTTTTTTTTAGCATAAAAAAATTTAGACGTATAATTCAGAGAGAAATATTCCATTTTATAATGTTAACCTCTCTTTTCCTTTGACTATAATTTTGATTTAATGTACATCCCTCTATTTATATATATTAAGGTTACAGTACAGAAGAAAGAGGAAAAAATAAACTTCTTTCACTGAAAAATGTCAACTATATATAACGGAATGTTATAACAAATGGGCTATCGATAGGGTTATCGATATGTATATGGGTATATACATTCATCAAAAACGAAGGACAACCTACAAAAAAAAAGAAAAATAAATTTATGTATTTTTTTAATAGAAAAGCTTGTCCTCTTCATAATAAGACTTAGATACATTATTCAAATTTCTATCTGATACAACTTGAACTAAACTTTCTCACATACAAATACATAATTACTTCATTCAGTTTTTTCCACGTGTTAGTGGTTTCGGGTTTTCGTAATTAGGTTACAATCCTCCGCAAAAACCCAACCGTGATAAAAGAGCCAAGTTCCAGTTCCCCACCCAAAAAAGTCTGCCTATTAAAGTAGGGATATTCTACTTTATGGCCATGTCTGCACTCTCTTTAGACCATAACTTCGCTTCACTTCTACTTTCATGATCACGACTACTCTTTTATAATACTTTATATTGCTTAACACTTGCCGCCAGAATGATAATAGGCTGACTTTTTTGGGAGGTCGTCTGGAACTTTTTTTTCTTTTCTTCTGAGGTCTCTACTTCTTATTTACCCACATAACTCCTATGATATGACTGTACAGTACATGACACCGATGTTTTATACCACATTCAGAAGCTTGCCAAGTTATAAGCAATAAAAATGAAAGAGCAGTTTTGATTATTCTAATTGACTACTTTCTTATATTAAGCAGTGTTTATATAATTAATAATCTGTAACGAATTTTCAAATTATAGTATCAGGAAGTTGGTATATAACAGGAGGTACCGTGGTTTTCACTTTTTAGTTCTATATTTCACCACAAGAACCAAACACAAAAACATATCCATGATTCAATTACTACGTTCACACATCGTTTTGGAAACGGTTTTGAAAACGATCCGCTAGTTCAAAACGCTGTACGAACGGAGATCGACGGATCGTATCGGTTTAGATCCGATCCACCAAAAATACGTGATCGGAACGGGGGATCGAATTCAAAACGCTCGTGTGAACAGGTCGTGGAGGGGATCGAGGTTTCAGGTTATTTTACTCTTTTCCACTTTTTAAGTTCTTTGTTTTCGTGAGCTTCCGTTTCTTTTTTTTAACTGCAAAAACGTTTTTAAACAAAAGTTAAAACTATAAAGAACCTGTAAAAACTTTTAATAACTTGTAAATAAAATGTAAAAATTCGCGGACATATTGGGTAACAAGAAAGAAGGTTTTACTCGTGACGTCACCGTTACGAGATTTCGAAAACAAATATTTCGATCACCTGTATTTTTTGTTGTAAGAACGCGTATCGTTTTGAAAACGAATTGGATCCGAAACGCTTTCAAAACGATGTGTGAACGTAGTAAATGTTTTTCTATAAAGTAGAGACATTTTTTAAGAAACGAAAGGTTACAAGATGCAGGTTATAAACAAGTGCGATTTCGTAAATTTTATTATTTCGTTATTCCCTTCTTAAAGGAATAATAAAGAATAATGCTAAAATAAATTAAATGAATTACAAAGGAAAAGTGTTACATTTATTGCTCTTTAAATAAAAGAAGTTTTCATTAGAGTTATAGTTTAAGGTTAGTGGATTCTTTATTTTATCTGGGTTTTATGTGTTTCCTTTAAGGTTAGTGTAATGAACGGTAAACTTAGAACATGCGGGACCGATTAATTCTTCTTATTTCTGATTTACTGGCCACTGCTCCTAGGATTTCTTAGTGGCAAAACACTCACTAATAGTATTTATATGTCCTTAATTTATTTTTTCTAAATAATATTAAAAGTTATATCCATGGCAGTAGAGGTCCGCTTTTTATATTAAAGCGATATTACTTTTTATTTTCTCTTATTGTATGTAGTATATACGATGGAGAACTAAAAAATGAAAATTTTCTTTATTTGGGGGGGGGGGGGGGGTCGAGGAGAAATCACTCTTTATATCTCATGGTTGTTCTTAAATCACTGCAACATACTCGTATAATATTAGTCTCTTAACTGTCTGTACAGGGTGTTTAATTATTTTAAAATTTTAAAAAATCACCAAGAGTAAACAACCTTTATTGCTAATGGTATCAAACAATTTGGTTAAGAATTGTTAAAAACAAGTAAATATTAAATTTTAGTTGAAAATAAATAAAAATCATTTAAAAGTTTAAAAAAATAATACAACGATTTTTGTGGGGGGTTTTTATTTAGCAACAACAAAAATTTAATAATTTTATTATTTTATAATTGGAATATTCATTAATTAAAAAATATTAATGATAAAAACCTTAACAGTGTTGAAAATAGACTGCCAATTAGTGTGGCACATAGCTTCCTCGCATCATATCATGTACTTTATTGTTATATAACGCTATTGATAGCAGAGTAAAAGGCAGCAGTAGAGGGTTCTACTTGAATTCTCTATTTATTTGATTATAATAACTTGGTATATTTTTTAGTTGACTCTCAAAAATATTTGAACAAGAAAACAAGAATGAATTATTATAAATAATATATGACATTAAGTCATTTGTCAGATTGCCAGGTGGAATCCAACACACCCCCTCACATGGCATTATATGGTAGTGAATGACTTCAGACCAAGTTCGGCAGAGTGTTTACTTGTCTTCACCCGATCTAACCCTTTCGTGAAGATATCCGCTGTCATATCTTTTGTTGAGATATACTTCACCTCAATATTTTTCTCCTCTACTAGATTTCGCACATGATGGTATTTCACATCAATGTGTTTGGTCCTTTTGTGGTAGATGGGATTTTTGGCCAGCTGTTGAGCTCCCATGTTATCACTGAAGATCACAGTCGGGCCACCAACAAACTGGTCTAGTCCTAGTTGGAATAAAATTCTGCGAAGATTTAATGCTTCATTTGATGCACTGGTTAACGCCATGTATTCCGCTTCAGTACTCGATAGAGCGACTGTTGTTTGTCTTTTCGACTCCCACGAAATTGCGGCTCCGGCCAGAAGAAAACAGTAACCTGTCCGAGATTTTCTGGTATCTTCGTCACCGGCCCAGTCAGCATCTACGAAACCTTTTAGGACTTTTCCTGTTTTAGAAAATACCAACTGATAATTGTAGGTTCCACTTATGTACCTTAAGAGTCTTTTAGCCGCGTTGAAATGTTGAAGTCTTGGGTCAGTCGAGAATTGGGCTAGTCGATTTACGCTAAACACAATATCGGGACGTGTAGCCACGGCTAAATACATTAACGAACCGATGAGACTTTGGTACTCTTCTTTGTTAGTTCGTTGTTGTAATTCTGTCTCTTGAGGTTCTCGTGTTAATTTGATGTTTGGTTCCATCGGACAGAAGACATTGCGGCATTCCAGCATTCCATATTTTTCGAGGATTTTTTCTATGTAAAGATGCTGGTTTATATGGATATCAGAGTTGACCTTTTTTACCTCGATTCCGAGAAAATAGCTTAGCTCACCTAAATCTTTCATTTTAAAAATTTTACCAATTTCCTGTTTAAATTTAGATAAGTAGTCGATTGAAGTCGATGCTAAAGTAAGGTCGTCTACAAATACCGCAATAATAGTAAGATCTTCTCCTTCTCTTCTGAAGTACAGACAAGGTTCCGAATCAACTTGAATGAAATTTAACTGTTTTAATTTAGAGTCTAATTTTTTATTCCATTGACGTCCAGATTGTTTCAAACCGTAAATTGATTTTTTTAGGCGGCAAACTTTTGTTTCTTGTCCTTTGACCAAAAAACCTTGTGGTTGATCCATGTATACTTCCTCCTCAAGATCACCATTTAAATAGGCTGTAGTAACATCCATTTGATGGAGAACTAGGTTAAGTTCAGTTGCAACAGCTAACAAGAGCCGAAGTGAATTGAACCTAACCACAGGAGAAAAAGTTTCACCAAAATCTATGCCAGGTCTTTGGGAGAAACCTCTGGCCACTAGTCTCGCTTTGTAGCGGTCAAGTGAACCATCGGCTTTATATTTTTTGGTAAGAATCCATCGACAAGATACAGGTGTCCGCCCCTTGGGTAAATCAACTAAATCCCAAGTATTGTTTTCTAGTAATGAATGGTACTCACTGCTCATGGCAGACATCCATTGAGCACCATCGTCACTATTTAAGGCGTCTTCAACGCTTAAATAAGCTGTGCCAAGAAAGCATTGGTCTACAGAAGCATTGAGTTTCCCAAAATAATCAGGGTTCTCAGTTATGTTTGAAAATTCGTCGGATGGACTAAAATCAGTTAAATTTAGTTGCTGGTTGTCTGTGTCAGTATTGTTTAGTTGTTGGTTGTCTGTGTCAGTATTATCACCCCCTGAATCTTTCATTTGATTTATCACATGAATTGATTTATTGCTGACACTAGTTTCTTTAGGTTCTATAGGACTAGGAATAAAATCTGGGGAATTTGATTCTTTTGTCGTTAAGAAATCAAAATTTATTGTAGAGTTAATGTCGATTAAATTTAAATTTGTATTTTCCAAAGATTTGTTTTTGTCATTATCAATATTTAAATTTGGTTCGTTTAATTCAATAAATCTGACATCTCTACTTTTTATTACATTTTTTGTTCCGGGTTTCCAAAGTTTATAGGCTTTTGCTTCTTCTGAGTAACCTACTAGGATATATTCAGATGATCGAGGAGCTAGTTTTTGTTTGCCCGGTTTCTTATTTAAAACAAAAGCTTTAGAACCTATTACCCTAAAGTGGACAATGGTCGGTTTTGTATTTGTCCATATTTCTTCGGGGGTTTTATCGACTGCCTTGGAAGGACATCGATTACGAATGTAGGCTGCTGCCGATACTATTTCAGCCCACAGACCATTTGGTAATTTAGCATGTAACATGATACAACGTGTCATTTCCACAAGAGTTCGATTAACTCTCTCTGCTAACCCATTTTGCTGAGGAGTGTACTCAACCGACAGTTGATGTATAATTCCATGCTTTTTAAGGTAACTATTAAAATTTTTGTTGCAGTATTCCAATCCGTTATCACTTCTTAATATTTTTATTTTTTTATTAGTTTGATTTTCTACAAGGTTTTTGAAATTTTTAAAGTGATTGATTACTTCACTTTTGTTTTTCATAAAATATACAAATATTTTCCTTGAGAAATCATCTATAAAAGTAAGGAAATATGTATTTCCTCCAAGTGAAGGTATGTTAATAGAACACACATCAGAATGAATTAATTCTAAAACGGATTGGGTTTTACTGGTCGATGTTTCAAATGGAAGACGGGTCATTTTACCTTCAATGCATTTTTCACATTGTTCAAAAGTCTTGTTCTTCAGGCTATTAATATTTAAGCCATGAACTAATTTTTTTGAATTTAGTGTTTGTATATCATTGTAATTAAGATGACCTAGTCGTAAATGCCAAAGTGATAAAGGAAATTCCTTTTGATTTGAATGCTTTTGGATAGATAAATCATTATTATCTTCAATTACTTCGGTTTTGAAACATGAATTTTTATATATAGGTACACGGTAAAGATTTTCATCTTTTTTGGCTTCTATTAATTTTTTATCATTTAATAGAACATTACATTTGTCACATTCAAAATTTACTTTTATGCAGGGATTTAATGTCATTTTGGAAACTGAAATTAAATTGGTTTTTAAATTTGGAACATATAGTGTATTTTTTAATAATAACTTAACAGGGGAGTTATTCAGATTTGCAAAAATAACTGCTGTTCCTATACCGTTTACTTTAAGTTTCTTATCATCAGCTAATTTAATACTAGAATTTTTTATTGGTTGAAAATCTGAAAATAAGTTTTTCAAACATGACATGTGACTTGTTGCACCACTATCAATGTAAAAATTATATTTTATTGTAGATTTATTGTTATTGATACTGAGTGCAGTCCCTACATTAGTTGTATTTTGAGTTATATGGGCTCTATTATTAGAATTATTTGATTGTGACTTAAATGGTTTTTTCTTCTTTTTTTTATTGAAATTGTAATTGCTATTATTTCCCCTAACTTCAGAATTGTTTTGTAATTCCTCAGGATTACCTTTAGATTTAGTAAATTTAGTTTTTAAATTGTTTATTTGTCTATTGGAAGAGAATAGAGCATCAGAAGTGACAGTATGATTCCTGTCATTTCTTCTGGTCTCTTCTTCTAACATTTTAATTTTAAGTGAGTCTAAATTTGGAAGTTCGTCCCTACATTCAATTGCACACCTAAAATTATCGTAATCTTCCGGTAGACTACATATTAAAAGAACTGAAAGGAAATCATTTGGGGGAGTCGCATCAATTTCATTAAGGTTGTCAACAAGGTTAAAAAATTTGTTTAAATGATCTTGCATGTTAATGTCACTCGTTTTTTTAAGGTTTAATAAATCTTTTATTAATTTTACCCGTCTACTAGGTCCCCTAGGTTGATAAATTTTTTCTAATGTAGACCATGTTTCTGCAGCATGCTTACAGCGTCTAACATGAATCAACTCTTTAGGATGGATACCCAATATAATTGTAGCTAGGGCTTTTTGGTCTTTTTTGGACCATACAGTGAAAGAATCGTCATGGATACCTGGATTAGGAATAGATCCATCGACATATTCCCAAAGTTCTGAATGTATTAAGATCATCTTCATCTGTAATTTCCAACCTTCATAATTTTCTTTTCCAAGTTTTTCAATTTGGTATAGATTTGAACTCATTTTCTTTTTTCAGAATTTTTTTTTTAAATCTGTCAAAACTAAACTTCAATTTTGAATTTCAAGATTTCTTTCTTCTGAATGTTCAAACCTGGATCCCATAACCTGATAGCAGAGAGAGTTAATCGAACTCTTGTGGAAATGACACGTTGTATCATGTTACATGCTAAATTACCAAATGGTCTGTGGGCTGAAATAGTATCGGCAGCAGCCTACATTCGTAATCGATGTCCTTCCAAGGCAGTCGATAAAACCCCCGAAGAAATATGGACAAATACAAAACCGACCATTGTCCACTTTAGGGTAATAGGTTCTAAAGCAGAGCGTGGTTCTACTTGAATTCTCTATTTATTTGATTATAATAACTTGGTATATTTTTTAGTTGACTCTCAAAAATATTTGAACAAGAAAACAAGAATGAATTATTATAAATAATATATGACATTAAGTCATTTGTCAGATTGCCAGGTGGAATCCAACAGCTATAATATTATTACTTTAGTGTTATATTACTTTATTGTTATTCTGTAAAAACTATTAATAGTTTTTAGGGTTCTTTAACACTTCATAGCGGTGTCGCTGTTGGTTTTACTAAAATATTGTATTTCAATTTTTAAGTTTTTGGTAGTTTTCATACTACGGAAAGTTAAATTTTAATTTAAATCAAATTATAATTATTATTAACTACGGGAAACACAGGAGTGTATTTTTCACTGTCTGTTTCCCGTAGTTAATAATAATTATAATTTGATTAAAATAAAATATTGTATTTGAAAAAAAGTTTGTCTCATTGAATACATGAAGATAGATTTTTTCTTCGACCTAAAATTCCAATTTTAAATTTGAAGTTCACGTTTACGGAGCGTTGCACGTGAACGCTTGACCGGATAACGTTGTTTAACGAACACGTCCTGGGCATTGGTAAAATGAACATGTCTACCAAATTTCATCAAAATTAGTCGACATGCACTCAATAGTTATCGTCGGACGTTACAAGATTCGCGGACACACAGACCGACAGACAGACAGACAGACACGAGACCAAAAAAAGATCCCTGATGTCTGAAACGGATTTCTGTCTTGGAATTTTTAAAATTTGAGGCATAAAACTTTTAACGTTCTCAAAAGTGAACACAATGCTTCTGTTACCTTCGGTAAGCTCGGAAGCAAAAATAAATGAAGAATAGATCATTCAAATGTATAGCAACCTACGTCTTCGCAAATTTCGATCTTATTTCTATAAATTCTCTCCAAGCCTTATGACTGCTCAGAAGGATATACAATGACCTGTGTAATTCTTTCATTTCCTCGCTATTATTTTATTTTATTATTATTCAGTGTTAAGCTATTTGTTGGAGTTAGCTTAATATTTAATCTTTTTAATAATTCAGAAAATAAACTAAAATGTAATATTTTACAATTCTGAACCACCTATTTAAAGAATATGTTTCGCTACCACCAATAAAAAGGGTAGTTTACTCTTAGGTAAACAACCCTATGTTGTTTAAAGTTTTCAAAAAATTGAATATCCCTAATAGAAATGTAAAGTGATTTAAGAACAAACAGAGGTGTTTTTTTTTTTATAAAGAATGACTTACTATCGAAAGTCTACAAATAAACAAATTTCTCCTCGTAAGTAATCTATCATAGGACCCACTATATATATAAAGGAATTCTGAGGCCGCAAAAAACGCTTGGACGGATAACGTTGTCCAACGAACTCGTCTTGGGCATTGGTAAAATGAACATGTCTACCAAATTTCATCAAAATCGGTTGACATTTACTCAAGTTATCGTCGCACGATAATAAAATTGATTTTGTCATTTTGATGGCTTTACACGTTTAAGTTTCTCTTGAATCTAATTTTTTTTTAAGAAAGGCAATCTTTAGTCTGTGGCCTATCAGCAGTTGGGAGGAGCCTAAACTATTGGACCGACCTATTATAAGTTGCTTCTTTTTCGTTCTGATCAATACAAAATTAGATTGTTACATGGCTGAGGATTGGCTTGGTAAGTAATAGGATTCGTCAGTGTGAAGCACATCTCATCTTTCAAGGAATTGAACAATTACTAGATATATCGGGACGAGATATGTCAGGACGAGATATGTCAGGACGAGATATGTCGGGACGACATATTATTATATGTGGACAAGTATCAGGCGATTTACAAATACGGTAACAAACAACTCGGCTATAAGCCGATCCCCTTAAAGATGATTATTAATATTTTAAGCATTTTACGAATTATTTTATTATTTTGTTAACCTATTAATCGCATTAGTAATAACCTACATATTCAACTGTGGAAAACAAATACTAAAAATACAAAAAAGAAAACAAAAAAAAAAATTATTATCACACTTTTTCTTACAGTCGTGAGTGACTGAGTGACAATAAAATAATGATTTTATAATGAAGACATTGTTCATTACCCGTGTCCAATACTACACTTCAATGGAACTGTGTCAACCAAGGAACATTATAGAACTAATAGCTCTCACCATATTTTTATATTCATACTCAATACTCATGTCCTTGATGGAACAAAGCCATGATTTAAAACTCACAGAATACTATTGTTATAGGTTAAGAATCATTATTGCTCATCATTACAGACACAATTATAAATCTCTAGTAATTTCACACTTCACACTTGACTGAGAAGATCACGACTATAGCGTCAACAGAAATCGATCCGAGAAATATCAAATAAACGTTTTCAAAACATATTGCTTCACCAAAACCTCCATCCCAGATTCGGGACTCTACTGGTTTCATTGTTATATAACTAAACTGTATCAACTTTTTTTTTTAAATTAAAAATAACTCGTCTTAAATTTTGACCTAAAATGTATTTCATGATTTTGCCTCGATATCATATTAAAAACTATAGTTTTATTAAATAGTTTTATCTGTTAAAAGTAATATAAGCTCGTCTAGGCTGCACGGAGTTCAAACGAAGGACTACACACACATTTTTTAGGGTCCGTTGGCAAAACCAAGGACCCTTATATTTTCCTGCGTGTATCTGTCCGTCCGTCCTCTCGCGTGCTCTCACGGCTACACCTTTCATGCGATCACTTGGAAATTTGGCATTTATGTGTCTTGTACCTGCCCACATATTTTAAATATATAGCGACTTCAAAAAAATATTTTTCAAAAAAATTAGGGTAAAAAAACTTAATGGTTAAAAATTTTTAATTTTTTTTCGACACGATACCCCTCACTATCATTTTTTTTTTTTTTTTTTTTTTTTTTTTCCGGGGGGCTTTTACGCCCGAAGACTTAGGCCACTTAGGTGGGCCCATAGAACAAACCCGGGTTAGGGACCGAAATCTTCATACTATTTGTGAAGATGTGGTCGGTAACCATGACTCCCCTCCTGGTTGTATTACAACCAGGAGTGTCATCATCATGGTTTCCAGGCCGAAACCTGGTGGCGCCACTCTTTCGAGGAGCTTCCCATTTATTTAAACAATGCTGGGTTGACATTGAGCGGGGGGCCTGGTCCGGGAATCGAACCCAGAACTGTGGTCAGAAGCGTTCACCCATCCATCTACTGACCATGCTCGAGGCTGCTTAACTTGCGTGATCACACGGCAAGCGCGCTAGCCTCTAAGCCACCCAGGCCCCTGTGAGGGGTATCATATGAAAGGGTACGTGGAGCTGATTACAAAAATATACAATTCTTTGGATATAACTTTGATAGGGCGAGCGAAGGCCAGTTTGAAGTGGCTGTGAAACGTGTCCCCCCCCCAGTGCCGGAACTAGCCGTGTGCATGGGGTCAGCCGCACACAGGCCTCGGGGTAAGGGGGGCCTCACTTCAGCTCGGCCAGTTATATAAAAAAAAAAAATAAAAAAAAATAAAAAAATAAAGAATAATTTTACTAAAAGGGGAAGTTAGTTTTTATTTTTTTTTTTTATTACCACTGTTATTATTAATATTATTTTTGTGTGGTAGGTATCTATATTCTTTTCCACATAATAATAATAATTATTATTATCATTTTTTGAGACAATTGATGTTAAATGCTTATTAAGATAATATTATTAATATAAATAATAAATTGGTAGTGCGTGAAGTCTCACGTAAAAAGGGTTTCGTTGGTGTTGTAAACATGAAATTAGTAGTTGGGGGGGGGGGGGGGAATTTGGACGTTTTTGACAAAATGGCGTAGAAAATTAAACGCTTTCCACAAGTGTTATTTAGTTTTGTAATCTACTCTTCAATACCTTTCACTTGATACCCCACTCAAAATTTTGAAAAAATATTTTTTTCCCCGTGACAGCAATTAGCCGCCATCATGGATTCCCAGTTAATCCAACCAAGTTGCTATTTTTATTTTTTTCTTTGGCCTATCAGACTGCACATTTTGCATATTTTTCTATATTTTTAGTAAGAGCGGAAATATAGTTTTAGGGGGGGGGGGGGGGGGCAAGCTAAATTTCGATGTTTTTTGACAAAATGGCGCCGAAAATTGAACACTTTCCCTAAGTGATATATATATTTGTAATCTACTCTTCAATACCTTTCATTTGATACCCCACCCAAAATTTTAAAAAAATATTTATTTTCGTGTGACATGAATTATCCGCCATCTTGGATTCCCAGTTAATCCGACCAAGTTGCTATTCTTATTTTTTCTATGGCCCACCAGACCACACATTTTGCATATTTTTCTATATTTTTAGTATGAGCGGAAATACGATTTTAGGGGGGGGGGACAAGCAAAATATCGATGTTTTTTGACAAAATGGCGCCGAAAATTGAACACTTTCCCTAAGTGATATATATATTTGTAATCTACTCTTTAATACCTTTCATTTGATACCCCACTTAAAATTTAAAAAAAATATTTTTTTCACATTACGTGAGTTATCCGCCATTTTGGATTTGAACAGCTGATAATTTTGAGTTCGCTATATTTTTCCTGTGTGCGCGTCAAAACGATCTTTAATATTGGAAAGTTTCACGTTTCTATCTCTTTTTATTCAAAAGTTATTGGAACCGTACAGAGTGACAGACAGACAGACAGACACATGAACGAAACTATAAGGGTATCTTTTTTTGGTTTTACCAACGAAACCCTAAAAATTGACTTACAACATGACGTGATTTATATACATTTGGGTATGTTAGACTGTTAATGTTTTGTATTATCCTGTATATGTTTCATTAAAATGTAACTATCTTTAGTAAGTTTTTAAATTAATTATAAATTTTTAACTTGTAAAATATGCCTACTCAGGGGCCACCTAACACGATCCACTCAATATCTCCAGAATCTACTGCAGGAAGAAAGACTCGGTTTGCTGGGTTCTATGTTAACTTAAAATGCGCTTACAGAAAAAATGCTCAGCACTTAGTGGACTAAAATGCTCTGCAGCAGTACTTAAAATATGAAAAAGTTAATAGAAGACATATTTTTAAGGCTAAAGTTAGAGTCTATGGCTTAAAATAAGAACTTCTTACTCTTGGCATTTTTTCTCCAAGAGTTAAAGTTTCAAAATATGAGTATTCAACTCAAGTATAACAGCTAAAATAATGGATCTAATAAAAAAATGTAAAAAAAAGAGTTCTTATTTTGAGCCATAAACTCGAAATCCATTCTTTTGTATTAATTACAAGGGCTCTTTTTTACTTTAGCACCCCCTTGGTTCTAAACAATAGTCTGCCCTACAAAAGTCAAAAAGGTTTGTGTGTTTGTCTCCCCAAGACATTGAGATTCCTGGGGAAGTTCTATATTTAATATTCAATTATCTTAATAGTTGATAAGACTAAGGGATATGAACACAATTATAAACACAAGTGTGATATTCCTTTGTCCCAAGATACATTAGAATAAAAATATATCCCTTCGTCTTAACAGTAATTTAGTCTAAGGAATATAATATATGCTACTCTGTTTAATGTTCCTTTGGCGAAATAACTATTAACACAAAGGGATATAGGGGGATGCTAAAGTAAAAAAGTACCATTGCAGACAACTATTTTGCTCATTTTCATAACATTTTTGCTCTTTTTACTTTCCCCATAAAGAGAAAGTGTTGTAATGGCGCGAAAATTCGATTTTGATGGATTTACACGTTTTGAGGTCCACTGAGTCTAAAAAAGCAGTTTTTAAAAATGTCTGTCGTCTGTCTGTGCAGAAACCTGGAGCCTATACTACTGGGCTGATTTTGTCGAAATTCAGCATACATGTTCATAAAAATCATACCCCGAAGAGAAATTAAATTTACCATCAAATTTGGGGGAGCTAATCCTTAAAAAGTATAAAAAAAAGGGAAAAAATATTTCTCGAAAACGGTTCCGACGATTTTGATTAAAATGATCTAAAATGTAGTCTATTTTTATACGAATTTAATTTATTTATCATAAAATAATGTTTTTTGTTCCAATTTATTACAAATCTTATGTGTGAAAATGAGGCAACAAAAATATTTGGTCATCTTTGAGAGGGGGGGGCCTCAAAAAAAATCTTGCACACGGGCCTCAGCAGGTCTAGTTCCGTCTCTGGTCCCCCCCCCCTCTATCTCGCTTATGTGAAGTGCAAAAAATCTGAAAAAATTCCTGAACATTCTTCGACCAATAATAAAGATACCACTTTTTGGAAATTTCGAAAAAAATATTATTTTATTTTTTATTGACAAAATACGTTTTTTTTATAATTATGGTCTTTTCGATGTATTTATATGGTTGTAGTCCGATTCAGTGGCAAAAAAATACTTTATCAGAGTGTGTTTTGAGAATATCAGACCCTTAAAATGGTTCAAAGTAAGTTTTTTAGCATTTTTAAAAAAACACTGTTTATACACTTTACAGTTAAACACTATATAGTGTGGCCTACGGACCCTCGCTGTGTGCTGACTAGCACACACTTGACCTGTTTATTTATTTTTTAACTACGACTATTTTGACGTGTAAATCCAGAGGTATACCATAAGTCAGTCAATAAGTGATAGTGGTTTTTAGTCAATTATCTGGTCAATTATACTTTGAATTATATTTATCGCATGAGTAAGTTCCGCAAAACTAATTTTACGTGAAAATATAAATGGAACTAATTTCCCAAGAAAAATTAACTTTTCTAGATAATATCGTATATAAAAGCAGGAAAATGGCTACAAAAGTGTATATAAAAGAAAGTTAAGCTTACTTGTGTCGAAACAATTATCAATCAAGATATTAATTTATGCCTGAATAAATAAGTAAAATAAACCTAAACAGCAAGAAAATTAATATAAAATACTTTCTTTAGAGAAGGTAATTGATACAATTAATGACTGTCAAATTAGTAATTTATACAGGTCGATAAAACAATTATAAAATGTAATTAAAACATTTAGTTATGCTTGAATAAATGTATTGAAAATCGAATCAATCTTCAAGAAAATTAGTGTAATGGAAAAAAAATATACTGAGGGTAATTGATGTAATTAACGACATTATAATTGAGCAATAATATATATTAAATGTTCAAGCATTGATAAAATAGTTAATCGCGAACGTTTTATGAACAATGTCTTGTTAAACTGTTAAAAATAATCAGGTGCAATAAAAAGATGTGAGAAAATTGTAATTCATCATTGTTTCAACCTATATATTATACTATACTTACCAATGTGCCAATTGGTATGGCACATAGCTTCCTCTCATCCTATCACGTACATTATTGATTTTATGCTTTAACAAGCCATTATTATAATCTGTCAAAATTGTTTTGATCTTTTACTTGAATTTAAGTATCAAATGAGCAAAAGTTAAAGAGTGCAGACGGTTCAAAGTAATTTGGGGCTATCTGCGGGTTACTTTCGATAAACTATAAAATTTTTATACAAATCAAATAAGTACTTTTGAAGCTATATAGGTGTAAATTAATGTATGTTTGTGCCCATGTAGAAGAAAAACAAATGAGCGCAGAAGGTTGAAACTTATATGGGACCAACAATGAGCTAATTATAACCTACCATCCAAATTTCATTAAAATTGGACGTATAGTTATTAAGATATATTGGTTCGCAAAAATTGAACGACAGACAGACCGACAGACAGACACGGAACCAAAAATGATCCCTGATGTCTGAAACTGTTTTCTGTCTTGGAATTTTTGAAATCGGAGACCTAAAATTTTTTCGTTCTTCAGAACGATCACATAGCTTCCTTTACCTTCGGTAAGCTTAGAAGCAATAAAATAAAAAATAATTTTCCTTTAGGAAGGGAAAAGTAAAAAGATAATTAAAATTGTACATGAATACCGTGTATCAGGTTCTGTAGAGTTCATATACTCATATAGCTTATCAAGTTTTAAGAAAACCAACATATCTCTTATATTATATGACCATACATAGCCCATAATTTCAAGATAAACCATCTCATCTATTATTCTATGACCATGTACAAGGAACAGCTGTCAAAACCATTTGTTAATAAATTACCTATCTACTGTATTGATCTGATATCTCCCATATAGTTTTATTTCATTAAGTTGTAACTAATTTTTAGGATTTATCATAATTTGTTGGTTTGTCTCGTGTAAGTTTTTTTAAGTGTAATTTTAAGGATTAATTGTGTGGTGAGTGTATGTTTGTGAGTTTTCAGTTTTTTTTTGTCTTTTCTAGTTTATTTTGTTTTTGTCTTTTCTAGTTTATTTTGTTTTTGTTACCATTTTTTTTCTCAGTTACCATGTTAACAATCATTAACTCTACCAATTTTAGTCACGTTTATTCCTGCTCTGTGTCGCGCTTTCCTCCTCAATTCTTTTCCCAATCTCTCCTTGTATCCTAAATTGTTCTATTATTTTTTTATTACTTTGTATTAATATTACATTTTATATAACTCATGTCATTTTGTTTTGTGCCTCTCACTTGTGGCCTGTGTTCGGCTGTTAAGAGCACTGCAAATAAATAAATAAATTTCGAGTTCTAAGCCAAATTATACTTTAAAAAGGATTTTTTTTAATTACTCGAATTTATCCGAAAATGAAATTAAAGTTTTGATTAAATATTATTAATTTCATCTGGACAAAGTTCTAATTTATTTTTCAGAATGATATAATACAGTTATAAAGATTAAAAGACAAAAATAAAAATAAGAAAAAAGAAAGAATTACCATTTATAATTCCCCCATTTAAAAATAATATCAACACATCTATTGTCTAAAACAAAGTTCATTTAAAATATTTGTTTCATTTGTAAAGATATGAATCAAATTAAAATCTCGATTTTGGGCCTCGGCTATTCAAGCAATATTATTTTTGGGATAATATCATAAACTTTATTTTGTATACAAAGCTAAATATAAAGGAATCATTAAATAAAAAAAAGGAAAAAAAAAATTAAGGAAGCCTTTAATTTTCAACATCAACATTAGAAACATTTTCAAATTACATTTAATAAAAATATTTTTTTTTAAATAATTTATTTTTCTTTAAGAACAATGAGATTTCTTGTACAGAAGAAGGAAATATCATGAGACAAAAGAGCTAGAAAAATTTCTTATTGGATTTAATCTAGAACCTTACAGAAGGATTTATAAACAATTCTTCTTCTAAAAGGCTTTTGATTGTATAGGAATCTCAGCTATCTCAAGCCATAGATAATCTACAGTATAGAGATTCTGGACATGAGCCAGAGAACCAAGAAAAAATAACAAGTGGCAATAGATATATCTGGTATCTTCTTCTAAAGCAAAAACTTTCCTACAATAGAAAAGTTCAATAGCAGCTTAATAATAAAGACATAAATGTTCCTTACAGTATCCTCTGACACAAAACAATTTTTAAAAAAATAAGTAGTCTTTATACAAACAAGAAATTTAAATAAGTACTTTTTATAACACTTAAGTCTTGAAAAAACAAGTTATAAACACAGTTGTTGAACTTTACAAGCAATAAAAGTGCCAGTAAAGTTTTTCTTTTGAATATAATGAATTTAACCTAACTATTCACTTACTGTATAATAATAAATTTATGCACTACACACATACTAATATGAATTTTGCAAAGCATTTAGTCATAATATTGGAAGAAAGGAAATTTTCATTAAGCTTTCACCCTAGTTTACAGGGAGGAAAGTTATTCATTGCACCCTGTCAGTAATGGAAAATATGAAATGGAATCATGAACTGTCATGATTCCCTCCAGTGTTGCCCCAAATAAAGCATAAGTAAGTAAGGTTGGAGCTAAATACACAATGTCATTTGTTAACTTTTGTTTTAAGTCTAAATCTAAAATGTCATATTCACACATGTCATGCAACCTCCACAACAGTTGTCTTGGTGATTCATCAAGTAAAATAAACAAACAAGTTAAAATTAAAATAATAATAACTAAATGTAGATAAACTAATCAATACTATTCAATACACGACTCAGCTGCCAGCTGATTCTCCAAATCAAATTTTAGTATTAAAATTCAAATAAGTAATATGTATAATTTAATTTTAACGCGAATATAACTTATTTTATGAATTCTTAATATTATATCTAATTTTTTTTTTTTAAATTTGTTCCTCTATTTTTTATATACATACACCAAAAAAGATATTTTGCTTCAGAGCTTACCGAAGGTAACGGAAGCATAACAGAGGAGCTATAAGAAAAATCTGTCCGTGGCAACTCAGACTGACTTTCTCATATAATCACGGTCCCAGATTCCAGGAACTTTTTATTTTCGAATTTCAAAAAGTCAGATTTATTTTCATCTGTATCTCATAAACCAAATTTCCCCCGGGAAAACGTTAAATTATATCGTAATAATTAAACTTATATCGTTAAATTCGTATTTAAATGGACTACATTTTAGAATTTTTTAATCAAAATAGTCGGAACCGTTTTCTAGTAATAATATTTTAGTAATAAGTTTTTTCATAGCTTTTGGGGGAACCGCCCCCAAATTTGGAGCTAAAATTCATTACTAGATTTTACCTCAGGGTATAATTTTTAAACATGAATGCAATTTCGTCAAAATCTGCTCAGTAGTTCAGGCTCCACGCGTCTGCACAGAGGACAGACAGACGTCAGGCAGCCATTTCTTAAAACCACTCTTTTGGACTTATTAGAACTCAAAACGTGTAAATTAAAATAAAATTTTCGCACCATCACAGTGAATGAGAAAGTAAAAACAATGGAACTAAACTTGAAAGTAAAGAATTATTTTTAAATCTTGCTCAGTAAAGTATTGCTTCATCGTTTTTTCTAAATTATTTATTATTCATACTTAATACAATAAAAGACAAGGCAAGTCTACGTATGTAATATATATGTATGGTTTAGCAGGTTGTTCGAAGCGACATAAATTCTGAATTAATTAAAAGATTTGATGGGATAAACTTTCACACAGAGAATAATTTGAGTCAGCTGTTACTACATATCATATAGTTATTAGAACACCCTTCTGTTATAAGGATAGAAAGTCATATGAAAGGTATATTGAGTTTTGCCACAATTTAATTTCAATATGGAAATATAGTTAATAATTCACTGACGTCTTTTCCTTCAAAGCAAAAAGGGTTGAAAGGAAGTTTTACGAAATTAAGTCTCTTGTCTGGAAGATTAAACACAATTTTATTTCTGTCAGATTATATTATTTTAAATATAGAGACGAGAGTATTCATCTTTATTGAATTATTTTTATTCCTTTTTACACTTATATTTATTCCTTTTTGTAGTTTACACAATAACTACAATAGTTTGGATAAAATAAAAAATAGACTGCCAATTAGTGTGGCACATAGCTTCCTCGCATCCTATTATGTACTTTATTGTTTGATTAACATTAAAATTATTGTTATATTACATTATTGTTATATTGTTTATTGTGTAAAAATTATTAATAGTTTTAGCGATATTTAACACCTCATAGCGGTGTCGCTGTTGGTTTTACTAAAAAATTGTATTTGAAAAAAATGATTGTCTCATTAAATAGGTGAAGTTAGATTTTTTTCCCGACCTAAAATTCCAATTTTAAATTTAAAGTTCACGTTTACGCGAGCGTGGCTCGTGAACCCTTGGACGGATAACGTTGTCCAACGAACTCGTCCTGGGCATTACTAAAATGAACATGTCTACCAAATTTCATCAAAATCGGTCAACATTTACTCAAGTTATGGTCGCACGTTTCATAATTCGCGGACACACAGACTGACAGACAGACAGACAGACAGACAGACAGACAGACAGACAGACAGACAGACAGACAGACACGAGATCAAAAATGTTCCCTGATGTCTGAAACGGATTTCTGTCTTGGAATTTTTAAAATCGGAGGCATAAAAGTTTTTCGTTCTCAAAAGTGAACACAATGCTTCCGTTACCTTCCTTCGGTAAGCTCGGAAGCAAAATATAAAAAAACAGAATCATGTAAAAAAAAAAAAAAAAAAAATTCTCCACTCAACATAATCAAATTTGAATGGGTAAATTCTTCCTATTAAAGAAGTCACCCATCTTTTTTGTAAGGGGAAAATGTTTTAGACACTAACATATTCTAATTTACTCTTAAATAACCTTCGAATATGTAAAGTATATACTAAAGTATGTAAATAAACTTCTAGTAAATGAAAATGGAAGCTCAGAGTTTATAATATATTGATGGTACCACGTAAGCACCAGAACCCCGAGCAAGTTTTAACAAGATCCACTTTAGAATTAATAACTCTTGAACTAATGACATCTCTGACCTTTCATTAATATCCTCCTTTTTTTTTTAATCTTCTCTGCGCATTTTGGCTAAAGTTATAATAAAATTCAGAAGAAAGTGCTTTTGGGTTTACAAAACTTATCCCATTAAAATAGCAATTTCATTTAGTTTTAATTTAATCTACTCTTTTGTGTGAGGAACAAAAAACTAGGACTATAATAAAATTAACGCTTAACTCTGTATTATAATAAATAAAACTTTTAAAAAAATTAACCAGTTTATTGATTAAAAAAAACGGCAATAGCTAATATTTGTTACAGACTAGTTTCGATTACTTTTGCAAACTAAATTTTCATAAGTATTATAGAATTAAGAACTAATGTTGTGTAGAAGATAACAACAAGTAACGAAATAGAAACATTAAGCCTTTAGCTAAGTAAGCCTTAATGCTCTGTACATTCTGACTTTCTAAAAAGCCTTAATGTTTTAGAGCAGTTTCTAAAGAAACTTATCTTGGGGATTAATGAAGTATTAAACTGCATAAAACTAAGGTTTAGAATTCTCAAAGTTTTGTTTTACTAGGATTTATGATGTTAAGATTGTTAAACAAAGTTTTAACACTGTGGTATTAAACTTTTAAACCCTAAAGCTAATAATAATTAATTATAAACCATTATTAAATAAAATAATACTCTTTTTTTCTTCTTTTGAATATGTACCTCGTATAATATAGAATGTAGTATATTCCTAGTTTAGAGTATTACTCTAAACTGAATAATCCTTCCTTAATACCTACAAAGAAATAAGAATTAAAAAAAAATTAATTATATTCTGTTTACGCTTTGACAGAACTTTTATCTAAATGAAATTATACTTTTACAAAGTGAAATTAAATATAAATTCCTAAATATAAAATTTTACAGAACCGGGTTTGAACTGATTTGAACATAATTTTTAAAGTCCTAAAAAAAACTAATTTGTTAAATATATTATTTAACATTTAAAAAAGATGTTTAACTGGCATTAAACATGGTTTAACTCGAAGTGTGTCATACCTCGAAAGAACATACTAGGCTTTGAATGGCTCGCGGTGGCTCGACCTTTCCAGATAAGAGTTCGACAGACCACAAGCCAACGAGCACGATCCTCCAGGATGAGAGGACGCTCGCTAAGCCACAGGTCATGGGAACGAGAACCAGTATTAAGATTTATGTTCATCAAAATCTCGGAAACTAGATTTTTCCCGGGAAAACTCCTCATATGGTTGAATTATTTAATCAAAAGTCGTTTTATAATTTTTTTTTTTTTTTTTTTATGGGGTAGCGCCCTTGAATATAAAGGTAAAATTCATTTGTAGATTTCGCACAAGTTTTGAAACATGTATGAACCTGAAATCGGTCCAGTACTTAACGTACAACAGGTATGTGTAAACGATAAACAACAGACAACGGATAGACGTTTTTAAAAAACACTTTTTTGGACTCATGTGAATCCTTTGAAATCACTAAATCGAATTTCAAACCATTGCAATACTTCCTCTCTATATTATATATACTACGAATATGAGAAAGTGAAAATTTAAATTTAAAAAGTAAAAAATACTATTAAATTTAAACTAGGCATATTTTTTGAACCTATGTTCAAGGCTGGATTTTACATTAATTTTAGTATGCTTCATCTTGTTCATCTTGGCGAACAGAACAAGCAAGGATGAAAGAAAACGCTTGTAATACAATTTGACAGGGATAATTATAACTGGGATGCAAGCTAGACCAAGCTTAATTAAGCAAACTAGAGCAAGCTAAATGAAGTAAAGTTTTTAAGTTCAAAGAGTAACAATGCTAACTTAAATATTGAGCTGTGGAGTTGTACTCTGGTTTGGGGTTGGGAAGTAAAATATTGTTTTTCCACAATAGCGTTAAAGGCAAAACCAGCTTTATAGCAAAAACGGTCATCATCAGCGTAAGAGAAATGGCCTCATATAAAACCGCACCAGTTTTCATCTCTGTCCAGCTTTTCGGTCCTGATGATAACCGCTTCGGGTTAAATGGAGATTTCCCCTCGATGAAGCTACATCGGAAAGACAGTATTTTACCAATTATCTCAGTAAAAAGTTTAAGTTGCAAATCTCTAGATATGGGCCTGGTTAAATGTGGGCAGCTCTTGCCCAATTTTAATTTATAATTTAATATAAATTTTCACAGACATAGATTTAAATTTTTTTGAGTCAACAGCCTAAATCCTACTTAAGCTCTTTAAGTAGGATTTAGGCTGTTGACTCAAAAAAATTTAAATCTATGTCTGTGAAAATTTATATTAAATTATAAATTAAAATTTTCACGTAACCACTCCTATATCCTAGAACATCTGGAGGAAATAGTTGTCTCCCTTATCAAGCTACGGGAGTTAGTTCACCACGGCGTAGGATCTTCGCCTCTATCCCGATCTGGATCCCTATATATGTTTAATCCCAGATCTCTAAATCAATGCCACAGACTGATAAGAGAAAGGACCCCATTATAAAATACACAATACACACTGACACAATTTGTATCATACACAACAGTAGCTATTGTGTTTCATTGCTCAAAAATGATTTAAGTTTGATTCACAATGACCACTTTAATATACTAAGCCAATGTTATGAGTAATATCGGTCAGATTATAAGGATAGAATATACATTTTAAATAACATATCAGCTTGACATGGATGATAAGTGGGTTAAGATTTTAAGGTCAAGATAAAATAAATAACGAACTTCGAGTCCCATTTATAATAATAATTGTACATGCAATAAGCTGACATCGACATGATTGATATACTACATGAATAATTGATAGACATAACCACATCAAGTAAAATGATTACGAACATGTATACGAGATTGAGTTTCATCATATCCTAATAGTGTAACCTGAATTCATATTGATCCTCACCATGTCGGTGAACTAAATTAATCACATTATTGTTGCCTTAACTGACGGCTATATTAATTAAGTAATTAAGAATTAACATTAAGATTTTTTCCCTCATCCATACGGAGAGTTATGTTAACTCACTTGCACCAAATAACTGACTTACAGTAGTCTCACTAATCCGGGTTTAACGGGACCGAACCCAGCCTGGATTACCGAAAGTCCGGATTAAACGGAATCAGTTTTAATGTGCCTGTAGAAAAAGCTATAGTAGAGTAAAACTATTAAAATCGAGGTTTTTATCGTAAAAATTACTTCTATTAGTCTCCAAAACATGCTTGTACAACGTAGGTCCACTATTTAAGTTAAGAGCTGTTCTGTCACCAGTCATGTCAAATATCAAATGAATTTAAATAAAATGACAATCTTTTACGCAGGTGGCAGGTATAGAAGGGACTTCCTGAGAAACAGGCTGAGTTCCGATATGAAATTCGAGGAGCGATAATCATTTCACAAAAAGTTGAGACATTAGACATTGCTGGCTTGGCAAAATTTCATGGAACTGGGTTGAGCCGCAGCTACATGTTTCTTAAAACCCTTCCCCATCTCAGTCACATATAATTGTACTTCCTGGAATATACTTCTTTTATATCTTCCCCCTACATTTCTTGCCCTACATTTCTATGGAACCGAAACAGATTTATCGATGTTCTTACTTATTTTTAAATCTGTTAATTTTTTAACAAAATACCGGATATTCCTCATGTTAGACTGTTTGAATATACACCTATAAACTATACTAGGAACAATTTTATACATTTTAATAGACAATAAAAGCAGAAACTCGAATTATCTTAACAATTAAAAAATCTTAACAGGCTCTGGTTCCAATTTGTACATAGTTTTTGGCCCGTCCGGATTATACGGATGTCCGGACTAGCGGGGTCCGGATAAACGAAACTCTACTGTAGTTGTAAAATATTCATCATGAGCAACTCCCTTAAGAATTATTTGTGTGATGGGTTCGACACGTCAGGATTCACAAAATCTCAAACGTGGTCTCCTCCGGAAGATCTAGCTTTATAAAATAGACTGTAGCTGCGGAAACCTACGCTATAGCTTCTGCTATTCTGTTATCTTGTTTTGTTCTGTTACCTTTCACTTTCTTTTTACCTCTTGAAACATCAATTTTAAAGCTTAATGTTTCAATAGACCTTCTTCAATAGTATATATGTATACTTAGGGGAATTATAATACATCCCCTGATGTATGTAAGTGAGAGCTGAACAGCGAGAGATGTGGAAGTAAACAAGATCACCACTAGCCAAATTAACGTTTAAAAAGTGGCTGGAAAACAAAGTTGCTGGGACAGATCAAGACCGAAATTAACGAAACAAAATCGGTACAACAAACTCAATCTTTCTCATGTAGGTAAGACTGAATTTAAATTCAATAAATGTAATTTAGCTATGGATATTTTTGCTCCCTAGCTTACCGTATATAACGGAAGCTGTGGGATCGTTCTGAAGAGTACATTTTTTTATGGCTTCTATTTCAAAAATTCCAAGACAGAAATCCGTTTCAGACATTAGGGAACATTTTTAGTCCCCTGTCTGCTGGTCGATTAGTCCACAATTATTGCGAATCAACATACATATTTTAAAAACTATTTTTAAACATTATGTAGAAAGTGTTCAACAAGTAGTTGTTTACTTTTTGCTTTTGACTATTAGCTAAATCAGATTTCAATCTCTAGATCAATATCTCGCAAACTAGATTTCTCCCAGAGGGAAACGTCTTATATGATTAGATTCGTACTTAAATGGACTAAACTTTAGAAATTTTTAATCAAAATCGTCGTATGTATAAGTAAAAAGGAGATTTAGAAAAAAAAACAGCGATATCAGGGAAACTTTTTAAAAATGCAACTAGAGTGGTTTGGGCACCTGGTACAGGATGGAAAAAGTCCAAGCAATTTATGGAAGCCAAGACCGACAGGACGGAAGCCCAAGGGAAACCCAAGAAAATATATGTGGAATCCATAAAGGAGATTGGAAAGAAGAAGGAAACTGCTTCTAAGATGAGAGCTAGAGCACAGGATCGACTGGAAAGAGTTTCAAAAGTGACTCCCAACGCTGTAACTGGCATCATAGGAAAGGGAAAGAAGAAGAAGCAAGTGCATGCGTGCGAAAATTATGGGTTTCCCTATCACCTTTAGTTTATTAAGGACAACACTGATTAGATGATACAAAATCAGCCGAGCTTCCTATATTATACGCAGTGTTGATGTTATTGAATTTTTAAGAGAATTTTAATCTCGTTGATAGAGTTTAATTTTATGAAGTAATTTCAAAACTACATCAAGTAGGGCTCTAAAAATCCTAAAACAAGGACTCACTGTTATTAAAAATATTATTTTGTCATAGTAAATTTATACATAATGATTTTTGCTTCGGAGCATACTGAAAGTAACGGAAGCATTGTAACCATTATGAAAAAGGCAATTTCTATGTAAAAAATACTTAGACAAGAATACGTTTCTGCTATCAGGGAACATTTTTGTTCTCTTGTCTGTCTTTATCATTCAGAATTTTTGCGAAACACCATTAATTAAAAACCACTAATCCGATTTTGATCAACTTTAGATGGTAGTTCATAATTAGCCCATTCTTGGTCCCATATTAATTTCATCCTTCAGCACCGATTGCTTTCTCTTTTGGATTCTCACGAAACTCTTTTTATTAGAATCTATACCTTTAAAATAATTTGATTACATTAATTTTATTCGTATTCATATTCTTCTTAGCAAACCCTTTCATTTGATACCCATATCATGGGCTTGCTTAGAAAATAACTAGTCCGCCATCTTGGGCTGTCCGCCACATTAGATTTAGAATGAAGTCACTTAGCTAACCATGCATTGTCATCCAAACTAAACGTGTATGCAAAATTTCAATTCAATCGGTTGAGGATAACTGCTTTGAAATTCAGTTGCAAAATTTGACTCGAACATACATACATACATACAAACATTGCAAGTTAAATGAAAGCTTGTAAAAAGGAGGGTTTGTAGAGGGTAGCCCACAGATTTGCCCATATTATTTCAATCTAGTGTGACAATTAATATTATAAATGTAACCCAACTGGAAATCGAAGCATTGCCAAACATCCACACTTTTCGGTCCAATTTCAATTCCCATATGACCATGAAACCAGTAAAGTATGTGAGGAAGCTAAGTGGCACACTATATTGTTATATATAATTATATAATATAAAATATTATTATAATATAATATAAATATTAGGATATTATTTTTTTATTTGATTTTTTTTTTGTTTCTTCTCTATATTTCTTTATTCTGCAATTGAACTAAAGGAATCGTATTCTATAAATTACTAACCTTTACGTTATCACTATCTATATTTTTTGTGACTGTATTACAAAGCAACTGTACGATTTATGTCTCAATAATATTTTTGAATTCGTCATCTCAATGTATCTACTGTCAATTTGTATCGGAAAACATATTTTCAAATTATTGAATCTAAAACGTGTTCGATAGTGACAACGTCGATGTGATTTCAATGAAGCACGTTTTGATAACTTTATATGTGTGAATTCTGCTTCGTCTATGACATTCGACCAATCACGGCGGTAATAGAAACGTTGTTTATAAGTTTTCAGAGAATCTTTACAATTGGTACATAAATCAACTATATTACCTGTCTACATACACCTTTATGTGGCTAGAAAGCTAATAACGTTTCGTATTTCCTATTCCTAAGTTTAAAAGTATAATCAATAAACGTCAAAATGTTTATATAAAAGTATACTACATAACGCGGAAGCATGAAATATAATCATAGTATAACCTATAAAACGCTAATTTCTATCGAGTGTAATTCAATCAATAATCTTCGGTTTTCTGCATGATGGATATCCACGTACCCCATAATAATAATTGCTCTTATAGAAGCATGCACGTGTGACCTTCCACTGCCCCCGACGGCCAGCTAGAAAGAAACATGCCAACACACATTTTCTTAATTTATCAATATTCTATTTCAAGTAATAAGTAATGTAATTTATGTCATACATAAATTTAAATATATTAATAGCTTTAAAACGCTTTGAGACATTAAAATGAAACATGTTTATTTTGTTTTCAAAAGTTTAAAAAAGTACAAATTTATATTAAAAAATGACAGAAATTATTTTCAATTTGTTCTTCTCTCATGCTTTTAATGTATAAAATGAAATGTCAAGCTCACACAAATAACATTTTAATATGCTTCTATGGAATTGAATAGAAGAAGTAGATTTCAAAGAAAATGTATTTTAGAAAAGAGATGAGTAAAGTAAAGTAGAGTTCATTTTCCATTAGCTTTTCATAAACTTCTCTATTTGATGCTTCAGAATAAATTATACTTTAGAAATTGGCATTTAATTTCCTCCCCCTTTACAATACCATAATAGATGTAAAAATATTCTGCCAATTTGTATGGCACAGAGCTTCCTTACAACATACATCGTATTATTGGACAAATTATCACATGATTTGTCACGAATTTAAATTGTTTCGATACACAGTCGGTTCACATTTATTTTTATGCAGTATAACAATTGCCAATTTGAGTGGCACAGAACTTCCTTAAGTCGAATTATTGGACGAATTGTCACATGATTTGTCACGAATTTAAATTGATTTCGATTCTTAGTTGGTTCACATTTATTTTTATGCAATATCACAATTGCCAATTTGTGTGGCACAGAGCTTGCCTAAATTGAATTATTGGACGAATTGCCACATGATTTGTCACGAATTTAAATTGTTTCGATACCCAGTTGGTTCACATTTATTTTTATGTAGTATCACAATTACCAATTTGAGTAGCACAGAGCTTCCTTAAGTTGAATTATTGGACGAATTGTCACATGATTTGTCACGAATTTAAATTGTTTCGATACCCAGTTGGTTCAAATTTATTTTTATGCCGTATAAAATTTGCCAATTTGTGTGGCACAGAGCTTCCTTAAGTCGAATTATTGGACGAATTATCACATGATTTGTCACGAATTTAAATTGTTTCGATTCCCAGTGGATTCAAATTTATTTTTATGAAATATAACATTTTTGTACAAGTGGTTGTAAATAGTATGAGACCAACAGTAAACAAAATATGACACTCCCTCTACATTTACTAGGATAAGTAGTTTTTAAGACATGGATTGCTCACAAAAATATTTAACGATAGACAGACGTGAGTCCAAAAATGTTTCCTGATGTCTGAAACGATTGTATAGGAATTTATTGAATTAGAAGACATAAAAAAATATCGTTCTTTAGAGCGAACACAATGCATTACCCTCGGTTATTTCGGAAGCAAAGTGTTCCTTAAAGAAAAGATAAAAGAAAAGATTTGATTTCATGTAGCACAATTCTGATTATATGTATAATCAAATTGTGTCCCTCTAATATTTAATCAGTATAAAACAAAAACAAATATAATATAATTAATAAAATATTAAATGGTGAATAACATACCTCTTTTGAATAACTTTAAAGTCAGTAAAACACTATTAAAGTTTATTATAGTCACTAATTATCACTGGTATTTATCACAAAAAAAGAAACAGAATTGCAAAAGGTTTAAAAAAAGAAGTGTCAAATTTATTTTTAAAAATATTAGTTTCTTTTCACGATAATTTTTATTTCTACTTAAAAATATTTATCTTTATAATATTATAAAATCAGTGTAATTCTAAGATTACAGCTGATTATAAAAAAATATTATAACGATGTATACATGTATGTAATTGAATTAATTGAGATTTTAAAATTTAAATTTTATAAAGCGTCCTTGTAAAGCTTTCCTGAAATAATCAACTATTTTTACATGTAATAAATTTGAATAAGAATTGTTCATACATAAAATATTTAAATAATTATTTAATGAATTATTTTAGGGAAGAATTTACCAAAATAAAAATAACAGGACATTTATATAAAATGAGGAAAAAATATAAAAATATGTTTAATTGTTTACCAAAATTTTAATATGTAGAAATCTAATACGTTTACTTAATAAATATTTTCTGTTATTTTAATTATTTTTTTTAAATTTTATTTTTGTTTTTAAAATTTATAAATAAAAGATTTCCTGTTTTATTCCACTTAAAAATTGCATGAAAAAAAAATATATATAAATATAAGTATGTATGAAATAAAAATTAATTTAATTTATCTCTTATATATCTTAAATGTATGTAGAAGAGTTCATGATTTTTAATAAAACATAAATATTCAATTTTAATAATTCAAATAATGTTTAATAAAACAAAATATTATTTTAAATAGTACATTAAATATTTTATAAAAAAAATAAATATATATACATATTTATAAGATGTAATTAATAAATAAAATTATTGAATTCATAAAATTTGAATAATTACATAATAAGACTTTTTACACTTTACCAATTTTATTTCATGTTATTAAGTGAAACATCAAATTTAAATTAATTATTTTTATAATAAATTAATTAAATTCAATATTTTTACTTATTTAATTTTATTTGATAATATAGTTATTTAAAATGATTTATGTAATAGTGTCATGATAGTTTCTAATTAAATTGTTCGACATATATTTTGTAGATAACGGGTGCTGAAGTAAATAACGCGGTTTATATCACGCGCGCACCGTATAAGTTCGTGTTTGATAGCGAGTCGCGTTACACGGGAGCACGATTTGCTGATATGTTACAAAGGGCTCCAGGCGTGTGAATGTTTGCTTTAAGGGGTATGCATGGGGAGAGGGCCCTTTTAGCCTAGGACCTAAGGCCCTTAGTTGGGTAAGGGAGTGGGGGTAACACACTATCAAGATGTGAGCCTGCGCGTCAGGCATTAAACACACTAGGCCACTACCTTCCTAACACAGATATACTGACACACTAATCTTACTACATGTACTCTTTATTGTTAGCACACTGCGCTGATTAACAATATGCACTTACAATACAAAAAATTCTCCCGCCAAAAAAAATTCCGCATTTTTTGCCCTCCCTTCATTTCTATGGGCAAAAAAATCCGTGTGGTAAAAGTTTGAAAAGAAAAAAAGTTTATAAGCTACCGCTTATTATGTTGTATGATATAGGTCATGTATTATGTATGTTCTTTTACATAATTTGTATTTACATAGGGTTATAAAGGTAGGCGGTTTGTATCTTATCAAGAGAGTTCGCATGATAAAAATGTAAGGAAGTAAACATCGAATAAGGAATAAATCTACGTGTCTTCATACATATAAATATACCTATATATATATATATATATATATATATATATATATATATATATATATATATATATATATATATATATATATATATATAAGCAAGTTTTAAAGATGAAAGATATCCAAGATTTTTATATAATGGATAATATAAAGATAGCTGAAAAAGGTATCTAACCCAATGAAATACATTTTTCTTCTTTTTTACAGTAAATGTAAATTGAGAACGAAATATATATTATTGGATTGGAATTTACATACAAAACCCTGTATAATCTTCTTGATTGTGGTGCTGTATCGAATTTAAAAATAAACCGAAATAAAAAAAAAAGAAGTGTGATTTGTTAAAAGTATTTTCCTTTTTTTATGGAATAGGAAAGAATTTGAACTGAATAAATAAAAATTCGGATATAATGAATAAATAAAATCGACGCAAGCTTTAGGAACTAAAATAATATGGCTGCATGTAAAATTTAATGTTTTTATTCAAATGAATCGTTTGGTCCTATAAATATTTAAATCAAACGAATAAGAGGATTTTGAGAATTAGTGTCAATCTAAAAAAAATAGCTGAAAAGTTTTCTGTTATTTTTGCTTGCTAAATCCCTAACTTTATACTTAAGTCAACTCTGGACTAGGATTGTGTCCATTGTTAAGACAACGGAGTCATTTAAATATAAAAAAATCGGTCCGAGACAACTCAGAAAAACTTTCTCATATACGAGTTTATAATTACTTAGCCCGGTGTTTCCATTTATTAGTTTTCAAGTGTACATTAAAATATTATTGAAAATTTCATCAAAATGTATCATAAAAATAACTTCTCCTGGGCGGGGAATCGAACCCGGGCTCTCTTCGTCCACGTTTTAAGCTAATTTCCCAGGAACTAGATTTTTCCCGGGAAAACGGCTTATATCGTTGGATTCGTATTTAAATGGACTACATTTGAGAATTTTTTAATCAAAATCGTCGGAACCGTTTTCGAGAAATAATTTTTTTTCACGTTTTTTCAGAGGTTTTGGGGGGGAGCGCCCCTAAATTTGGGGCTAAAATTCATTTCTCGATTTCACCTCGGGGTATGATTTTTCTGAACATGTATGCCAAATTTCGTAAAAATCGGCCCAGTAGTTTAGGCTCCAGGCGTCTGCACAGACGACAGACATTTTTTAAAAACCACTTTTTTGGACTCAGGGGACCTCAAAACGTGTAAATCCAACAAAATCTCAAAATCGAATTTTCGCGCCATCACAATACTTTCTCTTTATATGAGAAAGTAAAAATAAACTTTTCCTTGATTTTTATTCAAATTTGAACTCATTCAAAACAAAACTCTGAAACCATGTTCACCAAAAATACCTTCAACATAAATAAAAGTGGGATTGAAAATATGAAAAGCTCCCTTAAATCATTCAAGAAAAGACAGATAAAAATGTTACCCTTCGCCGTATCTCATTAAAACATAGGGTTTAAAACTAGGCCAAAGTGTATGGTGCTTTCGGTTCAGACTGAATTTCCATAACTGTTTTGTGTGTCGGCTATAGGAAATATGATGGCCTGGATGGTGGTAGGTAAAAAGGCAGCTAATTTGTCGTAAACATAAGATTTGTCTTTAGAAGAAGTGCACAGAAACTTGTACAGGTGTCTAAGTGAACAGAAACTTGTACAGGTGTTTAAACCTTAGATAAGTACGGTTAATCTACTGACCCTTCCCTTGTACCCCCAGACACCCCCCCCCCCCCCCAACTTACCTTATCCTCCACATTCTATAGCTTTTTTCACCAATACATTTATAATTTAGTTTGTATACTTAACACTTAACCACTGAAGATGGCAAACATGCTAAAACCGGTATGGTAAGGTGTTAAAAATTCTTGTGATTTAGACCAATAAAATAAGTACCTAATATTTAAATAGTTTTTCCATTTATTAAATAAAATAATTAGTGGAAGTAGTGAGTTTCCGGAGTTTGAATCAGAGTCAGAATTAGAAATTAAATCTGAAACTGAATAGGAATTGGAATCAATGTGCACTCAAGAGACCGCAACATGAGACCATTTTTCATCCCGCACAAATCTAAGGGTGATCTTTCGCCATACAAAAATTAGTTATTCTATGTATCGCATATATGTATAAAAGTAAAATAGTTATTCGTAAAATAACTATTTTACTTTTTACTTTATACTCTTTTTATTTATTTTAAAAGTTTAAGAGTGAATAAAATAAAATTATTGTCAAAAAAAATCGTATATGTGTTTGCTAAAATAAGTAATCCAATTTGCATTTTATTTTTACGTTCACTTAAAAATGAAACTTCCCTTTTTTTAATTATAATACATATTATATGTATATATTTCTTTTTTAAATTATAATACATAATATATATGTTATATATATATCTTTTTCTTTTTTAATCAATTCATTGAATTTAGAACTAAAACGCATAAATAAAAAAACTTCAATGATGTTTTATACGCACGAGTTCTCAATCTCAAATACAAATACAATATTGTAAAAGAATGTTTTACTATATTCTCCCTCTGAATTCTTTTAATCAAAAGCGTGCATAAAATACACCAGTGTATTTAAACAAAATTGAATCTGAAAAGGAGGAGTATAAACTTAAATTTAAATTTTGTTGAATTAACCAAATTATCGTTAAAACTTTAATTTGGTAAAAATAAAATGTTATATTGTGTATAAAATTTAAAATATCGATGTCTAACACGGGTAAAATATATTTGTACTGATCTCAATAATATATTTACTGGTTGTGTTTGACAATTGTAATGTTTATACAGCCGATGGAGCAACACATTACATTTATAGTTTACATTACATTCATAGTTCACACCACATTACATTTTACATTCATAGTTCATACTTCATAACATTCATACTTGACTAAGCCCTTCGACAGGCCTAAGCCCTTTACGCTGTTGTGCTACAGAGTTAGTTAGTTTTAAAAAAATATATGTATCTTAGAAACAACTCTTACTAAACTTTCTTATATACGAGTACATAATAACTTGTCCAGTGTTTTCGTTTATTAATTGATTGTCGTTTTTGTAGTTATATTTAATTGTAATTAAAAGTGTTAAATTTAACCATAAAAAAACTTGTTTCAAGAGGGGAATCGAACCCGGCCTCTTACCGTCCGCGTTTAGAGCTATTTTCTCAGAAAGTAGCTTTTTCCTGGAAAACGTCTTAAATGAATTACGTTTTAGAACTATTTAATCAAAATCGGTGGAACCGTTTTTGTGAAATGATTTCTTTCTACGTTTTCCAGAGTTTTTTGGGAGTAGTGCCCCCTAAATTAAGAGCTAAATCAATTTCTCTACTTCATCTCAGAGTATGATTTCTTTTTTTAACCTGTATGCCCAATTTGATCGAAATCGGCCCAATAAATTAAACTCCATGCGTCTACTCAGACAATTTCTAAAAAAACATTTTTTACTCAGGGGACCTCAAAACGTGTAAATTCATCAATAACTCAAAATAAATGTGCGTTTAATCACAATACATTCTATAAATACATTATGAAAAAACAAAAATAATCCGATACTACTCGTTTAAACCTTTCTTATACACATGTAAATTACTTCATCCGGTGGGCTTCATTTGATAATAAATATATAATATGGAAAATGTTTGTTAAAAAAAATGTATAAAAATAATCCTACCCGGCAGGAAATCGAACCCAGTTAGAACTATCTTTTTTCTCACAAACTAAATTTTTTCTTGGAACGATCATATTTTTATTTTCAAAAGATTTTATTATAAAATTTATTCAGCTGGTGAAATTAAACACGCAATTTTTAGTCCCAAACACTTAAATTAAAAAAAAAAGAAGTAGGTTTACCGAGTTATTTTTTAATGGGGTACCAACCAGAGATGCGTCCTGATTTTCATAACAATTTTAATCTACACTACAGGGAAGATAAAAAAGAGAAAAATTATGAAAGGGCAGAGGTGTCATTATTTTAAGAGCTATTAATTCTAGAGTTGAACTTGTTAAAATTTGCTAGGTGTTAAAACATTTGTACCAACGCTATATCCATTAGAGAATACTAACATATCCAAAGTTCATGCAGTGAGATGGAGTAGTTACAAAAATTATATAACTTATTTTATTACTAATAATTAAGTGAATAGTATATTCCGAATTCACGACCATATTTGATATTAAAAATGGGATAATTAAAAGCGAAGATAAGCATTGACAAAAAGATTGACACAGAACACATAGTCGCTCCTCTCCCGCACAGAGTGGCGAGACTAATTATTATCAATCCGGAATAGATGTGGAAGTAGCCCATTATGTCCAAAAATGTTGTTATTTGTGACGGAAAAAGAAAAGGCATGACTAAATTAGTTAACATTAAATAAGATCAAATAAGTTAAACTATTAGAAAGAGTTTTAAAGGTAAGAAATCACAGAAGCAGAGAACAGTAAATCACAAATAAAAAAAATTAATTATCTGAGCATGTCAAGCTTTAAGGGAAACACATAAAACTCCTCTGAAAAGAATAAAGGATCCACTAACCCTAAACTATAACTATAATGAAACCTTTTATTTTAAGAACAACACTTGTCAAAAAACACTTTGTCCTTTTTAGGGTTTTTTTAGGGTTCAAGGAGGTCATCCTTGAAACCATATGGTATTGATAGTTCGTCCAAAAATGTTGTCGTTTGAAAAATGTTGTCCGTTTGACCTTCGCAACTTAAATCATATCTCCCAACCTTATTATATAGAGATTTAAAATTTATTACTTACTTGAATACAAACTAAGCCCAATAACAGGAAAAAATGTTGCGAACTTCACAACTCGAAATTTCTTCGATCAGGGAGCAATTACGAACTGACCGCAGCCTTTTTTTTATTTTACTAATTTTTAAGCTCATTTTAAAGGTATTGAAATGTAGATCACAGATTCCATAAATGAGGAATACAAAGTATACATCTCTGTGGGTCAATGATATTTGCTGGAGTTAATATAAAAAAAGTTAAATTTGAGGTGGCCGTAACTATGGTGACCCAAAATTTTTATTTTCTTTGTAATTTTTGAGAGGGATATCATTTAAAAGGTATTAAAATGTAGATCACAAATATATATCCTGTTTCCACAATGGGACCACGGCGGGACACGCGGCCATTTCATCTCCAAAAGAACCAAATAAGTGTATATACTTGAGATGCTAAAGGACATTATGCACAGCTTGCATAATATAATTGTAAAAAAAAATTATTATAACTAATTGAAATTGAAAATATAATTTGCTTTTTGAATTTGATTTACGTCTAGAAATTTGAATGGAGATTAACATTTTTATAAACTTAAATACGTTCTGTATAAAGAGAAAGTATTGCAATGGCGCGAAATTTCTATATTAAGATTTTTATGGGTCAACGCACGTTTCGAGGTATACTTGGTTCAAAAAAGTGAATAAAAAATGTATGTCTTCTGTCGTCTGTATAGACGCGTGGTGCCTAATTTTATAATAGACCGATTTTGATCAAATTTGATAAAAAAAAAAAAAGAAAATAGAAAATCTAGAAATGAATTTCTGCTTTAAATTTAAGGGCGCTACCACAAAAAAAACACTGAAAACCGTAAAAAAAACAATATTCCGACGATTTTCATTTTAAAAAAATCTAAAATGTAGTTTTCCCGGGAAAAGTCTAGACTTCAAGATAATGATGATAATAAATATCATCAAGCTGAATATCTAGAGAAAAAGGTAAGCAACCAACTGCTGAACACTTTTTTTAAATATGTGTCATAATCATAATAGATTTATTAAATTATATATTTTATGGAATTAAAATTTAGAATCACAATGTATATGAGTAAATTTAGTTAATGGTTGTTGAACGAATTTTATATTTTGTAAGACATTATTACTAATCACTAATTTGATACTAAAATGTTTTAATCTCGAAAAGAACAAAGTCCATGCGATACTTCTTTAGATTGTTACTCCCCTATATGTTGTTTTAGAATAAAAATGACTGACTAAATAGCTATTATGAAAAAGCTATGTTTAGTCCAATGTATTTTGGGACAAAGGAATATCACACTTCTATTTTGGTAAAGGAAGTAACAGTCTAAAGAAGAACATTCCGTACACCTTCTTTAGATTATTACTCCCCTCTGGTTTTTTATAAGGGGAGTAACAATCTAAAGATGTTTCGTCTATGCTACAACCCTAATTACTTTCTAATGGGTAGTAAGTTTCAAAGTAGTTTTTTAAGTTTAGAATGAAATACTATCCCATCTTTTCCTTTAATTAGGTATAAATAAAGATTACCGTTCCATTTAGTTTTCCAAAATAGTTTTTAAGGTAAAAACTATCCATTTCAGGGTATCTAGAAACTTAAAAGTCTTCAGCCACATTCTAACCATTATCGTCTATTAAAAACGATGGTAAAGAATAATGTAGGAGTTGCATGCTTTTAGTTTCCTCGATGGAGAAGATCGTGAGCAACATACTAAACTTTAAATTCTTTTCCTGACCTTCTAATAAGGAATTTAGAGCTAATGGAAAACTTGAAATTCTCTAAGAATCTTTTTTGATGAAACAAAAAGTTAGTTATTTTATAAACACAAAACTCACTCTTAGTTATCAACCTTAAAAGTACAATATTTTGGGATACAAAAAATAATAACTACAAATGTTCGTTTTCACATATAAAAAGAAAGTATTGTGATGGCGCGAAAATTGGGCTTAAATCAATGTCTGTCTGTGCAGACATGTGGAGCCTATAAACTATTGGCCCGATTTTGACGAAATTTGGCTTACATGTTCAGGAAAATCATATCCTGAGGCGAATTTGAGAGATGAATTTTAGCTTTACATTAGGAGGCGCTCCCCTCTGAAAACTCTAAAAAAATATATTTCCCGAAAACGGTTATGACGATTTTAATTTAAAAAAATTCTAAAATATGTATATGAAGTCCATTTCGAATCACCATTCACGAATCTCATTGTCCAATTCACGAATCTTAACGATATAAGGTGTTTTCCGGGGTAAAATCTAATTTCTTAGATATTGATAAAAATAAATAAACTATTTTTGTTGAAAATCTAAAACTAAGAGTAAACAAACAACTGTTGAACGCTTTCTATTTTTTTTTTTTTTTTTTTTTTTTTTTTTTAATATATCAATTCTATGAGATATTATGGAATTTAAATACAGTTTCAACGATATGATAAAGTTTGTCTGAGTTGTCTCGGACCAATTTTTTATTATTTATTATTTTATCGATTTCTCATTAAACATTAGTTTCGATGAACATTTCTTCTTATTTATATTAAAAATTCGATTTAACATCTATAATCTATAGAGATGCAATTCTTTCAAGCTCAGATCAATATAAATAATCATTTGTTAAAATCTCCTTATCACAAATGTATGTTGTTTAATCCATCAATTTTTTATCTCCTTGTATTATTTGTGCGTAAAGTAATTATTTTTATTCTTATACCAAGTAAATACTAGCTGTAATTATTTCCTACATTTAAAAATCTATTACTTATTATCTATAAGATAGGTGGGTAAGGTCATTGTACTTTTAATGTCACTGTACATTAGGTAAGATTCTACAGGTGTATAGGTAGAGTTAAGCGAATCAAATGCGGTACAGGGCTGGTCTCTATTGAGAAGCGATATGACGTCACATTACTCTCTTATGTGCTAACCTTCCTAGCGACAACACTAGCCCAGGCTATAGCTCTGTCAGGTTAGTCTTGCGTCATAAAACTATCTACCGGACTCCGACACGCTTATTAATATCTTATTATATTTGACTCTTTTTAACAGACAATATCCAGTAAAAAAAATGTATTACAATTGATTACTAAATATTCTGAAAAAAGAAAGAAATGAACCAAACGAAAAGGGTATTTAGATAATATAAAGGATCTAGTTAGCAAATGGTCAATCATGAGACTGATTGGTATGGAGAAAGGTTTTTTCTACCTACTGATTGACCATCAGAAATATAAGTACTACTAACTGGTCCTATAGCGACTGAAATAAGAAGCTGCTACGTATTGGCATATCGAACCCTTCCTCCAAGTAATAGGGCCAGTTAATTTAAGCATTGTCCTCTATTATGCTAATACTATTTATTAAACCTATTCTCTTTATGACAAACTTTAACTTTTGGATTTAACAAATGATTTGTAGTTTTGATTGAGATTTTGTGGTATCACATAACATATTTACGACAAGAGAGGTTAAAAATAGACTACCAATTGGTGTGGCACATAGCTTCCTCGCATCCTATCACGTACTTTATTGATTTTATGCGTTTACGAGCCATTATTGTTTAATTTGTTTAATTGCTCCCCGATTTTTAATCTGTAAAAAATTGTTTACATTTTTTACATAAATTAAAGTATCAATTTAGCAAAAGTTAAAAAGCGCAGACGGTTCAAATTAATCTGGGGGTATCTGCGGGTTATTTTCTATAAACAATATGTTTAATACAAACCAGATAAGTAATTATGAAGCTATAGGTAAAAATAAATGTATGTTTGTGTGCATATGGAAGAGAAACAAATTAGCGCAGAAGGTTGAAACTTATATGGATCCAACAATTGGCTAATCATGACCTACCATCCAATTTGCAATAAAATCGGACGAGTAGTTTTTAAGATAGGTTGGATCGCAAAAATTGAGCGACAGACAGACACGGAACCAAAATCGTTCCCTGATGTCTGAAACGGATTTCTGTCTTGGATAGCTTCCGTTACCTTCGGTAAGCTCGGAAGCAAAAAGTAACAGCATATTGTCACAAATTAATATTATTTAAAAGTCAAAACGTGTTTGTTAAATAATCTAAGATTGTGGTGACAATATTGTTGTGTTACATTTAATTAACCTCTATAGTCATAATTAATTTGAATTCAAACATTTTTTTATAGAGATTTAATTTATTTCTTCATCTAGTAAAAAAGGTTAAAATTGGCTGAACAATATTTTGTACTAATCTGATTAATACAGTAGGTAAATATTATAAGTAAAAGACGACAATGTTGACATTTTTTATACATGAACTATCAAATTTCATTACTGAATTTTTCCTAACATAATTTTAAAATTACTGGGTTGATCCTTCTTAAACGTTGAAGGGTAAGAATAATTAATTTACAAATATAAAATTTAATTAAGTGTAAATTAAAAATAACTTTACGGAAACACTTGTTAATCTTAATTGATGGGTCACTAATATCGCCCACGCTCTCTAATATAAGTCGATGGAAAGCTAAGCGCAGGAAAGGTAGGCGGTCGGTATATTTAGGTCTAAAAAAAAAAAAATGATAGCTTTGACCTTCTAGAGATAATTTTAGAACTAATTATTATAGTAGGCTATGATCTTCTTACCGAGGAATATCTTAGAGGTCACAGTTATTATTTATTATTAGTGCGAAAATATAATTAATCAAGTCGAGCAGGTATATTTAATATAATTTTACTTAAAACATTAAATAAAATGCTTTGACAGTCCGTCTGATAGTTCATCATCGTTTTTACGATTGTATAATGCTTTCTTTGTTAACGCATTATTGCAATAGCATTTTCTGTTAACCAACACGGTTAAAATAAAATCCTTATCTATTTTTTGTTTAACACAATGTTTAGTGATTCCTTACTATTCTTTCTTATTCACTGGATATGTTTTGACAGATATAGATATCATACAAAATAAGTATCCAAACAGTATTATGAGAACCTAATGTACATAGATTCTCTCACGAAAATGTGAATTTCATATGGTTAAAAGATATAATGTCAATTCTATCAAATAAACCATACTTATCATATTTCTTAAAAATTATTTCAGTTAAAATAACTAAATAAATAACTGAGTAATTTGATAATTATATTAAGTTAATACATGAGTATTTATTATAAATCTTTGAAATGGTAAGTATCGTTACATAAAATCTTCTCAGAGTTAACTGAATTAATTTCCTTTAAAATAATTTATCATCGTTGCTTCATTGAATTTATATCTCCTTAAACGAAATAGAGACAACTCCTCGAGGATATAAATAAATAAATAAATATTATATATATATATATATATATATATATATATATATATGAATTTATTTTGGAGAAAGTACAAGATAATATATCTTCTTAAAATCATGAAAAACCTTCACCTACTAACATACATATACACACAAACACATACATCCAGCAAGTACAGGTTACTTATACTACAAATAAATAAATATATTTTTGTTTTAGATATTTTGGTTTTTTATTCTGTTAAGAGGGACATGATGTATAATATGTATTGAAAGTTTATGAATTGTAAAAGAAAATTAAAAAAAATATAAATCTTATTTAAGTGTTTGACATATATATGCTATATGCTATAAGCATATATGTCAGGAATTCTGTGCAAAAGGGACACACAATTATTTTAAGTATAGTTGATTTTTATAATATGTGATAAGGAAATAAATTTTTCAAAAATAACTCCTACACCACATTTGATGTATCTTAACTCAATATTCCTACAAACAAATGTTTAGATATTTATAACACCAGTAAGCAGCCTACATGGTCAAAAGGTATTGTGCTCTGAAGTTGCACCAAGTGTTTTAACTCCTATCAACTCCAATCCCTTTAGTCCGAGATTCTAAGTAGAATAAAAAAACAGCCCTTGAAAAGAATAGTCTCTCCACTAGTGAAGAGTACATTCCTTTCAGTCCTTCACGATAACCTCCATTGACGATCCAAATATAGACTTCTTTTTGTTGCCAACCTATCCCTTCACAGTGACCTCAAAGTTCCCTTTGCCCAAGATCTAGCCACTTCAAGTCACCCGAAACAAATATTTCCTTGACTGCATAGCATATCCCATCATCCTAATTCACTGATCCATGCCCTATCCCTATCATCACTATGATTCATAGAAATCCTCCTAGAAATTCACCACATGACTATGTTATATTTCATGTCAGTATTGTGTACCGTTAATGGAGAATTCTTCCCTTCGTATTAAGCATGCTAGAAAAAACGTTATTACCTAAAACAATACACTTCTCTAATAGTCCAGGAGATAGCGTGCAAAAAAGTGTCTGACTAACATCAAGCTAGAATTTTGTATACAAGTAAATCTTTTAGCGCCTTTTAAGAATATGTGGTCGGCTAAGTTCGTCTGCGGGACTTAGCTTGGCAATAGGCGTTTGAAAAAAACAAACCGGTGGAGAGCGACCATGCCTCACCAATTATGGCGGACAATGGGATTTTCATGATCCTGAGTACAGAATTAGTTAGTAGACCAAAAATCAAGTTTATGTTAGTTTTTCCGTACTCAGGATCATGAAAATCACATTGTCCACCATAATTGGTGAGACATGGCCGCCCTCCACCGGTTTGTTTTTTTCAAACGCCTATTGCCAAGCTATGTCCCGCAGACGAACTTAGCCGACCACATATTCTTAAAAGGCGCTAAAAGATTTACTTGTATACAAAATTCTAGCTTGATGTTAGTCAGACACTTTTTTGCACGCTATCTCCTGGACTATAATTCTCTAGTGTCGTCAGTATTTTTAATTTTTTTTTATTTAGCAATTGGATACTACAAATATCCATGCCTTTTGTGCAACCTATTTTGCTTCAGACATTAATTTTTATAGTTACAATAGCAAATTAAAAAAAAAAAAAATAATAATAACGTCAGTAGAGAATCCTATTGTTTTAATAAAATTATAGTTAAGTGATTGTGTTTCTAATAACCTTAGTATTAGGAAAATCATGGGTTGTGGAAGGAAGATATTTTTTACTCGGGATTTATCCTTAGTATCTCATTTAATATATATACATACATATATATATAAATATATATATATGTATATATATATATATATATATATATATATATATATATATATATATATATATATATATATATATATATATATATATATATATATATATATATATATATACAGAAAACAAACAAAACTCAGGTTTCGGTCACAAAAATCGTCTTTATGTTACAATCCCGACGTTTCGGTTTTTACTTAAAACCTTCTTCAGGGGCCGTAAAACATCTAAACAACGACTCCGCGAGAGTCGTTGTTTAGATGTTTTACGGCCCCTGAAGAAGGTTTTAAGTAAAAACCGAAACGTCGGGATTGTAACATAAAGACGATTTTTGTGACCGAAACCTGAGTTTTGTTTGTTTTCTGTTTATATTTACGGTCGAGAATTTATTCATATATATATATATATATATATATATATATATATATATATATATATATATATATATATATATATATATATATATAAATAAATGTATATGTATAGATACTAACTAAAACAGAATAAAAAGTAGGAATATAGATAAAGCAAACTTCAAGTAATAGAAGAAAGGATAAGTTTTCCCTTAAATAAAACACATTCGATCAGGTTTACTTTTAAAAGTTACGTATCTTTTAGCTTCGAACAAGAACAAAAAAAAACTAAATATCCATTACTGCCAAAAAGAAAAAGAAAAGAAAAATAAACAGTTGTAGAAGAGAAATGATACTTTAGGAATGAACACAAAAAAAACGAACATTAACTAAAAGCGTAAGAGAAGAGCGCATATGGGAGAATGGAAAGTATTCTACCATTCTCTAACAAAGAAGAGAAAATACCCAGCAGCTAAACACATTTGGGTAAATGGATGTAGAGAAGAAACAAAGCTTGAGAATTCATTGAAGCGTATTTGTCTTTGAAAGAAATAAAAGCTACAAGTTTAAACAAAATTGTTTTTCTCTAGTCTTCTTTGATTTTATTCAATTCTGTCACGTAAATTTCTTTATCTTCTTAAATTTAATTTTATTATTAAGAATTAAACATGTTTAATAGTGTATTAAATATGTTCATTAGTTATGATGAAGGTTTACCCCGATGTGAAGGTGGTAAATTAATTACAGCTATATAATTGGAGATGCTGGCACAAAAAACTGTGAAAAATCGTTGACAATTTTTCTTTCATTAAAAATGTTTTTGAAGATTTGATCGAAAAAGTTATTGTAACTATAGACCAATTAAATATCTATGAGATATCGATGTAAAGTCACTCCTGGGTGTAATCTAGTTAGTTGACCGGAAACAATGTTATTTATACTATCTTGAAATCGATTTAGAAACCAACTTTAGATGTTGGCTCAAAACAACAAATAACTGAATCGACTTCTGGGGAGATAAGGTGCTTATATATAATCCTATTCTAGTTGAAGATTGTATTGAAAAGATTAGTTGTGGCTGCTACTGTAAGAATTTCCTTTGGTGGTTTAGGATCCGGACTGTTGGTAAATGCATCGACGGAGATTCCCTTTCCTTTGATCCTAAGATAAGGAGCTGACCAAGCTTTCCAGGTACTGGAGAGGGTCAGGAAATGGGAAAACCCAACTCTTCTTGGGGCACGATCCTAAATTTTTTTGTTTCTTCTCTATTTTGTTAGAGAATTTTCTCTGAAACTGTTAGCATTCTCAACATTTTGTCACTTTTTAAAGAAGGCTATAACATTGATGACTTTAAATTTAATAAGTTGTCCACTTTCCTATGATAACAAATCATTTTCAAGCCTAGATCCTTGTAAAACATCAGTTAATTCGATTTTTAACTTAAATATTAATTAGTACTGCTAGAATAATATTTCCTAAGTTTCATTCTCATTAGCCTGATAACTGGAAAACGCCGATCAAAGTGTAGTAAACAATTTAACTATACTAAAAAAAAGCCAATTTGATTCCTTATAAAAACTATTGTAACAACATAAAATTAAAATATTGCAACATTTCAATCCTTTTAGAATTTTATTTTTATTTTGTTTGGAGTAATAGATTCAAATTTTTAAATTAATAATTATATTAGTTTTAAAGCTTAATATAACTTTTTTTTTTTGTAAAGATATTGCAAATAATGTAAATATGGCTGAATATAAAACTTAACTAATAGTATAACAAAATATAGCTTCTTAAGTTTATTTTTAGTAATAATACAGTGTGATGATGTTAGATAGGCATGATTATATCCCGGAGGGGGATGGATGAAATATAGCCAGTTGTAGCAATATACGAATCTATGCCCTAATTGACCCAACTAATAAAGTACAAAATATAGCTTATATTTTACAAAAGGAAAGTATTCTATTTAAATGCATAATAAGTATAGCCTGTAGTTGATAAATAAATAAAAAAATAAAAAAATATAATAAAAATAAAATTGCCTGCACATTTAGTGTGGCCATACCTCCTTGATCGCGTCCTATCGCGTGAGTAACGTTTGTTTTACTTTTACAACCTTCAATGTCTAATTTATTTTTTTGCAATTCGGAGACAAAAACAAAAGACTGATCCATAGCTTCTGTTACCTTCAGTATGCTCGGAAGGAAAAGAGGGAAATAATTAACCCTAGAATGACACCGGGGGTCTGTATGACCCCAAGTAAAAGAGCTTAAGCGCAGATTTTATTTCTGTGAATCACAGATTTTTTTTTCCTTGTCTAAATACTCTATCTTCCTGCCCCCCTATTTCACCATTCAAAGGTATCAGTTTCTGTATAATGTTTGAACAGTGAGCATGTCAAGTGCTTCTGGGGTCTAGCTGACCCCACGGTGTAGTTACCCTAACACTAATTTATAGTTGCTCTAATCAACCCTTCATCAAGATGATTCTATCGATCCTGATACAGGCAACCCTGAAATCATCATAAGCTATAATAACACAAAATGTGGGACAGATTCGTTTGACCCGCAGGTGGCCTCAGCGGTTTTTCTTTGGTAAATATGCTTGATCAGGCATGTGTCAACGCTGCTATTCTTCATTGTATGGCCAACTGGCAAAAGAAACTACCGCGGAAGGATTTTATTTTTGAATTAGGCTTCTCCCTAGTCAAACCATGAAGGAAAGGATTAAAAGACAAGAATGCTATGCAGTGATTGCCATGGTGCTATTTGTGATGAGCATCGGTCCTACAATTGCTTAGAATGCTAAAAGCTTCACTGAGGACATTTTGTATAATTTTGTGATTTTTTTTGTCTTTTATTAGTTTCTTTTTATAAAAAAAAAAAATGGTAAGAAATTTGTTAGCTTGTCATTTTTATGCTAGATTTTAATTTTTAAAACCAGCTTTGTTAAAACAAAAAGTTACTTTTTTTTATACCTTGCTTCATTATTAGCATTAGTTTAGAAGTCAATACAATTTTTAAAATTTTAATTTTCTTTCTTCTGTTCATTGTATTGGCCCTGTAGATTGAAATTAATATTTTTATATTACAATAATATTTCACGCGTTTCAGGATAGAGCGAAAAACCTAGGTGGGGTCATATAGAACCCACGGTGTCTGATATGTGTATTAGAATGTGGAAATAACGGTGTCATTCTAGGGTTAAGTAAATTATATAATAGTGGGTCGTAACAGCAAAATGTCTTTAAATTATTCGATAGGAAGCGAGGAAACTATGTGCCTCACAAATTGCCAAACTAATTTTATTACATATAATATAGCAAGTGTTAGAGAAATATTTCGTAAGAGCTTAATAATTTATTGAAGCCATGCTATACAAATAAATTTAAGAAAAAATAACCAACAATAAGGTTAAATTGGAATAAGGTTAGATAAAAAATAATTTATGGAGACAAAGATATTGTATACTCTAGCTCTAGCATGCAGTATAGATAAAAAGGGTTCTAATCTGCTAACGAAAGCAAAATTTAGGTCAAGAGGAAATTTAAACTGCTTCAAATTTGAAAATTTATAACTGAGGTTACAGATAATCTACTCTCAGCACTTGACTATTGGAGTAAGAGGTTGAATGAATTATTTTTAGCTTAGCATGTTTCTATTCAGTTGGGAAAGATAATAGAAGAAAATAAATCAAGATCTTTTGGAGGAATCCGCGTCAGAGAGTTTGGGAATCTGGACATTTCGAACCCATTACAGGGAGCAATCTCAAGAGAGTTGCTCCTGATTATGAAGATCAACTTCCCTTGAGAATTATCCCTATAATGGGTTCGAAATGTCGGTTTTTATCAAATTCCTGGTTTAAATTAGTGGTTTCCCCGAAAGAATCTAGATTATATAAGACTCTGGCCGCGGAAACTTAAGCTATCGAAATTTAATAAAGTAAATATTATAATTTGATTTGTCTTTTAACATAAGTACTAACACAAAATCCATGAAAGTTTAAACAATAATAAAAATACTCTGCCAATAAGCACATAGCTTCCTCGCGTCCTATTTCGAAAAATTTAATGATTATATGCTTTTAAAACCAATTATTATCCAATTTATTCCATTTTCCCCCGTTTTCATCTGTCAAAATTGTTTTGATTTTTTACATGTATTAAAGTCTCAATTTAGCAATTAGCAAAATTTAAAGAGGAGGCTATCTGCGGGCTTTCGACGAACTATCCAAATTTCATAAAAATCAGATGAGTACTGTTGAAGATAAAGGTGATAATAAATTAAGGTTGTACGCATGTGGAAGAGAAACAAATTGGCGCATAAGGTTAAAACTTATATGGGATCAACAACGGCCTAATTATGACCTACCATCAAAATTTCAATAAATTCGTACTTGCAGTTTTGAAGATATGTTGGTTCGCAAAAATTAAGCGACAGACCGGACAGACACGGAACCAAAAATGTTCCCTGATGTCTGAAACGAATTTCTGTCTTGGAATTTTTGAAATTGGAGACCTATTAAAGATGTTTCGTTTTTCAGAACGATCACATAGCTTCCGTTACCTTCGGTAAGCTCGGAAGCAAAATCTAGACCATGAAACAGTGTTTTATCTAGAGTCAAGAGAAACACCTGCATTCCACCTGTCAAGATGTCAATGTGTGACAAGAGCTAGAAATATAGTCCTCATGACAACAAAAGATTTTAAGGCCAAGGATTCAGATAAAACAATTATAAGGATAATATTTAATTCAGTCGCGATTAAATCTGTGCGGTGATTTTTTAAATTATGTTAAATAATTGGGTAGATATATAAGCATAAAATTAGCCGGAATTACTCATTGTTGAAATCTATGACACATATATAAGGCTTCTAACAAAATTGTAGGAAAAAGCAGATGTTAAAATGATTTTTTTTATTCAAATATCCCTCGATATTTGATTTCTGCATTAACTGTAATAATTTTAATAGTTATTTTTGCAAATTGGACTCTTCACTAATTGATATTATCAAGAACTAAATGTTACATATCAAGAATTGAATTCTAATATTTAAGCACTTGACCTTGACAAAGTAAAGTAGAATACATTTGTTATGCCATAGTTTTAGGTTATTATATTAATATTGTTTTTCACTGTTGTTTTGTATAATTTTAATTAAAATACATTTAGCGAATTATCGAAGAAAATTAAGCTGTTGTAATGGCTTCAAAACTTTTGAAAATTTTCTCCATGGAAATCCGTTTTAGACCATTCTTAATCGATTCCTGAAATTTAACACTTTTAGCGAATTTTCGAAGAAAATTTAGCAATTGCAATGGCTTTAAAATTTTTGTAATGCAAATTTTTGAAAAAAATTTCCACGGAAATCCGTTTTAGACCATTCTGAATCGATTCTTAAAATTTAACACTTTTTTTATGTATGTATGTATATATGTATGTATGTATGTTTGTATGTATATATGTAAGTGTCACTCCAGACGATATCTCACCCTAGGATGCACTTAAAAAATCCAAACAAATTTTAAAATGTCAATAATATCAAAAGAAAGGATGAGTCAAATTTTGACAATTTAGGGTCAAAAATAGCATAAAAACGTGTTTTTCCCATTTTATCCCCCTCTTATATGAAAATATAACAAAAGTATACATAACAACAATTAAAGAGCTTTCCAACGACATGCATGTTAAAGGGTAAATGCTATTTTGACTTTTGTACCCCGTACCCCAGTGTACCAAATTATTTTTTCACCCATCCAAATTCTAAACCAAAATTTTCCTATATATTTTCACAAGCCATACGTCATGCGTATTAAGGGTTAAATACGCAGATTTCTTTGAAAATTCGCTCATTAAATTTTTCGTGGGAAGGGATACGGTATACAGAGAGTCGGTACGAACAAGCAGTAAAAACAGAAGCGGTAAAGTACTAGATTTATATACTCCTATTAAAATTTTCGAGCGTGGTCGAGGTGTCATCGCATAATGGCAACGGAAAAAAGATATTCATGTTATTTTGGTCTCAGGAATTGAGAAATATCCGATGTTGTACAATTCTAAATTACCAGAATATGCTAGAAAGGACCTGACGGAGAGAGCTCTGTCAGAAATTTCAAAAAAAAATCAATCAATTCAAATAGTCGACAATTAATATTCTTGGTAATGTATGGATGTCCCCAGTACTTCTTTCGTTTTTTACGCAATCGCAAATAAATGTAACACGGTCTAACAGTATCTTCTTCTGATGACGACATAATCACGCCACGACACTATACCGTTACTGCAAGATTCCACCGAAAGTATACCGACAAGTGGGGATATGAAGGTGGTATCGTTAAAGCAGAAAATACCGCATACCGATACCGTACCAACAAGTCAGGGAGCGGCCTAAAGATGTCGAAATTAGTCTGCTTTAAACAAGATAAAACTGATGAACTTAGTTCTATAAATTTTATTCACTATATGAGTAAGTCCATGGGTTTGCTACATTGTTATAAATTCGTAGCTACTTCTGTAAAGTGACCAATTACACGGGTTGTTGATATGAAGCGACACTAACCCCGAGTAAGCCATTACATATATGTGTATGTGTATAAGCCCTTTGGAAGGCCTAAGCCCTTCAAGGGTTGTTACACGACGGACTATAATTATTATTATCTCAGTTCAATCAACTAATTTTATTTGATATCAGTTCGTAAATTTAAAATATATAATAGAGTAATCTGCCTAAATGTTGTAAATAATGCAGTAAATTTTGATAATATACTTACAATCAATAATATAAGCCATATGCACCTAACAGAATAAACGAAAATGTTTAGAGGAAACAGTAATTTCATCGTTTTACTGTAGAGCAATGTGAAGCCTACTTTAAATTATTATAATCCTCCAAATAATAGTATAATAATTATAAATTATTTACTTCCTAAATATATAATATTAAATTGTACGTAACTCTTGTACAAAAAAAATATAAATTATTAATTATTCTTGTCAAATTATAATACTGTTATAAAATTAATTTAGGCAGACAATACGGCTTGTTGGGCTGAGATAAATTACTAACTTAGATTAGTTCAGGTAGATTTTAACAGATCGTCGGATAAGACGACTATAATTCCTTTTGATTAAGGAAGAACCTTAATCAGGTCTCGAATTAGCGAATTTATTGTTGAGGAAATATAAAATATACCTGCATATTCTGTTAATTAAATAATTAAGGATGTACGATACAGTTTATTAAACAAGTTTGGAATAATATAATTAAGAGCAATTGTAAGATAAGCAATCAAGAATTAAACAAAATATGGCTTAAATGAAGGTAAATAAGTAATGTAACACATCGCCGGGAGGAACACGTAACAGTAAAATTTTATAAAATATAACAGGTCGAGTGTCCGGAAAATCGGAAACGTCGCAAACGCAGCTACTGAGGCCCCTTTGGCTGTATAAAAAACTAATAATATTTGGCACAACAGCCCGAGGTGGGCTTGGGCCTGCCAAAGGGCCTATGTAACTATTATGTATATGTGTAATGGATGACACGGGATGAGCGTGCATCATCTATATTGGCTTAATAATGTTAGCTATATTGATCTCCGTGACCGTGACTGGACCCTAATTATGATTATTTATTGTCAGTTTTTGGCTTGTCTGCCTACATATAATTTTATTATATGTAATTAGGCCACTCTCCGACAAAAGGATCGCTAAGATATCTGCACATGCACATTTTCTTCGCTTCTTAATTAGGTACTCTTTTACCAATTTATAAATGTGACATTAAGTCAACTCTTAATATAATTGACCGAGCGAAGCGAGGTCTATGTTTTTACTTTTTTGTTCCCCAGTCTTCCCCAGGTACTAGACCATTTTGCATTTCGCTTGAAAATGTTTGTTACGCGCTTACGGCCAAACGCTTTATTCGATTTTCTATTTCATTCGATTTGGCATAGATGTTCTTTGAAGTCATAAAAAACAACATATGAGTTTTAAATTTAATGAATTTCATTTTTAAATTTTTAAAAAAATAAAACAAACATTTTGTTTCTAATTTATTTTTTGTTTATCTTTAAATTTGGCATGAATGTTACTTCAAGTTTGGAAAATATATATATATAGTTTTTTTTTTTTTAATTGTTTTAATTTAAAAAAAAATGTTAATTAGACTTTTATTAAAAGAAAAATGTTTTTATTCTTTCTTTAAATTTGGAATAGATGTTCTTTTAAGACATTAAAATCGATGTATATGGTTTATAAAATGTTTAGAATTACCATAAAAATAACCTTTCCAGCGGGGAATCGAACCCGGCCTCTCACTGTCCACGTTTAAAATTATTTTCTCAGAAGCTAGATTTTTCCCGAGGAAACGACTTCTACCGTTAGATTCGTATTTAAATGGACTACATTTAAAAAAAAATTAATTTAAAATCGTCGGAATAGTTTTCGAGAAATAATGTTTTTTCAGAGTTTTTGAGGGTGAGTGCCCCCAAATTTATAGCTTAAATTAATTTCTCGATTTCGCCTCGGGTTATCATTTATCCTCCTGAAATCGTTTTTACGGTTTATTTTCGAATTACATTTTTACAAATACCATAAAAATAACTTCGCCCTAGCGGGGAATCAAACCCCACCTCTCACTGTCCGCGTTTAAAATTATTTTCACAGAAACTAGATTTTTCTCGGGAAATCGACTTATACCTTTAGATTCGTAGTTAAATGGACCCTCTGTCCGCATTTAATTTTTTTTTCTAATTTTCACGAGGTCTACTGTTCGCAGAACTACTCGTTTATTTTACTTTATTTAAGGTACTTATAAACACTTTACACTTTATTCATTTTATTCTAATGCTCATTAAAATAAAGAAGACTTTCATTATATACCAACGACCAATACGTGTCTCACTTTTAATGTTAAAAAGACACAATTTTTCCGCTTAAAAAAACTATTATCATGAATAAAACCCGTTATCATAAACTTCTAAGAGGAATTCACCATATTTTAATGTATTAAAGAGCAATTTAATTTAAATAGTTTGTAAAAGTGAGACCGTAAATTACGTTTTATCTGTGTTTTTTTGGTGTGTCGGGTTTACTCGTAAATTAAATCCGAGAGAAGTCGGAGAAGCCAAAGTCGTTCCATTCTAGAAGTCATCAAGTTAAATTGCAGTTGGGATTGCAAGTGAGGGTGGATCCCTTCCATTTCCTAAGACTGTTATTACAGACTGAGTCCGCCCAGCGTTATTTCTCAAAGGCTGGAAACCAGTGCAAAACCGCATAACGCCTCACAGACTGTTTCTAGTTTAATGGAATCGAGCTCTCGCCTCTAGTTTTCCCCGACTGACACAATTTCTATGAGTTAGTACCGGACTGAAATGACTTAGCAATGCAACTATATTACGAAATACCAAGTGAAAGTAACTATTTCTATAGTTTTGTATAAAGATTGATTAAAGTTTCCATTTTCTCATTATCGGGGGAAAAACGAAAGTATCGATTTTGTTACGAAATTGATAATATAGATTATTCAGTTTAATGGAATTATATAAAGCTTAAAGAGCAAAATTGATTAGTTTCTTTAAGTAATCACAATAGAGAATATTTAAATTTAACGATATCTTCATACATAATGAAGAGGGCCTGATTGGTTAAGGGCCAAGGGCCTGTCTGGGTTTGTTTGATTTTAATACTTAATCTATAGTTTTATTCAGATCTTCAGAACAAGACGAAGGATACTTGCACTTCTTTAGATTGTTACTCCCCTTATAAAAAAAACAGAGGGAAGGAACAATTTAAGAAGGTTTACGGAATGTTCTTCTGTAGACTGTTACTCCCCTTATAAAAAACAAAGGGAAGTAGCAATCTAAAGAAGGTGTAAGGAATGTTCTTCTGCAGACTCTTACTCCCCTTATAAAAAAAAAAAAAACAGAGGGAGTAGCAATCTAAAGAAGGTGTACGGAATGTTCTTCTGTAGACTGTTACTCCCCTTATAAAAAACAGAGGGGAGTAGCAATCTAAAGAAGGTGTAAGGAATGTTCTTCTGTAGACTGTTACTCCCCTTATAAAAAAAACAGAGGGAGTAGCAATCTAAAGAGGGTGTAAGGAATGTTCTTTCGTAGACTGTTACTCCCCTTATCAAAACAGAAGTGTGAGATTCCTTTGTCCCAAAGTACATTGGACTAAACATCTCTTTTTCTTAATAATAATTTTTATTCTAAAACAACATAGGGGAGTAACAATCTAAAGACGTCCTACCAGGACACTTTCTACATGAGATTTCTAATTGGATATTTTGATGGATTTACACGTTTAAGGTTCTCAGAGTCCAAAAAGTGATTTTTAGAAATTTTTAAAAAGTCTGCATAGACACACAACAACTATGTAACTATGTGACTGTAACAAGCAATTATGTACTCGTTACTCGTATATGAGAAATTTTAGTAGAGTTGTAGCTGACAGATATGTTCTTTACCGTATATATTAACGTTGGATATGGGAGCAACGAAGCAATATGGGGCAATGAATTTGGCTATTAATAACAATGATAATAAATTTAACATTACATGGTCTATCTTGAGAGGAGAGGCTACCCAGTGACAGAACTCCTGTCGTACATTAAATTAATTTAATACATTGGTTAAGTGTGTGCATTATAGTAATTGATCTTGCGGCCAACGCCTCTTTAGCCGACGGGGGTTGGTCAGGTGTATGGCAGGATATCAGGATTATATGTTCATAATAAAGTTAAGTTTTATTATTTAATCTATTAATTTACGTCATTTTTAAAATCAGATGTGCATTCTACCGGATACCGTAATAACTTTTCTGCATGCCCGTAAAAATATAACTTGTCTTCCTGTCATGGCAATTTGCGTGCCTCACGTTCGTAGTTTAAGAAGAGCACCAAATTCACTTAATCATATGGAACAAGTGTTTTATATTGCACGACAAAATTATACTTGACAGACGTTAAGTGAAGAAGGATTTCAGGACTTGTATTAAAAAAATGGCTAAAAAAATGAAGCGGGAAAAAACTTATTTTGTCATTTTTTCGTGTTATTACGGCTAGTATAAAATGCACGAGTTTTAAATCCTTCAAACATTCTAGATCCATTTAGTTAATGGAAGTAACGACTACGTCGCTGTAGAGAATAATGTTTTTTTATACTTCGCGTGATAAAATTCTTCTCCTTTCACAAAAAAAACCACCCTTAACACGGTGTCATTAGTCAAAACGAAAATAACAAGCCCCCTTTTAATTGCTATAAAATATAAGATGGGAGGGAATAAAATGCAATGAAGCACAATTTTACAAGAGGGGTAGCCTAGAGCGGCTTAGAGAGGGTTAAACATGCCGAAAACTTGATAATTCGTAACGCTTCCTACCCCTTGAGTGGAGTCGGGGTCAGAAAGATACGTCGGATGGAAGAAGAGGAAGAGTGGTTGTGATTTAATCCCAGAGTCAGGAGCGGAATAGAGGTGGGTAATCCCTCATCTGGAGACCTGGGGGAGAAGGGACCCCTTGTAACGACTCGTGGAAATAATAGCACTCGAGTATTATCCATTAATATTCATGAACTTGCTCTGAGTTATTGAGGCCTCCCTTTTCAACTCTGTACTAGGTTCGAGTAACTCTCCTGCATTATCTTGCTTCACGTACTCTCCACAGACTGCTAATATTAGAAGAGACAAAAAATTCGCATACAGGACAGATTTTAAAAAAAGGCCAGATACTCATTTTAAGCAAACAAAATTAGTCAATTAAATTTATATCGAAGTAGCTAATAGAAAGACATAGGTATACCGCTTAAATAATTCAAAATGAAATTCTCTGATTCACAGTTATTATTATCAGTATACTAGGCATCGCGTGGCTCTATTATTGAAGCGAGCGTATTGCAATAAAATACTGAATATTGAAATTTATTAATCATGATGAATGTCATAGTTGAAGATATGTAAGTGGAAGAGGGTAGTGTGAGGTAGAGTGGGGGTACTCGGTACAAAGCTTTACACTATAAGAATCTTAACCACCCGTAATAGCTTTTATATTATTATCATAAATGTATCACTTCATTACTCCAATACTACTGCTTGTATCACGTTGAAATTTTACATACTTATTTCAATTGTACTTTAGACGATGTGCATGAAGTTTTATTAAAATCGTTACGTTAGAACGTAAGATATTAGTAAAAAGGTTGTTTTCTCTATTTTAAACGTTTAGGTCCGCTTTAATAGTTTTAGTGATCTTTATTAATTCATAGCAGTGTCGTTGTTGGTTTTAATAAAAAAATTTATTTGAAAAAAATGTTCGTCTCATCGAATAGGTGATGATAGAATTTTTTCCCGTCCTGAAATTCCAATTTTTAATTTGAAGCTCACGTTTACGCGAGCATTGCGCGCGAAGTCTTGGACGGATCTCGCTGTCCAACGAACTTAGCCTGAGTATTAGTAAGAGGATCATGTATACCAAATTTCAACTAAATCGGTCAACTTTTACTCAAGTTATCGTCGGACACGTAAACGTTACACACAGACAGACAGACAGACAGACAGACAGACAGCCAGACATACAGACAGACAGACAGACAAGATGCATATTTCGTTGAATGTAAGAAGCTCGCTTACGCTCGCTTCAACTAAATGGTGAGAGCCTTTAAAAATTACTGAGTTTAAAATGTTCTCTATTATTCTAGTTTATCCTGGCCCTGGTATTATAAAACATTCCTACATTTTTTAATAGTTAATATTCGAGGGGTACACTGGGAGATAAAGATTTTTTTTCTCCAAGCATATCACGAAGAGATGATATGCTTAAGATGAAGATACAAGACCTCACTATATAACACGATGTATATTCGTATAGCTATAGAGTTGAAAATATACCTATATACCTATATATATACATATACATACGAGGGACAATGTATTATACATGGGAAAAAGGCAATATTAAAAATTGTCTGCCAATTAGTGTGGCACAAAGCTTCCTCGCGTCCTACTTCAAATATTTTAATGATTTTATGCTTTTACAACCTATAATTGTCCAATTTATTTAAAATCTCCCCATTTTTTTAAATCTGTCAAAATTGTTTTGATTATTTAACATGAAACTAAAGTATCAATTTAGCAAACCTAAAGAGAGCAGACGGTTGAAATTTATCTTTGGCTGTCTGCGGACTTCTTCCTAAAAAATCATCCAAATTTCATAAAAATCAGATAAGTACTTTTAAAGATGTAAGTGTAAATAAATATAAGCTTGAGAGCATGTGAAAGCGAAACAAATGTGTGCAGAAGGTAGAAACTTATATGGGACCTATAATAGGCAAATTATGACCTATCATCTTAATTATAATAAAATCGAACAAGTAGTTTTTAAGATGTGTTGGTTCGCAAAAATTGATCTACAGACAGACTGAAAGGCAGACAGACAGACAAACATGGAACCAAAAATATTCCCTGATGTCAGAAACGGATTTCTATCTTGGATTTTTTTTTTTTTTGCGAAACAATCGCATAGCTTCCGCGTTACTTTGGGTAAGCTCAGAAATAGTGATACATTTATTTATTTATATTATTGTCAAGTTGTAATTATACATTGACTAATATTATAATTAGACTAATTATTATAAGTCCAATTAAATTCAGACAAATTATTTACTAAATCTAGAATTCTTTTACTTAAATTCAGAAATTAGCAACAAAAGTTTAAAAATGAGAAGTAATAAAGGAATTTTACAAGAGGGTTTGGTCATAAATTATATATTATGAATGGCTGCAAGTGTTAGTGTGTTGGTGCAAAATTCAAAGGATCATTAATTAATATAATTATTATTAATTATCATTATTAATATAATCGATTTAATAACCATGAATAGAAAATACATACACGTGCATACCTGATACATGTATTTATTACAATCTTACAACTATCTCTATACATTGAAAAACTAATATGTAGAACTAAACATTAGTTAATGAAATGAAACAAATAATGTTTGACTCACCCGTCTTTCCTCTTCCCTTGCGGCTCTGAGGTGACTCTCTATGGCTTCCAGATCTATCTGAGGCATTACCGTCTCTATTTTGTAATCTAAAGCACCTACAAAAAAAAACACATTTCAATTTCACATATTTTAAGTTTGTGTTGGGCACTTTTAGAGATCGCAGATACTTTAAAGGCAGACAAACGCAAGAACTTATAAGAGTCCTCTGTATTACTAATAGAGCCCAAAAATTATTAAATATATACCATAAACTTTATCATTTTCAGCAATAATATTCAATAATAATAAACTAAATCAAGACCTTACACAACACCTTCTTATCCAAATACTATAACTTTTCGTAGAAAATAAAAATTAAAATTAAAGATTATATTATAGCTTCTAAAGATAAATACACTGCCAATTAGTGTGGCACATAGCTTCCTCGCATCCTATAATGTACTTTATTGTTATATTAACATTAAAGTTGTATTACTTTATTGTTATATTGTTTATTGTGTAAGAACAATTAACATTTTTTAGCGATCTTTAACACTTTATAGGGGTGTCGCTGTAGGTTTTACTAAAAAATTGTATTTGAAAAAAATGTTCATCTCATTGAATAGATAAGGTTTAATTTTTTTCCCGACCAAAAATTCAAATTTTAAATTTTAAGTTCACGTTTGCGCGTGAACGCTTGAACGGATAACGTTGTTCAACGAACTCGACCTGAGCATTGGTAAAATAAACATGTCTACCAAATTTCATCAAAATCGGGCAACATTTACTCAAGTTATCGTCGCACGCTTCACGATTCGCAGACACACAGACCGACAGACAGACAGACAGACAGACAGACCGATAGACAGACAGACACGGAACCAAAAATGTTCCCTGATGTCTGAAACGGATTTCTGTCTTGGAATTTTTAAAATCGGAGGCATAAAACTTTTTTGTTCTCAAAAGTGAACACAAAGCTTCTGTTACCTTCGGTAAGCTCGGAAGCAAAATTAAATTAAAAAGTTTATATCGATCAAGAGCAAAGACAATTCAGACTAGATCAACATGTAATTCTACTTCATATCTAAGCAATATAAATACAGAACAAAGCTTCTAAAAGCAACAACCCTTTTTTGGAAGAAGAAAAGGTTTTAGGGGAAGTTGCTAACACCAGAGGAAGTAGGGAACAACGAGGAACAAGTGGGTGATAAAGAAGGGCTTAAAACATTTTGATTACAAAATGATGTTAAAACGCGTTATAATACTTTATTAATATAAAAATAGTCACATAACATGTGTTTTCTATAATATTAAATAGATGATGACTTTATAAAAGCCATCTTCCAAATTTTTTTGGGTTGCCCTACGTTTTTTTTTAGAATATAAATGACTTTGACTATAAAGATAAAGGGATGTTTAGTCCAATGTACTTTGGGACAAAGGAATATCACAATTCTGTTTTTATAAGGGGAGTAACAGTCTAAAGAAGAACATTCCATACACCTTCTTTATCTTGTTACTCCCCTCTGTTTTTTTATAAGGGGAGTAACAATCTAAAGAAGTGCCAATTTTACTTGGTAAGAAAATTATTTTAAAATGATTTAAGATAAAACAATCGGTACTTCTTTAGATTGTTACTCCCCTTATAAAAAAAACTTACCTATGTTGTTATAAAATATAAATGACTAACTAAATAACTGTTATAGTCCAATGTATTTTAGGACAAAGGAATATCACACTTCTGTTTTTATAAGGGGAGTAAGAGGCTAAAGAAGAACATTCTTTACTCCTTTTTTAGATTGTTACTCCCCTCTGTTTTTTTTATAAGGGGAGTAACAATCTAAAGAAGTGACAACAAATCAACCAACTAAGGTTATTCATTTCTGAAACTTACTCCTGCCTCTTTCCACCAAGAAGATTTTTGAAGCTAATTAGATTTATTGGGAATAACCAATGACTATCTTAGCTAATCAAGAACTATTGCGTTTTATTATGTGTACTAATTTATTATCCTATCCTAAATTTTAACACAGATAAGAATTATAGAGAGAGAAAAAAAATATTCTAGAATAACACCAAGACAGCTGGAGGCATTACCCTTGTTTAAGCTATATTTTACAAACGAAAAAAACAAAACAAAAAATCTCATGCAACAACAGTAAAAGAAAGGATATATAAATAGGAGAAAATCGAGACATCAACTTGTCATTCTTTAAAAGAATAAAACAAAACAAAATGTATTACAACAAAAGGTAATACAACGAAAAATAATAGACAAAAATGTTTCTATCCAATCTTGAATATCTTAAACGGTCAGTTGACTTAAAAAGAATTGTATGAAAGATGAAATACAAAAAAGAATGTTTGAAAAAAGCTAATTTTCTTTTCAAAGTGTTTTTTTTATCCTGAATTGGGGTACAGTAGCCAATCACGGTGAGAAAACATATTAAAGTGTATCTCGTGAGAATGAAAGACGTCAAGGCAACAAAATGATGACCTCTAATAGGCGGAGTGTTAAGGTATTTTAAAACGTTTAATTTCCTCTTGCTCCTCATCATAGTAGATTACAGGTCATTAGTGCTAGCCCAACTTAAGCCGCTTAGTACCATCACGATATAAGTTAAAGAAAAACTGTTTTTGAAAAAATGTAATCCTATACTATTTTGTTGTTTTACAAGAAAGAATAATGCATGAAACAATTAAGTACTTCAGTTTTACGAAGTACCCTAAATTATAATTGTTTTGTAAAATGTTTTACCATTTGAGTTGAGGCAATTAATATTTTTACGTTTGAGTAACAAATATTTAAACGAGCGTAAGTGAAGAGGCCATTAGACGATCAACTTGGTTGTCAACCAAGATTCGCATTATGAAAATTCGCACCAATTATATTGTTTTTAAAAAAATAGAAATGTTTTTTTAATGATCATCCCTAAAAGCCCAATAAGTATGAAGAATTATCATGAATTATGTTAAAAATTATTCCAACATTTTTTTGTTTTTTATTTCACTCCAACCTGTGGAACAACATAAAATTTCAATCACTAACCTATCCACAGAAAGTTTTGTTTGTTTGTCTAACGATAACTTGACCAATTTGAAAGGAATTTTGCACATAGATGCTTCTTAGCATTTTTGACAACTGTATAGTTTTTGGAAAAGTCACATTTACTATTTTCAAGATGGTGGACAACTAAAAAAAAGGTTTTAGTCAGCATGACATGTGTATTTGTTTTGAAAACAAATACAGCCGAAATGAGGGTTTTTAAAAAAGTTGATGCTTGCATGGCATGTTACATATAATTTTAAAGGAAGATTAAGAATATATAGGTTTTTCCTCGAAAAATGATTCCTGATAGCACTATTGAAAACCAATACTATGGCCGACATAAGATCAACATAAAAATATTTCTACGTGAGTTCTTTAAGCACCACATCACTGGTTAGAATACAGGATGAAGGGAAAAACAATCTTCCAGGTTATTGTTGATTAATTAACAAAATTAGAAGAAAAGGCTGGCATTTATTTTCCCTTATTATACTTAGCATAGTAAAACTGCTTTAAGATGAGCAGAACATTCAAAATAATGCAATTATTTTTTTGACATAATGACACCCCAAAGAGTTCTACGATTTTAAATATAAAAGAATTTAGGGCATTCAATACCCTAAATTCATTCATTTCATTCATCATTTCAATTCATTTTTCATTCATTCACTTTTATTTTGCTGGGGGGGGGGGGGGGGGGTTGCAATTGTAACCAGATCCTGTACCAAATTTTGTGGAAATATATTATTATTTTATTATTATTATTCCAATAACTACCCTGTTTTAAATGTAAAATCGTCACACTTAACATAATAAATGGATTGTGTTAATATTAAAAAAAAGTAATACTATTAAAACGTGGTCGTGGGGAAACGAATCGACACCAATCGAAAAAATGTTAAGTAGAAACCAAAACACAAAAAGCAGTAACAAGTAGAAGGTGCAGTATGTTGGGGATATTGGAAATAGTTATTTATGCACCTAGGGAATAATGTATGACATATGACATTATTTCCCGCGTGACTTCAACGCGATTTAGTTGCCGCGTGACGGCAACTAAATCCCGAGGCGAAGCCGAGGGTATTACGTACCTTAATTTCCGAGGGGAAGCCGAGGGATTAATGTCAATTGGCTCCCGAGGCGTAGCCGAGGGAGATAATTATAACAAGGGAATAATAATGCATTATTCTCGAGGTACATACAACATTTTATCTCCAGAATAAGATTAAATCAATAAAGAAAACATTTGTATTTCTTTATTAAACGAATTAAATACAAAAATAAAACAATATAAATTATTTAAAACAAATAATAATCACCTTTAAAGTAATATAAAAAACAAGTTCAAAGGAAGCTAAACAAAAGTAAACAAAGCATCGTAGAATGACTCTCAATACAGCTGGGAGTTTTAAAGCAGTGTTGCCAACCTGATTTCAATCAATTCTCTATATTTGCCATTCATTCTCTACTATTTACAAAATAATTAGGTTGGCGAACGTGGATTATAATCCCGTTTTTACATTATTTCCCTGTTTTCACATTATTTCCCCGGTTTTAAGAACGGGGACGAAAAGACCAACATTATTATCTATAAACTATCCCTGAAAAGTTACTTTTCGTCCCTATTAGAGATTAAAGATATTTATAGACAGGTATTCAAGACTGCAAGAAAACCAATAATAAACAAGGAATGCGCGCTTCACGTAAGTACTTCAGGCGATAATCGCCTGTTTCTGTAAGATTAAGTTAAAATTATTAAGTGTGAAATTTTAATAGTTGCATATTCTTTTTCTACACTTCAATACCTTTAAATTGATGTATAACATGCCATGATGACTTAAAAACTTTTTTTAGTCACCGCATTATTGCCGCCACGCCATCTTGAAAATATTAAGCGTGAAAACTCCAAAAAGAGTAAAGTTGTCACAAATGCCGAGAGGCACCTTTATGCTAAATTTCATGTTCCTAGCTATAGTAGTTTATGAATTGAAACAAGCAACGGACAGACAGACAGAGCCGTTATATAAGGTTTCTTTTCTTACTTCATACACTTATTGTCTTTTGGTTAAGTTGCAAAACGAGTCATCACATGTGATCATTGCGATCATAATAGTCCTTGCGATCATGTTCTACCGAAAACCGTATCTTATTAAAATGTCACAAACAACAGAAGCGTGTAGTTGTACTTCTAAAGAGAAGTACCTAACCCGCGACATCCAAAACTACCCTCAGGGGTACAAGATGAAAACTACCATTACTTTCACGTATCATAATATGTTCTGACACGTGTTTCAACATTAAGATAAGCACCTTAATAGCACCAAATTTTGTATTTAAGTTGATGATCCATCGGATAAACGAATTATAGTCTTCTATATTCTATGTGATAATCTCAAACGCTCACAAGATAATTGTAAATTAAATACAACAAAAGTTTAACATACAATTAGAATATAGCCATTAAAGGGATAGACATGCCAGAAACGGCTACTCTAATACAATATCATATTTTCCGTATTTATATTTTAAATAAAATATAACTTGATGTATTTGTATAAATGTATATGTATTTAGACTATGAATTATATTATATACCCTATTAGTATGCGCTCTGTAAGAATATGTACATCAGCAACTTATATTAAACCAAATATATGGAACCTAAAAAAAAGGATCTTAAGATCTTGAAAGCACATCCAGTAAAAAAGATAACATCTGGTTTAACGGCTTTATTTCGGAAGACCACATTGAGAATGGTCAAGCTGACGCCTGGTGGTTTTCAGTAGAAGCCAGAGTGGTATTATTCTCAACAGTGGGGAAAGTAGGTCCACAGGAGACCTTTCATTTCCTCGATAGATGAGTCAAACGTTGAGGAAAATGTAAAGATCTTTGTTATTTCTTTTTTATATAAGCCTCGCTGCCCTCGCTTTGCTATATAACCTTATAAAACCTTTATAACCTTTCTTACTAGAAGCTTCAACCGACGGTTTCCTAATCTTCAGTGAAACCTTAGTACATCCATCGCAGGTCATTTCTTTGTGCGACTTTCCTATCTAATTTGTTTTCCTTTATTTCTAACAATCAAAAAACCCTTTTTGCTTTAATCTTTCCTTTTGTTTTCTTTTTAAAGGCGGATCTCTTTTTTTAAATTTACAAATTATAAAATGTTAAGATAATTTCTAAAGTCTAAAAGATTTTTAATTAAAGAAGTTTAATTAAATCAATTTATGTGGGGAATAGACAAAGTAAAAGTAATTTTAGTGAAATAACATCAATTTAAATTTTAGATCAATCATTTTTCGAGGTTCAGGTTATGTTTCGTGATCTTCTCTAGGATTGATTTTTTAAAATAAAAATTGGCTTTTTATAAGCTATATAATTATTAATAAAAAAAATTCTGCCAATTAGTGTGGCACATAGCTTCCTTGCGTACTTTATTGATGCTAAGCTTTTACAACCTATTATTGTCTAAATTATTTAAGTTTTATCCCCATTTTAAAATCTGTCAATATTGTTTTGATTTTTTTAAATAAATAAAAGCATCAAGCAAAAATTTAATGAGCGCAGACGGTTGAAATTTTTATGGGAATCTAAAAGTTTGGGGGAATTGAACCCGGTATCTCACCGTCCAATTTTAAAGCTATTTTCTTGGGAAACAGATTTTTCCTGGTAATAAAACATACATGGTTAGATTTATATTTAAATGCGGACTACATTGAATTTTTTCGTCCATCAAAATCGTCGCAACAATTTTTTAGAACTAATTTCTTTCCACAGTTTTTGGGGGGTAGATATTTTTCCTAGGGGTATAATTTTTCTTTTTCGGTCTCATCAAAATCACAAAATAAAATTTTCGCACTATGACAATACTTTCTCTCTTTATAGACTAAGCACTGAGAAAGTAAAAAATGGTATATTTTAATTGTGTCTGAAACACACGTGTTAACAAAATATGTTTTTTCTGTTACAAAACTTTTAGCTGGTAAAAACTGAGTGAGCTGTGAACATTGGAAATTACTTCAGTTTCGTCTCGAGTACCGCGATACTCATGGAGACAATAGGAGACAGTAATGTGCCATAGTTTGTAACATAGTAACACTGTAACGTGTAACGCATTTAGTAGATTGGTAAAATTAGTAAATTCTTCCTTGTAGTTATCAATTCTTGATTAGTTGGGTCAATTAAGGGAAAAAGAAATTCATATTTATGATATTTTGGTCCTTTCTTAGGTCATTCAATCTGATAACTTAAAGATTAAATTGAGATGATTTACAAATTCTTTAATTGTATCCTGCTGATTCTCGTTAGTTCACCTGATTTCAGGTAATGTTTATGTACCTTTTTTTATGTAATTTCAAAGTTAACAGCACATATTTCTACATAGTTTTTCTATCCTCAATTCTTTTAAAGTATTCAATTTTTGGGTTTGTGCCATACAGTTATAGTGGTAGGTACAGAAGAATTTTTAAAACCACCAAAATTTTAGTCGTCAGTCAGTTTAATTTCTTTGGGAGGTCTCGGTCCCCTCCCCGGCCTTTTAGTTAGTCAACTTGAAAATGGACCAAGGAAGGGTCAATATATCGCAAAAATTAGCCTTCTTATCTCTTCAAAGACACTGCAACTCAAGAATTAGGAGGATTATTATTTTAAATTAGCCTATCCTTTTTTCTTATTAACGCAATGTTAAATTGATTGGACGTTAAAGAAAATAAAGTAAATGGAATAAAATGCACCAAGCATTAAAGGCATGAATTTTGTAGAAGGCTTGGGTTTAACTCGAATTCCTTTAACTACATCTAACCTTAACCGATTCTAAACATTTTTTACTTCAGTGCATTGCATCATTTTACTCTGCATAGATACTGTAGTCTTAACTAACAAATCCGTGGTGCAACAGACCGAGGTGTTGGTATCCCTGCCAAAAGTCCAACTATATTATATTTGTAATGGATAGCACGAGGATATTGTGTCACTCCATCGGCATAAACTTTACAATTTACATACGCAACTAGTTAATCACCACTTCAAATAAGCCATACGTAGATAACCATTTATACGACGATGCTAGATGAATACCAAAGGCCTTCTACCGATACTAAACATTTTACTTTAGTGCTTTGCATCATACTCTGTATAGATACTGTAGTCTCAATATAACTAACTAACCAACTCCGCGGCGCAATTACCCGAGGAGTTCCTATCCCTGCCAAAAGGCTAACTATACATGTAATGGATAACACGGGGATATTGTGTCACTCCATCGGTATAAACTTTACAATTGACATACGCAACTATTTAGTCACCTCTTCAAATAAGCCATAAGCAGATAACAAAACTGGATGAATGCCGAAGGCTTCAACCGATACTAAACATTTTTACTTTAGTGCATTGCATCATTATACTCTGCATGATATCGATACTATTATTTGAACAAGCATAAATAATATAATAAAGGAATATAATCATATAAAATTTAAACACAAATAAAAGACCCATTCTCAGAAAGATTCGGAAAAAAATCATGATATAAAAGTTTAAAAAATACAATAAGAACTCTTAACATAATAAATCAAAAAGGAAACAAGAATCACTATTAATATCTGATAAAATATTTGGGAAAAGAGTCGTCATCAACCACAATAAAATTTGGTAAACAGTTTCGAAAATAATTTTAAGAACATTTTATTTTAGTGTCCTCATATCAGTCTGTTTTAAACTGCTTAACCCTTTTTACAAAAATGTTCAATTCCATGATAAAAATAGAAATAATAATTTCGTTCTTCAGAATACAAATAATTAATATAAAAATGCCATTTTTCAAAACTGGTCTTATTTTCAATTTTTTTTTGGTTTCTGTATTCTTCACTTTAGTTGTATCTATGTGCAATATTTAGGGAAGTTTGAATGACGGGAAGTGGTTCAAAATTGGGGTAATAGGTGTGCGATGAAACTTAAAAAGCAAATAAATTTGACGCCATTTTTTATTTTATTTTTTTTATTTTTTTTTTTTGGTTTCTGTATTCTTCACCTTAGTTGTATCTATTGCGAAATGTGGGGAAGATTGAATGACGATAAGTGGTTTAAAATTGGGGTAATAGGTGTGCGATGAAACTTAAAAAGCAAATAAATTTGACACCATTTATTTATTTATTTTTTTTTTTTTGGTTTCTGTATTCTTCACCTTAGTTGTATCTATGTGCGAAATGTGGGGAAGATTGAATGACGATAAGTGGTTTAAAATTGAGGTAATAGGTGTGCGATGAAACTTAAAAAGCAAATAAATTTGACGCCATTTATTTATTTATTTATTTTTTTTTTGGTTTCTGTATTCTTCACCTTAGTTGTATCTATGTGCAAAATTTGGGGAAGATTGAATGATGATAAGTGGTTCAAAATTGGGGAAACGGAAATGTGCGATGAAACTTACAAAGCAAAGTAATATAAGACCAGTAAAAACAGAATGGAGTAACAACAACACACAACCCAGCAGCAACACAACACACAACAACAATACTTACAGCACAATACTTCGCAGCTATCTTCGTTAAGTTCGATAGCAATAGAATACTAGAAATGATAATAAGAATAAGTGGTGTAAACTTAGGATTTAAAGTATGACTGACACCAAATAGTTGATATAATATTCTATCCAATCACTTCAATTGTACCAAAAGCATTGATTTTTTTGGTACTTCTTTAGATTGTTAATCTACTGTGTTTTTTTAGAATACAAATGGATATCATTATTGATACATTCCTTTGTCTAAATAACTATAGGATAAGAGATTATCTATAAGGGATTATTAGTCCAATATAGTCCAATGTTTTTATAAAGGGAGTAACAGTCTAAAGAAAAACATTCAGAACACCTTCCTTAAATTGTTACTCCATTCTGTTTTTTTGTAAGTTGAGTAACAGTCTAATGAAGTGCCGATATTTTAACTTAACCTGACCTTAACTTGGCAACCTGTTACAAAAGATAAGAAATTACAAAGAGGATTTTTTTATGTATATAGTAAATTTTAAATAAATGAGTGAAGCTTTAAAGTTTGATAAGAAACTATAATTGTCCACTTGACTTAAATAATAATCTGAAATTTGAATCTTAAGTTACGACCTTTGCAAAGGGAAATGTTTGGATGGTATCTTAAGTAAGCTGTAGATGGTTAAGGGTCCTGTAGGACATCAAGGACTCCCTGAAGAGAATGTCTAAAGGTCTCTAAAACCTTTCCCCCTTGTAACAGGGTTATGGTTAGGGCCAAAACCAACCCTTTACTCTTAGTTAATTCCTGATTTAACTCCTTCTGGATCCTGTTAACAGCGTTTAACTACTCCCTGAGCCCTTGATACAAGACCCCTTCTTCTCCTTGTAATGGAGGGTTAAATCTCCCCTGAACAAACTCACCTTTCACAATGCCCTGACATCATTATCCAACAGGTTGGCCTCATGAAAATCAACTTAAGCAAAACAACTTACAACCCGGACAAAAGTATCATTCTAATGATGCTAAAAACTTGGGAAATTGCATTCTTATTTCTGCACGATAAAAAGAATTCGTGAAATTCCTACCTTTTTCTGAAGTTTTATAAGAATTAAAAAAAAGAGAAGAAAATTACATTAAGATAATCTCAGCAAAGTTTCTTTACCTTTCCTTTATCAAATTATAAATACGTTTAAAAGGAGGACAAAAAACTGAATGAAAAACAAAACTTATTTGACATTGAACCTTTCAAAAAGTGTACGGGGTGTGACATGAAGACACCAGGGACAAACAAAATAAAGGAATTAATTATAAAGGAGAATACAGACTAAAAAAATTGAATTCTCTAAAATAATAGGTCGCCCTGTTACACGGTTCTTCTTATAGAAGAAAAGTGTGAAATAGGAACTGCATCCAAACAACATTTTTTTTTAATACTCAAAGATAAAGCAACATTTAATATTATAAATAGGCTGGTACCGAAGTGCGCCAGCCCCCCTTCGGATTAGAAAAAGGTTACGGTCGAAGTGCGCCAGCCTCTTAGTCTTAAGTGTCTGAAGGGTGAGGGTCAGGTAAGCCCGGGCTCTTGCACCCCGTCAAAACCCTAAGAACTTTGTTGAGGACTTCGAAATTGGAATCCAACAAGCCGTTCGAAATTTCTTCCCAAGCACTTTGGAAAAATCCAGGATTTAGGATTTACTGAGGACTACCGATGTTCTACCAACGATGATTATCTTCGAACTACCCTATATAGACCCTGAAGAAGTTGAAGAATGTTATATTGAAGATTAAATAAGCCATCGCAATGATCGATTTTGGGACTATATCACCGAGAACTATATTGATCTGTCCACGGCTAAATTCCCAATACCAATGTGAGATTCAAGCCGCCTAGCGTTGGTTGTTTATAATAATAAAGTATCTAGATTTGAAATGTGAAAGTCATTTTTAATTTATTTAGGAGTATGTACATAAATAAATTACACCTTTCAATATGTATTTTGTATTATATTTATAGAATATAGACTCAATTGTATTATAATGTATACTACATATGCAGAAGATTTTAGTTTTCATGAGTACGTTTAATTGTTTAATGTTAAGTTAATCTAAGCCCTTCTAATAAATATTAGCACTCACTTATAAGTGAGTGTAATTTATGTAAGAAACATTTCTTTAATTTTTAATATTAACAAAATAAATTGTTTTTTCTCTCGTATTTGTGATTATTTTCTTAAATTTCCTATGTGTAATGTGTAATGATAACGAATTTTGATTTTGTGTTTTTTTTTTTTTTTCATTTTGAATATTCACAAATTAAAGTGTATCTTCTGACTAAATTTGGATTTTGTTCTTACGAGAACATTCTACAGATTCTCCTTTGCACTGAGATTTGCTAATGATCGCCGTATCATTCTGCGCAGTTTGTTCAAAGTAACTTCAATTGCTTTATATTAAATGTATGCGAATATTGACAACGATTAGTCCTTTAGATTAGGGAATCCGTGTCCGAGGTGGGTGGACTACCTGGGTAGAGAGGTTGGATTTACCCGGCGCACTTCGACCGTACCCTTCAAAAAGGGGCTGGCGCACTTCCCCCGTGACCCGACCTATCCCGGCGCACTTGGTGTATAGCCTATAAATAGAGTATAGGAATTGATACAGATTTTAAAAGCACCCTTAACACAAACATCTACGGTTATTTTATTACATAAAATTTTATAGCATGTATACTGTATATGAGCATTATAGGTCGGAGGTCAATAAGAAGAAAATATTCAATAATAATTGAAATTATTATTTTATAATAATTATTTAAAATCTAGATTTAATTCTTTATAAATTTATACATTTATAATATGCTTGTGCTAATCCCTTAACTATGATGTATTGCATAATAATAAATATATTGTATAAAACTTCTGTTTCAGAAAATATATTAAAAGTGCAGAAGTAAACTTTTACAACTTAAAGTTTCAGGAAATTTATAAGAGGAAGAAGTTTACTTAAGAATAACCAATATCGTCTACTGGCATTCTTCAAAAAAACTAATAATTCATTTATAAACTTTGGCGTAGAATAATATTGACTTATATTTATGGTTTATGTATCAGGGAAAACATTTTAAAGTTTTTCCTGTTTACCACTAAAATTAAATTTAATATGAGTAAATTTTGTATTAATTTTAAATATAATTTAAGGAGTCCTCTACAGTAATTAGTTACCACAAGAGAAGCACTCATACATAATAGAAATACAAAATTAAAATAATCTATTAACATAAATCATGATGAAATAAAAGGGAAAAAACAAAAACAACTGAGAATGGTAAAAAAACACAAAAATAACGGAACAAAACCAAAAACAATTTACTTAAATAGCCCAAAATCACTCAGAGGACAAAGAAAGGATGTTAAGGATGCGGGAAAGGGAGTCAAAATTAATAGAGGAAATGGGAAGGTTATTGACAGCGGACACACAACGGACTAGAGGACTCAGGCCAGAAGGTTGACGGATGTATAAGAATCTGCCCGCACGACGATCTGGATGCAAGACAATAATATTTCCTTGCACTTTATCGCAAAACGATCTATTAGATAGATATTTCATAAGGAAGAGTATTTAAAAAGCAGATTGGAGTCGGCAGAGGGGTTCGATGGAAAAACGGCACAAAGATGGATAGGAATAGTAAACTTTTCTATAGACATAACGGAAGTAGCAATAACGAATAAAACAGCCCTGATCAGTCTCTCATTTTCAATGGGAGACAGTTTGGACAGATTCAGGATATTCCAGACGGGCACAGCATATTCAATGTATGGACGGACAATAGTTTTGTGCAAGGAAATATAACAGTCAAGGGATAAGCCACGAGCAATATTGGATATGAGGCCAAGTAATTTAGAGGCTTTAGAAGTTATTGCGAGTTTGTGATCGAGAAGGACACCAAGGTCACGAATAGACTCAACACTAGACAGGGGTTCATCATAGAGGAGGAGGAGGTAGGACGAGGGTAGTATTGATGGATTTGGAAAGTGAAAAAGGGATAAAGCTTGTTTTTCTAGGGCGTATTTGCTTACAATTAGTAGTCGTCCATTATGAAATAGCATTGATATCAGACTGAAGGATGGAACAGGACTGAAGAAAGTTATGGTCCTATGGATTCTAAGATCGTCAGAAAGGTAGCCTGAAGCAATAAGGATGTCAAGATCGTCGATGAATATGTTGAAAAGAAGAGGACTCAGGATAGAACCTTGGTGAACTCTGGAGGAAGGTATGTAGGATTTGGAACCTTGAGGGATCAAGATCAAACGGACACTGCGATTACGACTAGATAGGTATGATTGGAACCAGGCTATAAAGGTGAAGATGGAATTTAAGGGATTCCAGTTTGGATAGAGGTATTCCGTGGTCTACACGGTCAAAAGCTTTAAAAAAGTCGAAATAAATTGCATCGACTTGCTGACCTTTTGGCCACTCTACAACCACACACACACACAAGGTTGGTGGTTGTAGATCGTTGTGGGCGAAAACCATGTTGGTGAGAAGAGAGTAGAAGGTTTATTTAAGGAACGAGGTAGGAGTGAATATAACGTTCAAAAACTTTGGAGAGTACGTTACAAATTGAGATAGGACGGTAGTTAGTGACATAGGAGAGAGGAGCGTTGTTGAGTTTCAAAGGGAAGGATGGACGCCAGTGTTGGCTCTTATTAAATATAGACGAGAGCACAGGTGAAATAATTTTAGAAATACCTTTCACAGCTTCTAGATGCTTTGATATTTTTGATAGCTTCTGAGACCAGTTCATTTGAGATAGAGGGAAGAAGGAAAAGCAGATGGGAAAGGTATAGCCGTGGTTAAGGGAGTGTAAACTGAGGAGTTGACAAATACTGAGCTAAAGTAATCTGCAAATAAGTTGCTCCTAGACTTGGAATCTAAAATATTAATTCCATTACAAGACCGATCAGGTACTTATGGTAGTCAGCTCTACGAGCTAGATTATACTATACAAAACACAATCATTCATCAAAAGTGAATAATTGAAGCGAGCGTAGCGAGCTTCCTACATTCAACGAAATATGTTCCGTGTCTGTCTGTCTGTCTGTCTGTCTGTCTGTCTGTCTGTCTGTCTGTCTGTCTGTCTGTCAGTAACGTTCACGCGTGTGACGATAACTTGAGTAAAAGTTGACCGATTTAGTTGAAATTTGGTATACATGTTCCTCTTACTAATACTCAGGCTAAGTTCGTTGGACAGCGTGATCCGTCCAAGAGTTCGCGCGCAACGCTCGCGTAAACGAGAGGTACAAAAATTAAATTGGAATTTCAGGACGGGAAAAGATTCTATCATCATCTATTCGATGAGACGAACATTATTTTCAAATAACATTTTTTACTAAAACCAACACCGACACCACTATGACTTAATAAAGATCGCTAAAACTATTAAAGCGGACCTAAACGTTTATAATAGAGAAAACAACCTTTTTACCGATATCTTACGTTCTAACGTATCGATTTTAATAAAACTTAAATAGTTTTAATAAACTACACCATCTAATGCACAATTGAAACAGGTATGCAAAATTTCAACTTGATACAAGCAAAATTCTTTGCGTAGCGACGAGATACATTTATAATAATTGTTTAAAAGCTACCGCGGGTGGTGAAGATTGTTATAGTCGTATAGGTTTGTTTAGGAAGTAAAGCTTTGTACCGAGTACCCCCACTCTTCCCTACACTAACCCTCTTCCACTTATCTTCAACTATGACATTCATGATGATTAATAAATTTCAATATTCAGTATTTCATTGCAATACGCTCGCTTCAATGATAGAGCCACGCGATGCCTAGTTTTTACTCAAACGTCGGTATACATGAAATAGATTAAAATAATATATAAAGAATAATGTAAGTAGTTTTTTATACTTTAAGAATTTGCGGGCATAATAATTATTTTTAACAAAGAGGTACTTTAAGGTTTCTGAGTACCAGATAGGATATTTATGTGGTTTAACGAGCTTTATAGGAATATATCGGTGAATGGCTATGGAGATGAAGATGAAGTTGTCAAATTGAAAACGCAGTCATTTGAATTAGCATTAATAGTTAGTATAAGTAATAATTAATAATTACTTAGTATGAAGACCAGTCGAGAGAAGCTATGTGTCGATAGTGGCCTAGGTAATCGCTGCAAGCATAGTTACGAAGAAGGTGGTAGGGTGACGTGACGATCATGAAAAGAGGGAACTGTTATAGATAGGCTAGGATGACACTTGTCTTCAGAAATGTAGGAATGAGATAGTCGATCAACACAAAGTGTGCTTAAATTAAAAAGGATAAGATCAAATAAGTTACTATGCGAATTCATGACTGCGTTGAACTGATTTATAGACTTAAAGAGTGGTAGAAATTAATTATTTCTTAAGCACGATCGAATTTGATGCCTGTACGACCATTAAATTCAATCCTAGGCAATCAATGTTAATACAGCTAAAATTCATTTCTCGATTTCGCCTCGGTATATGTTTTTTACTGAGCATGTATGCCAAATTTCGTCAAAATTGGCCCAATGGTTAATATATTAGGCTCCACACGTCTGCACAGACGACAGACATTTTTTAAAAATCACTTTTTTGGACTCAAGTGGGACTTCAAAAAGTGTTAATCCATCAAAATCTCAATATTGAATTTTCGCACCTTTTCACAATACACAAACAATTATACACAATACTTTTACAATTATCACAACAATTACAATTATCACAACAATTACAATTATCACAATACTTTCTCTTTATATGAGAAAGTAAAAATTATAAATTAAATAATATGTAAGAAGGTTTAAAGAATAAAAGTTACAAGAGAGCTTTAAAATATGATTTCCCTATGCGCAACTTCGGATATAGTAACAGAGTATTTTGTATTTTGAGATTTTTTTTTGTCCTTTATTTTTTCTAAAAAGGAAAGACAAATAGAGAAGAATCAACAAAGCTTGGAATAGTACACCCACTTCCTTCCTCCCACAGTCCTTTATATAAAGTTAGGGCAAAAACAAACTTAGCGCCCTAAAACTTAGGGCCCCCTAACTCGACAAAATCAAGTTCTGGACGTCTCTCATACTTCATCCTCTGCATTAATAAATTAAACTTTGGGGAAGGGTAACGAAAATTGACAGGGTTTTACGTAAAGGTATTCAAATATATGTCGAGCTCCTTCTTTAAACTTTATTCCTCATAAATATATATCAAAACTATGAAGGGAAAAACTTCTTATGAAAAGAAACCGGTGGCAGGAGTCACCGATGAAGTTTGTTTTTTACAGCCGAGTAAGCGAAAATATTAAAATATATTAGGATATTCCTACTTGAATTTAATTTAAACAGGACTTAAAAATTAGTTTAGATTTAAACTTGTAAGCTCTTAAAATCCTATAAACCTCTTGGCAGAAACTTCATGCTAATTGTTACAGACTTGCTTATGGAAGTTAGAATTAGAATACTGATTACAAGTGTCAGTTTCAAACTTGATGCCTACTTAATTAAGTGTAATCAAGTGTTATGTTATATTATTATATTGTGTGTAAATTGTAAATATATTATTTCATTGTTATCTTTGTAAATTAATTGATATTATTACTTGATAGAAATATAATTAGATCAGTTCGTTCATTGTTTTGTATTTGCTCCGGCAAAGCAGTATTAAAAATCCATGTTGGGCCTGTCAAAACTTAATCCATCAATTAAATATTGCATCCACCAATTTATTTTATCTTTTATATAAGTGTTTCCCTTTGGGGTTAAACTAAGAAATTATTTAGGGGAGCTGCCATCAAAAATACATTTTATTTTACCCTAAAGAAAAGTTCCGACGTTGTGTAGATAAACAAATTAATAAATTAAGGTTGAGGTAATCAGTGTGTAAACCAATAAAAATAAAAGTGGGAAAAAATAAAGATTCAAAGATAAAAGCACTTAAAGTGTGTTTGTCGAAGTATTTACGGATTCAATATTGCTTCTGAGCAAGAAGGTAATGAAGCTATGTGATCGTTCTGAAGAGCGAAAAAATTGTAGATCTTCGATTTAAAAAATTCCAAGACAGAAATCCGTTTTAGACATCAAGGAACATTTTTGGTTCCGTGTCTGTCTGTCGGTCGGTCTGTCTGTCGGTCTGTCGTCGATCTGTCTCTCGGTCTGCCTGTCGCTCAATTTTTGCGAACATATCTTAAAAACTGCTCGTCCGATTTTACTGAAATTTCGATGGTAGGTCATAATTAGCCCATTGCTGGCCCCATATAAGTTTCAACTTTCTGCGCTCAATTGTTTCACTTACACATGTGCACAAACATACATTTATTTACACCTATATTTTCAATAGTGCTAATTTTTTATGAAATTTTGTTTGTTCGTCGAATGCAGCTCGCAGATAGGCCCAGATTATTTTCAACCGTTTGCGCTCTTTAAATTTTGCTAAATTAAGACTTTAATACATGTAAAAAATCAAAACAATTTTGACAGATTTAAAAAACGTGGGAAAAATGAAATAAATTGGATAATAATGGGTTTTAATAACATAACATTTTACGAAATAGGACGTGAGGAAGCTATGTGCCACACTAATTGGCAGAGCAATTTTAATACTAGTCTAATAAGATCAGAAGGTAAATCAATATCTCTTAAATATATTTGTATATATAAATAATAAAAAAGGAAAAACAGGTATAACACAACGTGAGTAGAATGTAGAATAGGGGTACCTCTACTTATTATCCTTAGCTAAGAATTTATTAAATACTTCTTATTTTGTTGTCTTATTAAACTTCACTTATTTATGATCACAATAAGGATCTCACGAAAGAATATTTTCCTCAACATCTTAAAAATAAAATTAAAACTTTTAAATTTAATACATATTGAAAAATAATAAAACAATAGTGAAAAGTTGAAACTTTACAGTGCTTTCAAGAATTTCAAATTTATAAATGAAATAAAATAAATCAATAATATATTATAGTAAGACATTTTAGAATCGTCTACAAAGTTTTCTAGGTTTCACATATAAAGTAAAGAATTTTTTTTTTTTGTAGAATTTATTTCTTCAACTTAACCTCTCTATGAAGGATATACTTCAGAGTAAGTTCTTATTTTATCGTAAAACTTAGTTTGAAAAAGATTCACGCTCATTTCAAGCGATAGATTATATGATAGTACAAAGTTTATAATTAGTTGTATTACTTTCTACTTTCATAATTTTAAACTAACAAATTACTATAACTAACTGAAACAATCTGACCGCTTTAAACGCTTTCGACAAGTGTTATATATTTTTGTAATCTACTCTTTAATACCTTTCATTTGATACCCCACTCAAAATTAAAAAAAAAAAAAAAAAAAAAAAATCGCAAGACGAGAAAGCCATTTTGGATTTGAACAGCAGATAATTTTGAGTTCGCTATATTTTTACTGGGTCCGCGTCAAAACGATCTTTTATATTAGAAAGTTTCTTGTTTTTATCTCTTCTGATTAAAAAGATATTGGAACCGTACAGAGTGACAGACAGACACATGAACGAAACTAAAAGGGTTTCTTTATTAGGGTCCGTAGGCAAAACCAAGGACCCTTATATTTTCCTGCGTGTGTCTGTCCGTCCGTCCTCTCACGTGCTCTCACGGCTACACCTTTCGTCCGATCACTTTGAAATTTGGCATGTATGTGTCTTGACCAACCCACATATTTTAAAAATATAGCGACTTAAAAAAAAAATTGGGTAAAAAAACTTAAGGGTTAAATTATTTTTATTTTTTTCGACACCGTGAGGGGTATCATATGAAAGGGTACGTCGAGCTGATAACAAAAATATATAATTCTTTGGTTATAACTTTGATAGGGCGAGCGTAGGCGAGTTTGAAGCGGGATTGAAACCTGTCCCCCTCCCCCCTCTATCTCGCTTAAGTGAAGTGCAAAAAATCTGAAAAAATTCCTGAACATTCTTCGACCAAAAGTAAAGATACCACTTTTTGGAAATTTCGAAAAAAATATGATTTTATTTTTTATTGACAAAATACGCTTTTTTATAATTATGGTCTTTTCGATGTATTTATATGCTTGTAGTCCGGTTCAGTGGCAAAAAAATACTTTATCGGAAGTTTGTTTATGTGTTTTGAGAATATCAAACCCATAGGATAGTTCAAAGTAAGCTTTTTAGCATTTTAAAAAACACCATCAATAGGGTACTACTTAAACTATACAGTGTGGCCTACGGACCCTCGCTGTGTGCTGACTAGCACACACTTAACATGTTTATTTGGTTTTACCAACGAAACCCTGAAAAGGGGACGCTTGTATCAATAAGTTAGAATCTAACAGGTGGTTGGGTACTTTTCATTTTTAATTCTACATTATTTTTCCAATAGATTCTTACTTATTTAAATATAGTAGGTACCAGGAAGTTAGAATCTAACAGGAGGTCGCTCATATTTTACTTGTAGTACTATATTTCGCCACTAAAGGTCGACCAAGCAGTTATGTCAGGGCTAGTATTGTTTTTGTGCAATGTATAGTCACTCTATAACAAAATAGATATAGACTAGTATCAAAATATTATTTTGTTTTTTAGTACTATAATTCGCCACTTTGAGTGAATACATATCCATGATTGAATGTTTAAGTGAAGAAAGTTTTATTTTTTTAAAAGCCTTATGCCAAATTTCACTTAAATCGGTAAAATAGTTATACCTCCACGTTTCTACACAGACCATGGACGTCTGACGTCATACGGGTATTTTTTTCTTATATTCAAAAATTACAGAAACCCAGTACTTTATGGAATAAAAATAATAGATAATTATGTTATTAGGGTTTTTTTTAAATATAATTAATACCTTATTTTCTTACTGAATCAAATACCAACACAAATAGCATTTAAAATAAAACTTTATCTATTACACAAATTATTTTCATAAATTTACTAACGGTCAAAAACATAAATTTATCCATACTGAATAAAGTTTTTAGTTTATTTGAAACGAACATTGAAAAAAGCGTGGACGAGAGCAATAAACTGAGAAATATAAAATGTATGAAAACAGATTATGACTAGAGAGGTTAACAAAAAGTAACACAAGAATATAGTCACCTTAATTATATATTAATTATAAAATACGCGTTTCGACATTTTAAATAATGTTCAGTGTTAAGTGTTAGCATATTTAGGGTAAATACTACTTTACTCTAGTAGTCAAATCTCTTTTGTTCATAAAATTTCCAAATTTATTCATCTGTTTCATATTTATTCACTAACATATGAGAATAGGAGTAGGTGCCAAGTATAGCATATGGAAGTTGGTAAAGGGGTAGTTGGACATGGTCCAGGTTAGGAATAATAATGGGTTTCGTAAGCTTATGCAAAGGACATTTAGTACCCACTGGATTAAATTTATAGACTAGAAGCTCATAACTATGTACTTGGTAATTCAAAATAAAAATACTTATATTCTCCATTTCATGAATCATGGATACGTTTTTGGGCATTGAATCCACATATCGACATTTCAATGCTTTTCCATGAAGTGAAAAAAACCAGTATACATTTGTCAAATTGATACAGTAGCTGGATTTTATGGTGCTAAATAACGAAACATTAATCCATATTGATTACTATTTTGTCCGCTAGGAGCTCTGATAAAATTGTATATAAAATTTAGAGGCGAAATATAAGTACTACAATGAATACAAGTGAAAACCAATCTACCTCCTATTATAATCGAACTCCCTGGCAAGATATTTAAGACCATTACATTTTGCATGTGGTTTATTAAAACTTCAGGCCATCGTCAAAGTATTGTACTATGAATGAAAACCTATCAACCTCCTATTAAACCACAATCACATGTTGTTTTTTGCGTGACGGAAATTTCTTTTGTACCCTAGAGTTAAATCATATCCAGGTTAAAAATACAGGAAATATCAGTGGAAATAAATATTAATTTTTAAATTGCGAGAGTTAATACACTGGGCAACGCGAGGCTTGTTAAAACCATCTTGGTTTCTTAGTAACGCAACCGATATTTTTGAGATAAACTAAAAGAATAAAACAAGACGCTGGATAAATTATTATCAGAGAAATAAGTGGATTTTAGATTCTTCATGCAACTTGTTCTTATAATATATGTATTTAGAATTTATTAGAGTAGGAAGTGGTTTTTAGATTCTTGTTTTTATAATCATATATTTAGACGAGTAGTATCCCGACGGCGACGACTCACCAAGAAATGATTTGTTATTGCCAAGCTAAGACATTCACTTTTATTCCAATAAAAATAAATATTTGTTATTGATTGATATCTAAATTTATTTACTTCATTTCACTTTTTTACTTCCATGAAAATGGAAGTATGGGCGATACCCTCCAAAACGTGATTCCGATCTCTGTGAAGGAGGGGTCTTACGAACCCGGGGATATCATTAAAATCCTTTTCATATACATATATTTTGTCTGTGCGTTGTGCGTACGTAAGTATGTATGTACGTACGTACGTTCGGAACTTTAAACCTTTATAATATCGCTTCAAGACATCGTATTGAGATGCGGTTTGCGGCTTTTTTTAGAACTTTTGTCGGAAAAACTGATGGCGCAAACCCACGAGCTGTAGCTCACGACGTTTTGCTACAGTCACTTAAGCACGAAATCGGTCTGTCGACGATAACTTCGGTAGGCTACATTTGATTTCAATTTCCTTTGGGGTATATATGTGTCCTGTATGGTAGATTGTACCTATACTTTTTAAGCACAATCAGACAAGCGGTTTGGGAGATATTGGCATTTTAGTGTTTTTTATTAAAAAATTCTTTGGACAATTTTGTCCGTCCAGTTGATCGTATCCAAACAATTCTTGCGTTAAAATACGCAGCTAGTAGACTACTTTTGAATGAATATTAGCATGATTACCAAATATCGAGTAAAAGCACGTATTGACACCACAACATTTCATGGAAGTCATGTGTGGGATTTCCACACAGGTACTTTCTAAATATAAAATTAAGCCCGTTGCCAAGGGCTTAACGCCTCGTTATTTGGAATCTATATCTATACGTAAGTATACAATCCAAATACCACACACTCCATGACTCATCACTATATCTCTGGAACCTCAGGACCAATGACCATGAAATTTTGTAGTTAGGTTTCTCTCAGTCCCTATGTCGGAAGAAATCCGATTCGAAATCTGGAAATATGATCAACCGGCCATGCAAAATTTGTCATGACGATATCTCTGAACCAATTGCACTAGAATAACTTGGCATTTGAAATTTAGGTATTTTTTTTTTTTTTTTTCAAAAACAACTTAGTAAAAAGGTTTGGTAAAAACTTTAGTAAAAGGGTTTGTCAATCGGCCATTTTGTTTGAAGATGACGGTCATATATATATTTAAAACTAAGTTCTCCCTTTTACACAATTGACACTACTTATTTATAAGCTGATTTAAAATAATTTTATTTGGTATGATAATTTCTATAATAAAATCGATGTTTGTCAAAATGGGGTTATCTAAAATTTAATCTCTAAGGGGGGAAATAAGGGCAAAGTAAAAAAGAAGGAGAATTGATCCCAAACTGGTCATCTGAAGATAATCTTAGATATTTTCAATTCAACTATTTTCAATTCAATTCAAGGTTGCTATTAGACACCGGGGGTTGGGGTTGGATGGGGGGGGGGAGGGTAATGATATATTTTATTTCTTTTAAAAATGAAGTTAAAAATAAATCAGTGTTGCAAGTTGCAAGAGATGATTATGATTTGGATAAAATAATGACAGTACAATACAAATTTAACACATATATTTGTCCTTCATTATTGTATCTTAACTCTAATTAAAACCTACATCTAGTTCTAGACTAGAATATTTATATAAGGGATCATAAATATGTATGATCTGTTAGGGTACTTTACTTATATGTCAAAATGAAATCTTTGAGGAGAGTCATAATCATGAGAGTTATTTAAAATGAAAATTATAAGAGGAATCATAGATGTGATCTGTTGGCACACTTTACTTATCGGTCAAATCGAAATATTTAAGGTGAGTCATGATCACAATCGCTTATCAAAATGAAAATTATAAGAGGAATCATAGATGTGAGGAAAAGTTCCGAGGTACCCCGTACCTGATATCTTTCTTTTATCAATATCTCAGAAATTAGATTTTTCCAAGGAAAACAAATTATAGGTTTTTTATCAGTTTTTCCCACGGTGTCTCTGAGGAAAACGGAGTGGGGTTGCTAAGTTGCCATATCTTTTATTGTTTACTTTGTACCTTTATGTATTAAATATAACTTTAAAATAAAATAATTCAGAGAGACAACAATGGAAATTTTCTATTGGCCAATTTCCTTTTGTTTACTTCCCTCTCCAATTCACTCAGAGATAACGAAGGGAAACTATAGTTATTCGTAATTAGAAGGACAGAATTTTTTGTTTTTAAATTTTTAGTCATAATTTTAGAGCCGTTTTCGAGAACTACATTTTTCCACGTTTTATCAGTTTTTAGGAGTAGCATCCCAATATCAGAGATTTAAAATTTAATTTCTAGATTTTGCTTCAAAGAATGAGTTTTCTTAAAATGCATGCCAAATTTTATTGAAATCGGCCCGGTAGTTTAGACTCTATGCGTCTGCCCAGGCTACAGATAAACATTTTTTTTAAAAAAAATGACACTTATTTTGGACTCAGGGGACCCTAAAACGTGTAATTCTATCAAATTTTCGATCTATCAAAATGCTTTCTCTTTATAATACTAGGAAATAAATATTTAGATTTAAATCAAATTATAATTATTATTTACTACGGGAAACAGACAGTGAAAAATATACTCCCGGCGCGGCGCGGGAGTGTATTTTTCACTGTCTGTTTCCCGTAGTAAATAATAATTATAATTTGATTTAAATTAAAATTTAAACTTTCCGTAGTATGAAAACTACCAAAAACTTAAAAAAAAAAAAAAAAAAAAAAATTAGATTTTAAATGCCTGCTATCGGTCTCTCATCTATGCTTAGTACCAAAACAAATTAAAGAAGAAGACCTTCGATGGACTCTCATTAGCCACAAAATTTCCTCAAGAGTCTTACTTATTTTCTTAGTTTTTGTCTAACCATTTTAAATGTGGCCATTATCTAAAATTGCAGACCTGTTTTAATTTTAGTAAAACTCTTACTGTCTCCGATTTCGAGCAGTTCAAAATATATGAATCTGATTCGATATTATCAAGGCATGTTCATCGTAGAAAACACAAAACAATTATTACGTTTCCATGAGTTATCAAAACCCCATGGAAACGGCGATTTCAAAACGTTTTGAGTTAACAAGCAAATTTTTGGTTTTGAATTGAAACTGTTTTGAAGAAATAGAATGGAAACGGGTGTTGAATTGAAAACAGAATAGGTATGATATACGCAGAAATATATGATAACTTGGCTTAACTATAACTAGTCTGGGAGTTTATAGTTTTAAAAATTGTTGAGAAAACTGTTTTGAAACTCCCCATGCAAACACTTTCGGTTTGAAACTAAAACTTTTTAAAAACAGATTTGAAAACTCATGGAAACCCAGTAAATGACAAACTAAACTTTGAGTAAGTTCTGGGATCTGTCATAATTTGGCTGCTTAACAAAATTCTTCTCTAGAAACCATGGTTTTGAGAAATTCAACTGCGTTATTGAAATTATTAGGGTAAGAATTGTCAAAAACAAAATATCTCTGTGAATAGGAATTTTGGATAATATCCCAACCAACTATGTGGGGAAATATAACCTTTACTCTCTTAGAGATGATAAAAAAATGAGGTGTAGTTTTTTTTTTAGCGTCTATAAATTAAAGTAATAGGTATTTATGTACTTTTAAGTTTAATACAAATAAAGGTATTTTTTTCGTGCTAGAAAAGTTTTCAAAGCAATAAAGTGTTGTTTATTGATAAAATTTACCCAGATTGTGAAAAAGGGAAGAAGTAAGGGAGTTGTGTTCAAAGCTCTGGAACCCGGTTCGGAACCACAAAACTGTTGGATTTATGACTGTGGAGAATAAAGTTGTCCAAGTGGGAGCCATTAAGGGCGTAGGCCGTGGTGTGCATTCCTATGTCTTTTCCTAGCTAGTATCAAACCAAAGTTGGGAAAGGAGAGATGAAATCTCAGAGCTGCCAAAATACATACGACTCCTTGAAACCTGGAAAGAAGTTTCCCTTTTAAGGATGTGTTTTGGCGGGGTTAACTTTTTAGAAACGTCACAAATCCCCTCTCTCTAATATAGTTTTCCCAACAAAGTTTTTAGATTCAGAGAGAGTGTTATTTTTAGCCCTCGTAGTCGTTTATTGGCGCCAAACGGGATTTCGTTGTGAAGACTCCTCCACAAAAAAGATAATGCCCGAGTAGGTTTTCGACAGTGTTTGTAAGATCCTAAGGGAATCACATACATATTAACGAAGACGAAGCAAGGAGTTTGCTTGCCATCCATTGTACATGAGGCATTGCTTTACTCCTCGACTTAGCCATTGAAGGGATTTCTTACGACTAGAACCTACAGCCCAAACTGAAATATGTATAGAACTGAAACAGATCTCTTAAAAAATACGGAATAAAAAGTTTAAACAAAGTTAAATATAATAAATATTTCTTACCACTTAAACTGACGCACATTTTTTTTTTATTCCCTCCAATAATTTATTTTTTCAACAAATGATTGATTCAAATTACTATAGAGTGATAATGTATTAACTTTATTGAAATTTTTATAAGTAATTACAATTGCTATAGCTCTGGTGAACATAAATATTAAGCAGCTAATTACTCTTACTGTTGTTTCCATATACTGAGGTAGATATAATAAATGTATGATATTTTTTTATGTATGAACATTTTTCACTAAATCATAGCTAAACTGTCTGGTGCCGGCGTCTTGCAATAACAATTAAATATAACAGCTTTAATTTTAACAAGGGTAGTCCTTATAACATAAAATTATATGTAATTATTGTTGTGATATTAATGCCACTGATACGACTTTCAAATAATACATTTTTAATTTTCTGCTCTTGTGCTTTTAGAGATAAATCACTGATTCTTCAAATCAAAGTAAAATTCAATTTTAAAAAATGATGGGCCTTTTATTTTTTGAAAATTGCTGTAATAGGATAGCTAATCGATATTAAATAAGATTTGTTACAAAATAAGGCATTGTTACTGGCGTACCCATTTAACTAGCATCGGAAATTAGAACGCATAAAACTGTATATAAAAATCCATCACCGGTTTTCTAAAGATTTATAAAACGTTTAGAAAATGATAGAAAAGGGATATAGAAAATTATTTTATCCAAGTTTTTCATGTAAGAAGATTACCATAAAAGGCAATTCGAGATAGATATTATACAACTAATAAACCAACCAAGACTGTAGAAAATAAAAGTCCTCGATTTATGAAAGTTTTAACTATAAAAATCTTCATATAAAGGTATTTAAAAGTGGTAACTAACCCGATAGCATAAGAACCCTAACTATACTACCAGAGCTCGAATCATTAAAAAGAGCTGTAGAAAATGCCTAGGCAAAATTACATCTTAAATAAATGAACGTTAGACCATATAAATCTTCATAAAAAAGTAATCAAATGTAACAAAGCAAATAGCACACTAGTGTCAAAGTTCACAACACAAAGAGAACACAGAGAGTAGAAACACAAAGAGAAACACAAAGAGTAGTCAAATATGATTTTACCTATACCCTAAAATTAAGTACTATAGAAAGTAATAAGGGGAAATTTAAAAACTTCGGTACTTATTATATTCAACAAGCAAAAAAGAAAAAAATAACTGCTGGAATAATCTCTGGAAAAATGTACAAATTTAAAACGATATAGATCCCAGAAAATCAAAATTATCACTTTACAAACTCAAAATAGTTCTGTCCAGAATGAGCTGAAGACAATTTCTCCTTAATCATTTTTAGTCTATCACTTGTAGTAAGATTTAAATTAATAGGATATTATTAATTTATTTTACGTAAAATTGATCTACACATTCACAAAACTTTATGCAGTATGTATTTTAATAAATAAAATAAATAAATAAAAAGGTCAAGAGACAAAGAATTAGGAAATAGATTGATCTATTGGTATAGTGAAAATTTGGAATTTTATTTCTTTTGGAAAATAATAATTATAGTTGTGTTTTTATTATCATTTATATAATCGAGTAGTCTCCCGACGACGGCGACGACGACGAAGAACGAAATGATTTGTTATTGCTAAGCTAAGGGAATCACATTTATTCAAATAAAAATAAATGTTTGTTTTAATTTGTTGGTCTTCAAATAGATATAATAACTTATTTAAATAGGTATCAAAATGAATTTACTTAATTTTACGTTTCATTCTAAATATAAAATTGCCCATTGCCACGGGCTTATAACGGCTCCTATTATTATAAAGTATTAATTCAAATTCTTGCTATTTAGGTTGAATCAATGTACAGGGAATTAAAAATTCTTTCATTTTAAGTTTATAGCCAAGATTAATGCAGGTCTTGATTTAAACAATGCTGATAACTTAAAGAAACGTTTCTATATACATAAAACAATTACCTTTACTGGATCTTGGAGATTGTTTCTGTGACGTCGTCATTTTCTTAACGTTCATATTAATTTCTGTTTTCTCCTTCTTTTTTGGAGCAGCTTCACGTTCGCCTTTTTCAAGCCTGTTTGTGTCATTTGATATCCCGCTTTCTTCAGATTTATTGTTGTCCATCGATCTGCACGAATCGGGGTATTTGGGCACGGGTCTGATGCATTCGGGTTTAGATTCTGCCGGCCTGGCACAATCTAATGATTTCAAAGAGTTCGGCCTCTGGTATTCCGTTCTCGTACACTCTGGTGGTTTTACAATAGGTCGAAGGCACTCCTGAGGAAGACAAGTATCTTCGACGATTTCCATATTATTAGGTTTGATTTCTTCCTCTTCTAAAGGTATATTAAGTTTAGCTTTAGAATAAATATCTTTAACCTCTGTTTCGTCCAATTTATTAACACCTTCTATAACTTTTCCTCCGTCGTTATTATTGTCGTCACTGTTCCTCCTCTGATTCACATCTTTCTCTAGATCCTTTTTCTCTGATTCGTCTGAGGATGATTCATTAAGTGATTTTTGTTCTAGATTAGATACTTCTCTATTATCAATGGGTTCGTCCTTGACCTCTTCGAAATCTTGGATGGAATGGGTATCAAAAGCAGTTTCCTTCCAGCTTTCTTCAGTCTGATAAACGTTAAGGTCCTTAAAAGGATCGAGTTTTATCGAATCCTCTTCAAAATGGGATTCTTTCCACTTCTCCTCTTCTTCTTTTTCCGATATTATTTGTTCAAGTGAACAAGGCACTTTTGACGATAGCTCTCTTACTTCGTTCCAAATATCGTTAGGCCTATTGTCGATTTCTTCTATTTCCTTTTCTTCAGTGTTTACCCTTAGAACGACCGGTTCTTGGACTTCAGACGTCGAAGCACATTCGGAGACGGGCGAAAGAGGGTTCGATCCTCCTTCCAGACTGTCCAAGCTTAAATCCCGGGGAAAGCCTGTCTGCTCAGTGTGAGCCAGGTGTTGGAAGCCAGGATAGTTCGGATTCACAAACCCAGTCTTTGGCAGTTCCTCAACCTCCCAGTCACTGCTACAATCCTCCTCGCTGCTTCCGCTGCTACTCGTGCTCACCTCTGAAACAAGATACATTTATATTATTGTCTTGCTTAAAAATCAAATGCTAAACCATATTATAGGATAAAATTACATAATAAGCTTAGGAAGGGCAGAGAATGAACAATTTAATTCTTCGTTATTTTTACTGTAATAGTTCTTCTAAAAGGTAACAGAAAAATTAAATTAAATATTTAGCACATTTTATCTAATTAGGCCACTAATTTATTTATTTATCCCTCCACTTTACCATAGTGTGATTTTAACTTAAAAATACCAAAGAATATTCGGTTTAATGTAATAAACCTAGTTGTAGGTTTTTGTCGGTATTAATTCATTTTTGAAATTGTATTCCCCCCCCCCCCCCAATTCCAAGCTAGAACAAACAGTAACTTCTTACACTATGCACATATTTTATTATAAGTGAAATAGACCAAAAACTGTCTCCAAAACATACAAAATTCTCCCATTCATAAAATTTGGTTTTGAAATTGAATACCTAAATGGTATCTCAAACATTTAAGTTGTGGAATATGGTATTTTAAGAGAGTGGTTATTTATAGAAGTTTTAAATAACATTTTCAAGTGAGGTGTCTTATAAGTATTTCATTGAGATGAATTGGATGAGATAACTTTGGGATCGATGAAATCCTTCCTTACCGAGATATGATAAGTTTTATTAGGAAGAACGTAGACTTATTTTTAATAAGTCTCTAAAGGGTAGTGATACACTTCGCCACCCAATGAGAATAGAATGGAACCTGCCACATGAGGTGGCGCCACTAACCGGTCGACCGTCCCACGGTCTAGGCACCACCTACAGGTGGCGCCACCCGGTCAGCCCATTGTTCTTAATTAAGCCCGTCACACGGTGCCACCCAAGTCTCTGCCACTCCTTCAATCAAATCTAGGGGAAATAAAATCAGGTGTTTTTACAGGTCCAAGCTGTTCTTCAATATTCTAAGCAAATTGTTGAAAGTTCCACGCGACATTCGGCAAAAATTTAAAGAATGTTACTGTCCTCTTTGATACGGGGTACACTTTATGAAAGAAACTAGTATTCTTTTTGTCTGAAATTATTTGATGAATCCAAAAACGCCTTCTTTTTCCTTCTTTAACGAACATAATGATAAGCAAGTACAGCTATCTCCTCCAGGTCCATTTCTCTACTGGCCGAAAATAGTAAAAACTCGGGTGGCGCAAGACAGGTGGCGGAAGCAAGTGGCATCAACCAGGTGGCACTACCCGGGTGGCGAAGTGTGTCATTAGCCTAAGGAAAAATTTCATCGACTTCAAAGTTGTCTCATTCGATTCAACTCGATTTAAATACGCAAAAAACGCTCCTCACTTGACTAATATCATTTAAGATCTTATTAATTTATAATTTTTTAAGGCTCAGTTATATAGAACATTTGCGATTGAACTCATTTAAGTCAAATCTTCCTGTTTTAAAAAACATAACGCAGGAAAATTGGAAGCAAGAAAGCAAGCCCAAGAAAGCAGTGAAAAGTAAAATTGAAATTTTAAAAATAAAAAATATGGGTGTAGTAGGAGACATTATCCTTTTTTCCCCCAGTGTAAGACATATTAGCACTCTCAAAAAAACTCCGTTCTTTCCTTGAGGTAGGGGGAGGGGGGTTTATCTACCTCCTTCAACTGATAGGTTTAGTATAGTCTACCATTCCCTTTATACTCACTGGACTGGTTTGTTTAAACTTTATTTAATAATATACAAAATATAAAAAAAAGGGGAAATAAATAATATAAGAAAATCAAAATGTAGATACTTATTAAAGTTTTAAATACAAATTTATACGATGTGAAAATGAATAATTAATATAAAAATACCATTTTTGAAAACTGGTCTTATTTTCAACATATTTTTTTTTTTTTTTTTTTTTTGGTTTCTGTATTCTTTTCTTTAGTTGTTTCCATGTGCAAAATTTGAGAAAGATTGAAATACGGGAAGTGGTTCTAAATCGGGGTAACGGAAACGTGCGATGAAACTTACAAAGCAAAGTAATAGAAGACCATAATGAAGGGTTTGTATCACTTGTTAAAATAAATATTAACACTGTACTATTATAAAATATAAGTTTATTTGTCTTGACCACAATATTTAAATTTAATTCTAAATCAGACCGGTTTCAGCCTCTAAAATACTAAAATATAACAGGTTATATAGAGTATGACGGCTATCTTCAGTGCCTTATGTTTATAGACTAAGGCACTGAAGATAGCCGTCATACTCTATAACTATATACCTGTTATATTTTAGTATTTTAGAGGCTGAAACCGGTCTGATTTAGAATTAAATTTAAATATTGTGGTCAAGACAAATAAACTTATATTTTATAATAGTACAGTGTTAATATTTATTTTAACAAGTGATACAAACCTTCATTAAGTTTGATTTCCACAAAAGCTCAGTCAAAACAACGAACTTTTTAATATAAGACCAGTATAAACACCTTACCCATGTGAATAGTACTACTGTGGATTCTTAGATAAATGCTCTATAGCTTTAACAATTGAGCGAAAGCGGAATAATTTTCATTCGTCCCCACACATATTACTCAATGCTGACTATTTCATTTCTTATAATATGAATTGCCATAAATTTCGACTTTTTTTAATAATATTATAAGTTATCATAATATTCTGGTATTAAGAACCACTTAAATTTTTTTTTTTCGTTATTTTATTGTTGATTGTTAAAAAGCTTAATTAAAAATCAATGACCTAAATCAGTAGGTTATAAAAGAATAACCATATTTTTTAACAAAAAAATTTAAAACTTTAAAGGTCATATCCATTTTTTATTTTTTTATTTTTTTAAAAATATGGAAAAAACTAATTTAAAAGTTTGTAAAAAGGAATTTATAACGGGGATAACAAACCTAATCGACATCATTTCAGCCTCTTTTTCCGAAGTTTTCAGGGACCCTTTATATTTTAACCGTAATTAAAAAAAAAAAAAATCCGACTTGGTATGTTCGGTTATGAAATTCAAATATTTAACGAAAAGAAAACTTTTTTTCACAGAATAGAAAGAAAAATACAAGTCCCCTTCCCCAATAATTCAATGGGAATACTTTGAAAATTAATTAATGGTAAAAGTGTTAGCAAGTTAACCAGCTGAAGTAAAGTTTGTATTTTAATTATTTATTGCCTTTCTTTGTCGAAGTGTTTTTTTTAATTATTATACATTATATATTTTACTTAAAATATTTATTATGTAAAAAAAAAGCATCTATACACAAAATGGACCATATTGCGTTACAAATGCGCACATTGCTTCCTAACGCGCATGAACATACAATATATTTTTAGTAAGACTCATATGTTGTAATCTATCTGCTTATACTTTCTTTTATACCTATAAGACCATTCATCTAATGATAGAAGACGAAAAATTAATGTGCCAGTATGCACACGTTCTTTATTAAAAAAACATTTAGAGATAATTAAAATATTGATTCTCTCTGATACTCTAAATAAGTGAAACTTTATGCAGATAAAAGTAATAAACTAAAGGTTAAAATGATAACGTCTCAAAAATTATGGCCATTTATGAGCCAAATATCACTAACATCAAAAGTTAGTGAACAGGCATATTAAATTCCAAACCATTCTAAAGAATCTGGCGCAACACTGTACTTCTTGCTGTTGGGAACTGGTAATCGCCTTTGTCCTCAATCCCCGGCTGCAGGACCCGGGCTGTTCATCGATTTAGGAGTACCTAAGAAAATACTTTGAAGACTGTGCTAAGCAGAGCAATCCCTATATAGTTTTTACACTCGACCTTACTTCCTTTTTCGTAAACGTGGCAGATAATGCATGATGTCCAATCTCTAGGCATACGTTGTTCTCTCCAGATTTTGATAACGAGTTGGTGTAGCCAAAGCGTCAAGGAATCTCCACCATACTTCTAGAGCTCCGATGGCAACCCGTCTTCTCGAGGTGCTTTTTTACTTTTGAGAGAGGCAAGAGTGTCTCCTTAATTTCTTCCAAGGTGGGCTCTTCTATAGGAGCTCTGAAGTATAGTAGGTTTGGTCTTCGGCCTCCATTTCTACCTCAAACTAGAAAGTACTCCTTCCATCTTCCAATAACCTGGACTGGTGACGCCATTAGATCTCCCTCAGTACTCCAGACCACACCCAGTGGCTTAGGGTGGAATCAAGCTCTAATATATTTTACATCTTGGAAGAGATTTCGCACCTGGTCCATCCTTATATTGTTTTCTAGTAGACTTATTTTATTGCTCCACCAGAGCTTTTTCTTCAGTTTCAATATCCTCCTTGCTTCTCTACATGATAATTGAACATTTTAAATCAGGCTGTATTCCTTCGCTCCAATGCCTGCCACAGTCTCCGCCGTAACACATATTTTGTCGCTGTTTAGGTCTATGTCCTGCAGTCTTCTCAGCTGCATCCTTCTGAGCATCCTTGGCATTTTGCCGAGCTTCCTCAATATCCTCATTAGGCTGACCTAGCGCTTCTAATCTAATCGTCACTGCACACTGGTACCTCTGTTGCTTGTCCTTAGTTTGAAGTTTTGTGTTCTACTTGCATGCTCTTTGGAAAGTCTTACATAGTTTGGCCTTCACCAGGCAATGATCAGAGTCCGCATCTGCGCCAATCATGCTTTCCACATCAATAATAATTAATGCGTGTCCATGTTTACTATCTATCGAGGCATGATCGATTTGATTTCTGGTGATTCCGTCATTTGATATCCAGGTCTCCTTGCGTATCTTGACTGCACTGCTTATCTAGAAAAAAAAAATATAATTACTTATAAGGTGTAATTTTACCTGGATAATCGGGTGAGTTTAGATTAGGTTGGCTAGCTTGGTTCAACTCATGTCCCTGTCTGTTATCTTCCCAGCCTTTCCAATTCTCGCTCCTAAAAGCAATTCAAGCAATTATTTAATTAATAATTTAATGTAAATGAAATTCTTAAAATATGCACAAGGGTTTTTAAAATATAAACTTACAATAAATGCAGAAATAAATTCTAAATTATAATTTAGACAAACAAGAAATAAATTATCTTTGCTCAAATATACTCAAGCGGTTTGACAGAAGACGAAGACAGTTGGTAATAAAAAAAGAAGTTATCTATGATGAAGTACCGTTCAGTTATTTCAATTGAAAGCATCTGATAAATTGAGACTAAAAAATAACGAAAAAAGAGAAGAAAGTCATTTCCAAATTGAAGCTCAATTGGTTATTCCCAAGTAGGAACTCTAATATTTATCAGGACAGATATTTTAATGGCTTGTTATTCGCCTGGATCAATTAAACAGCATTCACAATTTAAATATTCTGTCTCATCTCAATAAAAGACTACGAAAAAGGGAAATTAATGGTCCCCATTCATTGTTTTTTTTTTCTCTGAATTTTTTACTGATTTGACTTTGATGAATGAAAAAGATATGTAATCAAATATTCGAGCTATTTTGTTCAGGTGGAAAGGGGAGGACTGTCGAATGTAAAAAGAGTGAAAAAAAGTTAAATGTTTTCACAAACAGACGTAAAGAGAATAAAAATAATATTTGTATGTTATTTTTAAAGTGTATATAAAAAAGGTGTAAATAAAAATGGCTTTTACTTTCTATTTAGTAATTTCTTCCTCGTTTCATTTTTAAGACCTATTCAACACAACATTAGGTTATTATAGTTCGGAGGGATGACACTTTACACACCTAATTAGTGGGAAATATTTCTTACCCTCTGTGGCGTACTACTCTGACATTCTGATTATTTATTTATTCAGTTACATAATATTTGGAACATAGTATGTATATGTATATAATCTTTTCTCCTGTTTCTTTTGCGTCCTGATCAACAAATCATTAGGTCAATACAGAACAGGGAATACGGCCACGTTACACATCTACTGCATGTGATCGTCAATGTGAAACATGTCTCACCTTGATGAGATTCGAACTCACCAGAACCCTAGGACCTAGGTTTCAGGCGAATTGCCAAAACGATAATCTCTCAGCTGGGTAGCTGAGAGATATAAGGGAATTTGGGTAAATTCCCTTATATATAATGTAAGAGCTTTAAAATTTAAGATAATTTTAATTTAGTTGCATGGTTGTTAATAGGAATAGAAATACAATAAGGAATGTGTAAGACCTAAATATAAGTTTTACAGAGAGTAAATATAGCTAAGGCTTGTTTACACATAGTTCTTGTTCTAGAATCTCTCTAGGTAAACAGCATAGTAGACAGACAGGCAAGTATCCCATCCCAACTCTCGATATTGTAACTTTATTTTCCCTGGTTTTAGTGTTGGAACTGATACAGTGATACAAATCAAATAAAATATATAACAAGATATTATATCTAGAAGCTCTTATAGAATTAGCTCCCTCTTCACTTCAGTATACAAATGAAACGGAGAAACTAAGAAATTAGCAAACTCTGAACTATTAAAGTCATTTTTTGACATTTAAAGTCATTTGTTTTTACATACTTTTATGTAACTCCATTTGTTTGTAAGGTACAAATTTTTAAATACATTTTTAATCCAATTTTTTATTTATTTACTTAAAAATGCGAAAAAACATTTTTTATATAAAAATAATAGACAAACAGATTAAAAAATGTAAATTGACGTGATGTCACATCCAAAAAATAATAATTTATTATCACAGGTAGCGGATCTCAGTGCGTTCGGATTCATCTATGGCCTTCTAACAGCGGATACGCAAAATGTTGGTTCCAAACCAACTTACTTGCGAAGCCGCATTTAAACCTTCATTTCAAGTCCTCTTCTAATTTATTTTATTTTTTCATTTTAAACCCACTCTTTCAATTTAAAAAGTAATTGTTGAATTTTAATAATATACACTGTATATTATTAAATATTATTTTTTAGATATATATGTCTACTACTATGTTAACTATTCATTTTCTACATTACTTCAAAGATGTCTTCTAAAGATATCAATAAAAAGAATTAAAGAAATCAGTGAAAGATCACAACTTAAACTTAATACCGTCAATGCATTTACTTGAAATGAAATGATGTTTGATGCATAAAAGGGATATCTTTGAACAACATTGTAAATTTTACTGTTTAAAAAGTTTATAGTTAAATCACAAATAAACGTTTAACAGTAGAAATTATCCCTTCAGACAGTAGATAAACAAACGAATAGGCTTGTTTTATTTTATAATCTGAAAGAACGAGGGGGGAGAGACCAGCAAATATGTCTCCACAGCTTCATAAATATATTATTATCTATAAAGCCGGATACACGCCAAGATTCACTAACTGTGAGGGTTCACAGTTGGTGGGTACCAAAGCACCACCTCCAGTTATAGAAACACAGATCTACGGTGTCTTATTATCTTCTTTTTTTTCCTTCCACGTTATTATTTATATTAAATATTTGTTTGTATATATTATTATCTCAAATTGTGTATAAAATGATTTAGGACCATAAGCAACCGATATAAGATTGCCCACATTTTTTTGAAATTGCAAAAGAAAACACCAAATCTTAAGCCGGGCCCACGCATTGGCCCACACAACCAGGCCAATGTTTGACCCAACAATGGAGTTACTTTGACACATCACAAGGGGGAATACAAATGTTTGGCTACACACTTGCCACATCCTCATTTCAATTCAGTTTAACCTAACACTGAAACACATTGGCCAACATCAAATATTGGCCCGGCCAGCGTTTGATCCAACATTGGCACTTCTTTCACACATCATAAGGCCAAAGGGGAATATACATATCTGGCTTCACAGTTGTAACATCTTCATTTGCTGGTCACAGTCGGTAACCTCCAACCAGCGGTCGGTGCCTCTGTATAGTGACTGCTGCGCTAATTAAGCAGTAAAATTGTGTCAAAGAATGGGTTCTGTTTATTTTGAAGAACCATGTTTTTCAAAAGCAATGAATTAACGAAACTGGACGGGCTTGGTGAGTTTAATTCAAGCTATTCCAGGCGATAATCACACTAGGCTACGTCAGTCCCTTTACATTAATTGAAGTTAAATTTATCATACAAACACAAAATTAAAATTGAATAGGTGTCTAGAAGAAGGGAGTATGTATACAACAAAGTTTTAAAAATCAGTTTTGTTTTTTTAAAGTTATGTAATATGTATTAAGATCTGATAAAACAGACTAACCGTGTTTTTATTTAGTACTATGTATAGGAAAATTATACATTGGTATGAGAATAATCTATTAGAGAACGGTGAAAGAAGGGAAAATGCATATATACAGCTTCAAAACTTGAGATAGCTGGCAAAGCAACCTTCTGAAAGTCCTCGAGGATGTCAAAAACTTTACAATTCCAAAAACAGGGTTGAGTTCGTAAAGATAAAATACAATTTTAATGGATTACTATGTATAAGTTTTACTTTATGGTGAACGGCATTATGTCACCTTCAGTGTCACTTTTAAATGCTACTGTTACCAAACATCTCTCCTGCTGTCTTGTAAATTTTGTAAAAATATAACATATGTCCTTTTTCCAGAACATAAATTCAATTGAATCCTTAATAAAATAATTTAAAAATAACAAGTTACTATAACTTGTTGGAATAAAGCTGTAAATCAGCAAACCACCGAAGAGAAAAATGTAATACATGAAAGAAATAAATTACCTGTCAGGTGTGAGCTGAGTTAGATTCTGATTTGCAGTGTGATTCTGATTGACAGCGTGATTCTGATTGACAGTATGATTCTGAGAGTTGCTATTGGTATCCGAGGTTGTACTATCCGAGTTATTTAACTTCTCATTAATCACTTCTCCAATACGACTAGAAACAGAAAAACCATTACCAATTAATAACAACATAGATATTTGAATATACCACTTGTTGATATAGTTTGTGAAATGTAAGCTTTAATGGCAAATCAAGCATTTGAACTTAATAGAGAGCTAAGGATTATAAACAATAGTTGGTCAAATTCAGATATATATGCAAACAACATTTTTTCTCTTCAGATATTATTATCATCCTCTACTATCTATAATTATCTTTTATCTATAGACATCATTTAAATTTCTTTATGAAATAACTATTCATCTTTTTCAAAAAGAGTTATTCAGATAGGAAAACATAAATCAAATTCCAAAGCTTGAATGCCTTCAACAAAATGAGTGCCAGACATTCTTGGCATAATATCTTTAATAAGAAAGGTTAAATGTATGAGGTTATTGCGTTTGGAGAAATATAAAAAAGTTCTGAAGGCGAATATCGGAATTTGGCAGAGGAAATATTTAATTAAACAACCAATAAAAAAAAGTAATCAATTAAAAAAAAATCGCTAGATATATTTCATAATGTAATATAATTCCTGTATATTTTTACAATTTGGAATAAAATGAGTGGTAATAATCGATCGCAAACTAATAATTAACACTCTTAGATAAAGTTGTTATATATTATGAACCTTATTAATGAATAAAAAATAAAAATAAAAATAATATGCTGAAACGTTTGGACTATATTATCTAAAATATTATGAATATATTAATCTATTGGTGTTTTAATTGTCATTTATAGAGGGGCTTTAGTTCTATATAATTAAAATAATTTCTATTACAGTAGATAAAAATTAACATTTAAGTCATAAATAATCTAGCAGTTATAAATCAATAACGTCATGATGAATGAATAAATTTAGTAGTTTTTACAATTAATAATTTAAACTTAAATCATTTAATATTTAGGGACTTCAGCATTATAATTATATGACTTTAAAGAAAATAAAAATGTTTTAGTTAGCTAGAAAAAATAATTTAATAGTTTTTAAAAAAATGTACCAGAAAGCTTTAATGATTTCTTCTACGGATAAGATTTGAATTAAATTTAATTTAAAGCAGCTGAAACATAAAAGTTAAAACGTAAAAGAAGAAATTCCGTGGAAGACTAAATGTTAAAACATAATACGAACAGCTGGTTGGATTCCCCCAGACTAAATCAGAGCTCTGATAAGAAGAGTCTGTAAGAAGTTGGGAAGGAAGGGAGAGTGGGAGTAAAACCGAAGAATATATAAACAATGTAGATACAGAGAACAGATGACTCAAACCAATAAACCAGAAGACATTCAGAGATACTCTGATTGTTTCTTTTTACGTAATCTAAACTAGCAGAGGTGGTCCACCAACTCAACTATTAATAGATAAGTATGTAATTGTATAAATAACTATTAGAGTCTAGAGTAAAAAAAAACAAAGGATTTCAAGACTGCGAGAATAGAACAGTTTAAATGAAGTAGGGTTATCATAGTGGAGGCAACTGGGTTGCACAGCTTTCGGAGTCAGATTCATTACCGGAATGATTATCCATTTCTGTTTCCGATTGAGGTTGTTATCGGCGCGTACTCTCTGCTTTCAGAGAAACCATAATTCTAAACTGGATAAGACATCGAAATCAAGAAGTAGTAAGAGAATCTCAACAGACAAGTCCGGTTTCCCCTTACTAGAAATTGGAGACCCACAGGTCAATTCCAAGTTGATCGAAGGAGAAAGAAACCTTGCTTATGCAAGAAGGAGACTCAACACCCCTAAAACAAAATTATCTTTAAGACAAAATTATTTATGATGCTTTTTCAATTCTATTTTTAACTTACACATGGATCAATATTAGTTATACGCAGCTTCTCTCTTTGGTATTAGCCATTGCAACGATATTATATTTGAAGATACTTTCCATATGAATGGAATGGAAAGTGAAAACTTTGAGATAAGGTAATAGTAAAAAATAAAAGAAGATTTTTAACGCAATATTGTTTATAATAGCTGCTTTACACAATGTGATATTTTATTATGACTTCCCAAATGATTTGGTCACAAGGTAATTTAAAACTGTCAACACGGTATGATTTGTCAATAAGATTAGTCATACAGAAAATCATATGGTCAGTCACAAGGAACAGAACCCGGTCCTATTCTTGTTAAGATTTTTCGTGTTGTTTCAAAATGTGGTAGGTTTCATTAGGCTCCTTTTACAAAGTAAAGGTTATACTTCATTTGTTTGTTTTGTTTTCAAAGTTGTTTTTGTTCCCTTTAAAATAAAAGTTTCACCGCTATATCATATGACTCAAGTCAAAAAGCGTAAAGGTAAAAGAAAACAAATTGGGTACGGAGTACCTCGGAACTTCTCACTTCGGAGGCCACTAAAGGGAAGCGGGAGGAAGCAGCATTGGGCGTGGTCAGTACTTGGATGGGTGACTGAACTAACTAATTTTTTTTTTTAAAAAAAGTTATACATTATTTTTATTTATTTTATTTAATTATTTGAATTTTGGCGGTATTTTTACAGATGTAAACAAACTTTGACGTTTAACAAAAGTATCGCACTAATTAATAATTATGTTCGCTTATAAATTTTAAACTAAATCATGGAATTTCATCGTTTTTTCATCCTTTTCACATCCTTTTCTTACCGGTTCCAACGATATGCAAAAACGTATTTATAATTGCGGTATAATTCACCGTCAAAGTTTCAAAATTAAAAAATCCATAACTTCAAAATGGCGGCCAGTATAAAAATTAAATTTGGTGGATTTGTTTGTCATACAGAGGTGTACATTCGTTCTAAATTTCAACTCTATCGGACCACTTTTCGTGTTTTTTGCTGACACAGCAAACTGGATTAGAGATGGCGATATTGATTTTCCGGGCGGCACAACTAGAAGTAAGGACTGATTTTTCTGCCAAATGTTAACTTTCTAGGTTAAATACCCTGGGAGCTACGATAATAACACACATCCACACGTACACCCATACAAACGTTATGCTGAAAACCACTCAGGAGGTCTTAAAAACACCCAAAACGAATAACGTTAATTCAGTTGAGATCTCAATAAACAAAAAAAATTGGGTGAAAACATAACTTTTCCAACCATAGGTGAGGAAAAGTAAAAACCCTATGATTTAGTCACACGGAAATTCATGAAACAAAATCACATAGTGTAAAGTGGCCTTAACCAATTTTTTTGCGAATTGATAAGCGTTTGGTTGTTTGTAAAAAAAATCCCTGATTACTGGAAATTTAAAAAACTTAAATACTCTTTTTATACCTTTTAGGGTCTCTACAACATTGAGCAGTAGATCTCGAAAAAAACTTATTTTAGAAACAGTACTTTACTACCTGGCCAACTGAAGAGGGGGATGTTACCTCTTAAAACCTGGTTCGCACAGAAACCCATAAACTGTAATGATTAGAACATTATCATTATTGTTATACAGGATAATTGTTGAAAGGTGGCATAGTATAATTTAACTCTGTGTAAAATGAAATTGGATTTATTTTGTAAAAAACAAATGAGTTAATCGATTAGTAATATGTTACTAATTACCCAATAGACAACACTTGACAAGTAAGAACTCGTCATGTTTTATTAAAGATGATCGAAGTACTCTGCATATTTTGATAGTGGAAAGATATATTCTCTTGAATACGAGGTTTATGTGAAATTCTAATATCCTTCTTTTTGCTTAAAAGTTACAAAGGTAAACCCATGAAAAAGGAATTTTGGAGAAAAAGAAGCTCTTAGCTCATTTGGTTTTCCTAAAAGGTTTGTGTAATAATAAAAAATAAAAAAATTGAAGTAAAGGATTCAGTGCTAAGAAAAGACTGTGACCTAAGAGCCAAACTCAGAAGTCTTTAACAGTAATTTACCTCCTTGGAATAGAAGAAAGTCGCCAGATTTAAATAAAATGAGAGGAAAAAATAAATGAGAAAATAAAAGGGAGGTAGGAAATCAGGCCGTAGAACGACCAATTTCCATCTTCCTTGCTTAGAAAATAAAACAAAGGAGCGAAAGAACCAAAATTGTAAATCAATTCTTCATTAATGTAAATGACCTCCTCTTTTTTTCATTCAAACCTCTTTCTACTTTTTTTTGAATGAAAAAAAAATAATTAAGGAATTCCTAAAATAACAAGTGATGTTAATAATTGAAGAATATAAATATAAGCAACCCAAGAATAACAAGAATGTCAAATAAATAATAAAAAAACAACTTTCATTGATAAAACCTTTCACTCAATGGGTACGAAACAACCTGTGGTAAAACATTCAACCGTCGGTATAAATTTTTGAATGAATATCTAGACAAATTGAGTATTTGCAGGAAAATAAAAATAGGACCAACAATCTAAAATCGAATCTCCTCTGTTTAATTAACCTCTCCGGAGACGAAATTCATTCACAGGACATACTCTACAACATGTGGTCCTCATAGGCCCCAACGTGTTTTCGCCGGTTTTTGGGTACAGAATGAGGAAGTAAACCATTTAATTAAAAAAATACAACTTAAAATATATCTATTTCAAAATAAAACCACAAAAATATAATTATACTGTATACAAAGAAACTTGAAACATGCAGAAATCCCAATATGACTAGAATAGACCAGTGAAAAGATTCTTTTCTCTTTTTTCTAAGGCAATAATTATATTCCTCAAAACTACAAATTCTATAACTGAAATAGCATCATCTCACTCTAAAACCAAAAAATGATTCGAAGATTCAAAATTATCTGGCCTTCAAGTCTTAAAATATATCGCATAATTTTCTAGAACTAGAACAGACTAGGTATATTTACCCTAATTTCCTAGATTCAGACATAATTTTCGACGAAAATAAAGCTACAGGAACGAACAAAAATTTAATAAGAGTTAAAGGATAACTGAGAGAGCAGATACTAAAAGCGTGGTCGATAAGGGACGAGCGTGCGCATGTACATGTACAGTTAAAAAGTAGTGGAGTTGGGGTTCGTTTGGACTTCATGTTGTTGCCGAAGAGTTAAATATCTCTAGTCAAGAATAATTAAGTGAACCGAAAAGTACTATAGGAATGTATTTTAGTACTCACTAATAATACTACCCAGAGTTAAGGGTGATTCAGATTAGAAGATACGATCAAACATCCAATTTAGTTCCAACAAAAACTTCTACGTTCCGATTGGAAAAAATAGGTAATTTTAAAATTGGACCAGATACTGTACATATCTTGCTAAAGTTATTATCTGTGTGAATCGTGCCTCATCTTTTAAGGTAAAAAAAGTTAACCTTTTTTCTAACGGATAAAATATTGCAATAACGGTCAAGGATTTTTTTTTCACCAAAAGTCATCAATCACAAAAAAAATATAAATGTCATAACAGTACAAAGTTTGTTTCTTAATTTAAATATATAAATGGTAGTCTGTCAATAGCACAGCTGCCTCATCCTGTCATTGGACGCATGGGCAAATAAAAATAAAATAATGCGATCTAAGGACGGATTGAAATTATGATTAATTGGACTGGATTTTATTTCCAGTTGGGCCACATTTATTGTTTCTCACTAATACATTTTTTCAATAAAAGAAGGTTGAGCAACTCACCAAATACAATGAAATTCCTTCAAACCAGGATTAGTACTTTTAAAGATAAGTGTATTGTGTATAATAAAAAAAAATTAGTGTGGATGCGGAGAGAAACAAATGTGTGCAGAAGGTTGGGAGCAACATTGAGCTAGTTGATAGTAAAAATTTCATTAAAATCGAACGAGTAGTTTTTAAGATATGGTGATGGGTAAAAATATAAACGGAAAGACACGAAACTAAAACGTTCCCTTATGTCTGAGACAGATTTCTGTCAAGGTTTTTTGAATTTCATCACATGCTTCCGTTACATTCGGTAAGCTTGGAAGCAAAAATGAGTAAATAACAGGAAGTATGAAAATAAAATGTACTTCATTGCCCATCTAAAAGGACTAAACAGAACTGAATATATATATAATTATGTATTTTATGATCACGTATAAAGGTTGATGTAGAAAATACTATTAAATAGGACACATTGAATTAATTATGCAGGATAATTACTAACATGTGAGTAAAAAATAGTGCGTCATAAACTGAATAGCATAAAAATAAATTCTTAATGAATGACAGATTCGATAACAAGCACCGTTGATAAGTTTTTTTTATTAATGTAACTAACAAGCAAAGCTTTACTTTCATATCAGTAACAAACTTCCTAACAATTTATTTATCAAACAAAACCAGTATGTATTGAAAAATTGAAATATATCTTTTCGTGTAGATAATTTCAAACAAACGGCATATATTTTCAGAACTAAACCTAGTTTCGATCTCTTATTATTATATTAGCCACTACAGAAGTTAATAACAAATAAAATTAATCAAACTTTCACTAAAGACTAGTTTTGTTTGGCAATGAATCTATGCAATAAAAATGTATTCAGAAATCAATAAAAATAATTTTATAAAATTGTAATAACCTAAATTATAATAAACTTCATAAACATATCTGTTGCTATTTCATCATTTAATTGTTGGTATTATTGGAATGACTTCCTAACCTGGATAAATCGGCCACTTTTGATATATTTTAATAGATTGCACAAAATATTGCGTAATTTACTTGTGAAATTACGCACAAAAATTTGCGTTATTTCACAACTTTTAAACTGTTGTACGGGGTTTACTAAAAAAGTTAATACATCAATTATGTGTTGTTTTTATCCAACTATTATTAGGTATCTAAAAAATGGAGGGAAAAGTGCTTGTAAACAAAATATTAGTCCGATACACTCATACTAAACTAAGTCACATACTCGTCTAATGTTTAAATATGTTGGGTGTTTTGGATTGTCGTGCGGTCACATTTAATCATAAGAGAACATATCTAAACAATTTACTGGTTAATCAAATCTGACATCTCCCTTTGCAATTACCACCATTTCCTTAAATATATCTAGATTTTTCTTCCAAAAAAAAAAAAACAACTCATATTATGGTTAAATGTTAAAAGTGCCTTAAATGTGGTTAAAACGAACAAAACAATAGGACTTAATCAAAATCGTTGGAACACTTTTTGAGAACTTACTTTTAAGAGTTTCGTAGACTATTAAGCAAATACGTTATTATATTATGAAACAATATTTTTATATTTTCCCATCCTGCTCTATATGGGGAAAAAAAAATAAACAAATTTAGGAAGGTCCCAAAAATCAAACAAATAATTAAAGGGTCCTTGGTTCGATCCCCTGGGGGGTCAAAATGTTTTTTATCGGTAGTGGCAGCAAAGTTTCGTCCTATAATAAGGTATTTTCATGTATTATTTTAAAATTTTAGAACTAGCCCTTATAATCCTATAACGGTTGGAGAACTAAACTAAAGAATTTGTTAATCAAAATCGTCAGGTAAAAATTATAAAAAAAAAAAAAAAAACACTTTTTTGGACTCTGGTGAACGTGTAAATACGTGTTCATCTGTTGAATAAAATTGTTCGACCATCTAATACTTTCTCTTTAAATATATCTAGAGTATATATGAGAAAGTAAAAAAAAATCAAATAGATGCATAACGTGATTATATACCGGGATAGTCTAAGGCAGCGGTTCTCAACCTTTCTCAACCCACGTACCCCTTTTTTGTATGATTAACTGTGCGTACCCCCTAAAAACAACCCCTTATTTTTATAAATATATTAATAATTGCTTTGTTCGTCTTCTAAAGACAGATTTACTAGTCAATGATAAGATTGTGATATGAAATTAACGTAATCTAGAATACCATTAGTTACCATGTTATAATATTGTTGTTTTTATGTTATATTTTGTAATTATTACCTAGTCAGACTACTATTATTGTTAATTTTAATGTTTGGTTAATGTGTTACGATGCACAGAGTTTGATGTTAAGTGAGGAGATATATCCGGTTTTGATATAATATGTTTGACGAAGGAACGAGACCGTTCCAAATATATTCACCTACTTTTTTTCACTTTCTTGTACCTCACATAAATCACATTACAGGTATTGTTGTCAAGATGAGTTAAGTCATTGTTATAGTTAATATGTTACGTCGTCTATCTAATTTTTAAAAACATATATATGTTTTAGGCTTGATAATGGCTGGTTAAGCCGAAACGTCGCCATGTAAACGTTAGTTTATTTTATTACCCTAAAAGGATCCACCACGACACTATAAAATTATTACAAAGGGTACCTTTTTGGATTGGATTATACTTTTATATTAGATTAAGGGTTGTTTAACTACTGCTGTGTGTAGAAACAGCTGTAAATATGTAATTTTAATTCCAAACAAGATTTTTTAATAGACATTTTACTAAAAAGTTTTTATTTATTGGACAGAACAGTAAGCAAAAACCTTTTTTTAATTCACCGCGTACCCCTTACACATTTTCACGTACCCCCAAGGGGTACGCGTACCACAGGTTGAGAACCGCTGGTCTAAGGTGTCGGGACACCTCCATAACTTTTAGTCTATTAAAAGGGAATTAGTAAACTCATGAAATGTAATAAGGCATAAAGGTGTACTTCTTAGCGCAAGGAGCAACTTTTACCCCTCCTTTAAATTGGGGATTTTGGGGCAGCTCAATAATTTTAATTGAAAACCCCTGCCGTGTAACATCTTATTTTAATTCTTGATTTGTAGTTCTTGATAAAAGAATAAGAAAAGCGCAAACTAAAGTTCACTACTCAATCCTATCCAAAATGGCGGCAAATCAAAATTGATCAAAGTAAATTAATTAATCAGCCACCATTTTGGATAGGAATGATATTAACCCCTCTACTTTGCACTGTTTTTATTCTTTTAACAAGACCTTTAAAAGGAAGTGTCACTTGGTATAGGGGTTTTCATTTAAAGTTTTTTAGCTATCCCCAAAATCCCCAATTTTGAGGGAAGGGAAAAGTTGTAAAAAATACACAAAAAAGAAGAAGTAATACAGGTTATTCAAAAATGTGGGGATATCCTAATAACTTTTTATAGGGCAACTAAGGCATATTGGGGGATGGGGCAAAGTTGCCTACAAAGTACATCTTTATGCCTTATAAACATTTCATGAGTGTGGTTTTTCTCTGCTAATATACTAAAAAGTTATTGAGGTGTCCCGACACTTTTGACTAACCCTGCATATTATATTTATAGATGATAATTTAATTATGGTACCCCATGAGTCCATGGAAGTCCATTATGGGACTTCCAGAATGGTTCTTAACATCTCCCTGATTCAGTTAACACGCTTTATTAAGAATTGTGGGATGACTAACATTTGCTCAACACCACAATGACTATTGTAGGACACCAAGAAGAACATCTTCCGAAAGAGTAAGCGTCAGAGATTTTAGATTTTGGATTCTCATCAGAAGCAAATCGTTTGAGAATGTTTTCTGCAATGGGTTTAAAAAGTTGGGATTCTTCTAAATCTCTACCACAAATTTACTTGTTTCATTAGGTTTCTCCTATAGTTATAAAAAATATATCACACATTAATATAAATAAAAAATAAAAAAATAAAAATTAGAAGTAAATTTATTCTCACTAATTATTTGAGTTTGAGTTGTCGACTAGCAGCAATCCCTGAGACGGTTTTAGACGCATTTCTTCTTCCTGTAACAGAAAAAACCAAACAAATAATTACTAGTATGTCCTTATAAAAATTACAAATACATCTTATGAAAAATTAGTAACTTAAATGATCTCCAACTTCCTAAAGTATTATTTTATTAGCAATACTTCGAATTAATTTGAAGAAATTGAATATGAAACTGCTTGAACAGCAATACCTAGGTGTAATGCTGGTTTAGACTAGGTAAAAGATATGGCACCAATGTATAATGTAATTTGATGGGAAGGTTTGCTGAAAGTTAATGGAAGTTTAATAGTTTACCTGTCCCATATTGGCTCCCTGGCTTAATCCTGGTGCATCCCTAAACAGCTATTCCATTAGCTAACTACACAGTTCATTAGGCGAGGAGCCTTCTTCCTTCTCAAACCACCAAAATGCCTACCCTACTTTACCAACTCAACAACAAATAACTTAAATGTATTTTAGATTAGCTGCGTTTAACATTTAGTAGCTAAGAGTGACATAGAATTAACAACATAAGAACTCTATTCACTAAACTATAAATGTAATTGATGAGAACTTTGTAGCTAATGAATAAATTAGCAACTGTCTAGAAACAGTGACAATCAACTATGTAGGATTTGTCCACAACTATGTAGGATTTGTCCACAACTATGTAGGATTTGTCCACAACTATGTAGGATTTGTCCATTGAAATCCATGTAAGAGTTTACTTTTCAAAAGCAAGACAATAGATCAAACATAGTTTGTCGTTCAATTAACGCCTGAAACAACTTCTGGAACGTAAAATATTTTAATTTTGACGAGTAAGATACAAGATACAAAACGTCGGAATATATAATTTACCGGTTTCTTTAAAATGCTTAAATTAATGCCATAATCCTTTTTCTATGTTGATCAGGGCCGGATTTTCAATTTTCGGGCCCCCCCGCGAAAAACTCCAATGGGCCCCCAACCTACCCAGGCCAGGTCCTATTCGGAAGGGGGGGGGGGGAGTTTACTGGCTAGTGTAGAATGGGAGTCCTACACTATCGGTGAGCCTGGTGATGATCAAAGAGAGTAAGAAAACTACACACTACAACCTAATTTTACACGCCCCGCATTCATTCTTCATCTCAAATTCGCTTTTGAACTACCTCGCCAAAGTTGACCGATGTGGAAGACATGTTTATTTTAACAACGCTCGCGTAAACGTTCAAATGTAAAATTGAAATTTTTGGACGGGAAAAATTAACTTATTCTATTCAATGAGACATTCAACTTTTTTAAATTAATTTTTTTTTAGTTAAATCAACACCGATACTGCTATGAAGTGTTAATGATGGCTAAATTTATAAAGCGGGCCTAAACGTTTAAAATAGAGAAAACTACGTTTTAACCCATATCTTACGTTCTAACGTAACGATTTTTATAACACGTCATACACAAAGTAATGTAAAGTAAAATTGAACAGGCATGTAAAATTTCAACCTGATACAAGCAGACGCTTTTGAATAGGGAAGAGATATATTTTATAATATTTTAAATTAGTAGGCCGGGTAGGGGAAAACAGCCCTGTTTCCCACCTACTACCACCTTCCTTTTTAACTATATCAACTCATCATGATTAATTTTTTCTCAATATTCAATACATAAGTATTTATTGCAAGGCACTCGCTTCAATGATACAAACAATGTTTTTGTCTTAACTCCGCTAGGTACAAACAGTTAATTACTTTTAATTTTGTCTCTTTTCTTACTCCGCCATGTATAAGTAGTTAGCATCGTATATTTAGTAGTGTGAATTTATAATTTGTATATTTAATGAAAAGCGTAAAGAACTTCGTTCCTAACGGGTGTCCTGCGACGCCACACGTATTTTTTTTTTTTTTAAAAAGTGTTACGTTTTGTTTAAAAGTTGTGTCAACATGTTATGTAAAGATGTAAGTTAAAAGTTAATGTAGATATGAGAAATAAAATTTTAAAAATCGTTTAGGCCTGAAGATGCCTCAAAGGAGGTGAAATATAGCCAAAAACGGATTGACTTTGGAGTTATTAATGCCCTAAAGACCTAAATAAGAATCATAAGCATAGTATGGAAATGAAGGGTAATATACTGCGAATACTCTCAAATAAATAATAATGCAATTTACCTCCTCACAACAACAACAATATTATACCGGGTGTCTTATAACTACTCCCCTTTCATATTAACTTTTGTAATATTTCAAATAAAATTTTTTTCAAGCTTATCCGAAAATAGGGTCTTAAATTTTTTTCGTTAGTCCTTTTCGAAGATACCTATTTTATCGTTTAGGTAAAAAAACTGAGCTGATTTGGTTATTATGTATAATGACCAGATATATGTATTATATATCAGGGCCGCTGAGAGGATTTCCGGGCCCCAGGGCAAGTTAGCATCTGGACCCCTTTGAACAAACAACGGCTGGGGGTCCGGGAATTTTTCCCCCGGAGAATTTTTTAAAATTTAAGTGCAAAAAGATGAGTTTTAAGGATTTCTGAGGGCAAGTTTGTCCTTACAGGAAAAGAGGTTTGGGGCAGGGACGAATTTTGAAGTTTAACTAAGAAAAACACAAATAATTAAGTTGTTTTGTAGCTGGCAAGCTTAAAAATTGCATTACAAGTAAAAAATGTAAAATTTATTAATATCAGTTAATATGATTTGCCAGTCAGTTTCTCTCCTTTAATTTAGCATTGACCATATTGAATAAGGTGAAAACATCACAAAAATCTAAGTAACTAAATGAAACAAAAAATTTCAAACTTCCGTTTGACTCATGACACGTTAGGAAAAATGTTAAGTTTATCACAATCAGTGGCGTACCTAGAGCAGTGAGCCCTCGCCAAAAAAAAAATATAATTGAAACATTTGCGTTCAGCACTGAATGGGGCCCCTTGACAAAGGTATATGAGTATAATTCCAGTTTAGATTTAATTATACTCTAAAGGGGCCCCCATCGACATTGCGGTACAAAGATAGTAGTTTCATGTTTTTTTGTGGGCCCCTGGCACCGGGGACGTGCCCGCAATTCGGGCCCATAGCTACGCCACTGATCACAATATCCTTCTTGCCTTTTTTGTTGCAAAAAAACCTTTTTCTACATCTCTGACTGGGCCCCCCAGGACCGTGGGCCCCCGCACCGCGGGGGCTGGCGGTAGCTATATCCGGCCCTGATGTTGATTGAGCAAGTTTAAATCAGCAAATTAACATAAACGATAAATTCTATTAAAGGAATTTGGAGGAAACAACGTCTTTATTTAAAAAATGTTAACTACTGTCATATGCGAAATTTTTAAATTTGTTAACATTCTTACAAGTGAAATTTGGACTGTATATCAATGTTGGCCATCTAAAGTGAATTACATTGATTCCTATCACACATGCGCTTATTATACTTTTATACTTATGTGACGATTCGTCCAGCGATAGGAGTCCTCCTATCCAGTAATAGGAGGCAAGGAAGCTAAGTGCCACACAAATTGGCAGACGTTTTATACCAACCCCCATATTTGTACCGAATCGTTTAGGACAAGTTTTATACGCATGCACTAACATTGTACTGTAATAAAAGCATGTCAGGTTGGAACGGGGTTAGAACTATAATTCAAGGAGACCAAACAGTTAGGTAACCTTCCTGTTGACATGTGTGACAGTTGACATAACTGCGCATGTCATAGAAAACAGTTCTTGGTATTGTCAAGAGGATCGTTTAGACTGTACAGTAAACGGTTCGCAAACGACCCCCTGATGGAACAGTTTGGAGGACTGTACGAAACACTGTCAAGTCGGGTTGGAACGCTTTTATCCATTGCGCATGCCCATGACGATACCGCGGACGGTACACTGCTTGGTTGGAACAAACCTATATATAAACTAATCATTTCGATTTTTAAGGTTATATTCACAATGACCATGATCAAGTTTAAAACAGTGATGGTAATGACTCTAAAAATACTTAAATGATTTCAGAAAAATGATTATGATCCAGCGAGCCAGACAGTGATATATTTTTGGATTTTATACAGAGGTGAATTAATAAAACACTATCGTACATTTTTTTCCTCTCAATAAAGCAAACTGTATCTTCCGTTTTGGAATAATAAAGCAGGCAGAAGGCTTAACTGAAGAACTATAAGGCTTCCATAACAAACCGACCTACTTATATTATATTGAACAAGCATACAACATAGATTCAACAAGCAACAGGGAAGAATAAAGTCCGGTATTAAAATATATTAACTTCTAATCCTCTTTACAATTCTAATCCTACATAGGTTATTCACCCTCCTTTCTAGCAGATATGGACTTCACAATATAAATTACAATGTTATAGTCCCGATTTAGTATATTTTCTATAGGCTTATATACTAATTTTGATAGGCACACATTTTTTTCTATCTTGCCGGCTCCATTGTCTCGAAAACTTTTTCTTAAAAAAAAAGTATTACATGGTTTTATTGACAACAATATTTTTAATGGTTTTTAGGGGTGGCATCCTCCAAGTTTAGAGCTAAAAAATGTTTCCTAGTTTTATTTTATTTTTCTTAATAAGTGTACAAAATTAATTAGAATCGGTTAAGTAATTTAGGCTCGACGCACGTGTAAATATAGGGATTTAAAAAAAATACGTGTGGTGTCACGGGACACCCCATAGGAACGAAGTTCCTTACATTTTTCATTAAATAAAAATTATAAAATCACACTGCTAAGTACGTATACATTGCTAACTACTTATACATGGTGCGGAGTTAGAAAAGAGACAAAATTAAAAGTAACCAACTGTTCGTACCTAGCAGAGTTAAGGCAAAATTAGAAGAAAATCATTATTTGTATCATTAAAGCAAGGGTCTTACAATAACTATGTATTGAATATTGAGAAAAAAGTTAATCATGATGAGTTTATAGTTAAAGAGTTTGTTTGCAGTTGGTAGGAAATAGGACTCTGTTTTCTTTCTACCCGGCCTACTAATTTAAAATATTATAAAATATATCTCTTCCCTACTCAAAAACGTCCGCTTGTATCAGGTTAAAATTTTACATGCCTGTTTCAATTGTACTTTAGACGATGTGTAAGAAGTTTTATTAAAATCGTTACGTTAGAACGTAAGATATCGATAAAAACGTTGTTTCCTTTATTTTAAACGTTTAGGTCCGTTATAATAAATTTAGCGATCTTTATCATTTCATAGCAGTGTCGGTGTTAGTTTTACTAAAAAAAAAATTTTAAAAAGTTATTTGTCTCATTAAATAGATGAAGAAAGAATTTTTTCCCGTCCTAAAATTCCAATTTTAAATTTTAAGTTTACGTTTACACAAGCGTTGCGCGCGTGAACGCTTGGGCGGATAACGTCCAACGAACTCGGTCTGGGGATTTGTAAAATGAACACGTGTACCAAATTTCAACTAACTCGGTCATCTTTTACTCAAATTATCGTCATCGGTAGATTCATGACGCTTGGTTTTGTGACGGTGATTTTGTGGCGTTTTTTTTCGCATTCACTTCCTGGCTCAAGAACGTGCCATAAGGAACTTCGTTCCAAAAAAAACCTATTCTTGGATTCAGCGGACCTTGAAACGGATAATTCCATCACAATTACATATTTCTGCGGTCACAATATAATTCATTCATAAGAAAGTAACAATGGTATTATTTATTAGATGGTGGAGCATCTATGGAGACCATCTTAATGAAATAACATAAATAGTCATTATACGGAAATATAGTTTATTTAACAAAGCAGCTTGCAGCCTTTATAAAGCCATCATCAGTGTCAATTACAGAAGAAGTAGGGTTACATAAATAAATTAATTAGTGAAAGGTGAGTCTATTTCAAGTCGGTGATCAACGTGAGACTCTTGTAACTCTATTATTTCCGAGATCGGCAATGATAAAAGCCTTATAAAAGCTGAAAGCCGCATTGTTAAACAAATAAGAATAAATTTAGTCTAGAGGCAATTTATGTTATTTCTATAACGACGTACGTGTTAGTCAAAGGGTAGAAATAAACATTTACACTATTAAAAATTACATTTAGTAAAACTTTGAAATGAATAATTGTTTTTAGATCTATTTATTTAGTCAATGTTTTTCTAAACTTTTCATCTGTTTCAGTTGGAAAGTGAAAACTAGCATTAATTTACAAAGGGTTTCTGTTTTGCCCCAATTTTGTCATTTGTTTGATTTATAGTTAGTTGCGTTATCGCGGACAAGTGATTAATTAGAAACCAAAGTTGAGTAGTTTGAGTTAAGGAGTTTTTGATGAAGGTCAAGGGCCAATCATAATCTATCTCATTCTTGGTAATTCCTTCTTCTTTTTTAAGGTCATTATTATTATCGAATCCTACCTTTTCGCTGATTGCTCTAATTAAGAAGAGTTTAAAGCACTAACACTTGAAGAATGAATAATATTTCTTAGAATATAATAACTAAAGTTTAGTTAAAGTTAATAATCATTTATAAAAACAAAAAGATTTAATGATGGCATAAAATTTAATAGTGCACGGAGTTAAAGTCAAATAATAAGAAACAACTTTAAAGACTGAACTTTGTTGATCACTCGATTAAAATAACTACTAGTTATAATAAAAGATCATAAGTATAAAATAACTACAGCCAATAAAGCAGGCTGCACTCCTTCAGTTATATCTGTTCGATCGAACTGCACACTTGTAAAACGACACACATGGAACGAGTAAATGCTAAAGTCATCCACAATGCGAACTAGGTCACAGAGAATGTAAACAGATAAATCCAGGCAGGGAACAAAGCGTATTTTGAAACTATACATCTTCACAAATCAAAACTATTCTTTCGGGAGACCAAGATGTATATAAAAGAATGATCAGACCTATAGTTACCTACGGCTCTGAAACTAAAACCTTGAAAGCATTAGATACCTTTATGTCAGGGTGAAGAGTGTTCGAACGCAAAGTACCAAGGAGAATGGTAGAGTTGGAGAGAACAAGATAACTGAAGCGATGTAACAGAGAGGTCGATGATAAATATAAATGAGAATATTATCTAGTTCGCTAAATAAAATCATTAAGACAATAAGGACGCCCTTATAAGGGGAACCAAGGCCCATCCAGAGCTGTAGGGCTACGGAAGTAAGTAAGAAAGCAGTGCTAAAGCTGACATTTGAGCTGAACAAATACAAAATTTCAATAGATTTAAGAGTGTCGGAGTGGTCAGTGCAGTTGATTCGCACCTGCGTGACGACTTAAGTAGTTGAATTATAGCCGTTGCAGGAATAAACAAAGGTCAAGTGCACCTTAAATCGGAACATTAATGTTAACAGAAATCGGAGCACTAATGTTTACACCACATGCTGTGTTGCTTACACTATTTTTAATTGCAAAAGTAACTATGAAACAAAAGCTAAGAAATCACTCTCGCGGCAATGGTTCTAAGAGGCATAAACATAGACAGACATCTATTGACGATGTGATGCATTAGTGTCTGAACTGTATAGTTTAATCGGAAGATTTAACTCAAGATGTGTAGTCAGCTTAGAAACAATGTTATGGATCAGATGTTTTTGCAGTGTATATAATAAAGATTTAAGTTTACAGTTACATAACTATGTATCTAACTACAAATACATGCATGCATACATGTGTATATAATCTTAAACCTAAGTGCATTAAATCCAGAGAAGCTAAATTATTGATTCATTTACTTTTGGATTTCGTCCCCATTTTTACGGTTATCTCTATTTTGTTCCCTTCATAGTTTTCAGCTTTATACAATATAGCTTGATAGAGTAATAATAATATTAAAGGAATAGCATGTAATAATAATATAATAATATATAACAGCACAGAATACTAATAACAATATATAATTTTGAAGATTACTTTAAAACTTAAACGGATTGATAAAGCGAATTAAAGTCAAATTACTAAATAAATCAAGTCTACTTTCCTGATATAGAATAGTAAAAGTTTTTTAACGGTGTTACATCATTCAAAAATATTATAGGAACTAAAACAATGGTAGCATGACTTCGATCTATAACGCAAGCATCCATTACTTACCAATATTATCGTGGCCCGGTATACTGATTATTATTTTTGACTTATGATATTACCGTGTCTCTCTAAAAAAATGTTATAACGAAAGGTGGTTCTGATAAAAACCTTTTCCTAATATACTTATATTCATAATTTATTTTGTTCACATATATATTTTTTTAAATATTCCTTTAGCGGCCTGCACGCAGTCAATATTATTGTCAACATAGAAAAATTTGGTAATACTCTTGATAGTATGCATTCGATGCTGAAGTTGGCAATGGAGAGGAAATTTAATATTGATGATTTTTTTTTTATTTAGACATCAAAACTTGAAAATGGTGAGGATATTTTCAATATTATAGATGTGTGGAAATATATCAATACTTAATTCAATACATAGTACATGAAGATTTCGTCGTGGCGATAACTGAGCCAATTAATTTGTGGTATAGAGAATTATTTTATTTATTCAATATTATTATTATTATTTATCAATATTGCTGTTTTCAACTGTAACTTCGAAATTATAAAGGTATGTTTTAAGCCACGTCCAGACTCCCGAAACAAACAGAGGAATCGAGCTAAGCATTGGTCTCTGCGCATGCCTAACCTAAAATACGCTTGCGCATCTCAGACTGGGCATGCGCAGGAACCAATACTCAGCTCGTTTCCTCTGTTCGGTTTGGCAGTCTGGACGAGGCTTTAGAGTATACAAACGTTCATCAATGTGTGCGGGATATACGATTAATAGCATTTATCAATCCAGATATTTTAATACTATTATCAATCCACAAATCAATATTGCAAAACCTCTCATTAATCAATATTATTGTTAATATTTTTAACCCAACGTTTACGGTCTATCAAAAGTTTGGATAAAAAAACAAATTCCTTTGACATCTCAAAGTGACAGTTAAAAACATAACAAGAAATATACTCAGTATACTATTTTAATAGTGACGTGATTGTTACCATAAAAATCTTAAGGTGACCTTAAAATAGAACCGTAAGATAAAATCTTAAGGTGAGCTAAGCATAAAATAAAGTATGGGTATGTGACCGCATAACGTCAATAATATTGTCAAAATTGACAATATTGAATATTGACAATATTATTGATTTGTGTGCAGTATTGAAATATTGAAAAGTGGATTGACAATAGTATTGACATATCTGATGGATTCATCAATACAGTGTGTGACTATAAAATGTAAGGAATAGCATGTAATAATAATATAATAATACCCAACATCACAAAAAACAAAAGTATGTGTTAATTAGGGAGGTAAAAGGTAGTTAGAGGTGATCTCTAACCACCTCTAACTTTTAGGGAGGGCTCCTAATTAACAAGTACCAAAATAAATTCCATTTATAGAGTAAAATATATTTAAAACGATATTGGAAAAAGGAATAATCAAAATGTTTTAATTTAACAGTAATGCACACTTTTGGCCTACATTGTTATTGTATATCGAAATTTAAAATAATTATTGTAATGCGATGCTTTGTAATAATTATAAGGGAACTTACAGTACTAATTAAATTATAATTTATTGTAAAGACCTGTACGCTGTAAAAAACATACGCTCTAAAATGTATGATCCTTTTTAAATTAAATAAACAAAAAGTTCAGCTTACATTGCAATTATACTACTAAATATGTATCACAGGTATTAGAAATTAACCCGCAGCGGTCCTTGCAATCTATAGTATAAATTGTTAGTAAAATTATTAATTATAACGCACAACTTAAACTGCAATATCTAGTATCCAATTTTTACCCAAGGTATTGGAGGAATGAAGTGTAAAATAATTGTTGACCAGGAGGCTCAATCAATCTAGTGGTTATGAGAGGGTACACTGCACTCATCATATTACATGGACACGTGCCTTTATAAGGGGAATTCAATTCGTTCTTCATTTTCCCAATCCACAAAATTACTTTAGGGTTCGGCCATACACAAACTTTATACTTCGTCTATATCCGGTTTTCTTCACTTAGTTGTTTTCTTGGTAACAATATCAATAATAATTTGAGTTTGGTATTACACATTTGAGAGATGAAAAGAAATCAATCCGACACAATTCGCACTAAACTTTCTCGTATACGAGCATATCATTTAATAATTTAATACTTAGTCTAGTGTTTTTCATTTGTTAGTTCTGCATTGGGTTTTCGTTGTTACATTTATATATTTTTTAGAATTTCATCAAAATTTACCATAATAATAACTGAGGGGGAATCGAACCCAACCTCTCATCCTTTTGCAATTATAGATCTTATCTCAGGAACTAGATTTTGATTCGTATTTTTAATGGACCATATTTTAAATTTTTTCTAATAAAATCGTCGGAACTGTTTTCGATGAAATATTTTATTTTACGATTACATGACAGGAATACTGCCACTGGGTAGCCTCTCCTCTCATGATAATCCATGTCAATCGATCAAAATTGTTATCATTATTACTATTAGCAAAATAAATTTGCAAGTAATATTTATGTAAAAAAAAAAAAATTATAATTTGTCTGAACATGTATGCCAATTTACAACAAACTCGTCCATATAGTTTAGGCTCAATGCATTTGCACCAGACTACAAACAGACATTTTTTTTCTGGCTCAGAAGGCTTTACAATTTCAAAATTGAATTTTTTGAGCCACCACAGTACTACGAATATGAGAAAGTAAAACTCAGAAATTAAATAATAGTTTTTGATGGTCTGCGATAGATCCCCCTTAGGCTTAGGTCAATATTATTGAAGCACCATCAATTTTGTTATTGATTTGATATTTTGATATTGATAATGTGAGGGGTATATTGAATCAATAAAATCGACGGAAAAACTATTGAAGGAAATTAAAATTATGTAACTATTATTGATGCCCATATTCCTATTGATATCAATATGATACAGGTGGTGTCAATATTATTTTAGGGGTATGCTATTCAATGTGGTTGAATAGCATATTTATGTTCAACCAATTGCAGTAGTCATCCGGTTCAGTGAGTCCTAGGAGTAATTCCCCGTACACCTTGAGCCGGCATTTCCAACCAGCGTCAATATTATTTTAGGGGTGTATAGCATAAAATTACGTGCAGCTACAGCATTTTTTCAACCAATTGTGGTAGTCATCCTGTTCAGTTATTTTCTTCTTCTTGAATGACACGCTTAACGAAATTAGTAAGCTGTCAGATTTTCAATCACTTAAAGAAAGCATAACTAATAACAGGTCCGAACTATGACGACATTGAAGTGTTTAAACAGACATTATATTGATCAGTGCTATTGACACGTGTCAGGGTAACCCCTTTTTTACCAATATTGACCGGGTGAGGCGGGTCTTAGACAGAAATCTAAGATAATATTTCTGTACATGACATGTTTGACAGTTATATGAGCGGGGTTAATACCCACGTCTGAGTTTTTCTGGTTGAGTAGGACAAACTAAGTTAGAAGCTATGTTATTGATTTGTCAAGGCTAAGTGCTAAGAAAGGACCCCTTACACACAGTAGTTTCCCTACTGACCTACCTTACTCCCCACATTAATTACTTCACAATGACTTCATAACCCTTTCAAACTACAAGACCTTTACCAACTAATTTATATTGTCCATTCCTGTCCTTTCCAAACTCCATTCATATTAATTACATTTTCAAATATTAACAAACCAATTAGCATTACTACAGAATATAATTTTGATATGGAATTAGTTCATTCGTCAAATCTGATTCTCTCGATGAATGCTTTCATCAATTATTCAAATAGTAGTTATTGTTTTGTTTAAATATTCATTTATATTCACAAAGGTGAACAGATTCAATTATTTATTAATCACTTTACTAGAAACAATTAATTTATATAAATTTAATCCTAGAGAGAGAACCTTGTACAACTTCAAACTAAATCTAAAATTAAATATGTAAATAAATTTAAATTTTAAATTTATAGCTGATTTACTGTATTTGAAATTAAAACTTATTAAAATAGTGAAAGGATAGATAGAAATGCAAAAAATCGGATATAATCATGGATATGTTTTAGGAATCCACATATCGACATTTCTACGTTTTTCCATGATGGGGAGAAAACTAATATAGATTTGTCTAATTGATAAATTAGATGGATCTTAAGGCTCTACCGCCATTTGAGGTTAGAAAAATCATTAAAATGAAAATTTTATTGGTTCTAAGCAAAATATCAAAAATCTAAGTACAGGCTTCATTCCTAATTCTGCACAATTTGAGCCCTATTTCAACTCTCTACTACAATAAATAATACAACTATTTCAATACAACAAGTTTTAACGTTGTATTGAAATGGGGCCTGTACTGTTTATTATTGGAAGTTGAAATAGGGCTCAAATTGTGCAGAATTAAAATTGGAAATGAAGCCTGAACTTAGATTTTTGATATCTTGCTTAGAACCAATAAAATTAAAATTTTACTGTTTTTTCTAACCTCAAAGGGTGGTAGAGCCTTAAGGTGTTAAATTATGAAACATTAATCCATTTTGATTATCATTTGGTCCGCTAGGAGCTCTGATAAAATTTAATATAAAGTTTAGAACCTCTATCGCCTAATATACTTCAATGAATACAAGTTAAATCCAATCTACCTCCTCCGATATTCTAACTTCCTGGCACGATATTTATTAAAAGGGTCACATTTTTCCAAATACATTCCTTCAATGAATACAAGAGCAACAATATATAAGAGCGTCACTTTTCGCATGGCGTTTATTGACACTTCAGTCCGCCTATCGTCAAAATATCGCACTTTAAATGAAAACCTAATAACCTCCTGTAAGATCCTAACTTCCTGGCACGATATTTAAGAGCGTCAATTTTCGCATGGCGTTTATTGACACTTCAGTCCGTCTATCGTCAAAGTATCGTACTTTCAATAAAAATCTAATGACCTCCTGTAAGATCCTAACTTCCTAGCACGATATTTATTTAAAGCGTCACATTTATCATGTCATTTTTGCGTGACGAAAATTTCGACTGTACCCCAGAGCTAAAACATAATCATTGTTAAAAAAAATAAAAAAATCGTTTCGATAATTTGATTTCTTGAAAAAGCATAAGTCTCTGCGTTTAAACACATGTGTCATAATACAACTAATGCTATTTACCAATTCGCATAATAAATAAGCATAAACGCAGTGACACATTGTGGTTGTTATGTATGCGTCTGGAAGCACGACGGGAGCGGAGAGTGGATTCATGTCCTAAGGGCTCCCCGAGCCGAATGGAAAAGGAACAAGCAGTCTTGTGAATTATTAACCACTTGGGTTCGATTTCCCAAGCAAACTCCACGTGTACTCTAAGGCTTCTACTTCTACAACGCCCCAGGCAACCATTTTCCTTCTCCTATACACGTTACAATAACTGGCAACCTCGACTTTTTTTTAGGAGATACATAAAACCTCCGAGAATCTCATGAAATCCCAGAGACGGGTATGAGATGTCAAGTGCAGTAAGTGCACCAATTCCAAAATGTAAAAGGAATGGTAGTATTTTACGATCATCTACAAATCTACCAAATGATTTATATAGTTGTGATACAAATTAAAATAGACTGCCAATTAGTGTGGCAAATAGCTTCCTCGCGTTCATTTCTGTATACTTTAATGATTTTGTACTATTAAAACCTTGTCAAATTTATTTAATATTCCCTCGGTTTTTAAAACTGTCAAAATTGTTTTGATATTTTACATTAATTAAAGTATCAATTTAGAAAAAATTAGGGAGCACAGACTATTGAAATTAATCTGAGGCCATCTGCAAGCTACTTTCGACAATCCATCCAAATTTCATAAAAAAATAAAACAGATAAGTGCATTAGAAGCTATAGGTGTAAATTAATGTATATGTTTGTGCGCATGAGAAAGAGAAACAAATAGGCGCAGGTTGAAAATTATATGGGACCAAAATGAGATAATAATGACCTACCATCAAAATTCAATACAACCGCAGATGAACAGTTTTTAAGATATGTTAGTTCGCAAAAATTGAGCGACAGACCGACAGACATACACGGAACCAAAAATATTCCCTGATTTCTGAAATTGATTTATGTCTTGGAATATTTGAAATCGGAGAACTATAATTTTTTCGTTCTTCAGAACGATCAAATAGCTTCCGCTACCTTTTGTAAGCTCGGAAGAAAAATGTGTTGTTTCTAACTAAAATTAGGTTATGTTAATTTTTAGATGAACTGCTTATAAAAAAACAGACACTTATGTTTCTTTATTATTTAATGTCCTATAGACTAGATTTTCCCTTAGAGTACATTACTATAAATTTCTCAAATGATCAAGGCGTAGATAATTCAATAGCGTGATTAAATGATCAGCCGTTAGTATCTGTCTAATGTTCACCTCAAATTGACCAATGTGTATAAAGCGTTGGCAGATTAGAACCGTGCTCTCTTTGTACAAGGTAGTTGGGTGGTCCTCTTTGTATTATGTATAATGGATACACAGATACTTCCATGCTGTCATGATCAGTTATAATCAAAGATCCAACCGCACGGAATAGATTTTCTTTCTAATATTAATCTTCTACCTGTTACACTACATCTAGATAGAATACTGTCTATTCCTCTTATATTTTTGTGCCACTACTTCATAAAATACTCTGCCAATTAATGTGGCACATAGCTTCCTCGCAAAGAAAAGACTAAATTAAGAAAAATACCTCGATTAAAATAATCAAAACGTTGGAACGGCGCGGCACTGTTCCATTAAATATTTAATAAAGTTGAAGAAATTTAAATATTTGTTGGAGAAACAAAGCCTCCAACAAGCGCCAAAAGTTAGCGCACATAAAATTAATTTAATAAACAAATATAAAACTGCAACCAAATCGTAGAAACCGCTGTATAAACAGTTATTTTTTTTATTTTACCCCTCTCAAAACTAAAAATAACACAAAATAGAATATAACAAAAATTAATCTACTATGCAAGAGCTTTTCAACGATATACATAATATTATAAAAGATTAACTTTAACATTTGTACCCCTGTACATACTCTGAGGTATCAAAATTATATTTTTAAAATACAAACAATTCAAAAGGGCATTCATTTAACTAATAAATACATATAAATAAAAAGCCTAATATCAAAAAAATATTTAAACCCTTTAACCTACAACAAAATTATAAATATGTACTATAATATGTACAAAAGTACATATACAACATTTTCAAAAAATCAACAAATAAAATTGCTTTAATGTACATATCAAGGCCTTTAAAATGATATACGACACAATATTAAAAACCAAAAAAAGTGGTCACGTGACCCGGCGCACGGGAAAAAGTTTACTCGCATGTTCTCAGCAAGTAGGATGAACTAATGAAATACAATATAAAGAGCATTAGTGTGAGATTCAATCGCCACAATCAGAAATAAAATCGGCCAACTATTATAGAAAATATGGCCACTCAAAGACAAAAATGGAAAGAAATAAAACCAAAACTATCACTATCTAAGGTATAACCGATGATGATACGACAAAAACTCATAGGACTAAAGTTGTAGATCTTTTAAAATTAGTTACCACTTGTGCTATCCATTTTCTAATACGACTTACCGTCACCCATTTTTATTATTTTAAGGGGGAAGAAGGGGGAAAAGTGAACTTTGTATATTTATTTTTGTTCACAATATGGACGTTGCGCGTCGAATGGCGCAAACCACAAGTCTCTAGCTCTTCTGGAAGTGGGTAAACATTAATGTCAGTCAGTGAGTCAGTTAGCCATGCGGCTTTATAGTATAAGACATATTAATTTAGCACGTTTTAAAGTGCGCAGAAGGTTGAAATTAAGCAGGTGTTATCTGCAGGCTACTTTCGACAAACCATAAAAATTTCATAAATATCAGATGATTACTTTTAAAGATATGGCTGTAAATAAATGTATGTTTGTGAGCATGTGGATGACAAACAAATATGAGCAGAAGGTTAAAACTTATATGGGACCAACAATGGGCTACTTATGACATACCACCCAAATTTCATTAAAATTGGACGTGTAGTTTTTAAGATATGGTGGTTCGCAAAAATTGAACGACAGACCGACAGACAGACACGGAACCAAAAATGATCCCTGATGTCTGAAACGGATTTCTGTCTTGGAATTTTTGAAATCGGAGACCTAAAATTGTTTCGTTCTTCAGAACGATCACATAGCTTCCGTTACCTTCGGTAAGCTCGGAAGCAAAAAGATATACTAAGTAGATTCCCTGCGACAAATGATCTTTTGGAGTAGATGCAATAGATAATATAATGTTTTTCATTTTTATACTTTATTTCTTTTTTAGTATCCTCTCACTTTTACTACAACCTCCGTTAGGTATAAACCACAATCTATCTAAATATAATTTTCGTAAACCTACATCTATCATATCATTGAAACTTAACTAAATAGAGAATTCAAAACGAGAGATAAGGTATTCCGCAGGCTTATCACGTTTCTCCTCATCCTTCCCTATTCTTCTCTCCTCCTTTTTTTTTATTTTAGTACTATATCTCTGTTATTTTACCCTAACTTTACTTCTTCTTTTATTTTTAGAGGAAAGAAAAAGGTCGGTTTAGTACGAGTATATATTCTACATCAAGGCAACGTCAGTTAGGGTTATCCGTTTAGTTTATTTTTTTTTATTTCTTGGATGTTTTGAAATCGAATTCCCTCGTGGTGCTGTGTAAGACTAACATTAACTCGAAGAAAAAACTAAACAAGTAAAAAAAAGTAGTTTTTTTTTCTTGGGTGAAAAAAAATATATCTTTGAATAATAATGATGGAGAGTTCTTTTCAAATTATTGTAGATGTTTTTCTTTTCAATGAAAAAATTGTTATTTATATTTTTCATTAGGGTTCTGAAAGCTTTTAAAATATGTAAGAGCGATCCTGAATCCGAATATTTTCTTTTAAATTAGTTTATTTTTTAACTTAAAAAAATATATTTATATATAAACATAGTGTCCCAAGATAGAGTATCCAAGATGAAAAAATTTCTTATTTTTGGGTTTTCGAAAAAAATTCATTCTTTATATAAGAACCCTTGCTTATTCTTAAAGCTCTAAAAAGATAATATTTTCATGACGAAGTGTAAAAAAATATGGACTGATATTATAAATATTATTTTTCGATACCATCAAAAATAAGAGATGTTTACTCTTGGTATTTTTTTTAAGTTTTGAAGAAACTATTATCAATAGAAGTGGAAGAACAAGTAGGAGGTTTTTTTTTTTAAATAATGACTTTTTTTTCGAAAACTCAAAAATACGAAATATTTTCCGGAGTACCCTGAAAATGTGACCATACTCGCTTCGGCGGTACAATGTTCAAATGTATGATGTGTGAAGTAGCTGGTAGGTGGGTAAAGTAACTCTTCACCACGGAGCGTAAAAAGGGCCTAAAAGATGGCCCTTAATAATTGCAAGGTTCGAACAAGTGGTTCGTCCTACCCGTTCTAGTAAGTACTAGACTACTAATATGAATTATGAACTTGTTTTTTTCTATCGGTAATACATCATGCCTATATAATGAAATGAAGGATTTTTCGCATGTAATTAATAGCCTCTGCATTTCAAAGTATATGTTATTCTTAATAATGGAATGATAAAGTATAATAAATAGTCATGATTTTTTTACGAAACTATTAAGGCGTTTAATTTTATCGCTTGACCTACTGATAATAGAAAACCTAACCACTAATTCCTTGCATGAGCCCCACGCGGAGAGCTAGTTATATATATTAGGCATGCTTAAAATAGCTAAAAGGGTTTTTTTGTGCCTGAAATCCCAATTGTTACGTAACAAGTTAAATAATTGCAAAAAAAATCAATTTAAAACAATATTCTCTCTCTCTTGAGTAAATCTCATTTAACATTCATGGATTTATTTTTTACAATAGATTGAATTCTTGTCCTTTCTCTTCGTTTCTGGGAAGAGAAAAAGGAGTCAATTAAGAATTGTAAGATAGTCTAAGGGTTTGAACAAACGATGCCAGTGGCCAGTGTAAAGCATAGACAAAGAGAAATACAATAGCCAAACCTATTGTTTTCATTGTAACTCCTAGTTCTATTGAGTAGTTCTAATATTACAGGTAGATGGAGATACTTTATTCTGCTTTTATCAAATTCAATTTAAACCCTTTTCAAGTACATTGTAACCTGGCTTCTTTAATCAATTTTAAGGTATTGCAACAGTGTTATATAATGCTCTTCTATTTTATATATTTCTCGTTCGATTTCATAGCGAGAGAGATTAAAATAATACAAAAATGACTTTTTCTTTATTAAAATAGGTATATCGAAGGTATGAATTGATAAAGGGTTGTTACAGAGAGGTTTAACAGACAAAATCGAACAAAATTGTCTCATTTACATACTAATACAAAATTTAAATTCCACATAATCTAATTTAATCTAATTTCTAATTAATCCCATTTAAAAATCGCTCAAAATGTAAATTGTTTACATTTCATTTTCGGTTCTTTGCTATATAAGCTTTATTTTATTAATTTATTGCTTCCGAGCTTACCCGAAGGTAACGGAAGCTATTGTGATCGTTCTGAAGAACGAAAATATTTTATATCTCCGATTTCAAACAGAAATCCGTTTCAGACATCAGGGAACATTTTTGGTTCCGTGTCTGTCTGTCGGTCCGTCGTTCTGTCCGACTGTTGGTCTGTCTGTCTATCGTTCAATTTTTGCGAACTATTATATTAAAAACTACACGTTCGATTTTATTGAAATTTGGATGGTAGGTCATAATTTGTTTGTCCCATAATAAGTGTCAACCTTCTGCGCTTATTTGTTTCTTTTCCACTTTCCCACAAACATACATTTATTTTCACCTATAGCTTCAAAAGTACTCATCTGATTTGTATGAAACTTTTATAGTTTATTGAAAATAGTCCGCAGATAGCCCAAGATTAATCTGAACCGTAACCGTCTGCGCTCTTTAACTTTTGCTAAATTGATACTTTAATTTATGTAAAAAAAATCTGAACAATTTTGACAGATTAAGGAAACGGGGGAAACAATTAGACAAATTAGACAATAATGGCTTGCAAAAGTATAAAGTCTATAATGTACCAACGTGATAGGTTGCGAGGAAGCTATGTGCCACACCAATTGGCAGTCTATTTTTTAAATCATTTGAAAACGACTTATAAAGTTACATTTTTATTTAAATAGACTACAAAATAGCTTTTTTTAATCAAAATCATCACAACTAGTTTTGAGAAATCTTTTATTCGTTTTAGATTTTTTCAAGGGGAGCGCTATATAGAACTATAATGAATTTCTCGGATTCAGCTTGCGGTATTCTTCTTAAAGTATATACCAAATCATCAACATCATCCTGGTAGTTAAGTGTTGGCGAGTCTTCGCAGTCTTTTTTTTTTTTTTTTTTTTTTTTTTTTTTTAAAAAAACACATTTTTTGGATTCAAGAGACCTTAAAACGTGTAAATCCATTAAGTACTCGATATCATTTTTTTTAACTGACGCAATACTTGATATTATATGTATACTACGTACATAAAAAATTAAAACTTAAACAATTAAACATTGCCTGCCTCATTGAGTTATTTTTGAAGATTATTTAATACTATACTAAAGGGTTATTAACGTAGTTCTTAAGTGCAATTTAGATATACAAAATAGATTAAAAATAAGTCATTGTTACACAGTTATTTATTAGTAAAATATATCATTTGTTTATAGTTAATTACAAGTTAGCTGATTTTTATTAAACTAATAAAGGTTTTAATCATGCAAAGAAGGGCCTAATAATAAGGTATAAACAATTAAATTAATTTTACAGAATCATTATTCAATAATTATAAAAAAAATAAGAGCGGAAAAGAATATAAAAAAATATTTTAGATTAAATATTTGAGGTAAAAGGGCGACGATCATATTTATTTAAATTAGATTGAGGAAAACATTACAATTATTAAAATTAATAAATATGGTCTACATTCTAGCAGTGCGTATAAATCCTTATGTAATTAAATTTAATGCAAAACACCAAATCGAAAATTGGTCACGTTCTCAGTAAAAAAAATTGAAAGATTCAAGAGGAAGTTTGTGTCACATCACGATTACAGCAGAACGTATAAATTTTTCCCCAAATGGTTCAATACGAGGACAAAGCGACCAAGACAAGCTCTGAGCGACAATTTGCATCTAAATTAAGTGTTTAAAAGTGAACACTTCCCCCCGAACTCGATTGCTTTTTCTAATTTACTATGGAACTAGGAGAAAAAGCTTTTATTACATTTTACTTCTTTTTTTTAAAACGTTTTCTTTGTCCTTTCCGATAAATCTCTGCAAAATAGCAATGAAATTGATGTTAAAACTAGAATATAGGGCTTTATATACACGTTCTATTTAAACAAATATAAATTAAAATGTCGATTATATTTTTGCTTCTGATCATACCGAAAAGGTAATGGAAGCATTGTGACTGATCAATCTAAAGAACAATTTTTTTATGTCTCTAAAATTAAACATTTCTAGTCATTATTTCGTTTCAGACGCATCAGGGAAAATTTTTGATCCATTCAATTGTATTTTCCACATGGAACGAGATTTATACGTGATCAAAAAATACGTAATTATAAATATTCAGTTCTGTTTAGTCCTTTTAGATGGATAATTCGACATTTTAATCTCATACTTCCTGTTATATACTCATTTTTGCATCCAAGCTTACCGAAGGTAACGGAAGCATGTGATGAAATTCAAAAACCCTAGACAGAAATCTGTGTCAGACATAAGGGAACATTTTAGACTTGTGTCTGCCTATCGGTCTGTCGTTTAATATTTTTGTGAACCATCATATCTTAAAAACTACTCTTCTAATTTCGATTAAATTTGGATGCGGTAGGTCTCAATTAGCCCATTTTTGGTCTCATATAAATTTCATTCTGCACCAATTCTTTCTCTCCTCTGTGAACCCTCACTCATTTTTATAAACCTATATATCTTTAAGTGATCCAATTTTTATGATATTTGGATGGTATTGCGAAAGTAGCCAACAGATCATCCTGTATTAATTCCGTCTGCCACCGTCTGCGCAAATTTAGTATTGCTTAACCAAGAACCAAGCTATTTATTCACGTAAAAGAACAAAGCAATTGTGATAGGTATAAAAGTACTATGCCAATTAGTGTGGCACATAGCTCTCTCGCGTCCTATTTCGTATACTTTAATTATTTTATGCTTTAACAAACCATGTATTATTGTCAAATTTATTTAATTTCCCCCCCCCCCCCCCCCGTATTTTTTAAATCTGACAAAATTGTTTTGATTTTCTGAGCTTACCACAGGTAACGGAAGCTATGTGATGATTCTGAAGAACAAAAAATGTTTAGGTCTCCGATTTCAAACATTCCAAGACAAGAATCCGTTTCAGACATCAGGGAACATTTTTGGTTCCGTGTCTGTCTCACAATTTTTCCAACATATCTTAAAAACTAATCATCCTATTTTATTGAAAATTGGATAGTAGGTGATCATTTTTTGTTCTTCAGAACGATTACATAGCTTCCGTTACCTTCAGTAAGCTCGGAAGCAATTTAAGTAAAATAACAACAAACTGTTTAAACTATTTGTGAGTAATTGCCAAGACAGAAAACGTTTTTAAGAAAACGTGAAGAGTGATTTGGGAAAGAAAAGTTTGAATTTGTAGGGACAGAGAATAGAGAGGGGGACGGACAAACAACATCCCTTAACTTATAATGGATAAATTTGAGTTATAGTATAACTAACTTGAACGGGGAAAACTTCGCTAAACCAATGATCTCACAGTGTTTTACGCGTGGCGAAGTGTTTTATTGAGATATATATACATAAAAATGGATAGCTGGTTATGTGAAATGGCTAAATGGTTGCGTATACCTATCGCAAGGTTTATAGAGTGACACACTAACCCCGTGTTATCCATCACATATATATAAAGTTAAGAAAAGCCCTTTAACAAGCCTAGGGCCTAGGTTCTTCACAGGGCGTTCCACCTTTGAGTTAGTTAATCACTATTAGTAATCCATTTACATTAATATAATTGAAGTCAAAAAGAAGATTTATTTATTTATTTTTTTTTTTTAAGTAGTTAGTTATAGGTTTAAAATAAACATTTACTCAACTTTTACACAGTATAATATCCATTAATATTAATCCATGATAAAATGCTATTTGAAAGAACAAAAATATTAATTTTGACAATTGTGTTAAAAGGTATAAAATTACTTCCTGTCACGGAACAGTCGAGTTAGGAAGAACACGATTCTAGAGAGATAATCTGAGAATCGATCAAATGTAAAACTTAATTTTAGTATCTTGTCATGTGACCTTGTCTGTGACAATAGCAAACGGACATCGATCCTATTTCTTTAAATATAGAAAGATTATCCGATTTAGTCTATGAATAATAAACGTATCAAGTGTATTGATTTCGCATTCAAGACTAAAAAGTCACCAGCGAAACAAATATTTTAAGTTAAATTAATTAATAAATACCAGAGTCAATTATTATATACGAATAGATAAAATTAAGTAAGTCACTCATTTTTGAATCTACCTATAATATACTTAAAATTTAAAAGTTATTTCAAGAAAGGAAATTAATTATAAGTCCTTAGTTTATGAACGGGTCAAAATGGGTTTGGTTGATAGAGCCTGAAACGGGTGTTATATCTGTTTAGGAAGTGGTATTCCAACTTCATAATTCAATAATAATAATTTGAATCATAATTCACTCCCATAAAGATGCCTCCTGCACTAAGAGGAGTTGAACCTGAATGAACCGGAATATATTGACCATGTAGGTGGGTCCATTGAGGAAATTCGAAATGAATGGGAGGGAAACGGCCTCTTGATAAGATCATTCATTAATGAATAATATGTCTTCTCCGGGATTCGAACTATCACCAGATGTAATGGCTTTGGTTTTAGGCGAGAACTTGTAATTACGCTAACTTTTTGGCTAAAAGATCTTGTCAGCATCTTGCACTCCACATCGATAATTCCATTACACTAAGAGCGATGCATTAGGACCTAAATCTTATCACCCAGGACTTTGGGCAAAATTCTGGAATTTAAAGCTATGGACTCGCAGTAACCAGAACTACGAGGAAGTCCTATAATATCATCATAATACTAATCGAGGCGGCCAAAGCTCTAAAATAATAAAATAATATGTTTAAGTTTAATGTTTCAAACCCTCTTACTGTTAAAAAGAACAAAATCGACATCGATACAGAATCAATGCCTAGGGCCAAGTTAAAATCAATATTACTGACGTTAAAATAAGGTCAGACAATGATTGATTGGAAGTTTCCATTTCCTTTGCTATAAAGTAAGGAAGAAGTCACGAGGATGATACATTGGTAAGGGGCTTAGTGTTACCTGGAAGGGGTAACAAGACGTTATCGTTAATATCAGTCTGTCTATATTTTTTTTTTTCTTTTTTAGCTTTGGCAATCGTTTAAAGGTTGAGACTAATGATTCTTTCAGACAATCCCTAGCGAGGACTAACTTGTTTAAACGTTATACAAGGTCCACAAGCATAAAGTTGTCTCATGCTCATGAGAATACAATATATTTTTACCCAACACAGTATAGTATACACTATATTTATAAATCCAAGTATATTGGTAAGATAATTTAACATAATCTGCAACACAGTTAAGCGTTGTTGGCAATGTTGATTTAAGTTAATGAAAACAGCAGGTGCAGAACATAGCTTTTGTTTTCTTATCAAAAAAATATAAAGATACAGTTTCGCTCTGCACTCTCTCTAGGAGTGCAAGCTCCAATTTAAATTAAGGCAGTAATATTATTCACATCTGCAGTTCAACACACCACACCCATTTTGCTAGCCTTAAAACATCACTCGTTAATATAATTTTTTTTTTTTTGTTTAAGTGAATTTTTTCTAAATTTAACTTTTTCTTTTCGGTTCTCAAGCAATCCTCTTCTATATATACCTGTACAATAAGAGTGTGATTAAGAAAAAAATTATTAGGTTAGACATGCTTGTTGTGAAACCTAGATTCACATCAAGGATGCATAGATGGCATTCCCCCATTAGGGTGATGATAACCATAGTGATATAGACAGGGTCAAAAATCTATTAACTCGGGTTGGAGTAAGTTTTACCCTGTAGAAGTTTGATATATTATGTGACAGCTTTCAAATAAGCACTATTTTTACTAATTTACTATTACTATTGGTTATTTAAATAATAGAAAGAAAAACTAATACAAATTTTAACATCAAATTATTTTATTATTATTAATGCCATAAAAGGTTCTTCATCCAAAACATATTGAACAATGCGTGATAACCCAAAACAGTGATAACCAGCATCATAATATAGAGACCCCATTTTATCATTATTGTGAGATAAGATGGCAGAAATGCACAATGAACCAATGTTTTCTAAGATGAATAATTAAATTGGCCAAGTACACACCTTGTAAGTGGCTTATAGCACACACACAAAGGGTCCGTAGATAATTTAACAAATAGGAAGAGTTCGTTTAAAGGCCCCCATACACGATTAAACATTTTGCGCAAAGTGTTTGCGCAAACCTGATGTCGGGCAAATTTAGGCCATACAGTACACGTCAAACATCATGTTTGCGCAAACATCAAACAGCCCCATGCCCCATACAAGGTCAAAATGTATGCGCAAACAATTTGACCGTGTATGGGGGCCTTAACAGCTTAATCGGCCCAGAAGTGACAAGATGGCGATCATCTTATAGTTTGTTTAAGCTATAACATTTGAACCATTCATTATAATGAATTGAAACAAATACTATCATATAATATGCATTCTTATTGTCCAAACGCAATAAAACTACACCGAATGTCTAGCCCAATCCGTTTAAGATTTTAAGTTAACATTTTCCCAAAAATATTTAAGAATTTAAGGGGAGGGGGGGTATTTTTTAATAACCACATTCATTCCAATAAAAATAAATGTTTTGTTTTTTGATCTGTTGGTCTTCAAATAGATATAATAACTTATCTAAATAGATATCTAAATTAATTTCCTTTTTTTTCCTAAAATTAAAATTGAGCCCATTGCCATGGGCTTGACAGCTCGTGTTAATATAAAATAATAAATAAATGTTTACTATCTACTATGCAGCAGTGGTCATTTTATGATCTTTTCCAGTTCAGCTTTAATATAACAATAATATAAAAATTGTACTCCAAAGTTTCATATAAAATTGAAGTTGTGAAGAGAAGACTTGTTCTGAAAAGAGTTTTTAGTTAAAACGCGACAGAGTAATGAGGAGGGGAGTAGTAAAGCGAGTGAAAGAGTAAGAGATCAGGCTTCAAATATAAGTAGGCTTTCCCTTTATATTTTGAACCTACGCCACGAGCCACTTCTACTTAAAAGCAACCTATTTTACAACCTCTACTATATAAAGGATAGAAAGGAGAATTAAAATTTAGTCCTTTTCTTTTATGAGAAAAAAAAAATCAAGCTTAGAAATTTCTCCAACCTCATCCAATATCCTTTTATATATTTGTGTATTGACCTACATTGAAAGTTTCAAGTGAATTCACGAGGAAATTGAAGTGGTGTAGTCTAAAAGCAACGATAAGGGTTGAAGTTAAACATGTACTACGATAGAAGTGTAAACTTGCTTATCCCACCGTATTTAATTATCTTTATCGGCCAGGAAGGAAATAAGGAAATAACATACAGTTAAGTTAGATAGATTAATAAATTTTGTAATGTAATTTGTAAAGTTGGCTGAACTAAAGGAAATGATACGGTCGAGAATCGCTTGTACGCACAATTTTGCTTGATTTATACACTTGAGAGAATATATCCCTTTGTCGAACTGTTACTTGAGAGTACATTTATATGATTTAAAAATGTATATATGTATGATTTGTTCATAGGAGAGTTGATATACCTTTGTAAAAAAAAAAAAAAAATCGTTTGAGTAAGGCCTCGCCATCTTTTCTATAAACCACCTCATATTCTTCAGTTTTACCCAAAAATCGATCAGAAGTACTAAAAAAAAACGGGTACGGGGTACCTCGGAACTTTTCCTCACTTCAGAGGCCACTAAAGTGGCCTCTCCTGCTGCATTGGACGTGGACAGTACATGGATGGGTGACCGTTCTGAACTAACTGATTATTATCATTCTTAAAAAAAACCTTATTTTTAATACCTATATTTTATTTATTTATTTGAAGTTAGGCGGTATTTTGACAGTTGTAACAAACTTTGACGTCATCAAAATTATCGCACTAATAAATAATTATATTCGCTTATAACTTTTAAACTAATTAATGGAATTTCATCAGTTTTTTTTTATATTTGTTCCTTAATTTTCCGGTTCCAACGATATACTATATGTCAAAAACCTATTTATATTTTCGGTATTATTAACCATCAAAGTTTCAAAAATTACGATGATAAAACACACACATACATACATACATACATACTTCCATAAATTGGACGATTAGTATTAAATAGATGTTGATTCACAATAATGTTGACAGACTGGACAGACAGACTGACCGACAGACCGGCAGACAGAGCAACGGACTGATAGACACAAGACAAAAAATATTCCCTGATACCTGAAATGGATTTCTGGTCATCAATTTTTGAAATCGGAGACAATTCCAAATCTTCCTTTACCTCCGATTAGCCCGGTAGTGAAAAGGGGAAAAATTAAAGAAATTAGACAATAATGGGTCCTAAAAGCAAAATCATCAGTTGCGTAAAAGCACTAAAGTGAGGAAGCTAAGTGTCACACCAATTATCAGATTATTCTTTAAATAATATGCAATTAATAGCAAGTTACATAAATTATGTTTTACCATAGTCTTTATTGTGTAATCCTATCTCTTGAGTCGTCATTTTAAATATTACATAAATTAAATTAAAATACTATTTCTTACATGAAAGTTAAAAGTATAATATGTGCAAGTGTACGATGAAGTAGTATGCAAGGGTTTCGACCTGTTTACGTTCAAGAACAAAATACTTTAAAAGCGAAAGGTTTCTCATGTTTTATTGTCATACTTTTCGTTCGACTGGTAACATATATAAATGTTTATAGTTATCACCAGTTGTTAAAAGGTTATTGCAAACCCTGTTTAGTATTTTTCTTCCGAGCTTACCGAGGGTAATGGAAGCATTGTAATCTATCTGAAGAACGAATTTATTTTGTCTTCGAATTGAACATATTTTAGACAGAAATCGGTTTTAGACATCGGGGAACAGTTTTTGTTTCTGTCTGTCTGAATTTCAATATTTTTTTTAAAAACTTTATTTTTTTTGTCCCGATCAACACTTCTGGCCAGGCCGCCTATCAACAAGGTAATCGCGGATTAAAACTTGGGATTAAAATATGACCTTATAATCCCAGCAAAGAAAATGTAAGGAGGTTTAAACCTGATGGTTTTGTTGCAGGTATTTTCTACATTTGGTTGAAGGAACAAAAAATTAAATTGCCTTATCTTCTTAATGTTGAGCAGAAGCAACCGTGTGGGTTGTGATATCGTCCTAATGTTGATTTGAAGAGAAGCGAAAACAAACTGAGTTACCTTTTGACGTCTCATAGGTAAGTTAGGCATCGTGATATATTACATAAATCAGTTTTAAACGGAATAGGGTTGTAGTTAACTTTATTTAGTTTTATTTAGCAGCATTGTTATGAAGTGCAGCAATCTCGATGATAACTTCCAACAGTATTAAAAAAAAAAAAAAAAAATAAAAGTACTCTGCCAATTTGTGTGGCACATAGCTTCCTCGCGTCCTATTTCATATGCTTTAATGATTTTATGCTTTTACAATCTGTTATTGACAAATTTATTTAATTTTCCTCCCGTTTTGTAAAACTGTCAAAATTGTTTTGATTTTATACATGAATAATTACAGTATTAATTTAGCAAAATGTAAAGAGCGTAAAAGGTTGAAATTAATCTGGGGCAATCTGCGGCAACCAACCAAATTTCATAAAAATCAGATGTGTTCTTTTGAAGATATAGATGAAAATAAATTAATGTTTGTGTGCATGTGGAAGATAATCAAATGGGCACAGAAGGTTGAAACTTATATGGGACCAACAATGGGCTAATTATGACCAACCATACCAACTTCAATAAAATCGGACGGGTAATTTTTAAGATATATGTTGGATCGTAAAAATTTAGCGACGGACCGAAAGACTGACAGACACGGAATCAAGAATGTTCCCTGATGTCTGAAACGGATTCCTATCTTGGATTTTTTTTTTTTTAAATTGGAGACTTTTATGTTGGTTATTCAGAACGATCCTAATAAAATAATAAAATAAATCGAGCAAAAATATAGATTGTTTTAAATTTTGAATTTCGTATCTTTCTAAGACGGGTGCGTCGCAGGAAAAGCTAGAGTATTATTACAAATCCAATCTTACAAAACTCTCGTCACAATATTCTCGTACCATATTACTTAACATAGAACCATACTTAATATAGAAGTTTTGAAGAAACCAAGTCTCACTTCCAGAATTTAACTTAATTTTATAGCCTTATATAATATATACATACCTCATCTATATTGCGCTTTAATCTTCCACTAAGTAACAGTGTAAGCTATATTTAATATCTATTAAATACCATATTTATGCGTTCAAAGGAATTGTTATAAATATTAAAATTTCAATTTCTGAAATTAAACATAGCAAATTCTCTATCATAAATAATTTTCCATCTTGAATGTTCTCTGTACTAAAATATATAACCTAGATCAGTCAATTTTTAAAATCCTTTAGTAATTCATGTAAAAATAAACAAAAATATTCGAGAAATATTTTAAAAAGGATTATCAAAACAAACGTGAGGCCTAGAAGGCCACACTATATAAAATGTAAATGCATGTTATATTAGGGATACCGAAATGACAACATTATCAATCATGAATACAGTAATTAATTATTCATGTTACGGCCGCCACATCCCATTTCCCTTATTGCTAGATTAAATATTTAAAAACCAATATAAACTTCCTCACCATTTCCTCAAGAGTTTTTTTTTCAAAAAAACGAGGTACTTCCTAATCTAATTCAAACCTAGGATCTATCCCTATAGATAAAATACATACCCCATAACTCAAAAAATAAATCGAGCAAAGACATGGAGTGTTTTAAATATTTCAAACCAATAAAAGAAAGGAAAAATCGTCAAATAAACCTTGTATAAAATAAATCGTTGAATTTTCAAATATAAATCCTAATGAACCAATATAAAATTGCAGAAAAAAAAATATACTATACATATTCTAATTAATAATTAATCATAATATATAGAGAGCTATAACTCTACAAGAAGGATGGACAACCTTTGGTTCGGGATAGTGTCCTATGAATTCATTTAGAATACAAAACTGAGAGAAAATAGGTAAAAGATTCATAATTGTATAGGTGAAGGGTAATAGGGAAAAAATACTAATTTCATCCATTAATTTCATGGGAAAACATTCAGGTTTTGGGTATTGAATCCACATATCATATCGACATTTCAACGCTTTTCCATAAACTGGAGAAAATTAGTATGCATGATATAGCAAAATACATATGTCATGAGATATGTATCTAAATGATATAGTAGATGGATCTTAAAGTGTGAAATTATGAAACATTAATCCATTTTGATTACCATTTGGTCCGCTAGGAGCTCTGATATCATTTTATATTAAATTTAGAACTTCTATCTGTGAAATACAGTACTACAATGAATATAAGTGAAAACTAATCTACCTCCTTTACTGTTCTAACTTCCTGACACAATATTTAAGGTATGCCGTTTATTGAAACTTCTGCCCATCTATCGTCAAATTATTTTACTATAAATGAAAAACTAACGACCTCCAGTTAATTTCTAACTTCCACGCACAATATTTAAAAGCGTCACACTTTTCATGTCTTTTTTTCTTGACGGAAATTTCTTCTGTACCCCAGATCTAAAGCATATATCCATGTTAAAAAAATGTACCTAATAAAATTACACTTAATGGCGTATTGAGATAATGTTTATGGCGAAATAAGGCGATGGAAATTGCTTAAAATAGTAATACGTAAAAGAAATAACATACGTAAACTAGAAACGGTACTACAGAGAGAGGGTTGAAAGCCCAGCTAATCTTGGTAAAATACATTTTTCAACATTATATACATCATATTATAGGCTCAATTGTCCAAAAGAAACGAGACAATCGAATGTCAGTTTCCTACTAAACTTAAGTGCTACCAAGAAAAAGACACCCTAGAATCAATTGACAGGAGAAGAAACAAGTAGAAGAAAAAAAAGTAAGTCAATAAAATAACTTGATTTTGATTTGTCCCATGAACATGAACATTCTTTTTCTCAAACAATAACACTCATCAAGAAATATGTCGACAACATCCAATATATATATATGTATAAGAAAGATGTGGGTAGTTAGAGGAATGATAGCATCAGCAGGAAATGGTCCAATCAAGCCTGTTCCAAAGGGATTTACTACGTGTTGAAGTATCTTGAGATATTAAGCTGACAGAAGATCTATAATAATTCTCAGAGACTCGCTGACAGAGCTTCTCTCTATTATTGTAACATTTTTCTCGTTTCTTTCGTCGATGCTGAACTGAGTATTGTTTTTTTTTTAAAGGCAATTGTTTCCCGTCTAATATACGTTATTTTTTCCCCCTTTAATACTTTTTATTTTTTTTATTAAAGAAAAAAATAAGGATTTTCTTATCAAAGTAACTTTTTATAAAGTAAGCTCGTAATACTATTATTTTCAAGAAAACTTTGCGTAAAGTTAGGTTCCAGTATAATTCCCTTTAAGTCAAATTTGAATGAAGTAAATTTGTAATATTTTCAGTCTTTAAAAAAACTTTGATTAAACGACTAATACTAATAATTTGATGACTACTAAAACTAATGACTAATTATTATTATATTGTTAAAATACATAATCTGTACAAGTTTCAGCTTTATAGGTAGTTGGGAAGAGGGTCAAATTTAAGTTACAAGATTTGTCCCGGACAAACAAGTGAAGTTAATTTAGAGAGTAAAATAGTTATTTATGCACCTAGGGAGTAAAGTAAGCCATTATTCCCTGAGCGAAAAAGTTGGTTCTTGAGGCGAAGCCGAAGGTACCATGTCCCTAAATTAATTAGACTCTTTAATTCCCGAGGCGCAGCCGAGGGAATAACTCTAATTAGCTCCCGAGGCGCAGCCGAGGGAGATAATTATCGCGAGGGGAATAATGGCACTTTACTCACGAGGTACATACAATATTTTATCTCCAGTAGGAAGAAAATACACATTTTAGTCCATAGCACAGTTTTTATTTATTATTTTAATAAATAACAATAATTATTAGAACTTTTAATAGCAGATATAAGAGATTCAATATTAAAAACCAATAAGAATTGGAATTAAACTCAAATAGAAGGTTATTTAGATGCAGGTTATAATGTTGTAAATAAAGATAAACATGGTCAAAAAAGCGCAGTGCCGCCAACCTGATTTCAACAACTTCATTACATTAGCCATACATTTTCTACTATTTATAAAATAATTAAGTTGCAATCTTTACTTTTTTGCCCTACTTTTACTTTTTCTCCCTACTTTTTGAGTTCAGGGATGAAAAGACCTGTTTTAGTCCCTCTAAAATAATTCAAAATCATAACTTTTTTCCCCTACTGGAGTTAAAAGTAATTTAAAAATATTATTAAAAGTATTTTTACTATTCATAAAATCTATAAAAATAATGTATAATCTATTTTCCAGATGTGTAGCTTGCAAAGCGTTAATTTTGCATATTTATTGTTTGTTGATGCTTAGTCAGGGTTTCAATTCAATATCGTTTATAGAAACTTTCGTTTTTGTTTTTTTTTTAAATAAAAAATATAGTTGCTTCATAATTTCGAATAAAAGACCTTTGAGTAAAATCACTGCAACAACAGGCCAAAACCTACTCGAACAAATATCTGTTTTTCAGGGGTCCATTGAAACGACCCCTATCCATTCAATATGTGTTTTTTACGACAATGATTGGAAAAGTTGAAGATAGTTTAGTTTTTTTATTTGAATCGATCGAATGAAAAGTGGAAAATAATTTATTTTCAAAAGCATGGAAATTGAAATCGTGAAGCCATTGTTATTAAATTGTGAAATGTACCAATATGTCTGAGCATTGGTGGAAGTATAAATAAATAGCGATATAAATAACTTACTCAAATGATATTAATGGTGGCTTCTGCTGACGAAGAATAGGAAATATAATAGAATATTAAAGGAGTTTAATAATAACAGAATATATAAATAGAGAGAAAACCATTCGATTGCAAGTAGTTTTATAGTAAACGAAAATATCATGCTAGTAACTAACCCAGAAAAGTGAAGCAGAGGCGAAAATATATATGCAATCCTCCATTTACTTTATAGTGAAACAACTATTTTATCTAATAGAGGCGAACCAAGTAATATAAAATTACCAATAATATAAAAATATTAATAAATACACAGTGTTTAAAATTGATCATAAAATAAAGGTAATTCGATAACTTAAAATTAAGACTTGAACAAGTCCTGTAAAAGAATGCTGGTCGCAGAAATTTTAGCATCCTCCCTTTAATTTATGATTACTGGTTCTAAAATTTCATTTAGACATAGTAATAACATCAGCCAAAAAAAGGAATCTAGAATCTAGGTATATTCATCAGTGGCAAACCGGTTTTATTGAAGATCCAGTAATGATCATTAAAAATACTAATAAATAGACAGTTTCTAACACTTACCATGGTGGACAGTGGATTCGCCTTATTAAAAAGTAGTGAATTCAATCAAACTACTCTGCCAATTAATGTGGCACATAGCTTCCTCGCAAAGAAAAGACCAAATTAAGAAAAATACCTCGATAAAAATAATCAAAAAGTTGGAACGGCACGGCACTGTTCCAGTAAAAATTTAATAAAGTTGAAGAAATTTAAACATTTGTTGGAGAAACAAAGCCTCCAACAAGCACCAAAAGTTAGCACACATATAATTAATTTAATAAACAAATATAAAACTGCAACCAAATCGTAGAAACCGCTGTATAAACAGTTTTTATTATTTTACCCCCCTCAAAAACTAAAAATAACACAAAAATGAATATAACAAAAATTAATCTACTATGCAAGAGCTTTTTAACGATATATATCATATTATAAAAGATGAACTTTAACATTTGTACCCCTGTACTCTGAGGTACCAAAGTTATATTTTTAAAAAACAAACAATACAAAAGGGCATTTATTTAACTAATAAATACATATAAATAAAAAACCTAATATCAAAAAAGTATTTAAACCCTTTAACCTACAACAAAATTATAAATCGGTACAAAAGTATATGTACAAAATTTTTAAAAAATCAACAAATAAAATAGCTTTAATCTACATATCAAGGCCTTTAAAATGATATACGACAATATTAAAAACAAAAAAGTGGTCACGTGACACGGCACACGGGAAAAAGTTTACTCTCGTGTTCTCAGCAAGTAGGATGAACTAATGAAATAAAATATACTCAATTTAAAGAGCATTAGTGTGAGATTCAATCGCCACAATCAGAAATAAAATCGGCCAACTATTATAGAAACTATGGCCATTCAAAGACAAAAATGGAAATAAATAAAACCAAAAAATAACAAAAGTATCACCTTCTAGGGTACAACCGATGATGATACGACAAAAACTCATGGGATTTAAGTTGTAGATCTTTTAAAATCAGTCACCACTTGTGCTATCCATTTTCTAATACGACTTACCGTTTAGCCGCAATAAGCCCCCAAACGAGCTTAAAAATCAAGTCACCCATTTTTATTTTTTTAAGGGGGGAAGAAGGGGGAAAAGTGAACTTTGTATAGTTATTTTGGTTCACAATATGGACGTTGCTTTAATTTCATTAAAATTGGACGTATAGTTTTTAAGATATGGTGGTTCGCAAAAATTGAACGACAGACCGACAGACAGACACGGAACCAAAAATGTTCCCTGATGTCTGAAACGGATTTCTGTCATGGAATTTTTGAAATCGGAGACCTACAATTTTTTCGTTCTTCAGAACGATCATATAGCTTCCGTTACCTTCGGTAAGCTCGGAAGCAAAATTATCAATTTATTCTTGTATAGATAAGCAGAAGATGGGAGAGGGCTTGGGCAACTATAGCAGAAGAGTCATGGGGCATTCAGTTTCCAATCACTGGAAGAGACCACGGTCTCGTCGTCCCAACCATGCCAATTGATAAAGCTCAAACAGCAACCGCGGGGTTCGACTAAGCCTGGTGCTGGGTAACCAGTAGAGCTTGGTGGCAAGTTTTGTGGGTACCCAACTGAGGATACCCAAGACCCAAAACCTAAGTACCAAGGAACTGTAGAAAGGCCATGAGCCGCTAAATCAGTTATAGGCGTCCCTAGGTCGCAAAATGGCCAACCAAGCCATTTTAGAAGGCATTATCAAGATGGCTGAAAAGAAAATCGGTACGTGCCTTGACATATGATCAGCGCGGGGTAAACCTTAACTATGAATTCGCTCCCTTGGGAGGCGGATAAAGGGAATATTCCTCAGGTACTGCCTCTTCAACAAACAAAACTGACGTCACAACATAGAGATGATAGTCAGAGATACAACTATATAGATAAGCAGTAGAGGCATGGATGTATGTATTAATTATATCTTATATCATTCAAGTGTATATATTTTAAATTATAAACAATTTTGCTTCTGAGCTTCTTATCAAAGATAAAAGAAACATTGAGATCATTCTGAAGAACGACATTTTGTATAGGACTAAGATTTCAGTAAGTCCTGATCAGAAATCCGTTTCAGACATCAGGGAACATTTCTGTCTCGTGTCTGTCGGTCGGTGGGTCTGTCTGTCCACATTTTTGCAAATAACTATATCTTAAATAGTACTCACCTAATTTTGAAGAAACTTGGATGTTTGTAGAAACCCACAGATAGTACCATATTAATTTCAGCCGTTGAATAAAAAATAATATAGGATAAGAGTAGGACTAAAATATAATAAGTATAGGACGCGAGGAAGCTATCTGCCACTCAAATTGGCAAACTATTAATACTATAAATATAAAATTTAATAAGAAAATGTAAGTTTCAATCTAGTTAAAAGGTAAGTAAAGTTAAGTGTATAATATATGAATTTACTAAGTAAATTAATTATTTAAATATATATATACTTAGCACTAATAATTAACAACAGAATAGTGCTGTATAGAGGAGATGGTTAATTAAAAATTTAACAAAGAACCTTATTGAACTAAAATACAAGCTTGGAAAGCTTTACAAAGTTTTAATCCATAGAAGCAAAGAGCTTAAACCTGCTTCTTGTATACTAACAATAGATAGGAATTATTACCAACAATATAACAACAAAATCCGTCCTACCATTAAAGTAAGACGATCAATTTATCACCTTAAATTAAACCAAAACAAGAGAAACCGTTCTTAAGAATGTGTATTAACTTTTTCATTTAAGTGCTTTAAAACTAGTATGGTCATTATACGTTCACGGGATCTTATCTAAAAGAGATAATTGTATATAATAATATTTACTTAACGATACCCCCAGCCTGGCAAAAAAAAATGAAATAAAAAATAAAAAATTTCAAGAACTTTTTATATACTACGTTTTTAAATTTTATGTTGAATCGTATGTAATGTTGATAATAAAATTGTTATTGTTATATAATATATAATAGTAGTGAAAAAAAAATAGTTCCGAATTTATTTACTCCACATAAATGACAACCATCTAGAGAGCTGATCTTAAAACTATAAAAGGACAAATCTTTGTACAACGGATCTCCCCAACACCAAATCTAAACCATGCCATCGATATATTTGAAATAATATAAATAATATAATCGATATATTTCCTGTTTGGCTGTCATTCAATGTTTATCTCTTATTTATAAAAATCACAAATTTGAAACCAGTCAAAATGAAGATTGTGTAAATATGGGACATGGCAAAACAAATAAAATAACTTGCGGTTTTTTCCGAACTAATTTTCCGTACAGCAAAATTTGCTGAAAACCAATTAAATTCTGCTGAAAGATGGCTAAAAGTATTAAAATAATGCATTGTCATCGTGTTCTGAGCTATGCTAAAAGTTTCAAATATCTAGCTATTCGGGAAGTTAGTTAGAAATCGATTGCCAGATTTGTACCGGACAAACAAACAAACAAGAAAGCAAGCTAATAAAAACGTAGTAAAATATAACAATAATATCGTTAATTTAGAAATAATTATCGAGATATGAAATGATTGAGTGGATTTAATATAATTATTTTTATAAACTTAACTGTATATTTATCACCATCTATGTATAATAAAAAGACTGTAGAGTGTTTTAATCTTTATCAGTAATTGAGGGTCGGATTAATACTAAAAATATCAATAAAAATTAAAATGCAAAAATATACTCGTACTTTATTCAATTATTGATAAACCTAAATAATATAATGTCTACAAATCAAACATAGGTCGATTTACTAACAATGACCTTTGAACTAAAGTTAGTAAGATTTAAACAGGATCACCAGGAAGTTATTCATTCAGTTAACAATTAAGTCTAAAAAGAACTAATATGGTCTAGCATTTAGCCCTGAACTATTTTTAATGGCTTGACCTACATATAGTTCCCATTATATTATAAGACATTTGATAAAGTACATTAATCATTAGAAGGAAATGTCAGTAACATGCACATTATAATATATATGAGGTCAGAAAAGGGTAATTAAACTGGTTGGACTCGCCCAATATAATTTTTAGATTTATTTTTGAATATGGTACTTATTCATTCATATTGCCCAACTTAATATGTATTACTTATACTGTTCATGTGAGTTTTTAAGTAGTATTCTACCGGTGAATCACCTATTATTTTTTTTTTCAGAAACAGGTAGGAATACCGTTTTGTTGGAATAAGTTTTCAAAAAGTTACCTATTAACATGGTTGGAAGACGAAGACGATCCTGCACAAAACGCAAGGGAGAGCTGTGTAACGATGGTTAAAGATAAATATCTTTTAAGAACCTCGGAGTAAAAGCAGTGGCGTAACTAAGAAATCTGGCGCCCCCCCCCCCCCCACATACATTTTGAAAAATAACTTTTAATGAACCTTGCCTACCATTTAATTTTTGTAAACAGAATTGTGTCCAAAATTTCCAATGTGTTTTTTGTCAGCCAAAACAGTTATGCTCACTTTTGTAGAGTGGACAATTGTAAAATAGACTGCCAATTGGTATGGCACATCGCTTCCTCGCATCCTATCACGTACATTATTAATTTTATATTTTATGCATTTACAAGCCATTATTGTTTAATTTGTTTAATTGTTTCCTCCGTTTTTCGAATCTGTCAAAATTGTTTTGATTTTATACTTAAATTTAAGTATCAATTATGCAAAAGTTAAAGAGCGCAGACGGTTCAAAGTAATCTGGGGCTATCTGCGGGCTGCTTTCGATAAACTATAAAAGTTTTATACAAATCAGATAAGTACTTTCGAAGCTATAGGTGTACATTAATGTATGTTTGTGCGCATGTCGAAGGGAAACAAATGAGCGCAGAAGGTTAAAACTTATATGGGACCAACAATGGGCTACTCATGACCTACCACCCAAATTTCATTAAAATTGGACGTGTAGTTTTTATGATACGTTGGTTCGCAAAAATTGAACGACAGACCGACAGACAGACACGGAACCAAAAATGATCCCTGATGTCTGAAACGGATTTCTGTCTTGGAATTTTTGAAATCGGAGACCTAAAATTTTTTAGTTCTTTAGAACGATTTAGCTTCCGTTACCTTCGGTAAGCTCGGAAGCAAAAATCGTAAAAAAATTGTAAAATTGATACTGCATTTATAGCTGAAATATCTCATCAATTGATTTATTTTTGAACATATTTAAAAAGAGTTCAATAGAAAGGTTGTCGAATTTTTTGTTTTCGATTTTTCAACATATCAATACCTTGGAAACTATATTCTTCCCAGGAAAACGACTCGAATTGTCAAATTTAAATGGACTACATTTTAGAATTTTCAATTAAAATCCTCTGAAGCGTTTTCGAATTATTTTTTTGGTTGTGGGGGGGGGGGGGGGGGGGAGGCATTAGTTCAGGCCCCATGCTCACACTACAGACGACAGGCTAAATACAGAGGGGGTATTTACGCCACTGAGCGAAAGATAACCACAAAACCCAGGGAGAATAGGAATTTCACTAATAGGAAATATTTGCTTTATGATCCCCGAAAACAGCTAAACTGTTAAAAACTCAATGGTAGGGTGGACTGGTAACTTAGAAACAATAGATGAGGGATGCGGAATGAGAAAGCCTCCCGAAAATAGACGTCTTGAAGGAAGTCTGAAGAATGTTGGAAAGTGTAGAGGAAGATGAAGCATGATGCAAATTGGCGTCGAAAAACTTCTCCATCAGAGCTCTAACAAACCCAGAGATCCGTGTTTGATTTCCTAGAGTCCACTGTTTATGTTTTTCTTAGTTAGAATGCGAACGTTTACTTCAAATTTTATACTATTTTATTGATATCCTCGACTGTGTTTTTCTCCAGTGTGTGATAGCGACTCATCATAGAAGAGGTGTAGTTCAATAACCAAACAAAGTCTTCACACAAAATAATTGTATTTGTAACAATTGACCGGTTTCGGCTGTTCTAATGCAGCCTTATTCAGATAAACTGTGTAGGGTATAAGGAGACTTTCAAAATGCAAGTCCAATTATTTTGTACAATTATTTTGTGTGAAGACGTTGTTTGGTTATTGAAATACACCTCTTCTATGACTATTTTATTGCTTCCGAACTTACCGAAGGTAACGGAGCATTGTGTTCACTTTTGAGAACCAAAAACTTTTATGCCTCCGACTTTAAAAATTCCAAGACAGAAATCCGTTTCAGACATCAGGGAATATTTTTGGTCTCGTGTCAGTCTCTCTGTGTATCCACGAATCCTGAAACGTGTGACGATAACTTGAGTAAATGTCGACCGATTTTGATAAAATTTGGTAGATATGTTCATTTTACCAATGCCAAGGACGATTTCGTTGGAAAACGTTATCCGGCCAAGCGTTCACGCGGAACGCTCGCGTAAACGTGAACTTCAAATTTAAAATTGGAATTTTAGGTCGGGGCAAAAATCGAACTTCATCTATTCAATGAGACAAACATTTTTTTAAAATTAAATTTTTTAATAAAACCAACAGCGACACTTCTATGAAGTGTTAAAGATCTAAAACTATTAATAAACTAAAACTATTAATAAAAACTATTAATAGTTAAAAAACTAAAACTAATATAGTTAAAACTATATTAGTGAAAAAACTATTAATAGAATTAACTAAATCTATTAATAGTTACTAAAAAAACTATTAATAGTATTAATCTATTAATATTTAAAACTATTAATAGTTTTTACACAATAAACAATATAACAATAAAATAATATAACAATAATGTTAATGTTAATATAACAATAAAGTACATGATAGGATGCTTGGAGGCTATGTGCCACACTAATTTGCAGTCTATTTTTTTTTTTTTTTTTTTTTTTTTTTTTTTTTTTTTTTTTTTTTTTTTTTTTTTTTTTAAAGAAAACAATTTCCATATGTTTGGCTTATTTTCTAAAACAAGGCTAATCCTATTCTGCCTAGACTCGGATTACCTTGACATATTCATTTCACCAGGCCAATAACTTAGAGCTTTTTACGAGTAACAATGTTGGATCGCTTATTTCCCCACCTACACTCCGATATATCTCTCTACCTTTATTAGTACAGTACTCTTCATATTTCTTGATTATACTCGGAAAAAATGTTTAGTGAACATAATACCGCCAGGTATAATGGCACATTAATAACACAGCATAAGTTTCAAATCTCTCAGAATAAACTTCATTAAATATATATTATGTGAAATTATAATGAATACATGGATCAAACGAGCCATGTAATATTAGATCTAATCCTAAACATTGCAATTAATATAAGACAATGTACTAAAACACATTTTACAGTAAAATTATATTAACATCATTATGAAAGGAGACGAGTTTTTCGTATCTAAACAAATGGTTATTATTTATAGATATTCTCAAGATTGATTGAAACGATGCATCTAAATTCCTTGCAAACTATAATGATAGACAAAGTTAAAACCCAAGTTTCTACATTGTGTTTAGGCTAAATTGTAAACTTTAACCATGAAGCTAAACATTAACGAGAATTGTATAATTGTTCATGACGGCTGAAAGCGATACATTGTCGAACCCAACTCCTTCATTAATAACAAGCTTCACAGTTCTAGTAACCAACTGACTTCGTATTTGAGTATCTTATACTCATGAAAGTCCTTCTTCTTGATAATTAAGTCTCCATTCATCTTCAGGAAACAGTGTGGTTTGCGAGTAGGATACATTCATTTAATCAGTAGATTTGTTTAGAATGCAGAGACCGAAGTGAAAATCATACATTTTAAAAACCGAATAGAATATACTTAGACAGTAACAAGCCTACTTTTTAACTTTAGTCTAGACCTCCATTATCTATGTTTGGTTCACCTTGAAATGCTTTGATTTTTAGAATAGACGGTCCATTGAAACAAAGACTTGTCAGAATAAATAACGACTGATACTGTTCAACGCCAAAGCCGATTTTACAAAAGGTTTTATCGCATTGTTAGTTCGAAGAATAGTAACATCGACATACCATTGTATTTTCACATAGTTTGTTCACCTATGTCAAAAGTCTAAACATGTCTAGTAAAGTTCCGTGAAATTTTGATCGAGTTTAGTTTCCAGGTAGAGTTTAGACCGTAGGAGGTATAATACAACTAATTACAACTAACAGTGTTACTCAGACATGCCATTCTATGTCAAATTTGTGGTAGAGATCCCGCAATAGTTTGACAGTAATTAACTAATTAAATTCTTGTGATACCAGAAATTCCACGTAAACTGTGGATTAACATGCTGAGCATGTAATCAATGCTTCATTTTGAAGTAAAGATAAAAGCTATCATAAAAAAATGTTGAAAAGTTAAGTGGCACACAGCTTCTTCGCTGCTTCTTATTGGACTAATGGTCACATGAATATAAAATAATGTGAAACCTCGTTTAGACCTAATTCAATTTCCAGTGAAGCCGCATAATATGAGTGGTAGACATTTATAGCACAATATATTGTTTAAAAAAATTATTTAATTAAAATTATTGGTTAAAATTAATATGGGCCTACCAGCGGGATATTTTCGGATAACCATTATAATTTCATTAAAATCCAGGGAAGTACTTGCATCAAGTAAGTACTTTTTAAGGTTTCGAAGATTATATTCGGCATATACAATATACACTATTACATGGTGTATACATGGGTGAATTTTGGTACAGCAATAATAAAATGTCATATATATTTGCAATCTATTTTTCAGTAGCTTTCATTTGATACCCATCTCAAAAATTAAAAAAAAATTGAGCTTTGTCCATTTTTTGCGCATTACGCATGTGCATATTAAAATGTTTAATTTCTCTATATTTTTCCTATGCGTGGGTCAAAAAGTTACGCCAATAATTTTAAATTTTACATCTCTAGCATGAACGGTTCTGGGAATAAAACCAAAGTCCGACGGACAGACTGACACAGTTTCGAGGATGATCTAGGAAACCCTAAAAACGGATGAGGGCCATTTTGAATTCCCTGTATGTTCACACTGATAGTGGGTTAATTTAACTATACCATCCAAAATTCATTAAAATTGGACGAGTAGTTTTCAAGATATTGTAGTTCACAAAAACGGCAGACTGGCCGAAAGAATTTTTGAATTCGGAGACACAAACAAATTTCGTTCTTCAGAATGATCGCAAAGGTTTCGTTACCTGCGGTATGCTCGGAAGCAATGTGAAGTACAGTACAGCATAATTAAAGTAAAATAAATTAATTTGATAAAGAGATGTGATTTTTTGGAGTTCCTTGAAAATGGAGAAACCAAATTAAGGAATGTAAAAGCGTACATGTCACTTTTTCGTTACATCGAGCAAAATGTCTTTCAGTCAGTCTAAACCAAATTCCTATCCCTCAGTCAGAGCAGACCTACACACATAGAACAATTAATAGAAGATTGACTTGGGCTACACACAAAAAAAAGACAACAGACTAAGAGAAGATACAAACTAATGACTGGCCTAAATAATCTGTACAAACTTTCGCTATCTAATAGACTCCTTATCAATAATTCTATTATAAAACCAATCTGGAATTACGGACTCTAGTTATAGGGAACATCAAAGCATTCTAATTTAGAAAGACTCCAAACACTACAATCCATTATACTCCGCAAAATCGCTAAAGCACCTTTTTATGTTTCCAATCTAATCCTCCACAATAATTTTCATGTTCCCTTCCTTCGAGAACTTGCCGGTTGTTGTTTCCCGGTATCAGACATTTGATAGTTCCCTAGCTTCCCATCCTAATCCTTTAGCACAATCCCTCTCCTCCCGCACGTTACCGAGTATTCCTCGTCGCCAATGGCGTAACTATGGGCCCGCGCGGGACCGCATTGCGGGGGAGCCCCTAGTGCCAGGGGGCCCCAAATCCAGAAATAACCGGAATTACTATCCATGTACCCCTTCCTGAACGTAAGAGGTTTTTTTTTTTTTTTTTTTTTTGCTCATCCATTTTCTTTGGCGAGGGGCCCCCAAAAATTTCTTGCGGGGGGGCCCCCAATGGTCTAGCTATGCCACTGCCGTCGCTGTCTTAAATGACTTCGGCCTAGCGATCACCTTAGCGAAAAAACTTATTTATAATTTATATTAGGCTCAAGAAAATATACTGATTCAAGTTACTGATTTTTTCCCAGATTCCTTTGCATTGATTCATTGAAAATAAACCAATATCTGTAAAATGTGATTTATTTTAGTTCTTCGCACAGACTAACCCTAAACGTGAACGGAAAGTTAATTGTCATTTATTGTTAGAACGTCCTAATAGTACAAATTCCAATGTTTAACAGCTAAACATTGTATCAAATATAAATTTGGGGAAAGGGGAAAAAGCAAGGAGTTTAGAACAGAAATAGAGAGAAAACTGAAAGGAAAGAGGGAGGAAAATGCGTAGGCCGCTATGGAATAGAATTTACCCAAGGGACAAGTTCAGAAATATAGCCCCTCGAGGTACATTTTCACGTCTTCAATGACTCAATTTTATACTTTCGACATCTTTCTAGTGTAAGAAAGCATTCAATGTAAATATTGTACATGGACTCATACTTACCAATTCAAAACTTCATGTAATTCATAAAAACATTTATTACCTTTTATAGATAGGTTTTTGTAATGTGAGGAAAGCTTTTTTAAAAAAAAGATATTTCGAGAGAAAAAGAAGAAAAAGCTTAAGTAACATATGCATGAAAGTTTTTATCTTTACAAGCCTATATCCACTCAAGGATTTTCTAAAATGATGTAAAAATAATAATCTTTGGAATTCATATTCAATGCTCTCCCACTTAATTATAAATTGTTTCACAAGGAATGCTAAATAATCTAGTTTAAATTTTACGATGTATAAGATATTTAAGCAAAATCTTCCTTTCTTTAGTTTGAGGGTTACAAATTAGCCCTCAAGTAAAAATAGAAAAAATAAATAACAGGGGTATTATCGTTTCAGATTGTGAAAAATTATTCTCCGGCGTAGCACAATTAGTGGAACATTGGACGGGAAAATTGAAGGTCCATTGTTCAAATCCCGTCGACGGAGTGTACTTTCCATGTTCTGTCTCCCATCTTAATTCTAATTTAATTAAAATGGTTTCCCAAATAGCCCGGGAGATAGCGAGCAAAAAAATGACTGACTAACATAAAGGTAGAATATTTTATACAAGTTCTCTGTTGGTTAAATTAAAAGTTTATCTTTTGGTGCCCTTTAAAAATATGTTGTCGACTAAGTTCGCCTTCGGAAACTAGCTTGGTCATTGCTTGATTAAAGAAAAACTGTTCGGTGGAGAGCGGCCATGTCCCATCCATTTTGGGGGACAGTGTCAGTTTTATGATTCTGAGTACAAAATTAGTTAGTAGACCAAAAATTTGATGTTAGTTTCTCACTTGATATGTGACCACAGTTTCTCACTTTGTTATGTGACCACTTTGATAAGTGACAAAATAGCTATCAAGTGACAAAATAACATCAACTTAATTTTTGGTCTACTAACTAAATTTGCACTCGGGATCAAGAAAGCACTCTGTCCGCCAAAATTGATGGGACATGGCCGCTCTCCACTGGTCTCATTTTTTCATACCCTATGACCAAGCTTTGTCCCGCAGACTCACTTAGCCAACCAAATATTCTTAAAGGTCACCAAAAGATTAACTAGGTTGTGGGGGACACGATGTTGCGGGGTTGAATCAGCCCCGATTATATTGTTAGCTCGTAAAAATATTGAACTACGGACAGGCAAGGGCAAGAGGCGAAAATTAAGGTTGGACTAGCCTATATAGGGCATCATGTATAGACATGCAAAAACTAACAAATATAATGCATACATAATTAAAGTGTTTCTTGTATATTGATATAAATTGCATTATTTATGTATTCTTTTTCATTTCATACTCTCTTGAAAAACCAGATACGCTACATCAAAGCCCAGGTAATCTACAACAGATACATACGCCCAAGATTCCCAAAATCGACCTGTATATAGCTGTGTTTCAAATTAGAGGACTGAAGATGGAAATTGTATTAAGAGAAAACTTATGAAATGAAGAAGAATCCATAATTGGTGAATTTTTTATCAATATATAGAAAAGACTTTAATTATATGTGCCAGTGTTTTTGCATTTCTATACATGATGCCCCGTATAGGCTAGTTCAACCAAAATTAATGTTCCTTGATGTCTGAAATGGATTCCGGTCTTTGAATTTTATAATTAGCAGAACTCAAAAAATTTTGTTCTTGAGAACAATCACAATGGTTGTGTTACCTTCGGCAACATGGAATGTTACATTCATTGAAATGTTTTATAAGATAAAATTCCCTAATTATATTTAACGTCGAGACTCGGGACATCTTCTCACTCGTTCGCTATCGGAACACCTTGAATACTTCAATTTGTTTTAATGTGAATTTTGGTGAAAATCAATATTCCAGGTTTTATAGATGATGCCTACTAATTTGTGTAAAAATACTGTATAAAATTAAAACTTCGTAGAATTGGAATGATGTAATTTCCCCGCTTTAGGTACCGAGGAAATCTTCCTACAAGCGGGGAAAACTCGGTGGAAAAATTATTAATATGTTAATGAGGGATGGAGTAGAGGCAGTGAATATAAATGACTGTTGAAGGCAATTACCTGAATCGCTGTAGGGTAGGATCTGGTAGGAATGAGTTAGTGACGACACCAAGCACAGGGTATTAGGTCTTGGGTAATGACCACATTACAATGCAGTGTCCTATACTCATTTCCATAGGATCTTGGCGAGTGCTTTCGATAACACTTCCCTAAAGGTCGTATATATGTATGAATAGGAAACCTGTTTTTACCTGTTCAACTTGCCAGTGTAAAATGGAAATCAATATTCTAAACACCTATTAGATAATTCATGATGATAGCATGCAAAATTTTAATATAGTTCAGGTACACATCATGATCTTATAATTGATAAAGCCGATCTCAAGTAATGAAGAGAAAACATGCCGACAAGCACAATTTTTCTATAATACGTCTTAATATGACTCAAGCCACGAAAATACAAATGCGTTCAAATCGACAAATTTTCATTAAATGTCTAATGTACTGATATAATTTATAAATAACTAAAACCATCACTAGTATTACCGAAAAACCAGTTCACTGGTAATGAGCAGCTTAAATGATCGAAAGCGATCAATCAAATTTATTTTTTCTTTTAAGCTAGTATATTTTTCTGAGATTTATTAGCTACTAGTATAAGTTAGTAAAAACTCACGTGATGTATTGGTACGTCTAAAATAATTATTCATAACATGACACTCACCTAAAACAAAAATAATTAACATTATTAGAGAATTGCAATTTAGTAAGAATAGGTATTTACATGTGGCTAACCTTCATGGTTACTAGAATTTAAATTTTTAAGTTGAGATTATATTTTATAATTGACTGTCACACTTCTAAAAATATAATAAAAAGGAGTCATGGAAAATTTTCTTACAGATTTGTTAAGTATTGTTTAGAATTTAATTTTTATTTGGTACTCCCCAGCATATAACATATGAGGAGAAACATCAGGTGATGTAATTTCATCAAACTCTTTAAGTCAAATTTTTGCAGCAACACAATACATTCTCGAAATAATCACTGCATATACACGAAAAACCAAAAATTGAAGTAAAATTTCCAGTATAAGGTGTTATGTAGCATGTCTTGAAGATGAATCTACGAATATATTTTAGTTATCGACGACCTAGAAACATCTTGTACTACTTATCACCTCGCACCCTTATCTAAATGGCTCCTGATAGAGCAAACCCACAAACGCAACATTAAACAATTAATAATAATTTCACTTCCGATTTAACATTTAACGAAATAAAAACTTTGTATAACCTGTGGCAACAAATAAAAGTTTAGACATTTTAACAAAAAGTAATTCTTATAACTGTGTGAATACCGACTGTGAATTTAAATAAAATAGACTGCCAATTAGTATAGCACATAGCTTCCTCGCAACCTATCACGTACATTATTCATTTTATATTTTATGCATTTACAAGCCATTATGGTTTTAATGGGTTAATTTGTTTAATTGTTTCCTCCGTTTTTTTAATCTGTCAAAATTGTTTTGATTTTATACTTGAATTAAAGTACCAATTAAGCAAAAGTTAAAGAGCGCAGACGGTTCAAAGTAATCTGGGGCTATCTGCGGGCAACTTTCCATAAACTATAAAAGTTTCATACAAACCAGATAAGTACTTTTGAAGCTATAGGTGTAAATTAATGTATGTTTGTGCGCATGTGGAAGAGAAATAAATGAGCGCAGAAGGTTAAAACTTATATGGGACCAACAATGGGCTACTTATGACCGACCACCCAAATTTCATTAAAATTGGAAGTGTAGTTTTTGAGATACGTTGGTTCGCAAAAATTGAACGACAGACCGACAGACCGACAAACAGAGAAGGAACCAAAAATGATCCCTGATGTCTGAAACAGATTTCTGTCTTGGAATTTTTGAAATCGGAGACCTAAAAATGTTTAGTTCTTCAGAACGATCACATAGCTTCCGTTACCTTCGGTAAGCTCGGAAACAAAATGATAAACCTAGTGATTCAATAACCCAATGTATAGTATTTTATTAACCTAAGTATTCTATTACCCTAGGGATTTGTTCGGGCACTAGAATTTATGGTATCAATCAGAAGGGCCCGACTAAATTTGCGTGCTCAAACTGATTTGGTTCAAGTTAAGTACGATTAGTTGGAAGGTGGAGAGATAAAGCCTCGACACCAGACAAGTACAAGCTCTCGGTGGGTACAGCTGATAGACAGCAGGGATAACGCTGTACAACAAACTTAGCCTGAGCATTAGTAAAAAGAGCATGTATACCAAATTTCAACTAAATCGGTCAACTTTTACTCAAGTTATCGTCGGACACGTGAACGTTACAGACAGACAGACAGTCAGACAGAAAGACAAGATGCATATTTCGTTGGGTAAAAATAAAAGAGACATTAACAAATAATAAATAACCTGTTACGAGGTCAACCTAAATTTTAAATTACAATTTGAAATATAATTTAAAAATTCAGATATAACTGAATATTAATAAAGGCAAAAAATGCAGCAAAAATTGAAATATTTGCATAATTAATTCGTAATTATACGAAAATGTTAATAGAGGATACACCGCAGCAACAATAAAATTACATTGAAGCTCTAAAATGAGATTTTAAAGATGCTAAAATTACATAAATCTTTTATGTAAATATCATTCTAAAACTGCAAAGAAAAGGATAGTAAATAATAGAGTTTTAAGTTGAAATATTTAGTCTGAACTTAATATTCTGTTTAATTTTTTTGGTTAGATTATACTGGATTGTCATTTATAACAATTCCCTTGATACTATATTCATGATTTTTACCTGAAATAATTAATTTAGAATTTTACCGTAGTAGGAAAAAAACTTGCTTCTCTTGAAGTTTAGAGATTTATCGAAGCAATTAATATAATTAATATCTACCTGGCTTCAAATATAGAACGAAAATGAATTTTTATGTTTAAAAGCAACTGAATTGAATTTAAACTTAGTGAACATAAGAATTAATATACTTCATATTTTTTAAATAAGTCAATATTTGTTTTGCAAGCATTTATAACCATTTAAGATTCAGAACTTGAGCACATCTCATTAAAACCAATAATAATGCAATCAGATAAGTTCCTACGATATCGTGTTAGCTTATATTTTAAACAGGTTATCGTAATATTTGAAAATGCGTGGTTATGATGAGAAATGTTAATATGTCTTAAGCATGCGTGATGCCAATTTAAGTCTAAGGACGATTTTAGACTTTTTATAGCTAATAGAGCGTAAAAAATCCCCAAATTTTAGTAACACAGATTAAGTATTTCTTAAGCAAGGGCGTAAATTTGTAGAGGTAAATATCTTGTCTAATACCATCTTAGACAAAATGTAGATATTTAATGATATTAAATCAAATACTATGGGAATTAGCATCAAACATCCTGCCATATTGTGTGGGAAATAATGGTACAATAATATATAATTGATTGTATCAGAGAAACTTTGTTTTAAAGCATAATTTGATGCTTAAATTTTTATGACACTATCTTTAAGCATAATGTAAGTAGTAAGCAAGTATGGAACGACTAAGAGCTTATAAGAGCTATGGCTAGAACTTCTACCCAAACTTATTAGGGAAAATTCAATATCCGAGGGACTTTGTGATAGATAAAGAAGGTAAAACTTTTGAGTTTTTCCGTCTCTAAGGAAAACGGAGTGGGGTTGCTTTGTTGCCAAATCTTTTATTGTTTACTTTTGTACCGAGCATATTTTAATTGTTAAAATGGACAAACAAAACTGGAAATATTTTACTACGCTTTTATTAGCTTGCTTTCTTGTTTGTTTGTTTGTCCAGTACAAATCTTGCAATCGATTTTTAACTAACTTCCCGAGTAGCTAAACATTTGAAACTTTTAGAATAGCTCCGAACACGATGACAATGCATTATTTTAACACTTTTAGCCATCTTTCAATAGAATTTAATTAGTTTTTTTTTTGCAAATTTTGCTGTATAGAAAGTTGGTTCGGAAAAAATCCGCAAGTTATTTTATTTGTTTTGACATAATCCATAGTATTTACAATCTTCATTTTGACGTCTTTCAAATTGGTGATTTTTTATTTTAGAAGTAAACATTGAATGACAGCGAAAAGTAAACAAAGAAATAAATTAATTGACGTGTTACACCCAGGTTTGTTTACACTTGTGTCCTAGGTATAGGTTTAATTTTTCTGCATCTGTACTTCTTTACTAGAACATATTTTTCTTCTCTTACTGTCCCTACACAGGGGCATATCAATGGCACGGTTTAGATTCGGTGTTGGTGAGATCCGTTGTACAAAGATTTGTCCTTTTATAGGTTTAAGATCAGCTCTCTAGACCGTTTTCATTATTATGTAGAGTAAATAAATTCGGAACTATGTATTTTTTTTTTTTACTAAAATGATATGTAACAATGACAATTATACTATCAACATTACATATGATTCAAAAGAAAATTTTATCTTGTAAATATTAATGACCAGGTTCCTTTTGTTTACTTTCATCCCTAATTTACTAAGAGATACCGTGGGAAAAACTCTACTATGTATCCGGATTAAATCCTAAATATTATAGATTGAAACTACAAATATATTAAAAATGGAAAAATAAAACCATGATCAATATAATATCATAATCATAACACGCCTCTTTAAGACTTTTCAGTTCATTAAACAAATTCATTTCATTGATCAAAATGATCAATGGTTAGTTCTGCAGGTGTAGAACAATTATTATAATTATCTTTTACTAGGATTGTTTTGTCATCTAAGTAAAACGCTTCTTAGAGGATGATTTATAATAGTGTTGTGTAGGACCACTCCTAGAAGATCAAGAGGAAGACCAAAGAAAAAATCTGTCCGAGACAATTTAGAATTTGGACAAACTTTCTCATGTACGAGTTCATAATTAATTAGCCCAGTGTTTATCATAAAAATAACTTCTCCTTGGCGGGGAATCGAACCCAGCCCCTCTCCCATTTTCTCAGGAACTACATTTTTCCCGGGAAAACTGCTTATAGTGTTAGATTCGTATTCAAAATCTTTCTTTCTTTTCTTAAACCGTTTTTAAGAAATAATTTTTTCACTTTTTTCAAAGTTATAATTTTTAGGAACATGTCTGCCAATTTTTTTAAAAATCGGCCCCCTAGTTTAGGCTTCACGCGTCTGCACAGACGACTGACAGACATTTTTTAAAAATCACTTTTTTGGACTGGATCCATAGAAATCTCAAAATCGATTTATCACAATACTTTATATGAGAAAGTATAAAATGAAAGGCATAGTGGAGGCTCGCTCTGCAATTGCTATATATTTTTGATTTTATTGTTTTAAAACCTTTTATTGTCAAATTTATTTAATTTTCCCCCCTTTTGTGAAATCTGTCAAAATTATTTTGATGTTTTACATGAATTAAAGTGGCAATGCAGTAAAATTTACAGAGCATAAGAAGTTAAAATTAATCTGGGGTTATCTGCGGGCTACTTTCAACAAACCATCCAAATTGCATAAAAATCAGATGAGTATTTTTTTAAATATAGGTGTAAATAAATGTATGTTTGTGCGCATGTGGATGAGAAATAAATAGGCGCAGAAGGCTTTATCTTGAATGGTACCAACAATAGCCTAATTTTGACCTACCATCAAAATTTAATTAAAATCAGATTAGTACTTTTGAAGAATGTTGATTTGCAAAAATTGAGTGACAGATTCAGATTGCGACAGAAAAGAGAGCGAACTGTCCCCATATGTCTAAAACGGATTTGTGTCTTGGAATTTTTTAAATCGGATACATAAAACATTTTCGTTCTTTAAAATGACGCATAGCTAATTATCAAAGGGCGAAAAGTATAAAATTAAAGATATATATATATATATATATATATATATATATATATATATATATATATATATATATATATATATATATATATATATATATATATAACATGAATATTTATGTATAATACTGGACAGCCAATTAATTTACAGAACCGAACATTTCAATTAGAATGCTTAAATAGTGGATAAAGGTCATAAGTCATTTTATTTAAAAGGGTAACAATTCTTCTCGTTTTCATTTATTTAAAAATACAAAAACATAAAATGTTAGTATCGATGTAACTAACTTATGTAAGCTAAATAGGATTAATTATTGTAATTGTTTTAATTCACAGGGTGACCTACCCAAACAGAAGAGAATGAATGATCAGAATTAAAAAAAACAAAAAAAAAAAAACAATAAATCATATAGAAGAACATTCGAAGCAGTTTTTTTATTGCGTTTTAAAGACAATTCCTTTACTCATCTATGAATTTCTGAAGACAGTTTCTGAAGGCTCTCAATACTCTCTGGTCTTTGGGTCACATCCGGAGGAATAGTGGCAATTTATTTTTTTGAATGTTTACCCTCTTAAGGGTTTGGGTCGATGGAGGTAAACCTTTTTTCTTGAGATAGCCCATCGGAAAATCGTCACACCACGAGTGAAGATCAAGTTTTGTTTAGTATTGATGAGGCTCATTTTTATTTGAAGTTTAGTGCTAACAAACATAATTTTAGTTGTTGGTCAAAAATGAGTGCACATGAACTGCATAGACCACAACATAGTGACAGACTAACCAAGTGGTGTGCAGTTGCCAGTTTTGGCTTTGGCCCCATTAGCCAGTTGAGCCCTTTTTTGTTTGAGGAAGCTGGGATACATTACCGTTTTTTTTAATGATACTCAGTCCATGATGGAACATTTATTAAAGCATTAGATGGATAATCTTGGCATTAGAAAATGCTTCGTTTAATCAAGACGGGTTGACGGCTCACACTCGTCGGAGAACCTTGGAGAATCTTCAAAGGAGGTTTCCGGATCGCTTAGTCTCCCAGCGAGAAGATGTTAAGTTGTCAGCCCGATCACCTGATTTGGTTCCGTGTGATATTGTTTATGGTACTATCTCAATTCAAATGTTTACCTCGATCGGCCCTATACCCTTGAGCAACTGAGGGTAAAAATACAAATTTAAATCGCGGATATTCCTCCAGCTATGACCAAGAGAGTAATGAGAGCCTTCAGAAACCGTCTTCAGCACTCCATAGGTAAGAACGGCCACCACGGAAAGCTATTGTATTTAAAACGGGTGAGAACTGTTTTCAATGTACTTTCATATACTATATTACTTATAATTAATTATCTGGAATGTAAAATTTTTTATTGACCTTCAAAATCCGACCATGCTTTTTGGGTCCCTTTGTATAACCTGATTTGGTTTTCTCTTTTTGTAACCTAACTTTATCTACAGCAGTAGAAATTATCTTTCTGACAATTTTAAAAATTAGGAGGTATGAAATTTGTTTTAAGAAATACCCGAAAAATAGAATTATTATAAATAAAAAAGTCACTGATGTGAATTTCCTTAATTTTATTATTTATGTTAGGTCGAAATCCTGTTATTTTGTTAAAAGTTAAAATTATTTTACAAAACGAGTAACAACAAAAAAATCGTATCACTTAACACTGACAAACTTTCTCATAAATATTTATTTTTGTGATAGTTTAGAATCTCTTAGGCGCTAATGTATAGAAAACTAGAATTTTGCCGTTTTCTATTTGATTTTATATGGACTACATTTGCCATATTTAACTATGTACTCATACACGTCGAAAAAATAGTGAGAAGGTATTTTGTTGACGTGAAAATTCAATGGTTGACGTATTTGGGGGGACTTCTTTCCTCCCACAAGTTCAGATTATAACTATTTACCCCTAAGATAGCCCTTCATATCACATGTTAAAAATTGTTCACAAAAGATGAATGATACATATATCCATTTATTACCAAATGATACTCATAAATACACACTTATATTCATTATTTTAATTTAGTTGCTGGTAAATCGTAAGATGTATAGCAAAGTTAAATTAAAAAATAAAATTTTAAGGTGATACATAAAAACATACCGTTAAGTACATAAAACAACTAAACTTTAGCATAAACTTAATTTATTATTTGTATTTTTCGATCTTTTAGTCCTGTCGGGTTTTCACGGTTACATTTATTTATTTATTACACGGTATACATTTATTTATTACATTTATTACTTAACATTCATAATAAAATTAACTGTAAAAATAATTTCCTCCCCGGCGGGGAATCGAACAAGATATCTCGCCCTTTGTAATTAAATTTATTTTATCAATATCTCGGAAACTAGATTTATCTCGGGAAAACGACTTATATCGTTAGATTTATATTTAAATGGATTATATTTGTTAAAAATTAAATAAAAATTGTCGGTACAATTTTCAAGAGATAATCTATTTTTCGCGTTTTATTCAGTTTTTTAGGGGTGGCGCCCCTAAATTTGGAACTAAAATTAATTTCTAGATTTCTGCTCGGGGTAAGGTTTCTCTAAAGACGTATATCAAATTGTATCGAAATTCGCCCAGTAGTTTAGGCTCCACGACACTACACAGACTACAAACTAAATACTTACTCTGACAGATATTTTTTAAAACCCAAATTTTTGGACTCCAGGAACATTAAAGCGTAATATCAAAATCTCAAATTAATATTTTCTGTTAATCACAATATTTTCTCTCTTTATATTTCTCTCTACGTGTATGCGTTAGTAAAATTGGACAAAATTAAATAATTTTGAGCTATCTTGATCGCTGGACACAATTTAAAGAATTGTGTATAAACAAAATTAAACTATTTTATTCTAATTAGATCATTGTAGAAGTATTGCAGAATTTTCTTCCAAGGTTTTGACACGTTAAATATGATAAATATCACAAAAAAAAAAAAAAAAATATGCATGTCAAAATTGGTAAACATTTTTAACTATGATATACTATTATATGAACTATCTAAATTAGTTAATTATTTCTATAAGGAAATTGAAACAATGAACATTTATTTTATAAATCTACATACAACAAAAAAAATAAAAATAATAATCAAAGAAATAAAGTTTGGTAAATACCACTTGAGGCTAAATAACGAAAGGTTTAATTAATTTTCTTAAGATGTTAAATACTTCTTAAACCTGTCAAATACCTGACAGGTTTTAGTACAGATACCCTGTACGGAAAACCGAGCTTGTGAGCTATTAAGTTTTAAAACTGCAGAGATATATGCCAATGTTCCTGTCAAGGGTACCACAAAGTGTATGGTCAGCTTTAGTATTATAACGATATAAATTTAAAAAATAATTAATAAATAAACAAATATATATATTATATAATCATAAATAAGAAATATATAATTGGTTAATAAATAGAAGCAAGTGCATAAAAATAAAATAATATAATAAAATTAGGTTAATATAAAATCAAGAACACAGAGTAAACAGAGTACTTAAAGGTTTGTTAAATAACATACCATTTTCAGGCCACATGGTCACCAGGTAAGATTATCAAAGTAGTGATGATTTTGTGAATCAAATATGATTTAAAAATATATAATTTTTAACATAAACAAATTTATAATAAATAGAAATATTTATTTATCTTTTATAATAAATTTAATTTAAGATTAAGAATTGAAATATTTATTTATAGATAACTTTAGATTTGAAATGTAAATAAGTCGTTAAGTTAACGTTAGATTTAATAGTTTAACATACCATTTTGAGGCCACATGATCACCGGGTGAGGGAACCGGGTTATACTGGGGGTGCGGGGAGGGGGGTTTGCTAAGGCGCCTTGCTGTCTACTGCGCAGGACAGCACCCTCAACACACACACACGTGCAAAGTCTTTCGCTATCAGTAGTAACTCCTATTACTAATGTACCTTCCAAGGGCTCGCGCTACCACCCTGGGCTCTACACCTTCATACCGCCGTGAGGAAAGCTAGAATGCGTTTTCTTTTCTTTTTTTTCCGCCGACAGCCACAGTCTCGCCTTCTAGTCGGGAGAAAAACAGCTTATCTCTCAACATATTACCTCACGGTATTTTCGGAGGATTTTTTTTCTTCTTCTACCTACCTCCTACTAATACCCAACCTCCTGATACACAATAGGGAAGTAAAAATAGAATATATATTATATAAAAATACGCGACAAAAAGAGAGAAAAAATAACCATGTTATTATATTTCCATTTAACCTTTTTTTTCTTTCTTTTTTTTAAAGAACATTATAAAATGATTTTCGGATAAAAATAAAAAATAGAATCTTCAATTTCTTTCCTAATATCAATTTCAAGACGGAAATAAATTTAATAATCCTAAAAATAGGAATTTACCAAGGGGTTGCTCATAAAAGTATTATTGGAAAATCATCTATAAATTCTAGTTCTGTATCGGATCAAATTAATTAAATATAATTTATCACTTTTGATTTATGACTTCTAGTTCAAATTAATCCAAGTTTTAAAATTAATGAGGTATGCAGATCAGGTATATTCATTATTATGTGCTTCAGGAATTAATCGCTTACACTGAAAGATATAGAATCAGGTATATTATTGTATATTAGGTCACTTGAGGCCCTAATAAACTGAAATTGTTGCATCTACTACTGCATATGTATAATTAGGGTTTACTCGTTCTTTCTCTGACCTGAACACTAACCGGAGGCAAGTTCTTTAGTGAGCAGATCATCGGCCTATCTCAAGCTAAAACAATTTGAATAGCGTCGATTATTATCCCATCCGAAAATGGAACAATTGGCGCCTCCTCAAAACCTCGACCTCAGAAATTCAAGTTTATCATAAACTTAACATAACCAAGGTCAAGAGGAGGATAGATACTTCTTTATGGATAATATAAATTAAATAGGTCTATTTTTTTTTTTTTTTTTCAATTGCCGAAGAAAGAAAGAAAAATCAAGCGATTAATTTTAAATAAAATGATGTTTTTACTCAATATATCGCGAAATACTAGTTAAGAAACATATCTAAACAATATGAAAGAAGTTAAGTATTAAATCATTAAGTATCAAGCCCTAAACATTAAAGTTTCATACAGTAAATCACTTAAAAGTGTTTAAAAAAAAAAATAGACTGCCAATTAGTGTGGCACATAGCTTCCTCGCATCCTATCATATACTTTATTGTTATAATGTTTATTGTGTAAAAACTAAAAATAGTTTTAGCGATCTTTAACACTTCATAGCGGTGTCGCTGTTTGTTTTACTGAAAAATTGTATTTGAAAAAAATGTTTGTCTCATTGAATAGATGAAGTTAGTTTTTTTCCGACCTAAAATTCCAATTTTAAATTTGAAGTTCCCGTTTACGTGAGCGTTGCTCGTGAACGCTTGGACGGATAACGTTGTCCAACAAACTCGTCCTAGGCATTGGAAAAATGAACATGTCTACCAAATTTCATCAAAATCGGTTGACATTTACTCAAGTTATCGTCACAAGTTTCATAATTCGCGGACACACAGACCGACAGACAGACACGAGACCAAAAATGTTCCCTGATGTCTGAAACGGATTTCTGTCTTGGAATTTTTAAAATCGGAGGCATAAAAGTTTTTCGTTCTCAAAAGTGAACACAATGCTTCCGTTACCTTCGGTAAGCTCGGAATCAAAATACAAATTTGAATTAGCTCGCCTTTACAATAACCTCTACCATTATGTTTTTTTATATTATTAGAGATTTACAAAAATAAAATATTCATTGCCAGTTATATTTTAAATTAATTTAATAAATTAAAAATAGTTTATGAATTTATTTCGTTATCATTGATAAAAGTTAACTCGATTTTTATTGCCACAAAATATGAATTTTTATTGCCAATTTAGTACATTATTCAAAGTCTACAGTTTGGCCTTTGAATAAATCATGGTTAAATCAAAGAGTCTACATGTTAATGTATTAAACCAAAAGAGCACCAGAAGGTGTCAATATGAAAAATGTAGCAATTAGGAAAAGCACTGACCTAACAACCAATAAGAAATAATAGTGCACCACATAGAAAACTTATTAACAAGTAAATTTAATAAATAATATTCAATATTTTAATACACTTTCCCCCTTCTAGAGGGCAGCACAAGGTAATTCAAAGTTAATATTAAGGTGGTAATTTGATATGGAACATTATATTTATTTAACATCTAACTCCACCCACGTGTTTGACCTGTTGACCTGTGCATGCTTCTTATTTATTTTTTATTGACTGATTTATTCTGCGTTAGAATTTTCCCACTACCGACTACCGCTGTTTAGCCGACATGCTTTATAAAACCACTCTCTTATCAAGACAATTTCTACAACATATTCCTCAAAGTTGAATTTTTTTCACAACTAACTAAAAGAATAGACTGCTCAATAGTGTGGCACATGGCTTCCTCGTGTCCTATTGACAAATGTATTAAATTTCCCCCCGTTTTTTAAATCTGTCAAAATTGTTTTGATTTTTTACTTGAGTCTTCAATTTCAAAAATTCTAAAACAGAAATCCGTTTCGGGCATCAAAACAAATGTTTGGGTTTGGTTCTGTGTCTGTGTGTTGGTCCATCGTTCTGTCGCTCAACTTTTGCAAATCAAGTTGGTGCTCTTTAAATTTTGTTAAATTGATACTTTAACTACTTACTAACTACTTGCTTTTTGGCAATTCTGAGCGATAGACCGACGGATCTACAGACAGACACAGAACTAAACATTTTCTTTGATAATGTTTCTTTGATAAACGGATTTCTGTCTTGGAATTTTTTAAATTGGAGACATAAAAAAATATTCGTTCTTCAAAACGATCACAAAGCTTTCGTTACCTTGGGTAATCTCGGAAGCACCAAAGAAAACTTTTATATACCAAGTTATCTTTAAACAAAGCGACAGTAGTCAGTAAAGAATTTAAGTGAGATATTTAACAATTCGTTGTTTTTTTTTATAAAAGAAGTGTTCTTCCTTTATACAATGCTCAGCTTACTTAATTAGAAGCCGAATTTGTAAACATTAGAACTCAAAACACTTGACAGATCCACTTTCCAAAACTTGGAATCCGAATTCCTTTTGGTAAGTATTGCTCTGCTCTGACGCCTTGAAGCAATTCACTGTTCCTTCATTGCTTTTCTTTCCTAATTATACATTAACAATTCCGAAAGGGAAGGAGAGAGGAGGTAATCAAGCCAACAATCAAGGTAATTTTGCCAACTGAGATGACAGCATTTCGGCGACAACACGGCGTATAATTATCTCGAGTAACGCATTAGCAATTCGAAGTAAAGGGAGCGGAATTAATCAAAACATAAACCAAAGGGATTCGGCAAGTCAAAACATAAGGAAATCTCAGTACCATATTCAAAGTATAACTTTGATTATAAAATGTATGATAAAATAACTATAAATAAATAAATAAACTTTGACGACAACCATTAAATAAAATTTATATAATTTTACTTAAAAATTAAAAAATTAAAAATAAAATTCCAACTGAATGTAAGGCTTAAAATGACAGGCTGGTCAATATCAATTTTCAAGTATATTTTACAGTCAATTAATTTATTGTTTTTTTTTTTATGTAGGTCAATCTTGAGACAGATTACTTTTAATATTTAATTCTCCTTAAAAATGCAAATTACTTTTGCATTTTGGGTAAATCAATGATAGTCCAGGAGATAGCGTGCAAAAAAGTATCTGATATACATCAAGCTAGAAATTTGTGTACAAGTTAATCTTTTAGTGCGCCTTTTAAGAAAATGTGGTCGGCTAAGTTCGTCTGCGGGACATAGATTAGCAATAGGCATTTGAAAAAAACAAATCGGCGGAGAGAGGCCTTTATGTTGGACGGTGTGATTTTCATGATCTTGAGTACAAAATTAGTAGACCACAATTATTTTTGTCAAAGTTATTTTGTCCCTTGATAGGTTAATTATTTACATACTACTCCAAATCAAAGTGGTCACACATCAAGGGAAAAACTTGATGTTTGGTCTACTAACTAATTTTGTACTCAGGACCATAAAAATCACATTGCCCACCATAATTGGCAAGACACGGCCCCTCTCCAAAGGTTTGTTTTTCAAATGCCTATTGCCAAGCTATGTCCCGCAGACGAACTTAGCTGACCACATATTCTTAAAAGGCACTAAAAGATTAACTTGTACACAACTTTCTAGCTCGATGCTAGTCAGACACTTTTTTGCACGCTATCTCCTGGACTATTAATAATATAATATGTATATTGTTGTCGCTATGATTGAGCCACATCATAGAGATCAAGTAATAATTAATGCATAATCATTTAAGTCGTGTCCCGACGGTGGCGAACGACGCACCTGGTAATGATTTGTTATTGCTAAGCTAAGGCACCCAAATTTATTCCAATAAAAATAACTTTATGTTTGTTTTGATTTCAAATAGATATAATAACTTATCTAAATTAATGCACTTATAATTTTACTTTTTTTCTAAATATACAATTAATCCCGTTGCCACGGGCCTAATGGCTCGTTTAATTATAACTGCGAACAACAATTTATATTAAATTTTTCACTTTTTTATACCCGCGAAATTAAACAATGGTGTAAAATCTTTGTAATGTAATGAAACTGTGCAAGGACTTGCTCAATCGATATATGTATAAGCGAGGAGAGGGGGGATACATACATACATTGTATACATATTTAAATATTTGAAAAACTCAAATATTCAAAACTATTGATTCAACAGTCTAGTCCTATACGGTAATGGCTCACCTGAGAGCAATAAAATGATAACTGATAGTTATTAGGTAGACGAAATTTTTATCACTTCATTTTTATTTGTCCCGCAGGAAAGATTAACTTCAACGATTCTGTTGTTTTGATTGATATTTCGAGGCATGATTTTAAAACAAAAAATCGGTCCGAGACAACTCAGACAAACTTTCTCATATACGAGTTCATAATTATTTAGCCCAGTGCTTTCCATTTATTAGATTTCGTATGTAAATTTAATTATTATTGAGCATTTCATTAAAATTTATCATAAAAATAACTTCTCCCGGGCGGGGAATCGAGCCCGGGCTCTCTCGGTCCGCGTTTTAAGCTTTTTTCTCAGGAACTAGATTTTTCCCGTGAAAACGGCTTACATCGTTGGATTCGTATTTAAATGGACTATATTTACGAATTTTTTGTCGGAACCGTTTTCGAGAAATAATTTTTTTTCAGAGTTTTTGGGGGGGTAGCGCCCCTAAATTTGGAGCTAAAATTCATTTCTCGATTTCGCCTTGGGGTATGATTTTTCTGAACATGTATGCCAAATTTCTTCAAAATCGGCCCAGTAGATTAGGCTCCAGGCGTCTGCACAGACGACAGACAGACAGACATTTTTTAAAAACCACTTTTTTGGACTCAGGGGACCTCAAAACGTGTAAATCCATCAAAATCTTAAAATCGAATTTTCGCGCCATCACAATACTTTCTCTTTATATGAGAAGGGAATAAACAGGTCAATGTGTGTGCTACCTATTGACGGTGCTTTTTAAAATGCTAAAAAGCCTAATTTGAACTATCCTATGGGTCTGATATTATCAAAACACATAAAAAAACTTTTGATAAAGTATATTTTTTGCCAGTGAACTGGACTATGAACATATAAATACATCTAAAAGTGCATAATTATAAAAATACATATTTTGTCAATAAAAAAAAAACGAAATTTCCAAAAAGTGATATCATTACTTTTGGTCGAAGATTGTTCAGGAATTGTTCAGATTTTTTGCACTTTACATAAGCGAGATAGAGGGGCACTTTTCACACCAACTTCAAACTCGCCTACGTTCACCCTATTAAAGTTTTTAACCAAAAAAATTATATTTTTGTAATCAGCTTTTATATATCCCACGCACGCTCTCCAAAAAAAGTAACTTGGGTTACTTTTTACCCTTATTTTTTTTTAAAAATATGTTTTTTTAATTACTACATTTTTAAAATGTGTGGGTAAATACTATACACATACACGTCAAATATCAAAGTGATCGAAAGGTGTAGCCGTGAGACCAGGCGACAGACGGACGGACAGACAGACACACGAAGGAAAATATAAGGGTCCTTGGTTTTGTCCATAAACCCTAAAAATTGTCCATAGATGAAATAGATCCTCTATTTAAATTTGTTTGTCACATTTTTAACACAGTACCACAAGTGGTATATGGTATATAATTGAATGTACATTATCTACTCACAAAGAAGGAAGATTTCATGAACCTGTTGTTGTTCCACATCTACCTTTTATAAGCATTATGGTTGACATGAGGCCTTAATTCCAAAATAAACGTGTATATGAAGCAAGAGGTAATAAGATAGATTATCCGGAATAGATTTTCCGGAGAAGACCATGTCAGAGATTTTGTGAATCCCGAACTTTCGAACCCATTACAGGGATCATTATCAAGAAAGTTGCTCATAATTGAAGCGAGCATGCAAGCTTCTTAAATCATTCAACAATCTATGCTGTCTGTTTGTCTGTCAGTAACGTTTACGTGTACGGCGATAACTTGAGTAAAAGTTGACCGATTTAGTTGAAATTTGGTATACATGTTCCTTTTACTAATGCTCAGGCTAAGTTCGTTGGACAGCGTTAACCGTCCAAGAGTTTGCGCGCAGCGCTCGCGTAAACGTAAGCTTCAAATGTAAAATTGGAATTTCAGGACGGGAATGATTCTATCATCAACTATTCGATGAGACTAACATTTTTTTCAAAAAATTTTTTTTAGTAAAACCCACAGCGACACCGCTATGAATTAATCAACTAAAAAACTATTAAAGCGGACCTAAACGTAGAGAAAACAACGTTTTACCGATATCTTAAGTTCTAACGTAACGATTTTAATAAAACTAGACATGCATCGTCTAAAGTACAATTGAAACAGGCATATAACATTTCAACTTGATACAACCAGTAGTTTTTGTGTAGCGAAGTGATACATTTATAATAATTGTTTAAAAGCTACTGCGGGTGGTTGATTCATATACAGGCATGAAGTCATATAGGTTTATCTAGGAAGGTGAGCTTTGTACCAAGTACCCCCTCTACCCTCTTCCACTTATCTTTAACTCTGACATTCTTCATGATTAATGAATTCCTTAATATTCAGTATTTTATTGCAATACGCTCGCTTCAATGATAGAGCCACGCGATGCCTAGAGAAAGTTATTTGCAACTTAGAGCACCTTGATGCAAGTATTAAACTGCTTTAAACACAATATTAATTTAATTTAAATAGAAGAAATTAGAAAGTGTTTCAGGCGAAAAAGAAACTTGTAGGTACGTATTAAGGATGTACTGCCAGCAGAAACTACTGCAGTGGAAAAATTTGTTATAACTTTTGTCAATAAATACTTTTAGGAAAAGTATTGTATTCACCCAAAAAAATGTTTTCGAGATTTCAACTGAATTATCTGTTTTGGGTGTTCTTAAGACCTCCTGAGTGGTTTTCAGCATGACGTCTGTATGTGTGTTATCATCGGAGCGCTCACGGTATTTAACTTAGAGAGTTGAAACTTGGCAGAAAAATCAGTCCTTACTTCTAGTTGTGCCACCCGGAAAATCAACATTTTCCGCCATCTTGAACCCAGTTTGATGAGTCAGCAAAATTTTTAAACATTTGTAAAAATAAAAAAATGGAACGATCAAGTTGAAATTTGGCACGAATGTACCTCTCTGTATGTCAAATCATCTTAATAATACCGAAAGTATAAATAGGTCCTTTAATAATTCCTAAGTGTGTTTGGTCGATTCCACTTTTGAGTGGAATTATTTGTATGTTATATTTTGATAAAGCTTTCAATAATAATTAAAGGCAACAAAAAAGCCCGAAGCATTATGTACTCCTGTATGACAAAGCGTTTAGTATGAGTTGTACCGGACAGATTTTTTTAAATATTACAGTTTATTTATACAAGAAATTTTCACAAAGGTAAATTGAGCAGAGGGGGAAAACGTAGAGCAATTATTAAACTAGAGGTATGGTATAATGGAGGTTTTCGCATTTGGAACGTGTTACGTAGGTGTAATCTGTTCAAGTCATAGGTGACATAATGACGTCTATATTGAAGAGAAGCCTAATAGGCTTGTGTGAGAGCGTGACATACGATACTATTTGATGTGTAGGCGAGATGAACCTGTCACTGTGTATACTGTATCAGTGTAATAAAACCCTAGAGTCACAGCTACAGTGTCACACTGTAATATCTACAGGAGAGGGTGAAGCCTTACTGACATACTACCCCCTCCCCTTCATCCAACCCTACTCACTCATACTAATGTTACATCATAAACTAATTCCATGTCTACCCCTTCATCTACTAACTCTCTCTCTACTACATTTACTCAACTACCATACTACCATCATCAGTTTACAAATCCAACTAAAATCTACTAATATAGTAAAAGCGCCAGCTAATTTGCATGGCACGTAGATTCCTCGCGTCACATCATTGGACGAACGGATACCTAAAATAAAACTAGATGTAGCTGCAACATTAAAATCTATCGTACTAAAATAGATATTGAATATTTAGACATTATATTATAATTATGTGTCATAATTGAAAATGATGTGTCATAATTGAAAATTATGTGTCATAATTGAAAATTATGTGCGAAATATGTACATAATATATGGATAGGTAAGGTATTGGAGTTGGAGCACCTAGGTAATGTCCCTTTTACTACTTCACCCCTCCTATAGCTTCTATTCAACTATTATAGTATCTATCACTTAACTACACTAAAACTTCTGCTGGTATCAAGTTGATATTTTACTGGCCTAAGTTAATATATGAAGCTGAAGCGTTAGTAGAGGTCATCACGAAATGTTGAAAGAATCAGTCGATTCTTCTGAAAGAATCAGTCGATTCTTCTGAAAGAATCAGTCGATTCTTCTGAAAGAATCAGTCGATTCTTCTGAAAGAATCAGTCGATTCTTCTGAAAGAATCAGTCGATTCTTCTGAAAGAATCAGTCGATTCTTCTCAAAGAATCAGTCGAATCTTCTCAAAGAATCAGTCGATTCTCAGTCGATTCTTTCAACAGTTATTGGTCTATTTTATACCAGTGATTTCCAAATGCTATTCAATCGCAGACCCCCAGTAAATGAATTATAGTAGTTTCGCTATAAAGAATTATAGTGAAGGAAAACTAAATAAAAATAGAGTAGAGATCTAATCGAAATAAAGATAAAGTAGAGATCTAATCGAAATAAAGATAAAGTAGAGATGCAATGCGAGCTCTAGATTGGGTCATCTGACGTTCTAGTAGTCAAAATCACGAGCTCTCAATGGCTCTCTTTTCGATTTTCTCGCTCTGTCAGAATCAATTCTAACTGTAAGAATACTGTAAATCATCGAAAACTCCCGAACAAATAAATTACAAAGTTTTACTAACTAGTTTAATTTACAAAATAATTTTAGTTACTATAAACGTATGAAGTCCGCTGACTAATATTTTCAGTGTGAAAGGTGAAATATATATTTTTTTTCCAAAAATGTCTTCCGATTATGGGTCACAGTTTGGAGGCCTTTACACGGAAATCATTATTAACATTGAGGTGATTTCGATACATATTCATCATAAAACATAGTGTTGAAAAAGATGTTAACATGTGTAGGTTGTACAAAATGGTGTTAAATGTTTCTACGCTTTCAGAGATAATTCGTTGTGGTTTCGCTGCACAATCAGCCAAAAATCAAAGAATTTTCATAATTGTGATTATTAGCATTCCGTTACTTTGTATACTATAACTACAAACAAAAACAGTTTTTTTTTATTTATCTTGATGCCTAATGGCTTGTACTTAAAAAGTTGAGATGATTGAAGTCTTTAATAACAAAAAAGGTTCAATATAAAGTATTTTAACCAGTGTGGTGGATCCCTAGCAAACAGCAAACCCTTCGAGGGCTCTGGGGGCCGCAGACCACGTTTTGGGAACCACTGCTTAAACGATTTATATGACTTTCAATTTTTAAGTTTATTAGTAGTATTCATACTACGGAAAGTTTAAATTTTAATTTAAATCAAATTATAATTATTATTAACACTGGGGGGACAGACAGAGAAAAACAGACTCCAGCACCGAGACTTAAACCACGGGCCTCTACATTTCCAGTGTAGCGCTCTTTCCATATATGACATTTTATTTTCTTATATGACGTTTTATTTGAATCGATATGTTAGAACGTAAGATATTGCTAAAAGCGTTGTTTCTTTTTAAAACGTTTAGATCCGATTTATGGGGATTTTAGGGATCTTTATCATTTTATAGCGTTGTCACTGTTGGTATCCATAAGAAAAGTTATTTGTAAAAAAGTTTGTTCCAATGAATAGAAAAAGTTATATTTCATGCACTATATTTGGATCTACTTAAGGGTAAAAAAATATATTCAGTAAGTCATGTGATTGTGGCGACGTTTCTACCTATCCGGTCATTATCGAGCCTGAAAATTATTTGTTAATTTAGCATATACATAATAGAACATTGCACCTATATTTCATATTTAGTAGAGTATAAGAACTCGCTGAACTCGCTTTAGCAAAGAAAATCTATAATCTAAAGATTTATACAAAATAATTAAAAAGAGGGAACTACAAAATATTTCACCTCAATGACACGAAAAGAATGAAAGTATTAATGCTTGGGCCTATTTCGATTTCCAGCGGAGCCTTAATTTTTATTAAATATTAAACTGATTTGCTGCCGGTAAGCTCGGAAGAAAAAATGGATTATTATTCAAAAGGTAGATAACTCTAAGAAAGGTAACTCTAGAAACTGTTTGTGTTAATTTTAAATTAAATCCTTTAAAAATAATTTCATTAATAATGACTGCTGACACGAAAAAGAACTGGCGTATTTACAAAATAAATAAAAATATCATTTAATGAAATAAATCGACATTTCTAAAAAAAAAAAAAAAAAAAAAAGAAGTTAATTAATTACATTTAAAAATAATAAAAATCTTTGAACTTTTCAAGAAAAAAAATATAAATATAACTTAAGAAACAATATGGAATAAAGGAGATATTATTATAATAAAATAAGTGAGTTACTTTCGTTAACTATATAACAATGCCATTTAATAATAAATTAAATTAATTGTCTTGCTTGCTTCAAAGTTTTATTTAACTAACTCTTCTATTGTATTGTACTTTCAAAAAAAGTTTTAAAAATAAAAGAAATAGAAATAAAATGCAAATAGAAATATTTCTCTTTGCAGTTTTACCAGATAAACTTTTTACTCTTAATTATCTCATATTATCCTTTTTTCATTTGTAAAAAAAAAAAAAAAAAAATATATATATATATATATATATATGTATATATATATATATATATATATATATATATATATATATATATATATATATATATATATATATATATATATATATATATATATATATATATATATATATATATATATATATATATATATATATATATATATATATATATATATATATATATATATATATATATATATATATATATATATATATATATATATATATATATATATATATATATATATATATATATATATATATATATATATATATATATATATATATATATATATATATATATATATATATATATATATATATATATATATATATATATATATATATATATATATATATATATATATATATATATATATATATATATATATATATATATATATATATATATATATATATATATATATATATATATATATATATATATATATATATATATATATATATATATATATATATATATATACATATATATATATATTTAATTATTTAATTTAATTTTTTAGGTTTTATACTAGAATGAATTAAAAGTTGAGCAAAACATCACGATATAGATTTTTTTTTCTTTATATTACATTATTTTAATATCTAAACTAAAAGGTAGGGGGTACCTCGGTTTTTTTTAAAAAAAATAAAAAGTAGTGCTGACTTAAACTTTATACATCCAGATGTTAAAGCCACATTAGCATAGTTAAAAAGTAATGTTAATCAAAATCTAAAATTAATTTAAATCACGCAGCATATGTGATAGATCACGTGACATATATGATAGATAGGGCATATTTTTTTTTTCTTGTTCCTTTATTAAGCAATAAGAAGTGCACCTCTAACCACCTCTAACCACCTCAAACCACCTCTTTACACTTTCAAAGAAAATACATATTCTCAAGGTATAAGTGTAAACATTTTTATTTAAATTAGTTTATAAGAACTCAATATATTGGAGATAGTTTTAAAAATAGTCTGCCAATTAGTGTGGCAAATAGCTTCATCGCGTCCTGTGTCATTATAGTTTAATGATTTTATACTTTTACACCTATTATTGTCTAATTCATTTAATTTTTCCCCATTTTTCAAATCTGTCAAAAATTTTTTGATATTTTACACGAATTATAGTATCAATTTAGCAAAATTTAAAGAGCGCAGATGGCTAAAATTAATTTGGGGCTACCTGCAAGCTACTTTCGACAAACCATCCAAATTTCATAAGAATCAGATGAGTACTTTTACAGATATATAATATATATGTAAATAAATGTATGTTTGTGCGTATATGGAAGGAAAAAGGCTCTTTGTATAAGCTTGTTAATAGCTTGAAACAAATAAATTTCATTTCAAATATGGAAGGGAAACAAATGAGTGCCGAAGGTTGAAACTTATATGGGGCCAACATTAGGCTAATTATGGCATACCATCCGAACTTCATTAAAATTGGACGAGTAGTTTTTAAGATACGAGTATGTTGGTTGGACGCTTGTTGGTTTGAAAAATTAGAGCGTCAGACAGACAGACAGGGAATCAAAAATGTTCCCTGATGTCAGAAACGGATTTCTCTCTTGGAATTTTTGAAATCGGAGACAAAAAATGTTTGTTGTAATTTCGCGTTACCTTCGGTATGCTCGGAAGCAAAAATATATTTCATTTAATTCTTTGTTACTCGGAACAACGGAATTGTATATTTATTCTATCGAGTTGATTGTGATAAGAAAGAAATTGTTCAAATATTCAAATTTTCCTTAGGTAAAGTTTGTACAGCCAAATAAAGCGATAACACAGACCAGCGAAATTAACTTGACCTGATACAATGGACAAATGTAGCAAATTTCAGCTGAATTGGTCAACTGGTACTCAAATTATCTTAGCCAGAGCGCTACAAAACAGACAACAGGGTAGATAGTTCCTCCCTTCGTTCGTTTCAATAAAGAAAAACAAAAGCAATATTTTAATTAAGCATTAAGTTATTTCAAACATTTTAAATATTTTCTCTCCCATTTACATTTTTAATGTAACATTAATAAAGGAGAATTTCTCAAACCACTCTCCACATAAAAGGATTTTCTCTTGATAGTGTGAAATGAAGTAAAATTCACAAGTTAAATTAAATAAGAGTTAAGGTGGACGTTCTATAAAACCACAGAGAATAGATCCCGCTGTGTATTGTGGATTTCCTTTTTCGAATTTAATCCTGCGGAAATAAAACCCTGGGTAATAAAGGGAAGAGGGACAGAATGAAATCCTTTAGTCGTCCTAAAACCGACCAATAGTCATTCACCTTCAAACTCCAAAGCCTAAAACCCGAGAACAGAATAGACCAAAGAAATCCTAAAATCCAATTATTCTAGCTTCTTATTGGACTAAGGCATTAAATTCTTTTCTTTTACCAATTTTGCGTGGAGACAATAGAGGACAATAGTAAGCTACCTAGATTCCTCTGATGGTCAAATTTCTTAGGTATATATATAATAAAAAAGATATGTAAAATTTGTTTAAAGTTAAATTAAGTGCGATACTATAGTTGGAAATTCTAGACTTCCAGTGTTGAGCGGTTAAATTAACCAATTTTACGTGGAGGCAATAGAAGACAATAGTAAGTTATCTAGATACCTCTGTAGAACCAATTTCCTAGGCATAAATTAGAAGTAAAAAATAAACAAAAAAAAGTAAACATTATGTGCTACAGTAGTTGAAAATTCTGGACTTCCGGTGCTGACCGGTAAAATTAGTTATCTCATTTTCTAAACCCTCACAAGAGTTGCAACTCCCTTAGGACCAAAACGAAGTTTTTAACACTGACAATACATTGATCTGTAACTACAGTATTTCTAATCCCAGATATTATATGTTTTACAAAAACCTAAAGCAGCCGTCTCTGTCATTAATAACCCAACGTAGTTATGATCATTAGTGCAGAAGATAACATATTCACCAGGATCCTAGTACGCAGACTGGATCTCTATACGCAGAGGCAGTAGGGGGGGGGGGGGGGGACTATTAGTGTGGATTTCGACTAAGAAGATCAACATTTTCATGAATGCTACAAATACGGTGGTCCATCACCATTTACACCTCCTTGCCAAATAATTAATTAAAAAACTTAATACCAAAATGGTTGGATACCCTATACCCTTAGTCTAGGGAGTTCGGAATTGAGACATAAATCATGCAAGGTGATGCCTTGTCTAGAACCCTATTTCAATTGGTCCTTAAAGGAGTGGTAAGAAATATTGAGGTAAAGCCGGGAGGTACCCTGATCAATAGAATGGTCTAGTACATCATATGAGGATGATTTAGATCTGCTAAATCGTGCATAGAGTAGCATAAAAGGGAGTTTCACTTAGCTGAAGCAGGAAGCTGATCAAGCTTGACAAGGAATAGAGTAGAAATGGAAAACAGCTCAATTATCTGGGATCACAATCACAGGAATAAATTAATGCATTTGAAAATTAGGCCAGGATTAAGGCAGGCAACAGATAATATTTCGGCCAACAAAAATCATCATTGAAATCACGCCTACTGACCAGGAAAACTAAGAAGACCTTGTACAAAGCTTTGAATGCCAGTGGTTTTGTATGAAAGTGAGAGTTGGGTAATGACGGCTTAAGATAATTGATTAAGCCGGGGGGTGCAAAAATTATCACCAAACATTCTTGTTTCGGGATGAGTGAAGAGGCATTGAGGAGGAGACCGACCCTGAAAGGGTTGTTGGCCACGGAGGGGACGAGAAACAGAAAATAAACAGGTCAAGTGTGTGCTGGTAAGCACACAGCGAGGGTCCATAGGCCACACTGTATTGTTTAAGTAATACCCTATTGATGGTGTTTTTTAAAATGCTAAAAATCTTACTTGGAACTATCCTATGGGTCTGATATTCTCAAAACACATTAACAAACTTCAGATAAAGTATTTTTTTGCCACTGAACCGGACTGCAACCATATAAATACATCGAAAAGACCATACTTATAAAAAAGCGTATTTTGTCAATAAAAAATAAAATAATATTTTTTTTTCGAAATTTCCAAAAAGTGGTATTTTTACTTTTGGTCGAAGAATGTTCAGGATTTTTTTCAGATTATTTTTTGCACTTCACATAAGCGAGACAGGGGGGGGGGGGGGGACACGTTTCACACCCGCTTCAAACTCGCCTACGCTCGCCCTATCAAAGTTATAACCAAAGAATTATATATTTTTTTAATCAGCTCGACGTACCCTTTCATATGATATCCCTCACGGTGTCGAAAAATAAAGTAAAATTTTTAACCCTTAAGTTTTTTTACCCTTTTTTTTTGAAAAATATTTTTTTTTAATCGCTATATTTTTAAAATATGTGGGTAGGTACAATACACATACATGCCAAATTTCAAAGTGATCGGACGAAAGGTGTAGCCGTGAGAGCATGCGACATGACGGACGGACAGACACACGCAGGAAAATTTAAGGGTCCTTGGTTTTGCCTACGGACCCTAAAAAGAACAATTTAATGCTATTCTTTTCTATTATAATTAAGAATTTTTCAAATACTTTTAGTGACAAGAAAATTGGTGTTTATTTAACTCAAATAGGTAAAAAAATCAACATGTTTGTGGCTACAACATGCAAGATGTTCATGTTTACAAAAAAGTATATAGGGATATCTCGATATTATGTCGTGTATGAATTATTCTGTGGATAAATATTCTTGAATAAATTGTATTTGCTTAAGTGTACTTCCTTAAGGGTACAATATAATAAAAAAGGCCCTTATGCAGGATAAAGGAGGTCAAGAGGCAGTTAGGGGAAGTTTGGTTGTTGTAAAGAATAAGGGTCAAGGAGTTGCAAGACGTAGCCCAAGTCATGAGAATAACTAGGTTAGCAAACTCACACCCGTGTACAGCATAAACTTACAAACATGTAACCTGCAGCAGGCGCCTACACGCTTCTTACATATTGTAACACGCAAACCTTATACGCATAAACTTAGTCAAGATAAAATTCTGTCGGAGCTTCGCACACATATATTGGAGTTTGTTGGTATTATGCTATCGTGTCTAAACCCAAAAGGCATTACAGGTTTTATTATTGGAAATACAGATTTTTGTTTTTCAGTAATTTTATTTCGCTGTTTATAGTTCATAACAGCATGAAGTTATTAAATAATAAACACGATGTGAAAATCAGTGAACAACCTGTATCACCTCTGTAGGATTTAAGCCATCGAAACAGATGTGTTGGTTTGGATGTGGTAGTTTCAAAAGATTATGTATTAGGAGTGAGTATGTATTAGGACATTACGGACTGAATCAGCCTCGCACACATTTATTGATGAGACCATTAGTGAGATACATGACTACACCACCAGGAGTTATTAAAACTCTATTGATAATAGTGGATGTTCCAAGAATGAAATTCCAAGTTCCAAAAATACACCCGACACTCGGACACACACTTTACTGATTCAATTCTTACCATTCTACCAATGTGCGAATGGTTACAATAAATGTGTCCATATCTCTATTTAGCTTAATGAGATCTTTTATTTTAAAGGAAAATCATGCAGATATTTAACTGTTAATTAAATTAGGAAAAAAATATAAAAGAATACACATTTGTGAATATTTTTCTGTAGAATAAATATGCTTTTAAGGTTAAGGATTTTGTAACTAAACCAAGATAGAGTAAAGTTACCAAGTATGTGATTTCAGTAGGTACGCAAAAAGGGACTGCAGGCAATTTAACAAATCGGGTGGGCTCGTTAACCAGAGTAATTGCCCCAGCCGTTTTAAAATCGTGGCCTTTTAAAAATTGTTGTTTTAGCTACAACTTTTAAAACATTTATTATAATGACGTAAAAAACGCCTTTGAATACATTCGTGAATTTTTTTGTTGAGGGGGGGGGGGGGCGCATATTTTTTTTAAAAAATTCGACGTTTGAAAAATTCCTTAAAAACCCGATTTTTTTTTTTTTTTAAATATATATGTTTTTTACGTTTATTTGTTAAAAAAGATATAAGAGGGAAACGAAAAACGCATTTTTCAAGGACACATGGCACAAAGATTTATTGGTACAAAAGGAAGAAACCAAATTAATACATATATGTACTCAGGGCGTCCTCCTCCTTCATTTAGCACCCCAAATAAAGCAATTCCGTTAAAAAACATTAACCCCTTGTTATTTTTAGGTAGGTCAATTAGGGTAAAAGTAAGTAAGAGTTAACAACTCATAGTAGTTAAAAACTGGCTATATTTCGTCCCCCTCCGGGACATAATCATGCCTAAAACATCATTACATATAATTAACAATTTTGTTTTAAATAGGATTTTTATAAAAAAGGAGTTCCAGTCGTACTGGAAAAAACACAAACTGACAACTGAACTGGATATTAACTACAATATAATTAAAAATGATAATTTATCTATCTTTGAAATGTTAAAAAAAAAACAATAACATCCTTTGGACATACATATGATCAATACCTTAACAATAAACTAAAGAAAAAAATAAACAACAGAAATAATACTGATAACAAACTGAATAAACATAATAATCTAGAAATAAATAATCAACTGCTAATATATAATTCCCTATACAAAAATGAATGGTTCATTAATTTAACTGACAAAATTTTACCAAATAACATTAAAAACTTTTTATCCCTAGGTCACAACTTTAATTTACCCTATAGTAAAAACAATAAAGATATTCTAAAATTAATCATAGATATTGAAGAATGTTTAAACAATTTAAAGACCAGTGATAACCATAAAAATGCTCTTCGAAGTCATCTAATAACTAAAATTATGAACTTCCAAAATAAAACTAAAACCCAAAATTTTCCAATCGGTTCTGTACATAAGCAAATTTTGATAGATGCCAAACTTACTAACAAGTTCCTAAGACAAAATAAAGATATTATTATAACTCGAGGTGATAAAAGCAACATTACTATAATCATGACTAAAGACATTTATGAGGATAAAATGAATTCCTTATTAAGCGATAATAGCCTTTATAGAATAATAAGATGTAACCCCGAAAATAAGCTCGAAGAAATCAAAAAAGAATATAAAAAATTATTACAAAAACTGTTTGATAAAAAATTTATAAATAAAGACGAAAAAACTAAATTAAATATTAACAATTGTAACTTTGCTAAAATTTATGGCTTACCCAAAACCCATAAAGACAACATCCCTCTTAGACCCATAGTCAGTAACAATAATGCCCCCACTGAAAAATTAACAAAATTGATAAACCCAACCCTGAATCATCTCTGTAAAAATAACATTTATGATTTTAAAAATTCTATTGACATAAAAAATGCCTTACAAAATATAAAATTGGACAGTGATGATGAAATTATATCACTGGATATAAAAGCCTTATTTACTAGCATCCCACTACCTGAAGTATATAAAATCATCCAAAACAATTGGGATTTAATACTACCACATACCAATATAAAATGTAAAAACACCTATCTTGAAGTAATTAAATTTATTTGTGGAATAGAATAGAATAGAATAGAAACACATTTTTATTTCAATATAAAATTAAAAGATTCATAACTGTATGTATAAGTATAAATGTGAACAACTTTGGTGAATTGACACCGTTAAGTGGGTTGGCAAACCTTACAAAAATATAATACAGATTTCCTCATTCTAACTAATAGATAATACAGATAATTAAAATTGTTAATCAATATTTACATTAACAAGTAGTAAATTTAAGAAAAATATTTTTAGTTACAATTTATTTATTTATTTTTTCTTTCTTTTTTATCAAAATTAATAAGTAGAAAAATATTTTTAGTTACACATTGGTAACAATATAAGTAAGAAAATTATAATGTTACTTATATTTTTATAATCAAAATTAAGAAGCAGAGAAATTAGGAAGAGATATTTTCTGTTACAGATTGGTAGCATATAAGTAAGAAAATTATAATGCTACTTATTAGGTATTATTATTTTTTATTATTTATTTTTTTATTTTTTATTTATTATTATTATTATTATTTTTTTTTTTTTTTTTAATTTATTTTTTATTTTTATTTATTTTTTATTTTATTTTTTATTTATGTATTTTTTTTTTTTTACAAACTATTAACTAACTTATCAACTATTTATTTAATTGTCATCATTTAATCATTTAATTAATTATAATTTTGTCTATATAATAAATAATGTGTAGAGAAATACAGAAAAGGGATGAGAACAAAGGTAAAATAAAAAATAATAACTTCTTAACATGCAAAAACTTTTAACTTATTCCCAATTCCATTCTTGTACTAACGAGTACCTGTATCTCCAAGCTACCCTTGCAAAATTTACTAGGCTTTTCCATTGGTTACCATTAAGTAATTGGATAAAATCCTCATAATTATACTCTCTAACCCCTAAATGAGCTATCCTGAATTCCTTCAAGACACAACATTTAGCTATAAAGTGATAAGTGTCCTCTATGTCTCTACTATTACATAAAGGGCATAATCTTTGATTACCAACTCTCCATGCTTTATTATTTAGGTACAAAAGACCTCCACGTATCTTGCAGACCCATGAGACTTCTGTAGGTGTTAAGTTTTTATTTTTTATGTAATTATCTTTTAGTTCCTCAGGTTTGATTAAAGATTTAAAATGACAGTGGAAATTGGACTTACCACTTTCCTCTATATACTTTATAGTGTCGCTCCTATCAACTTCTCTTACTATTTGTTCTAACTGGGGTTTCAATTTTTTAGGATTAAGCCATTCTAGGGAAATGTTATAATTTTTGGCTAGTTGATTCCATTCTTTTGCCCAGCTAATACCTTTGTTTATTATTTCATAAGCTGATATTTTGGTCAACCTATTATCTGGGTGCTCTCCTAACACTTTGAGTAGATAATTTTTTTGCAGATTGAGTGTATATGAGTGCAAGGAAGTACAACCAGTCTCTAGGTAAATAACATATGAAGGTGAATTTTCTGGTAAAAAGAGAGCTTTTTTAATAAAATATCTGTTAAATCTTTCTAAGCACTCATATTTGTGGCTACCCCATACCTGACCAGCATAACATGTTATTGATCTACACACAGCATTGAAAATTATTTTTTTATTTTCAAAAGTTATTTTATTATTACTTACCATTTTATGCCAGATAACATTCAGTGCATATTTTGCTGTTTGGATTTTTTCTTGTAAATGATGAGTCATAGAAAGGTTATAAGAATATTTGTGGAAACAATTACATTCTATATAACAATAACTTGTTCAGACAACTTAATGGTACTCCTATGGGTTCTAGTATTTCAACTAATCTTAGCGGTATTTTCACAAACGAACTCATTAACAAAGTTATTAAAAAATTAAAATTAAAACCTAAATTTATCGGCAAATATGTTGACGACCTGTTATTAATAACAAAAAAATCTTATACTGATGAAACTTTCAACTTATTTAATCTACAAAATAAACACATTTCCTTCACTATAGAAAGAGAGAATAATAATAGAATAAATTATTTAGACCTAACTCTGTCTAAGGAAATTGACGGACGTATTTCTACTATTTGGTATGAAAAAGACATCAAAAAAGGCATATTTTTAAATTATCTCTCTCATCATCCCTTCTGCCAAAAAAGAAATACCATATTAAACCTAATGAAAAAATCTATTGCACTCACTGATAATAAATTCATCCCTGCCCTTAAAAATATAATTTACAAAAAACTGGAAAAAAATAGTTACCCCCGAAATCTCATTAATAAATGTTGGCACATTGCATTAACTAACAACTCTAGTAATGACAACATAGAAAATACCCATTTTTACAAATCTCTCACATACATAAAAGGACTATCTGAGAACATACAAAAAACCTTTAAAGAATTTGATTGTGAAAATGTAAAATTCGGACTAAAACCTACAAATAAAATAATAGATAAATTCCATAACAACTTAAAAGACAAAACCGAAAAATTAAAAAAAACTAATGTCATTTACAAAATCGATTGTAAAGATTGTGACAAGGTATATATTGGAGAAACTATACAAAATCTAGAAAGCAGAATAAAACAACACTCTTACGATATACAAGCCAAAAATGGAAAAACTGCCATAGCTATTCATTCCGCTAACCTGAATCATCAGATCAATAAAGACAGCATAACTATTCTAGGTGTAGAAAGAAATGATTCAAAAAGAAAATACCTTAAAGCTGCATATATAGCCATGACTAATAACTCCATAAATTTTAAGAACGACTCAAAGGATATAAATAAATATTATGCTGCCATACTTAACATAAAAAATAATTAAAATCAGTCACTTTTATGTTTGCCACCTATCTACAAACCTCCCTTAACTATCACCCCTTCAGGCACAGGGAGATCCGGATTAAAAAAAAATAACGTAAACCACTTTATAAAAAATCGGTCCGAGACAACTCAGACACACTTTCTCATATACGAGTTCATAATTACTTAGCCCAATATTTTCCATTTATTAGTTTTCATGTATACATTTAATTATTATTGAAAATTTCATCAAAATTTATCATAAAAATAACTTCTTCTGGGCGTGGAATTGAACCCGGGCTCTCTCTGTCCGCGTTTTAAGCTATTTTCTCAGGAACTAGATTTTTTATAACCTTTTAAATACGAATCTAACGTATTTAAAAGGACTACATTTTAGAATTTTTTAAATCAAAATCGTAGGAACCGTTTTCAAGAAAACTTTTTTTTCTTGTTTTTTTCAGCGTTTTTGGGGGCAGCGCCCCCAAATTTGGAGCTAAAATTCATTTCTCGATTTCGCCTCAGGATATGATTTTTCTGAACATGTATGCCAAATTTCGTCAAAATTGGTCCAGTAGCTTAAGCTCCAAACGGCTGCAAAGACGACAGACGACAGACAGACAGACATTTTTTAAAAACCACTTTTTTTGACTCAGGGGACCTCAAAACGTGTAAATCCATAAAAATCGAATTTTCGTGCCATCACAATACCTTCTCTTTATATGAGAAAGTAAAAATGTATGTATATGTATAGGTATACTGTATTTGTATTAATATTATGTATGGATAAATTAAATTTACAGCATAAACGAAATATGTAATTACATATGTATGTGAATGAACATACATATATACATTCCTATCAGTTAGCTATACTGAACATAACAGCTTTTAAATTTACATTTATTTTCAGTGCATTTTCCAAGTTGTCGTTTTGTACAGGGTCAGCGAGAATGATCATAAGTGATTTGCGATATAATTTTCATTGTTGAGGGCTTGCATTCTCCATGGAGGATCGTCCGGATTACCTAGGGTTCCGGATTACCGCGTATCCGGATTAACGGGGCCCTACTGTATACACTTTTTACCTATGCGTTATTGTTTTATGTAAAGTGGCATTGTGTATCGTTACAAATTAATATCTATTAGATTTTCCCTCTTCCTTATTTTATTGCCCTCTTTATTACTGTACTCTTATTATGTAGATTGTACCGGAAACAATATAAACGTAAAGTTAAAAAGGCATAAAAGAACAATAGTCGTTGAATTCTAAAAGAGCTTTCTTTTCCGCTTCTTTACAGACACATAACGGAAGGAAGTTGAAAGAGATGTAAGCGGGAGCAATTAATTGCCTCAGAGAGGAAGAGAGAATAGGTGTAGAAAAAACTGGAGCAGACAGTGAAAAGAAAAGACAGTAAAAGGATGAGAATAGGTTTTTCTGTAAGGGAGGTACCTCTGGGAAATCATGGGTGGAGGGCTTGGTAGGGTAGCGATGGGGTAGGGAGGTAGCAGAGCTTGATTCTGTTGAGGTTTCGTTAGCTAGGCAGCTCTCGGAGGCTCGAGACACGTCTCACGTCTCCAGAACTGAATCACTGTGGCGTCGGAATCAGGCTCCCGTGTAATTTGTTTGAAATTAGTTGATAATTGGATTCTTCGGTTGCGGCAGGCAAAACACGAGAAAAAAAATCCTTATACTCGAGGCGAAAGCAATGACTGTAAATTTTATACAATACTTTATTAATCACAAACGTGGTTTTAAGAAGTTTAACCAAGTTTGAAAGGTAAATATTGACATTTTGTGTAAGCAAACAGTGATAGAGAGTAAAACCAGAGGAAGGGTTGGCAACATTAAACTCGCACAAATATGATTTAAAAAATTTTTGATTCAAATTTCTTGATGGAGTACAGAAGAATAAGCCAAGATGGTATTGCAAGTAATTAGTAGTATCCCAGTAAGTTAAGGTTAAAGTAAAAACTAATTTTAACAAATTGTCGCATTATGATGAAGAAAAAAAAATATTCACATTAATTAGTTGGATTTCGGATTTAGGAATACACACCACACACGGGTGTGTGGGTACACATCTAAAATGAAAAGAAAGGAAGTTTTAAGCCAAGAAAGATAAATTTTCTTCTACATTTAGCACGAACAAAGGTAAAGAATCCAAAGCGGGAAATAAGACGTCAAATTTTTATTGGATAAAGAGAATAAATATTTAAGCTAAGGAATACACACCACACACACCCACACATCTGAAATGAAAGCAAGGTAGTTTAAAGCCAAGAAAGATAAATTTTCTTCTACATTTAGCACGAACAAAGGTAAAGAATCCAAAGCGGGAAATAAGACGTCAAATTTTTATTGGATAAAGAGAATAAATATTTAAGCTAAGGAATACACACCACACACACCCACACATCTGAAATGAAAGCAAGGTAGTTTAAAGCCAAGAAAGATAAATTTTCTTCTACATTTAGCACGAACAAAGGTAAAGAATCCAAAGCGGGAAATAAGACGTCAAATTTTTATTGGATAAAGAGAATAAATATTTAAGCTAGAAAAAAGTGTCCCGAAATTATTAAAGGAATTCGAGCTTCATAAAAGTCTCAACTTCTTAACATGAAACAAGATGTTGAACTAAATTCTGGGTAGATCACTCGAACATTTTAAATTGAATATGGCTAAGGAGTTAAAGCTTAAGTGTCTCAATCATGAAAGATAGCTTAATAATTATTAATAAGTAAACGTAGGCAGGGATGCCCACAAAGGGGAATCCAATTTAGGGGATTTTTTAAATATTCCAAGTGACATGCAGTTTTGGGGAGAATTTGCGCCATGGGCCTCTGGGGGGATGGTCATCCCTGAATGTAGGTAACACTGTCTCTTTTTACATTCATTTAAGACTAGAACAATAGCTGTCTCCGATAAATAACTCAATAATATTGAAAAGTCAAAGGGCATTTATAATATACAAGGGATTCACAAATTAATTATATCAATTAACTCCCATCGAAATCATATTTGTTTAGAGAGTCCATCCTTAAACTCATTAAAGTATCACCATGAGAAGTAAAAAATAATGGCATCTCAAATTCGATAATTAAAGACAATTTAAATCATTATAGAGACTCCAAATTTGTAATATTTTCTAAAAATATCATAATGGTAGATATTATTAACAACAAACCATCTATAACTCTTCTACCAATAACTCGTTATTATTTGAAAAAATGCTGGTAGTTTAACCCATCGGTATTAAAAAGTAACGTACATTCATCGTGTTGTGTTATTATTCAAAAGTTCCCATTTCTTTATAACAAAGTAAAGTTTACAGAGATTGAAGGAAATTTTACTAATTTTCGGAAAATTAATTAGTTCGAACGCCATTAGTGAGGAAGCAAGTTAGGAAATCCAGTGGAAAATCCGCTAATTGGAAATGACATGCAGGCTGTAAGAGGACCTCACTTCGTTGATTTGGATAAGGGTCGGCTGTGGAAAATTGTCAAAATTAATAATGGTTTGGACCTCGTCAACTCTCTAAACTGCGGTTTGCCTTAAAACTCGCTAAACTTTAGAGAGTATAACACAAATGTGAGATTATAAACTCAATAACTCAGATTATTCCAATAATACGGGTTTTGGAGGACAACATAAACGCTTGCATAAAAGTGCATGCAAACGATAATAAAGTGATACAGGTATTATATAAATTTAATTTTTTATATCTTAAATTTAGTTGCAACATTAATTTAAAATATAAAATAAACCAGAAATATATACAACGAATAATATTTATATTATTTTCTATCTTTATAGGCGGATACAGACATAAAATCGGACCGGTCTATCACTGAAAAGAACATCATAACATTCATAATGATACAAAATATATATCCCGAATCCCGGAATATGTCCTTAAAATAATAAGACGCTGTTGAGAATTAAAAAGTGGTTTTACCTAGACCTATTTCGAATTTTAGCGAGGCCATATTGATTTTTATTTAACATCTCTGAAACTGGAATACATCGGGATAGCGACTTACATGGTTTAATTACGTGTAGTATTTATTTAAAAAATAAAAATTATATATATATACATATTTAGCGAAACTTCAACAAATTTCGATCCCTGCAATGTAAAATTGAAGTAAATACATATATAAATTGTTGTATATATTTCCCATACAAAAATCAATTAAATTGTTAATCTATATTAATGTTTGTTAACGACACTTTTTTTCTAAATCCCATTTCTTAAGCCTTACTAGATCCATTCTTATTAAACATAATATCCACATAGCCCCTCTACTTTACTAGTTAATTCCAAACTTTTTTCTTCTTTCAAGCTGAAACCTCTTTCGTTTTTTAAGTTACTCTTTACCATTTTTTTGTGGAGGAAGTTAAAAACTCGAAGCACGAAACTACCCCTACCACTTCTTTATCCTACTCAGCCATTCCCCCAACAACAACTTGGGTCTCGGGCTTTCTCCTCCACTTTTTACTTACAACTTTGTACGTATCTATATATATATATATATATATATATATATATATATATATATATATATATATATATATATATATATATATATATATATATATATATATATATATTATATATATATATATATATATATATATATATATATATATATATATATATATAATATTTTATAATTTTATCTTCTTTCGAATCAGAAAATAAATATCCTTTATTTATTCCTTCTCTGTTGGGTCTTCACTGATCATCTATACACTATCAAGATTATTATAAATAAAGTTTTATTATTGTAGGTAAAGAATATTAACAGTTTTAATAAGATAAACAAATGTGAAAAAAATTAATAATAATTCATTAAAAGATTGTGAGTGGGCGATGCATCAAACGAATATTATTTATGGCAGTTAAAAATCTAATAGTATCAATAAATAATTTATTCAATTCAATATACCTCAACATTCTTATTACCATATAAATTATTTATTTATCAGAAATCTGTATAGAAGATTTCAAAAATAGCAATAATGGAGAGAGGTATTTTAAAAAAAAAATCTAGCTGGTGTATTGAATGGTATTTTGTATGCATTCAGCATAAATATTTATGGAATAAAAAATGACACAGGATTAAATAGAATTACGAACTTAAGGTGAAATCTAAACCAACGAAGCTCGATTCAAACTGGGAATGACAGATGCTAAAGGAAAACTCCAAACCACATTCACAAGAGACGGTACAAATTCAACAGATGAGAACATACTGGAAAATAACCAGCATTCCTAATACCTGGATCATTCAAGCAGAATTGATAGCTATGATACCACAAGTATGCACAAAAGCGGATGTAACAGGGTGCTTTGAATTTAACTCTATGCATTCAGCTAGAAGACATGCCTGGCTTGACGTTAACATGTTTCTATTGAATGCTTGATTAGTTTTCTATTGCTTTGTGAACAATGCAAACTTTCCAATTTCAAACTTGACATGATTCAATATTCGTACTAATACCTTTAAATATATGAGCATCTAAACTAATATAATTAATGTAAAATATATTCAGGAAACGATGCACAAATACACACTTCGCCAACTAATTATTCCTTAGTTGGTATACGTGTATGTAATAGCATCCGACGTTTCTGTTTATATTTAAACCTTCAGCAGGGGGTCAAAACAAAAAGATTTACCACTAATTTACTTGGGTGCCCAATAGTACCCAACCCAATTTTTACATTTATTTAGTTTTTTTTATTCTGGAAGCTTTTACTTCTAAAGACGCAGAACACTTACGTGAGCCTATTGAACAAACCCGGGTTGTATGACCTAACATATTAACATTTGTGTGAAGTTTTGGTCGGTAAACCTCGTCTCACATTTCGATTTTTATCGAACCGAGAGAGGCTACCATGGTTTTCCCGGACGAAACCGGGTGGTGCTTTAGTTTAAGCAATGCTGGGAAGATATTTAGCACCCCAGGTCCGGGAATTCTACCTAGATCAGATATAGTTGATTACCTATTCAAGTTCTGACCTCGCCCGATCCTGCTTAACCTTATTGATAGGAGAGCCAATCCCTCTCCCCTTCGAGCTCAATAATTAATTATATTTCTCTTTATACATACTTTAAAATCTTTAATAAATGTCTATAACATTAACAAAATATTACCGTCATTAGTAATTAAATAACATTCGAATTATAACTATGAAGAGACTATACTCATGCCCTTAAGTTTTTTTTAAATCTGACTGCTTAGATTAGCCAACCTCTGTTAAGGAAGAAAATATAGCCACTACACGGTTATATTAAGGTTATCCAGTAATATGTTTGTTTGCCTGGTTGGCCCGACCAACTACCCGCCAAAATCTCGAGCTCTCATTGGCTCCCCTTCTGTTTTTTTTTTTTCGATTTTCCCGACCTGTCAAAATAAAAAAGTATATTGGCAAAACTATAGGAAAAAACGACCAGTAAGCAATTATCAAAAAAAAATAATTAAAAAATTGAATTTCATACAAAATATATTTACAAAGACTTGATTAAAACTTTTGTATACTTTATTCTTTTAGTATAATTAATTAAAATAAAATCTGTTCAGTAAGTCTTTGTTTAATATTTTGCATTTGTCATTGGGTCAACCTTTTAGTACTGTTATAATTTGAAAAATATTCTTTTCACAATTTAAAACTAATAAGTTTTTTTCTGCATAAATACTAATGTACTCGAATACTCAGAACAAATGCGATAACTCAGAAGGCATTAATACTATGTAAAAGAAGCGAGGCTTCAACTATTTTCACATTATTTACATAAATCTAATAATTTAGTAAAATTTTAATTTTTAATCCAAACTAAATTATCACAATCTATTTAAATATGAGCTTTCCATGGGGGTAAGATATTTTTTTGCCTTTACCTTCTCTTTTTAGAAATCTACTTTCATTATCAGGAAATGAAATAACAATTATGAATCATTTGTTATTTAATTATGTCATTTGATTCATGTTAATTAAATTGTTATTATACATTTATACATATAAATCCCCAACAAAAACCTAATTCTAACAAAAGGGCCAAGTTCCAAACCCCCTCCCAAAAAAGTCAGCCAGTTGTTAAAATTGTATCTAAACGCTCTCTTATGGAAGTTGTAATAAACAGTGCGTGCTAGTCAGCACACAGCGAAGGTCCGTAGGCCACACTATATAGTGTTTAACTGTAAAGTGTGTAAACAGTGTTTTTTTAAAATGCTAAAAAGCTTACTTTGAACCATTCTAAGGGTCTGATATTCTCAAAACACACTCTGATAAAGTATTTTATCTACGATTGATAAGAAATATAAACATTATATCTCTGTTTAGATGCGTGAAAGTAATTATTTACGTACTTGTATTTATTGCGCATGCGCGTCTCATAGTTCTGAAGAATTCTTCTTCTTTACAACACTAGTGCGGTAAAGAAGAGGAATTCTTCAGCTTTACGCACGATTAGCTAGTTTGGTTAGATTTAACAAAACTAATTTGCTGTTCTTTTATTAAAGTAGCTGTTTATATCGAGTTTTTAGTGAAAAACAATGAGTGAATTAAGTGACTTTGACGAAAATGTGGAGAATAATACTCCTCCAGAAATAATTAATTCGGCAAAAAATACAACTCAAGAATTAATGCCATCTTTATCAAGAGAGAGATACGAACTTACATACAGCAAGTTTATTTTTTTTTTGTATTTATAATTAAATCTAACAATCGTAGATAAAGTACGGTACGCAAAATACGGTACGACGCGTAATGTACTATTTTTGCCACTGAACCGGACAACAACCATATAAATACATCGAAAAGACCATAATTATAAAAAACGTATTTTGTCAACAAAAAATAAAATAATATTTTTTCGAAATTTCCAAAAAGTGGTATCTTTACTTTTGGGCGAAGAATGTTTAGGATTTTTTTTAACCCGTAAGTTTTTTTACCCTAATTTTTTTGAAAAATATTTTTTTTAAGTCGCTATATTTTTAAAATATTTGGGTAGGTACAAGACACATACATGCCAAATTGCAAAGTGATCGGACGAAAGGTGTAGCCGTGAGAGCACGCGACCGGACGGACGGACAGACACACGCAGGAAAATATAAGGGTCCTTGGTTTTGCCTACGGACCCTAAAAACTAACCAAATTACTGACAATATTCTTATTTATCCGACAAGAAGGAAAATTTAATGAGAAATATTGAGGAAACGTTTACCCTTTAACTCATACCACGCTTCATCTTTATCTTAATCATCGCGTTTATAAGTCGTAGGAATAAAGATTATGTGAGAACCGAGTTAAACTGGGATTTACAACTCTTTGATAACCTGTTGCATTGACACAAAATTACATCCTCAGAGCTTTCAAAACACTCAGATTCAGGTTTGATCTTCAAACTTTAACAACGGTACCTCTCAAACTCTACTTTCCAGAGTAACGCAAATATTTCCTTTATAAAGATACCATTTCATACAGAATGAATGAGACAAATCCAAAGTGCTTCGAAAATAATTGCTCGTAATCAATAAGAAAACTGGTTTGTGTTATTTTTTTTAAAATGCTATGAGTCTATTACATTATATATTTTGTGACTTCTAAGACTCACTGCACACTACAGACTCCGACAGTTTAGTCGATTGCTTAATTGAAGCGAGCGTAAGCGAGTTTTTTATATTCAACGAAATATGCATCTTGTCTGTCTGTCTGTCTGTCTGTCTGTGTGTAACGTTTACGTGTCCGACGATAACTTGAGTAAAAAATGACCGATTTAGTTGAAATTTGGTATACATCTTTCTTTTACTAATGCTCAGGCTAAGTTCGTTGGACAGCGTGACCCGTCCAAGAGTTTGCGCGCAATGCTCGCGTAAACGTGAGCTTCAAATTTAAAATTGGAATTTCAGGACGGGAAAAAATTCTATCATCACCTATTCGATGAGACGAACATTTTTTAACAAATTTCAATATTCAGTATTTTATTGCAATAAGCTCGCTTCAATGTTAGAGCCACGCGATGAAGGCTTAATGTGAGTGCGAACACCAAGCGATTTTAGTCGGCCGATTAAATAGTTGGCAAGGCTTCCCGATTCCCTTTTAACTAAATACTAGACCAATTACAAGCCGACTTTTTACTCAGTATGGTGTACTATGGGAGTGCGAACACTCGCCAAATATTCAATCGGTGATTGGCACTTGTGTCGTGCAAATAATATTAACAATAAATATTTTAAAATAAAAAGTTTGGCAATGTCGTTAATTACTAATGCATTAATCATTGATTGAGTCTTTAATTGAAAATGTCTAAAAGAGACAACCCTTATAAAGAAAAATGTAAAATAGTATGCAGATCCCGAAAAACTTTTTGGGATACTTAAATAGTTTAGGATGGAGCGTGTAAAACTTTACTAGCAACAATCTATTACTGTAAATAGAATGTACCCAATATTCGTGGATTCTCTTCTTCTCCTTTGTTTTACAATAATAGGAATAATAAAAGCTCTGTTGTACCTTTCTATTAAACCTTTCTTCGCTTCGAACGTCAAAACTTTCTCAAAAGTACATCTCATTACTTATTTAGATATATAAAAAATATCTGTATGCCAGGTAATAAAATTAGTTTGTGTTTAGAAAAACATTACAATTTATTTATCTCTTGTAATTTTTGGTGTCTTTCTTTTATTTTTCTCTTGTAATTGGGTATAACCATTACATACACTGGTTGTAGTAATGAATGTGAAAGGTATGATTTTAATTTAAACACTTGTTTAGGAGTTCCTGATGATTTAATTCATTTACTGGGGGTCTGCGACTGACTAGCATTTGAGAATCACTTGGTCTAGGGAGTTATTAATCTCAATATACTTAATAATATAATGTTTAATGATTGCACCAACACCATTGTGGATTAATAAAATTTGTGATAAAAAACAATATTTCTTCTTATTCTACGACTTCTCTTACGTTCGAAGAAAAAAAATCTTACACAATAGCAAATAAAATAATTTAAAAGATAGTAAAGGAGTCTAAGGACTATCGTTTCGAACGCTAAAGCACTGTTTAAAATTTCAAAGACAGTAGAGCTTGCTAAGGATAGAGAAGGTATAGCAGCGAAACATTAACGCTATCTCTATTTCTCTTGTCTTCTAATGCCTTTACCTTTTTCCCTTCTTGGTTCGAGCATGGCTTCAAATGAATATTTGATTTAAAAAGGTTTTAGACTAGACTAAGGAAGAAAGGAGAGGAGAATGCGAGAGAGGAGTCACGTCTATAGAGAAGCCAGCCAAGAAAATGGGTGCACAGCAATTCGAACAAGGCAAGTAAAGGAAGGATAAATATAAAGTTTTAGGCAAAGAGTGAAACGGCTTGAAAGCATCTACAGCTAAGATATAAATAATATGCATAAAAACTAAAGCACTAAAACTCATCTCTGTTCTTTTTTTATCGATTCATTTACAATTGATAACAACTTAGAATAGTAAAATAAAAATAACAACTATATATCATACGTAGACAAAACTATAACTTTTGATATAACATTGAATCATAAAATATATCACCAAGTACAAAAAAAAAATCACATATTTCGTTACCTTCGGTAAGCTCAAAAGCAATAAACAATATTAAAGAAATAACTCTCGAGTTAGATTATTATTAAAGAAATTACTCTCGAGCACAAAAAAAATTATAAAACACGATTAATTATTGGAGGAAATTTGCAATTTAAAAAAATAGGAAATCAGTATTTCTTTTAACAGGAACCACAATTTTGTAGTAGTTTAATGGTATAGATTATGTTGATTTAAGATGGGCTAATTCAACTAAATGGCACTTAAAAACTAAAATTATTTCCTAGGCCATTATAGACTAATAGTTTGCAAAGTTATTTATATGATCAGAATGGCTTTATTTAACATTTAAAACAAACAATTTATTAGCAAGTATAAACAACATTATAATTAAGGGAAGTAATATAATTTACTGATAAGAATCAATAAACATTGAAACATAGTACGATTCTTGTCTGTATATTAAAGTTGTTTGGTGCGGAGATTGTGGGTTTAAGGGATGTATGTATTAATAAAGAAAAATCTCTATTTCATGTTGTCCAATTTAGCTATGCTAAATTATTTATTAATACATTTTAAAAATTACATTTTTCTTTATTAATACATACATCCCTTAAACCCACAATCTCCGCACCATATAATTTATAGGGATCACATTCATTAACAATTTAAAGTTGGTTTATTTTTCATTCCACAATGTTTCAATATATTTACGTCTTTTCGGACATTTGTGGGCAGAAATGCTGTCATTGAGTGCACAAAAGTTTTGAAAATAAAAAACTTGCTTAAAACTTTTTAGAGTAGTTTGGTTTGTCCTTTCTTTAAACTTCGTTTTTTATGTGGGTCGATCAAGGGTAAATGATTAAGAATTCAACTAGTAGTAGTAAGGTACGGGTAGGACGAACCACTTGTTCGAACCTAGCAATTAGGCCTTCATTCGGGCCCTTTTTACTAGCCCCGTGGTAGAGTTCCAGCCACTTCACACATATACCTCTGTAAATTGACCACCGAAGCGAGTGTGATGTGATCAGAGTATCACGGCGAGGGATTGAACCCTGACCTCCTGATCCATTAATGGCTGAGCAGATGTGGTTTAACCCACACGGTCACGCTAGCTCCCCCAAAGAATTCAACTAAGGTGAATTATTAATTTTTAATTTGGCTATATTTCACCCCTCTCCGGGGCATATTCAAGCCTTATCTTAAGAAATTAGGAATTTTTTGCATACTTAAACAATTTTTAAAAAGAAGAAAATTGTTAGACCACATAGAGTGACCTCTAGTCAAAATCTTTACCATGTTTTTAGTTAATTTTTATTTTTATCTGTTTCGTCCTACTTTTAAGTTTTATATTTGTTAATAACAACATTACGTTGGACGATGATGATGTTGACATAACCACTATGTGGTCTAATAATTTTCTGCTTCTTAAAAATTGTTTAAGTATGTAAAATAAAACGTTCCTAACTTCTTAAGATAAGGCATGAATATGCCCCGGAGAGGGGTGAAATGTAGCCAAATTAAAAATTAATGATTCACCTTAGTTGAATTCTTAATCATTTACCCTTGATCGACCCACATAAAAAAAGAAGATTAAAACTTTTTTTTACACAAATGCCAGAACTTTATGCAAAATGTTTGTAATATAAGTGCGTTGAAAGTAAAAAATGAACTCAATTAAAACCCATCAATGAACTCTCATTGCTTCTCCGCCCCATTTTTTTTACTTTTTCCGCGGGGCCAGCGCACTCACAAACAACTTTAGTTAGGGTTCAGTTCATAGCAATACACTGTGACCTACAATAATCAATATAAATTTCACCAATACGTTTTCAAGTATACCCTTTGTTTAATTGGTTCGCTGCCAGATTGGTAGAGATGTAGTCTGAAATAAAGATTTATTCCTACAGTCTTTCAATACGAAAAATCCGAACAGTGACAAATTACCACGAGTGCCAATCCATTCTAAAAAGACATTCTGCAATATATTCGTAGATTCTTTTACAATAGGTAACAACTTAGAATAGTAAAATCAAAATAACAACTATTTATCCTTCATAGACCATGTTAATGCAGTCTTGTTAAATGTCTGAGATTAACAAGACTGCATTAACATGTCTGAGATTAACAAGACTGCATTAACATGTCTGAGATTAACAAGACTGCATTAACATGTCTGAGATTAACAAGACTGCAATAACATGTCTCAGATTAACAAGACTGCATTAACATGTCTGAGATTAACAAGACTGCATTAACATGTCTGAGATTAACAAGACTGCAATAACAGTCTGAGATTAACAAGACTGCATTAACATATATAAGCTTAACCTATCTGAGATTAACAAGATTGCATTAAAATGTCTTTTAAAAAAAAGCATCTACGGAATGCAGTTGCCCGACGGGGTACAAAATAAGAAATTGTGAAGGATGACTGACCGGTCAGGGGAGGCTATTTATTTAATCCGGGAGAGAATAAATAGTTGTTCGTGAAGTCTCACGTAAAAAGGGTTTCGTTGGTACCCTTAACATAAAACTAGTAATTAAAGAGGATGGGGGGGGGGGGGCGTAAATTGTTAATACTTTTTTGGCAAAAGGCTAAGAAAATAAAAATATTAACAGGTGATATACATTTTTGTAATCTACTCTTTAATTCCTTTAATTTGTTACCATACACAAAATTTAAAAAAAAACCTTTTTATGTGGTCTCAGTTAATCAGTTAAAATTGCTATTCTAATTTTTCCTGTGGTCCAGCAGACCTTCTTATATTTTTCTACTTCATATTTTTTCTACTTCTAGTAACTGCAGAAAATTAAACAATTTTCACGTGTTACAGAGGAAGAGATTCCTGGTTCAATTCCCCGGGGGGTCACAATGTTTTTTATAGGTAATGGCGAAAAGGTAAATTCATTTTTTCCGGAAATATTCATCGGTCCACCATAGCGTATAAGCGTGAATTATTTCAAACTTTTAAGAATAGCCGTAATAGGGTAGTTGGTGGGGGGCATTTGTATTTTTGTATATTTCGATTTATAAATACAATAAACAATAAAATTTTAAAAATTTTTATTATATATTTGTAATCAACTCTTCCGTTGATTTGATACCCTACACAAAATTTAAAAAAAAAAAATCGAGTGACATGAATTATCCGCCATCTTGGATTCCCAGTAAATCAGATCAAATTGTTAATCTTATTTTTTCTATGGCCCACCAGACCGCACATTTTGCATATTTTTCTACATTTTTAGTAGAGTGGAAATACGATTTTAGGGGGAGAGGACACGCAAAAGTTCGATGTTTTTTGACAAAATGGTGCCGAAAATTATACACTATCCACAAGTGGTATATATTTTTGTAATCTACTCTCCAGTACCTTTGATTTGATACCCCACTCAAAATTAAAAAAAAAAAAAAATCGCGTGACGTGACTTATCCACCATTTTGAATTTGAACAGCTGATAATTTTGAGTTCTCTATATTTTTCCTGTGTGCGCGTCAAAACGATCTTTAATACTAAAAAGTTTCATGTTTTTATCTCTTTTGATCCAAAAGTTACTGGAACCGTACATAGTGACAGACACAGGAACGAAACTATAAGGGTTTCTTTTTTTAGTTTTACTAACGAAACCCTAAAAATGGAGATGTGTTGCACACGCTGATGAAGACATAGGACGTCACCAACAAGACTAAAACTGATACATATTTATTTATATTATTTAGGGACATTTCTTATTGTTATTACTTACCTGATTGAAACCTTCTTAACGGTTACATTTTATACATGAATCAGATTGTGTTTAGAAATAAATGACTCAACAAGTTACTTTTGTACATATTAATTGGCGACGAGGATGACAGAACTACTAAAGAAACAAAGGTGCGTATTAAAAGCACATTTTACTAAATTATTAAATTTATTTAAATCTGATAAATTATTAATATTAACTGAAGTAGATAATAGGTTATCAATTTTAGAGGAAAACTGGACAAAATATTTAAATATTCAAAACGAAATTGATACCCTAACTAAAGATGAAAAGGAATTGGATACAGAAATTAAGTACAGAGATGAAATAGAAGAATCTTATATTATAATCAAAAATATTGCAACCGAAATTAGGAATAATTTAACAGAAGATGAGACACGACTCAGCGGTTTTCATGATAACCACAATGTAAACAAAGAACCTTCCCTTGCTGCAAATATTCATTTCACACCATATAATGAAAATGAAACATTTTCAAATTTCATATCAAGACTAGACTTATACATGGAATTGAAGGGAATTTCCTTGGATAAAATAAAATCTCGTATTTTTTTACACGCCCTGAGTCCTACATTACATCAGAAAATATATGAACTGGCCGCTCCAAACAAACCACTCGAGATGGAGTACAATGACTTAGTCGAAATACTAAATAACTATGTCGACCCAAAACCGAGTATATGGATGGCTCAGCACACCTTTATCTCTCGTGTTCAGAAACACGGAGAATCCATCGTAGATTTCGCTACTAATTTAAAACAGTTAACCAATCACTGTTGTTTTTCTTGTGATTGTGGTAAGTCTGTCTCAGAAATTTTTTTAACCCTACAATTTATTCGTGGACTAACAGACTCGGAAATACGGACTAAACTTCTCCAAGAAACAAAACAAATGAAATTTAATGAAATAGTAAAGTTAGCCCAGACTATAAACATGTCAAAAACAGAAAATACATCAATTCAGAATACTTGGAACACAAAACAAGATATTAATGCAATCAATAGAAGGACACCTACAAGGGCAATCAACAAACCAAATGAAAATATATCTATTTCTGGAACCGGCTGGGAATCGTTAAGAGGACGTTGTTATCGATGTGGCTCCACTCAGCATCGTGCAGATAAATGCGCATTTATTAAAAATGTTTGCGCCAAGTGCACGAAAATCGGACATTTACCAAAGGTATGTTTAACTAAAGGTCATAATAAAAATACTTATCAAGTGAATGAGGATAATGACTGTGATTTAGAAAATAATATCCACGAGATCAACATAGTACAGTCAAACTCAAGTGATAAATTTGTACTTAAAGTTGAAATTGAAGGGAAAACTGTAAAAATGGAGCTTGATACTGGTGCAGCTCTTAGCACTATTTCATACCAAGAATTTAACCGTTTAGGCTTTCCAAGTAAGCTTTATCGAACTAATGTGGAATTGAGAACATACACAGGGGAGACTTTCAAACCGAAGGGCGTAAGCTTTGTACACTGTAATTACAAGGGAACGAAGTTTATTGGAAAATTATACGTAATAAATAAAGAAGTAGATGCGATATTCGGCAGGGAATGGTTAAGAGAAATAAAGCTTGACTGGGCAGATATTAAGGCCCTTAATGAAAATAGAACTCAATCACTCGACAGTATATTAGAAGAATTCAAGGAGGTTTTCAAGCCAGGGGTCGGCTTGATTCCACAAGAAAAAGGACATTTTAATTTAAAAGAAAACATAAAGCCTATTTACATTAAACCACGGCAAGTTCCATTCGCTATTAAGAAAAAAGTTGAGGACGAGATAGAAAGACTATCTACATTAGGAATTATCTCAAAAATAGAAAACTCGGAGTGGGGCACCCCAGTAGTTCCGGTAATGAAACCAAATGGCTCTGTTAGGCTGTGTGCGGACTACAAGGTGACCCTTAACAAGGTAATACAAGATATCAAGTACCCGATTCCGAGGATAGAAGAAATATATGCCGCCATGAATAAAGGTAAATATTTTTGTACACTTGATATATCAAACGCTTATTTACATTTATCAATGGATGAAGAAAGTGCCCGGTTACAGACAATAAGCACTCATAAAGGACTTTTTAAAGTAAATAGGTTAATGTTCGGAGTCAAAGTGGCCCCGGCAATGTGGCAAAGTTTTATGGACAGATTATTACAAGGTACATCGGGAACCAAATGCTTCTTTGATGATATTATTATACAAGGGACAACGGTCGAGGAATTATTGGACAGGCTAAGAACAGTACTCAAAAAGATGAAAGAAAATAACATCAGGTTGAACAGAGACAAATGTAAATTCTGCCAAAGAAGTATCAATTATTTAGGTCATATAATTGATTCAACAGGTCTACATAAAAGTAAGGAAAAAGTTAAAGCCATAACGAATGCGAAGCGACCTAAGGATATTAAAGAGCTTAGATCACTACTTGGACTTGCAAACTATTATAATAAATTTATACCCAACCTTGCCACTATTTTAAAACCGTTAAACAATTTACTAAAAAAAGCAAATAAATTTCATTGGTCCAAAAATTGCGAAAATAGTTTTCAAAAGATAAAAGAAGCTGTTACTAATGAAACTATCTTAGCCCACTTCGATCCGGATTTACCGCTAATTTTAGCAACAGACGCGTCACCAGTAGGCTTAGGAGCTGTAATATCACACAGGTATCCCGATGGCTCGGAAAAGCCAATTTCCTTCGCCTCGCGGTCGTTAACTAAGAGTGAATATCATTACAGTCAGATCGACAAAGAGGCCACTGCTATTTATTGGGGTCTAAAAAAATTTTTCACTTACCTTTACGGAAGGAAATTTATCATGGTTACTGATCATAAGCCCCTAATTTCTATATTTCACCCACATCGTTCTCTACCAGCACTATCAGCATCACGGTTATTAAATTATGCCCTCTTTTTATCCGGATTTAATTACACAGTCGAATATAACAAGTCAAGCCAACATGGAAATGCAGATTACCTATCCAGATTTCCTTTTGAGACAACAAGTGCACAACTCATGGACGATTCAGCTAAATTCCAAATAAGCCAACTTAATACTTTAAACATAAACAGGGATCAAATTGCCAAAGACACTGTAACAGACCCTCATCTCAAGATAATCTACGCTAAATTAATGTCAGGTGAATCACTAGAACATCTCGGATTAAATAATAATGAATACACGTTACAAGATGGCTGTGTCTTCAGAGGAAGGAGAATCTGTATACCGGAAATTTTAGAAAGACAGGTTTTACAAGAACTACACTCAGGTCATATTGGAATGCAAAAAATGAAGATGTTAGGACGCAGCTATTGTTACTGGAGAGGGATGGACCGGGACATAGAAGAGTTGGTAAGATCATGTAAGCAATGTTGTTTGAAACAAAATGAACCGGACAGAGAGAAAAACCATATTTGGGAACAGCCGGAAGCACCGTGGCAGAGACTGCATATCGACTTTGCGGGACCGATGAATGGATACAGTTATTTCATAATAGTAGATTCATTCACTAAGTGGGTTGAGGCTATTCCAACAAAGCTGACTACATCTGACTGGTGTATAAGACAATTAAAAAATATATTTGCCATCTTTGGATTACCCTACTGTATAGTGTCGGACAACGGTCCTCAGTTCGTATCCCATACATTTGAAACTTTTTTTAAAAGAAAACGGCATTGTTCACAAAACCACAGCACCTTTCCACCCTGCAACTAATGGCCAAGCCGAACGTTTCGTACAAACCATAAAAAAAGGTCTTAAGGCGATGGAGGAAGAATGTGGAAAGGTTGGTGACAAACTGACTCTGCTACTTGTACAACTTAGGCGAACACCAAACGCAACAGGGTCATCGGCATATGAATTAATGTTCGGCAGAAAGGTACGCAGTAAGTTGGACGTCATGTTTGGAAAAGCCGCACCAGAGAGATCTCAGGAAGCCAGAACAAGACCAAAGCGAATACTTAAAATAGGAGACAGAGTCCAAGCTAGGAGTTACAGTACGAGAGGAGAGAAGTGGAGATTCGGCAGAGTGATCAGCAGAGATGGATATCTACATTATCAGGTCAAGATGGATGACGGACAGGTCTGGCGCCGGCACATAAATCAACTAAGGGCAAATCAATTTAAAGGGGAGGATTGATACATATTTATTTATATTATTTAGGGACATTTCTTATTGTTATTACTTACCTGATTGAAACCTTCTTAACGGTTACATTTTATACATGAATCAGATTGTGTTTAGAAATAAATGACTCAACAAGTTACTTTTGTACATATTAAAAACTAAAAACCGCGGGCAATGAGAGCCTCACCGAACCAAGGATAATTATGGCCATGTTTAAGAAGACAAGGAAAGAACTGGAATGAGACCAAACAGATACTTCATTGAAAAAAAAAAAACTTTAACGAACTTGTGAACGGAATTAAATCATACAAAATGCTATAAGAGCTATTTGAAAAACTCAACTAAGGTATACATCAAAGTAGAACGCTCGAAAACAAGTCTCTCGTTGTTCGAGTAGAAGCAAGATCCAATGGAAGAGGATAATAAATGAGGGAAGGTCAAGGTTAAAAGGGAGGAAAGTATGTAGGCAGCTAGGCAAGCAAGGAGAATGCCTTGAAGGGATGCTAAAGCCGACCCAAGACAGAGATGGTTAGCGTGGCCAATCTCGACTTCAATGTATAAGAGGAGACACAATTGAAGTGATTCATTTTTTATTATTATTAAACGGTTATAAACCTTCTATAACAAATTGAATTTATCACAATATTACACTATAATACATTATAAAATATATTTTTTTTAGAAGAATGAGGTTCCATATAAGAAAATCTCAATTGCTGCTTTTTGTTACTCGTTTAACTACTTTAAAGGAGAAGTACTAAATACACTGCAGATTATTAGTTTAAATCCATCATTGTAAAAGCCTTCGTAAATAAAAAAAACAAGAAAATCTTTGTAGTGTAGTCCAAGTCCAAGAGAGAAGTCGCAGCCCTTTTGAGGAAGTAAGGTTGTGTAAAGAGTGGACCGAGTCGTTCCTGTAGAAGGGTTTTCTGTTTCCTCTTTGTGTTGTTGCAGTTAGTGGCCCGTTATTCTTAACTAATAGTCAGACTGGGCGGGGGGGGAGGAAATAGGCAGAGTAGGCGAATGTAAGAGGGACCAAGGAAAACGAGGCAACTTCTAAATAATAGAACAGAGTCTCTCGGTAGAATTACCTCGTAAGATATTTAGTTACTTTTCCTTTAGGGCATGCCTTGTAAGGGCCAACAGCTTACTAAAGCCTTTCCAGTTGCAAAGGACTGACAAAGCAAGTGAGTTAGTGAGCAACTCTACCCTTAACTTAAACACAAGACAATGACTTAACCAACTCAAACTTTCTCACATCTTAACATTCCTTTCATATTTCCGACCCGGCATTTTTTTACAAACGCACCTGCCGAATTAATAATAAGTCAAAAGATGAAAGTGTAGCTTTCAACATTGTTTCATTTTTCAATAGTAAAGAAACAAAAACTCTAAAAGCAAGAAAACAAACATATAAAAGTATAATTTTTCAAAAAGGATTGTTTCTGAAAAAAAAATAAACATATATATTCTTTCATTTTGAAATGAATGAATAACTTGGATGGATTGAACAAAAGAGAAAACATTTTGATATCAACTTGACTAGAAAATTACCAAAAAACACGAAAACTGTTTATAATTTATTTTAGTTTTGTTTTGTACAATTTTGTACTAACTTGAATCATTCAAAATTGTTTTATTTTTTTTACATGAATAAAAGTATCAATTTAGCAAAATTTAATAAGGGCAGATGATTGAAATTATTATGGGACGATAAAATTAAACTTGGGACCATCTGCAAGCTACATTAAACAAACTATCTAAATATATTAAATATCAGATAAGTATTTTTAAAATATATGTATTAATATCAAATAATAAACCTTTGTCGGGTACGTAAAAGCTAATAGGCTAATAGCTAATAGGAAGAAAAGCTAATAGGCGCAGAAGGTTGAACCTTATATGGGACCAACAATGGGCTAATTATGACTGAAATTTCAATGAATTTGGAAATTAGATTTTAAGATACCTATGTTTGACAGAAAAAAATTCAACAATATTGGACAGATCGACAGACAAAAAAAGGGACCAAAAATGAACCCTGATGTCAGAAACGGTTTTCTGTCTTAGAATTTATTGAATTCGGAGACGTAAAAAATGTTTGTTCTTCTGTGTTCTACGTTTCACACCCACTTCAAACTTGCCTACGCTCGCCCTATCAAAGTTATATCCAAAGAATTACATATTTTTGTAATCAGCTCGACGTACCCTTTCATATGATACCCCTCACGGTGTCGAAAGAAAATAAGAAAATGTTAACCCTTAAGTTTTTTTACCCTAATTTTTTTGAAAAATATTTTTTTTAAGTCGCTATATTTTTAATATATGTGGGCAGGTACAAGACACATACATGCCAAATTTCAAAGTGATCGGACGAAAGGTGTAGCCGTGAGAGCACGCGAGAGGACGGACGGACAGACACACGCAGGAAAATATAAGGGTCCTTGGTTTTGCCTACGGACCCTAAAAATAAACTCATATAAAAAACGAGGGAATGGGAAGCTGTCAAGAAAAAAAAATAAAGACGTTGCTACTTAAAAATAAAGGTAAATTTTGTTGTTACTCGACACCTATTAAAAGATGGTAATGTGAAATAAGAAAATATAAATACTCTTGGACCACCCTCAAAAAACAATAAATAAATACTCTTGAAGAAAGGGAAAATTTAAAATTTATTTATACGATTATATACATACATACTTCAATAAAAGTAAAATAACAAATGAGACAATAAAACTAACAATTAAAAGTTTTTCCTCCATGCCTTGAGTTCTACAGGACAGGTGGATCATAAAGGGGGGGGGGGGGGGGGGATTTAAGCACTGCTTACAGTTTTTTTTTTGTTTTTTTTTTAACAACATAATCTGACACACATCTGAAAAATCTCTCATTCTTCTAACTGAAAATAGAGGGAAGAATAATTTTTTCAGAGGAAGTTAAAGAACATGCTGTTAGTGTATCCTTATTTCTTTTTCTTCCTTCTACTTGTATATTTACGACTGACTGCAATAACTCAAATTAAAATGCATTGCCATATCGACACATTAATCATTTATTGGTTAAAGATTTACAAAAAATAAGAAGAATAAACAGGTCAAGTGTGTGCTAGTGAGCACACAGCGAGGGTCCCTAGGCCACACTGCATTGTTTAAGTAGTACCTATTGATGGTGTTTTCAAAAATGCTAAAAAGCTTACTTTAAACTATCCTATGGGTCTTATTTTTTTCTAAATTTATTTACAAAAAATAAATATTTAATTTAATTATTTTAAATTTATTTTTCGAAATTTTTTATTGGTCGAAGAATGTACAGGAATTTCTTCAGATTTTTTGCACTTCACATAAGCGAGGTAGAGAGGGAGGACACATTTCCCACCCACTTCAAACTCGTCTACGCTTGCCCTATCCAAGCTTATAACCAAAAATATATATTTTTGTAATCAGCTCGACGTACCCTTTCTTATTATACACCACACAGTGTCGAAAAAAATAAAATAAACAATTTTAACACCTAAGTTTTTTTGAAAATTATATTTTTTTAAGTCACTTTATATTTTTAAAATGAATGGGTAAGGTACAAGGCACGTATATGCCAAATTTCAAAGTGATCGGGCGAAAGGTGTAGCCGTGAGACAAGGCGACAGACGGACGGACGGACAGACACATGCAGGAAAATAAAAGGATCCTTGGTTTTGCCAAAGGACCATAAAAACTGACAATGAACTAAAAATTTATTTCACCAAGATTCAGCACTTAATTTTAAAGGTATTATGGTGCACTGCGATGTAAAAAAGAATAAAATATTGGCTGTTAAAAATAAAACCGTTAACTCTATTAAAGAGTTGTGAGTCCTATTAGCAAGAATTAAGGATAAAGAATAAAATAATTCACGGTAATTATACGGGTTTTCTTACGACCTAAACCTCTGCCAAAATCTGACTGTTCATATTACGGTGGACTGGGATATTAAAATCTAAAAGATTTGGCTATTAAAAGTTAAAACTCTAACTCTACTAAAGAGTAGAGTGCTTTATTAGCAAGAATAAAGAATAAAATAAATTCACAGCAATTATACGCTTCACTTACGACCAACATCTGACATTGTTCGTTAACAAGAAGTGTTTCTTTTATTTTATTTTTTAATTATATATTAATATTACAGCAGAGTAAAAAGGTCATTCACTCATGCATTATTTTTTTTTAATAGAAAATGGACAGAGGAAAGACGAAAGTTACCAAAAATAAAAACAAATAATGTTTATGAGATTTGTTTTACTTAATTTAACAAGACAAATTGAATGAATGATAGCAAGAAATAAAATGAGAGACAATTAGAAAGCTAAGAATACAAATTATGACTTTAAATTTGATTAAACTATTTAACAAGAGAAGAACGAATGAGTAAGAAATGATGATAAAGTAGAATGGAGAAATAATAAGGGGTTAGAGTATAAGGTTAGGAATTAGAATGAATGGAGCGAGTGAGAACAGGGTTGCCTTGCCCAGCTCTCTGTTGTATATCGATCCCGGTGTGGCCCTTTGGCCTTCTAAGGCCCTTAATAGTATAACCTTCCTTCAAATCCAACTTGCAGCCTTATTACACTATCTTCCTGTCTGTCTGGCCAAGTCTACCGTCCTCTGCTCACCACACGCCCTATATTTTTTTTTTAATCTAACTTCCTCATAGACCTATTATGAAATCAAATTAGGCATACATAATGGACAAGCTTTCACATGCCCTATTTAAAGTAACGAAAATTGTACCTACTTTTTTTACACAATAATTTTTTTTTTTTTTTTGATGACATATTTTAATATTTATTAAATTAACTAATTAGTTAGTAACAATATCATTAATCTTTATAATAGAAAATTACATCTCTGTACGAAGGATCTCGCCAAAACCGAATCTAAACCGTGCATCGATATGCCCCCGTGTAGAGGACGGTGAGAGAAGAAAAATCAGCCCAAGATCGCGGGGATTGATAAGGTTTTTGCTTTTCCTTTCCGGTTCCTCCCGGTTCCTTCGACTTGGTGCTCGGTTCTTAATATAAAAATAAACAGGTTAAGTGTGTGCTAGTGAGCACACAGCGATGGTCCGTAGGCAACCCTGTATAGTTTAAGTACCCTATTGATGGTGTTTTTTAAAATGCTAAAAAGCTTACTTTGAACTATCCTATGGGTCTGATATTCTCAAAACACATAAACAAACTTCTGATAAAGTATTTTTTTGCCACTGAACCGGACTACAACCATATAAATACATCGAAAAGACCATAGTTATAGAAAAACGTATTTTGTCAATAAAAAAGAAAATAATATTTTTTTTGAAATTTCCAAAAAGTGGTATCTTTACTTTTGGTCGAAGAATGTTCAGGAATTTTTTCAGATTTTTTGCACTTCACATAAGTGAGATAGAGGGGGGGGGGCACGTTTCACACCCACTTCAAACTTGCCTACGCTCGCCCTATCAAAGTTATAAAATAAGAATTATATATATGTTTGTAATCAGCTCGACGTACCCTTTTATATTTTGATACCCCTCACGGTGTCGAAAAAAAAAAAAAAAAAAAATATATACGTGTGGTGTCGTGGGACACCCGGTAGGAACGAAGTTCCTTACGCTTTATATTAAATATAAATAATTATATAATTACAGTCCTAAGTATATGATACTGCTAACTACTTATACATGGCGGAGCTAGAATAAGAGACAAAATTAAAAGTAACTATTTGTACTAGCGGAGTTAAGGCAAAATTAAAAGAAAAACTTTGTATTATCTTTGAAAAGAGCGTCTTACAATAAATGATATATTGTAAATTGAGAAGAAAGTTAATTTTGATTAGTTTATAGTTAAAGCATATGGTTGTAGAGAAGAAAATAACTGTCCCATTAGACCTCCGTCGGCGAATCTCCAATTCAAATATTATAATATAAAATATAAATCACCAACACTAAACACATTCTGCTTGTATCAGGTTGAAATTTTACACGCCTGTTTCAATTGTAGTTTAGACGATATGTGTATGAAGTTTTATTGAAATCGTTACTTTAGAACGTAAGATATCGGTAAAAACGTTGTTTTCTTTTTTTAAAACGTTTAGGTCCGCTTTAATAAATTTAGCGATCTTTATCACTTCATAGCAGTGTCTCATTAAATAGATGGTGTTAGAATTTTTTCCCGTCCAAAAAATCCGAATTTTAAATTTGAAGCTTACGTTTACCCGAGCGTTGCGCGTGAACGCTTGGGCGGATAAAGTTGTCCAACGAACTCAGCCTGGGCATTGGTAAAATGAACATGTGTACCAAATTTCAACCAACTCGGTGATCTTTTACTAAAGTTATTGTCATCGGTAGATTTCGTGACGGATTTTGCGTGACGGTGATTTCGTGACGGTGATTTTGTGACGTGATTTTGGTCGATTTTTTCGGATTTACTCCCGGGCTCCAGAACTTGCCATAAGGAACTTCGTTCCAAAAATTTAACCCTATGTTTCTTACCCTAATTCTTTTTTAAAAATATTTTTTTTTAAGTCGCTATATTTTTAATATATGTGGGTAGGTACAAGACACATACATGCCAAATTTCAAAGTGATCGGACGAAAGGTGTAGCCGAGAGAGCAGGCGACAAGACGAAACCTTAGCAAGTAACTAACATTTTCCTGCCTCGGCTTCGCCTCGTCAGTAAAGCCCTATCTTATTATCTTTAGATATTAGCCTATCTTCGCCTTCGGCTCGAAACTAAAACTTATAAACTTGTCAGCAAAATTCCATTTCGCTGCCTAGTTACACAAATTAAAAAAAATCCATAAATAACTAAAAAAAAGTTACATAAATAACTATTCCTGACTGTTTTAACTACTTTCCTGCCTGTTTTTAATATTTTTATGACAAATCATCAAAATAGTACTTTCCAGCCTAAAAACAGTTAAGTAATGTTTAATTTTGCTGCCGTGAGTAGATAATAGTTATTTGTGCAACTAGTGCGGAAAGTGGCACTTTGCTGCACTCGAGAGAAATATTTACTTAAATATTATATTAATAATATTTGGAAAGGTTTCTCGAGTGCAGCAAAGTCACTTTAAGCTCGAGTTGCACATTAAATTTTTCCTACAGTTAGTTCTAATCTGTAAAAAAAAAAAAAAAAAAAAAAAAAAAAAAAAAAAAAAAAAAAATAGAGTGTTCATCAACATGTAAAAAAAAAACTTTATTTTCATTCAAATTAATGTACAAAAAAGAAGAAAAACATTATTTGCTTGGATTGTTGCTTTGAGCATTGAATAAATACTCCAGAGAGATGAAGATTTCATAACTTTTGATAGTTCTGAGAAAAATGCAATTAAAATATTTTCAGACAGTTTTCCTACCTTCTTATTGTTACACCAAGAACTAAAACTTTCGTATTTGCGTTCGTATTTTTGTTTGGACTTGTCTGGAAGTAAATTCAGTGTTACATTTTTCGCTATTGTAGCCAACTCTTCTAGAGTATTACTAAATTCAAAATCACTTTCGCTACAACTATCCATTTTCAGACAACTGTTTCTAAAAGGAATAATGAAAGGTTTTTCAATATTTACTAAACCAGCTGTTCTGTTTATAGTCAGTGTTGCCTTTTTTTTCGAGATTCAGCAAACCTGACCAAGCGCTGTTATTATTTTTTATTATAACACTTACTCATCACATTTAATTCTTTTTTTTTAGATTGTCTATCTTTAGTTTTTTATATTTTAACATGTTTATATTTGATATATAGTGTAAATCATGTATTTAGTTAAAAAAGTAACATTAGTTGCCATTGTTGTTTTTATTATAATTTGGATTATCTAATCTTTGTTTAGATTTAAGTTGTTTATGTTCTTAAGTTGGAACACTGGAGTGCGGTAAAGTAAAATGAGTGCGGTAAAGTAAATCGAGTGCGGTAAAGTAGAAAGTGTATGAATGTGCTGTTTTGGTTATTATCGCACTCAAAAGAGTGCGATAATAACCACTTTATCGGTCAACTGTAGGAAAAAATAATTACTTCCAGTTTAATCCAGTTGTATGTATAAAATTTGTTGTTTCTCTTAAAAATTATATATTGGTATATATGAGATGTGTATTGGGCATTATATAAGTTAAAATGAATTTCCTTCAACTAATTAATATACATTGATTTAACTAATCAATAACATAATTAACAAATTTACTAATTAATTCTAATGAGAAGCACTGCACACGATGTAACCCCTCAATACCTTAATTGAGGTGTCACCGCAAATAGACTCAAGGCACCTCAAAATAAAATTTTCACGCATTCGCAATACTTTTTCTTTAAAAAAAAAAAAAAAAAAAATATATATATATATATATATATATATATATATATATATATATATATATATATATATATATATATATATATATCTACTACGTATTTGAGAAAGTAAAAAAAAAAAAATTAAAAAAGTTATTTAATAATTTAAATACCTATTATAACAGTTCCCAGTAGAATTAATCCAGCCTTCTGTAACAAAAATAAAATTAAAATATTACATAAATTAGTAAGTAGAGTAGTTGTTTCCATGTATCTTTTACATTTGTTGCTTTTTGGTCTTAAGGAAAAAATAAACCGCTCCCTTTTGCGATATTTCGACCCCTCCTTCGCTCATTCTCTAGCTGCCTGAAAGATTAGACTACATTGAATTTTTTAAAAGTCAAATTGAACATACTGTGAACTTATTGAATCGTCTGATTCTCGTCAAACTTTCTGCATTTAGATAAAGTTTGTTTTACTTTAAGATAGTGTGTACAATTTTATTTCTTATTTATTCTATGAAATTTCATTACTTTTCCCTTAACCTTTCACTGTCTACTACACTATTCCTTTTGTCCACTGTTTTCTAGTAGCACGGTTTAGATTCAGTTTAGATTTTTTTTTTATTTCTTTTTTTATGTTTCTAGTAATTAATTAAACCTTCTCTTAGACCTTTTATTAAAACTTAGACCATTCATTAAATCTTCTCTTACAATGAAGATGATATAAATTCTGAAATGCGTATATTAACTAATATAAAATTGTAGTGACAATATCGCAATGTTACTTTTTATTAACCTCTTTAATCATAATTACTTGTGTTAGAGCTTTTTTATGTGTCTATTATTTGATAAAACCATCTCTTAGACCATCTTTCTGTTTTTTTTTCACTAAAGTCTCTTTTGACTTTTAATGCTTTTATTGTTCCTAATTTGTTTTCTATATGTATATAGTTCTGTCATTTATGTGCCAGTTTAATTCCTGATTTTGTCTTGACTTTTTTGACCCCTCTAGTCCAGTTAATACCACGTTTATTTTATATTTAATTTATATTTTTTAAACGCTATAACCTCTTTCATATAATCTGTCTTTTAATTAGCAATATCACACCAAAAATAAAGGAAACAGTATTCCAGGCTCGTACAAGTTGATCCTCCGTCTTCTAAATCGTAGGTTAAAACATTCTCTGAATAACAAAATTTAAATCAATAATTCAGTCCTAGAACTAGGTGGGCTTAGGGATTGGAGGAATGGAGAAGCACCAAGCATTCTAAACCCTGTGGATTGGGATCCCTAAAATCCAAAAACCCTTATGAAAATCACTGTTACCTCTATACCTATGACATTCGTATTTAATTTCTCCTTCAACAATAATCTCACTGCTCCTTCCAATTTAGGTCACCTGAGATCTTGTCAACACTCTGATACCTCCTTTCAAATTAAACTAAATCTCTTATGCCCCAGCTATATGCATCTTTTATTACAAGACGCAATTAAGACATATTTACAACTAATCCTGCTTCCGAGCTTAACGGTAATCATTGTGTAACGGAATCATTGTCATCATTCTGAAAAACAAATTATTTACTTCAGAATTCAAATACACGCAAGAGAGAAATCCGCTTCACACATCATTTTTGGTTTGTGTCTGTCTGTCGTTCATCAAACCGCTTTCCTAATTTTAATTGAATTTAGACGGTAGGTCATAATAAGCCCATAGTTAGTTCCATATAAGTTTCAACCTTCAGTGCCCATTGGTTTTGACATTTGCATGTCTCGGCTATAGCACATAACCTCGAAAAGCGTTACCAAAAACTAGCGTTACACGAGTAGGGAAGATATAGGAACAGGGAGTTAGGAAGATATAGGAGGTGTTCAATCGAGTCTGCCCACTCTAGTTAGGTATAGTGTCTCCCACTACCGCGCTTGGTAGGGCCTACCCTTCCGATCGGCCACCTACCACGTCTCACTCTCTTCGCTTCTCGCTACCACTCCACTAGTCGCTCACGAGATTCAGCGCCCCCCCCCCCCCCCTCCCAACTACAACTTCTGTTCTACTACTCCCATTTGTATCGGAAAAACACCATAACATAAAATTTATTTTTTACATTATTTTTTTTTAGTTTTGTTAAACTATAATTTTATGTTTTTAAAATTTTCAAAAAATTTTAATCATTCGTTGTCCCTTATTTAATGTATTAGTCTTCTATGGTGTGGGTCGTGAAGGGTAATAATTTATTATATATATAATTTTATGCATTGATTATAAAAATATGGGTGAAGACGCTAAAAGATTACTTCTTAATAAACTGGAAAAAAAGAGAAGTACTTTCTTTCTTCGAGCACTACATATGTTCGATTTAATTCCTAATTTACAAACGCAAGAATCTGCACGCTTAAATTTTTCGACATTTTCATGTCTTTACTTAGGCACATAAACTCGGAAAGCGGTACCAAAAAATGACACCAAAAAGCGTTACACAAGCGTTACCAAAAAGCGTTAGATGAAAATGTCTCACTGTCTTTCAGACTCGTATATGCACGCAATTTTTTTCCCCCGCATGCGCAAAGCCTTTTTTTACTAACACCTTTATATTTCAATTGTTTTTCAAAAGTAGCTCTTAGATATTGTCCCATATCAATTCCACACCACCTGCGCACATTTTATATTAAATAAACATAAATTTGGCCCTACTGGGAATCGAAAAAGGTCTAACAGTCGGATTAGATCATTTTAAACTCATGTGACCATTTCACCCAATAATAGGACGCAGGGAAGCTATGAAAAGTGGAAGGGAGAACGCTTCCTGACTGGAAAATGTTTTAGACTTAGCTCAGTAGTTAAAGTACTTTGGCATAACGGCTGGATTCTGTTTTTGATCTCAAGCTCCGAGGTGCATTTCTGCCTTCTTGGAGATTTCCAGAAGTAAATCTCCAGACATGAATAACCGCTATATTTTTAACTTTCTTCATTTAAGTCATTTCATCGATATAATTATATCGATATTAGTTCGAATACATTCTGAAAGTTAATTCAAGTATAATAGTGTCTGAAATAAGTATCTGAAGGTTAATCAAGTATATTAAATCGTCGAGTCCACTAAAAATTGCTCAATATTTGTACGAATATATGCAGTACATATGTACTTCATTTAACTCATTTTTATGTTTTTTAACTACCAAGTTATTATACCGTCATACCATTCTACTCTAAAAGAGTGGCTTCTATATTTTATCTTGTTTTAAATTACAAAAAAGAAAATTAAACTCTCAGTTACATTTACAACGTTGGTAGAATACAGCCCTGCCATACAATAAATCACATAAAAAATTTGTAACTGGTACTTCACTAGCTCTCTCGTTATTTTGGAGTTTAAAAAAAAAAAAAAAATAGTGCAGCATTATAAATTTCGGAACACTAGTGTTTTTTGCTTTTTATATACTTGAAAAATCATACTATTTTTTTAAAAAAAAGAATTGCCTCAATCATTTATATTAACTAGAAAAAAGAGAAAATCCTCTTTTATTTTCAAAAACAGTTTTTTTTTTTTTTTTTTTTTTCAAAATGGCGATTCTACAATATTTTGTTAAATAATGTATTAATTGGTTATTATAAGTTCCAGGGGGAACAAAAAAAACTTTTTTGTAAAGAAAATTTAGGATAGTAATAAATTAAAAAAAAAAACCAAAACTGTTTAGAATTCTTTTCCATGTGAATATGAAAAAGGTTAAATAAGAGGTTAGCCAGCTATGCCTAGCCGGACCCCACAACCACCGTGGTGAGCGTACTCACAACTTACCTGAAACCTAGTAAACACTATTAGTATGGTGAGAATATATAATAAATATATAAGCAGTTTCCTATCAGTAAAAGTTTCCTATCAGTTTCCCCATACAGTTTTTCCTATCGTAAAAAAAAGTTTGATTTTCTTATAGAATTTATCCGACACCTTCAGTTGTGTCAGAAGACTGTTACACAAGATGGGACCGACGCAGTGCCAATGTCTCGTGCCCTGTGTAGTTAATTTACGGTGCACAGTGAGGTGAGTCGCAGCTTCTCCTCTAGTATACCACATGCGTGTCCTACATGTTTAAAATAATTTATTTTACCGATAAGCCATTGTACTTTAGCTATAGAGGTTTCTTATGTTTATTAAATTGAGTTCAGTGTACAAAACTGTCGCTGAAATAATTCCTTTTTTCTTCAATATAATTCATAAGATATTATTTTGGCCAACTTGTGCCATTTGTAATGAGCTATCTTAAGCACTATCCCATGCAATGGTACCATATGATACCATATAAAGTGCACGACTTCATTTTATTTGAAGGAAAACGTTATGAGTATACAAAAATTGCTCATTGATGAGCAATTTTTGTACACTCATAACTTTCCGTCATTAGCTGTATATTTAATAAATTATGTAAAATACAAAAAAAATAGAGGCAAAAAAGGATTACCAAATTTTTTATAGGATGCTAAAGTCCTGATGAAAAAAATGTTAAGGGAAAACTTGTATCAAACGAGTTAGTCATGCCAAAAGACTTGGAGATGAAATCGTGAGGTAATCCTATTTAATGTGTGGAAGGGATAGGTCTCTTGTAGCCAAACGAGCGAGAAAATGACCCGCAAAATTGCGGGTACAGACGGGGATAGGGTGGTCAAACAATGGTTTGAAAGCCGGAATGCCCTTTAGTCTCTCGTAGTAGGGTTAAGAGGGATTTTTGAGGTAAAGCCTCGCCTTCAGGCTTTACTCCGCCATAAAATGCCTTCATCAAGCCTTGCTTCCGTGTCTGCCTCTCCGTTACGCCATTCTACAGGCTACCACAGTCTACAGGGTTTCATCTCTTTGCAATATAGAGCGTAACCCCCCTCCCCCCTTTTTAATTAAAAAACAAAAGAAGAGTAAAATATATGTATATAAGATATAAAGTTAGGAATCTTGGCTTGCTTTATTAAGGCCTCATAAAAAATATTCTTGTCGGAGAGACTGTGGGATGATAAGGGAATGCTTGGAATTTAGGATAGGAAATTCCAAAAAACCTCTAAATGTAGGTTACGTGAGAATAAAGCGACTGTTTATGAAACGGAAGAATATATTACTAAAATCCTCTATTACTCTATTGTAATACTACAAAAGAAACGTTTTATTATTAAACTTCATAAGTTAATTATATAAATATTAAAGTTTATAATAATGTACGTTTAATTCAAACCTTTAAGTTAGTTTAACTGGACCAGTAATTTTATAATTGGTTAATATGAGTTAATAATGTCTATGTTCAAAATATTATAAACATCGCTTAAGGTCGGGATCGGTTAACTTCATTGACAATGAAAAAAAAGGATTTTTTTTCGAACGAAGTTCCTTATGACATGTTCTGGAGCACGGGAGTGAAATGCGTCACGAAATCTACCAATGACGATAACTTGAGTAAAAGATGACCGAGTTAGTTGACATTTGGTACACATGTTCATTTTACCAATACCCAGGCTGAGTACGTAGGACAACGTTATCCGCACGCAGCGCTCGCGTAAACGTAAGCTTCCAAATTTAAAATTGGAATTTTAGGACGGGAAAAAATTCTAACATCATCTATATAATGAGACAAACAACTTTTCAAATATTATTTTTTAATAAAACGAACACCGACACTGCTATGAAGTGATAAAGATCGCTAAATTTATTAAAGCGGACCTAAACGTTTAAATTAAAGAAAACAGCGTCTTTACCGACACCTTACGTTCTAACGAAACTATTTTAATAAAACTTCTTACACATCGTCTAAAGTATAATTGAAACAGGCATGTAAAATTTCAACCTGAACAGACGTTTTTGAATAGATTAGAGATACATTTTATAATATTTTAAATTAGTAGGCCGGTTAGATAGAAAACAGTCCTATTTTCTACCAACTACAAACATACTCTTTAACTATAAACACATCATGATTAACTTTTTTTTCAATATTCAATACATATTTATTGTAAGACGCTTGCTTTAATGATACAAATAATGCTTTTCTTTTAATTTTGCCTTAACTCCGCCAGTTAAAAACAGTTAAAAAAACTTTTAATTATGTCTCTTTTCTAACTCCGCCATGTATAAGTAGTTAGCAACGTATACGTACTTAGCAGTATGCTTTTATGACATATATTTAATGAAAAATGTAAGGAACTTCGTTCCTACCGGGTGTCCCGCGACACCACACGTATTTTTTTTAGATGCATGCACCAATATTAATTTTTTACAATATATTATAAAGATAGACTAAACCATTACAAAACAATAGTTGGGTAACAGAGTATAGTGTGTGTCAATATATGAGAAAGGTTCGATATTGTAATATTGGCTTGCTACCATAAAATATCCTAAGTTGGGAAGTAGGGTGAAATGGAAACAGCAATAGGGGAATCTAAATATTTGTCTCTGTATCCTGTAAGAAGAAGAGAATACTCGTATAGGGGAAGCAGAGAGAAGCTCCTTCTAGCGGAATAACCTTCTTGCCAACTCTATTATACAGCTCTAAGTCTCCGCTTTGCTTTCCTAGGTAAATCCTTCATAATCTCTTCCCCTTGTTGTTTTATAACATCCACCTACCTTACCTTCACCAAACCAAACCTACAGTATTCGCTTTTACTATCGGAAATAAAACCATACCGTCTTAAATCGATTTTCTGAGTCTGCGCTACATTAATAAATGCTCGAATCTAGAACATTATGGAAAAATTTAACTCCATTTAATCTGGACTTAAACGCTGTATTTCTTCATTAAATTTCATCGTGATTTTCAAGAAAACCCTACATATAGTTTCGTAGGTTTTCGATTTAGTTTAATAATGCTTTAAGAGGTATAAGGTTTCAAGAATTCTAAGGTTCAATAAGTCTACAAGAGCAATGAATGTACATTGTACATGATGCAAAAGTAAAATATTAAAAAAATGTACCGTCAAATTCAAGCAAAACTTTCTCATATACAATATGATACTGCATTTAAGTCACGTAATATCTAATTTAATTTATTTATTATTAAACATAAGATTTGTTCCAACCCACATATTTGTGCCGTCCTTTGTATCGTCCCGCGGACCGTTCGGGAACAGGTTTTATACGCATGCGCTAACATTGTACTGTAGTAAAATCATATCAGGTTGAAATGGGTTTAGGACTATAATTCGTACCTTATTAAAAACATACAAGGAAACCCAACATTTAGGGAACCTTCCTGTTGTCATATGTGACGATTGACATAACTGCGCATGCCATACAAACCAGTACTTGGTATTGTCAGAGGATCGTTTGGACCATACAGTAAAGTCTCGTCCAGACTGCCGAACAGAACAGAGGAAATGGGCTGAGCAATAGTCTCTGCGCATGCTCAGTCTCAAGCGCGCCTGCGCATCTCAGACTGGGCATGCGCAGAAACCAATGCTCGGCTCGTTCCATCTGTTCGGTTCGGCAGTCTGGACGAGGCTTAAAACTGTTCGCAAACGATCCCTGTACGGATTGGAAAGTTTGGAGACGGTACGAAACACTGTCACAAGTCAGGTTGGAACGGCTTTTATCCATTGCGCATGCCCGTGACCGTGACGATCCCGCGGATATTACACTGCTTAGTTGGAACAAACCCGTAATTATAAGTATTTAGTGTTTAACAGGTGATTGTTGACATTTCGTTTTTAATTTTCAACTTTTGAATCAGATTTATTGTATTGTAGCCTTTAAATAAATTTATCTGAATTATTACTTTTGAAATTAGATTTTTCCCGGGAAATCTAATTATGAGTAGGTATATTGTAAAATGTTTTATGAAAATCGTTGGAGTCATTTTTAAGGAAAAGCGCCCACAAATTTAGAGCTGAAATGCATTTCTCGAATTGCATCGGGGTATGATTTTATTTTACTGTACAAAGATGATGAATCGTAACAAAATCGGCCCGGTAGTTTAGGTCCATGCGTGTCAAACGATAGACGAATAAACATTATATTTATTTTCTTTTTCTTGGTTATTTAGCTGTAGTGTCATTAATAACCCTAGTTCTTTCCTATTTTTTTTTTATCGTAGAACATTTTAAATAAATAAATAATAAAATAAATAAATAATATAATAAATTAATAATAATAATAAAATAAATAAATAAATAAAATAAGGTTTGCGACCTTATCTAATGCATTTAATTTTTTTGTCGTACTAAAGTCCAAATTATATTAACCAAAAGTGAGGTGAAACAAGAGAAAAAATGAAATTATTTTGTTTTGTTATTTTTTGTCACGGTTCTATTTTTTAATAAATTAGCTTCCCATATAACAGTAGGGAAATAATATGGTGAATAAAAAAAAAGTAATAGAGTAAAAAAGCAGAGAAGCGTTGAATTCTAGAGGATATATTCAAGGCTCCCGAAAAAAAGGAAGAAATAAAAAATAATGTGAATTTATCACATGAAAGCCCAAGGGATGAGGTCATATATCACTTCCTCTTACAGTTCTCACAATACTTCTCTCCTTTTGTGATTAATTTCTTTTCATTATCACGGAAAAACCTTACACAAAAAAGAATAAAATATATTTCTATCGTAGAACCTCCAGTTAAAATAAATAAATAAATTATATAAGAAATTATTTCACGTAGTTAATAAGATTAAAAGTAAAAAAAAGAACTTATTCATAAATTATTTTTGAGCATGCATCGAAAAAATAAGTTTAGATTTTCGTATGATAACATACAAACTTTATTTTTTTAAAACGAGCGTCAAATAGGCCAGATTGTAACCCACAAGCCGAATGTTGGACTGGACAACCACAATCTAGATCTTTAACGGCTGACTGTTAAATAAATAGATACTGGCCGCGAAAGCCTATGCAATTGTTTATGAAACGAACCAATACAAAAAAATCGAAATAAAATTTATTCGAGAGATCAAGAATACAGCTAAAGTTGTAAGGAATCAGAGTGTAATAAGAAAAAAATCAAGAAGGAATTCTAAAAACAAACAGTTTGAGTAGTAAAACCCAAATTATTATTTTTATTTTATCAAAATCGAAACCATTTTTGAGAAAACATATTATACATACAATCATGTTTTTAAAATAATTTGGGTATACCTACTCTAACATAAAAAATTAAAATATGTATTGCTATAACAAAGGTGCAAAATAAATTCTCAAAAGTTTTCACAAATTCATTGTATTAAGTTAAAAAGCTATACATTTTTAACTAAATAACTTTTCTTTTTTTTAGTAATAAAAAATGTATATTCTGGTGTCGAATGGAAATGAATTATCAAAAAGTTTTGATAAGTTTATTCATGTAGTCTGTAGAAAAAGTTTGTTTTCCCCTCAAAAAAACTTTGTTTTATTAATACCGAGGTTTTTTTCGCGTTAAAAAAAGAAGCTAAAAACGAAATAGGATTTTATGTTTTTTTAAATGTTGTATATGAACTTTTATGTAGGCAAAAATGAAGATAAATTACATACGATAAAAAGAAATAAGAGGTATTTTAACAAGGATTCATTTAGAGTCATAAAATTCATGTGGGAAGAGTGCAAAGGAAACTGGGCTAAAAAGAAAATATTCGAAAGAGGGTAGAATTGAAAAATTAAAGTATTTACGCAGAGATGGCTTAGTTAAAGTTGATTTTAATAAGCTTTGGGAAGAAATGTATTTACAAAACTTACTGGACTCACTCATTGTATTCCATCCTCACTACCTCCTGATAAACTATTTTAAATTCATTAATAAACTTAAAAAAAAATAGAGTAAGACAGAAGAAAGAAGAAGAATATATTATATTACTATTATAAATATAATGTAAGACATAATAATCATAATAAAACTTTATTGTATAAAGAATTATAAATATAAATGACATAATTTTCTGTAAACTAACACTCCCACTTTTGAGCTTCTGATGAGCTCCTTCCTTGGGGAAATAATAATAATTTAGAGCATTATAGTTTATGTTTATGCGACAGCAAGTAAGTGTTAGAAAAAACAGTTCCAACAAAAACCCTAAACACATAAGGTTTCAAACTGTAATTAAAACTAATGGCTAGATAAATATAGACGAAAACAAAACAAAAACAACAAATAAACATCAAGAGTTCATCAACAACAATTGACAAAAATAACATTAAATATTTGGTAACTGTTGATTAAATAATGTGACTAGATAATTTTTAACTAGGGAATAGATTATTATTTATTTATTTATTATCGAAGTATTTTATAGCAAAATATGTAGAAGTATTTTATAGCAAAATATGTAGTCTTTTATGTTTATACTTTTTATATTTTAATTTCAAGGTGTTAAGGTCGTAATTGTCTATTTTATTTATTAAAGGATTGATGTCACTATTTCGACAACTTTAAAAAATGTTTTGAATAGATTTTATAGTCAATAATTGTTTGATATATGGAATGTTGAGGGTAGTGTGTATTTTTGTTATTCTAGTGTATCTACTGTAATTTCCTATGATGCGACAACACTTATTCTGAAAGACTTAAAGTGATTTAAAATTTGAATCAGACATGGAACTTCAGACTAGGCAAGCGTATAAAAAAATTGGTCTAATAAACTGCTTATAATAAATAATCAGTAACTTGTTGTTTTTATTTAATGGCGATTTTGTATTAAAGATGGGATATAAGCTGAAAAGGGTGGAATTTACTTTATTAATTTGAGATTTAGTGTGGCAAGTGAAATTTAGTTTAATGTCGAGAATGAGGCACAAATATTTTTAACTGTCTGTCCATTCGGTTCGGGAGTCAGATAGGCGTACCAATGACCACAGTGTAGAACAGGCAGGGTGGATCCAATTTATTATAACATAAATAACCATTTAAAGGCTACTGACGTCATTTATGCCACCAAATATAATTTGGTCAATCAGGCCCATCTCTTTTGTTGAGGTTACTTAATCTTTCCAGTGATTTCCTTATGATTTTATAAAATTATGGCTTTTTTCTAGTTCAACGATCCTGACGAACCAACTAAAATGGTCAAAATCAGTCTAAATTAAGTACTAGTTATAGTGCTACAGCCTAACAAACCAGTTATTCTTAAATTTGATTACTATTATGCATTGAGAAAAACTGACTGACACGAAAAAAATCGTGTGTAGAGTGGGCCCAAACATAACCAGGTAATAACACACAAAAAGCTAATGTTGATAAGTTTACATACAAAATATATTAGCGAACCCCCACTATGCCCTCTTTGCGACTATACTGAAATTATATACATTAACAGTTGTAGTTAATATCCATATTATGGTAGGGAACAATGAGGTAAATAGAATATTAAACTAAATAAGAATATCTCTAGAATGAGACCAAGACATGCTACACGAATAAAGGATTCCCATAGATACAGGAAATACAATTATTTTCAACCTAAAATATTAAAAATATAGCGGCAAACGTACATGCTAAAAGCTCAAACCAATTTCGCAGGGTTGTTCCAAAAACAGCCTTTTTTAAAATCCTCCACTTGTTTCAAGTGCAGGTTTTTTTAAGTGCGCTTGCTTTAAGGCGACCTAGTTAGCATCCAATTACGCGGGAAAATAAATTTTAAGTGTCAGTAAAATTTATTTTCTCACGTAATTGGATGAAACAGTGAAGAAATGCAGGAATTAATTCTTAATAGATAATATATAAAATGCAATATTTGATGGGCTATTTAATAAGAACACAGGATACTTCTTAATTGATATCCTGAAGTGAGCAGCAGTATTTAAATTACTTTTTAAATCAACCAATCTAAATATTTAATATTTTATGATTTCGTTTCACTCGAGCAGTTTTATCCAATGATAATATCCAATAAACTAATGATCAAATGTATTTTATTGTTAGAAAAAAGAAGGTTTTTAGTGAATATTTTTGACCAAAAATGAAATATTCATAACAAAGTTCGTAACGGTAGTTAAACATGAATACATCTAATTACTCAGTTATTAATTATTTATTATTAAGGCATTAATAATTGATATATTATTATGTTTCATTGCATTTATTTATAACCAAATATGTGAAACCAATTAGGTAATTAAAAATAAATAACATTAAATGGAGTTAATAATCAAAGTGTACATTATTTGTGTTAAACAAAAACTCTTTTCAAAAGGGATTTTACCTTTCTCCCACTCTTACAACCTTCGCAGATAAAAAGGTTGGGAAATCGTTGATTATAAATTTCCATTTGCCCTTTTGATATTTTTACGTTGTTACTTCTGTCCCACGCTTTACATAGAATTTTATATTACGAGTACTTTAACAAACAATGCATCGAAATATTTATGAGATTGTTAGATTACAATAAATTTCCATTGCAGTATGTGCGTAACAAAACATTGTATTGATAAATTTCAATACATACAATATTAGACAAAGCTACATATTTATATTATAAATATTAAATTCGCAACTTAAGATCGCCAAGGAATTATTATTACGTGTACAAACGATAGACTTAGGGATATGTTAACGATTTAAATAAAATTTCTTACACATCGTCTAAAGTACAATTGAAACAGGTACGCACAATTTCAACCTGATACAAGCAGACGTTTTTGAGTAGGTAAGAGATGTATTTTTTAATATTTTAAATTAGTAGGCCTGGTAGGTAGAAAGCAGTTCTTTTCCCTCAGGCTATATACTTCAAACATACTCTTTAACTATAAACTCATCATGATTAACTTTTTTCTCAATATTCAATATATATTTATTTAAGACGATTGCTTTCATGATACAAATAATGCTTCTTGTTTCTTTATGCCTTAACTCCGCTAGGTGCTAACAGTTAATTTTAATTTTGTCTCTTAACTCCGCCATGTATAAGTAGTTAGCAACGTATACGTACTTATCAGTGTGATTTTATAATTTACATTTAATGAAAAATGTAAGGAACTTCGTTCCTAGCGGGTGTCCCACGACACCCCACTTATTTTTTTATTTATTATAATTTTGAAATTTACCTACTATAAAAAAATATTATGGTTGTAAAAATAATTAATTAGGGTTCTATTTAGAAATTCACGATAGAGGAAATAAAATGTTTCCTTTAAACTAGTTATAAGACTATTTTATACTTAACTCAAAAAGTTTTGCTAATGCTACTTTATTCTTCATTTCTCTTTATCTTCATTCGACATAAAAATATATTTTCACTTGTTTAACCCTCGTCTAGCTTCTTGTTTTAAAGAGAAACTTAGAAATTACCCAGTGAATTATTAGTTTCAGATAGTTAAAAAGAAACTACAATAAGTTAAATCACGAAACTGAAAATATACGAAGTAGGAATAAAGTTTATTCTTGGTTTTTAGATTTGAGAGTAATGGATTGAGGTTTGAGTGATAGAAGGGATTGTGAAAACAAAGTTTTCACGAAGAAAATAAGGGAAGGTGGGGAAACAGTGATAAAAATCGTTAAGCAGGATTTTGAAGAAAGTTGTTATTCGGAGAAAAGATAATCCAGCTATTTAGTTTCGAATATTAGATCTGAGTAACAGACTAGTCAGCTCCTTTAAATTGTGCTTTTTTAACTCAAATACCTTAAAAAGAGATATTTTGCTAAACATGTCTTGGGATTAATATAGAACTCCAGGAATCGATCTCCAGGCTCCCCTATATTTGCACTGCGACCATTGAGAGACCACGAAACGACAGAGCCATGATTTTCACCTGTCCCAATCTATATAATAAATTGTCTGTTTAAGTGTATGCATATATATATATATATATATATATATATATATATATATATATATATATATATATATATATATATATATATATATATATATATATATATATATATATATATATATATATATATATATATATTAGTGAGGGGAAAAAAACTACATAGTTTAACCAACTAGTTTCGTGAAATTTATCCTCATCATCTTTTCTGGTAGGGGTGGGTCATTAAGGGCATAAAATTATGAAACATTTTACATCATCTTAGAAAAAATTCAGCTATATGATGCGAATTAGTCAATTCCATATTACAAAAAGTCGTAATCCTCCAATATATGTCATTGAATTTGTCTTTTTAGTCTATTGCACATGTTCTCCTTCACTATCTCTTTTATTGTTAAATTAGATGGAGAAAAATTTAACAGTAATCATACTTTTTAATTTAAATCAAATTATAATAATTATTACCAACGGGAGACAGACAGAGAAAAATATATTCCAGCGCCTAAAAAAGATTAAAAAGCTGAAAAACTTTGGCATAGTAACTTGAGCACTAGTATGAATATGCAAAGCATTGAGATTATCGATTCATTTCTTTAGTAAGTAATGACCACCATTTGGAATAGTTTTAAATTATTAACATCAGTGGAATAATTTATAGATATGAGACGTACTACAAATGTGAAATATAACGTAAAGATGAAATTAGTAAATTTAAGTAAAAATACTAAAACTACTAGAAAAAAAGGTGGTATTTTTTTCTTTTTATAATACACAGACATGGGCGCCCATATGGGGGGGCAAACAGGGGCGCTTGCCCCCCCCCCCCCCCCCCCCTGGAATACTGATCCATTTTTTTTAAAAAACAAATGTAAGACTTTTTAAGTTCAATTTATAAATATTTAAAAAAAAAACCATTAGGGTAATAGCGTATATTATAATAATTCTTCGTATGTATAGTTGTAGTGTATGAAATTAGTACAAAAAAAATATATATATAAAAAAGTAAGAAATTTATAGATAAAATATTGAAGCAAAGGAGCAAGTTATTATAGTATGAAACCGGATGAAACGTTTCATTCTTGCAGTATACTTCTTGTCGAAGTTTATCAAATTGTATCGTCTCACCTCTCTCTCTTGATACCCTAAGGACACCCTATATTGCCATTATAACACTCTCTTATCAATTCTATCACTATCTACTAATCCTTTTTTACTTTCAATTTTATACAAAATTACACGTTGAATGGAGTTTTTTGTTGGAGGGAGGGATGATGATACATGCGCACAGATACTAAATAAAAGTCAAAATAAGATCAGTCCTTTCTGTTCCGATTTATATCAATCACCCTCTCATCCCCAATTCAATTCGATCCCTTAAATCAATAACCTTCATTTTTTTTTAATTTTATAAAATTATTTTTTCTAGCCCTACTGCCTCAACGTATATTCCATTTTACTTGCAGAATTTCTTGAGAAACAAATGCCCTATTTTAATAAAACTTTTTTATTGTTACTTTAAAACCATTTATTTTTTTATTAGATTATAGAATATAAAAATGTTTAAGTTTGAAATCTATAATTAAATTGCGAATATGATAAAACAAATTAATATGTGTATACATATATATATATATATATATATATATATATATATATATATATATATATATATATATATATATATATATAAATTATTTTGGCCCCCCCTAAATTTTGGACTATGGGCGCCCATGTACACAGACTCTTGTATTTCATCTAAGAGGAAAAAAATCATTTGTATTTAACTCGAAAACTAGCCAATTAAGAAATCCATTAACAAATGAAAACATAAACTAGTATGAATGGGTGAGTACTTATAAAGAGGGCGGTGTGTGAGGTTTATTTAAGATAAGGTTTATTTGAGGGTGGTAGATAGAGAGTGTTAGGAGGTGAGATGTAAGGAATTAGTATGAGAGATAGGGCCAAGGGAAGCAACGAGTAGGGGAAGAAAAACATAAATCATATCCCAAGTTAAGGCAGAGGAAGCTCCCCTATCGGAGGATAAGATAACATGGAATACTAGCCTCAATACAGGACCCTTAGGCAAACCCACTACACAACAACATACTATACACAGCCATACACTATATACTAGTCCAGCACTACACCTTTACTATACACCTAAGTATATTTCAGTAACTTTACCTAAGTTACAAGATAACCAAGTTTCAATGGATTTAGTATCATAATGTTGTTTGAATGATTTTAATTTGAGATTATAAGATAAATATACAAAACAGCCAGTATTGAGATGATTATAGAGGTCCAAAAATCAACAACTAATCAACTTACTGCAATGATCAAATAGATCCTATCGTTCATATCCCATTGATTCACTTTTTAAAGCAGGGATTCTCAATCACTGGGTCTTACTATACTCAGCCGTCCCCTTTATATATCTCTAAGAGTGTCGAATTTGGAAATCATGCCACTATGTAGCTGGCATTTATGACTTTGACACCAAATCAAATATTCTAAGAATCCAACTGTATTGACTTTAATTTCAAAGCCTAATTTGACGACATGTCAACACCCATTTAGTTCTAATATAGTTAAATTCTCTAACCTAAATGACTTTACTCAAAATATTTGGCCCTCTTGATCAGCGATTCTCAACCTTTGGGTCGCGAAGGAATTGGTAAAATAAAAATAAATAAAATGCATGCATAAGCAGGTAAAATAGACTGCCAATTAGTGTGGCACATAGCTTCCTCGCATCCTATCATATACTATAACAATTATTGTTATATTACTTTATTGTAATATTGTTTATTTTGTAAAAACTATTAATAGTTTTAGCGATCTTAAACACTTCATAGCGGTGTCGCTGTTGGTTTTACTAAAAAATTGTATTTTAAAAAAATGTTTGTCTCATTGAATAGATGAAGTTAGATTTTTTCCCCGACCTAAAATTCCAATTTTAAATTTAAAGTTCACGTTTACGCGAGCATTGCTCGTGAACGCTTGGACGGATAACGTTGTCCAACGAACTCGTCCTGAGCATTGCTAAAATGAACATGTCTACCAAATTTCATCAAAATTGGTCGACATTTACTCAAGTTATCGTCGCACGTTTCATTATTCGCGGACACACAGACCGACAGACAGATAGACAGACAGTCAGACAGACAGACAGACAGACAGACAGACAGACACGAGACCAAAAATGTTCCCTGATGTCTGAAACGGATTTCTGTCTTGGAATTTTTGAAATCGGAGGCATAAAAGTCTTTCGTTCTCAAAAGTGAACACAATGCTTCCGTTACCTTCGGTAAGCTCGGAAGCAAAATAAATATGACATAAGATCTTAAACGTTAACTATTTTCATTAGTCTGCAGTAGTATGACAATCGAAAGAGTAAAAATTAGCAAGAATATGAGCGGAAGATAAAATAACGCGGCAGTCTAGAGGTAGCCAGTATCAGTATCGAATTCGAATTCTTTCGGTTTTTTAGAATTCAGCGAGTACGAGTACAGCGATACTGCGACTGCGGTTTCGATCTGCATTGACACTGAAAACGACTTGCCAAGAAGTTGTATTATGTGGGGTAAAATGATAATGGTGGGCCATATTTTATGTCTATGAGGTGGAAGAGGTGTCCCTCTAATTTATCCGTGTGTGTGTTTATTTAACCCCATATCCAGAAAGTCATAGATTTAATACTCATAGATTTGGTTTGTAACTGTCTGAAGTGTTTTGGTGTGTATTGGTTCCGAGCTTACCGAAGGTAACGGAAGCATTGTGTTCACTTTTGAGAACGAAAAAGATTTATGTCTCCGATTTTAAAAATTCCAAGACAGAAATCCGTTTCAGACATCAGGGAACATTTTTGGTCTCGTGTCTGTCTGTCTGTCTGTCTGTCTGTCTGTCTGTCTGTCTGTCTGTCGGTCTGTGTGTCCGCGAATTATGAAACGTGCGACGATAACTTGAGTAAATGTCAACCGATTTTGATGAAATTTGGTAGACATGTTCATTTTACCAATGCCCAGGACGAGTTCGTTGTTGTAACAAAGTTATCCGTTCAAGCGTTCACGCGCTACGCTCGCGTAAACATGCACTTCAAATTTAAAATTGGAATGTTAGGTCGGGAAAAAAATCAAACATCATCTTTTCAATGAGACAAACATTTTTTTCAAATACAATTTTTTAGTAAAACCAACGGCGACACTGCTATGAAGTGTTAAAGATCGCTAAAATCTATTTATAGTTTTTACACAATAAACAATATTACAGTAAAGTAACACAACGTTAATGTTAAAATATAACAATAATTTTAATGTTATTACAACAATAAAGTACATGATATGATGCGAGGATGCTATGTGCCACACTAATTGGCAGTCTATTTTTTTATTTGTCTAGAGTTTTTCCTGTGTTTAGTTTTTACTTTAACTTAGATTGTGTAAATTTTAAATATCATAATCGGATTTTGTTTTTAATAATGAATACTTTTGATTAGGACTCATACTTATATTGCTTATTGCGCTTCGTTGAATTTCATTTATTAGGGAACCTAGGTAAATGTGACTCGAAAACTTATTTTTACAGAAAACGAAAGGTTATACTAAACCCACAAAACACACTTGGGTAAGCTTTGGGCCGCGGAATGATTTCAAACAAATTTATTGGGTCGCGGGTCAAAAGTTTGACAAACGTGCTCTAGATCATGTTTCACTTATTATTGGAATTTGTAAATCTATTCCAGCAAATAAGATCATTACGGCGCAGTAGATCATGTCTGGTAAGAGCTCTGATAAGGAGCATCAGGGGAATGAGAGTAATAGTGTTAGACGTCTCTCCACTTAGGTAACTTTATCGAACAAAACCAGCTCGAAACAACTAGTGGTCTTCTTCAGTGCCTGTGAGGCGAGTCAAAGTGCATAAGTGAAATCAGTGTAAGCTTTGAGATGACTAAATAAATTGGTAGTGCGTGAAGTCTCACGTAAAAAGGGTTTCGTTGGTGTTGTAAACATGAAATTAGTAGTTGGGGGGGGGGGGAATTTGGATGTTTTTGACAAAATGGCGTAGAAAATTAAACGCTTTCCACAAGTGTTATATATTTTTGTAATCTACTCTTCAATACCTTTCACTTGATACCCCACTCAAAATTTTGAAAAAATATTTTTTTCCCCGTGACAGCAATTAGCCGCCATTTGGATTCCCAGTTAATCCGACCAAGTAGCTATTCTTATTTTTTATTTGGCCCATCAGACCGCACATTTTGCATATTTTTCTATATTTTATTAAGAGCGGAAATACGATTTTAGGGGGGGGGGGGGACACGCAAAATTTCGATGTTTTTTGACAAAATGGCGCCGAAAATTGAACACTTTCCCTAAGTGATATATATATTTGTAATCTACTCTTTAATACCTTTCATTTGATACCCCACTTAAAATTTTAAAAAAATATTTTTTTCGCATGACGTGAGTTATCCGCCATTTTGGATTTGAACAGCTGATAATTTTGAGTTCGCTATATTTTTCCTGTGTGCGCGTCAAAACGATCTTTAATATTGGAAAGTTTCACGTTTCTATCTCTTTTTATTCAAAAGTTATTGGAACCGTACAGAGTGACAGACAGACAGACAGACACATGAACGAAACTATAAGGGTTTCTTTTTTTGTTTTTACCAGCGAAACCCTAAAAAAGAGGGGTATTTAGGATTTAATTCTCAACGGATTGCATTTATATATCTCTATTCTGTTCTTTTTTTTTAACACTAATTTAAGGAATAAAACTTATAGGAATAGGCTTGTTAATTTAAGAATGAAGAAAGACGTCTCTTCAATTAAAATCTGGCGAAGATAGGAACTCCTGCTTTGGTTCTTTCTCTTTCACCTTTTTACTTATCAAGTCCGGCCCTAGTAGTTGGCAACTGACTTTTAAAACAGAAAGTTACTTTACATGAAGAGATGTCTTTTTTATTTAATTATAAATGAATTTATAATGAAAAACTTTAATGATTTAGTTTTTCTTTTTACTTAATGAATACAATAAGTTCATTTCAAGCCAGAGTGGTCCGCCAATTTACATAATCTTATTCATTCGACGAGACAAACCTATAACTCTAAGCTGAGACGCTAATGTTTAAATATTGATCGAGAAGGGCCGTCAAAGACACTGATTCCTATAATTTCGATTAGTTCAGACTTTTATAAGTAAACTTAGCATTTTAGTTGTACTAGTAAAACTCAACATATCAAGTTGACAACATTACAAGGTTGATATTTCACTCACCAGAAGCCATTGGGGCGATTCCCATAGAACCCTGATATGCTTAATACTAATGATAATCATATAAAATAGACGTATAAGTCCCCTCTCCCTCATCCTACTCATAAAACCTATTATTGCCGTTAATGGAGACGTAAATAAGGGAAAATGCTCTGCCAATTATTGTGGCACATAGCTTCTTCGTGTCCAATTTCGTAAAATTTAGTGATTTTATGCTTTTAAAACCTATTATTATCATCCAATTAATTTAATTTTTCCCCAATTTTTTAAATCTGTCAAAATTGTTTAGATTTTGCATTAATTAAAGTATCAATTTAGCATAATTTAAAGAGCACAGACGTTTTAAATTAATCTAGGGCTATTTGCAGGCTACTTTCGACGAACCATCAAAATTTCAAAAGTACTTTTGTAGATATAGGTGTAAATAAATGTAAGTTTGTTCGCATGTGGAAGAGAAAAAAATGGGCGCCTAAGGTTAAAACTTATATGGGACCAACAATGGGCTAATTATGACCTACTATCCAAATTTCAATAAAATCGTATAAGTAGTTTCTAAGATATGTTGGTTCGCAAAAATTGAGCGAGACCGATAGGCAGACACGGAACAAAAACGCTGCCTGATGTCTGAAACGGACTTCTGTCTTGGAATTTTTGAAATCGAAGACCTAAATATTTTTCCTTCTTCAAAACGATTATATAGCTTCCGCTGTCTTTTGTAAGCTCGGAAGCAATAAAATTACCAAGTATTACTTTAACTGCTTTCTCTAAACCAGGAATGAGCTATGTTTAAAAGCACTTAGAGACTCGGTGATCGAATATTGTAAATAGGTCTTTAAATATAGCAGCAGACATTGTTTGGCGTGGTTGGAACACGATTATCTGAATTATTAGTTTGATTCTAACTGGTATTTATAGGGGGGTCTGTTGGTTTCACTGCAATATTTAATACAACACATGACCTTTATAACCCTCTAATGTCAATATAACCTACATTTAACATTTCGACATAACTTGTCGTATTCTTTCTTAATATCAATCAATTTTGGAAAAGATTTCTCTCTTTCCCTACTTAGGCATGCACACACAAACAAATATATATATATATATATATAACTTATATCGGTTCGTATAAGAATTTGGTTTTTAAAAAACTTTATTTTAAGTTTACAAAACAAATTTTACTTTATTGGCTCTATAGTAATAAACACAACTCAATAAAGGGTATTCAATTTAACTACGACTGACATGGATTCACACCGCGTAACATTTAAAAGAGAAATACAAAATATAATAAAAAATCTTAAGCTTATATACGGTGAGTCCTGCTGGGGTCTGCATTTAAGTTGACACCTCAGTATAATTAGCTGATGTAACTCCTCCATCCTTAGAATCGGACTTCCTTCGGAAGGCTGATAGGTGATGATGGTGTCGGCTCTGGGTCCTGGATATTTTCCTGATGGCTAATGAAACTTATAATTTTCCTAAGTTTGTTGTATACAAGGAAAACGATTATAGCAATTAAGATAATTAGGAAAACATAGAATGACCAAAATATTGCATGATGACCATCAGTGATGTAAGGTAACTCTGCAACTGCTGGCATAACGGGGTTGATACTTATATCCTTGATGTTTAATGTCTTCAGGTTAACCGTGAAGTTTGGTGAAGTTAGTTTGTTTAATTCAATGTTTAAGGGTCTGATAATATCAGGTTGCCCTTTGCTAACAGAAACATAGTTTAGTAATTTATTTCTGTAATATATCTTGTCACTACCTGGATTTATTAAAAATACACCTTGAAGAGACTTGCTTTCTGTTCCTTTGTCGGTGGAAACGACTATCTCATCTTTGTTATGGAATACTAACAATAATTGATTAATTTCAGGTATGAGGTCCACATGACTTTTCTCCACTGTAAGTCCTAAGTAGGTACAAGCTTTAGCAGTTTTATTTAGCATTATTTCTTCTTCGCAATAACTATGTCTATGTGATAGCAGTGACATTGTACATTGATAGACTTCATTTTTGGTACACATATTATTTAGAGGTTTAATTACATTATTTTTGTCAGATTTCAACAAGTACTTGATATCAGGAATTATCGTTACAAATCTATGTTTGTTTTTTGTAGGAAGAGGATGTAAGTAATACAATTGGTATGTTTCGTCATCATTAATTGGTAATGTTAAAAAGTATATAATCTCGCTAGACTGTACTTTGCAATCTACTTTTAATAGGGATTCAAATTTTAATATATTTTCATATTTTAATTCAAGCGGTAAGGTTGAACATAGTGACTTTGAATCTTTTTAAGTTCATCAAAGAATTCATTTGTTTTAATGATACTGGGATGCAAGGCTTTAAGCTTGCAAAAGGTCAATGATGTTTCTACATCTTGTAAAATACTTACAATGGTACTATATAAAATTTGCAATTGATTCAATAAGTCCTTAACAATAAGAATATTATAAACATGATTATTTTTACTAACTACATCCTTAACGTCTAATATTTTTTCTTTATTTCTATAGTGTTATACTGAATGTCTTTTATGGTGTTATTAAAATTATTTATTATTTGTCTATTAATAGAGTATTGAGCATTCAGTTGGGTTTGTAAATTTAGCTCGTTAGTCTTGATGTGTTCTATGACTTTATCATACTTCAAAGCGTCTTCGGCATCTAAATTACCGGTAATGGCTTTTATAAGACTTCCTAACCCGTTTATAGCACTCTTCTAAATCTAGTTTTAAATTGATTAACATCTATATTACTAATTTTATTCCTTATAATATTTTTTGTAATACTATAATCTTACAATAACTAGTTGTGTCATAATTATAAAACTTAGTACTATTTGACAAAATATTATTATATTGAAAATTTAAATATTTATATTCTTCATAAGTGGCCTTAAATTATAATAATGGATAAATTTATGGTAGGAAGTTTGAAGTTTAGCAGGGCCCAATTTGATTGGGAGTACCTACACCCAAGTTATTGGTGACGTCTTTTATTTTGTGCTGCGATCGAGAACATCATTATCTTTAATTTTAACTCTAAGTCTTTTTATATTCCTTAAATGATTTTTTTCCTGGTGTTATAGTGTCTAGGTTCTATTTGGGCTGTTTTTAGCATTTTGTTAACAGACTTTGAGATTTTCTGTTAATATTTAGGTTTAGTTTGGCTTGATTTTAACATAATATACTTTCTCGGGTATATTTGGAAGGGGTTCTCTATCTTTGTTTGCGTTTCCAATTACTTTAGCTTTATAATTATCAAATAATTATTAATTATTAATTATAATTATTAAATACTTTGTTTGTTAGTGTTATTGTGTAAGAGTTTCATTTTTCTCTGTGACTCGTTATGTAGTCATTTACAAGCTGCTATTCTAAGTTCATATTGAAGGGGTATTCCGGATCTAAATGCGTTCAGGATATTTACTGGATTTAGTTTATTTACTAACTGTGTGGAGTTATTTTACGTAATTAAGGCATAGATTACTTTGTTCTGAGTCTAATTTATAAGTCTGCGCATATTTTGAAACAGTGTCAATAATTTTTTAAACACTTTATGGCTTTCCAAATTTATGCTATCAATATGAAGTATTTCTAACGGTCTAAGTGCCGTAAGGGTGATATTAAATTCTAATTTTACCGATTTTTTATCATATTTGGTGACTTGGCAAATTTCACAATCATTAATGAATTTCTGAATAGATTCTTTTTGATTTGGCCAATAGTATAAGGTTTTAATTTTGTTTAAGGATATCTCTATGGTTGGTTTTTCCGACATGATAATTATTTATTATTTCTGAAGTTTCATCTTTAGATACTAATTTTTTAGTAAACCTAACAAAGTTTATTTCTGATTTCTTAGAGTATTTCATATAAAGGCGGCACAAAAGGTTTCATAAAAATCAGTTTCAAAGTAAATGTTATATTTAAATTTGGGGACTACATAAGCTTTAATAAATTTGGTTTAGTTTTTAGGACTGCGTTCTACAAGGGCAAACAACATTTGATTAAAACCTTGATTTAAAAGACAGTAGGCTATAATAGGAATAATTACTATGGTATTTCCTTCACAATTTGTATGGACTATTTATGATTTTGAGGTTTCTGAATTATCCTTATTTTGAACAATGTATAAGATTCCATGAGATATTATTTTAATTCTTCTAAGCAGACTCTTAGTGACAATAATTATGTCAGGAATTCCGAATTTCAGAATTGATAGGTCCTATATTGATACTTTTGTTTACTTAGATTTAAATTCATAATTAATATTATTATATGTTATTACAATTTATCCTTAACTGATTATTGGCTGGCTACCTGACCAGATAAGTTGTATGTAAATTTATATTATTAAAAACGATTGCTAGTTAAAGTATTATCATTATATCTAATTATGTAATTATATTATAATTATAATATTATTTTTATAAAATTAATAATCTTAAAGTATTTTTCAGTTTTTCCTAAATATCTAGTATTTAATATTATAATCCTAATCTAAAAAATACATCGCAAACAAGAAGGAATGATTATTTATATTTTTCTCGGTCTTTTAATAGTTGGAAGAGATATCTTTTCTCTTGTTTTGTTGTATACGGGATCTTAGTAAGCATTGCTTCTGGGTTCATTGCTCTAGATGTTTCATTCTTGCACTTGATCTTTGTCTTACTTTGATTACGCTTTTTAGCAATATACAGGGTGTTATCTTTACACGTGGCTAAGTAATCTGTAGACAGCTGCTTATTTATGTCTTGACCTAGAGATGATGTTACTTCTACATGAGAATGTGCGACAACCTCTGACGGAGACAGCTTGGTCAGCGAATTGACTATCTCACTGTCTGCTACTTTACATGGGACTCTAACATTTATCGGATTATCTTCACATTGAATTTCTGGTGTCATATTTATTTTTTGTTTTGACATATCGTGAATTTGACTTTCTACCTCTGTTTTATGAACCTCAGGATGCCTATAGGTTTCTGAGTAGACTGGTATTTCGTCTAAAGTACTAATATGATTTTTCACTGAATTGATGAATGTTGAGGGTTTATCTTTACCGTGGGATATATCAGAATACTCTTGAATCATCTTTATTAAAGGAATTTCTTTCTCTTTATTTAAATGATCGTTTGTTAATTTTAATTCGTTAACCTTAGCCTTCTTACAGTGACTACTGTTCAAACTATAAGTGGGGACATCCAATTGGACATATTTTCCAGCGAATATGGGTTGTTCCTGATAAAATTCGATTGCATTTTTAGTTGAGTTAATAATTATACAATTTGCTTCATGATTATTAACATTTACAAGACATTTGGGAATTTCTAAGTTATTGATTTTTGTGTATGGAATTACGGCTTTTCCGTTTTGAATATTATTTATTTTTAATTTTGTAAGTCTTTGGGACTTGGGAGGAATAATATAAGGAGATTTATTATGCTCTTGAAAAGGTTTAATTCTCTTGTCAAATTTTTCGGGAGGAATATCTGTATCTCTAAAATATATCTTAATTTCAGTGCAAGGCGTTACGATTTTATTATTAATAAAATCTACTTGAGCTTGAAGCATTTTCAAGTTGTCTAAACCTAACAATACATCGTAATTATCGTGGAAATTAAATAGATGAAACTTAAGTTTCAGGTTTTTTATTTTAAACAAGTCCTCACAGTCAATTTGAGTACTATATTTTCCTACGGAGTTTCCATGAGCGGTAGTTATTTGATACGGGTCATCTACAATTAAATCTTTGAAATATTTATGGGCTACATTGGGTCTGACAAATGATTTACTGCTTCCACTATCAATAAGAATTTTTAAATTATATTTAGGTAAGATTACATATGGTAAAACACTAAATTTATTTGATACATTTAACAATTGAAAATTATTTCCGAGGCTTTTTACCCTAAAAAATGATCGCTTTCGGAAATTTCATTATCGTTATTCTCCTGTTCATTTTCGGTATCATTTGGATCTGGACACAAATTAATTTCGTCATTTTCAGGAATACCGAAGTCGTTGCCTTCAATTGCATTATAATTAGTATTTCGTGTAGAGATACTCATAGGTGTTGGAGTATAATTATTTGAATTGTTTTGATTGAATTGCCGGGAATATGGGGCTTGATTGAAATTTTTATTTTGCTGCTGACTTATTGGCTGTAGCGTGTTCTGAGCTTGATGGCTTTGAGAAATCCCATTTGGAGGTGGATAACTACGATTTGCTTGATATGCCGGTTTTGGGTTTTGAAATGGAGCTTTCGAATAATTTTGAACTGGAGTCGTGTTTGTTTTATTCTCCCCTCTATTTCGGACAACGGGATAAGACTGTGGTTGTGAGCTATTTGTATGACCATTTGGGACAAACTTTTGTTGAGGAGTATTGCTTGAAATATTTAATTGGTTCATTTGTCTAGTTGCATATAAGAAATTCTCTTCCTCGACTACATGGCCCATTGCCTTTTCTAAACTATCAGGGTTTCTCAATCTAATAATTGTTTGAAGGGAACTAGGCAAACCCCTGATAAATGTGGTTAATGCTAAGTCATTACAGTTCTTAATTCTTACGAGTTTCTCTGCCGGATCGATATCTAAGGTGTTAAGTTTTGAAATTATTAAACATCTCGCGTCTTGACAACGCATACCGAATTGGTACGGAGTGTCCTTTTTATTGGGTCTTAGTATAATTAGATCTTGCACTAGACAGTCTATGTCGCGTTGATCACCAAAGCATTCGGTTAAAGCTTTTTTAATTTCTGCCCAGGAATTAAGCTCGATACGAGATCCGATAAGTAAAAGTGCTCTACCTGTAAGCTTGCTAATAACCGCTCTAATTAAGAATGCTTGTAACGCCTCATTACCATTAAATTGTGTCATTAAATTTCCTACATTATTCAAAAACAATGATAATGTGTGTGGATTACCGTCATAATGCGGAATTGTTTCGATATATAATTTTAATAAACTGTAATCAACTGTGGTAGTCATAGTTGGTATTATTCTACTACTTGTTACTGATAATTCTAAATCTGTACTATCTATGGATATATTGTCAAATAAGTTTGTTAAATTATCAATTGACATGTAATGTATTTATTTAATGTCTATTTTATTTTTAATAAAATGTAGTATTAATTATATTATCTAAGTCACTTAGTTTTTAATTAAAATAATATTTTTCTTATATCAATAAGAAAATGAATTTTTATTTAAATGAAATAATAATATTTTTATTTAAGTATAATAAAAAGGAAAAATATTTTTTCTCAGTTTATTTTTAATAATAATATTTAATAGTAATAATTATATTTTTTATTACTTAGTTTTAATAAAAATAATATTTTCTTATTATAAATAAGAAAATATATAAAATAATAATCTTTTTTATATAATATGATAAAAAGGAAAATTTTTTCTCAATTTATTTTTAATGAAATATAATGTTAATTATATTCTTTGGATACTTAGTTTTAATTTAAATAATATTTTTCTTATACTGAATAAGAAAATAAATTTTTATTTAAATAATATTTTTATTTAAATATGATAAAAAGGAAAATATTTTTTCTCAATTTATTTTTTTTTAATAAAATATAATAATAATTATATTCTTATAAAACTTGTTTAACCTCTTCAAAAGACAAACATAGATTTTATTTTTATAAAAATGATTAATAATAAATTTTATTGATATGAATAAAAATGACAAAGGTTTAATGTTGAAACCTCTAAATAAAAATTTGGTACTTACAGTAGAAGTCCGATGAATTTCATTCTGGTGAAGTTATATTCCCTAACTTCAGAAAAAAAGAGAAACAATCAGTAAATCACTAAGTGAACCAAAAAATCGTATTCCCCGATTATTTGTCTGACTGTCCTACCGACTGCGCCACTTATATCGGTTCGTATAAGAATTTGGTTTTTAAAAAACTTTATTTTAAGTTTACAAAACAAATTTTACTTTATTGGCTCTATAGTAATAAACACAACTCAATAAAGGGTATTCAATTTAACTACGACTGACATGGATTCACACCGCGTAACATTTAAAAGAGAAATACAAAATATAATAAAAAATCTTAAGCTTATATACGGTGAGTCCTGCTGGGGTCTGCATTTAAGTTGACACCTCAGTATAATTAGCTGATGTAACTTATATATATATATATATATATATATATACACATCCAGAAAGTTTTAAAACTTCTCGCTAAGTGGTTTTAAATAATTAAAGCCAATTGAAGGCATGTTAACGACACGTTAATCATACAAATCTGTATGCAATCCTTAAATCCTTAGCAATCCGATTAGCTCCGAAGCTAATCCATTTTAAAGACAAAGAATAGTAGGCCTTTACTCATGAGAGGATTGAGGTAAATCCTAAATACAAATACCGTGTGTTAAGCTTAACGTGGGGGACAGGTTTAAAAGCATTGCCAGTATTCAATTACACCGCTTCAGAACGAGTCTCTACCTAAGGACTTATTTATAACATGTTTTATTAACCCTGCGTTTGAATTCTCCGCCCTGAAAGTAACTGAAGAAACCCTTTTCTGAAGCAAACAATTCATTATAATCTTTATATAAATTTAATTTTAGGCAAGATTAAAATACTTTGCATTAGTTAACCGATGTGATAATTATGCATTCGTCAGATTTGATCATTTAAATACAATACAAATCGAAGTGCAGACTAAGAAAAATATATTGAGACGGAATTCAACTAGATTAATCAAAATCAATGTATATGTATATGTTTAAATTCATTATTTATATATTTTTTACTTCAATCATCATGCAATATTCGAAAATTACAAGCATTAGTAAAATTATTGATATTGGAACAACAATTTGAACTGCTTTCCTTCAGGCTATCAAATTACACATTTTCTAACTTCAACTCTTACTATATTATTTTTATTAGAAACATTACTTATTGTGTTAGACATAGGAGCGTCCATGGAGTTCATCTTAAAGGAATAACAAAACTTCTCTCCACGTAAATGCAAGCTTGTTTATTTAACAAAGCAGCTTTCAGCCTTCATAAGGCCATCATCAGTGCCTTAGACCAAACAAGAAGGGGATGGTTAGCTTGGAGCCATCCCGACTCCTCCCCGAGGATCGCCCGATTGATCCCCACTGGTAATCTCTTGAAAATCACACAGCCCGATTCCTCCCAGAGTGAAAAAAAGGTCACAGCCCGACTCCTCCTGGATTAACAAAAGTCCAATAAATACATTTTATGTTTATGTATTTGTTTATATTTAGATAATTGTTCGTGAACATTGCTCAAGAATAGGAAGAATGTTAAATCCTAAAAATGTATTTGTGGATTTTGAAGTCGCATAGCATAATGCATTAAAAAATAATTTTCTTGATACCGTCGTGCTTGGTTGCCACTTTCATCAAAAGCAATCATGGTAAAGAAAAACCCAATGCCTTGGACTGACACGATGCTTTAGAGATGAAGAGTCAGAAGGGGGCCAGTATTTAAGAACTATATTTGGTTTACCGTTCTTAAATCCACAACACACAACAGCTCAATTAAGCTGAATTCAAGTTACAAAGGCCTTCAATAATTAAAAGTTCAACTGGAAAAATAATTAAATATTTAGAAGAATTAATAAAAAACTTTGATGAAGGCATATTACAAGTTTGCAATATATTCAAACTGTAAGTCGAAGGAATTTACCAGTTATTAATTTATAATAATTACTAGAATTTAATACTTTATTAAGTTGATTTTCCTATTTTGTAAGTTAAAGACAATATATTTGACTTTTTTTTTTTAAAAAAAAAAGGTTATGTATGCTATGTATTTTTGTATACCTGAAAATAATTTGGGGATCAATCGGGATGTTTACAATTCAGTTTTAATTTAAAACGGGGAGGAATCGGGATCCCAAAAATGGCCATTTTTACCTGCGGGGAGGAATCGGGCATCCCCCGTTAGCTTCTGATTAGGACTCTGGCTTCATTTTGTACGAGAATCAGTCTTCTGGCGATCTCCGACATGATTTTTCATGTAACTCTTTTCTTCCTAAATTGTTAAGGTGCTTTATTATTTAGTTTGTTTTTAACTCTCAATGTTTACCACTTTATAATAATTTTATTTAGTTTTTACTTTTCCGACTGATTTTTGCGTATTTTATTTATTTTTAGCTTGATATTTTCCCTTTTTAATTATTATTAACTTTTTGTTCATTACGTGTTTTGTTATCTGTTTTATTTTAATTTTTTAATTTATTGTTATTTAAGTTTTATTGTTTCTACTTAGTCATAAATTTCTTGTTTGGTCTTAGGCACTGATGATGGCCTTATGAAGGCTGAAAGCTGCTTTGTTAAATTAAACAGTTTGGATTTCCGTGGAGAGACAATATTTGTTATTCCATTACTTATTGTTTTTGTTTTTTTAATCTTCTCGCTTTCAATTTCTTACGCATTATAGTTAAATAGAGTCATATGCATAATGTATACATATAATACATAAAACCATGCCAAAACACCTACGAAACAATCTGACAAAAAAAACAAAAAAACTTATTATAACACTGTCCAAGAAGAAAATGTTTGAAAAAGGCACATGAAACTCCAAGAAGAACCAGAAAACGCAAAAAATAACCATTTAATTGCCAGAAAAATTCCCTTAAATTATGGTTTTGGAAAACAAAACTACCACGAACAGAGATAATAAAAATTAATAGATTAAGAAGTTATCATGCGATACATTCAATACAACTACAATATAATAGGACTAAGTTATTTACCTATATATGTTATAGGTACATGTCCAGGAAAATAATAAAATATAAATCGCATCCTATTGGAAAGTAGGATGTATAAATCCCACAATCCCACGTAACATATTATACCAAGAACTTAAAATCCAAGAAAAATAAGATCACACGACTCGTGTCCGCCCAACCTTAATTGAGGTTTTCTGTGGGTTCTCTTAATTTACTAGGCAAATCCCAGGTTGGTCACTTCTCTCAGCCAGTCCACAGATTGCCTCAGATGGGTATCAGAGTATTAAGCAACTGCAAACAAACCTAACAAAAATTACCATTAAAAAAAAAAAAAATATATATATATATGTATATATATATATATATATATATATATATATATATATATATATATATATATTCCAAAATTATTCAATTAAACCTTCCATAACTTTAATGAAAAAGCTCCAATCCTTTACAACATATCAAAACAATTAAGAAAAGGCACAAAATAACCCCAATCAAAAATAATATTATGGCTCAGGTATATTTTTGTAACTTATGCCAATAAATAACGATAAAAATAAAGAAAATCGTGTAAGAAAACTCCTACAAAATATCTCATACACGCTTAAGATATTCTTCAATCTCCGATATCTTAGAGCTCTAGAATCTTAGAAATTGGCTTTTTCCAGGGAGAACGTCTTATCTGACTTCAAATTTGCTTTTGTCAGACTGCAAATTTGCCATCCGCTTATTTAGGGACGAGATTATAGTCAAGAATAAAACAAATCCATTAAACCCAGTTGAACGAATAGAAAAACAATTAAAAATTATAGTGTGATGGAATATAACTGAATCCAAAATTACAAAAATTAAACCTTTTCAAATTTCTTTTAAGATAATTAAAATTTAAAAAAATCCCCCATCAGAGATTGTTTAGAATATAATTCAAATTCAAGTGGCATTGCCAAATTTAAAGAATATATTTAGAAAGAAATACTTTTCGAAGATGTTGTTTAAACTAGGATTTTATTTTCAAAATGTAGTGATGAGCAAAGGTTAATAATAGCAATGTATTATTTATTAAGGCTCTACCGCTCTTTGAGGTTAGAAAAATCATTAAATTGAAAATTGTATTGGTTTTAAGCAAGATATCAAAAATCTAATCACAGGCTTCATTCCTAATTTTAATTCTGCACAATTTGAGCCCTATTTTAACTTCCTATGATAAATAGTACAGGCGCCATTTTAATACAACGAGTTTTATCGTTGTATTAAAATGGCGCCTGTACTATTTATCATAGGAAGTTGAAATAGGGCTCAAATTGTGCAGAATTAAATTAGGAATGAAGCCTGTGATTAGATTTTTTGATATCTTGCTTAGAACCTGTATAATTTTAATTTTACTGTTTTTCCTAACCTCAAAGGGCGGTAGAGCCTTAAGTCACTCTGTTGTTATGTTATTATAATGTAAGAAAATTTATTATATGTATTTTATAATTATCTAGCCGCTACTCTAAGCTGAGGGCCATAGGCCCTAGCTTTATAATACTTCGATGTAGTGATAGTATTATCTATTTTATGTAATTATTAAAGTAATAAAGTATTCTTAATCTAATCTAATAATAGCAATAGCAAAAATGTGACACTGCTATCTTTAATAATGTTTTATAAACGTATAAAACCAATTACATGAATTTTCTTATAAAGGGGGAGTACGTGATCTAGAGGTAGAAACTTTTTTACTCTGACTATAATAGTGTTTAGACTGGAAAAAATTTTAACACATTAAAACTTTAAGAGCTAGTATAATTAAGTAAAATATTAGAAAATTAATGATATCTCAAACAAATCATAGTGAATAATTAAATAATCCAACCACTCAATTTCAAAATTAAGAAATTAGTAAGAGATAAATTTAAACAATAAAAAAAAAGAAATAGTCTCCCTTAAGTGAATCTAACAAATATTTATGAGTTTTTAACAAATTCTAGAAGAAACATCAGTAATTTAGTAAAATAATATGTTAGACCTAAATTTTATGCAAACCAAAAATTTTAAATAATCGTTATAAATCTTAATTTAATTAATCATCAAAGGCTGTAAGGTAAAAAATGAATCCATCATAAAAATTTAACCTCGTAATGTAAACATTTAAAGTCTTTCAAAGTTTTAAAAAATGTATTTTGATACATTCGGTATTTGGTCTCCCAATTATTTAGATCCTAATTTTCACGTTTGTATGATCCATGGATGTTTCTCCCCAGGGTTGGTTTAATGCGGAATCAAGACTGCCCTACAATCTAGTGGATTTTGTCAGAACTCCCAGTTAACACCAAGGTCTGTAGGCTGGCGCCGCAGCGGCATTTTTAAGAACTAAATTAATTTTCAAAGTAACTACACCATTAAGATTTTTATCTTTTCCACACGCCCAACTCAACTTTATCACTTACTCAAAATATAAAATACAAATAATAACTTTAAAGCCTATTAAAATGAATATTAATAAAAGTTTATTTTTAAGGCAAGTATAAAAAAAAGAAAAACTTATCTTTCTTTATATGTACTATTAAAATAAAATATAAGTACATATATATTATAATAGAAAACGTTTATTTATATGTGTCAATCATTAGTTGGTATACTATTTTAGAGTTCAGAGAGTAAGCGTTAAAGTCAGGAAATTTAAACATATAATATGTATTTATTTTATGCTTTGGAAATTGTAACCCAACTACATTTACATTAGAATTTTCCGTAAAGAAAATAGACCGTGCAGATCTAAAAGCCACAGAGGACAGTAAGGTTGGGGCCCTCAAACCCCATTCTGTATAAAAGGGAATTTTAAACCTAATTGCTTGAGGTAAAGCCAGAGTAGCAAAGGGTCGAGGAAGGGATGGATAGCAAAGCTAAAAACAATTAGTAGGTACCTACTCTGACAGCCAGGCAGCGACCAAAGCGGTGGTTGCACCAAGGTGAAGGTGAACATCTAAGCTGATTGCCGAGTGCAAACGATATCTCAACTCTTACAGGCAAATTAACAAGGTACCAACTAATGTGGGTTTCAGGTCATCAGGTCATTTAGGGCAAAGAGATTGCTGATTATAGTTGCCAAAACGGATTCCAGTTCCATCCCAATTACAATAGAATCCATACGTGTCGAGTCACATTGTGGAGTGAAACATTCTGTAAGGTCTTTTATAAATTTAGATCTTCATATAAGCAACAATCGAAAATAATGATCAGGAAATAATCTCAGCAGATCACTGGATTAACTTAAAAAAAAAACAATCCTTTCATCTTTTGACAGGTATTTTTACTGGACACTGTAGACTAAATCGACATCTGCACTTGCTTGGTCAAAGATGAACTCTATAGTAATAGTACAATAGAGCTTTCTCCCAGGGAGTTAACAGTGTTCATTTCATTGCAATTAACCCTCTCATTATTTATTACGTTATATCATTTGATTATATTAATTTAACTGTACTTAATTATATAAAAACTATGTTTAGGTTCACTGAGGCAAAATCTATATTACAATAAATATTGCATCTGGTACGAACTACTGTTATATGTCTTCAACAGAGATATTACAAATTGCAAATTAAAACTACAATATGTTATATATAATAATCCGAGGTGCAACTGCCTATAGAACTAATACAACTATACATGTAATGGATAACACCAGGTTGGTGTCTCGCTCCATTATTTATGTTATATACTTACATGAAATATGAGGGGAGTGTTGAGGTAATTCCCTCCTTTTTATTGTGAATAAATATTTCGCGGAAATATTTCGTTGTTGGTATTCTAAATCCTTTTCATTCCTTAACAATCCTTAGTCTGAAATGTAAATATCTCACAACCCACAAGTAACAAATTTCATAACATCCTTCCCTTTCAGCACCCATACTCCACCTTAAACTGCGCTTAACCAACATTTTTACAAGATCCTTTCCTCTCTTTTCTCCCACTTTATTAAATAATGGTTCATCTTATTTCGTAGATTATTTAAGCGAAGTTCATATTTTATAAGTTTAGATCAGTTTAATGACCAAATAAACTATAAAATATTTAACATTTAGTGGATAACAATAAACTAGGAAGAAAATATTAAACATCACAGAGAGAGGATTTAACAACAACCAGATCATATTTTACTCTATAAGTTTTAGGTGTATGATGGATTCACATCTTTTCCGAATCAATCAACTTTTTAGATAATACACGACAATATACCTTACTAAGGTTAAAAAATGGGTAAGCCTACATTAAAAACAAACCCTGATAAGGTTTAGAAATAAATAACGACAATAATAATAAGTAGATAAAAGAATAACTAACTTAATTTAAATAATATCTTACTTACGCAAATCCTTTATCTCCAACTTCACAGTTGAAATACAAACACTTGTTTCCTGTTGTTTATCTACACACTTTCACTTAATAGTTACTTCATTTTAAAGTTAATAAGACGATAAACTTAAAATTTAACGGGAAAAACAGACTAAATATGAAAAAGAACGAAAATTAACTTACTGGAAAATAAACTAAAGAAAAGTCAAAGGTCAGACAAACACCGGTGTGGTTTTCCGTTCAAACTAGGTTATTCAATTCAAGGTTAACAAGCAAGGCCAAGGTCGACTAAAGTACATATTCTAAACAAAGATTTACAAATTTAACGTAAAGTCGACTCTTCTTCATCTAACTTTTTCCCCATGATATTTGGATGATTGATTTGACTAATAATTGTTTTGTTATTATTATTGTTTATTTTTGCCATTAAATTAGATAGATTATAGATTCATAAACAATCATTAATTATAAATAAATATATAAAAAAAGTAAATAGTAGACAATGAGTTTTCTTTAAAATGAACTATGAAATATTAAGAATTTGAATATGATTAAGAAATAAACAAACTTTGTTTCTTAATATGTATATACATTATTGAAATTAAAGTGTGGTATGTATATAATATGTTTATGGTATTCAGTATATACGTATTGTATTGTGTAAAGGCCCATCCATTTTTATGGTTATGACCGTAGGTTTTATATAATTTCTTCTTTCCTATTCCCACCTACTGGCGAAAAACTGAACGGTGACTTTCTTTTAGAGAAGTAAAGAAGAGAATACCGATTTCCCATTACACGGTCATCACAAATCTATTTAAATAAACCACCTAACCTACACCTAGAAACCATCGAGTTTCCGAGATATTTAAAAAAAAAAGAGACTCTAGATATCGAAACCCGACAATGTAAACAACTTATTTAAATTGATTTTTTTTAAATTTAATTAAGTAGATAAGAATATTAAATACATCCAATAATATCCCTATCCCATGTAAATGAGAAAATTCCGTCGGACCGATTTTTTCTATATATAAATAGTTGATCTTATTTTAATGAAAATAAACTAGGTTTCCTTTCACATTAGCTATCAGGCTTCATGCTTGTGCTTCTTTTATGTTGTAACATATAAATACCAGGTGCAAATTTATGTTTATTCAAAATATTATTTTAATTATCTATCTCTCTTTAAACAATATGTAAAATATTCTTCTTTATATTTAAAATTAAACAAAACAAACGGAGTCGTAGTTTCTAGATATTTCTCAGTAACAAATTAAAAAAAAAGGAGAAAAAAGATTGAGTTTTTTAGTGTTTGCAGCTGTGTTGATGTTTGGCCTAGTTCTAGGAAATAGAAAATAAAGAAATAGTTCTTTTAAACGTTGGCTGGATCATTTGTACTTTGAACACCTGTTCCCAGAAAAACAAACTAGATATATACTTTAATCTCCTTATGTAAAGAATAATAGGATAGCATGTTCTTTTTTTCATCTAAAAACTTTCTTTTCACACAAAATTCTTCCAATTGAATAACCATTATGGTATGTTTAAAAAAAAAAAACATTATGTTTGTATAAAGAAAATACATATATTTTATTCTTAATTTAATTTCTATTAGAACCTCATTTAATTACTAATTTTTGTTTATCTATTTATGAAACATTAAATTCGTACCATGAACTGTATAAAATGCAAACAAAAAAAAAGTTCATTTAGCCATACCCAACTAGATGCATTCTCTGTTTTCAATAATTAATGCATATATTGAAAAATAGTCTACCAATTCTTTTGCATATCTATAATAATTGTCTACCCTTAAAAATTATCTTCTAAAAGACGTCATATTTGAACCTCTGTCTCAACTCCTACATTGACTATTCTTTCAAATGTCTTCTCATCTTATCGGCACTGAAGATTAGCACTATTGGTTGAAAGTTTGATTATTTAATAAAGTTACTTTAATTGGAGAGCATTTTTTTTTTTTTGGTACTGTTTTAAACTTTCCATTCAACCAATACATTTTTTTACACCTCTAATTTAAAAATCATTTATTTTTTTACTTCCTTGGGTATTAAAGATCAAAAGGGTAATTTTTAAAAAAAAGTGATACTTTGACAATTCTGAGCAAACCTTTTTGCCCAAAATTTATTTTTCAGATTTTGATTCAGCTAGTACTTTATTTTGATGCTGAACATCTATACAACAAGAATATGTATGTAGGTCGCGGGATTTTTAAGTTTTACTATTTTTTATCAATTTTTAAATAAAAAAAAAGTCAAGTTTTTTAGTCACAATAGTTACCGGTATTTTCTTCAACTTACCGATTTGCAAAATGATATTTACCACCAAACGACGGTTGGAAATCGTCACACAGACTGAAACCAATATCATTGTCTACTCAGGACATTACTTACCTTGGTTTTAATTTGTGAAAAAAATAATTAATTATAATTTTGTCACGATAGTTACCGTTCAAGTTCCTTTAATTTAAGTTCCTGGTCATAGAAATTTTTGTTAGCTAATTAGATTTAATTTCCTAAATAAGTCATTGTACACTCAACTCTATGATGAGGACGAAGTTTTTTATTTAAAAAAATAACCTATTTAAATTAAATTTTATTGGTAACTATCGTGACAAGTTGTACGCTGGGTAACTAATGTGACATCAATCTTGTTCCTGGGTAACTATCGTGACAAGTGTCGTGATCCTCTAAAGTTGGGAATGATAAAATAATTAAAGGGAAATTATCAAAAAAAAAAGTGACACTTTGACAATTCTGAGCCAACTAGTGCTTTATTTTGGCGATGAACATCTATACAACAAGAATATGTGTGGGAAATGTAACTATCGGGACAAGTAACTATCGTGACTTATAAACTGAAACATGACGGCCAAGCCACCCTAATGTATTAATGCTTTCAAAGGAAAGCATAAGTTTTCTGTATACTACTGGGGTATTCCCAAAAAATATTAAAAAGCATTAAATGCACTTTTAAGTACTAAAATTGATGGTAACTATTGTGACTTTGAATAAACATACGCCCCATGATTTTTGAAGAGAATTGTTGTGTGACCAAGGTTTACTTCAGGAGACGAACTTTAGGTTATAAAGGAATGATTCTTTTATTTGTAAAACACTGAAATCCCGCCCTCAGTCAAACAGTGCAGCCAATTTCTTGGTAACTATTGTGACGTAACTATCGTGACCGATTGCTGGGACAAGCCTTTTTTTAAATTCCTGACAAGTTACACCGAAATAAGAAAGAAATTATAATTAGTATCACAAAGTATATTATATTTCCTTCCTAGGATCATAGTTAGAAAGTCAAAGAAAAACATTTTTGAGCATGGTAACTTAGGTTAAAAGGGGCTGGGACATAACTATCGTGACCTTTTTGTATATGTATATAAATTTAAATTTCTCCTCCCTAAAAAGGGTATTCAAGAATCTGACTACACCGAAATGACGAATTTAATCTATAGAAAAATGTTTGTGGGGTTGTAGATTTTTTAATTATAAGGAGTGCAAGTAATTAATTTTTTTAACTCGTGGACAGTGAAAGTGTCACTTTTTTTTGAAAATGACCCAAAAACCAAATTTTCTATTGATAATTTTATGATTTTAAAAAGATTTAATTTGGTTCAGCAAAAAGTTGAATTTAAAATGTTAAAGGTTAAATTTGAAGTGAAAAAACCAAGAATTTATTAAATATATATATATTATGTCGTTTATATGAAAGATAATTAAAGCTTTTATTGAGTAAATATTCTAATCTGAAATTAAAATGACTCACGTGGATGTTTCAGTTAGCTCAGGCAAAAACTCACCTAAAAAACAAACAAAACAAATTATATTAAAATTTAAACAAACAAAGCATAAATTAAATTTATTGCATAAAAACAGACAAGCTGAAGAGGGATCTAATTTAATATTAAAAAAGAAAGTTTACTTGTATAATAATATTGATGGATTTCGCATAGTTTCTTTGTTGCAATAATGTACAATTAATTGTTTCTTTTCAATTAGCATAATAGTCCACAGGCCACCATAAGAAGTGAGTCGCTGATTGATAAAGTTTTCTTACCTTATGGAATCGCTTATTTATGCTTTGTCCACCGATGAATTGGGTATATTGCAACTGGGCGCTGGGCCATTTCTTTTTTGTTGACATGCCAAACTTGCCCTTCTGCGGGAACATTGAAAAGAGATAGATAAAGTTTTGATTTTCACAGGATCGTTAAATTAAATTATTTAAAAAACAGTGGTAAAGGTGGTCACCGATATGAGTGGGCCGTTTTCTTCCGTCCCCGCAGAGCGATATGTTTGGGGCGGTGGACACCCCAAACGGCCCACTCTTATCGGTGGCCACCTTTACCACTTTTTTTGGTTTGGCATGTCAACAAAAAAGAAATGGCCCAGCGCCCAGTTGCCATATACCCAATTCATCGGTGGACAAGGCATAAATAAGCGATTCCATAAGGTAAGGAAACTTTATCAATCAGCGACTCACTTCTGGTGGCCTGTGGACTATAATTTTTAAGAGCGTGATTAAGTCATATATGAGGGAAAAATATGAAAAAGAAAAAAAAATGAAAGACAAAAATAATTAAATTTGATTTATAGATTAAAAAATGAAACAACCTAAAGTGACCCAAATATTATTGTAACCAAAAAACGGTACTTTTTTACTTTGTTACCCACCCTAAGGTGGGTAACAAAGTGAATTAGGTCGGATGTGGCAAGATTTTACTTGGTTACCCACCGTTTGTTTACATTATTGTGTTTGATATTTAAAAAAAAATTAATTGACAATCTTAACTGGGGATTGTTCATATATCCTTTGGGACAAAGGAATATCACACTTCTGTGAATAAAAATGACAATATCCGTTAGTCTAATTATCTAGTAAGGCGAAGTAACCTTGAATCCAATAAATTTTGAACAAAAGAATAGTTTACTTGGATTTGATAATAAATAAAAAATAAATAAATACATTTGGGTGGGTAACAAAGTAAAAGAGTGCCCAAAAAACAATATTAATACATATTAAATTTAATATAATAAATTATATTTATGTTTTAAAATTATATACCTTATATTATTAAGTACACTGTTTAATTTTTAGCCGGAGAAAAATAAATTTTTATACCAGTTAGTTTCAAAATGACAGGGGGTAGGAATGCTCAAGAAAGGTAAATGCTTGGGCTCATGCTGGCAGACTTTGACAGTGGCCCTTCTCTCAAACACCATACACTCTCAAGGGCTCCAATAACCACGTAGCTCTCGACCTAGTTTAAGCTGGGCGTTATTATAAAATCATCAAACCAATCAATGAAATCCTTTAATCTTTTGTTTATTTTTTTAAGATATAAGAAAAAAAAAATTAATTAAAACGAAAAATTAAGAAAATACTTTTAAAAAAGCACCCATTAACTTGTCTGTCACGAACAAGTTGGCTACCAAGATGTAGATGTAGATTCCACTTTATAAAGCTGTTTTCTATGTGAAGAAGATGAATATTGTGATCCAGTTAATAATTCAGTAGAATTAATTTTTCATTATAAAAAATGGATAATTTGTATTCCCCCCTATATTCCTTTGTCTTAATACTTATTTAGACAAAGGAACATTTGCAAATTAGTATATAATTCTTAGTCTAATATACAAATATGACAAGGAATATTTATTAAATTATTAGATGAGACGACAAGGACTATATAAAGACAAGGAATATATTATATTAAATTATTAGGTCAAGACAAGGGATATTTTAATCCAATGTATTTTGGGACAAAGGAATGTCACACTTGTGTATAAAATGTGATATGTAATATCCCTTAGTACAATTAACTATTGAGACTAAGGAATATTAAATTTAAGCTAAGAAAACTGTAGAACTCATTGTCCTTCACTTTTCTGTATAAGATTTAGTCTTACATATATGATAAGACTAAATCCTAAAATAGTGTAATAAAATTGCCCTAGGATTCTTAATGTCTTGGGGATACAATTACACAAACCTTAAACAGAACTAAGGGGGATACTAAAGTAAAAAAGTGCCGACCAATTTATGGTCTAAATTTGCATCTTGAAATTGTCTAAAAGATATTCAAAACATGTTTAATTATTTATTAATAATTTAATTTACACAATATTAATATTGGTTAAATTAATAATTTACTCCTTTTTCCCAGCACATTCTTTTTTTAATTTAGCTATTCAAAGATAGAGGCTGTTATAGAAAATCGTGAAACTGTTGGAAACAACACTGCATCGACCTGGACGCCACTGACATGACATATGACAGTATAACCTGTTCTCTAGTGCAGTATTGTAGTATTGTATCAAATATATTAACAGTTCTTGTACAACTTCTATCCGATTCTAAAAACCAGATTGAAAAACATGAATGTCTAAACTCAAGAATTCAATATTTTCAACAATACAAATCAGTTTGACATAAATCAAAAACTATATTCATAATAACATAAAATTCCCTGCACTTCTAACAGTTCCTATTCGAGTACCTTTATAGTTGCATTACTTAATTAATTTAAGAGAACAGAAACTATAAGGGACATGCCGATTCTAAAAAAAATATTTTATCCCTTAATAAATTTTAATAAATACATATTTAAAAAAATTTAATAAAATTTTAATACATTTTTCATAGAGAATCATTAAATCATGGCTATTTTTTAGGGCATTGAATCCACATATCGACATTTCAATGCTTTTCCATGAAGAGGAGAAGATTAGTATTCGTTTGTCCAATTGTTAGAGTAGATGGATCTTAAGGTGCAAAATTATTAATTATCATTAATCCATTGTGATTACATTTGGTCTGCTACAGGGGTGCCTACTCAAAGGGGGGTACGAATCAGAGAGCGTTGTAAATAAAATTTTTGGGGGGGATTTTCGGAGATGTTTTTAATAGGATTTTTTAGGGGGGAGGGAAATTTTCATGCTGAAATCAACTGATTGAGGGAGAAGAATCTAAACAATATATATGCTTATATATATATTTGTGCTTTCCTCTATACTCTATATTATTTGTAAGTCTACCACTATACTAATACTATTTTCTAGTTACTTAAGTGGTACTGAAGTCTACATATATTTATGCATACATATACATATATTTCATTATTTGCTAAAATAACATTTTAGTAAACCCATTCCACCCTATATGAAAGTAAACAAAATGAAACAAATTAAAATAGATCCCTCAAAAAAGAAAAAAATAGTGTAGTGTAAGGAGAGAAGACTATAGATGTCCCTGGCACGATTCCAAAATTTGCAATATTTAAAAATCGGGGGGGGGGGGGGGGGCGGAATTTTTTTGTGAAATTTTTTTTGGCGGTAAAAAACACAGTAGTCACAAAAAAACTATATATTTTATATTTTTAATCTAATCTTCAGTGCTTTCATTTGATACCCATCTCAAAAATTAAAAAAATATAAATATTTGAGGTTTTCACATTTTTGCGTTCTGCGCATGCGCATATTAAATGTTAAAAACCTTCTTTATATTTTTACTATGACTGGGTGAAAAAGTTACGCCAATATTTTAAATTTCAAATCTCTCTCGTGAATGGTTCAGGCTCTATGAACCAAAAAGCGACGGACGGACGGACACATCACCCTCGGCATAAGGGTTTTGAGAAGTATCTACAAAACCATAAAAAGTGCAGTCTGTAGTATCTGGGGGGGTGATTTACTAATATATAAAATTTAGAACTTCTATCGGTGAAATATAGTATTACAATGAATACAAGTGAAAACCAATCTACCTCCCATTATATCCTAACTTCCTGGTAGCTATTTAAAAGCATCACTTTTTTCATGTCGTTATTTAGCGTGACGGAAACTTCTTCTGTAAGATCTAATCTCTCTATTCATGTTAAAATAGTTAACAGTAACCTCTTATCAAACAGGATAGTCTAAAAAAAAAGAAATTCAGAGAAAATGTTTATCAATTCATATGTTATGTTTATGTGGTTAAAATTTTCGAATTTTAACTATTGCGACAAAGGAATATTAAATATAAGCTAAGAAAACTGTAGTGTAGAAATCATTGTCCTTCACTTTTCTGTATTAGATTTAGTCTTACATATGATAAGACTAAATCTTAAATTAGCAAAATAAAACTGCCCTAACTCAGCAAAATGGGTTCATAATTTTCTGGGTGTATTACTACATGTAAGGAATGATTTTTATACCTAGTTTCTTTCAACTCTGCGGAACTGTGTGACATAAACAGATAAACACACCCTTAGACATCCCACTATTCTTCTCTGGTCCTAAAAACACCCAAAAAGGAGAATTCTTTAAAATATCGGATTAGGATTTTTTGGGGAAAACTAATTTTCCTTTAGCGAAGGAAAGTAAAAATAACAAATAGAATTACATACATCAAACGAACTTTTGGATTCCACCTCACATTTGACAAATGACTTAATGTCATACTCGTATATTTCTAAAATTAATAGTAATAATTTTTTTTGGTATTCATTCTTATGAATTCTTCTATAAATGCAAGTTTCCGTTATCTAATTAAAGATATTTTATATAGAATCCTCTACTGCTGCATTTTTACCAAAGGAAAGATTGCATCAACTGAAGTGTCACAAACAGTAAAGAAGAGACAACAAATAATATGTAAGAACTGAAGAAAACCAATTAATTGCTTCATTTTATGTTACAGAAATGTATCTATTGAAGACAAAACAAAAATAATAAATAAATAAAGCGTATTTGATAGGAAAAAGAAAAAGAAAAAGAATGATAATCCAATTTTAGTGAATATGGAAATGGAATCGGTTAAACATCACTTTGAAAATATGAAGCAATCAGCATTGAGAAAATTTAATGTATACCTACACAGTAGAGGTTGAAGGACTTATTGACTTTGAAATGTCAAAGGCAGACACTTTATTTTTTTATATAGTAAGATAATATACCAAACAAATAAATAACCGTAGTTAAATCGCTTTTTGTAACAAATTAGATTTAGCTAACAAACTGCTAATGCAATAAAGCAATGCACATTATTATACATTTTCTTAAATTTAACCCTAAAGTTAAGGGGGGAGGAGGAATACATACCTAGTTAGATTTTTACTTGACTAAAAATAAAACAGACATGGTTTTTCAGAGACTGAAAAGATAAGGTAGACTGAGGTAAACCATAATGTAGAAAAACTGTTGCATTCCCGAGGAAAAATACCAGAGTAAGGTCGGATTATCCACGGCATTTTCCTTCAAGTTGATAAAGAAGGAAGGGGAAGGCTTTGGGGGAACTGTGGCCAGAGAGTGAGGGTAATGCTTCTAGCTGAGAGTTATGCAACGTTACAAGGATCGATATAGTCATTCAACTGTGTCTGGACAACTCAGGGCACGGGCCAGCGAATGCGACGCTGTCCAGCCGCTCTTCCCTTGAACGACAGTGTTTTAACTAACCGTGCATCTCCTTAAGCATTATTATCAACAAACTAACTCCACATATGGAGTTGTTATTACTTATGACGCTTATCATCAATTAATCATGCATCATTTAACCTATAAGAGTGTAAAATTAGATACATGAAAATTAATTAAATCAAAATATAGTTTCAGCTCTACAGTTTGTAGATACGATTTAAATAAATCATAACTGTTCAGTAGGCTTCCCAGAGAGAGTTAATGATTTAATCACAGGTTTTACATGAAGACTTTAATTCTTGTTCGGTTTAGTTATTGTTGACGAAACAATGACGAAGCAGAACTTCCATGAAGTTTTCTCCAATAATTGAAGCAAAACTTCAAACGTTTTGCATCAGTTATTGGAGGCACCTTCGTGATTTAAGCTAAACAATAAACTGAACTCTAAAGACTGACTTTTTAGAGACTGTCCGAGAATTCATATTGGTATCCTACTTCTAGATCAAACATTGTATTGGACATTCCCGGGGGTGACCGCTATCTCCAGTATCCTTCGGCGCCGTACGTTGTGCATCATTAGATTCTGAGCCGGTCGATTTCATACTATACATTTAGCTTCTAAGCTGCATTTAATCGGTCACAATTAAGCCAAAGCGGCAGGTGTATGAATAATAATCGTTTTAATTACATATATGTAAATGAGTATCTTGGATACAAGAGTCAAACTCATAAGCACTTTGCAGCAATAATAGTTATTTATGCACCTAGGGAGTAAAGTAAGCCATTATTCCCTGAGCGAAAAAAGTTGGTTCTTGAGGCGAAGCCGAAGGAACCATAGTCCCTAAATCCCGAGGTGAAGCCGAGGGAATTTGACTCTTTAATTCCCAAGGCGCAGCCGAGGGAGATAATTATCGCGAGGGGAATAATGGCATTTTACTCACGAGGTACATACAATATTTTATCTCCAGTAGGAGAAAATACACATTTTCATCCGTAGCACAGATTTTATTTATTATTTTAATAACTAACAATAATTATTAGAACTTTTAATAGCAGATATAAGAGATTCAATATTAAAAACAAATAAGAATTGGAATTAAACTCAAATAGAAGGTTATTTAGATGCAGGTTATAATGTTGTGAACAAAGATAAAAATGGTCAAAAAAGCGCAGTGCCGCCAACCTGATTTCAACAACTTCATTACATTAGCCATACATTTTCTACTATTTATAAAATAATTAAGTTGCAATCTTTACTTTTTTGCCCTACTTTACTTTTTCTCCCTTCTTTTTGCGTTCAGGGATGAAAAGACCTATTTTAGTCCCTCTAAACTAATTCAAAATCATAACTTTTATTCCCTACTGGAGATAAAATAACTTGTGGAGAAACTTTTTTGTATTTATTTGATTAACTCCACCAACGCAACTAATCTTTATTTGAAGAAGTCATTTTAGTTAGTTAAAATGAGAGTTTGACAGTTTATGTTTTCAACAGATTCTATTCTTTCTTAAGTTAGTAATTCGTTTTGTAGTAAGTAACGCAGTAAAGACTACTAATATGTACTGTAACAATCAGGTCATTTTCTTCGTAATATAATGAGCAGTTTATTGTATCCTAGTTACAAATAAATATTTTAATATTGGATGACAATACTTATACTACTACTACTTATACTTGGTGCTAAAAATTAACTCGTTAATTCAGACTACATCAATTATACAAAATGAGGGCAATTTTTTTACTTTTTGATCGATATTATTTACAAGAAGGGGGAGATGATTCTTCCACATACCTAGTGGAATGGTCTAGAGGCAAGAGAATAGATTGTCTCTCGCGTCATAGAATCCAACTCAGAGCAGAAGTATTGTTTGGCCCATAGTAGGTCATATCTCCCAGACCGTACCGATCTTCATATAGACAAAACATTGAGTTTCCCCCCAGCAACTCACTCAACTTGTTCAATGCAGATTAACCAGCAAGATAGCGGAAAAATTTCACATTACTGGCTGGTTCATCGATGCTTCTATTAATTCTATTTTAATAACAATCACAAATCACAAAAAATAGTAATATACTACCTTTTTTTAAAACTATAATATACAAAGTAAATACGCGAGTATAAATGTTTTGTATACAATTTTTTTTGCATTCACACTAAAAAAAATAATAATTTAAATCAAATTATAATTATTATAAACTACGGGAAACCGACAGAGAAAAATACACTCCAGCGCCGGAATTTTATAATAATTATAATTTGATTTAAATTTAAATTTAAACTTTCCGTAGTATGAAAACTACCAAAAACTTAAAAATTGAACTAAAAAAATATAAATTAACGGAATCGGATAAAATATCTTCATAGAATTTATTATTTTAAACCTCCCTAATAACGATTGGACAACATATAATAACAGCTGATTTAATGGAAGAATAACAGAACCATAGAAGAATAGAAGCGGACGAGGAAGTAAACAAGTAAGGCGCGCTTCATGTAAGTACGATAACCGGCGATAATCTCCGGTTTCTACATTATAGTTAAAATTATTGATTGTAATATAATTACACTAATTTTAATTGTAATATTCTTTTTCTACTCTTCAAGACCTTTAAATTGGTGAATAACATGTTATGGTTACTAAGAACTTTTTTTAGTCGCCCGCCATATTGGCCGCCATCTTGAAAATATTACGTGTGAAATTTTAATAGCTGTATATGCTTTTTATTCATTTCAAGACCTTTAAATTGGTATATAACATGTCATGGTTACTAAGAACTTTTTTTAGTCGCCCGCCATATTGGCCGCCATCTTGAAAATATTAAGTGTGAAAACTCCAAAAAGTGTCCAGTTGTCTCAAATGCCGAGATGCACCTGTGTGCCGAATTTCATGTTCCTAGCTATAGTAGTTTATGAATTGAAACAAGCAACGGACAGACAGAGCCGTTATATAAGGTTTCTTTTTGTACTTTGTACAGATACCTAAAATTAACAAAACAGTTGTATGTATGTATTAGTACAAAATAATCCTTGATCAATAAGTATCGCTTGTGCTAATTCTTATTGATCAAGTATTATTTTGTACTAATACATACATACAACTGTTTTGTAGTAATTCAACTCAGTAAGATCAGAATATTACATTTTAAAGTTGTTTATTAAATGCTTATTACTAAGAAGAACTGCCCGTTTCCTCCTAAAAAATAGACATATTTGACTCTTGCAGCGGAAGTACTAAACAAAATTGCCATGAGAGTTTAACTCTTCACTCAACAAGTTGATAAACTAAATTAGGTAATGTATAAACTCCAGGCTGATTCAGTAGGTTTGTTATTACTGTTTAATATAAGTAAGAAATGAATGCGCATAATCACATGAACTAGTTCATTCTAGTGGTCAGTTACATTTTATTCTATACTGCATTTTTAAACCAAGTTCATGGAGATCTCTGCATAGATGTAGGTCAAAGTCAAAATGCAACTCCTTAAAATTGCGTTTTTACTAGCATGCTACGAGTTTTGTTGCATGCAATCATATACGATATTAGGATTAGTATCGGAGTTAAAGCTTAGTAAAATTATAGAATAAAAATAATCGTATTATATACCCAACAAAAAAACTAGTGTAAAATAAATGCCAAGTCTCGTGTAAAACTTTGTGAGATCATAGGTTTAGCCAAGTCTCCCCCAGTCGAAGTAAGTTCTACTAGGTCTAATTTAAAACAGGTTAAACAGTTTGTTGTTATTTAATTTGTGCTGCGAAAATTTCCAAATCAGTAAATGTTTTTAAATTTAAACAATTAGAGTGATTTGGGAAAGAAAATATTGATTTTGAGAGGGACAGAGAAACAACCTCACTTACTTGCACTGGATAAATTAGACCTATAGTAGAACTTACTTGAACAGGGGGAGACTTGGCTAAGCCTATGATATCACAACTTTTTATGCGAGACTTGGCTTATTTTTTTACACTAGTGTTTTTTTAGGATTTTACTTCTTTTTGTAAGTAATTTTTCGTCTTTTAGCCTCTTGTCCTTTTTGAACACATAATATGTACATATATTATATAATACATATGAATTCATTCACTGCTTCAACATTTGGTTTACATTCTATCAATTACGATTGAATAGAACAATAGCAATTCAAATTAAACTCGAGAATGTATCCATTAAAGACATGAAAAGCTCTAAAATATGAGAATATTCAAGTTTATCAATGAATTTCTTTTATTTTAATTTACCTAGCCTAAAATGTGTAACATATATTATGTTTAACATGAAAAAACAAAAATAAATAAAACCATAATAAATAAGAACATAAAAATAGAGAAGAAGCATTTGGCCTTACCAAAGCAAAAAAAAAAATAAAATGTACATGGGTGCCAAGAACTAAAGTTGTAAGAGGAAATTCACGGCCCCTGGACATAGTCAGATATTTATTACTCCTGTCCCATTAATGATTTAAACTTTGGTTTATGTTTCAAAACCCAGTAAAAGCCCACAATTTATTTAAACATACAGAGGAAAATTGAATATTGAATTAAAAAGGGGAAATTATACGTATCTCATTTATGAAATAGTTTATTTTTTACATGGTAGTTAACTTTTTAAGTGAAGTTGACTTTAATAAGTACATATTCTTTTTAATTATTGATATTCTGTAGATTCTTTCTTGCAGTTATGTTATAAGTTGCCACCTTATGTTACAGGACTCTATGATACTGATACCACAGAGGGAGTTTGACATATTAGCTAGGAGTATCTACTTCCTTCAAGACAAACCTTGAACCTGGAGATGATCCTTAAATGTCATCAGGAACAGAAATGTGGTTCACCGACGGGTCCCGAATTGAAGAATTATCAGGGGCTGGGGTTTTCTGTGCAGAACCCAAATATGAGCTTAGGCAAATATGCCACTGTATTTCAGGCAGAGATATATGCAATTTTGGCCTGTTATCAAATTGTCCTGAGTAAGAAAATCTCTAACAGACAAATCAGAAGCCACAGAGGATACTAAGGTTGGGGTCCTCAAACCCCATTCTGTATAAAAGGGAGTTTTAAACCTAATTACTTGAGGTAAAGCCAGAGTAGCAAAGGGTCGAAGGAAGGGATGGATAGCAAAGCTACAAACAATTAGTAGGTACCTACTCTGACAGCCTAGCAGCGATCAAAGCACTGGTTGCATCATGTTGTACAACTAAGCAGGTTGCTGAGTGCAAAAGCCATCTCCTTCACTATTGGTCAACTTAACAAGGTACAACTTATATGGGCTCCTGGACATTGTGGCATTGAGGGAAATGAGATTGCTGACCAGTTACATAAAACGGGTTCCAATTCGACCCCAATTATACCTTGACCAGTTGTTGGCGTGCCACGTTGTGGAGTGAAACATTCCATATGGACTTTCATGAGGTTAGATATCAACAGAATATGGAATAGTGCTTCAGGTATTGACAATCTAAAGTGATGATCAGGGAACCATCTCAGCATCTTACCAGATCAGTGCTCTTGCTCAAAAAACAATCCTGTCATCTTTTGATAGGCATTCTTACTGGACACTGTAGACTAAATCGACATCTACATCTACATCTGCTTGGCCTACCACAAACCCAGTGTGCAGGGTGATCAATTTGCGTAAATGTGCTCTTCAATAGGGAAAAGTGTTTCAACCAGGTGTCTTCACATGATCTAATAAAGCCATTCATCCACACTATGAAGAGGAAAATGTCCTAGTTTTCCTACACCAATTCCAATTTTCAACATCCAACTAAGTATACAAAATCTAGACAGCATAGTGAAGTAAAAACTTATTTACGCGTCTAAAACATACAGACATGAAGAGGACTTACAAGTCTACTCGTCAGACTTCTAGGTAACAGTTGTAATAATTCAATAAAAAAAAAAAAAAAAAAAAAGTGCAATTATTTTATTATACCTATCTAGACTTATGAAATAAAACTCCTGAGATAGACCAAGCCATCAATTTCCTACAAAATACAATCTTTTTAATCCAGTCTCCTTTGTAAAATGTCCAATGCTCTCTTATATAAAACCAATCATATTATCCACAACGACCTAAAAATTCCCATTGTTCAAATCTATGATTCCTTCCACCATTACTACATTCATGCCAAACTTGCCGTCCATCTCAATCATTTTATCGAGAACTTTGCCTCTCATCATAATCCTAGTATTCCCAGGCGTCGTATTCAGAGGAAATGCATTCCGAGACTTTTTGAAAGATATTTAAGTTTTCTTTTTAATAATTCCTGTAAGTTAGAAAGAGAAGGGTGAACTAAAATGTATCAGATATCAGCAGAAAGAGGTAGATAATATATCCCCCACGTTCTCAGTTCCATTACAGTGTACATTGGGAAAGAAATGAGATAATGTCTTCCACTAAACCCGTATTAGTTTTTCAATATTTCACATTTACTTCTCACTGCTTTTTTGAGTTAATGCATCCGGAATGTTCAGATATGTTATACATTTTTAAAAACAGGAGGATTTGACCTAAAACATGAGACTGAACACGTTTTTCTACAGAATTACACTCAAAAGTTATTTGACTTTAAAATTTCCCAATTTTATTTTTTAAAAGTATTTTCCTTCCGAGCTTACCGAAGGTAACGGAACCTATGAGATCGTTCTAAAGACCGAATTTTTATTTTATGTCTCCCATTTCAGTTTCCCATCAGTTTTAGACATCGGGGAACATTTTTGGTTCCGTATCTATTTAAGTTGGATGGTAGGTCATAATTAGCCCATTGTTGGTCCCATATAAGTTTCAACCTTCTGCTCTCAAAAGCACTTATCTGATTTATGGAATTTGTATGGTTTATCGAAAGTAAGGAACTTGGTTCCAATTAGTTTTTATAGTTGAGGCAAAAATTTTGAAAAAAATAATGTAATTAATTAGTCAGTATTTTGTGAACCGATATATTTATTATTGTTTAAAATTTTGGATATTAAACTATAACTTATTTAGCCTTAATAAAAAGATGTGATAGCTTGTGTTTGTTGTGTTGCTGTCAAGTGGAATTTAAGAAGTAATAACACTCGTAATATAGTGTATAGATAGTATCAAGGTATGTTGGACAGAATCTGACCTAACTTAGTTACTTTATCCTTTCAGAGTTAGAGTTTGTCCTAATGCTGCTTCCTTTACCATTACTACAGAGCAAGCCAAACATTCTACCTTTAGCCTTTGTAACACTGAAAAGAAACCAGGAACAAAACCCCTGATACAAATTTAAACTCAAGGGCGTACACTAAACTTCTTTCTTTTTTCCTCCTTTTAGTTGTATATATAGGCTTGAGTAGGTAAAATTAAATCTTATCTTCTTTCTAGTTCATTTAATCTGATTAGAACATTATTGATCTTGGATCAGAGTTTCAAAGTAAACTTATTAACTCTCGACAAAATGTATCTTTGAAGAAAAAAAAAGCAACCCCTTTTGAAAAGGTTCATATGTATTCACATCCTTCACCTTTGACATTTAAAAAACTGGACTGGGAGATAAACTTTAGAGAGTGTATGTATACACTGAAGTTCTAAAAGTAAAAAACGTATTTAATACTTGAAATATAATCAAGAACATGAATGAATGCTTAATTTTATGTTTTGCAAAGTTAAAAATCATTACGACATATTATAATAAATATGTCTCCAGACTAACTTTTTACATATAATCTCGGTCTCAGACCCCAAAAACATTTTGTTGTAAATTTTCAACAAAATCAGATATATTTTCATCAATATCTTGGAAATTAGATTTTTTCGGGAAAAACGGCTTACATCGTTAGATTAGTATTTAAATGGAATACACTCTAGAATTTTGTAATCAAAATCGTCGAAACCGTCTTCGAGAGAAAAATTCTTTTTCACGGTAGCGCCCTCAAATTTGGAGCTAAAATTCATTTCGAAAAGTTGATATTGATTGTCGCATTAGACAATTTTAAAGCACTAAAGGGATCATCTTAAAGGGACTTAAAGAAGTTTCACCAGAAAAACCGCTAGGGGCGCTCACACTCACACTCTGCGCATGTCAGGATCGAGTTCAGGTGTTTCCATGAAATTCGATCCAGATTCGATCCCACAATTTTGTATGCCTGTATCGTATCTGGATTTTAATCGTTTTCAATCCGTATTGAATCTAGGTTTCCATGGACAATTTTGATCCAAAAACTGTATTCAACCAGTATTCAATCCGTATTGAAACATCACGGAAACGTAATAATTAATACAGTATTAAATATTTTTATAATTAATCAAAATAAAAACAGAATATTGAAATTTGTTTAAACATAAACAGAATAATTACTATCAGATAAGACAAATAGAATAGAGGAAAAAGAAGGTTTAGAATCAGATACAGCGACAGAATTTCAATGCTTTTTAAGGACCAAATCATTCATCTTGCTTATAAAAACAGGTCTTATCTAGAAACTCTACAGTGCCTTTGTATTTCCTAGCCTGAGGGCTCCGCCCTTCTATGCCATGATTAACGTTATTCTTAACAATGGCTACCTCATTCCCCCACCCAACTACTCCTTCATACTTTTATATCATTCATCACGCCCTGTATATTTATTATGTGTTGCTTATCATTATGTTGTACATTTACTTTAAAGCCCTTATCACTATTTTTCTCCTAATGTTGGGGGAGATATATTTTGACATTAACTTGATTAGTATACTCTACTATTTATGCTACCTAAAATGGTCTCTCGTAATTTTAATTTAGTATTGTAAAATATTAATTAGAAGTAAAAACACACGCATGTTTTGAAAAAAGACAAAAGTTAGACATTCCTTTCCTCCATTGTTTAATTTTATTCTCTCGCATATACTTACGAAATTATATGAAAAATTAAAGAAGAATAAATGTCTTTCATGTGGTCTCTATTATGGTCCATAGGAAAAAAATGACTTCATTTTTAATCAGCTGAAATTTTCCATTTTCGTCATAGAATAGACAAATAAATTATTTAGAAAATTATACTATATTTCTATAGTTCCTTTTATATTAACCGTGAAAAGTATTCGAAAGAAAGTTAGGATCGAAGAATACAGTTAAGATTGAAACATACTATTTTATTTTCTCATCCACGTTGCATATACAATATGTCCATAGATAGTTATAGGAGTTGCCTATAACTGTAAATCCCCAAAAAATCTATTTTCGAAGAAAAGTAACTCTTCATAAAATCTCCTGCTTATTCTTAAATAAAGATTTATAGTATTAATTTTTTTTCAAAATGTACCCTGTACCCAAAAATTACTATTTTCTAAAAACGTTCAAGGGTAACAGAACCGGATTTCGACTATTAAAGAAAAATTGGTAATTCGTGAAGTCTCACGTAAAAAGGGTTTCGTTGGTATTGTGAACACAAAATTAGTAAGGGGGAGGGGAGAAAAGTTTTGATTTTTTTTTTGACAAAATGGCGCGCAAAATTAAATGTTAACATGAAGTGTTATACATTTTTGAAATCTACTCTTCAATACCTTTCATTTGATACCCCACTCAAAATTTTAAAAAAATATTATTTTTCAAGTGACATGAATTATCCACCATCTTAGATTTCCAGTAAATCAGATCAAATTGCTAATCTTATTTTTTCTTTGGCCCAGCAAACCACACATTTTGCATATTTTTCTATATTTTTAGTAATAACGGAAATACGAGTTTAGGGGGGGGGGGACACGCAAAATTTCGATGTTTTTTGACAAAATGGCGCCGAAAATTAAGCACTATCCCTAAGTGCTATATATATTTCTATTCTACTCTTAAATACCTTTCATTTGATACCCCACACAAAATTTAAAAAAAATATAATTTTTTCGCGACGTGGATTATCCACCATTTTGAATTTGAACAGCTGATAATTTTGAGTTCGCTATATTTTTCCTGTGTGCGCGTCAAAACGATCTTTTATACTGGAAAGTTTCACGTTTTTATCTCATTTGATTCAAAACTTATTGGAACCGTACAGAGTGACAGACAGACACAGGAACGAAACTATAAGGGTTTCTTTTTTTTGGTTTTACCAACGAAACCCTAAAAAGTATTCTTTATAATTCCTTTCAGATACTATTCTAAATTTCTATTTCGCAAAAAATTGTTTTGATTTTTTACATGTATTAAAGTAAAATTTTAGAAAAATATAAAGTGCGCAGAGACGGCTGAAATTTATCTGGGGCTACCTGCTGGATACTTTCGACGAACCATCAAAATTTCATAAAAATCAGATAAGTACTTTTGAAGATATAGGTCTAAATTTATGTTTGTGCACATGTGAAAGAGAAGCAAATGGCCGCATAAGGTTGAACCTACCATCCAAATTTCAATAAAATATGTCGGTTCACAAAAATTGAGCGACAGACCAAGAGACGCAGCCAGACCAACAGACCGACGGAAAGACACGGAACCGAAAATGTTCCCTGATGTCTGAAATGGATTTCTGTCTTGGAATTTTTCTAATCGGAGACCTAAAAATTTACAAATAAACATTTTTTGTTCTTCAGGACGATCTCATAGCTTCCGTTACCTTCGGTAAGCTTGAAAGCAATAAATAAGTTAAATGTGATATTATGGGAATTATTCACAGTATCAATTTATCTATGGGAGAAAGTTTGGTTTGATTTATCGGAGCGATTTTTTTCTTTAGTGAGAACGGTAATCTTCGCACTTATTTATTATTTATTTGTTTTCCAGTAAACTTTTCAGTAGTTTAACTGATAGCAGAAGAAAACTTATTGTTACAAATAAAAGCTCATTCTATCCGAGAAACTTGAATACTTTAACTTTTCTCTTATCTTTCAATTCAAAGTCTTTTCTTTCTTATTATTCTTACTTTTTACTCTTCCAGAGACTTTGTAAAGGTAAAAAAGAAGAAAAAACAAAATGTTGCTCATAAAAGAAACAACTCTTAAAGAATAAAGATGTCAAGGATGTATTTCAGCTTTTAAACATGTCAAGATATACCAAGATCTAAATAAGTTGAAAGAATAAAAAGAGGCGAGAGATTTAAAATATTTATACGTATCATTTCATTTTTATCTGTTTATTATTATTTTTATCTGTAAGTCAAAGTTGTAAAGTTTATTTTTTAAGTTTGCGTGATTGAGAGTGCACTTAGTGAAATGAGACAGTGTAACCATAGTGTGAATGTGTTGAAACTAATGTTCAGACTTAAGACAAACAATGCAACTCAGGTGGCTGTAAACCACACATATACTCCGCAAGAAACTTTTATAATTTCGTGCTTGGTTATGCTTTAACCGTTGAAAAGGGTTGAACCATTTGAAAACACATTGTCAAAGGGGTTGTATTATACCCCTCGTGAACTTAAAACGTTGGCGTTTAAACCATTTATTCCCCCTTTAAGCTCCTGCTTAGCGCCACCCACCTGACTTTCACTGGAATTAATAAATTTTCATAATGTGACGACCCTACCCTCTATTCTATTCTATTACCGAGCTTTTTCGCTTTATTATCATTTTTATTCACAAATATTATATAATTTTTCCCCCCGCTTTTTATATAAAAAAAGGGTGGAAACGAAATATATCCTCTGTTTTTATATTTCATTATAAACTTTATTTTCTCAGGTATATTTTAAAAGTGTGTTTAAAAATGTGACTTCCATTTTAAAAACCTTGCTTTGTTTAATACAATGAATTCTCCTGGGAATTCTCGTAATAAGCTGAATACTTACGTTTATTGTTACCTTAATGCACACTGTATGTATGTCAGATTAACATTTAACCAATATCGTAAACAATCTAGTCAGATGAAATACATCTATCGAAACAGGGGAAGTTGAGTGAGTTGAAATTTGGTACACATGTTCATTTTACCAATGCCCAGGCTGAGTTTGTTGGACAATGTTATGCGCCCAAGCGTTCACGCGCAACGCTCGCGTAAACGTAAGGGGGAACCTGGAATTTTAGGACGGAAAAAATTCTAACTTCATCTATTTAATGAGGTAAACAACTTTTTTAAATTCTTTTTTTTAGTAAAATGAACAACGACACTGCTACGAAGTGATAAATATCGCTAAATTTATTAAAGCGCGGCCTGAACGTTTAAAATAAAGAAAACAACGTTTTTACCGATATCTTACGCTCTAACGTAACGATTTTAATAAAACTTCGAACACATCGTCTAAAGTCTAAAGTACAATTGAAACAGGCACGTAAAATTTCAACCTGATACAAGCAGACGTTTTTGATTAGGGACGAGATATATTTTTTTTAAATTTTAAATTAGTAGGCAGGGTAGGTAGAAAACAGTTCTTTTCCCTCAGGCTATATACTACAAACATACTCTTTAACTATAAACTCATTTTTTTTTAATAACTTTTTGATGAATAACTTTTTTCCAATATTCAATGCATATTTATTGTAAGACTGGTAAAACGCTTGCTTTAATGATACAAATACTGCTTCTTGTTTTTTTTTAATTTTGTCTTAACTCCGCTAGGTGCAAACAGTTAGTTACTTTTAATTTTGTCTCTCTCCGCCATGTATAAGTAATTAGCAACGTACACGTGCTTATCAGTGTGATTTTATAATTCATAAAGAGGAAGGGAAATGGACAGATGAAATTAATGGCATCCATGCCTTGAAAATTTATATCATTTCATTAATATTAAAAAGGGAAGGGAAACAGATACATGGAATTAATGGGAATAAACATAGTGAAATTAATGGCAAGCCGTGGAGCGAGAATTCATATTATAATAAGAGCATTAAAGAAATTAAATTAATGGCAATCCGTGGCTGGAGTTTTCTTATTATTATATTAGTACTAGAGTAAAAAGGAGGTAGTTAGACAGAGCCCATAATGTGAATTTTTTTTTTAATAACATGAAATGTTATAATTAATTAAAATAATAATCTTAAAATTAATATATGGAGTTCGTTGTTGTTTGGAATGAAAGTCCTTTTTTAGGGTTTTGTAGATTCTTCTCAAAACCCTTATGCCGAGGGTGATGTGTCCGTCTGTCCGTCGCTCTTTGGTTCATAGGGCCCGAACCGCTTAAGCTAAAGAGCTGAAATTTGAAATACTGGTGCAACTTTTTGACCCAACCACAGGAAAAATATACAGAAGTTCAAAAATAAATATGCGCATGCGCAATTCGCAAAAATGTTGTAAACTCAAAAATTTATATTTTTTTTTAATTTTCGAGTGGGGTATCAAATGAAAGCTGCTGAAGAGTAGGACGCAAATATATATAAGCTTTTGTAAATTTTGCATTCCTTATTGGGTAAAAAAATCAAAATATACCCAAAAAACCCCCCCCCCCCCCAACCACTATACTTCGGCTGGTCCTAAAATTTCGAAATAATTCATGCTAATGCCTTATTGTGGGGCGATGAAAATTCCGGGAGTTCATCCCAAATTTTAAAAAATTGCCAATTTTGGGCGCGAAAATTTGAAGTGCGCCAAAAATTTTATTTTTAAATTTTGAGTTGGGTATCATATAAAAGCTTCTGAAGAGTAGGATTCAAATATATATTTGCTTTTTTAAATTTTTCATTCTTTATTAATTTTATAAGTCAAAATATACCCCAAAAATTTCCCCCCTCCCCAACCACTATATATCGGGTGGTACTAAAATTTCGAAATATTTTATGGTTATACCTTATGGTGAAGCGATGGAAATGGTCTGAAAAAATGAATTTTTCTAGTCGTTATTACCGATGAAAAACATTGTGACCCCCCGGGGGATCGAACCCGGACCCTTGAGATCAAAGAATAAAATCATAATTACATAACGGGCATGCTTAATCTTCTACAAAACCCTAAAAAGTACTTGGACGCAAGTACTTCCCTGTGATTTTTCTTTTCTTATTATATTTTATTGAACAAGCTTTCGTCCAGGAAACCTGGGCTATTGTACGTATATGAGAGTATTGTGATGGCGCGAAAATTCCATTTTGAGGTTTTGATGGATTTACACATTTTGGGGTCCCCTGAGCCCAAAAAATTTGTTTTTAAAAAATGACTATCTTGTCGTCTGTCGTCTGTCTGTGACGACACCTGGAGCCTAAACTACTAGGCCAATTTTGACGAAATTTGGATTACATATTCAGAAAAGTCATACCCTGAGAAGAAATCGAGAAATGAATCTTGGCTCCAAAATTGGGGCGTTCCCCCCCCCTTCTCCCAAAAAAATAAACTTATTTTAGCCTTTTTATTAACTTATTCAAATTATTGTTATATTGTTTATTGTGTAAAAAGTATTAATAGTTCTAGCGATCTTTAACACTTTTGTCTCATTGAATAGATGAAGTTAGATTTTTTTCCCGACCTAAAATTCCTATTTTAAATTTGAAGTTCACGTTTACGCGAGAGTTGCTCGTGAACGCTTGGATGGATAACGTTGTCCAACGAACTCGTCCTGGGCATTGGTAAAATGAACATGTCTACCAAATTTCATCAAAATCGGTCGACATTTACTCAAGTTATCGTCGCACGTTTCATAATTCGCGGACACACAGACCGACAGACAGACAGACAGATAGACAGACACGAGACCAAAAATGTTCCCTGATGTCTGAAACGGATTTCTGTCTTGGAATTTTTAAAATCGGAGGCATAAAAGTTTTTCGTTCTCAAAAGTGAACACAATGCTTCCGTTACCTTCGGTAAGCTCGGAAGCAATACTGGGCTATGTAATCATGAACTCGTATATGAGAAAGTTTAACTGAGCTTTCTCAGCCCGATTTATTAAAAATATATTCTAAATGACTACTAGATATCAGTGCTTTAAAAGTAATACACTTTAAAAGGCGAACCCCACCTCACTTAAATTAGACTCCCAAGGAATAAATTATAGGTTAAGTTAAGTAATAACTTTTCGATTAATTTTCACGAATAAAAATAAAACTGGCTGAGTTCCCACTTAAACTGTAAATGGAAAGAAAAAGAAAATCGGCGAAGTTAAGGAGTTAACCTCTCATTCGATAAGAGAGGCAATAAATAAGAGGAGAAAAACGGTTCTCCAAGAGTTTTCTTTTTTCCAGCTGATAGAAGGAATCGAAGGGGAAACATTCGGTACTGTTTGAGTGGTAGAAGGAACGAGTTAGCTGATAGGAGACAGGATTGGGCTGAAAGCGCCCGTGAGAAACCGGCCACCAGGGATATTGTTCCATTTAATTGCTATTTGGTGCGTGAGGGATACGAGGAAATAAATAAAATAAAACTAAATACTTTTAAAAATCGCATCACAGCGTAAGGTATTTGTGTAACATGTAACACTACATTGAAATTGAAAGGGTAGGAATTATTATCCATGTTCACCAGAAAAAAATATAAGGAAACCCTTAAATTATCAGAAACTTCATAAAATAAAAGAAGCATTTAAATACTCTCATTAGGCTATAGTGTACATTAATTTTTTTTATTCCTTCTCTAGCTACATAGGAACATTTTACGACTAAATTAATTTTTGAGAATAATATTTAAAGAGCAAATTTGATCACCTCATATAACAAAAAGCGCAATAGCTAGTGTTTAATGAAACATGCAGGTAGCATAGTATGTTGTTATCTGTTATCTTACTGAATAACTAACTTATTTAAGTTAGCATAGGGCAACCTGATATTATCAGACCCTTAAACATTGAATTATAAACTTCACGGTTAACCTGAAGACATTAAAGATCAAGGATATAAGTATTAACCCTGTCATGCTAGCAGTTGCAGAGTTACCTCACATCACTGATCATCATATAATATTTTGGTCATCCTATATTTTCCTAATTATCTTAATTTTCATCATTGTTTTCCTTGTGTACAGCAAACTTAGGAACATTATAAGTGTCATTAGACACCATCATCACTTATCAGCCTTCCGAAGGAAGTCAGATTCTAAGGATGGAGGAGATATAGCAGCTAATTATACTGAGGTGTCAACTTTAATTTAGACCACAGCAAGACTAACCGTATATAAACCTAGAATTTTCCATTGTTCTTGGTATTTCTCTTTTAATGGTTACGCGAGACGAATCTATGTCAGTCGATAGTTATAATTGAGTACCCTTTATTGAGTTGTTATAATATTGTAAAGCCAATAAAGTAAAATTTGTATTTGTAACTTTAAAATAAACTTTTATAAATTTAATTCTTTGTCGAAACGATATAAGTTATAAATTTAAACAATATATAAAACACTACATAAAAACAATATATAAAATTAAAGTACAAAAATACATCAAATTTGCACAAGACTTTTTCGTTTTTAAATTTAAACTATCATGACAAGAGTAGAAGTAGGGGAAAAAATGATGTTGGCCTTTTTAAGGTATTTTGTGTAAAAAAAAGTTGTAATGAGAATTTTAGTTAAAGGGCTGGTTTAATTCCCTGGAGAAATGAAACGGGATTCCGATCAGGTACACGAACCAAAGGATAAGGAATAAAAGGGGCCTCAGGTCGTTCCGATATCTTCTTGATATTTTTTCCTTAAAAAATTCATGAGGCGTCTTCGATTTTTCCTGTAGAAACCTCTAAAGAAATGAATTTAAGGGTTCGAAACTACTTTTAAGAAGAAAAGAACCTGGTTCCAGGGTAACGAGCTCTTGCTTTCCCCTTTTTATACCAGTAAAATTTCCTAATATAAGGAGAGTAGAAGGAAAAGAGATTTTCTCCTTTATTTTCATGATGATAATTATGGGCTGTTAAAAGTTATAATTAAAATTTCTCAATTAGTTCATTTTGTTTAATGTTTTAAATAAAGATTGGAAGATAAAGTAATCAGGAAATATAACAATTAGGAAAGTACAAAATGGTTTAGGTTTTCCGGTGATGACCTCCACTTAAAAGTGCCTTAAACGTATAGAAGTACGCAAATAGTAATACAAGTTTATTGGTTACTATTATAGTGGTTTATTATTATAAATGCTTATTGGTTATACGGTTATAGGTTGGGTGGAAACTGGACACGAGTCAACCAGTAAAAAAAACTTTTCTATTGGCTTTTTGGGGGCTCCTGTGCTTTTTTGTGATTGGTCCCAAGACTTTTTGATTTGAGGCTAAGGGGAGTAATTTATTTCTTTTACGAATTTTAGAGTGAGTGTAATGTGCCTACTTCTCAACTTTGACATATTAACGCTAACCAATTATTTCGATATTATTTCGCCTATTGAGCCGAAATTCGCACCAATTTACCTTTCTATAAGATAAATAATTCCTTCATATTTTAAATTTAACTTAATATCTGCCGCCATTTTGGTAAGGAAAAGTTCCGAGACACCCCACGTCCTATATTTTTTTAATTTAATCTAAAAAATTGTTAATATTTTCTTCTTGAATAACTTAGTAAGAATATAGCCGGCGCACTCTAAATCTTTCCCCTATAAATGTGAAGCCGCATAAAACTCTGCGAACCACATCCGCCTTGAAGTTTTACTTGGCTTATGAAGCTTCAAGGTTCTATAAAAACAACTACCTGCGAAACCTCTTCCGGAGGAAACCTCATCTAATTGCATTTCCTCCCTAGAACCCCATTTCTTAATATATATGGTTAGGGCTTCTAAAAATAATTTATTCTTATTTTATTTTTGTTTTGAGATACAATTTTTCAATTTTACAAATCCCAATTCATGGTTTTATATAAAAAAAAAAAACCTTATCTCCTTATAGCCATTAACCCATTCTGAAATATTAATTAACAAGGTTACTTATAATGGAACAAAATTTTTGGAGCACCTAACTTTAAATAAAAATAGAAGTAGAGTAATATTTAAAATATAAGGAGTTCTATCAGTTTCTAAAACGTTCTATTATTAAAGAAGCAAACGTGATGTATTAAATTGATTAGAATTAGATTTTCTGTAATTGAGAGATGAATGGATTAATGTTTCATTAGCTAAACTGATTAGATAGTGAAATCAATTCATTAATGTTGGACAAATTAGGTGGATAAAGCCTCCTCTAATCTCTCCCGGTCTATGCATATCTCCGAATGAATAATGTTTGCAATTTTTGGCAATGAATATAATTTATGATAGACTAGCTACCTATGAGTGGCCCTCATCCAGTACAAGCTGTGAGTATTTTTATGGTGAATGGGATTCATCATAAGAAGGTAGTAAGCACTGTTAGCTGACAGCACCATATTTATAATTTTAAACATGATTTTTATATTACTTATTAACGTTAGGCATAAACATACGTGTTCAAATTACGGCCTGGACAGGAATTATCTATAAATTAAAGTTAGAAATTACGCTAAAGTAAACCTCGAAACACATTTTTTCATGTCTTATTATGGTCTGACAATTAGCAATTCATAATGTGATTACATTTAAAAAATGATTACTTAAAAATATAAAATAAATTTTAGATTCCACTTATATTTCTAAAGCTTCTTGTACTGTTAGTTCTTCATTAAAAGATTATAAACTAATAAAACCCCAAAACCAGTTTTAACTTTTTTTATCCCAAATTGGAGCTGTTAATCCCGAAAAGAGTAATTCTACAAAGCTTTAAAACTAAAATTTAAGAAAAGTTAAAGTAGAAAAAAAGCATTATTCGTCGGATTAATGAACGTCAACTTGAATTATGGTGAGCAAACTATTTCCTTTTATCCTAACTTCAACAAATGTAAATTTTTTTCTGCTTCTAACTTGAACTAAAGCCAAACTTGGAATTTTTTTTTTTTTTTTTTTTTTCACTTTCTAACTATTTCTATAAATATATAGGCTACGTCATATAGCTGTCTTACTTATTCTTTTACTTTAAAATAATTTTATATTAATTATTCAAGTTGTAATTAACTTTTCCGAAACAAGGTTCTGCCGAGTCTGCCTATCACTCCGTCTGTTGCTCAATTTTTGCGCATCTTAAAAACCACTCGTCCAATTTTAATGAAATTTGGATGGTAGGTCATAATCAGCCCATTTTTGGACTAATATAAAGTTTAACTTTCTGCGTCCATTTGTTTCTCTCCGACATGCGCACAAACATACATTTATCAAGACCATACTTTTCTCAACTTTAAGAAACATTACACTCACTCTAAAATTCGTAAAAGAAATATTACTCCCCTTAGCCTTAAATCAAAATATGGAGACCATTGGCCAGCAGGAGCCCCCCCCCCCCCCCCCAAAAAAAAATAAATAAATAACTGCCAATAGAAAAGTTTTTTCTGCTGGAAGGACTATTGTCCAGTGTCCACCCAACCTAATTGAGGTCTTCTGTGGTCTCTCTCAATTTACTAGGAAAATGCCAGGTTGGTCCCCTCTTAAGTCGGTCCACAGACTGCCTATGATACTTGTTTACCTACAAATACCTGCAAACAACCCTAGTAAAAGTCCAATAAAAAATTTCAATTTAAATGATAAAAATATATAATCCAAAATTATCCATTATTTAATTATTCCACAAATTTAATTAAAGAGCTCCAATCCTTGACAAAATATCAAAAATTAAAAAAGGCACAAAACAACCCCACTCATAATTACTTTATGGCTTCGGTAAGCACAAATAACTTTTTATTACTTATACCAATAAAAAAGAAGTGTGGTGTCGTGGGACACCCTTCAGGAACAAAGTTCCTTATGATTATAAAATCACACTGCTAAGTATAAGATGCTAACTACATAGGTATACATGATGAAGTTAGACAAAAGGCAAAACTAAAAGTATCTAACTATTTGTACGGAGTTAAGGCAAAATTAAAAGAAAATCAATTTTCTTATCATAAATATGTATTGAATATTGAGAAAAAAAAGTTTATCATGATGAGTTGATAGTTAAAGAGGGTGGTTTGTAGTAGAGTGAGTCCCTAATCCATTTACGTCCCGGTCTATTCCATTTAAAATATTATAAAAATATTACTTCACTGCACAAAAACTTCTGCTTTTAAATCAGGTTACATACAATAATTCATTTACACCTATATTTTCAAAATTACTCATCTAATTTTTAAGAAATTTAGATGGTTTGTGAAAGTAGCCCGCAGATAACCCCAGATTAATTACAACCGTCTGCTCACAATAAATATTGCTTCATTAATACTTTTCTCGTTTTATAAAACAAAACGATTTTGAAAGATTTTCTTTTTTTTAGAAAAAAAAGGAAAAAAAAATTGATCAATTAGATAGAGAATATTGGGTTGTAAAAGCATAACATCAACAAAATAGTGATAGAATGCAAGTAAGCGATGTGGCACATTAATTGTTGTATAATAATAGTTATTATTACAAGTCAAATTGGATTACGGCGTTAAATAAAGTATTACATTCGATTAAAATACCGACTAAATTAAACAGAAACAACTTATTAAAGTCAGGTAGGAATGTTTAACTAAACGATAACTTGAAAATTGTCTAGTTTAAAGAGCCAAATTCAACTGCAGAGGTAGAGTTGATGAGATTTACTTAGAGACTTTGTTCTGGCTTGCCTTAATACTATATAGAGTCAAGTCAGGTTCCATCGCGTGACTACAGAAACAAGGTGAAACTTCAACTCGCTATGATGGAACGGCTTAAACATTCTATTTAAGGCAACACTGCAATAAACCGCTGATAAATACCTCTGGACTTAGTTCCGATATCAGTTTACATTACTATTACTCTTATAGACTTAATATATTTCTTTCGTTTAAAAGAATATTTTAACAGATTACAATTTTTATTCATATATCTTTTAAAAATTGTACTATATTTTTTTTTCTTATCTTTCTCATTTAAAACTTGAAATGATATTAGCGATGAGAAAGGAATAAACAATGAGAAGTTCTTTAGTAATGTATGTGTGTGGAAATTAAAATTCAAATAAATTTTACCTTGAAACTTTAACTCGCACAACTAACAGATAAGGAAAACGTAAAAACAGAAAGCTAAGCTGTTAAATAAACATGGATAAGTTTTAGCTCATAAACTAATACTTCCAGCTCACGTTGATTCTACAATTGGTCTAATAAGTACAGCCCTGAAGGTGCCTGTAGTATAGGTGGCATCTTACGTTCACCACTGAAAGACCTATATATCACTATTATGACTTCAAACGCGGAAGCCTAAACACTAATTTTTAAAGTATGGTAAAGTTTATATAGAATATTATATTGGTGAGTCTGTCACTCTGTACGGTTACGATAACTTTTGAATCAAAAGAGATAAAAACATGAAACTTTCCAGTATTTAAGATCGTTTTGACGCGCACACAGGAAAAATATAGCAAACTCAAAATTATCAGCTGTTCAAATCCAAAATGGCGGATAATTCCTGTCACGGGAAAAAAATATTATTTTTAAAAATTTGAGTGAGGTATCAAATGAAAGGTGTTGAAGATTAAATTAAAAAAATACATAACACTTGTGAAATGTGTTTAATTTTCCATGCCATTTTGTTTCTACAAAAGCCGCGTATATGAACAAACTGACCCTACTGAGTGATATTTCATGTTCCACTATGTTTAACTCTATTGTTTTAAACGTTTGATGAATAATTTTAATGTATTTTAATAAATAATTTCGTTGAAATGTCTCTCCTACTTTACTGTGTTTTCCCTTCGTCTGAATAAAAAGTTGAAAGAAACTCTTATAGCGCCTTAGCTGCTAGAAAAGAAATAGTCCCTAGATATCTTATTACAAACTTTTACTATGTACTTACACCATATTTTATAAACATATTATATTAATATAGTTTTAAAAAATATATTAAATTCTTAAAAAGGAGATTCTAAAACAACTTTACAAACAAACTTTAATTTATATAGGCAATAAAATAATAGGAAAACAGTTCAATTATGTATGATATTTTAATTCAGAATAATTACTACCTTATTTCATCTCAAAAGAATTTATAATTTCGTTTGTTGCAATTTAAAGTAATTTATAGCTTATTCAAAAAAGATTAAATAGCATTAAAAAAATCCTTTTATAAAGTTAAAGGATTACGTTTTGAGTTTAAAAAGTTCATTAAAGAGAAATAAAGTTTGGAGTCTGTCGAGTTTTAATTCTTAAGCCGTTTTGATGAGATTAACTCAGGATTTAAATTAATAATAGACTTGCTGCTTGGTTTCTTCTCATTCTCACGCCTCTTAAATAACCAATTGACAAATTATTAACCTAATTCTACCTAATAAAATAAAACAGAAATAAAAATGGTTTTACTTTATTTTAGTTGGAATATGTATTAGTTTTTTTTTATTTTATTTTTTAAAGAAAACAATAATTTAAAAGTGTGTTTTTTGGCTTGTGTTTATTTTTTTCCAACCCCCTTTTCTGTCGCTGAAACAAATAGTTCATTTGTAAAAGTGGCTGCAGAGAGGGTCTAGGGCAGGGCTGGCCTTCGCGATAATGTTCTTCCAACCCAGTGTTTCCAACTCTTCCCCTAAACTAATACAGACACAGATGTACACCAAGAGCCGACAAACAACTCAAAATAAAATATAATGAAAGTAACAAAAACAAAACCACACCCTGTCCTAGAACCTGCAAGTTTATTCAACTCCTTGTTAATTAAGAACAAAAAGATCAAAGAAGTTTGGAAAAGAACAAAATTTGAGTAAAATAATAGGGGAACGGCAAAAGTAAATCTCGTGAGAATAACTGAAGAAAGTTTGTATTAAAATAAATAATAATAACTATTATTACAAAAATAATACAAGTGCATAAAAAGAACCAAACCGTCAAAACAATTCTTATATTCATATCCGTGACTTTATTATTTTTCTCTTCATTAAAATTACAAATATTTTCTTCTATAGTGTTTCTCTACTATTTTATATTATAAATAATTTTTACTCACATAGGTTGCATATTAATTCATTCAGGAAAAAACTCACCTAAAACAAATACAAAAATAAATATATTAAAATGGAAATGCGTCATGTGGGGAGTTAAATTAAAGTGGTTGACGCCCTGAGTACAAATAAATATTTGGTTTCGTTTTTGCGCCGAGTCCTTGAAAATTGCGATTTTTCGAGTGGCCTGTACTTTTTTTTAACAAGTCAACGAAATACATTAACATTAAACAATCATAGTTATTCTTGGTCAAAATATAATATACGGTTTTTAAGGAATTTTTCAAATATCGTATATTTTGTGGAAAAAATAATATTAAAATTCTCTATCATAAAAAATTACATTTTGAAAATAAAAATGCATATAAAAGCGTTTGTTTCACACCATTAACCTTTTTATAATCGTGGAGTGTTCCGACGACTCACCTCGAAATGATTTGTTATTGCTAAGCTAAGGCAACCACATTTATTAAAATAAAAATAAATGTTTTGATTTTTTGGTCTTTAACTTATCTATAATAACTTACCTAAGTTAATTTACTTTCTTTTCGAAATATAAAATTAAGCCCGTTGCCGCACGGACCTACAGGCTAAATGGTTCAAAAGTTATACCTAAAACAAACTTCTATACTTCTATAATTCACCTTTATACTTATTCTATTTCTAACTTCTATACGGTTAGACCGATTATGCTGGTTAACGAACTGGTCCTATACTTGGCCGCCATTTTTATTTCTTTTCCACGAGCAAATGCTATCACTAGGAAAGTGACAGCACACAAAGGCACTTTTTTTCAATAAGTGAAATAGACACGAGGTAGCAATAAATATTATCTACTCATGACAGCAAAATTAAGCATTACTTAACTGGTTTTAGGCTGGAAAGTATACTATTTAGCTGATTTGTCATTAAAATATTAATAACAGGCAGGAAAGTAGTTGAAACAGTCAAGGAAATATTTCTCTACCTATGCAGGGAAAGTACCTACAGTGTTGTTACCATACCATTTGCGTGTCATAAAATCTGTTTTTATTTGTGTTAAGTTTTATTTTAATTAATTTTATACTTGTTTTATTGCAAAGCAATTTTATATTATTAATGCATTAATATGTTTACCTAAATCTATTTAAACCTATAATTTAAACCTTAAAGCTTCAACCTAAATAGCATGTAGTAGATGAAAAAATATTGTATTCAACAAGGTAGCAAAGGGAACATTTCTTCCTCGTGTATTCATTGCCGGCCTCGGCTTCGCCTCGGCAGTCAATTAGGTAGATTACTTGTATCGGCTTCGCCTCAGCAGTTAATTTTCATAGCCTGTCCTCGACTCTAGCTCGGAGGCTAACTAAATCACTCGTCAGTAAAATACCATTTTGCTGCCTAGTTACATAAATAACTATTAAATCTGATTTTACTTGTAAAGGGAGTTCGATTAACCCACGACTTCAACCTCAATAACTACTTTGTTCACATAAGTATAAGTAACACATCATAAGTAACACTTATATTTCATCTACTTTCTGCCCCTTTCCTTTTTTGGAAGTTTTTGGTTAAGTCAATACAGATTTATGAGTTAAAGATGAAAATATACTCATAAATATAGATAAACTGAGAAAACAGAAATCAATTTATATTTGAGAAAACAATGGAATAAAGAAGTCGAATTACTGGTTTTGTTACTGGGCGTGGAGTAACAAACAAAAAGTTCCGAAGTTAGGAAAAAAGTAATAAAAGGTTAGAGAAGATCGATGTTAATACAAGAATATATAGGGGGAGTTGAAGGGAGTAAAGTCTTGCAAGAGGGCATGGGTCGAGGTATAGCGTGCCTCACAGTATAGCATAACCACTACACGTCACTACGTAAAGTCCTCGTAGAGAAACCTTGAGCTGAACACAACACCGGCTCAGATATCGACAAGCCGAGAATCCAATCTCAACTTAGAGCCTTCATCTGTTTGAATCTGCCTTTTCCATCCCGGTAAATAAAATCCCTTCAGTAGAGAAAACATCGGATAACAAAAAGAACAAGTCTCTCAAAAAATAACCTGTTTTCTCCGCAATAGCATCGACAAATGAAACAAGTTTTTTTTTTAAAAAAATAAAAAAAATAATATGTGTACGTCTTATCTGTTTCTCCTCTTGAAACAAATAGGAGGAAATGTTAGAAAAGTATAAAATTCGACTTTCTTTTCATTCCTCTCTATATTATATAAATTATTTGTAAGCCAGTAGAACACTCATATTTCATCTACTTTCTGCCCCTTTCCTTTTTTTAAGTTTTTTATTTAAGTTGTAATATGATTCCCCCCCCCCCCCCCCAAAAAAAAGCACGGTTTTACGTGGCAGTGATTTTAATGGAACGTTTTATAGAGGTAGAAGGATATCGATCCGGATGGCATATTGACACATTACTCTGGAGGATTTGATGATGGGAATTGCAACAGGGGGAGTTTTGTTAGGATTTTGCAGGCTTGAGTTGAGAGAAGGGGAGAGTTTGAAGCATTCAGTTACCTCCATCTGACACCCTCACACCATCATCCAAACTCTGTCCACTATCAATTTACAAATCCCTCCCAAGAAAGGAATAAACCGTTTTCTATTTGAATATTTACAAAAAATACTAGGGTATATTTCTATTAAAATTCATTTACATCGGATTCTATTACTTCAAGTGATCATTTATTATTTAAGAACCTAATGCAAATATGAAATGATGCGATTATGTTTAATATGCGTTCAAGTGCACTACACCACATATAACATGCAATACCGATTATCTCTGAAAAACAAAGTTTTGATACTCAATAGAATAATTACCTTTTTGATTAATTTTATTTTAATAAATAAAAACCAAATAATTATTATTAAACTACATACTTGCTCAAGTGAAACAAATTTGGACTCCCGACACTTATCCAGTGTTATTTTAAAGTGTGAAGACACCCTTAACGGAAATATAACACATACGGACATGCATCACAAACATGTCATTTATATATTGGAGTCACATATATTGGATGTGCCTCTTGAGGTCTGAGAATAAGATTGCAGGATCCACTCGATTTAGGTCAGCTAGAGTTAACAAGCAGATTATTATCAGATAATATCCCAGGGACTGCGATAGAGACTTCCATAGAGTAATGAAAATCGGAAAGTCTTTCCTCAAAATGAATGTTTGTTTCACAAAACTAGCTTCAGGCTTCTCGGCCATCATCAGTGCCTACGATAAGAAATAAATATACTACCATAAGTACTATATAAAAAAAAAAAACAAGCAGTGTATGTCCAATTAAATTCAAAAAGTTAAAAAATTAAATGAGAGGTAACAATAAAAATAATGAGTTAATTTAAACGTAGGAAAAAATTAAATAAACAGAATGGAATAATACGATTAAAAAAAGTGATAACATTAATCAAATTAATTAATAAATTAATGAAATGAAAAAAAAAAAAAAAAAATTACCAACTATAAAAATAAGCAAAAGCAAGAAGATGGATATTCTAAAAAAAGTCATAAAATAGTTTAAAAAAGAAAATTAAAATATTATTAATTACTGGCAAAAGGTAAAGACACAACCAGACGTTGAGTCACATGTGAGACAAAAAACGGACAGGAGGGCTGGGGATATTACTAAGCGTGGCTAGCAGTATAGAAGCCTCCCCGCCCTCCTCCTCTCATTAAGGGACAAGTTCCCCCCATTTGCCAGGTTTCTCCGAATCTCCAGGCTTTTTCTTTGGGGGCCTTTAGTTGTAAAATATAGCAACGCCTCTTCGTGTTATCCACGTTGGGTTGGTGTCCTGTATCCTGGAGATGAGCGAAGAAACGGCTGTTCGAGTTCCTCATGTGTTCACTGACCATGGTTTGGAAGCGATGCCCGTCTGGCCGACATAGGACGAAGAGCAAGTTCCACACTTCAACAAGTAGACCCCCTACTTGTCCTTAGGGCGAGTAAATTTACTTCTAAAAGGACCAGAGGATTTTAGCGTGACAGCCATTTCGTGTTTTCTTAAAAGGCATAGCATTTTCTTTGTGACCTTACCTACATACACAACAATTTGGGCAATGTGCACCCATCGATTCGATCAGCGTCCAGGCACAGACTCTGTTCAGTGCGAATAGATGCAAGAAGTCTTCTTTTTCCGAATGAGCTTGTCTACAATGTTAGGGCTGTAGCCGTTGGAGAACGTTATTTGAGCTATAGAAGCTTTTTCGCTGCTGTAAGCAGAAGGTGAAGGGAATATTTAATAATCAATCCACTAGTGAGTGGAAAGCAAGCATTTTTTAGGGCAAGGAAACCATGATGAAGCGGGTATAACAGTGTCTGTTGTTGTTGGTTTTCGGAAAATGTCAAAAGAGAGTTCCTTATCTTGCCGAGTTATACATAGATATATCCATGTATTTCAAAGTCATGTTAACTTTAACTTCAACCTGTGAAGTTGAATGTAATTTTCAGTAAAAAAATGTTGGGGTATGAGATGAAGTTAAATACACCGTCTAAATATCTTCTCCATGCATGTGTATAATTGATATACGGGTTATGAACATCGTGTACGAACTCTCTACCGAAATAGTGCATAAAAACGTCTGCACAAGTGGGAACAATGGGAGAATCCATGGCTAAAACCTTCTAAAACTAAATAAACTTTTCTTCGAACTGAAAGTAATTTTGACTAAGTACCAGCTCTATGAGATTCATATATTCAGCGTTTGTGATTTTATCTCAAGATTCTTTGTCCAAAATACGGTTGATTAGTTTCATCGAAGTATCAGGTAAAATGCTAGTAAAGAGGTCTGCAACATCAAGTGACACTTTAATTGCTTGTGGAGGTAAACAATGATCATTAAATGAGTTGGTAAATTATTTGCTGCTTAATTCGCTATTAAGGCTAGGCGCAAACTGGGGGCAAAACAGTCTGCAGACTGTCTGCGGGCTGTCTGCAGAAGCTGTCTCCCGGTGCAAAAAATGTCTTCTTTCAAAAATTCAATCTTTTACACCGGGAGGCGACAGCCCGCTGACAGTCTGCAGACTGTTTTGTCCCCAGTGTGCGCCTAGCCTTACAATTCTCGCCACCTTCACAACGGGAGAAGTTGTCCTAGAAGAGTTAACTCGCTGTTAGTAAACAACAAAGCATTTGAGGTTGTTATTGTTTTTCAATCTAGGGTGAAACTCGAAATTAAAACGTTGACCACTATCATTAATGTTTACAAGCTGACTATCAGCGACTACATAACCTGCTTGTTTTTTATAGAGTACTTATGTGGCTATATTTATTTCTAGTTGTAGACCGAAAACTAGTTTTGTGAAATAAACATTCATTTTGTGGATAGGCTTTCCGTTTTTTATAACTCAATTTACATCAACTCCACTTACGCTCTTAATCATCATAGAGACATAGTTTGCGCTGTTCTTTATTGTTTATTAGGACCTTCAAAATGAGGTGTCGTTCGGTAGGGGTTTACGTACGAATATGCTTAGAGCTTTGGTGATGACTACAATAGTAGCAACTAACAACTAAGTCATGTAATTCTATCCACCCAACTAATCAACCTAAATAACTAATAATTCTAATAAACTTAAAAAGTATCCTTAGAGACATAAATATAAACCAGTTGTGGAAATAAGCTTCTATTTAGAAGACTTTTTAAAAATATTTCTAAAAATAATATTCATATTTAATATTAAAATAAGTCACCAACTTTTTTTCCAGGTATACCCCTCTTTAAATCGTCTCATCAACAAAATATATTTCGTCTTCTTTTAGGCTAACCTTTTTATTAAAGAGCTTAAAACATATAACGGCTTTTTTAGTATCATAAAAAATATGTTCCGCCCATATATAATTCACATCTAAGCTGAGATCGTAGTACTACGTCTTCTGGACCCCATTTTAACTAGATTAAAAATGTAAATCTTTTACCTTCTTTCTGCCTTCCTTCCCTAAAATAAAAGAGTAGAATTTGAAAGGGGTCGCTATATATTTCATGAATTCACGTTTTAAACCAAAAAAATAAATAAAATAAAACTCTCTGTCAATAATAGTTATTTTTTAAATATTATATTCTTTTGCTCTAATACACTTTTTTCCTTGGGCTACAGAAATCAAAAATCTGGCAAAGAAAAGATACAAACTTGAAACTTCTGAATAATCAACACTCTAGTTGTTTAATAAACTACTTATTTGTAATTCAAAACTCGGATTGGAGTTATAAAGAACAGCATAAATTTAGAATTTAGAAAGACTAAACCTCTAACCTAGTCTATCTCTAACCCAGTTTATCTTAGGGTGCGTTCGGAAACACTAACCAGGTGGACCGAGAAGTATCCGGTGAGTCCGGAAACACCAAACTAAACAACCGACCGCGTTCGTAAACCTCCGGTCGATTTAGAGGTCGACCGGCTCGGTCGCGACCGCTCCGACTGAATTCGAAATGCAGTAAGTCCGGTTAGTAACCATAATGTTACCTTCTTTGGCGGAATGTCATCGTATTTTAAAAGTGTTTCTCTTATCTTTAAAACTTTTTTTTAATATTTAGTTTTTGTGAAACATGGACCTTTATTGGCACAATTTTATTTGTTATCCACCTTTTTATTTTGAAATAAAAATAAATTTGGTGGGTAATATTGTGACTAATAATAACAATATATATCAAAACTGAAAGATTATAAGTGTGATATTCCTTTGTACCACAGTTTATTAGACTAAATATACCTTTGTCCTAATCTTAATACTTATTTACTTTGTTACCAATCCTACTTTTCAACATGTTATGGACACCGATATAGTTGTTATTTTAGACAATCTAAAATAGAAGCCCTGGCTGAACTAAAGGAGACTGTGCAGTCGAGAATCACTTTGTGGCAAATTTTGCTTGATTTATACACGAGAGATTATATCCATTTGTCAAACAGTTCATTTGCTTGTTTTATACATGTAAGAGATTATATATGTGTCTGTGTCATTTGTACACAGAAGAGTGCATATGTGTTGATATTATCGATGTGAGCAGTGCGGTGCAAGGTTTCATGAGGAAGATTCTGCTGAAAGTCGTGTAATCTGAGTTTTCAGTTGAAGGAAAAAGGAAAGGAATGACTGCTATACATAGATTTAACATAAAGGTGCGCCGCTGCAATAGTTTATGCACTTGCATAAACTTTCTATCCTTCAAAAACGAATTTATATTCGTAACCTCTCTTTGTTTATAACCTTTTCGGTCGACCGCTGCCTTCAACCGTTCCGTTCGGAAACAAAATTATTTCAAGCCGCCACAACCAACGGCCGGTCGACCGAGAGGTTGACCGGTTAGTGTTTCCGAACTCACCCTTAATACCAAAACACATTTATATAACTTCTACGGTAGGCTATCAGATTTAGTTTTAATGACAATTTATTTATATGTTGTAACACGTTATTCTTTTTGTGAGGTTTGAAGAATAGAAAATTGTTCTTTTGTGTAGTCTAGCATTTTATTGGTGTTATAGTATACCTAACTAACTCTTTACAACGAGATCTATGTTCCCTTTGTCTGAGACTTAGCAAGGCCCAGATATTAGAAATTCTACAGTTGCCTTGTCAGTTTGAACATTTTGTACAAGGATACATGCATGAATATTTATACAGTACCAACACGCAAGGGGGGGGGTCCGGGGGCCCTCCCCCAGAAAAATTTGGAAATTTAGACTTCTTAATACGTTAATTTAACACTTTTCTGAGCATTTAAAAAGTGTGAATACAACATTTGTGTGTGTGTCTACACCCTGATGGAGTTAAAGAGTGAAATATAGTCGGACCTCATTATAAAACGAACTTTTTACAACGAAAATCTCTAAATAGCGATTTGCAAATGCAGTTTTCCCATTTTTTGGATTTTTTAGCATTGTGATGAAACTATCATCACAGACGTCGTTTTGTGTTCAAACTTGGCATCGCGTGGCTTTATCATTTAAGCGAGCGTATTGCAATCAATAATGAATATTAAGGAATTTACTTATCATGATTAATATCATAGTTGTAGATAAGTGAAAGTATTTATTTATTTATTTTTTACTTCCTAGATAAGCCTATATAACTACACGCCTAACGCCTATAACAATCTTAACCGCCCGCAGTAGCTTCTAAACTATTATTATAAACTATCACTTTGCTACACAAAAACTTCTGCTTGTATTAAATTGATATTTTACATGCCTATTTCAATTGTACTATAGACGATGTATATTAAGTTTTATTAAAATCGTTACGTTAGAACATAAGAAATCTGCAAACATTTTGCTTTCTATATTTTAAAGGATTAGATCTGTTTTAATAGTTTTCACGATCTTTATTACTTCATAGCCGTGTTGCTGTTGGTTTTACTAAAAATCAAATTATAATTATTATTAAAAAATGACCGTCTCATCGAGTAGTTGATATTTTAGTCTTTTCCCGTCCTGAAATTCCAATTTTAAATTTTATGTTCACGTTTACGTGAGCGTTGCGTGCGAACTCTTAGACGGATAACGTTGTCCAACGAACTTAGCCTGAGTATTAGTAAAAGAAAGATTTATACCAAATTTCAACTAAATCGGTCAACTTTTACTCAAGTTATCGTCGGACACGTAAACGTTACACACAGACAGACAGACAGACAAGATGCATATTTTGTTGAATGAAAGAATTTGCTACAACATCTCTCCCTATGACTTTACCTGTAAAATGAGTATTTTCCTAGATTTCGGGGTCAAAAGTTGACCAAATCTTAAAATTTCACTTTTTTTTGGAAAAAATTGCCAATTTTTGGAGGGCTGTATCTTGGTAACTATTGGTCGTACATAGCTGGTTCTGGCCTCAACTTGTAGGAAATTTACTCTACTTTAAAAACATAAATGAATTGTTTACATGAAAAGAAACTCATAGTTTAGGAGATGTAAGAAAAAAACCGCAACAAGTGCGAAAATTTTGAGTGCCACAAAGTTAGCACAGGTGGAAGCTGCAAAATTGGATATACACTACTGGTAGTGCTAATATTAAAAAATCAGAACTAGCCGTTAGTTTGCGATTTTATCGATTTATAGTGTACAATTCGACTGGTCTATATTTAAAACTGCTGGGAATTTTTAAAATACGCGGTATCACGCCAAATAGTTTTTTTCATTTTCAAATATTCGGTCGCTATAACGTCTAGTGTAGGAGAATGTTGTTTATCAATAAACTAAGCATCGCGCGCTTGGCTTTCATTAAATAGACTATTAAGACTGAATATTAAGAAAATAGTTGATCATGATAAGATGATAATATGATAGTTACTGAAAGACAGACAGGATGCATTTTTATAATGTAAGGTATAAAAATAGTTTTGATATTTACAAGAGGATATTTTTTTTAAAAAATTTCGGGGGGGGGATTGATCCCCATATCCCCCCCCCCCCCCTAGGTACGCCCCTGACAAACCATTATCGTTGAATTGTTTCCCCGTTTTTTTAATGTGTCTAAAATGTTTTGATTGATACATGATTTGAAGAATAAATTTAGCAAAAGTTAAAGAGCTCAGACGGTTCAAATTAATCTGGGGCTATCTGCGGGTTACTTTCGACGAACTATAAAAGTTTCATACAAATTAGATAAGTGATTTTGGATCTATAGGTGTAAATAAATGTATGTTTGAGCGCCGAAAGATGAAACTTATATGGGTTCAACACTGAGCTAATTATGACCTACCATTCAAATTTCATTTAAATCGGACGTGTAGGTTTTAAGCTATGTTGGTTCGCAAAATTAAGCGACAGACCGACACACAGAAGCGGAACCAAAAATATTCCCTGATGTCTTAATCGGATTTTTGTCTTGGAATTTTTGAAATCGGAGACATAAAATATTTTCGTTCTTCAGAACGATCATAGCTGGGTATCAAGTATTATCATAGCTATGTAGCTTCCGTTACCTTCGGTAAGCTCGGAAACAAAAATATACATCACAGTACTAATGATTTTATTTCGAGGGATGTAAATTGGTTTTTTTCTCTCTCTCTTAAAAAGAAAGACTAGAATAGTTTCGATTATTTGCAGTCGCAATGATCATTGAACTAATGTAATCAACAGGGGTTTTATAAAAATTTGGCTCTTTAAATGAGTAAGTTCCACAGAATAATAATATTACAGTACGAGTCGGTTCAAATAACAAATATTTTGGTTTTATTTCAACGTGTAAATTCCTTAAAACCGTGGTGGTAACTAATTTCCTTTAGCTTTTCCAATAGCTTTTTGTACTTATAAATATGATTTAAGCGTGATTAAAAGTTACACTAGGATTCTATTTTGAGCAGCTATAAGGTTTGGGTGAGTGCTAACTAGGTGGTAATGTTCTTGGTATCGATCCCTCGGGAGGGTGGCAGAGTTCTGAGAAAGTCTGACAAATGAACAGAATCTTCCCACCGAATGCCTTGCCTCGCTCTTCCACAGGCATGGCCCATATCACCCTGATGGCTTCTCTTCTCACCCACTCTAGGCCCCCTATTCTATTTCCTTTTAGTCATCCTCCTTTATATTGAAATATTTCTCACACTGCTGCATTCAGGGAAAACCACACTTCTGATCAGAACCGAGAACCCAGGGAATTCAGACCAACCTCTCCATAACCTTCAACAAAATGAAATAGGTCTACGTTCTAGTTTTTATTTTTTAGTTGGTCCTGTTTTACTAAAAGTTATATTAATTAAAAATTGTTCTTCAACTTTCTTCAATTTTGGTTGAAGAATGAATGAAAATCTAATAATGTGTAATTTAGTTAATTTATTTTAAACACATTTAAGACGTGTACAAAGGTGATTGTACACGTAGTTTTAGATTTTCAGCAATATCAGATTTATTTTCATAAAAAGAATAGAATGATAGGAAACTAGATTTCATATTCCCGGGAATACGACATATGGTTGAATTTATCTTTAAATGGACGAACTCGATTTTTTTAAATGAAAATTGTCGGAACCTATTTCGATTTCTGTAGGTTATTCAGAGTTTTTGGGGGTACCACCACCAAATACCAAATTTATAGCTAAAACTAATATCTCTAATTTTCTATCTATTCGCTTTGAGGGGGATTTTTGCTGAACATGTATGCCCAATTTTATCGGAATCGGTCCAGTAGTTTAGGGTCTACTCCACGCGTTAGTACAAGCTCTAGACGAGAGACAGATATTTAAAAAATACAAAAAATCTTTTTGGTATCAAGGGAACCTCAAAACGTGTAAATCCATCAAAATCGAATTTTACCGCTAAAACAATACTTTCTCTCAATATAAACTTCGTAAGAAAAAATTAATAAACATATAATTGTAAATATGAGAGCGTCTATGGAGGTCATCTTAATTAATAATATAAATAATTGTCATTCCACGTAAACTGCTAAATCTGTTTATTTTAAATTACAAAGCAGCTTTCGGCCTTCACAAGGCTATCATCAGTGCTGGAATGTAGAAGAAGTGGAGTTACATTATATAAATGAAAAGTTAATGATTGAGTTCAGTCTACTTCATGTCTGTGATCAAGGTAAGACTCCGACAGGTATAAGATTGAGTCTTACCTTGATCTCCAACATGAAGTAGACTGGACTCAATCATTAACTTTTCATTTATATAATGTAACTCTACTTCTTTCACATTCCGCATTCCGGCACTGATGATGGCCTTGTGAAGGCCGAAAGCTGCTTTGTAATTTAAAATAAACAAATTTAGCCAGTTTACTCGGAGAGACAATTTATATTATTCATAAACATATAACTTTTTTTCATGCTTTTGTCAGAATCGAAGCTAATTTTTGTAAATAACATAAATAATAAAATACTAAACATATCTTCTTAATAAGTAAGATTGATCTGTTAGGTGTGAAAGATGTAAAACAAATTAAATCATTTCAGTAAAGCCGTTTCGACCCTTTCTTGTAAGGTCATCCTCAGTAACTCTCTTGTTTATTAAGAGTGTTTAAGATTTCGCAGTTGTCACATCTCCATAATAGAAAGTCATTAATTTTAATATCAAAATTGTCAGTTATATTTAAAAATGATCAAATATAAAAACAGTGAAATACATAAATAAAACTTACTAAAAAAATACACATTTGTTACTTTTTTTAGTGAGTTGTATTTATGTATTTTTATATTTGATAATTTTTAAATTTAACTGACAATTTTTATATTAAAATTAATGACTTTCTTATAGAGATGAGAAACTACGATATCTTAAACACTCTTAATAAATTAAAGAGTATGACTGAGGATCCCTTACAAGGAAGGGTCGAAACGTCTCTATCCAATCCAACGTACTCTAATAATATAATATGTTGTATACAATCATCGGGAATAAACTTTTGGAATTCTGTTGTACCTATATAGGTATACATATCAAAGAATATCCCTTATCCATACCTGTCTTTCAGCAAAATAGACTTAAAGAAGAATTATTTTTGTGTATTCCATATATTTTACCGACTAAATGGTGTAAGGCAATAAATATATCACTCAAGAGTTTCCAATTTCAATATTTTCCGTTAGCTCCAAGGTACATTAAAATAATAATCTTACACATACATATACACCCTTTAAATTACGAGTATGATTTTACCAAAAGAGTAAGAAATACATAATCTATTTCCAAGCTAAAGAAACCCAAATTAAGACAGAAACAAGACTATATGATAGAAAATTAAGTTAGCCATTGTTGGATTAGAATCATGAGTTTGAAATCCATTTCGAGTGTTTATATATATACAAAAGACTCAGGTGTTGAAAGGTGAAGAGGAGGCTATTGTAGCTGAGTGAGGAAAGGGTCCAATTACCTTCGGGTAGATGAACTAACCGAGTTAGTGCCTTATGTCTGATCAAGTTACCCCGTGCCCTAAGGGCCTGTTCGCTTTCTGTATATAGAGAAACACCGGGCTCCCTAAGGACGGAGAAAGCTTTCTATGTCTAACTAGGCCGAGCCGTCCTTCATACTCTGTACTAAACCTTAGCTTAGTACTTAACTTAGACAATACTCGGTGTATCCCTAACTTAAAACTTCACACCAAAAAGTGTTTTAACTAACTTCTACTAAAATAGAGGGATGTTGGTAAATACCACAATTACAGGCTTAATCTATATAAGCTCTGTCAATAGCGGAAAGCGAGATGAAATCGCGTAAATGTAATCAAGGATCACCCTACATAAGCTTTAACTTGATCTAAATGCATTTTAACATTCTTACTCTAACTCTAGATGAAATTTTTAATATACGGAAAGAATTACCAATAACATCGAGCGCTTGAAAATCCACGTACTAGTGGTAACACTGTCAAATCTGACAGGAACGATAATCGTGAAATCCCGCTTGTTAAAAACACGTTTAATATAATAATGTATTTACTTTAAATTATTAAATATTTCTTAAATAAATATAAATAATCAGCAATAATTGACCCGTAATTGCGAATCAGGTTATATTCTAATTACATTATTCTTAGAAGCCGCTTATATTACAATGACAAATAACACTATGAATCACAAATCCGACTTCAAAGACTTATTACAAATATTATTCAGCTGTATTAAATAACCATCTTCCTTCTTAAATCAAATACCCCGAAAATATATATATATATTTTTTTTTTTTTTTTTTTTTTATTAATCTTAATCAAATCTTTAAATAAAAATAAAATAACATAAATGTAAAACGACACCACAACGAGTATAATTAAATAGAAAATAGCTAAAAAAAACATTAAGTTTTAAATAAATATTAAACCAGATATAAATAGGAAGGTTCGACACTGGTTACCCTTGAGTTACCACTCCGTCTCACTTATCCGTCTCGATTTGCTAACTTTTTCTCATTGTTTTTGGGATTTCGAGATCATCCTAGAAACCCTTATGCTTTTGGTTCTCCGTCCATCCGTCGCCTCTTGGAGTATATCTCCGGACCTACTGTAGCTAGAGATTTGAAATTTGGTATGCAAGATAAACTTTTTTTGCCCCAAATCAGAAAAACTATTGAGGACTTAAACACTCAAAATTTCTGCGATCAGTTATCAATTGCGAAATTATCGCAATATTTTATATTTTTAGTAAATTTTAAGTTGGGTATCATTTTAAAGGTATAAAAATTTGTATTACAAATATATATCGCGTTTCCAAAATGCCATATATTTTCGATTTATGTTGATGGTGAGGCCATTTTATCTCCAAAAAAACGCTAAAAAAAATGTCTGCACTATCCCATCAGGACAGGTCCTAGAAATAAGGAAAAAATATATACATCACTGTGGTCCAATGATAATTCCGGGAGTGAATAAAAAAGAAAGTCAAGTATTAGAAATTTTAGGGGGTCGTAACTATGGTGACCCAAAAAATTTATTTTAAAAAGTTGGATATTATTTTAAATGTATTGAAATTTGGTTCACAAATGTATATCGCGTTTCTAAAATGGCGGCTATTTTTACCCAAATAAAATAAAACAAAACGAAAAAGAACTCTCCCCCCCCCCCCTTTACCCCATGCTTCATGCACACCTTGCTTCTCAAAATTGCAATTTTTTAGGGTTTCGTTGGTAAAACCAAAAAAAGAAACCCTTATAGTTTCGTTCATGTGTCTGTCTGTCTGTCTGTCACTCTGTACGGTTCCAATAACTTTTGAATAAAAAGAGATAGAAACGTGAAACTTTTCAATATTAAAGATCGTTTTGACGCGCACACAGGAAAAATATAGCGAACTAAAAATTATCAGCTGTTCAAATCCAAAATGGCGGATAACTCACGTCATGCGAATTTTTTTTTTTTTTAAATTTTAGGTGGGGTATCAAATGAAAGGTATTAAAGAGTAGATTACAAATATATATATCACTTAGGGATAGTGTTCAATTTTCATCGCCATTTTGTCAAAAAACATCGAAATTTTGCGTGTCCCCCCCCCCTTAAAATCGTATTTCCGCTCATACTAAAAATATAGAAAAATATGCAAAATGTGAGGTCTGGTGGGCCATAGAAAAAATAAGATTAGCAATTTGATCTGATTTAATGGGAATCCAAGATGGCGGATAATTCATGTCACACGAAAATAAATATTTTTTTTAAATTTTGGGTGGGGTATCAAATGAAAGGTATTAAAGAGTAGATTACAAATATATATATCACTTAGGGAAAGTGTTCAATTTTCGGCGCCATTTTGTCAAAAAACATCGAAATTTAGCTTGTCCCCCCCCCTAAAATCGTATTTCCGCTCTTACTAAAAATATAGAAAATATGCAAAATGTGCGGTCTTATGGGCCAAAGAAAAAATAAGAATAGCAACTTGGTCGGATTAACTGGGAATCCAAGATGGCGGCTGATTGATGTCACGGGAAAAAAAATATTTTTTTAAAATTTTGAGTGAGGTATCAAATGAAAGGTATTGAAGAGTAGATTACAAAAATATATAACACTTGTGGAAAGCGTTTAATTTTTCCCGCCATTTTGTCAAAAAACATCGAAATTTAGCTTGTCCCCCCCCCCCTAAAACTATATTTCCGCTCTTACTAAAAATATAGAAAAATATGCAAAATGTGCAGTCTGATGGGCCAAAGAAAAAATAAGAATAGCAACTTGGTCGGATTAACTGGGAATCCAAAATGCGGCTAATTGCTGTCACGGAGAAAAAAATATTTTTTCAAAATTTTGAGTGGGGTATCAAGTGAAAGGTATTGAAGAGTAGATTACCAAAATATATAACACTTGTGGAAAGCGTTTTTTTTCTACGCCATTTTGTCAAAAACATCCAAATCCCCCCCCCCCCCCCCCCCCCCCAACTTCTAATTTCATGTTTACAACACCAACGAAACCCTTTTTACGTGAGACTTCACGCACTACCAATTTTTTTATACATATTTTAGTCTAAAAAAAATTAAAAATTATGTTCTATTTATGAAGTTTTATGACCGAAGAGACCCTTTTAGTAACTTGCTGGCAAGTACTTAATGGGATTTTTTATACATGTTCGAACTGTTAATTGTTAATATTTTATGTTGTCGATATAGTGCTTTGGGAGGAAAAATGTACACGACGAACCCTATTCAATTGGGAGATACAGTTTCCTTTCTAGATTTAAAAATTTAAACTAGATAAATATATGACTCGACTGGTAGGAAATCTTTCCCTGTATGTAGTTTAAAGTTTTAATTATTATAATGTGCTATAAAACTGCTTGTTTAAAAATAGCTTTTAATTATAGATTAAATATTTGATGTTTCAGGCACGTCAGGAGAGAGGCGAAATATAGCCAAATTAGCGACATGAATTAACGGTGTCAACTTATATCTACCCCTTAACGACTCCCGTCGAAAACACGTAATCACATTATGCGTTATAACTAACTGATCAGAATAATACATTTATATGTTTCCAAATTGGAGCGGCAAGACTACCCAATATTATTACAAAACTAGCGAGTGAATTAAAATTACCTTTACCTACGATTGTTATGAAATATAAACATTTTATCTCTGTTTAGATGCGTAGAAAGTGATTCTTTTTTTTTCTTATTAGCGAGTTTCTTTACATTTAGCAAAACTAATTTGATGTTTGTTTAATACAAGTAACTGTTAATATCGAGTTTTTTGCGAAAATCAATGCGTGATTTAAGTGATTATGACGAATATGAGGAGAATAATACCCCTCCCGAAATAATTAATTTCGCACAAAATACAACTCATGAAATAATTTCATCTTTATCAAAAGAGAAATACGAACTTACATACAGGAAGTTTATTATTTTTTTCAATATTTATTATTAAAATCTAACAATCGTAGAGAAGTACGGTTCGCAACTCGTGCGAAAACCGCATTTTACATTGCTCGTGTGGTTTTTCTACCCTCCCTATAGCTTGGGTGCAAACTCCACACTCGCATGCAAAATGCTACTTTCCGCACTCGACGCGTAATGTACTATTACGACCTTTTCCCCAAAAAGTAAGAAATTCAAATATTTGTAAATGATAAACTTACTGTATTGCATAAACTGAGTAGGTTTCGCAATTTTAGTTTCAACAACAGAAAAGGTTAATTAAATAATTTGAAGAAAAAAAAATGACCTGTGATTGTTAGCCCTAAGAATAATAAAAATAAGTATGAAACGGTAAAGTATAAAATAAATTTTGGTTTCTTTCATCTCCTTAAGTATCTTATTGGTAAAAAAAAAAGGAGAGAAAATTAAAATTTAAGCAAAATAAGTTGATTATTCCAGAAAAGTTATTTAATAATTCAGAGCAATTGCTATCCTTTTTTTATGTTTTTAGCGAGAAGAATTTTCAAATATTGGTTACCAATTTTAAACATTATCTACCATGTAGTCAGTGAACCGACCCTAATAGTCAATATTGAATTTTGTGAACCGAGAATATAACGAGATGAAGAAAGGCAAATAACATTATACATTCACATATTTAATCACTGGACTCTGTTAACAAACGTTATCTACTCGTTATGGCATAAAATGTAAAAAATAACAATTTGCAGACCAAAGCTTACTCCAGTTAACAAACCCAATTCAATAAACCCAGTTTAATTATTATTGATCCACTAAAAAATCAAGCTCAACCCAATATAGAATAGGAGACTTATCCTACTTAAAAAAGCTTAGCTTTTGATCATCGATACGTTAGTAAGTCATTTTTATGTTAGTCTCGTTGTTATTTTTGACCGCGGTCGGATCGGTTAGTCATGATTGACTACTCGATTCAGTAGACGAACGAACTTAACCCTTAATAACCTAGCGTTGCCATATGGCAACAGCAAAACCCCCTCCCTTTATTATTGTCTGGAGAGGTCCAAGTTAATATTGAGCTTTTTAATTGTTAATATTATGTCAAAAGAAGGACTAAATTTATTTTTCATCATTAGATATATTTGTTTTGTGCAACACGTATGCGACAAGACAGGTTTAAAAAATGGGTCATTCCAAATTTGTGACACGGGAAAAATTTTTTAAATTAATTAATTAATTAAATAATTTTATTATTGGTAATGAAACTATTAGAATAAAGAATGCTTAAAAATATAAAATTATTGCAGTTTCACAAAATTTAATTTTTCTGCCCTAATTTGAGCGTCAATTTGAACGTTGCCATATGGCAACGCTAGGACATCAGCCTTACAGTTTTTTTTAAGTCGTAATTTTATTCAGTCATATTTATATACGAAGTTTTGATGTTTTTTTTGTCTAATGTTCATTTTTTATTGATTATTTTCTAAATATTTCTCAATTAGTCTCTAAATCTTGTAATTATTTTTGTTGAATAAATATAATTAGTAACAAATATAATTGGGCTATTCTTTTAAAAATAATATGTTTATAACAATATCTATATTTTTCTATTACAATTGAATAATACATATATATTTTTAAAGGTAATTACAAAAACACATGCATAAAACAAAAAATATAGAAATAATCACATAATGACATAATTTTCCAGACAAACAACATGATACATAATACAAATAATGAAAAAAAAATTAAATTTACTTTTTCGTTCTTTTAAATAAATTTAGTATTTTATTAGTATTATTTTTGCTTTTTTAACCTAAAATTTATTTTACATACATTTTGTAAAAGAAATTATTAAAACATTTACTGAGATAAAAAACTGTAAGGCTAATGTCCTAGCGTTGCCATATGGCAACAGCCCAAATTTGGGGTAAGGAAATTTTTTCAATTTTTTTAAACATTTTTTACATATTAAGGGACCTCTTAACAGACCAAATCCCCAGAAAAAACAAAAAAATTCCCCCAAAAAAATAATTCGGGCAGTTAAGGGTTTCTTAAAAGTTAGTGCTTATTTTTATCTTCATACTTCAAAAGAAGACTGCTTGGCTCTTGAAATGTACATGCACACTCCAGACCAGGAAGAAGCCCAGAACACCTTGATAAACACTATTACCTGGCTACATTATATTGGATCGAATAAGTTCAAATAGCCAAAAGGCTACCTACTGTTATACAAAAATAATCGGTCCGAAATTATTTTCTCATATATATATACAGCGATACATCTTACCCCTATAGCACTTATGTTTTAAAAGCGGCCATTTTCATCAAGGGGTCCATTTTGCCGGGTAGTAGATAGCATTACTAAAAATTTTAACTAAAAGAAGTTCACCGACAATGTGTTGTTGAATTGAGAAGGCGTATGACACCATCCGGCTAAATTTCCCTCGTATATATATTTATATTTATTTTTCTATTTATACTTATACCAGTCTAATAAAAAGTTTAGACTTAAATTTAATTTAAGTTTAAACTTAACTTAAACGCTTAACTTAACTAAAGGCGTTATATTATTCTAACTCTCTTCGCCAACAATATATGATATAACATCATCATGAAGAATTGATATCAAAGTATGTACATAAAAGAAGGCCCTTCATGAACTGTAAGATTAAATTTAGCCGGATTTACCTATGAAACTATCTAGGAGTTGCTTGGAGCAGTGCATGCAATACGAACCTGTAAAAACTTAAGGTATTCCAAAATATGTTTCAAGACTTAATCAATTCTATATAAATGTATTTTAAAGGTACGTAAAATTAGTTTTACTTCTTAAGATATCGGAAGCATTGTGATAATTCTGAAGATCAACATTTTATTTTACTACAATTTAAATCATCTTAGAAAGAAATCCGTATCAAAAACTAGGAACATTTTGGTCTCATGCCAGTCTGATGGTTTGTTCAAACATTTTTGCGAACCACCGTATCTTTAAAACAAATCGTCCGATTTTTATGAAATGTTAAGGTAAGCATTATTGGTTCATTGTTGTTCCCACATTCATTTCAAATGTCTGCGTCCATTCCCTTCTGTTCCGCATGCGCACAAACTTATTTTCCAAGCTTTTATTTAACTTGCGAAGTTTGTATGTATGTATGTATGTTCGGGTCAAATCTTGCAACTGAATTTTAAAGCAGTTATCCTCAACCGATTGAATTGACATTTTGCATACACGTTTAGTTTGGATGGTTAGCTAAGTGACGTCATTCTAAATCCAATATGGCGGACAGCCCAAGATGGCAGACTAGTTATTTTTAAGCACGCCCATGACATGGCTATCAAATGAAAGGGTTTGCCGAGAAGAATACGAATGAAAGCTTGGTTTTTAAAAATATTTGTTAATAAAATTATTTATTAATAAACCTTCTTGTTCCTCTTTTAAATTTCAGTCAACATTTGTGCGAACCACTATAACATTTAACACTACTCTTCCGTTTAATAAAATTTAGTTGGTACTTCATAGTTAACCCACTGTTGATCCCATAATTATCCCTGACAACCTCCTATCTCCTGACAACATCGCTTTCTCTTCCGCATGCGCACCTTTTATTATAACTTTTATTACATTATGACTATTTATTATAACTTTTATTATATGTTAACGTTAACACCTATATGTTAAACGCACTCATCCGATTTTAAGGAAATTATAATAGATAATCGAAAGTAGCCCAGAGATGGTCCTATATTAATTTCAATCGCCTGCGCACATTTATTATTAAACAAAAAGAAATTTTACCCCACTAGAAATCAAAATAGGCCCAAACAACCCAAATTTCTTTTTGGCTGACTTTATTGCTGGGTAAAACCAAGAGTCCTTCTATTTACGTTGCGTTGTAGCGAAACTTAACGTCACTTAATTTTGACATCATAATAAACAATTTTTGGAAAATTACCTTTCCTTTTTTCCTGTTTAGAACTATTTCTAAACGGGAGTTAGTTTTAGTACAAATTCTTAGTTGAAGTTTTAGGAGGAAGGTCCAGTGTATTAAGATTGTTTAGGATTAAATTTTGGGGTTTGGCCTTGGGCTAAGACATATAGGATGAAAACTGGGTTGCTATAAACTAACTGGGTGTACTTAGTCTTAGAGACGGGACTAATGCTTTACATTCGCTAGCCCCCAGGCTACTTGACCTTAGCTTCAATTAATTCTGCCCTCTAAAAACTACCGCTCATTACTCTTCTCCATTCTTGAGTAGACCTCACTCCTTTATAACTTTCAACTAATCTTTACCTTCAGACAATCACAACAAACTCTTTCTCCACATGTCTCGGTAATTGGATTAAGGCTAAAACTCCATTCGGTTTATCTCAAATAGTTGTTTAATACGGTAAGCAATACAGCTGACCTCACTACAAATGTATTATAATTTTACAAAATTTCAACTTTATTTTAAGATAATAGCTATATAGCTAATAGTAATATTCGGTGCAATAAACTCGAACAAAACTTTCGGCTAATCTGCAGTTATCAATACAGTCGAGAATCGCATGATTTATACACTTGAGGGAATATAACCCTTTGTCAGCCCAGTCCATTTTTTATATTTATACATTTGAAAGATAATATTTACATAATTAATTAATTTGAGAGATGATATCCCTTTGTCTAAACAAGTACATTCGAGTGAGGCCCCCCAATGTCTAAAATCTTCACACAAGGTGGTTTATTAACTGTTAACTGCAGTTTCACCAAACTTTAGTTACAATAGCAATAGTGCATATACAATAGTTTGACTAAATTTAAATTGTATAATATCAATTATAATCAATTTATTTACATACATATGTATTGTTTCATTTAGCTTTCTTTATTTACCTTTCAACATTTACATCAGATTACAAAAAATAAAACTTAGGGGATAAGAGACCAATTATAAAAAAGAGAATTTTTGAAAAAATATTCACCAATAAATATTAAAGTGAGAAATGAGGGAGTCTTTGCTTGTTGAAGCAAGAAGGTAGAGCGTGACAAAATATATAGGACAACGGCCTTTGCAGAGTATTTTTTATTCCTTTAATGCGAGTGAATGCTGTTTTTTATAACAAAGGATCTGCCGATAAGGCTGAAAGATATCCTTTAAAATCCAGCTTAAACATTATTTATATTCTAGTACAAAAATTTAGAGAGAGAGACTACGAAATGAAGAATAATATCAGAGGTTAATTTCTGAATCTAAAATAGTAGTAAATAGTTTCTGAATTCTGAAATAATTTCTATATAAGAAAAGCCTAGAAGATTTGTTCGGTAATTTAGACAATGTGAATATGACAAGGTGATTTATCAAACATTATTAGAAAGCTTTGAAACGTTTGAATTCATGTAAATATTATTATAATCCCTCTATCGGCACTTCATTAGATTGTTGCTCCCTTATTTTAAAAAAAAAAAAAAATTATAAATGACTGACTAAATAACTATTACGACAAAGGGATGTTTAGTCCTATGTACTTTGGGACAAAGGAATATCACTTCTATTTTTTTAAGGGGAGTAACAGTCTAAAGAAGAACTTTCCACACACCTTCTTTAGATTGTTACTTCCCTTTGTTGCTTCCGAGCTTACCGAAGGTAACGGAAGCATTGTGCTCACTTTTGAGAACGAAAAACTTTTATGCCTACGATTTTAAAAATTCCAAGACAGAAATCCGTTTCAGACATCAGGGAACATTTTTGGTCTCGTGTCTGTCTGTCTGTCGGTCTGTGTGTCCGCGAATTATGAAACGTGCGACGATAACTTGAGTAAATGTCAACCGATTTTGATGAAATTTGGTAGACATGTTCATTTTACCAATGCCAAGGACGAGTTCGTTGGACAACGTTATCCGTCCAAGCGTTCACGAGCAACTCTCGCGTAAACGTGAACTTCAAATTTAAAATTGAAATTTTAGGTGGGGAAAAAAATCAAACTTCATCTATTCAATGAGACAAACATTTTTTTCAAATACAATTTTTCAGTAAAACCAACAGCGACACCGCTATGAAGTGTTAAAGATAGCTAAAACTATTAATAGTTTTATTTACACAATTAACATTATGACAATAGTCTACATGATAGGATGCGAGGAAGCTATGTGCCACACTAATTGGCAGTCTATTTTTTTTTATAAGGGGACTAACAATCTAAAGAAGTGCTGTTTTTTCTATAATTATATTAATGTCATACTTTAAATTAAAATTGTTATTAACAAGTAACACATTTTATTTGAGATCGGAATAAGTTAAAATTATGTATTTAAAAATCAGCATATTACTTTCTAATAAGGATTCATAAAATATTTTATCATTTCAGAAGTAAGGTAATAGGTTCACTAAAATGCGGCTAATAAAACTTTTGAAAATCTAAATCCCAGATTACTTGATTTTGTAAACTTGATATAACAATTGTTATCTCAGAAGCAAAAGCTTTGCCTACTAAATATTTGCTATAGGGATGGTTAAAACGTGGTTCTTTATTAAATACTCAATCTGAAAGCTTGCAGCTAATGCTGCTTTGTTAAGCAGCATTAGTGCCTAAATAACTAAAGTGCATAAATAAATAAAATGCATTAATAACTATTCTTCTTGTAGACATTCACAATCAAAATAAAATCAAAATCATCGCGGTTTAATAATATTGGTATTTCCTTAGGATCAATTATGTTTAATTTATCCTAAGGAAATACTAATATGATTAAACCGCGATGATTTTGATTTTATTTTGATTGTGAACGTCTACAAGAAGAATAGTTATTTATGCACTGAATAAGTTGGTTCATGAGGCAAAGCCGAAGGAACCATGCGCCCTAAATCCCGAGGCGAAGTCGAGGGAATTAGAATTTTTTAATAACGCAAATTAGCTCCAGAGGCGCAGTCGAGGGACATAATTATCGCGAGGGGAATTATAGCACTTAACTCCCGAGGTACCTACAATATCTCCAGTAGGGAGAAAATAAATAAACGGCCATACGTTCATTAATTTTTTTAATAAATAACAATAGTTGTTAGCACTTTAAATAGGAGATAAAAGAGATTCAATATTAAAAACAAATAAAAATTGCAATTAAACTCAAATAGAAGGTTTTTTAGATGCAGATTTAAACAATGATAAGAGCAAATTACAAATAAGGTCGAAAAAGCAGAGTGGCCAACCTGATTTAAACAACTTCTCTACATTAGCCATTCATTCTTTACTATTTATAAAATAATTAAGTTGGCAATCCTTTTTTTCCCTGGTTTTACTTTTTCTCCCTACTTTTTGAGTTCAGGGAAGAAAAGACTTACTTTAGTCCCTTTAAACTAATCCAAAATCATATTTTTTCTCCCTACTAGAGATAAAGGTTATTATTTGATCCATTGAGGTTAAGTCCGTAATTTAAAATTTATAATGTATATTTACTTTCTGACCTGTTGATCAACAACTTACAATTAAATAAATAATTACGGTTTTGATTAAAACATTTGGAGTAGCATGAGATCTAAATGTACCCTAAAGAACCGTCCCCCCCCCCCTCTATAGTTAGAGTGAGAAAATTAATTACATTTCCACATAAACCACTTGGAAAGCCTCTACCAATATTCTCAGCTCTGGCACCACAAAGAGAGTTATGTGAAATCAATAATATAATTTTCGCCAAGTTCTTCTAATACACTCGCTGTTGGCGACATGCCTGTTTCCAAATATGTAATTCCAATATTTACGCTATAGCCTTGCGTAAATATTGTTAAAATGAAAAATTTATATTTACACAATATTAAGCCATTTTAAAAATAAACACTAAAAATAGATCATAAAAATAAAGCCTTAAAAAAGTTCTTTTTACACGCTTTTTTGTGCCCAAATCTTGTAACCTAAATTTTACTCACTTCTCTTCTATCATAATATGAATATAGTTGATTTTAGGGGTGAAAATTAAAACATTAATCCATATTGAGTAAGAGGCGTTTTAACATAAATATATTTTTAAAATAAACTAATAATTAAATCCACAACTTTGCAATTTAATCACACCAAAATAAATAATAAATTACACTATTTAAAATAATAACAAAATCAAAATTACACAAATCACATATTTTAGTTATCTCAATGTAAATTATTATGTACATAGTTCCTTAGGATTATAAATAATAAACACTAGCACCACTTTATAATAATACATTAAGATCTTTTGTATTCTTAAAAAAAATCACAGGGAAGTACTTGCGTCCAGGTACTTTTTGGTGTTTTGTAGATGAGTAAGCATACCCGTTATGTAATTATGATTTTTTTGTCTTCGATCTCAAGGGTCCCGGGTTCGATCCCCCGGGGGGTCACAATGTTTTTTATCAGTAATAAAGACAAGATAAATTAAATTTTTCAGGAAATTTTCATCGCGCCACAATAAGGTATTAGCATGAATTATTTCGAAATTTTAGCACCAGCCGATCTATAGTGGTAGGGGGGGGACATTTTTTTTGGGTATATTTTGATTTTTTTATCCAATAAGGAATGCAAAATTTAAAAAAAGCATATATATATTTGTGTCCTACTCTTCAGCAGCTTTCATTTGATACCCAACTCAAAATTTTCAAAAAATAAAATTTTGGGCGTACTTCACTTTTTCACGCCCAAAATTGGCAATTTTTGAAAATTTAGGATGAACTCCCGGAATTTTCATCGCGCCACAATAAGGTATTAGCATGAATTATTTCGAAATTTTAGCACCAGCCGATCTATAGTGGTAGGGGGGGGACATTTTTTTTGGGTATATTTTGATTTTTTTATCCAATAAGGAATGCAAAATTTAAAAAAAGCATATATATATTTGTGTCCTACTCTTCAGCAGCTTTCATTTGATACCCAACTCAAAATTTTCAAAAAATAAAATTTTGGGCGTACTTCACTTTTTCACGCCCAAAATTGGCAATTTTTGAAAATTTAGGATGAACTCCCGGAATTTTCATCGCGCCACAATAAGGTATTAGCATGAATTATTTCGAAATTTTAGCACCAGCCGATCTATAGTGGTTGGGGGGGGGATTTTTTTGGGGTATATTTTGATATTTTTAACCAATAAGAAATGCAAAATTTAAAAAAGCATATATATATTTGTGTCCTACTCTTCAGCAGCTTTCATTTGTTACCCCACTCAAAAATTAAAAAAAATAAAAAATTTTGAGTTTATCACATTTTCTCGAATTGCGCATGCGCATATCTAATTTTGAACTTCTATATATTTTCCTGTGGTTGGGTCAAAAAGTTGCACCAGTGTTTCAAATTTCAGCACTTTCGCTTAAACGGTTCGGGCTCTATGAACCAAAGAGCGACAGACAGACGGACACATCACCCTCGGCATAAGGGTTTTGAGAAGTATCTACAAAACCCTAATAATGGTAAGAGATATTTTAACAATAAGAAATTGAATATTAAATTAAGTATAATTAGTGTAACCCCTCTCTACCAGTTAGCGCTAGTAATCCAATTACGTTTCAAACAAAACAATCTCCTCTAAATATTAAAAGTTTAATTAAAAAAATAGCAATTAAATTATCTATGACTAATTTACTTTTATGACAAACGAATATAAATTCCATTAGGACAGTTTGTATAATGAATAGCGTTATGGATAGTGTAAAAATATAATTAAATATCTTTAAAGGTTCTCACTGTGAAATTTATTGTTAATTAGAATATATACCAATTGAAAATTATTTTGTTTAAAGTTAAATTTGTTATGTTTTTGTTTTAGTTATAGAGTGTTGCTAATATTATATGAAATGTCAAAATTTAATTTTTAAATTCTAGTAATTAATTCAAATAAATTAATTTTAATGATTACTGACGCTCTTTTACAGAGATAGAGAATGATTTTCATTGTACAGCAATTTGGTAAGTATCATTAACATCAATCATGTGATCATAATTGTTATTGTTAATTTTCAACAGAATTATTAGCTTATATAAACGTAAGACATCAATGTAACTGATTATTTTGTCATTTTAGAAATAAAGACCAATGATGACCTTATGATTACGATTACGGGTCGAAGTCGAAACGTCTCTTAATCAATATGGATTGTTTTAATTTTCACACCTAAAGATCCATAATAGTATATTATGTTACAAGGCTGTGAAGTGAGTTTTTTCTTTACCGCGGCAATTACATTTACTGTCGAGCGAAGCGAGACAGTAAATATTGCCAAGGTAAAGAAAAAACACTTCAAAGTCGCGTAGCATATGCTATTTTTTCCGAGGTAGCAGACAATGAAAAAACATTAAATATTAATCACTAATCAATATATAATAATAACAAATATTAGTACATACTTAAGACTTAAAAAAAGAAACCTTAAAATGAGGTTACACTATAAGAAAAGATAAACAAAACGCATTGACATCTAGCGGATTTTTATCGTACTAGAAGCATTTCTACAAAGACTGCAGCACTACTAACGGAAGTTTTGACAACTACCCGCCGTAAAGAAAAAATCTTTTAGTGCCTAGGACGTAAAAGATTTTTTCTTTACAGCTAGGAGTAATGAAAAGATTTTTTAAGTCCACGTATTGAAAAAATGGATTTTAGCTATGTTTTTTAGGCTCTAAAGTTACTATTTCACAGCCTACCACGGAAAAACTATATTTATATTACAGTTACATCGGTGCTGACTTCAACATATTCCCTACCATCTAGAAAACTGGAACTTGCACAGACAGACTATATATTTCAAGTCTGACCGTGTGTCGCTCAACATTATTGCGTATTGCGATCCACCGTAACTTAAAAATATTTAACCGATTTTAGGTCTAATCACTCACATCAGACAGGCGCGTCTCGGCACTGTTAAGACTGAGCCGGTGCCGTTTCGAATAAGACCCAGGGTACATATTTTATGTACCCAGAACTGTATGAATTTTCCAATGTAAATTATATGGGCGCTAATTAAGTTTTGATTTTATTTATTTCTGTGTGGCTGACTGAAGTCAAAATCTTAGAATACAATGATGTCAAAATAATCAGTTACATTGATGTCTTACGTTTATATAAGCAAATTCTGTTGAAAATTAACAATAACAATTATGGCCTAATAATTAACCCTCTTCTAGTCCTCCAATCGAGCTGAGACCTCATTAAATATGGACTAAATAATGAATGCAAGACCAGCTAATTCCTTCTTGGTAAACTCTATCACAAATATAGGTATGACACTTTACAGAAAAAAAAATGACTAATATGAGAAAAAATCTGGTAGATAGACATGAATAGAACCATGATTTTGACTGACATTGAACGGTGACGGTTCTGATTCGGAACGGTGACTGAACTATGTCGTGACTGATGAGTGTGAATATACCTTTTAATGGAATTTAGACGGTTATACTTCATAATTCTGTTCATATTTTTTAATATTGAATAGAAATAAATATGACTAAACTGGAAATCAAAGCAAGTCCAAAGTTGTACAAGTGTGCAAGATTTAATTTACCAAGGTATGCAATTAAAAATATCGCCTTTTATTTTTTTAAGAAATTATTGTTAGATCATTACCATCATTCATGCTTTGGAATTGGGAGGTCCGGGTTCACAATTCACGACTCCGGCAAGGAGCCCCACGGCCGAAGTTCATCCGGCATCACGATAAAGGCTAATGGCACACTTCGCCACCCGGGTAGCGCCACCTGGGTGGCGCGCACCTGGTTGATGCCACCTGACTTGCGCCACCCACTTATATGAGGGATGCAGTCAGCCCCAGATTTGATTTCCCCTATATTTGATTGAAGGAGTAGGGGCTGAGTGGCGTGACTTGGGTGGCGACGTCTGACAGGCTGAATTGAAAACAATGGGTTGACCGTGTAGTGCCACCCGGCAGGGGGCGCCACCTCGTGTGACAGGTTCCATCTATTCTCATTGACGACCGGGTAGCGCCACCCAGGTGGCGCTACCCGGGTGGTGAAGTGGGTAGCTACTAATATCCAGTTGGTGATGTTAATTATAAGCTTTATACCGCTAATGAAGCGGCACGTCAACCCCGCATCCCTTTAAGTATATAATATAATTCGGCTCTTAATGGGCTTTTTGCCAAGGATTATTATATTATTAATAGCTTATTTATAATCTACATGTATGCATAAATAAAGGAGAATTAATTTTTAGATATAACTGTATAAATTACAGAAAGCAAATTTATCACGTTCAATAAATTCTAGAACAAGCTTTTCCTTTTATCACAATTAAAGAAGGGCGAAAGAGACAGAAAAATAAAATAAAACTTTAAGTGGGATTAAAGAGAAAATGTTATCTTCTTTGGCAACGAAGTAACCGGCTTCATTTTTACTCAAAATGCTTTCGACCCAAAAGAAGTTAAGAAACTCTAGCAGGGGTAAGCATTTTTGGCCCTCGGGTTCCCTTCTTTGGCAGGGAGAAAACTTTTAAAGACAAGGGTAGACAAGTTTTCTCTAACACTCACTTCTCAAGAACAGGCCTTAAAGTCCCCCTGTTTATCTCAATAATTAAAAAAAGAAGAGGGGAAATAAATCAGTTGCCATGGGATGAACACATTATCAAATAATTGTAACTACAGCGCAAACTAGTATAAGGATATCAGATTTTATTGAATAAAAGGAAACAGATACTACCAACTCAGTAGATTAAAAATAGAAAAAGGGCTGATAACCATTTAATTGTAACCTTACGAAACAGAATAATCAACAGAGAGCACCAAATCAAATTGCTCATTAGTGATAAGAAAATATCGGCTTCAATCACAATCACAGCGCTTATCAAAGATTTAAGAGTATGGATAGAAGAAAATGTGGATTTAAAAAAAATAAAATAATATATATATATATATATTACTGGGCTAGTATATTTGCTTCTGTTAAATGGTTATAGCCTCTTTAGTAAGTATATTTGTTACCAAATTGAAAGATCGAAAGCTAGTTAGTAGCTCGATGGTCCATGAATAGGAAGCATTAGTACATTTCCTTAACAATAAACGCAGTGCCACCTTGCTCCTTGTTTCGGCTATTTGACTGTTCCGGCTATTTGCAATGGACTTCCTTTTAAATTGTAACCTCTTTTAACACCTCGGTGTGGAAGAATTTTATCCACATTCTAGGCCACCCTGACTTTCTCATGCTGTATGCAATGTCCTGCAAGAATCCTCTAAATGACCAAATGTCCTTTCCTAAGAGCAACGTGATTCCTCAGCCTATACATCTCTGCCTACCACATTTGTTCTATAGCACTTGATTTGAAATCACCGACAGTTGTCTTAAATCCTTTAAAAACAAGAGGTTGATGAATATCTGCAATCTAGAGGTCAATGCTTCAATGGTTCTGTACGTTTAAGACCCATTTAGCACCATTGACATAATAGAATTTCGAAAGAAAATTATTTATTTAATTCGGGTCAAAAAGATTTAAGGTTGCACCACCACATTTGATAAAAAGAGCCACAAATAACCCAGAGCATTAATAGTGTTTTAAGTTTGTTTTTTTATAACTTATAACTAAATTTTTAGACTCTTCCTCGTGTAATCTTAGACTCTCATTCAATCTCAATACTAGAATCAATGTTGTTGTTTTTTTTTAAAAATCATTATTTAAAATGTCTAAACACTTAAAGAAATTTTAATAGGTATTTAGGCCATAATGAAATACCTTGATAGTCATAATGACATAGGTATTTAGACCATATATGACATACGTTTTACAAACAAGTGAAAGGGATAAACGGTTTACAAACTTGCACATCCAAGGTTTGTTTCCTGAATTAACTTATTACCACCTACCTAGGGAATGCTGGGTAATGGGTCAGTCCCAGTGGCGTATCCAGGGGGCACGTGCCCCCTGGAATGAACCGCTATAATGAATTAATATTAAAACATCAAAACATCTAGTTTAAATTTTCAAGCTTACAGAACTATATGTTTAAAAAGAATTTGTTAGGAATAAAAAAAATTTACAACAAAAACATTGAAATTTTGCTCCATTATTATTATATTCAAATTTACACAGTGTTAAAATAAACGCAAAAACATTGAAAGATATGTTAAATTAGGTGAAAAACAGTATTTGTTTGTTTGTTATTGTTATTACACGTTTTCAATTTAACTTCACATATTAGTGAATAAAATTGAGTAATTTTTCCCCTTTGGATGATTCAATTACATTGTAATTGAACATTTCATTTACTGGAAAAACCTCCGAAATTCCAAACAATACACAACCGGACTAGATAATCTTATTTACTACACTAAAAACAACAAACGACTGATATTAGCACCACAAACATTACGATACAAAATAATGACCCTATTTCACGAAAACCCTGCATTAGCAGCTCACCAATCGAGACTTAAAACTCTAAAATTAATTTAAACCACTTATTACTGGCCAGGAATGTACGAAGACGTTGAAGATTTTTGTAGGAGTTGTAACAGCTGTAATCAAAGAAAGACACACGGACAACAAATAGCCGAACTAGGAAAATTTCAAAGACCATCATACAGTTTTCAAGCCATGTCCATGGATATTTGTGGGCCATATCCCAAATCAGAAGACCAACAAAACCAATATATTTTAGCTGTAATAGACCAGTACAGTAGGTTTTTATTTTTAATTCCCCTTCAAAATCAAACAACCCCAACAGTAGCAAAAGCCCTAATAACTCACGTATTCTCAGTAGTAGGCTGCCCTAACATCCTGCTGAGTGATAATGCGAAAAATTTCACGTCCGCACTAATGTCAGAATTGGCCAAATTATTTCAAATCAAACAAGTATTTTCAACGCCATATCATCCCAGTTCAAATGGCTTGGTAGAGAATATATTTAAAGGCGTTAATAACTCCCTAAGTCATTACACTAACATCAGACAAACAGATTGGGACAAGTATGTTAAATTAATTCAAATGTCACACAACATAAGTCACCATGAAAGCACAATCCAATAAATTCCCTTACAAATAAAAACACGTAACATTCACCAATACACATTTAAAATAAATAAAACACATAATCAAATAAATAATAATAATGCTTCAGGTAACTATTAACCTATCCAACCTCCCCTACATAAGGTGTGAGTTTTTAACTCAGATCCTGACAGACCTCGACATACACCATGACGGGACCGCAAGAGATATGAGGGCCAAATTACAAAAATTCATTAAGAAACAAACCAAAGACAACCCTCTTAGGGTTCCTGAGGAATATTTAATCCCTAAGGAATCCTTACCTGAACTCCCAACTGACCCTGTTGACATCAGTCGTCTTTTCGACAAAGTAGCGACTGAGACAGGTGTTAGTCCAAAGGACGTCGATAATATGACGGCCAATGAGTTTAATGTCGCTGCTGCAATCGCAGAGGTCAAAACCGATTATCGCCAAACCAAGGAGGAAATAGCTAGTTTAAAAGTTGCACTTAATGTAATTTTAGATGACATACATGCATACAATGTGACATACAATGCGCGAACACATACAATAACACCCTCAGAACAACCTCAAACTTCACACACACTACCTCAAACTTCACACACACAACCTCAAACTACACTCAAAGCCTACTCGAACCAACTCATATCACCACAACAAATAAATTTAACCTTAGTTCAAGCCATCCCCAAATATTCCGGTAACCACACAGACCCTGACATTGAGCACATTTTTGAGAGTGTCGAAAATGCATCCCGTCTTTCTGAGTGGTCGGAAGGGCAGCTTAAACCCCCGTTACAATGTTATTGAATAATAATAAAAATGTGATTTGGCTCGCCTGTCTAGCCCCAGTAATGCTAAGTTTAATAATACATATTATAAAATCTAAATTGAAATAATAACTACAGACTATTCAAAAATATGTATTTATGTATACTTTAATATTTTCACGTACCTAATCTATTTATTTTTTATTCAAATAATTAGTCGGTTTGACTGAGATATTGTGGTACCACTTTATAATTATAACTAGAGAGGTTGGTAGAAAGTAACACAACAATATTGTATATTGTCACCACAATTCTCCATTTGAAAAAATAAATAACTTATTTAATCATTTACTAAAATGTAATTTTTTTAAAAATAGAGTAATAAATAATTGATTCGAACCAATAGTTTTCTGAGAATTATTATTTTGAATTATTCGAATTATTGCACCTCGATGACTTGGATACAGTATTAAAGATTTTTAAAATGAATATTATTTAAATAATAGTGTGTTAACTTAAACACGGGGTCGTATCACGTGTTTAAGAAAGCATACCCGTAGCCTGTTAAATAATATTTTTAGTTTGCTTATTTCCAGATTAAGCTCGTCTATTTATATTGCTTCCGAGCTTACCTTAGGGCTTAGGGTAACGTAACCATTGTAATCATTCTAAAGTACAAAATTATTTTGACTCAACATAAATTCTTTTCTGACATGAGGAAACATATTTGGCCGCATGTCTGTCGGTTAAGCTTTGGTTTCCTAGGATAGTGACGTTATATTTATAGCGACCGTAATCTAGCGGTCGTGACGTCATTGCGGTGGATGTAAAATGACGGCCAACTTAACGGTGACCAGAGATTTCAGCTTAGACAACCTCTTGATTCATTACAAAATCAAACAATATTGCGTCCTTTTCGCTGGTTTATATCGTTTGTACTCAATTCATTGCATAAAGTGATTAACACTACAAGCAAGAAGGTTGCAAAAATATTTCACCGCTATGACGGCGTCAAAAAAGACGTCACCGCTATTTGAAGTCCTTCGTTGACGTTGTCGCAGTCAAAGCTTCGCATTAATTTTTTAATGTCGCTGGCGGATTCTTTAAGGGTAATGTGTAAGAAGAATTGGTACTCTAAATCATGTCAACTCTGGCAACGTTTCGGCTATTACCAGCCATTTTCGAGCCAACAAATAACGATTTATTTATTGAAAGCATGACAATTAATATGATTTCATGTGAATATCTAACTGTAATCATATTAATTGTCATGCTTTCAATAAATAAATCGTTATTTGTAGGCTCGAAAATGGCTGGTAATAGCCGAAACGTTGCCAGAGTTGACATGATTTAGAGTATTCTTCTTACACATTACCCTTAAAGGATCCACCTACGACATTAAAATATTACTACAGGGTTCACCTAGCAAAACTATTCTTCGCAGTTTACAAATTTTCAACGCACCCTTATTTATGCTCGCACATGCGCCCAACCTAATATTTCAGATCACTAAAGTTTTTAAAATCTACTTCGTTATATTTTATTTCATATCCATTGGGTCATTCGTCCAGTGATTCGGTGATAGTAAGCTATGTGCCACACTACATATAGCAGCTAATTTTATTTACAGTAAGTTAGTAGATTACAATATTTGTGTTGCATTACCTTATTAGAAGGTTGGTAGATTTGCAGAAGATGAACGTAACTAAATCCTCCACAAGTAGAACCTGCAAAAATACAAATAATAATTATATTATATAAAATAAATTGTGGCTTTATTTAAGAGGAAAGGAGAGGTAGAGAAATTATTTTTGGCCTTAAGGGAACCAACGAAAAAAAAAAATGTTTTAGTGTGGTTTATTTCATGTAAAAAACAATCCACAAAAAAGGGTTCAGAACTTATAACTGAATTATGAAATATTTATACATTTGAAATTAAATAATTTATTTGTACGTAACATGTAACGTTATGTATTATGGTGTTTGGTGTTATATATTTTTTTTATCTGCCACCAAATCCAGCTGACGGCTTTTAGCCAAGGTTTTTGTTGTTTTTATAAAATTATTATTTTGTAAAATTACTATGGAAATAAACAACCAATATTATTGATACCTACTAGAAATAATAAAAACCCAAGACCGATCGTCGTAAAATTCGCGAGGAGAATAGTGCGGGATAATTGGTACCGAAATTTTATTCAGGAAAGTAAGAAAGAACCTGATCTTCCTGGTCTTCCGTTGACACTACTTCATTCTAATTTAGGACCAGGACGGTTTACCTTTTCAGAACAACTGACTCAGAAGAATAAACATCTCTTGGATGAAGCAAGGAAAATATGTCGCGAGAAAGGTTATCATCGGGTCTACAGAAGTAATGGTTCCACTTTCGTTCGAAAAGAGGAACATGGCCATCCCATCACTATCAGGAATTTCAATGATTTAGATAAGTTGTTGTAATTTTCACTCTAGTTCATTATAATTATTGTAAATTTTTAAAATCTCTAAAAGGAAAAAATGCCTTAGAGGTACTAAGCTTGGATCAGAGCAATATCAATCGTATAAACAAACACAATCTAAAAGTATTTCATACTAATATAAGAAGTGTTCAAAGAAATTTTGAAAACCTCGAAGTCCTACTGCACAGTTTGGTCTGTGATTTTGATATCATAGTTTTATCTGAAGCCTGGCTACAGATCAATACCTCGGTATTTGATTTGAAAGGGTACTTTTCGTATGTCCAACCTGGCACTAATCAAAATGAAGGATTATTAATTTATGTAGCTCATCATTTACAAATAATTGATGTTTTTCCTAATCCGATTTACAATTGTAATAGTCTTGCTCTAAAAGTTAAACACCCAGCTCTGTCGACCCAGTTTGCTATAACAGCTATTTACAGATCTTGGCAGGTCAATACTCAAGACTTTCTTTCTCAATTTGAGAAATACCTACAGGGAAATACGGACTCTGAATTACATTTTATTGTAGGAGATATGAATGTGGATATTTTGGACACTTGTAGAGACGTTGATGTGGCTCATGAGTATTTAAATATAATCAACACATATGGATTTAGTAGCTACATTGAGTGCCTACCAGAGTTGAAAATGCCACAAAATCTTGTTTGGATCACATTCTGGTTCGTAGCCCAAATTTTGTAAAATTAACTCCTTTCGTTATAACTTCCAAAGTCACCGATCATTATCCTACAGGGATTACAATAAATATTAATGTTAAGACAAAACGTGAATCTTATAAAGAAATTACTAAAACAGTAGTGTGTTACGAAAAACTTGCTATGAAAATTAAAAATATTAACTGGGACATTCTTTACTTAAACAAAGATGTAAACGATGCAACAAATACATTTTTAGATTTAATGACTAATGCCCTGCTTGAGTCGACGGAAACTAAAACAATTAAGATCCCATGTAGTAAAAGAATAATAAAACCCTACATCACTCCTGGTATTTTAAAATCATTAAGAACAAGGGATAAACTACATAAGATAAGAGATAAATACCCACTGAATTTAGAAGCCAAACATAAACATATAAAATATAAAAATTTATTGACTAAAATAATAAAAGAGGCTAAGAATAGTTTTTTTGGGCATAAATTAGAGTTAGCCAGTGGTGACCCAAAAAAAATTTGGGAGGCAATTAACGAAAGTCTAAATAGAAATAAAGAAAAAAACATCTCAGCCAGTACAGGGTCTGAAGTCTAATAATTCTATAAGTTTAAAGGGATCCGACAAGGAAACAGCTTCCCATTTTAACAGTTTTTTTGCCACCGTGGGAGAGAATTTAGCAAGGAGTGTAGAGTCTAAATGTAGATGCCCTGTAATTAATGATAGGTCTAGTGAGGAAGGAATTTGTAACAGTATATTTTTACAAGCAATTACGGAATCGGAATTAGAAGTTTACATTAAACAGTTAAAAAACGACACGGCACCTGGTGTGGATGGGTACAAAGCTCAATATATAAAAAATAATAGTACCATTGTTATTAAGCCTCTATTATATATTTTTAACTTATCTATAGAGAGTGGAGTTTTCCCTGACAGATTCAAGGAAGCTGTTATCACTCCTATTTTTAAAGACGGGGACAGATCGGAGCCAGCAAACTATAGACCGATTTCAGTCATTTCAAATTTTTCAAAACTCTTAGAAAAGTGCATTAAGTCGAGACTGGTTAATTATTTTGATAAGTATGCAGTCATCTCTGATAACCAGTTCGGCTATAGGTCGGGCATGGGTACCAAAGATGCTATTTCCAAACTTATAGAGTCTGTCACTGACGGCTTGGACAACAATAACAAATGTATAATAATATTTTTAGATCTTAAAAAAGCGTATGACACTGTAAGCCACAAATTGTTAGTAAAAAAATTATTTAATTATGGTATTAGAGGTAATGCTTTAAATTTATTCGAGAGTTACTTAGCAGATCGGGTTCAAAGGGTAAAAGTAGACGGTGTCCTAAGTGACCCCTTACTTCTAACCTCAAAATATGGAACCCCTCAGGGTACGACCATTTCACCCCATTTATTTTCTTGTTACATAAATGGACTTTTAAAGTCTAATTTTCGTGATAAAATCATTTCTTATGCTGATGATACTGCAGTCTTATTTAAAGGAGGCGACTGGGCCACTGTATACAAAAAAGCCAACATCGGTTTCCTAAAAATTAAAAGGTGGTTGGACAGAAATGTTCTTACTTTAAATGTCTCCAAGACAAAATACCTAACTTTTTCATGTGATGTTCGGGGCCAGCCAGGAGGAGGTGAGTCACTTATCTCTCATGACTGTACCTGCACTCTAGATTTAAATTTTAACTCCACGTGCTCTTGCACTGATATTGTTGCTAAAGATAGTTACGTGAAGTATTTGGGTGTGTTCTTAGATGAGAACCTTTCATGGAGGGTGCATGTTAACCATGTAACAAAATATCTACGCAAAACGTTATACAGTTTTAGAGTTCTGCGGCGTTTTACTGATTTAATGATTCTGCGTTCAGTTTATTTTGCATTAGTGGAGTCCATGTTAAGCTACGGTCTGATTGCTTATGGCACTGCACCTCCTTCTATTCTAGAACCCGTTGTTGTTCTCCAAAAACGAATCATAAAAATTTGCCTCAACAAGCCCCTTCGTTTTCCGTCACATCTATGCTTTCAAAATTTTTCTGTATTGCCTCTTCAATCATTATTTAGGAAAATTGTTTTACTTCACACCTTTTCAGCTAACAAAGTACGCTATCAGCACCAATATTCTACCAGGTCATCGTCCAAAATTACCTTTTTAAAGCCAAAATGTAACACCAAAAAAAGACAACGTTCCATTGAATATCAAGGCATTGAAGCTTTCAATGCTTTACCAGAAAATATTAAAGAAATTAAAAATTACAAATCATTCAAAAAAAATATTATTAGTTACCTTAAATTAAAAAATTAGAAAAGAGATATCTCGTCCCCCTGGGATAAAAGTAGAGTAAAGGCTTAGCTCAGAAAGACATTTTATGGATTTTTGTCTTTTACTTATATAGAAATATATAAGTATTAAGATAATATACCTATATATGGTATATGGTTACGATGATATATATATGTGTGGTGTATGGTGTATGTGTTTATGTATGTATATGATTATGATAATATATATATTGTGATCCATATCTATGGATTCATGTTGTATGGTACATACATTATCTGCACTATCATATTGTATTGTTGTGACTGTAGTGTTGGAATCACAGACCACTGCTGCAAAAGGTAGGAGGTGTGTTATTAAATATGTGAAATTTGTAAATGTAACAATAGCTTTTAAATATATGTAATAGTATGAATTGTCTAATATTTTTATAGAAGGCTCGGTTGTTAACATATTTTTTGTATAATTTTATTTATTTATTTATTTTATTTATTTATTTATTTTTTTTTTTATCATATCACAGAGCAGGAAAGAGACGGAGTCCCCACTCTAGCACTTTGCTATGGGGGGCTCTCATTCCTTTCAATTATTTGGTATTGTTTTGTTATTATTTTCCTCATATTGCATTATTCAAGGTTAATGTTTGCACTTTGTGACATTGATTGCACTTTGTAACATGTGTTATGTTAAGATGTATTTTGGAATGGAAATATATTATTATTATTATTATTATTTTATTATTGTTATTATTGCCTAATAATAATCTATTTAATACATCTAAAAAAAAACAGAAAATGATGGAGATCCAATTATATTGCATATTTTTTCACTGCATTCTCTTGCATCTCGGAAAATATGTAGTTCCTTCCTAAAAAAAGAGTGACCATTTTTTTATTGGTATTGAATAAGACAACCTTTCTTCTTTTGTTAACTAGAATTAGTTGTTTTCGTTAGTAGGTAAATATCTCTTGTAAAGAAATAAGGAGTTTAAACTGAAAATAAAAAGAGACGAGCAACTTGTTTCTTTTATGTTCACAAAATTGTCTCAAATAGACATTATAAAATTAACTTTCATCACTTAGGTTTTAACACCGAAGTTACTTCTAACAGTCTAGTAAGTGTAATTACAACTTTTAAATGTTACTTTTATGTTATATAGTGCCATAATATTATGCAAATTATCAAATATTAAAGGCAAGAGCATTGTTTCTTGGGACTACGCTTTAAGAAGGCTATGCGAAGAAAACTTTTATACATATATAGCAAGGGACTAAACTGCCCGCAATATTAAGTGTCTTGAGGAAGCAACTCTCCCTTGATATACAATACATATATTATATATATATCAATGCCAGCGCCTCTCAACTCAGGGTTTCGGTCAAATAAAACTTCAAGCCTACAGTTTCGGCAACGTATATAGCTTAGCAATAACAAATAATTTCGAGGTGAATCGTCGCCGCCAACACTACTCTATTATATAAATGATACATTATAATTAAAGACGAGAGACAGGCAGAACCCAGGCTCCGATATTTCTAGTACAGCGTTAAACCTATCTTTTCTCTGTCCCAAGCGATGGGTTAGTCCCTCTATTTAGCGAACAATTTCTTCCAAAAAGTTCCAAGCAGAAGAACTATAAAAGAGAAATTACGCTATAATCACACCATTTGAAACATTAACGAAAAAATTAATCCTTACAAAAGTTGATAATATAAAAATATTTTTAAAAACAAGTATTTATTCGTATTCTTTTCAGCAAACCCTTTCAATTTGATACCCATATCATGGGTGAGCTTAAAAAATAACTAGTCCGCCATCTTGGGCTGCCCGCCATATTGGATTTAGAATGACGTTACTTAGCTAACTATGCAATGTCATCCAAACTAAACGTGTATGCAAAATTTCAATTCAATCCGTTGAGGATAACTGCTTTAAAGTTCAGTTGCAAGATTTGACGAACATACATACATACAAACATTGCAAATTGCAAGTTAAATAAAAGCTTTTAAAAAAATAAATGTCACATGTTACGTGTAAATAAAAGTGATGATAAATCATGGAGTAAATTTTTAGGCACCGACTTTAACCCTATTTGTTTATATTTTTGTATTTACGGCAATTTATAGGAGTTCAGATTTTAAATCTTCAAGCACAAAATTTATCTGGTTCTTTTCATCATTTATCAGATGAGTGATTCCTTTAAATTACAGTAGAAATAAATAGAGCAGAAAAATACAACGAAAATATTGATAATAGAACCAAAATAGATTTTATTTATTGAATCGATACTGAATAGGGCAAGAGATACTTTCATTGTTAGAAAGTAGAACAGCGTTAAATTATTACGGTGCAATATCAAGTTACGCCATTTCCTCATTATCGCATAAATATTATACATCTGCATAACATAATAACTAGATAAACGAGATAGCCACAAATAATATATTATTATATAAAACAGATCTTTATTTCAGATAGATTATAGTTACATTCATTTTATAGATAAATACGTACGTACGTATTAGCATTGTATTTTTTATTTTGTGTTTTAATAAACGTATACTAATAAATAAAAAATTTATAGATAAATAAAAAAGTTTATACTCAAAAACCAAAGCACTTACGCCAAACTCAGTTGAACTTTTTCGTATATATTCAAGCGTTTAGGCCGTAATGTCGAACCAATTAATTACGATGTAGGTATGTAATCCTAGTTCAAAACACCGACATCTTGTTCGAATCCCAGAGAGGTCAGACGTGTTTCATAATGATCACATAGAGTAGACGAGAAAGAGGAACCCCCATCCTTTAAAGAAATCCCTTAAAAGAAACGGCCAATAACAAAAGATCGAAGATAGATTATACAACTAAGAAAAATATAATTACTTCTCAAGAAAGTAATTGATTGTCTAACAAAACCATTGTATTACAGTGGTTTAGTATTCAGAAGGTAACGATAAGCTTCTAAATTTCAAATACGTTTAAGTTATACGAAAGGCGTTAAAATGCAAATGAGTAAGGATGATATGTGTAAATTTAATTATAGATTGCCCAAAAAACCCTTAGGTTCAATCAGTGATGCCTTCCCTTAACTTCACATTCTGAATTCCTCCTAAAGCAAAATAGATTCCGACGGTTACTTTTAGGTCCTACCCTAGGATGAATTTATGGATGAGATGAACCCTTATTGTGTTCTTTAGTATAGCAACTCGAGTGCAACATTAAGGCCAAAGGGAAGGATACTTGCGGTTTTGAGGCTGGAAGCCTGGATGACCTCTTGTATATAACCCTTCAACTAAGGGCCCTTTCTCTTAATTACTTCCAATTTAAATTTAATTTAATCCTGCAAGAAAAGCAGATGGAACCTTAAAGTAAAAAAAAGCCAACCTGAAACTTTAATTATTTATAAAGTAATTAATTAACTTACAATATTAATAAAGTTTTCCGTTTTTTATCAACTTTTTTTTTTTCTTTCCTAAGTAATTAATAATTTTGGATATTTTTAATACTACAATGCTTTAATAAATTACAATTTATTCGTTCACTTATAAAGGAAAAATAAGAAAGTCGATTAAATATAGTTAGTAGAACAAAAAAAAAAACAGATAGGTACATGTTATGAAAAGGTTAAGTACGAGTGCTGTAATTATTTGGCAAGGACGATCCTTAACTAATATACCTATTATAATAGTTATTTGTGCAATTAGTGCGCAAAGTGGTACTTTGCAGCACTCGAGAGAAATATGAAATATTTACGCACGAGCCACAGGCGAGGGCAGCAAAGACACTTAAAGCTCGAGTTGCACATTAAATTTCTCCAACTGTTAGTTTTTAATTTGTAAATAAAATATAAAATAATAGAGTGTTCATCAACATGTAATAGTACATTACGCAGTGCGGAAAGGAGTGTTTTGCATGCGAGTGTGGAGTTTGCACCCGAGCGATAGCGAGGGTAGTAAAACCACACGAGCAATGCAAAATGCCGTTTTCACACGAGTTGCGTACCGTACTTTATCTAAGATTGTTAGATTTAAATAATAAATACAGAAAAAAATAAACTTGCTGTATGTAAGTTCGTATCTCTCTCTTGATAGAAATTGCATTAATTCTTGAGTTGTATTTTTTGCCGAATTAGTTATTTCTGGAGGAGTATTATTCTCCACAATTTTGTCAAAGTCACTTGATTCACTCATTGTTTTTCACAAAAAACTCGACATGAACAGTTACTTTAATAAAAGAACAGCAAATTAGTTTTATTAAATGAAAACAAACTTGCTAATCGTGCGTAAAGCTGAAGAATTCCTCTTCTTTACCGCCCTAGGGTGGTAAAGAAGAGGAATTCTTCAGAACTATGAGACGCGCATGCGCAATGAATACAAGTACGTAAAGAATCACTTTCTACGCATCTAAACAGAGATACAATGTTTATATTTCGTATCAATCGTAGATAAAAGGTTTTACAATATCAACTAAACCAGCTGTTCTGTTTATAGCCAGTGTTGCCTTTTTTTTGCCTGATTCAGCAAACCTGACTAAGCCCTGTTATTATTTTTCATCATAACACTTACTCATCATATTTGGTTCTTTTTTTTAGATTGTCTATCTTTACTTTTTTATATTTTAACATTTTTATATTTGATATATAGTGTTTAAATCATGTAGTTAGTTAAAAAATAATCATTAGTTGTCATTTTTATTATTATTATAAGTTGGATTATAGACTGGACTATTATAGACTGGAGTGCGGTAAAGTAAAATGAGTGAGGTAAAGTAAAACGAGTGCGGTAAAGTAACAGGTAAACACTTTATCGGTCATCTGTAGGAAAAAAATTAAATTGTGCTTGCCAATATTCACCAAAACTTAAAGTTTGTCACACTTTTCGTGATTAGGACACGAGACTGCTTAACTTTATCCAGGAGATAGACTTTAAAGAATGAACTAAAAATTCGATTCATCTAGTTATTCTTTAAAATATAAAACTAAAAGTAGTCTAATGTCCAAAATAATTAAAAAATAACATTAATTTAAAACACATTCTAATAATAAGAAATCATTGATATTTATGTATGTATCTTCTGAATAAATATTGTTCACTTCATTAATTTATAATTCAATACAAAAGATCTAAGTGATTGAGACGGTTGTGCGTGGGTTGTTTGGACAAGGAAAAGGGCCGTCGATATCTCAAGCCTTAGTCCCAAACCCTTGTAAGGATCCAGCAGTAAAACTTTAAGGGCCGCTACGTGATGTTACAACGAAATATTTATCTGATCCGATTCAATGTAGAGTTGGTGAAGGAAATGCATCAAGTATTTACTGCTTCCACTCATCGCGAGAGAGAAGTATCATGAAAATGCTATGAACATATCTAAGTAAGATGGATGAAAGTATTGAATGTGTAGAGGAAAATATACGTTTTCTATAAGAGTAAAACATAGATTTGTCATCAATATCTACTGTAAAGATTCAATGGCAAAACATATATCTATGTATTTACTTTGAAATACAGTAAAAACTTCGAGATAAAACAAATTCCTTCTAAGACAACTCAGGCAACGTTCCTCATTTATAATTGTCAATGTTCCTTATCATATATATCATTGTTACATAGGTAATTATAATAATTAATAGGTAAAACTGCGGTTATCAGGCCACCTTAGGAAAAGAGGTTAGAAAATTGGGGGGGCCACACTCGAATGTATTTTTTAGACATAGGGATATCACCTCTAAAATGTATTAATTATATAGATATAAGCTTTCAAATTAATAAATCAACAATTTTTCGGTAAAGGGGTATAATCTCTTAAGTCTATAAATCAAGCGAAATTGTGCTACCAAGCGATTCTTGACTGAATCGCGCACTACAGATTAGCCCAAGAAACTCCTAAAAATTATTCTAAGAAAATATAGGAATGCAAAAACACCTCCAATATCAATTTACAGAAAGTTTGTCAGTCGGATCTTTATCCTTATTCCTATTAGTCCAGGCAAATTAGTAAAAAAAACAGCAAATGGAGGAAATAATTTATAAAGTTTTGAAACTTTGGGAAAACACTCTTAAGTAAAAAAAATAAAAAATCCATAACCGCATTTTTGCGAACCAACATATCTTAACAACAACTTTTCAAACTTTATTGAAATTTTGATGGTAGGTCATAATTTGCCCAGTGTTGATCCCATATAAGTTTAAAACTGATTATTATGAAATTTGGATGGTTTGTAAAAAGTAGCCCGTAGGTAGCCCCAAATTAATTTCAACCCTCTGCGCACTTTAACATTTGCTAAATTGGTTCCCTGTCTGTCGATCATATATTTGTCTATAAATTATTAATTAAAGTATCAATTTAGCAAAATGTAAAGAGCGCAGACGGTTGAAATTAATTTGGGGCTATCTGCGGGCTACTTTCGACAAACCATCCAAATTTCATAATAATCAATTGAGTACTTTCGAAGATATAGATGTGAATAAATGTATGTTTGTGCGCATGTGAAATATAAAATAATGGGCGCAGAATTTGAAACTTATATGGGATCAACAATGGGCTAATTATGACCTACCATCCAAATTTCATTAAAATTGGAAGTGTTGTTTTTAAGATATGTTGGTTCGAAAAAATGCGGTAATGGATTTTTCCAACTTCAATATCTCGAAATCGGTATGTGTCACTTCAAACATGCATAGGACTTTTTTGTGCAGAATTATGTGAAAAATATTTTTGATAATAACACTTTTCTTCAAAAAATAAACCGTTTTGCGTAAAAAGTGGAAAAAGAGTAAATTTTGGACTTTAAGGAGGGAGAGGGGGAACGCCCCCCCCCCCCCCCCCCTAAGAAGGGGGAACTATACTGTTTCTTACTACTACACCCCTTAAGAGTGTTTTCACAAAGTTTCAAAATTTTATAAATTATTTCCCCTATTATTCCTTATTTTCCTGGACTATATGAATTTTGTTCCTTGTAGAGAAATGACTTCCGTTCTATAGAAACACTTTTACATAGATAATTCGTGGGTCATATAAAAATTCGTTGTATAGAAATTTTTGTTGTATAGAAGTTCTTTATAAGGAGGTCCGATTATATATAACATATTTTTTCCGTTTCTTGCATTAGCACTCTAATAATTTTGGTTAAGTGGAATGGGAATCATCTTTGCACAGTGTAAAGAAATCTCTTACTCTCTGTTTAGAATTCGTTTCGGATGTTTATAAAAGCTCTTGACTTTTAACAGAATTTACTCAGCATACAAATGTCTAAAAGAAAATTACTTTCAGATAAAATTGATTTATTCAAAGGAGTAGACAAAAGAATGAAGAACAAAGAAGTATAAATATGAAATATTTCCAAGATCAGTGTCTAGAATTTTGAAAAACCAAGATTCAATATTTGAATTAAACTATGCGAAACAAGTGGAGATGTTAAAAAAATATGTAGAAATTTTAAATATGAAAACGTAGGTGAAGCAGTCATGTACATACTATAATATAAGAAAGTGAACATAAAAATAAAAAGATATGAATTAAACACTGAAAGATAATTGGAACTACTTATGTGAACAAAATTGGTAGGTTGAACAAAATTTTACCGTTTTACATTGTATACTAAAAAATATTATCTTACATTAGTATTGAGCATAATCTTGTAAGTACGACCTATCAAAATAGGTTCATCAATCACGAGCGCCGCGGCGCTATGAACAATTAAGCTCAGGTGAATTTAAAGCAAACTAGCAAAGAACAGGTGTATACTCCTTGCTTGTGTTCCCTTCAAGGAGCAACACCACCTAAACTATATTATTATTTGTTATTTATATTATTACATACTCGTATACTCGTAATCATTATGGTATCAAACCAAAATAGAAACTTAAATTATTTTTGACTATGAAATTGAATCCAGTAAATTAATTGTTATACTATACTTATACTTTTAATAGAGTTAAGCTTTGAACTCTGAGCAAAATTTGTCAACCAGCGTTGTTCATTTTTAACATGCATTGTAAATGATAAAAACATGATACAGACATCTGTGTGTGTCTGCCGGCCTGCCGCTCAATGTTTGCGAACCAACATACCTTAAAAACTACTCGTCCGATTAATATAAAATTTGGATCGTAGGTCATAATTAAATTAGCCCATTTTGGTCCCATAAAAGAAGGTTTAAACCATTTGTGCCCATTTGTTTCTCTTCCACATGTGCACAAACATATATTTATTTACACTTATATCTTCAAAAGCACTTATCGGATTTTTATGAAATTTGGAGGTTTGTCGAAAGTAGTCCGCAGATAGCCCCAGATTAATTTCAACTGTCTTTGCTCTTTAAATTTTGCTAAAATTGATACTTTAATTCTTGTAACAAAAACAATTTTGACATATTTAAAAACCGAGGGGGGGGGGAGATTAAATAAATTGGACAATAATGGACTGTAAAAGCATAACATCATTAAAATGTACAAAATAGGACGCAAGGAAGCTATGTGCCACACTAATTGGCAGAGTATTTTGGGATATTACGATGACCAAACTCACCATTAGGATCTAACTGGGTGTTTCACAGTGAATCAGGGGTATTACGGCGAGAGAGTTACAATCGGAGTTGTCAATCTACCTGTAGTCACGCTATCCCTACACCCATAAAAATCGATTAGGCTTCAACAAACTTTCATACAGCCTATAGAGTAAACTTCCCGTAAAATAGATTCTGTTTTTCCTTAAAAAAAAACTAGCTACAGTTTTCACTTGTCAAGCAAACAAGAATTAAAAGAATAATCTATAAATTATAAATAATAATCTGAAAATCTATCAAATAATAGAATAACCTAATAACTAGAGATGATAGATTGATTGTATCGGTAGATAGCGTAGTAATCTACTAATTAATTATTCAATATAATATTTTATAGACAAATTGAATGTCTAAAGGTAATATATCATCGGTATTGTTAGATAGCGATGTAATCAACACATATTTCAAATATTAGACTTTTGATAGAATAGTGAATAGATATAATGCATTTATCTTTCTTGTGAGATAAGGTTAAGGAGTTCTTGTGAGGATTGATAAGGAGTGCAAGTTATGAAGTCTTTTATTAATCAATAGAAAATTTGATAGATCAATTTAATGCCAAGTATAAAAGATTATTCGTATTGTTACATTGAGGTTCAATGTTAACATTTATTAATTAATAGATAATAAATGATTAATTCAGATAAAAGATAATAGATAAAGGATACATTTACACATGATTAAAGATGAAATATTATCTTTATTGTTAGATAAAGGATTAATAAAGATGAAGGATAATACATAAAGGATAGATTTAAACATAGTTAAAGTTGAAAGAGTATCTGTATTGTTATATAAAGAATTAATAAAGATAAAAGATAATAGATAAAGGATACATTTACACATGATTAAAGATGAAAGATTATCTTTATTGTTAGATAAACGATTAATAAAGATGAAGGATAATGGATAAAGGATAGTTAAACATGGTTAAAGTTGAAAGAGTATCTGTGTTATTGTTAGATAAAGGATTAATAAGGATAAAGGATAATAGATAAAGGAAAGATTTACACATGATTAAAGATGGAAGAGTATCTGTATTGTTAGATAAAGGATTAATAAAGATGAAAGATAATAGATGAAGGATTATAAATGAAGGATAATAGATAAAGAATAATAGATGAAGGATATTAGATGAAGGCTAGATTTACAAATGATTAAAGATGAATGATTATCTGTATTGTTAGATAAATGTTTCAATAGAAACATTTATTAACTTAATAGGTTTTGGTATATAATTTTCTATTGCCTAGAGATAATATTTTATAACCTGTATTCTTGAAATATGGATATAATCTGAAAATGTATACCTACCCGATTAAGAAAGAACCCATTTTCGAGTAAGAGTATATACTACCGTAACAATAACACAGAATATTTTATCTTTTAAATGCGTGAGCCGAATTTTAAGGTCGGTAGAACGGAGGCATTATGGAAACTGAGAAAGTGAAGCCTAAAAGATCATTAATCTTTCTTTAAATCAGACAGTTGTGCTACTTATAGGTTTTCCATTGAACCGATAACTCTAAGCCAGAGTTTTTCTCTGCAGAAAACTGTATGTTAGTCTATATCTGAAAATATTCTAGTAATTAAGATGAAAAATAGGCATTACCAATTATAATAGCGTTTCATAAACAGACAAGCTGAATCAGGTAAAAGAACTAGGTAAAACTGAATATGATCTTTTTTAAATCACGACAGAAAAAAGATTCACAAAAGCAGACCGAGTCAATAGCCTAAACATCTTTAAAGTAGACTGAATGCTTTTCAAGGACTGCCAATATAATGAGAAAATTGTCTATAGTTTAACAGAGTAAAATACGATATTACTGAAAGAGCCTATGAAGCTCACAGTATGGTTTAGATTTTTAGATTGAGAAAGATGCAGTGGTTAGGGTGTAATGAGAGGGTCATGCTCCCGTCATTACGAGTTGGGTTAACTTCTATACATGCAGTGAACGCATATAGAAGCTTCCCTTCGCTTGTTATTCACTCAGTCTTCCAACTATTTATCCATTAAGTAAACACGTCACTCTTTTATATAGAGCCGAATGTCCAGCCACAGTATGAAACATCTCGCTTCTCCTTGTATCTTAGATACGTCACGAGCGCTGTACAGATGCCACAAAGTTAAACTGCACGGGTATACATGGTTCGAATTTATAATTATAAAGATAATAAACAAAAGGGGATCAGAGTGTCCGAAGTTAAAACGTCATATTGATTCACTTTCGAGATACTACCGCAGGGACAACAACAAAGGTCAAAGTAAGACTTGCCAAAGTAATGATATGCCAAAGTGCCTGATTAAGTACAAAACTGAATAGCCTACCAATTAGTGTTAAATAGCTTCCTCACGTTCTATTTCGTATACTTTTAAAAAAATCAATTTTATGCTTTTACAACCTATCATTGTTGGCAAATTTATTTAATTTTCCCTCTTTTTTTAAATATTTCAATATTGTTTTGAAATTTGCCTTGAATAAAAATATCAATTAAGCAAAATTTAAAGAGCGCAAACGGTTGAAATTAATCCGTGGGCTACTTTCGACCAACCATTCAAATTTCATCAAAATGTGATGAATACTTTTGAAGATATAGGTTAAAATAAATGCATGTTTGTGCACATGTGGAAGAGAAAAAAATCGGTCCGAGACAACTCAGACAAACTTTCTCATATATGAGTTCATAATTACTTAGCCCAGTGTTTCCACTTATTAGTTTTCAAATGTACATTTAAATATTATTGAACATTTCATCAAAATTTATCATAAAAATAACTTCTCCTCGGCGGGGAATCGAACCCGGGCTCTCTCCATCCGCGTTTTAAGCTAATTTCTCAGGAACTAGATTTTTCCCGGGAAAACGGCTTATATCGTTGGATTCGTATTCAAATGGACTACATTTTAGAATTTTTAAATCAAAATCGTCGGAACCGTTTTCGAGAAATAATTTTTTTTCAGAGTTTTTGGGGGGTAGCGCCCCCAAAATTAAAGCTAAAATTCATTTCTCGATTTCGCCTCGGGGTATGATTTTTCTGAACATGTATGCCAAATTTCGTCAAAATCGGCCCAGTAGTTTAGGCTCCAGGCGTCTGCACAGACGACAGACGACAGACGACAGACGACAGACGACAGACGACAGACGACAGACAGACAGACATTTTTTAAAAACCACTTTTTTGGACTCAGGGGACCTCAAAACGTGTAAATCCATCAAAATCTCAAAATCGAATTTTCGCGCCATCACAATACTTTCTCTTTATATGAGAAAGTAAAAAATGGACGTAGAAGGTTGAAAGTTATAGGGGACTAACAATGAGCAAATTATGACCTCCCATCCAAAATTCTTTAAAATCGGACAACTATATTTTAAGAGATGTTGGTTCGCAAATATTGAGCGATAGACCGACAGGGAACCAAAAATGTTCCCTAGTGTCTGAACCGACTTCTATCTTGGAATTTTTGAAATCGGATTTTTTGAAATATTTAAAATAAAAATAATTCGTTCTTCAGAACGATCACATAGATCCTGTTACCTTCGGTAAGCCCGGAAGCAAAAATAATTGCTTAGCAACTTAAACATCAACATCCCTTTATTCAAAGACACTGTCGTAAAATAATGTTAATATTTATTTGACAAAAGCAGCTTTATAAAGTACTATAAAAATATTTACATAAGTACAATAATAATTGCGCATCTCAATAGTAAGGTTAATACAGCTGATGAAGCGATGCAATAACCCCGAGTCCTCTATTACGTATACATATAGTCGTACAAACTCTCTATGGGCTGTTGTGCCACGGACACTTTGCACGTGGTGTTGGAGTTTGACTTAGTTTAAACAAAAATTAGTTTATCTTGTACTGTACTCGTATAAAACAAAAATGTTTAATGTAAGAAGTCTCTAATAAACATAAGCTACTGTTCCATTACAAAAAACCAACCAATTGCATTCTCCAGGAATCGTTTCATTCATTCATTCATACTTCTTGGTTTCACAAAAATAAATATGGATAAAAATCTTTTCAGCAAAGAATTTACAAATTTGGATTTTGAAAAAAAAGAAAACGGATCATGAAAAATTAGCCTAACTCAGTTCTAGAATTTAATTTTAAGATACCAATGAATTAATTTTTTTTCGGTATTATCACAGTGATTGCTCTCCGATGCTTGGTTTCTATCAGCTCTTTCAATTTCCATCGTTATCAAGAATTCAATGAAGGGTGAAAGCGCTTCCAGAGAGAGAGAGAGAGTGACCACTAGTGACTAAACTGTATAAATGGATGACTTGAGTGAGAAGATAGTGGTTTGAACATGTTGAACAATGAACTCTAACCTGAAGTGCAGGTAGAGGGTATTTGATTAGACCGAGCCCATTGATTCCCTTGTTCTATCTTCAACTCAACGCTTCCATTAAACTTAAATGTCTCTTTGATTTGCATCAGGCTTTCAGGTGACTGGTTTCGACATCTGACATTCTGATTCAAACCAAAGTCAAGAGTCAAGCGACTATTGCGTTTTAGTGCATTTTACACATGTGCATATGTGTGAAATGGACTAGTGCTCTGCTTTGTTGCTTATATTAAACACTACGATTAACGTACAACGTAAACTGACCCAGTCGCTTTAGTCAGTTTTTATTTAGATAGAAGCAAGTACGTGATAATAATTGTTTTGCGTATGTTTTTGACCAAATCTGTTCAAAATAATTCAGACCTCCAAATAATTTAGTAGGATTCTATAAGGCTAATACAAACCTTTATTAATTGTGAACCAATATCTCGTAAAATTAATCTCACCGAGTTTAATTACTTATTTATTTTGACTGAGAACATATTAAAGAGATGGAATAAAGAAATTAGTTGATGATTGAAAAATGAATGGACAATTTCACCAACATTTTTATATTTAGAAAATAGAAATGGTTTCTTTAAATGATTAAATGACATTAAAATGACGTAGAACTTCAAATTTTCTAAAGTGCTCCGCTGATTAGATGATAGGCACAAAAGCATACAATGTGACATATTAAACAACTGAAAATTAAAAAAAAAATAAGGAATAAGGATCAAGATTTTTCGAAGGAGGAAGCATTAATACATTGTAGTTCTCCTCAGGTTTTTGGTAGTATTCATACTACGGAAAGATTAAATTTTACTTTAAATCAAATTATAATTATCAGAGACGGGACGTTTATGACTTTTATTTTTCCATTTCATGACCTTTATTCTATGACTTTTATTCTCCTGTTTTATGACCTCTATTTTAGAAAATCGGTTGTTTTATGACGTTTTAGCCAAAAGTATGACGTTTATTTCACTGTGAAAATTTAATCTTTATATGAAACGTTTCGTTATTTTGGAGGGTAAACATTCAAAAGAAAGATTCAAATACTTCATAAATACAGAATTATATTTACAATAAATAATAATAATTAGCAGAATGCTTCAACATTGTAAATACACTTCCAATTAGAGTGGCACATAGCTTCCTCGCGTATACTTTAATGATTTTAGGCTTTTAAAATCCATTATTGTCTCATTTATTTAATTTCCCATCAATAAAGCCTGGTCTCGAGATCCACAGGCTCACATTGCTATTAAAGAGGTAGGTCAAAGAGAGAGCTGAGGGACCAAGCCACCTCCTATTCCCCTTGTCTATCTCCCTCCTCGCGTTCTCACCATAATAAAAACTATTAATAGTTTTTTCGTGGTAGTTTTATTGCGGTGTCGCTGTTGGTTTTATTAAAAAATTGTATTTGTAAAAAATGTTAGTCTCATTAAATAGATGAAGTTAGATTTTCTTCCAGACCTAAAATTTTAATTTTAAATTTGAAGTTCACGTTAACGCGAGCATTGCTGGCGAACGCTTTGTCCAACGAACCAACGAACTTGTCCTGGGTATTGGTAAAATTAATATGTGTACCAAATTTCATCAAAATCGGTCTACTTTTACTCAAGTTATCGTCACACGTTTCAGGGGACGCGGACACACAGACCGATAGACAGACAGACACGGAATCAAAAATGTTCCCTGATATCTGAAACGGATTTCTGTCTTGGAATTTTTAAAATCGGAGACATAAAATGTTTTCGTCTTCAAAAGTGAACACAATGCTTCCGTCGCCTTCGGTAAACTCGGAAGCAAAAATAATCATGTGTCGTTCTATATGCTCCAGAGTTAAATTAGAAACGAGTGGTTGGTAAAATGCTCCGAAACAAGTCTACTCTCGTTGGGGCTTTAAGAAAAACTTTCTTCACTGACGAAATCAGTTTGTTGACAGCCGGGAATTCATCCCGCACAGCTTCCGCAGCCCAATGAAGCCCATTGCTGAAGCATGTTAAATGCACAACCATGGGGTAGAGAAATCAAGAAACTAGTTCCACGAGTAAAATTAATCAATTTATCAAGAATCACGAGTAAGAAATCAAATGAGCAATTAAACATTCTACTCTCTTACCATGAATATACAATACAAAATCTAAAGTTCTGGAACAGCCTATCAGGAGACTGCCCAAACCAAAGGGTTTACTGTTGGCTGATTGGAGAATTTATCTCGAACTTCCTGGATTCAAATTGGAGGAATTGTTGATAGTAGTTCCAAGAAGGAGCCGATCAGGAGCTCTAGTTTGGAATTAGGGATGACCGTCGGTGCCTCTCGGCCTCTTTGGTTGTAGGTATGCATAAGCGCATTAGTTAAGTCCGAAAGTAGTCGGGGAATTAAGAGACTCGGCTCTTTAATAAGCTGGTGTAAGGGTTTTTTGTTCGAACTGCACTTTTACCTGGAACCGGACCTCGAATGTTCAATTTAAAAATTTGCTTTAACAAAAAAAACCTTTTTTGCTAAAAATTTGGCAAAAAAAGGCCATTCTATGACGTTTATTCCAAGAAACCCTTATTTTATGACGTTTATGCGTAAAAAGGCTATTTTATGACAAAATCATATGACTATGACGTTTATGACTTTTTCCCGTCTCTGATAATTATCAATAACTACGGGAGACATACAGAGAAAAATAGAACCTCCGCACCGGGACTTGAACCACGGGTCCTCCTATTAATCCGTTACAGGTGCTCTTACCAACTGAGCTATACGGGAGAATAATTTGTCTCTGTCGTAACGACAGAGAAAAATCATTCTCCCGTATACCTGCGTCGGTCCTGAGTAGGGCTTACCTAAAATTTACGACAGAGAAAAATTATTCTCCCGTATACCTGCGTCGGTCCTGAGTAGGGCTTACCTAAAATTTCTCTGTATTTAGTTTATTTCACATTATATATCTGCAATGTTTCAAATTTAAGTGTTGAGTGTTGGGTAATTTCGGAGATCAGGTGCGTTGCAGACAGACAAGTACAGGAATGTATAAGGGTCCTCATTTCTGCCTACGGACCCTTATATTATAACTTAAGTAGGAACTAGACATTTATTGGATCGAATATTCTTAAAGCTAACGCTAAAATGAAGAGTAGTCTCGAATATATTTTAAAATAAACTATAACTTTAAAAATGAGCTTAGCAGCTTTCATATAGAAATTGTTTAGAATATTAAACAGAACGAAAAAAATTGTAAGCATTTAAATAAATATATAATTTCTTGGTATTTTAAATTAACAAAAGAAATGTTTTACATATAAAAGCTTTTTTTAAGCTAAAAAAAAATGGTAAAATTGTACAATGCTTTTCTGGGTTATTTTCCACGGTGAGGTTTTTTATGAGTTAGGAGGTATTAGAGTTAGAGGGGAGAAGGTTGCGTTAATGTTAAAAGCATTATAAAGATAATTTGGTAAAAAGGCGATGAGAGAGGTTCTTTATATACGGGCGTGATAAAGATGCTGCATCCCGCTCAAAACTCCCTCTCTATTACATCTACTTAAAACACTCGGGATGCTAGTACGTTTAATTTAAATATCTCCTCTACTTAGTTGGCTTTAAAAAAATATACCCAGTTAGAGGTATTTTATTCTAAAAACATGAATGAAATACTTTATATGGATTACTGGGTCAGAATACTTGAGATTATGTTTAGAGTTAAAACAAGATTTAAACCTTTATAAGAGTGAAAAGAAGATTTTTGGAATAGCAAATAATTATAATGGAGCTGCTATTACCCTTAATTTATCGGTATGTCAATTCAAAAAAGTTAATATTTACAGCATAATTGGCTTTCATTTTGATGATACCAACTCCAATCGGACACCAACTCTACAAACTGGCCATAATCAGTAAAATTTTAGGTAAAAGAGATGTCTTACATTTTAGATCAAAAAGTAATTAAAGGTTTTGAGTAAATCTAATTTCGTGTATTTCTAAAATTTTAATTGAAGCGAGCGTAACGAGCTTGCTACATTTAACGAAATATGCTCCTGTCTGAAACGTAAGACGACAACTTGAGTAAAAGTTGACCGATTTTGATAAAATTTGGTACACATGTTCATTTTACCAATGGTCAGAACGAGTTCGTTGTCTGCTCAAGCATTCGCGCGTAAAATTAAAATTTGAATTTTAGGACAGAAAAAAAGTTAACTTCATCTATTCGACGAGACAAACATTTTATAAAAAAAAAAAAAAAAAAAAAAAGTAAAACTAACAGCGACACCGCTGTGAATTAATAAAGATAGTTAAAACTATTAAAGTGGGCCTAAACGTTTTAAGTTTTACCAATTACCGTTTAAATTTTTTACCAATATCTTACGTTCTAACGCTACGATTTTAATAAAACTTTATATACATCTTCTAAAGTACAATTGAAACAGGCATGTAAAATTTCAACTTGTAGAAGCAGAAGTTTTGCGTAGTGAAGTGATACATTTATAATAATGTTTAAAAGCTATTTCGGGTTGAGATTCTAGGAGTGTAGGTTTATCTGGGAAGGAAATCTTTGTACCAATTACCCCCACTCTACCCTCTTCCACTTATCTTCAACTATGACATTCATCATAATTATTAATTCCTTAATATAAATATTCAGCTTGCTTTAATGATAGAGCCACGCGATGCCTAGTTGTAGAAATGTAATATATATATATATATAAATACAGGGTGGTCCAAAAGTCTCCCCCCCCCCTCTCTTAACTTTTGAACGGTTTGAGATAAATTAATGAAACTTGGGGGATCTCTACCATGCAAAGGGAAGTTTGTTTTCATGCAATCACCCACTAGGGGCAACCATCCACTTTGCCCCCAGGCCACACAACTTCAAAAATTCAAATTGGAGTGTATATTTTTGATAGCATATTTGGATTCTACGGTGAAAAGTAATAAACTTTTACTTGTAACTATTTTTTCTATCTCCAATATTTTGCCCCCCGCGGGGGGGGGGGGGGGCAAAGATAGCAAAATTACCCTTCCGATAATACGTTGTAAAATCTAAACGGTTAGAGATAAATTAATGAAACTTAGGGAATCTTTACCATGTAAAGGGGTGTTTGTATTCATGCAATCGCGCAGTGGGGACAACCACCCATTTTGCCCCCAGACCACCTAACTTCAAAAGTGTAACCTGGAATGTATATTTTTGATAGCAGATTTAGGTTCTACGGTGAAAAATAAAAATATTTTACTTCAAACTTTTTTTCCTATCTCCAATATTTTGCCCCCCATAGGGGGGCAAAGGTATAAAAATGGTAGATTACAGCGCCTGGGGGCAAAATGGTGGTTGCCCCTAGTACGCGAGTGGATGATTACAGACTTCCCTTTACATGGTACAGATCCCCCAAGTTCCATTACTTTATTTCAAACCGTTTAGATTTTATAAAGATTTAAGTGTTATTTTTTTACTATTTCGGAAGGGTTATTTCGCTATCTTTGCCCCCCTGTAGGGGGCAAAATATTGGAGATATAAAAAATAGTTACAAGTAAAAGTTTATTATTTTTCACTGTAAAATCCAAATATGCTATCAAAAATATACATTCCAATTTGAAATTCTGAAGTTGGGTGGCCTGGGGGCAAAGTGGGTGGTTGCCCCTAGTGGGTGATTGCATGAAAACAAACTTCCCTTTGTATGGTAGAGATCCCCCAAGTTTCATTAATTTATCTCAAACCGTTCAAAAGTTAAGAGGGGGGGGGGGGGGAGACTTTTGGACCGCACCCTGTATACAAGACAGGTATATATATATATATATATATATATATATATATATATATATATATATATATATATATATATATATATATATATATATATATATATATATATATATATATATATATATATGTATATTTATATATATATACATATATATATATATATATATATATATATATATATATATATATATATATATATATATATATATATATATATATATATATATATATATACTATATACATATATACTATATATATACATATTTAAAAAAATATATACCTCGAAGAAAAAGAAAGTCCGTGAACGAAGTAAGGGAGAAGGAAATTATTTTATTTCCGTTCTCTAATATACTGGCAGCTTAAAAGGCCTAGTGTCAAGCCATTATGCTTAAACTGCCTGTCACCACCTTACCGAATATATTTTCTAATTTAACTGGAAATAAAGAGAAGGGAGGTCTAACGGAAAATGAAAAGATTAGGGGAGATGCAGGCAACTCAATGATGACAAGCTGACAAAATTGGGAACAGGAAACGATTAAGATGTTTCCCCGGCGAGATGCTCCCTCCCACGACGTCAGACTTCAGACCATCAAAAGAAAGTGCTTTTGAGGAGGTAATCGGCCCGAGCTTGCCTTAGTTTAAAAGATATTAAAGATCCATCTCGAGCCCCTAAAGACGATCACACTTTATTCAATTTTCCACCTTTTGAATAAACATTGTTTTATTTTAAAAGAAAGCGTCTTCAAATAAAGAGAGACATTTTCTTAATGTTAAAATTATAAAAAATCAATTTCATTTTATTATTTGATGAAATATTTTAGAACTATAAGAAAATTTCAGTATCAAGGTACAAGTTATATCCTACATTCAACGAAAGCTCCGTGTCAATGTGTCTGTGTGTCTGAAACGTACGACGATAACTTAAGTAAAAGTTGATCGATTTTGATGAAATTTGGTACACATGTTCATTTTACCAATGCTCAGGACGAATTTGTTGGACAGCGTTGTCTGTCCAAGCTTTCGCGTGCAACGCTCGCGTAAGCGTGCGCTTCAAAATTAAAATTGGAATTTAGCATGGGAAAAAATTCTAACTTTATCTCCTCGATGAGACAAACATTTTATTCAAATAAAATTTTGTAGTAAAACCAACAGCGACACCGCAATGAATTAATAAAGATCGTTAAAACTATTCATCATCTCTTATTCATCTCTTTGAGAACAGGTTTCAGTATTATTAAGTGTGCCACTCGTTCTAGTATAACACTGTGGGATTCATCAGAAGGACTTTTTAAAAGACTACGCTAATAGACTACGGCTACTTTGTCATTTTTCTAGGCCAGATTTTGATTTTAATAAAAGAATGTAGTCTGTGCACATAAACCTAGATATTGATGCTAATCGCCAATACTTTACTATTCAAATTGTCCATCTTTATAGCCTTAAGTAATACAAAATACATGCCGTCTTTCAAACAAACAATTGCAAGCAATTAATTGCGTGCAGAGTTGTTAGCGAATTTTCGAAGAAAATTAAGCTATTGCAATGACTTCAAAATTTTTTTAATGCGAATTTTTGAAACTTTTCTTCATGGAAATCCGTTTTAGACCATTCTGAATCGATTCCTGAAATTTATGTACTGCACTGTTTATATATATATATATATATATATATATATATATATATATATATATATATATATATATATATATATATATGTGTGTGTGTGTGTGTGTGTGTGTGTGTGTGTATGTGTTTGTGTGTGTCACTCCAAAAGATATCTCACGCTAGGATGAACTTAAAAAATCCAAACAAATTTTAAAATGTCAATAATATCAAAAGAAAGGATGAGTTCGTTGGCCAGAATGTTTGGAGTTCATTCAGGGGTCAAATTTTGACAATTTAGGGTCAAAAATAGCATAAAAACGTGTTTTTCCATTTTACCCCCCTCTTACATGATAATATGACAAAAATGTACTTAACAACAACTACTGTACTCTTAGAGAGCTTTCCAACGACATGCTTCTTGAAGGGTAAATACTATTTTGACTTTTGTACCCCGTACCTCCACCTCCGTGTACCAAATTTCTTTTTTCACCCATCCAAATTCTAAACCAAAATTTTCCTTTATTATAATAAGCCAGTAATACGCAGATATCTTAGAAAATTCGCTCATTAAGCCATGGTGCATGACTGGACTTTTTTTATGATATGTTGGTTCGTAAAAATAGAGCGACAGACAGACAGAGAACCAAAAAGTTCCCTGATATCTGAAACGGATTTCTATCCTGAAATTTTTTGAAATCGGAAACGCTCACATAGCTTCCTTTAACTTTGTTAAGCTCAGAAGCAAAAAGTAAAATTAATATAGAAGGAGAGGGTAAATCATAAACCTTATTCCAACCAATAAATATTTAGTACTTGCAGTTTTCGTCCTTTCATCATTTTAGTGGCTCTTGGATCGTCCTTTTTATTACTTTGTATATCTGGTGATATTTATGTTTAGCATACTATTCATGTGTACATTCTATTCAAAGTAAAATAAATAAACTGGATATAATAGTAAGTAAAGAGACGGGAATATTGAGTTGTTTTCAGTCAAATATACATAGGTAAAGCGAAGAAGATGCAAAGCGGAGGAGAAGCAACTGTTATATGATATTAATCCCTAAGAGAATATTAAAGTAAAGGGTTTCAAAGCATGTAAATATATTGGAAGAAGATCCTGTTACAAAGTATGATTACAAAATCAATATTAGTAGTTTGTTTCTTCTTTTTGGACGAGGAGAGAAAACCAGGGTAAAATATTCTCCCCCCCCCCCCCAAGACTAAGAGAACGATGTTTCAATCTCCTGCAGGCACTCGTTGGGAAATTTCCCAGAGGATTATCAAGATTAAAGTCCGGGATTATCTATGTTAATATTTTCAAGATACGGGATATAAAACAAGGTGAAGTAAAACTAGAGCTTAAGACAGGAACGAAATAAAACTTCTTTTAAGTTGAACAAACATAAAATAACATTTGTATCGAAGTGTCTAAATACTAGACATAAAATTTTATCAATTTTTTGTCGTTTAAATTTTTTGTGAACCCCTATATACTAAAATCTATTCTTTCGACTTTTATGAAATCAGGATGATAGTAATTAGCTAATTGTAGGTACCAAATTGGAATTTCAACTTTCCGCGCCTATTCCATATCCTTCACAAGCACGCATAAACTAAAATTAAATTGGCAGAAAGTTTTGACTTAATATCTTCGATAAATCCTAAAAAATAATCTAGAACATAAGATTTAAAGAATGTTCTGCAGGGATCGTTTGGCTTAAAGAATGCCAAGTTTCTAAAAAAAAAAAAAAAAAAAAAAAACCTTACTCAATTCATAAGTCCATATTTATTTTTTATACTCCATTAAATTTATAAGGGTACAGCACTAAATTTCTCTAGAAAAAAAATCATTTTTTTACTCCTTATTTATTTTTTTTTTTATCGATATGAGGAAAAAAGATGTAGTAACCTACTTGAGTTTCAAAACTATTATTATGTTCCTTTATCAACAATAGGTTTATAATAAGTATCCATTACAATTTTTCCGTTTATTTATTACATTTTACTTTATTATTACTATTTATGTAAATTATTTATCATCTCTCTAACCTTTGCATCTTCTTTGTATAAAAATGCAATTTTTCTTTCTAAAACTAACAACTGCAACATTCGTACACAAATAATAGATTGCATCATTTTGTATGAAATCTATTTTTTTACGGATATTATATTAAGACTATAAACTTTTGTAATGAATAGACCGCGTACTTAGATAGAAAACGTTAACATAGCATGTGGGGTATGTATAAAATGTATAGAGTTAATTTATTTTTATAAGAAAAAAGTATACCACTGCACCCAGTTATATGCGACGTAATTAAATCGAATGGATTTAATTACCCTCTCTTAGCTCACTTAGCACCTACTGGAAAATTTATTTATTTTTATAAAGAGAAAATAAACTGAAGGAAATAAAGTAAATTTCAACATTTGTTCTAAAGTGTCTAAACTCGAAAGACAAAACAATTTATCATTTCTTAACAGCAATACGAAAGAAGTAGGGAGTTATCGAATAAAATAAGACTGGCGCATTACGCATTACAAATATTATTTAAATAGCATTGGTGTGTTAAAATTTGTTTGTAAACATGGGAATTTTCTAAAAAATAAGAAAAAAGGGAAATAAATGTATGGGTTTTCTGTAGTTTTCAGTAAGCAGCAACCTCAACCAAGTGTAATTCTTGAATTTAGGAATGTCCCTACTGAAAGTGTATATGTATATGTAAAATTCAAATACGACGGACAGACCGAATCATCACTGATATCTCTGGAACTATGTCGATGGCATTTTATGAGGTAGGTTCCTTTAAGACCCAAGTCCCTATATATACTCGATAAGACATCTTTTTTTACGACTCTCGATCTTAATTCAAGATGGCAAAATTTGACATGAGGACATCTCCGGAACAAGAACTTAAAAATATAAAAGTTAGCTTACTTTTATAACATACACAATGTTTGTGAAAGAGTTTTCCATTTTAATTCAAGATGGTGGCCATATACGTATCTGAAACCAAGGCCCACACTAACATAATTATTACTACTTCTTCGAAACACTAAAATAAAGTCATTGTATTAGTTATGATAAGCTCTAAAATAATAATGATGTCTGCTACGAAGTGATTTTCTAAAATCTGATCTTTTATAAAAGGGAAAAGTTAATAAGAAGAGGAATTGAGACCGGACTGATCTTCTGAAATTAGGAAGTGAAGGAAAGATACTTTAGAAAGGGCTTAAAGATTTAAGCACATCTTTCTATAATATTAAAATATTTTTGTTAACAAACAAGTCAAGTGAATAAAAGAATATAATAAAACTATAGCAGTAGTAGAAGGTAGAGATATCCCCCTGTTAAAGGGAAGAACGGAGTGCATGAGAGAGCTAATAAAACAAGCGATGGAAACGGAAGGAAATAAAGGATATCTTCCACTACACCTTTTGTTCCTCTACGGCTAGGTGACATATTTTTTAAAAAAAATTTCACGTGAATGTCTCACTGCTCTTTAGGGGTATAAGTTTCCATATATTTTCCTGACACATTAAATGTTTTTAAAAACAGGAGGATTTTTCCTAAAATATGACACTAAGCCCGTTTTCAACCACATCGCATTCAAAAGGGTTTTTACATTCAAATTTTTGTTGTTTTTTGTTTTAACTTTTTGTTTTTTTTTATCTGTTTAAACAACTATTAAAGACGAGTCGAAAAGAAAACAATCTCAGGTAAATCAAATTACAATTCGTAAAATTATTGATGATAATACATTCATCAAAAGTTTTTCTTTAAAATAAAATACACAGGATAATTTATAACAAATGATCTAATTGTGGCGAAGGCCTGAGTAGCCCTTAGTAGAGAGCTTGGCTCTTGGCTTGCAATTATTCGAGTGAAGCAGCATCGGGCGTGGTCAGTAGTTGGATAGGTTACCACTTTACCATGAGCTCTGGGTTCACTTTCCGGATCGGGCCCCTCGCTCACTGTTCACCCTGCGTGCTTAAATAAATGGAGTGGAATAAATGGTAAATGGAATGCCTGTTTACCCGGTTTCTGCTTGGAAACCATGATCCAAATCTGATGATCCATGATTTAAATAAAAGGTGGGACATGTTTAACGACTAGACACTTTTCACAAATGTGAACCGTTTGATTCCAAACCCGGGTTTATTCAATGGGCCACCTAAGTGGCTGCTTCGGGTGTAAAAGTCACCCGGAAAAAAATCGATTAGTGCCACGATAAGACAACCACATTCCTAGCTCTGTGGTAGTGCATTCAATCTTCCAGATGCAAGGACATAGCAAACAAATGTAACAATATATTTACTATCCATAAAAACTCTATAACTTTTCTCAAATGCAAACTAGGTATGTATACAGGGTGGTCCAAAAGTCTCCCCCCCCCCCCCCCCCTCTTAACTTTTGAACGGTTTGAGATAAATTAATGAAACTTGGGGGATCTCTACCATGCAAAGGGAAGTTTGTTTTCATGCAATCACCCACTAGGGGCAACCACTCACTTTGCCCCCAGGCCACCCAACTTCAAAATTTCAAATTAGAGTGCATATTTTTGATAGCATATTTTGATTCTACGGTGAAAAATAATAAACTTTTACTTGAAACATTTTTTTATATTTCCAATATTTTGCACCCTATAGGGGGGCAAAGATAGCAAAATAACCCTTCCGAAATAGTAAAAAAATAACACTTAGATCGTTAACGGTTGAAATAAAGTAATAAAACTTGGGGGATCTGTACCATGTAAAGGCAAGTGTGTAATCATCCACTCGCGTACTAGGGGCAACCACCATTTTGCCCCCAGACGCTGAAATCTACCCTTATAATACCTTTGCCGCCTTATAGGGGGCAAAATATTGGAGATAGAAAAAAACGTTCGAAGTAAAATATTTTTATTTTTTGCTGTAGAATCTAAATCAGCTATCAAAAATATACATTCCAGGTTAAAATTTGTATGTTAGGTGGTCTAGGGGCAAAATGGGAGGTTGCCCCTACTGCGCGATTGCATGAAAACAAACTTCCCTTTACATGGTATGGATCCCCTAAGTTTCATTAATTTATCTCTAACCGTTTAGATTTCACAACGTATGATAGTAAGAGTTATTTGGCTATCTTTGCCCCCCTATACGGGGCAAAATATTGGAAATAGAAAAAAAAGTTTGAGTAAAAGTTTATTATTTTTCACTGTAGAATCCAAATATGCTATCAAAAATATGCACTCCAATTTGAAATTTTAAAGTTGGGTGGCCTGGGGGCAAAGTGGGTGGTTGCCCCTAGTGGGCGATTGCATGAAAACAAACTTCCCTTTGTATGGTAGAGATCCCTTAAGTTTCATTAATTTACCTCAAACCGTTCAAAAGTTAAGAGGGGTGGGGGAGACTTTTGGACCACCCTGTATATAAATCCTCTTAGTCCAAAAAAGAGGTTTTTCTTAAAAAAAAAAAAATCGGTCTGTCGTCTGTGCAGACTGTTGAACACGTTTTAAATATGTTTAAAAATAAAAAAAATAATCAGTTATTGTGGAATTTAAGTACAATATAATATCCATGATTTTTATTGTACTTGTCTTAATTGTCGTTTTAAGATAATTTTGAAATCTACGGAGTTCCAAATTATTAAGTTGATTATTATTATTTTATAAGGAGAATGAAATACATGGTAATTTTATTGAAATTCCGGATATTGTTTTTAGGTATAAGGTTGTGGTACTTTTTTAAATATCAATTTAAACAGCAATTCTTTAATTCCATAATAAATTAATGTTGTCATTTAATTCATGAGGTCAGTGGAAAGCCCTATATGATAGGGCTACCCTGTGATTTTGCAGGTAAGCGGCCCCCTTCTGAGTGTCGACGATCGACCAAGTAGGAGGCAGAGGCTCCTAACTATAATAGGTTTTAATAAAAGATAATTTCAATGCGGGCTTTTAACCTTCAGGGTGGCGACTGGGAAGAACGTCGAACTTGGTCCTTAGGAATTCAGGGCAACCGCGGAAGAGTGGAAACGCCCTGAAAAGTAAAAGTAAGTAATTCCAATTTCAACTCGGGGATGAGATGGGACACTGGGGTTAGGGGATACAGAAAGGATGGAATTTTAAAGCTTTACAAATATGTCTGCAGTACTCGGAATCAATTACTAATGAGTTAATTTTGAAAATTTTATTTGATCCACGAGGGAAAAATATAGAAATAGGGCGGGGGGTTAAGAAAATTGTGGCATTAGAAATTTTCGCTTAGTAAAATTATTTTAATATTTTTTGACGTTAGTTTATAAACCTATAAAATTATAAAATTGGCTCGACAAACTAGAAATAAACTTTCATATCAGTATAAAGTACGATTGAATTTAAATCTAATATAACCAATTTATTTATTGACACATATAAAGGGTTCGGTTCAACAGGTGAACGTTTACACTTCGTTCTTGACTTGCCAGATATCAAAATAACTCACAAAACATGACGATTTGTCATGTGGGCGCAATTTTTGTTTTCATCTTAGTCTTCTTTGATCAAAAAAAGTTGGTGCCAGTACAACTCAACTTGGATGTATGCAAGTATGAAGTATACTTTGACCGTGTAAACGGAGCTTAACTATATTTTAGAGCAGGGTTTCCCAAACTGTGTGCCGCACAAACTGGTGTGCAGCGAGGCCGGCCAGGTGTGGCGTGGGATCCAGAATAAAATAATACAAGAACAAAATAATGCCTGAAGTAGTTTAAATAATAATAATTGCACAGTAGTAGTTTAAACAGAGATTCAAAGTTGACAGCGTGGAAATATCATGAAACGTATTTGTCTTTTGGATTTACTTCAACATTAAATGAAGAGATACCCATACCTCAGTATGTTATCTGCAGAGAATAATAATAGGTAAAAGCAAAACACTGTTATAGACAATTAAAACTATTAATACTGTGCACATTGCACATGTCAATTCAATTATGCAGAATCATACACGTAAGATAATTTTAAGCGGATAATAGCATAGAGATATTCTATAAGACTGTAGAGATTGAGAGGAAGTATCAGAGGAGCTATTATTGTGGAAAAATCCATAAGGTGGTTGATTTAAGAAGAGTCTAAGCCTCTGTGGGCCATGGTTAATCCCATTAAGTAAATTATCAATTAATTGAGTAAGGATGGTCATATTGACTGAGCGTACAAAATCCCTTTTCCTCCTTTACCTATAGCCCCAGGGCTCTATTAACATACATTTTTAATATACATCCCTTATACCCCTCTTAATACTCATATCCAACCCTTATCTCTTACCATTTTAATGTTTACTACCCATCTTTTTTCATATAAAAAATGACGGAATTCTTAAAAATATTTTTGAATTATTATTTTCCTTTTACTTACTACACATTTACGAATAGTGTACCTACTTGAAACGCAGTAATGTAATAGGCGTAGCAATGTAATATATTTTATCTACGATTGATACGAAATATAAACATTGTATCTCTGTTTAGATGCGTAGAATGTGATTCTTTACGTACTTGTATTCATTGCGCATGCGCGTCTCATAGTCTATCAAATTCTGAAGAATTCCTCTTCTTTACCACCCTAGGGCGGTAAAGAAGAGGAATTCTTCAGCTTTACGCACGATTAGCAAGTTTGTTTTCATTTAATAAAACTAATTTCCTGTTCTTTTATTAAAGTAACTGTTTATATCGAGATTTTAGTGAAAAACAATGAGTGAATTAAGTGACTTTGACGAAAATGTGGAGAATAATACTCCTCCAGAAATAATTAATTCGGCAAAAAATTCAACTCCAGAATTAATGCCATCTTTATCAAGAGAGAGATACGAACTTACATACAGCAAGTTTATTTTTTTCTGTATTTATTATTTAAATCTAACAATCGTAGATGAAGTACGGTACGCAACTCGTGCGAAAACGGCATTTTTCATTGCTCGTGTGGTTTTACTACCCTCGCTGTCGCTCGGGTGCAAACTCCACACTCGCATGCAAAATGCTACTTTCCGCACTCGACGCGTGATGTACTATATTTTGTATATCATGTAATGTACTATAGATTATATACATTTACTAGTGATTATCCCCGAACACCCATTTTCAAATCCAGCTTTCTTTGCCGACTCATCCATCACACACCTTACAGCTTTAGAAAATGTTCAGCACCACCTTTTTCTTTTTTAAATCCTGGTTGAACAAATGAAGCATTAAAGTTACTATTTCCCTAAAACATGGTAATTACGTACTAGCATTCCTCAACTAGGGTTTAATTCCTCATTCCAGCTCAGTCCGCTAACTTGAGTTACCTTAACATCTTATCAGACGATTAACATGTTCATAGTTCATATCACAGACAAATAGAAAGAAGAAATTGACAGAAGCAATGACCTTTTTAAACTCTTACTCAACACACACTCCAAAATTACATTACACGAAAAAATTGCTCATCTATAAAACTCTGATCGGACTACACCAAGAGTCATAATTCCTACCGCACTACCACCTCTGCAATCCCTTCAGTCTAAGCTAAGATGCTAAGAGAAAAGTCCAACTCTCCGTCATACGTGTTCAGCCTTATCCTTCATACTTTTTAAGTTTCTATTTGTTCCAAATTCGGCCGTTTCCCTAATCAAAACCTTTTATAGTTCCTTCTCTGCTCATCCTTCTTTAACCCAAAATCTATCTTTTAATCCTATCTCTGGCAATCCTCCACGGCGCACCTTTAGCGGATGTGGTTAAAAGAATGCTAACACAATAATAGCTCAAATTTTATAATAATTTATTTTATTTGTTTTCTTACATTTATTAATTTACATTACTGTTTTATTTTATTATACCTAAATATTTCATTTATCACGCTAGTAACTGGTGTCACTGGACAATAATCTTATTTCTAGCCGTTTTCATGATACAAATACATCAAAATTATCTCTAGAGCATGTATTGTATTGTTTATAATGTTGAAATAAACAAAAAAAAAAAAATAAATAAATAAAACAACGCGATTAAAATCAGGTTAAGTACAATATTTTTTAGAGGAAAAACATCTTTCTTTACTCCTATTTATTTAATAATACCTGTCTATTATTTATAACTCGGAAAGTCGCAGAAAACTAAGCAGTGCCTATTAAAAAAAACCTAGTACCTTATTTAAAAAAAATAAAATAAAGGTATTGTATTGCAAATATTTTACAAGACTACATTAGTGTCTGTTAAGGGTGTTCTAGATGTGAGATATATAGAGAGGTATCATGTTTTCGGTTTTCTTGAACCTATATATTTGTAAGGGAACGTCAAGAAGATATACATTTATAATAATGACATATATATACACACACACAACATATATATATATATATATATATATATATATATATATATATATATATATATATATATATATATATATATATATATATGTAGTGGGTAAGGTATAAGTTGGAAATAGGAGTCTGTCTATTGATCTAGGGATGGAGAAGAGTAGAACTGAGTCACAAGACCTACCACACCCCCAGAGTCTGGTCTACCAGTGAACCGTATCCTACTTTTACTACAAATCTCTCCTACGCATACCTATTAACCTACGCTACGTCCCAGCATCCTCTTTACCATACTAACACTATTAGTAGATCCATCCTAATACGGAACAATTAGCACCCATGTTCTGCTTGATTACTAAGGATATTGGATCCCTGTTGTTAGTAGCTATAAAAGTAGCGTAAATCGCTCACACCATCATTTTAATTGAATCAACTTAAATTATTCAGCAGCAATATTATGAAGTAAATTTTAAGCATCCTTTTATGGGATTTACTAAATACAACGACAAATGACAAACCGTGATTTGTTAAAAACGACAATTAATAGGACCTAAGGGTCTGTGGTTGCACCTCGGATTCGTGGGGCAACCACAGACCAATTAAGGCAATGCTTCTACGTCGCTCAGGCCTTGATACTTGTAAGTCCATTAAAATCGAAAGTGTGTATCGTCACAATTCACTATTCTATACATATACAGAGAATGCGAAAAAGTTAAAGATATATTACAGGCAGAAACTATTTTACTGAGACTTAAAAAACTTACTCATAAAAAAGAATAACTCTAAGACCAAAATTGTTTAAGTATATTTTTCTTTTTTTTAAAAAAAAAAAAAAAAAAAAGAAAAATAGACTGCCAATTAGTGTGGCACATAGCTTCCTCGCATCCTATTATGTACTTTATTGTTATATTAACGTTAACATAATTAAATACAATGAAAAACAGTCTCTTCACGGAAAATTTGTTTATTTATCAAAGCAGCTTTCGGCTTTTATAAAGCCATCATCAGTGCCTAAGGACAAACAAAGCGTTAGAACTTACTAACATACTATAAATAAAGTGAAATTAAAAGAAAACAAATAAAAGCTAATAACAAACGATGATGATGACCTCCCATCAACGCTCTTATTTCTCAAGTTAACATTATTGTTTATTGTGTAAAAACTATTAATAGTGTAGTTTATTTTAGTGATCTTTAACACTTCATATAGCGGTGTCGCTGTTTGTTTTACTAAAAAATTGTTTTTGAAAAAAATGTTAGTCTCATAAATAGATTTTTTCCCGGACCCACCTCGTCTTTCCATCTACTCCTTGGTCTGCGAATCCTTCTTTTTCCGACTACGTTTTCCTTCCACATCCTTTTCACTGCTCTTCCATCATCCATTCTTTCTACATGTCCAGCTCATCTTATCCTTCCCTTCATTCTTGCCATAAAAAATCTCACTATATCTTGTTGCTCCGAAATCTCTTGAATCTAATCTTTATAGTTTGAAGTTAAATCTGTTTAATTACAAACAACTTTAGCAATTTAGGTCAAAGCAAACATTTTTTATTTATTCTAAATAATTTTTGAAGATCAAGTAATTAAATAATTTTTGATGATCAAGTAATTAAATAATTTTTGAAGATCAAGTAATTAAAATGGCTGTATGTTAAAGCTTACCAATGCCACAAAAAAAAGTAATTAAAAAATTGCGCGTGAACGCTTGGACGGATAACGTTGTCCAACGAACTCGTTCTGAGCATTGGTAAAATAAACATGTCTACCAAATTTCATCAAAATCGGTTGACATTTACTCAAGTTATCGTCACACGTTTCAAGGATTCGCGGACACACATATAGACAGATAGACAGACAGACCAAAAATGTTCCTTGATGTCTGAAACGGATTTCTGTCTTAGAATTTTTAAAATCGGAGACATACAGTTTTTTCGTTCTCAAAAATGAACACAATGCTTCCGTTACCTTCGGTAAGCTCGGAAGCAATAACCACAGTAGGAAATGAAAGAGGGTTAGTTTGGAATATTTTATAATATCCAGTGGGTCACATTTATTTTTTTTTTATACAAAATTCAAAGGGCGCAGAAGGTTAAAATTTTAGTTAAAAAGAAGGTGGGCAAATTTTGACTAAACGAATTTCATTAAAATCGAACAAGGTGTTTTTAAGGCATGGTTCGCAAAAGGGGTCCCGGTAGCTTATTGCAGCCGCAGTCGCATTCGCTTCTCACCAGGAGGGGGTGGGTTTGATTCCCGATTCCCCCAAGGATCCCCATGCTCGGTGTTCTCTCAGCATTATCACATAAATTATGCAGCTGTTAATGTGAAGTGGCATCTATCCGGTTGCGTACGTCAAATGTAAGATTTATACACCTAATGGAACATTGAACTAAACACTTTCCCCGTGTTATCCACTTTCAATACATCTATGTGTATAGTAGTCTAAGCCCTACGCATGCCTTGACATTACGGGCTATTGCACCACGGCACCACGGAGCTAATTAGTTGCCTCGAAAAAATCTTGATGGTAAGACTGACAGACAGACACGAGACCAAAAATGTTCCCCGAGTCTGAAAGCATTTCTATCGAGGTAAATTTGAATTTGGAGATTAAAAAAACCGTTTTACAGAATGATCACAATGCTTGTAATCTCGGAAACAAATGTTAGTCGTAAATATGATTTTTTTTCTAATTTGCAAGGTATAAGAATTATATTTTCAGATTTTCTTTTATATTTGTAGAACATAAAAGTTTAATTTTAACATAAATCAAAATCTGATTTGTTTTTAAGAAATCAAAATAATTGTTTTTAAGTAGGTAATAGAAATAAAGGCATACAAAGGAAAAGAAGATAATTAGTATGAATAATAAAATAAACTTTTACTGAGACTGAGAATGAAGAAGAAATCGTTACCTTAAACAAACCCTATTATCAACTAATTTTAATGAATATTTAAGTTTATTTGTTTCTCTTAGATAAACTTAAGGGTCCAATTAAGATGAACAAATATTTGCGTACCGAGTACATAGAATTATTTACTCGAGTATCTTAATTAGGCACACTAGAAACAGTGAGAATTGTTTTTCTGTAATTTCAATATTAATAAAGTAAGACATAAAATAAACTGCGTTTACATAAATAGAAATTTATGTAAACGCAGGGATCCGAAGTTGCATTTCTTTATGTTTTTTAAAGAAAAACCAGAATGTCTCGGTACTGAACCATCTGTGGGCTACTTTCGATAAACCATCAAAATTTCTTGAAAAGACGAGTACTTATAAAGATATAGGTGTAAATAAATGTATGTTTGTGGGCATGTGGAAGAGAAACAAACGGTTGCAGTAGTTTCTTAAGATATTTTGGTTCGCAAAAATTGAACGACAGATAGACAAGGGAACCAAAAATGTTCCCTTATGTCTGAAACGGATTACTTTCTGTCTTGGAATTTTAGAAATCAGAGACAAAAAAAATGGTCTGTTTCGCTCTAAACTCTAAAGAACGACCACATAGCCTCCGTTACCTTCGGTAAGCTCGGAAGCAATTATGGCATAAATCAATAAAGTTCGTAATGCGAATGAAGCTAGGATGCAAGGAATGATTTATTTACCACACTAGTTGGCAGGCTATTTTTTTAATTCTGTAGCTCATATATCTTGTTACAACGACTTCTAATAATTAAATTATAAAACCTATATGATTTTACGGACTAAAACTTTAGAAGTTTAACAAAGCTATTAAATTCCTATATTCCTATTAATTTTAATGTCTTTAATCTATAATCCTGAACAATGAGGTATTCCTAGAACCATTCAAATAGAAGGCAGCTTTGACATTCCTTTCATCCCTACAATCGTCTCTTTCCGGTATAAAACCTTCCACTCTAATATAGGTTGGCAAACCAATCAAATTTTCTCGTAAATACCTATAGCTCCTATAAACATAAAAACCTGGTTGGTGTTTCAGTTTAATCTTGATGATTAAAATACCACTTGTGTTTAGCATATTCAAATTTGCAAATATGCCTATGAATAAATGTATTTTGACTCTGAATATAGGGGCGTTTCTAGAGGAATTTAGGGACAGGCCGAACATGAAATACCACCCATGGCAAACATTATATTCGCCACTTCCCTTAGATTAAACAAAGCAGAGGGATAAAATATTTTTGAACAGGTAGGCAATGCTTTTTTTTTTTTTTTTTTTTTTTCTTATTCATTTGTTAAAATTTAATTTTGCTTCCGAGCTTACAACTGGAAGTATTTAGATCATTTCTGAAGAACGACTCTTTTTATGTCTCCGAATTAAAAAAATACTGAATAGAGATATCTTTATGAGACAGCAGGGAACATTTTTGGTCTCGAGAATGACTCTTGTTCTTCTGGAAGTAAAGTGGAGCCACCGCATCTTAAAAACGAACAGTCTGATTTAAATTAAATCTGGTAGGTTTGTCGAAAGTAGCCCACAAATAGTTTTATATTAAGTTCAAACGTATGCACACATTGATTTTATAGCTTAGATGGTAAGAGCATCTGTACTGGAAATACAGGAGGCCCGTGGTTCAAATCCCGGTGCTGGAGTCTATTTTTCTCTGTCTGTCTCCCGTTGTAAATAATAATTATAATTTGATTTAAATTAAAATTTAAACTTTCCGTAGTATGCATGCTACCAAAAACTTAAAAATTGAATTGATTTTTAATCAATAGGACCTCACTGGACATATAAACAGGTTTAGACAACTAAATTTTTATTTCCTAGTTCAATCACTTTTTTTAAACATGCGATCATTCATTCAAAATAGAATACGAGGAAGTTATGTGCCACACTATTTTTAATTACATCTGAAAATTTCAGGACAAAATAGAAGAAAAGTGACAAAGTTGACTTAATAACCTATATCAACTTGACAGCTTTGGATGTGATTTTTTTTAAAAGCTTTCTCTAACCGTCTTATATTAAAGGGAGGTTTCGCGACGGTTTTCTTAATTAATGATAAAAGTTAGCTTGTGTAAGTGAAACTTTAATATACGGCTTGGTTAATTACTTCTACTCTGTTTAATGCATCGCGTACTACATCTTGGCAAAATCAAGAGGTCTTATGTTTACTTACAACCGTATATTTTCATCATTTTCTGACTTAGTAACACATGATAGCCGAGACTATGTAAATATAAGATTCTTCATGCGGAACAGCAAACTTTTAAGAGTTATATCTATTAGGTAAAGTTTCAACATACATAATAATGAGGTAGACAGGAATGGAAATATAATTTCGAAAGTTCTGATAAAATTTAAAAAAAAAATCACGAATTTCGATCAAACATGTTTATAATTTCTAAAATTTAAAACGCTTGGCACTACCACTTGGCCATGCCTTTAAGAATTTTTTTAAAAAAAAGTGAACGACAGACACGAAACCAAAATGTTTCCTGATGTCTAAAACGTATTTCTGCCTTGGGATTTTTGAAATTGGAGACAAAAAAAAGTTCGTTCATCAGAACCATTACGTAGCTACTGGTTATTTAGAAGACAATCATTTATTTATTTATGAATATTTCTAAGCTTACTCATGTCACTATATAGAGTGAATTAAATAGAAGATGAACATAGCGGGAATCAGTCAAAAGCAAAAATCAAAGTTTTGGATTTACTGAGATTTCGGGAAAATGTATTTCCTTCTACTAGACTCTAGACAAACAAGAACAGCCCATTCTCGCTTTCCTCAATTTTTATTCTGACATATTGTTTAATAGTTACATAATTATGCATCTAGTATAGTAGTTGAATATAAAGGGATACGAGTAGTGATACCAGAACATCTGAAGAAAAATGTACCAAATGAACTACATGTCGGACACATCGGAATGACTAAGATGAAACTACTAGCGAGAAGTCACTGTTACTGGGTTGGTATCGATAAAGAAATTGAACAATTGGTTAGAGGATGTCAGGCATGCTGCTTAAAGCAGAACGAAGAAGCGAAAGAAGTGAACCACCCCTGATGGGCTCCAGTAAGTGGACCTTGGCAAAGAATACACGTCGACTTTGCAGAGCCTCTAGACGGTAGGACATATTTTATTTTAGTTGATGCCTTCACCAAATGGGTCGAGGTAGTTGAGACAAAAACAACTACAGCCAAATGGTGCATACTAACACTGAGGAAACTCTTCACAACATTTGGGCTACCTCAGGTCGTAGTAACAGATAATGGTACACAGTTTACGTCTGGAGAATTCGGAGAGTTTTTACAGAAGCAGAAAATATCTCATAAAAGATCAGCACCTTTCCACCCGTCCACGAATGGACAAGCTGAGCGGTTTGTCCAAACGATAAAGAAGGGAATAAACGCGATGAAGATGGACAGAGGAAATCACGAGGAGAAACTGCTAGAGCTAGTGAGCCGCTTGAGGATGACACCAGCCAGTACGGGGAAGTCACCTTATGAAGGCATGTTAGGTTTTAAAGTGAGAACGGTATTGAGTTTGATGAATGAGATAAAGGAGGACCAGGATAAGAGAGAAGGTACAAGACCACCAAGGAGATCGTTCGTAGTGGGAGAGAGAGTGCTGGCGTGAAATTAGAGGAGTGGAGGGAAAAAGTGGATGATCAGAACAGTGGCGGCCAGACACGGACAACTCCACTACACGGTGAAAGAGGATGGAACGCAAGTAGAACATCGGAGGCATATTGACCAGCTGCGTTCCTCGTCAATTAAGGGAGGAGGACTGACACATACTTTGTGTCAACTGACAAGTTGTCAGTTATAATTCATATTTATATATTGTAAATATACAGCTCAGTCTAAGACTAACCATACAATAAGGTAGTTATTTTTAAGATAGATCATACATATATACCTATACCTCATGTATATTTACCTCCAAGTCAGTAGTATTCCCTCTTGTTCCATGAATTAAATAAATAACGTATGATAAAAGGTCTCTTGGATACAATGCAATTTTTGTCAAGGGTAACTAAGTAAATATTATAGACTCGGTTAGTATAATTTTTAATTAAGAAAGACGTTTCTCCAAGCAAGCAGCTTTCAACCACATATAACCACCGTCAGTTTATGACTAAGAAAACATGCATAAAAATAAAATTTAATAAAAAAAAACACCTAATTTACAATGTAGATACTAAATGGTGCACAGATGTTTTTACATTCGAGACGCACCACTAGCAATCAATAGAATTATTTTATAAAATCGTAGTGAAGTAAATGGATTCAAGTACTTTTTAGATTTTCATAATATCGTAATAATACCACAGTAATTATTTAGATATAGGCATATTATATAGAAGTGTGATATTCCTTTTTCACAAAATACATTGGACTGAATATAACTTTGTCATAATAGTTATTTCGACAAAGGAATGTAAACTCTGTACTCTGTACATACCTAGTTAGAGTGTAAGTTACGATTTGGAGTAAATTATCTTATTTAAGGATATTATAATATCTTTTATTGTATATATTTTGATTTTCTAAATTTTGAGATTACAAGGAATTACATTTTCCACAAATTTGTATTTCGGAAGCAAAATAACTATTTCTATCTTAATGTTTATAATGAAGTGATGCAAAAATTAACCATAAACTAGATTGTGACTCAAACCTCTCTCTCAGTCTTTGTGACAAGCAATTAACCATACACTAGATTGTGACTCAAACCCCTCTGTGTGTCTTTGTGACAACAATTAACTCATACACTAGATTGCGACTCAAACCCCTCTTTTGGTCTTTGAGACAAACAATAAACCATGCGCAAAATTGTGACTCAAACCTCTCTCTCAGTCTTTGTGACAAGCAATTAACTATACACTAGATTGTGACTCAAACCCCTCTGTGTGTCTTTGTGACAACAATTAACTCATACACTAGATTGCGACTCAAACCCCTCTTTTGGTCTTTGAGACAAACAATAAACCATGCGCTAGATTGTGACTCAAACCTCTCTCTCAGTCTTTGTGACAAGCAATTAACCATACACTAGATTGTGACTCAAACCCCTCTGTGTGTCTTTGTGACAACAATTAACTCATACACTAGATTGCGACTCAAACCCCTCTTTTGGTCTTTGAGACAAACAATAAACCATGCGCTAGATTGTGACTCAAACCTCTCTCTGTGTCTTTGTTACAAACAATTAACTCATACACTAGATTGCGACTCAAACCCCTCTTTTGGTCTTTGTGATAAACAACAATAACTAAACAGCTGAGTGCAAGGCAAACCTCCCTTCCGGTCTTACAACAAGAATATACAATTGTTCTTAAACTTTTACATACACTAAGTATAAAATATTTATATATACAAATATGAATCAACTAAAAAGAAAAAAGAAAAATAAAGAAATAATTACACGTCCCTATAAACAAAAATATTACTATCATAAGAATTTCAATAAGATATTTTCCAATATTTAAAATTATATCCCGCTGAGAATTAAATTTTAAAATTTATAATAACAAACTCAATTTCCTTCTAGATAAGAAAGAGATGGATATAGATAAGGATAAAAGCAAATAGAAGAGAAAAATATGTAGGTAGCTTGGGAAAAAGGAAAGCAATAATGCTTACAGAAGATCAAAAGAATATATTTCGCCTTCGGCTGTATACACAGAGATGAAAAGACAAGGCTATTCCAGGCTATGGTAATAAAAAAAAAACCAAAGAAAATACCAAGATATTTCCATTCCTTTGAAAGAAATGATGAGGTAAAGATACACGACAAACAAATAAACTGTTTCTAATCCACCAACAAATATCCTCATTCTTTTCTACCATATCATGTTTTACTTGAAACATTTACTCTCTTCTTTCAAGGTAATAGTTCATCAAAACAAGAATGCCATAAATAAATGAATATTACAGAAATTAAAATGGAATAAAAATAACTAGATATAAATTATGGTACTTCTTTAGATTGTTACTCCCCTATATATTTTTTTTTAGAATATAAATGACTTTGACTAAATAACTATTAAGACAAAGGGATGTTTAGTCCAATGTACTTTCGGACAAAGGAATATCACATTTCTGGTTTATAAGGGGAGTAACAGTCTAAAGAAGAACATTCCTCAAAACTTCTTTAGATTGTTACTCCCCTCTGTTTTTTTTATAAGGGGAGTAACAATGCCTAAATTAGTATGTCATTATAATTACAATAATAATAATTTTCAAAATTATCATTTTTGTAATCGAAATGATTTGATACTGCTAAGCTAAGGCAACCACATTTATTCCAATAAAAATAAATGTTTGCTTTGATTTGTTGGTCTTCAAATAGATATAATACCTTATCTAAATGGATATCTAAATTAATTTACTTAATTTTACTTTTTTTTCTAAATATTAAATTAGGGCTCTTTAAAGTATAAATATTGTCTGTCAATTTGTGAGGTTCATAGCTTGCTCGCTTCTTATTATTAGACGAAAGGTCACATGAGATCTAGATCTGTTTCGATTCCTAGAGGGATCACAGATATTTTTATGCAATATTGAATGTGCCCAGAATGTTGAAATTTATATAGGACCAACAGCGGGACTCATTGTGACACCACCTTAAATTTCATCAGAATCACATTAGTAGTTTTTAAGAAATGGTGGTTCATACAAATGGTGAACTACAGACAGACACAAGTCCAAATGTTCCCTGATATTTGAAACGGCTTTCTTTCTAGGAGTTTTTGAATTTTCGTTACCTTCGGTTAGCTCGAAAGCAATTATATTATCGGACTAGGTTAGTTGATTCTACCAAAATTTTTAGGATTTTAGCAATATTTATTCAATAAAACTCAAAAGCAGAATTATTGTAAAAAAAAAAAAAAAAACAACATAAAAGCAAATAATACATTAAAAACAAATCGTATTTTATTTGACCGCATATTCATTTTAGGCAACTTTTTTTAAAAAGTAGTAGGCTACTATATGATGCTAAACTTGGTTTATTACCTGTTGGAAATGTGTTTTTTGTTGAAATAATGCAAAGAAACCGAGGATCAGTCAAAAGAAAAAATCAAAGATTTGTATTTACCGACATTTCAGAAAAAATGTATGGGTAATTAACAGAGACCTTCAAAATGTAGCATTTATTTTTATGAAATGTGGCACTAAAAAATGTGGCAATATGGCACTTATTTTGGCCAAATGTGGCATTTATTTTAGCTAATGTGGCATTTATTTTTCAACTTTCCACCCCCCCCCCCCCCCCTCCCCTTTCCATTGTAAAAGAGATATTAAATCTGCAAGTCTCCGCCTTGCATTATTTTAACCCTTAAGCGCCCAGGATAACTTTAACTATTTCATTCCAATCTGGATTTACATTTAAAGCAGCTTCCAGTATTTTTCGGGCTTGCTCTCCTTTTTGGCCCCGCAACTCTATCGCAGCTTTTTGGAGCTCCAAGACAACTTTAGCAGCTGAAGTCAACAAGTGCCTTGCACCTCTTCTTCTTTCATCTGTGGCAACTTAAAAAAATGAGCTCGTATAAAATTTAGCTGCGTCAAAGTTTGAACGTTTCCCAGTGCCTGCTTGGCTATTTTAATTGCCATGTTATCCTCTTCGTCGAATTCTTCTAATAGAACTTTCACTTTTTTTCCATGTTCTGCGAAATAAAGGGCCGCTCTTATTTAAGTTTCCCATCTTGTTAGGATAGGCTCTGAAGGAAGAGGGGTCCCTGGTAGCATTTCCTTGAAGATTGGCACTCGGCTTAGAGCTTTAATAAAAATTTGTTTACCCCACTGAAATTAAGTCATTTACAGCCGGTGAAAAACAGCATGGGCCAAGCAGGTTACATGGACCATTTTAGGGAACGCACTTTCAAACACACCCCCGCTTTCAGTATGTATGCAGCGCTGTCAGAGCAGGGCAGTTCGGTTACTTCTATTCTTTGGCATGGTCAAAAATGTAATACACAAACAAAGTTTAAAATCACTGGGAAAGTTCGAAGACTATAAGAACACAATAACTGTCAACAACCAGAGAGGTGGAATGATATTGGTCAAGTATCTGACTCAGGTACACCTGAGACTGGAAGAGGGAAGGCACCGTTAGCAAAAAACCCAAAATATAACACTATGGTTCTAAAGGAGGAGTTAATCACTAAACCATTCAATATTACTACGAATGTGCCAATGGTTATCCTCTAAGTATGCTACTTATACCTTTTAAGGGTAATTGGTATTGAACACAACACTACCTGCGTCTTTCCCCAGATTATTTGCTACACGCGGCTTTAAACTTGATTTTTTTAACCTTAGATCTTCTAGCCGAGACGAAGTGTGTCACTACCCTAAGATTGGAATCCACGTCACTTGGGGAATCCTCAGCACCTTGAAATCCTGCCCTGCAAGGGCGTATCTTACCTGGTTTTATGGGTTGTAGCAGAGCTCCTTAGAATATTAGAATATTTCTATTTTTTTTTCTCAGAACTTAGCCCAAATAAGGCAAAATGTGGCACTAAGTGTGGCATTTTACCGAAAATCGGCAAAATGTGGCTTTTTACCGAAAAATAGGCAAAATGTGGCATTTTAGTATGGCGCCATGGCAAAAAGGCATTTGAAGGTCTCTGATTATTACATACTATTTTTATTGGGAAAAAAAAAAAATAAATAATAATAAAAAATAAAGAAACGTCGAATACCCTTATAACACAATGAATAATAAAACAACGGTGGTGAGATTTTCAACTGACACTGCAAATTTAATGGCATATTTCTAAACTAAGTCACTAAGATACCAGTATACAGTGGTGCGCTTTCATTGAAAAGTGGAAAAGTTCTAATGCACTCTAACGAACTAGTGTGGGCTCACTATACTGTGAATGAAGGGAAAATTCCTAGTGTCTGCTTGAATTTTACTTTCACCCTCTTCTCTTTCAAGGATTTTTCGATTTTTTTTCCAAGCGATAAATTCTTGTCCTCTTGAATGAAAAGCCTTCTTTTGTCTATTTTCTTATATTGTTTTGACCGCGATTCTTTGACAGTACTGATATGTTGAGTTGGTTCTACATAGTTGAATGAGTTATCGACTTTTATTTCTTCTCAAGTATTACATAGGATGTAGATCGAAATAAAAGCGTCCGAAGTCTAGACATGGAGTCTCTGGGTCTACGTGCTATGAAGGCGTGGCAGCCCTTACCCTCTCTATCAAGTGTCCCCACTAACTTCACTTCAGACCCTATGAATAATCATTAACTCTCGGCGACTGAATCACTTTTACCCTTAATACATTTGCATCTACAGTTGCCAGTACTCATACTTTTTTCCCCTCAGTTCCGGTTTTTTCCCCTCTAAATAAACTTTTTTCGAAGGAAACTTTTGGAAATTTTATTTTATTCAAATGAATCCTGAAAACTTTCAATAATATTATAAGTTTGATTTTTAATGTATAATTTAATAAAGGTAAATAGTACTTTACAAATTATTAGAATGAGGGAATTTTAATTTATTGTAATTTGAAGTAACCTTATAAAAAATTATCATAGTTATATAATCTAAATTTTCTTAAAAATATGGTGGCATTCATAATATATCTTCTACTTTTAGGTGTGTTAAAATCATTAGCGTGGATATAAAGGAGTGGTAGATTGCTAGGTACAACAGAGAGGTGGATCACTCTTCCCCCTGATGGTTTTAATTTTAAATTGTATGTAAATATGAGCGGCAGAAGGTTTGGGGGGACCATGGCTGTATCAACATACAGTCATGGTGGTGCATTCGCAACCCATGGTGTGAATGTAAGTGTATGTAAGTTAATAAAACCTTTAAGGTAGAGTGTGGATGCAGAGCCTGAAACGACTCTAGCTGCGCGGCCACTTCCCCGCGGCTCAAACTACCACATGATACCTTAGACGCGCGTTCGCTGCTACTGTTTTATGGCACGAAAGTCAAGTTTCAATGGCATTTCTAGAATTTGATTTTTATATTACATATACTTATAGTATATAGAAATCCATTAGACTGCTATCTATATAAAAATGGGTTCTCCTCCCGTTCTATTCGGAGTCAACCACGTTCTCTACGGAGACAACCAGCGTAACCTTTAAAACTGTGTATATATTGTAATTAATTTTTTTAGACTCATTTTCTTTTGATTGAGTTAAGTATTCGATGAAAAATATTACCATTGTTATCCTTTGGATTTTTTTTTAATTTTAAACTTATATTAATAAGAAGAAACGTGGGTCCTCTTTTTTAATTGTTTCTTTAGTAATTACAAACAAATTTTTAATTTAATAACTTTTTAATTTCTTATTCTTTTTTTTTGTAAATATGAAAAGGTTACAGTTTTTGTTGGTATATTCTTTCAGAGTCGTCGTTCGTTAAACCTTTTCTAAAGATTCTTTTTTTTTTTCTCCTGTTGAACTCAACTAATTAGAAAGACCAGTTTTTGAAAAGTGGTTGAGCAAGGAAAAATAATTGAGTCTGGGCTTCTATTAAGGTTGAATTAAAAAGAATTAAAACCACTTTGGCAAATTAGTCGAGGGGAGGAAGGGCAACGTCACAAACTTCGTACCATTTTCACCCTCGTTTGTATCAAAAACATTAATACTACATTTGTAGAAATAATTGCTTCAATTTTCTCAACAAAGCTCTTTCTAAGTTAAGGATATTTGTTCTTTTGTTCATAAATTATTTTTTTAAGTTTTGCTTAAACTGAATTGTTGAGAGGCTAAACTTTTTGAATCATTATGTCTAGCATAGAATTTTCGTTTTCCTTATTAAGGAAATAGCACATAAAGTAGTGGAAAATGTAAAAATTAATTATTTAGCCAATCTTTGGTATAAATTCTTTTTTGAATTTAATAATTTTAAACGGCACAATTTTGTAAAGTAGGTAAATTTTTTGTCCTGATTATTATAAATTAAAAAAAATCCATTATTTCACATTAATGTCTTTAACAAAACGTAACTATGCATACTTATAAACCTAAACTAATTAATAAAATAAAATAAATAAATAATTAGTAAAAATAATTAATAAGGGTCGATTCAACATCATTTAACAATTTAACATATCCAATAGTTTATATGTGCAGAGTTGGATTCAGTAAAATATGTCTGTTATAGGGGAGGAAACCCCGTTTTGGATGTCCCTAACCCTAAAAGGATATCTTCGACAAACAGAAAGAGAAAGTTTCCCAGTGTACCAAACTTTTTCAACCCTCCGAATATTACTGTCATGGATATCGGCATGCTGGTCTAACCCAAGTAAAGTAACAAGTTATCAAATAAAGAATCTCGATATAGAATATATCCGAATCCAATTTAAACCACACAAAAAGTTTTGTTTGTCCTAGTTCTAAAAATAAGTGAATCGAATATTACCTATCTTAGAAACATTATAGTTTCAACCGAGATTTTGTTAACTTTACTTATAGTGAATAACAAAAAGATTATAATTAATCAGTTTTGTGTTTCTGATAAATCAGCAAAGATAGTAGCTATATCATATGCGTGTCATGCAGAAGATCCATGTTCAGTACCTTATTCTCTGGCTAGGGACCTATCACGTTTATATTATATTATCTGGTAGCTACTTTAGTGAACTGGCGTTTATCCAGTTGCAAGATGCAATTATACGGTTTATGCAGTTGATAGAAGTGGATTTGAGTGTAAATTGAATTGAGAATAACAAGGATCAGTTAATAGTAAAAATCAAAGTTTTGGAATTACTAACGTTTCAGAAAAATGTATTTCCTTCTTCAAGATATAAACAGCTATGCTCCATTCTTGTTTATGTAATTTTTAAAGAAGGTTAATTACTAATATCAGATTACAACAACCCTAAAAATGATTTCTGGTTAATTAGCATGGTACTGTGAAGCTTCAGTAAAAAAGTAGTCCTTTTGGACTTGAAAAACCTACATAAAATAGCTTAATGAAATTTTTGGTTTGAAGTTTAAAGTAGTCGTAAGACCTTATTGAAGGCGTAAAGTAGTTCTTATAAGGTTTCAGCAGTCTTTTCCTCACTTCAACCTTAAAGCAAGGTACTGTAGGCAAGAAAATGAAAAGAAAAAGGGAAAGAAAGCAATTTAGAGTAGGTCGAATATTTAAATCACAAAAGGGAGTTGCTCTTAATGAATATGTATGACCAATTTACTTTAGACCTACATTATGATAATTCATGATAGCAGATACTACGTTATGTCTATCTGCTTCAATGGGAAGTCTTTTCTTTTAATTGCAATACAACTTTCTTTTTAATGTAAGGTCACATGTAACAACTTGTAAGGTAACAACAAAATTGGGAAGAAAAGTGAACGTATATTCTATACAGGTATATATTTAATACTTCAAACAGATATTTAGGGGACGAGGGCTTACAAAAGCCTAACCCTGACCTTAAAATATGTTTCCCTTTTATTTTAATAAGAGTAAAAAAAATTTTCATTTAGCATAGAATGATCGTAGAATTATAAAATATTATTCAAAAATTACACTGATAACACTGACTCAATCGAATTTTCTATGACTATCCACCCCCGACTAGTAAACAGTTTCACCTCGGTATTGCCTCCCTCCACTCTCCTAAGTTTCCCCCTGACGCTCATAAAGCCTCATAAGGCCCCAATACACGGTCAAAATGTTTGTGCAAACATTTTGACCGTGTTTGGGGCATGGGGCTGTTTGATGTTTGCGCAAACATGATGTTTGAGGTGTGGCGTGTATGGCCTAAATCTTTCCGACATCAGGTTTGCGCAAACATTTTGCGCAAAATGTTTGATCGTGTATGGGGGCTTTTAGACAAAACAGAATTTATTGACACTTACTGTTAACAGAATAATGAAAAACGGAAAGCCTCTCCAAAAAGTGAACTGTAACAATTAGCATACCTTATTTTAATTATACTCTTATATTCATTAGAGCATGTGGACTCTAATTTAGGTCAAGTATGTTTCTACAAACGCCCAAAACTATCTATTAAAATGGTTTAAATTTGGTGCATTCATTCACTTAAGATCTTCTTATCAGAGTATATTTCTTCAGAATAACCACAAAAATCATAAACGCATATAATAAAAGAATACATTGAAAAATAAAATTATAAATAATAAGAGACATTTCTAATACAAACATGTAGATTAAGTTGAAAATTATTTGGATAATTAACCAAAAAAGACTCGATTATCAAACTATGAACTATAAGATGAGTAGATATAAATGTAGCAGCAAGAATTTCCTTCATAAAGACCTTAACAATAACTGATACATAACTTTCAACGTTGAGAACTTAATAATTAATATAGAGAATACTGCTTTTTTTTAATTAATGGTTGTACTCTCAATCAAGTTATATATATATATATATATATATATATATATATATATATATATATATATATATATATATATATATATAAAACTTGATTGAGAGTATAACCATTAATTAAAAAATCAGTATTAAGATAAAACAACCAATACAAACAATTAATGTTTAAGGTATAATAGTTAATGTTTAGGTACAACTAATAATATATAATATGTGTATGAAAGAATCTTTCAATTTTTAGATTCATTAACGATTAGGTGAAAAAACACAACGTAAATCTATCAATGAATCGATTGATTTTTCTCTTTTTGTTCAAAAACGTTTAAAGCAGAATAGTCAATGCACAACTAGTCGAGGTAAAACTGTTAAAGTTTGAGATAGAATGTCAACTTAGAGGATACATTAACAGTTAGACAACAAAAGATAACGCTATCAATGAATATGATTAATTTGTTTTATTAATAAAAAAAAAATGTTTTATAAAAAAATAATAATATAAACATACCAGTAAAGAAAAAGCATTAAAACAGTGGTGCCAATTAAAAATCATGGGACTAAATAAGTTGAACATTTAATGAAACAAAAGAATAATAAATTAAATAAAAAGTTACCAATGTTAAAAAAAGAAATTAGCAAAAAGTGTTATTTATTTACCTTCGCCTTGATAGTACTATTTAGATCTAAAAAGGTCACAAAATGATAATGATTTAATCGTAAAGCGAGCAGAGCGATATAATCACTGTTTAACGGATCTGAGAAACACGCGTGAGGACGAGCGGCGTGATACTGAAGAGAAAAACATTTTAGCCGATTTTCACTGCCCTTCCTCCCCTCCCTCCCTACGTCACCCCCCTCTTCCCTCTCCCCCCGCTATTCCTTCCCTAACTGCTATGAATAGGACTGAGGCCCTTTAAACAACCCTCGCTGAATCCTAAAAAATCCTCGGCCTACAGTAATACATCACAATAATTATACCCACTGACTACTGACACAAAAACTTCAGAAATACAATTACTTGGGTAAAAACTTGGTTTAAATACCGGGGAAACATCCCTCCTTTATTCTTAACAAAATGTTCAATAATAAAAGAGCCTTGAAAAAGAGCGCCTATAATTAATGAAAAAAGAGGGAAAAAATAATGATCTAAAAGTTTAAAAAATCTTTAAAAAATACCAACACCGCAAAATTAAGATTTTTTACTATACCTTAATAAATTATCGATTTGTTTTTATTAAAATAATATGAAATAAGTAGAAATTAAATATATTAAAAATTATAAATATGTGTGTATGTACATATATGTATTATATCTACATCGAATCGAGTTTCCCTATTTAAAACACTTGCGTGTGTGTTTCAAAATGCGTGTATCGTTATGGATCTGAAGCTAATTGCACCATGCTTCCTTGAAAGGGCGAGTGTCATGATCAGATCAGAATATTAGAAAATAAATAAAGACTAAATTATATAGTTTTCACTTAGTCATTTATTAATGTCACTCTACAAATGGTCATTCTATTAATTCCTCCGTAAATGACAAGGATGGTAGATGGCAGCCTTATAATATATACAATACATACTTTAATAAATTAATGATTAAATACTGTAATTCTATTTTTTGTAGGTAGCAGGGGAGAGTGTTGTGCCTTGAGCCATTTTTATATAAATATGCAATATTCATATCATGAAAGCTTCCGTTTTTTAATGCGTATTTCCTTTTTTCTTTAACCTATTATAAATTTTAATTCCTTTCAAACATTTTTACCTTAGTCAAAAGCTTATTGTTTAAAATTATTGTAATTAAAAAATTATAAATAGTTAATAGGTAGGTAAATAATGCTCATTCGCCTTGAACTATATCCAAAAAGTAAAGATGGGATAGTAAAACAATATTAAAATCACTCAAACATTAACTAAGGATTGTAATTATTAATCAAACCGGTGATAATTCGGCAAAATCGTGAATGGCACGGCCATGGTCCCGAAAATGCCAGATTAAGGAGCACCTATAGTATAGGGAGTTTCTAAGGAGGAGAAAGTTTTGTCGAGTTTCTAGATCCTACAGAAGTGTGTTCGTTTGTTTTGTTTGTTTTTTTCTTCTTTTTACTTTGTTATGAATGTGTGTAAAATATATAGAGAGAAAGTATTGCAATGGACAGAGAATACTCAATTGAGATTTTTAAGACAATAAATTTAAAGGATCCGTTAAGTTAAAAAATTAGGTACAAAAAAGTCTATAAGTCGTTTGTGGAGCCAAAACTGCCTTCTTAGGGTTTCGTTGGTAAAACCAAAAAAAGAAACCCTTATAGTTTCGTTCATGTGTCTGTCTGTCTGTCACTCTATGCGGTTCCAATAACTTTTAAATAAAAAGAGATAAAAACATGAAACTTTCCAATATTAAAGATCGTTTTGACGCGCACAGAGGAAAAATATAGCGAACTCTTTTTTTTTTTTTTTCTTTTTTTTTGTGTTGGCATTAGCTTTTCAACTATACAGCCAATATAGCGAACTCAAAATTTCAAATCCAAAATGGCGGATAACTCACGTCATGCAAAAAAAATATTGTTTTTTAAATTTTGAGTGGTTGATACCCCACTCAAAAATGAAAGGTATTAAAGAGTAGATTACAAAAATATATAACACTTGTGAAAAGCGTTTAATTTTCCACGCCATCTTATAAAAAAAAAATAAAAAAATTCCCCCCCCCCCCCCCTAAAACTATATTTCCGCTTTTACTAAAAATATAAAAAAATATGAAAAATGTGCGGTCTGATGGGCCAAAGAAAAAATAAGAATAGCAACTTGGTCGGATTTACTGGGAATCCAAGATGGCGGCTGATTGCTGTCACGGGGAAAAAATATTTTTTTAACATTTTGAGGGAGATATCAAATGAAAGGATTCATAGATTACAAAAATATATAACACTTGTGGAATGAGTTTAATTTTGTCAAAAAACATCAAAATCTCCCCCCCCCCCCCCCCCTTTACTAATTTTATGTTTACAACACCAACGAAACCCTTTTTACGTGAGACTTCACGCACTAATTTATTTTAATTCAATTTGGTGCATCACATATTCGATTACGCTTAGAAATATTATACCTAAAAATTTAATCGAGAGTCTAAATAAGGGAGCGCGCTCTAACCACCGGTAATCTCAAAAAATATTGGTGTAAAAATTGGTGTAAAAATTTAAATTTTTACACCAATAAAATTATATTCACTTTCCCGGAACAAATATGTTTCCAAAATATTGAGACATGTATAAATGAACAATAAAAATATTTAGATGAGAAATATTTTCTCAAAGTTTTCTCAAATCTACAGATTTTTCAAAACATATTTACCGCAGCATTATTTCTTTGCCGAAGTATTTGCATCTGTTTCAGAGAACATGTAAATATATGTGGTATATTTTTGCAAGCGTTAAAAAACATAAGGATCAATATAATTATTTACGGGTTAATTAACTATGAAACTATTGCAGCTACGGGGAAAAAACTGACACTACTCGGTAAAATTCTCAGCCCACGTCTGTAAAATGCCCTGTTTACAGTTTATCAAGCCCTGTACCTTTTGAACTTGTTAATGAAACTAAGTAATTTCAGGCACTCCTAATGAATAATTTTCTTTGATTTAGCGGGAAAGTGGTGTTTCTTTAGCCATAAACGAAAATAGATATACTTTTTTACTTCTATGAAAATGGAAGTGTGGTTATACCCCCAAAACTTGATTCCGAGATCTCTGTGAAGGAGGGGTCTTACGATCCCGGGGATATCATTAAAATCCGTTTCATATACATATATGTCTGTACGTACGTTCGTTCGGAACTTTAAACCTTTATAACATCGCTTCAAGACATCGTATTGAGATGCGGTTTACGACATTTTTTAGAACTTTTGTCGGAAAAACTGATGGAGCTCACGACGTTTTGGAGCTACAGTCACTTAAGCACGAAATCGGTCTGTCGACGATAACTTCCGTAGGCCCTTAGGGGTATATATATGTGTCCTATATGGTAGATTGCACCTATACTTTTTGAGCACAATCGGACAAGCGGATTGGGAGTTATTGGTATTTCAGTGTTTTTTTATAAAAAAAAAAAAAATACTTTGGGCAATTGTGTCCGTCCAGTTGATCGTATCCAAACAATTCTTGCGTCAAAATACGCAGCTTGTAGACTAATAAAATACTAATAATTGTAGAATAATAAATACGCAGCATGATAACCAAATATCGAGTATCAGCACCAATAAATGAAACAACATAACAACAATTCATGTGTGGGATTTCCACACCGGTACTTCATAAACTGAACGAGCTATTTAAGAAAATACTTTTACGCACATCTTTTAATGGATTATAAAAAGAGTCATACAATCTTGAATCGATTAATTATTCCACAAAGAAAAAAAAATAAATCAAAGCTATTATAAACAAAAGCCTAGTTAATACAAAAAAAAATAGATGTGCATAATTGGTATTGCATTTAAGATATTTATTGATTTAGAATTTGTAAATATTTACTTAATATCAGAGGCGATTTAAGGAATAAAAATAGAGCACTATCACCAGACATTTTGTATCTTGGGTGGGTGGGGGCGTGGGCAATTAGCTTTAGCTTTTTTTTAGATCCAGGCGTTAAACACATCAATTAATGAATTAATTCATGTGTCCAACACATGGCTTTCTTATTACTCAAACAAGAACTAAAAAGGAAAAGATTAACTTTAATTTTTTCAGTATGATTCCGTTTTTCTGTTATATTGATTATTTTCTAAATTTTAAAGAGTAAAAAATATTATTAATTTATTATCAATATTTAGCTCTGAATAACTCACTCCGGGCGCACATTTATAGTTCAATGTAAAGTATAAGTACTGTACAACATTGTAGCTAAGATAAAAGATTACTTACTTCTGGTCTACAAAAAATATGTGTCATTAGAATTAACCACTAATGCTAACCTCGTAAAGGTAACCCATTATACTCAACCCAAAGTATACTCAGTAATGATTTTTGTTTTTATTTCAAAAAAAAATTTAAATATTCCTCCTGCTTCGCTCGAGTAAATAATATGTAAGATTAGTTTTATATTGTAGTTAATTAATTGTTTATGTTACTTTATTACAGTAGAATCATCCATTAAAAATGAGGATATTAAAACTTCATCAAAAGTCCCATTTAATAAAAGTAGCCCATAAATACTAAATAATAAATAAATTAAATTTTAATTAGTAAAAACAAGGAATCACTTGTACCATTAAAGAAGTCAGTGCAGTTAAATTCTCTCCTAAATAAGACGTGGAGTCGTCTAAAGCTCCAAATTGCTCTAGCTGTAGTTATTTTGAGATATACTTCTTGAAAAAAAGACACTAAAATTTCTATTTGCTCATTTAGGATAGGGGTTCATTTAGGTATCTTGACACAATACTTAAAACTCTTTCAACCTTGAACTTTGTTCTTCTATGAACTGTAATTAAGCCTTTTCAAGTGGAGATTTTCTTCCATCAAATACCTAGCTAACTTACATATTCAAGTAAGAATCTTTTTTACTCTTTCATATACTTATTACTATATTGAGAGAGAATGTAAGTGACGGTGCAAGGCTAATGATGATATTTTGTGAAATACCCTACCCTAAGGCGAATTCGATATTTATAAAAAAAAATACGTGTGGTGTCGCGGGACACCCGGTAGGAACGAAGTTCCTTACATTTTTCATTAAATATAAATTATAAAATCACACTGCTAAGCACGTATACATTGCTAACTACTTATACATGGCGGAGTTAGAAAAGAGACAAAATTAAAAGTAACGAACTGTTTGTACCTGGCAGAGTTAAGGAAAAATTAAAAGAAAATCATTATTTGTATAATTAAAGCAAGCGTCTTACTATAAATATATAATTCAATTTTTTAAGTTTTTGGTAGTTTTCATACTACGGAAAGTTAAATTTTAATTTAAATCAAATTATAATTATTATTAACTACGGGAAACAGACAGTGAAAAATACACTCCTGTGCCGGGATTTGAACCACGGGCCTCTATATTTCCGGTATAGCGCTCTTCCATCTAAGCTACGCAGGAGAATGATTTTTCACTACCGTAATCGATAACTAGTCCCGAATCCAAGCTTTCAATATTCATATACATTTAGACAGTCAATATTTATGACATTAGAACTAAACCAGAATTAACGCTTATAATTATAAAGTACTCAATTAGTACCTGTACCTTGTACAATCAATTCGAAATTCAATTTTTTAAGTTTTTGGTAGTTTTCATACTACGGAAAGTAAAATTTTAATTTAAATCAAATTATAATTATTATTAACTACGGGAAACAGACAGTGAAAAATACACTCCTGTGCCGGGATTTGAACCACGGGGCTCTATATAGAGGCCCGTGGTTCAAATCCCGGCACAGGAGTGTATTTTTCACTGTCTGTTTCCCGTAGTTAATAATAATTTGATTTAAGTTATAATATAAATATATATTAAATATAAGAAAAAAGTTGATCATGATGAGTTTATAGTGAAAGTGTATGTTTGTTAAAGGAGTTTGGATTGAAATAGGACTGTTTTCTACCTACCCGGCCAATTTATTTAAAATATTATAAAATATATCTCTTCCATTCTCTACAGATTCTGCTTGTATCAGGGTGAAATTTTACATGATTAAATTTATTTTTTTACAAAACAAAGTGACATTTTTGACATATATAACAAAAATAATCAAAACAAGTCAAGTAACAGGCTTCCTTAATAACACTTTTTCCCGTCTTTTGAATCTTACGTTTACGCGAGCGTTGCGCGTGAACGCTTGGGCGGATAACGTTTTCCGACGAACTTAGCCTGGGCATTGGTAAAATGAACATGTGTACCAAATTTCATCTAACTCGGTGATCTTTTGCTCAAGTTATCGTCATCTGTAGATTTCGTGACGGATTTTGCGTGACGGTGATTTTGTGACGGTTATTTTGGTCGCTTTTTTCGTATTCACTCCCGGGCTCCAGAACGTGCCTTAAGGAACTTCGTTCCAAAAAAAGTTCCGACTTTTACGATTTAAAATGATAATATGCAGTCCATTTAAATTCTAATGAAATCTGCTTTCCCGGGGAAAAAAATCCCGAGATAATAGTACACAAAGATGGAGAATGGGGACTATCGAAATAAAAATATGTGCGGGAGGTGACAGGTTCCCTTACCTCGGACTCTCGGACAGTTATGTACCTTGAACACTTGCCCTCCTGCAGAATTCAAGAGGAAATTTGTTCTGTGGTAAAGCAATTTTAGCAACCTCTACCTTCGCCAGCTATCATATTAGTGGTGCCAGCGATAGTTGATTTTTGGTAAGGGTAAGGGAAGGGAATATCCCCTGAATGAGATGAGGAAGTTTTTCCGATGTTTTTCAGTCTCGACAGATCTTACTTTATCTGTTGGTCTAATTACAAGAAACATCAAAACAAAATATCTGAAATATGTTTGTTCAACTCTCTAAAGTTTTTTTTAAGTATAAAGCGTGGTGCTAAATCGTAGTCCGTGACGTGACATCTTGTAAAGTGTGAATGACTCCACAAGTTCCTTAAGATTTGAAAGAAAAAAAAGCTTTACCAACAAATATTAAAACTTAAAAACGTGAGATAACTCTAGCTTAGCACTAAGATTAAACTAGTTTTAGAGTACTGAGGATTTTCTAAGCTGCTTATTTACTTCGATAAAACTCTTTGTTTATCCCTAAAAGTTTTATAAAGCTTATCTTATAAATAAACAGGACAGAAAGAAATGAGAAATTAACAAAATAGTAATTATGAGCGAGATCTTTGTAAAAGAAAAGTAATTTCTGTTTAACCCTAGAACGCTAACCATATTTTTTAACCTCTTAAGACTAACCTTGAGTCATATTGACTCCCAAATCTATTACACCCAGTTTTATTAAAATATAAAGGCCTAATATGTACAATATTTTTTTAACACGTTTTAGTGCTAGTTGAAGGGACACTTGGGTGCTTCGTTTCCCATAAAAAAAACAATTTTTTCCTTTTAATTCCGGTTTTTCAATGTGGACTACTATTACATATCCGGTATTGTCATCTACCGGAGTGGTTTTATTTACTTTTATTTATGTAACTTTTTTCTTTCCTTTCCTTTGGTTTTTCTATTTCGTAAATTGTTTCAATTAACTTATCATTTTCCTCATCATCGCTGATGGGATCAAAAAAGGCATTTTCTATTTTCAAATCAGGGTCCAAATCACAACCGTCACCATTATTGTCGGATACGCTCTTTTTCATAATCGGTATCTGAATCGGTAATTTCCTTCATCAAGTGATAAATGTCGTTTAGATCATTGTATTTTTTCTCCATTTTTTGACTATATTCATATTCTATTAACTTTATATAATTTAGACATATAACGACAAAAAAAAATATAACAATTTATACTTATAAATGAATAAATTACAATTATATCACCTTTAATTTGAAATAATTATTGAATTAAAAGTTATATAATATTTAATTTATAAGATTTAAAATGCCAAAATAAACAATAACACGGCATACTATTCTAAAAAATACTATTCTGCGTCAAAATGACCTACAAAAAATTTACGTGTAAGACTAAACAGGAGTCAAAATGACTCCGTGACTGCAGAAAAACAAACGATATGTCCTCTTTAGAATCTGAATGTGAAACTGATAGAAGTGTAGAAGGGTCATTCAAGGGTGGGAGATAGCATAGCTAAGATGTGGGAGTTCTGTGTTTTACAGACACCGTGCATTCGTAGTTGAAAAAAAAATGGGAGTCAGTTTGACTCCAGGTTAGCTTTCTAGGGTTAAATATGTTGCAATTGCTCAAGTTTCAAGAAGAATTACAAATGTATCGAGGGAAAGAATAAATAAGTTCTAAAAAGATTTATATAGCTACACCAAAATTCATCGTGATTCATTTCGATCGATATATTATTATATGTACGTACATATTTCTACACCTTGAGTTGAGAGGTGTTATAAACTTGCATTTTATACCAGCAGCTTACCGAAAATTCATTTAAATATATCAAACAGCTTTATTATTATTACAAAATAACCAAAACAATATTAAAAATAAGACAAAACCAAATAACCTAAAAACGGTGTTTACGTATCACCGGAGACATCTCCGTCTAAATAAGCTACATAAAAATGTCAAATAGCAGCAAAATAAGTCCTGTATAAAATTACACATAGATTCTTTGGGCAGAATTAATTACATACAATGAATATTAATATTTTACTTTGAAAGGCAACCAAGGGCACCTTCCTTTCAAGTACAGATATTATTATAAATATATGTGCCTACTGGGTACATTCTTGAACCCCGAAGTGAAGATGTATTAATATTAAACAGCCTAGAAATCGACCTGTAACCTGTATAATAATACTTTGATAAGCTATTAATATCCACTCCGTGAAATCGAGGTTAGCTTAAATTCAATTATGTCTCTCAGGAAAGCTTTTAAAAATAAGCGGACCATCGGCAACATATTTGTTCTACTTGTACATTTCTTTTATCTAATAGATATACAAATTAAATTTCATTTTTTATAATATATTTTATTTCATTTAATTAAATATCCTAGCTATAATATTCGTTCCTAAAGTAGCATTTACTATATCTACTATTACTATCTCTACTATTTATTATCCCACCTTAAATTTGTAAACAACATTTTAAAACTAGTTCAGTCGGATCTACTTTTTTAACGTGAAAATATGATTGAAAAAGAAAATATAAATTATTTTACATACCATTTTGAATGAAAGGAATAAAAGGCAATATCCTTATAATGCTGACGTGTAAAAAAAAGAGTTTCAAACGAAAAGGAAGATCGTTCACTACGCGTCACTGATATTGCACGATATTGATGTATTGCACGGCACTTAAAATAAACTCATATTAGACCAAACATCACTGAAATTGTCAGGCCTAACTTTATAACTAAAGCTAAACTCACTGAATATGGAAAATCAAAAACGATTACATCAAAACCGCCGTTCGCCGTTAAGAATGCAGTAAACTAACCTACACACAATGTTTACGATAAGAGCATGATCATTGCCTTCAAAAAATATCTAAATAAAGATCTACAATCTCCTTTGAAATGATGGAATACAATTAACAATTTAAAAGTGAATTTATGTTTTTTCATGTTTAATAAAAGTACATTAGCCTCGTTTTTAGGTTTTTTTTAACAATTTTTAGTTATATATGAAAACATGTAGATGATTTTATAAATTTACTACTTCCTCCATATGACAAATATATATGTATATATATTACTATACTTGATTTTAAAAATAATTTAGGGAGAAATGACGTTTTTATTATTTACTATTCAAACCTTATTCCTTACTTTATAATGCAGTCCACTTCTTTTCTAAACTAATGCAACCTTATTATCATAGTGGAGGTGGAAAGATCGAGCCTTGTAATTAGGCCACCTTCTTTTCAACACAAAAGTCATGATATTTAATGTTTATTTTTTATTACATAAGTTTTAGGCCGGACAAAACATTGAGAAGCAGATGACACAGGGTAGGGCTGTTTTTTTTCAATAACAATTATTTCACAGATTAAAACAATTTTTGTGTGATGTAAATGTTATTTTGTTATTTTATTTTATTTAATTATTGTTAACTCAGTATGGAAAACAGTAGGTAGATAAGCACAGCATTGACAAATCTAATTAAATTAGAAGATTCTGGCACTTTTATTAAAAAATGATAATTAACGTAGTAATTCCGGCCCGTCTATGCCTCGAAGAGAGGTCAAATCCAAATATAGCCAATTTTATGCAATGATGAAAGTATAAACCTGTTTTTGTTTTACAACCCTTTAACAAGAAACAAAGAACCTGCAAATCAACTATAAAAGGGACAAATATAAGAAAATACAGATTTAGTTGCAATTTGCCTGAACCTCATTTACCGTTCACTGCTTAGCCAGAGCTCTGTACCTGTTTTTAAGAATATAAGCCTGAAAGAAGGATGGTTCAGATACTATTTCACTTTTAACACTTACCAGAACGATAAATAATACATAAAAAATATAATGAGACATATAAACTCTCTGGAAATAAATCCTTTGTGAGAAATGCTTAAATTGGAATCTAGCAGCTAAGAAACCATCATTCTTGACTAAAGCTGATATGCTGTGTATCACAGGAAACATTGATTCTATAATAATAGCAAAACTAAAAAAAATTAAATAAAATAAATAAAACTTTCAAATCAAAACATGTTTATTCTATTGTACCATCATATATTCCATTACAATAAATCCAATATTGTTTCAATCCAAAAAAAATAAAACAATATAATTACAATAATTATATGTATATATTATATTTCCTTAAACATTTTTTAATAACTATTTAACAACACTGAAAAGATAAGGATTTATTTTATTTTAATAAAAACATTTTTTTTTTTAATAAATCCTAACACCAATTTTTTCAAGAATAAAACATACTTCATTTTTTTTTAGAGGGACATTTATTTTTTCACAAAAAAACATAATTTAAAATAATAAGTAATTTTTCCCTGATAACTAAAAAACTTCTAAAAAGGCACAATATTTAAATGGATTTTTTTTTTATTTATTTATATCTTTTCATAAAAGATTTTTACTTAAAAATAGGTAAGTATAAAGCAAAACTAATTTTAAAATTTTCACTTGTCTAAAAGTATATAGCATTTTAAAATCTGTATACTTAACATTTTTATTACTATTTTTATAAAACTATATACATAAATAACAAATTATATATATATATATATATATATATATATATATATATATATATATATATATATATATATATATATATATATATAATGACATAAATAGCTAATATTATTATTGAATTTTTAGTTGATTGACCTTAATTATTCATTTCCCTTAGTGCTTAAATTAAGTACAGTAGAACCCTAACAGAAATGGACTAATAGGGGCAGAGGGTTGTCCGCTACTATGAAAGTCAGTTAAATAACAAATAATTATTTCAAATTATAATCTATGTACGTCAATGACAGTAGAGTTGATAGCTATAAAAAGAGTATAATACACATTAAATAAAGTTTAGCCTGAAACATAGGTTTAATATGCCATTTGTGGCAAATACTAACAAAACAAAACCGAATGCAGTGCCTTGGGTCGGGCAGCAAATCATGGAATTTCATAGATAGGCTTGTCGGGTGATTGATGGTGCAATTCGTTGATTTCAGAAAATAACTCGTCTTGCTTGGAAATAATGATAAAAATTACTACCTTTTTGGCACTTCAGTAGACTGTCCTTCCCCTTTTTAAAAATACAGAAGGGAGTAAAAATCTAAAGAAGGTGTATGGAATGTTCTTCTTTACACTGTAACTCCTCTTATAAAAACAGAATTGTGGTATTTCTCTGTCCCAAATTACAAACATCCCTTTCTCTTAACAACTATTTAGACAAAGAAATGTACAAATAATTATATTAATTTATATTCTTAAAAAAACAAAGGGGAGTAACAATCTAAAGAATCACCACCTTTTTTATTATATGTATGATCATTTCTTTGTCTGCTATAAGCGACATCCTCAGTATAAGGGTCTGTTATTAAAGGTTCTACTGCATTACAATTTTATGAAAAATTTGAATGTTCATACAACATAAAAATGATGAGATGAACATGATTAAGTGATGAACATTTTTAGTTTGCTATTAGGGTTAACTCAACGCCGGAACATTTTTATTTCATTCTTTCTTATACCTTCACTCTAAGCTAGAAAAACCTCTCAAAACCTGGTGTTGAGTATGCCCCTTCTTATATGCATTGTCTTATATTTACCCTATTATTGTGTATAAATAATATCATGTATGTATGAAGTCCTTATAAATAAACATATTAAAAAATAATAATAATATGTAATACCAATTAAATTATCAACTCCATTAAGTTTACAAGTGCTGGAATGTTCAAAAATATTAAAGTTCACCTAAATAGATTTAGAAAAAATGTTAAAGCAAATAATACTTTTGACTATATGTTTACAATTATGAACACGAAGATCAGTGCACCCAACCTGAATGTTATTAACAAAACAAAAACATCTCTTATTTTTTTATACATATAATAAAGCTCATTTGGAAAGCTCTGATACAAAGCAATTTCCAAAAAAATAAATGAAACTTTGTTTTAAATATTAATCCACAAAACTAATCCAAAATACTTAGTTTTTGGTATCTTTTACTAATTTGACTAAAAATAAATGCAATATAACTCAGGTTGGTGTTAATAGAAAACCTTTTGAAAAAAACTATTTGTAAACATAGTCTACAAGCCCTAAAACTGCTAGTTATTAAGTTTCATTTATCTATTTTAATTGAAATTGAATAAAATTCTTCTCATTACAGGAGTGGTTCATAATATTATATGATATGTATAATTAGATTTTAGTTAATTAATTGGTTTTAGCTAACTACACTATTTAATTGTTCTTATTATTTTAACATTAATTATACCTTAAGAGCTAATATAAATAATTTAAAATTAAATTTAAATGTGTTATTAAAACGATAGGAATAAAATAATACTAACTCCACGAGAATTCATGTAAAATGGGAGTTTTTCTACCATTTCGAGAAAAAAAAAATTAGGCCTCCTGAAGGAATGTTTTGTCAATTAATTTATAAGGAAAGACATTTCTAATATTATTTATTAATATTATTATTTTCGATGTTTTAAGCATTAAGGCTTATACAAATGAACTAACTATTATTTTGTAAGTGTGATGTATGAGACATTTTTATTGTAAAAATTACAATAGGAAAAGCTAGCTTTTTCGATCGAAAAATTAAATGGAATTGAGTATTTCTCATTTTAAAGGAAAAATAAGTAAATTAGCTATATTAATAGCATATGAATATTATGAAAGATATATTTAGATGAAAGTTATAGAATAGAGTAATTAATTTAGAGGATGTAAAGATGATACACAGGTACAAATGATCATAAAAAGATCTTAACAGATGTTGAAGCAAGAATTCATGAAATGTCGAATTAACTCAGTAAAAGTGATTAGTTTAATTAAATATCATAATAGGAAATTTAATAATGCACTCTGTGGGTGTACCTATCAAATGATGATAAAGGGGGTCTGCATTCGGTAAAACAAACCAGGTTGGTTGGAAGTGGACCTCTGTCAAATGACGACAAAGGGTGCTTTGTTCAGTACGACAAACTAGGTCGGCCAGTGGTGGACCTGTCAAACTGTCGGCCAGGTTAAAAACTTAATTTGATTTGCTGTGCAATTATTTTTATTGTTTTAAGTTTCTGATAAGTCGCAAAAAAACAAATATATATATATATATATATATATATATATATATATATATATATATATATATATATATATATATATATATAAATTCGCAAAATGGATAACGGAGGATAGTAATGGTTTAAAATTATGGAGCACAGTGAAGTACAATGTTTTTAACTTTTAAATTACACGCCAGAAAAGGTAACAATATAGTTACTAACTGAGGTCTGAACTCAGTTGAAAACAACCAAAGTTTTACTACTGCAGTCTTTCGGAAGCCCCAGTTATTCCTCGGTTGACCTAGTTTAGTAACTCTGAATGCACCCTAAATAAAGAGATTAAACAAGTCAAACAAATCCTCACTATGTAGGTACCAGTTATAATATTAATATGTATATTATAGAAGCAAATTATTGAAACTAGTTTAGGGAATCTTCAATAAGGACCAGTTGTGATATTATGTAAAATGACAATTTTTTTAAAATATATATTCTCATAAGAGTTATGAGGCACCCCATTGCTCTTTCACAAGGATATATTATTAAGTAAATATCGAAGTAGGATCAAAATACACTTTTTTCATGACTTAATGAATATGACAGTATTGTATTGCAATACAGTTTATTATGATATTCTAATAAATTAAAAGTAAACAAATAATAATATTCTAGTTATATTATCTTTTTAGGCATTACTATTTTGCTCCCAATATTCTATAACAGATACCATAGACTGACCCCACAAAACAGACTTACATTTAATAACTATATTACCTTAATTTTTAATGATTTGCTTACAATATGTATTTTTTTATTATTATTATTAAAAAAGCTATTTATTGCTACAATTTATCATTTTATTCATAATATATTTATTATATTTAACTAAGGCGTGTTCCCACGATCTAATATTTTTTATTTATAGAAAAAATAGAGTATACATATTGGGAAAGAGTTATACATAGGTGTAAAATTAATAAACTTAAGGCCATTGTTAAAAATTTGTAAATTAAAAGAAATAATAAATAATTTAAAAAATGTGTTATGGTAAAAAATAATCAAAATGGATAAGTAGCCTGGGTCTGCAGGCATGAGTTACAAATTATATTTAAATAATAAAATACATCTTATTTACATTAATTCAAAATAATAATCACCATTCAAGCTACATGGAAGTTAAAAAAAATATATATAAATAAGCACTATTTAAAATAAAATTAAAGAAGTCATGCATTCAAGATGTATTGATTTTTTTATTTTATTTTTTTTATTTATTTTTTTTTTTTTAGAATGTAGATAGAGGACTTAAAGCATCATTAGGTAATATATGCTTTGCACAAAACCTACACAAGGAGAATCCTCTTTTACCATATCTAAAAATCCACCGAAATGATTAGTTAAATAATAAAATTAAGATAAATTCTTCAAAAATATGCTGTTGCCTTTATTTTTTGTTAGGATTATTTGAAGAGTTTCTATGAATTTCAGGAAGTTTTAAAGGTCCAATTTTATGGTGGCACAGTGAGAACTTGTATCTTTAAGTTTGGTATTTTTGATGTATTATAGTTAAAAATATTTAGGAAAAAACTTAATTAAACTAGTGTACCTTCAAATTTCAGCTATTAAAATTTTTTAAATTTAGATTTAAAAAAAAAAAATGCGAGTGAATATTTGGACTATAAAAACACCTCAATTTTGAAGAAACAAGGTCTTAGAGTACCATTGTACCATCTATATGTAGGTACCATCCTATGTATTTTTTAAATTATGAAATAATATGTGTAAAATCATAATTACTTTTGTTTCTTTGATTTTTTTATTTATATATTATCGTGTTTTTGTATCTTAGTTCTAATACCATAACATGATTGTGGTGCTTTTTAAGAAAATATTATTATTTAAAGCAAGAGGTTCCTAAATCAATTGCTCACTGAAAGCTGCAAATATTTTCTGAGCAACATGTATGATTGCACGTGTTATGTTTTTTTTGCTATCAAAAGACCTATAACTTAAAAAAAAATATGACAAGCTCTAACAAAATTTTCTCATGTACGTAGCAAGACTAAATTAAAATCAATTTATTAACACATTTTAAAAGTTTTCAAGAGGTGATTGTTTACATTTCAATTTCAATTTTCAGCAAAAAAGATTTATTTTCTCCAAAATTTCAGAAATTAGTTTTTTTGTCATTATTGTATTAAAATGGACTACAATTTTTTTTTTTAATCAAAATTATCGGAGCAGTTTTCAAGAAAAATCAATTTTCATGTTGTTTCAGAGTTTTTAAGCGTGGTGACCCCCAAATTTATAGCTAAAATTCATTTTTTGATTTTGCTGCCTCGAGGTGTAATTTTTCTTAACATGTATGACAAATTTCATCAAAATCAGTCCAGTAGTTTAAGCTCCTTGTATTTGCCCAGACTACAGATATTTTTTATAAAAACTAATTTTTGGTTTATTTTGAAATGATTCAATAATAATTTTAAATATTTTATTAGTGAAATGTTGCTTGAAAATTTATTTTGTGAAGTGATTTAAATTTACAGTAGCTTAAAAGGAATTTACAGCAGCTTGTCTTTTTTAAATAATGGTTGAAAATGTTTAAAAATTAATGGGTCAATAAATAACTCAGTGCTATTTAGAAACAGCTATAAAAAGGAAGACTTTTGTGAAATGTGCTTGAAGGCAAGACACTGATACTTATCAGTAGGATGTATGTACATGGAGCATTAATTTTTCCATTCATGTTTTAAAAATGCTATATTAGAAGAAAAAAGACCTAAGGCGCAGGAAACTGACCAAACTCTTATCTACTTGAAGGGGTTGAGAGTTGAAGAGTTTTTCCACCTAAAACTCACAGCTTGTAAGCAGTTTTCCTTATCGCTAGCCTTGGTAAACATATTCTATCATCTTAAATATTTTAGTACCGTAACTACAGCTAAATTTTTATACATCTATTTTTAGTAGTTTATATATATATATATAATAAGGGGACATATACTGTATATTTAATTGTCATCCAAAGTAAACAAAACATTTCAATGAATTAGTTATTTATTTACTTCATTTTGTCTTGCATATTCACACAGCACTTAAGTGTTTGAGAGAAAGTGTTAAGAAGAAGTTGAAACAAAGCTAACTTATGAAATGATAGAAGAAAATGGTATCATAAAATCTTAGATAACATACGAATTGGTAAACATTTTGTTTATATCAGCCAATAAATTGATAAAACAAAAAGCTGAGAAAGGATTTTAGAAATGATAAGATTTAATTTCAATAACACAAGGAAATTTCTCCAACAGTAGTACGTAGCTGTCAACATTAATGGCAATACTACACAAATTAAAGCCGTAGAAAATTTAAATAAAAAAAGAAATGAGTCGATGTATCCTGTTTTTAAGAATTTTGCACTATCTAGAGATTAAAGGAATAACACAAACTGTCTCTCCACGTAAATTAGAAAACCATTAATGCCAAAGCAGCTTTCAGCCTTCAAAAGGCCATCATTAGTGTCTATTGTGGAAGAACAAACGTTACATTAATAAAATATTTAGTGGGAAGTGAGTCAACTTTATGTCGGAGACTGACGTGAGACTCAACATGACGTAGACTTGCCTCTTACTAAATCGTTTTATTAATGTAACTTTTTTTCTTCCCCAATAGGTACTGATAATGATCTTTTGAAGGCTGAAAGCTGCTTTGGCATTTCAATTTTTTTCATTTACGTGGAGAGACAGTTTGTGTGATTCCTTTAAGATGACCTCCATAGATGCTCCCACCACTAAAAGGTGGTTTACAGCACATGATTTCAAATTTATAAAATTGTTTGCAAAAAAAAAAACATAAATAAATAAAACTGACACTAAAGTAAAATCTAAGGTTATTTAATAAAGCACATACCTGAGGACTTATGGCTTCAACTTGTCACAAAACATCTTAAGATTCTCTTTGACTTTTGTAAGAAGATAGAATTTAATAGATTCCAAGCACTAGTCAAAAGTGCATTCAGTTCTTCAAGAAGAAGCAGGAAAATTCTTGTGTGTTAAGGTAAATCTACTTGTGACAGCATTTCTAAACTCTACAGCATGCTAAAACTGGTCAAATTCCCTTAAAACATGTGTTAAATGAGCAAATAAAATTTTAAATGTTTTTTAGTCTAAATAACTAAATTCAAGAAGAAAAATATAAAATAAAAAAAGTTTCAAATGAAACAATGAGTTTAAAGTAGCCAGCATAAAAAGAATGAATAATAAGTTAAAAGCTTCAATCAAACCTATTATATGATATGAAATGAATTTATTATATTGTCTTAAAATTTGTTTAGTTGAGATTTCATCTCAGAGAAGATTGTGTAATTAATATCTTGTTGATGTTTTAAACACATCACAGAATATTTATTTCAGGATATTCTCGTTAAGATTATTAGAAAAATATTGGCCTTTAACAGGCACTCTAATCACCTAAGACTGGATATAACTGGCCATTGTCCTCTGAACACACACACCCCTCCTTGGTCCTCTGGACACTTGCAGCGGCTAGGCTTTGGTTAAAAGTCTTCTATCTCAGCTTTGCAGAGAGGAAAATTAAACACTTAGTCGAGTTTAAGAGATTTCCTCTGAGCAAGCTGTTAACGTTTTGACAATCTGGTTGGCGAATAGAATGACCAGAGAATTCTTCACCTTGCACAGATTTGCTTAATGGACACACTTACAAATGAAACCTTCCCTCTGGATTTATTATCAAAGAAGTTACTCGAGATTTAGTTTATGAGCAAGAGTAAGTTAGATTATTATCAAGTAAGTTCATACATCTTAGTATCATTAACAATATCCTTAAGAATGCCACTTATAAGTGTGAAAATATTAGATTTATCGTCTTGGTTGTGAAGGTTTCCAGAGTAAAATTTAGAATTAGTTAATTTTAAAAACTAATAATGAAGTATATTTTTTTTGCATACTTGTATGTTAAATGAGTAAAGTATTATAAATAATATAAATAAATGAATAGTACATACCTTCTCAAAAGTGGTAGGAAGAGAAGGGGGTTTCTTGTTTAAGGAGTGGTACAAGAGTACCTATAAGTCTTGATGTTTATCTTCAACTGGTGATGGTATCTTTCATTTCTAGAATTTTTTTTAGGAGTTGTTCACATTGAATTGACAAAATTGTATCGTATTATTATTCCGGTCAATATAACACCAGGGAAACCCTGAATTAAAATATAATAAATCTATTTTTTAATGTCTTGGCATCTAATTTAGTAGTTGCATTACCAGTGTTCACCCCCAAATGAGTGATTTGCTAAGTGGATTAGCTGATAATTAGATAAAGAAGTACGTAGAAGTTCAAACCCATTCCAGTTCAACACCTTTTCTAAATATTTTGACATTTGAACATTTTTCTTATTTAATAGGTAAAGGAGACAATCTCTTCGACCTTATGATGTAGAGGCATGACAAATAATTATCAGCCAATTTAGTGTCTTGCTATATTCAAGGAAGTAAGCAGCTGGAAATGATACATTTTCTACCAAGTGGTTGAGGACGAGCTCCTTTAATTATTTATTCTTTTAGCATGATCAAAACTCAACTAAGGATGCTAGTTCCTATTCAACAGAAGTTATGCATTCAAAGAGGCTTAGTGATAATATTCTTTGTTGCTCCGTGCTGTCTTGATAGTATCTTCTGTCCTTTAAAAGTTAATATCACTTTAGCAGTTTCCATTAGCTAAAGCTCATATGCGACAGTCATAAGTAAAGAGAGGTATTAAAACTGCTATATTGTTTAAATAGATATTTCTAAGTAAGTTTCAGTTCTAAAACTTCTATCTCTAGAGTTAATATTCTATCTTTACGAATGAGATACAAGTTAATAAATATTAACTTCATGTAATCTATCTTGAAACTGAATACATAGACTTAGATGATAGACTTAAAAATCCCTTTTGCTACAAACTTTGAGTGATAGAGATACTAACTTGTTAGCTAATAAACTAATAAAACAGCAGTAAAGCCAAAAATATCAAAATTCATATTTTTACCCTTCTAAGAAAAATAAATGTATATATTATAAAAATCTATAAATATTGAAAAATACAAGTAAGAAATAAAACTAATATAAATTGAAGGAAAGGAAATTATTATGATAAAACAGTATAAAAACCATGCAAATATTTTTTCTTTAAATAAAATATCAACAGAGGGTGTTCTAATATTTAATTTTTTTTTTATTTTATATATACATTTTTCAATATATTGACGGCAGAAATCACTTTAAAACTCATTGAAGATCTTCATATTAACAACTGCAAGTGGGATTTCAAATGGATGTTCACAGACATCCGGGATAAGTAAAGTTATTGTACTTTGTATAGAAATTTTCAAAATGTACATGAGACTTTTAAAGGAATGTCCACTTGCAAGGTACCGGTAGTTGCACTTCTCATGGATGGCGAAATCAAATTTCTAAGATTTGTATTTAGTTTACTTATCTTGTGCCTCGACCATTTATAGAAGGTCTTCAAAACCACTAGGAGTCCTTAAAAAATTGACAAATCCAATGCCATCTTCCAGTTTTAATGTATCCAGAAGATAATGGCATGGCTCACTTAATACCATCCCTAAGCAGCATCTTTTGAGTTTTTGCTTATTTTGTTTTTGCATTAGAATTAATAGAAAAAATGGAGAGACCTATGAGTGCTTACTCCAGACACATTTCGAGCTAAACTGCTCCTTATAGTGTGGACGTGACCTGTTGTTGCAGGGCAGTCCCTGAACAGACGTGGGACATTGAATCGTGGCAGCCCCCAACAGACTCATAAGTTTCCGGAATGGACTAAGCTTTAGATACAAATACCTGTAATGTAATCAATATTTAAATGTTAAACATAATTACAGTAAGCTCTAATCTTAAAGACGAGTAATGTAAGCATTAGATCCTAGCCATCCATTAGATCAGCCCCTTTCAGCATTCATTAGATTGACCACATTGCATATATTAAGAGTTATCAGGTGTAACAACATTTTAAAATTATAAAAAAAAGAACAAGGATTTTAAAAAAGTGTGAGAAACTTGTATAGATACTTAGATGAAAGAACATGAATAATGAAATAATTTTTATGTAGATTAAAACAAAAAGTCTGTCTTCAATAGAAATAAAGACGTCCCTCCACTAAAGTAACTTTATAGGATAAAGCAAGCATTCAACCAAGAGTGGTCATCTTCAGTGTAGGAATTAAGACATCTGAGTCCGATTCCAATCTACGATTCCTTCTTTTACACATTTCCACTTGTCTCACAGGCATTGAAGATGACCATTAGTAATTAAAAGCCGGCTCTTTACAATAAAGTTACTTTAGCGGAGAGACCACTTTCTTTATTCCTAATCAAATGACTCCACTTCCCTTAAACAACTGAAATATGTTAACTTCTCTGTTCAATGTTCTCTGCCATTTTTTCCTTAAACATTGATAAATTTATAGAGGAAATTATTTTTTCATGACTAACAAAATCTTGTGATCAAGAAAATAAGGGTTATTACAAAAAATAGACATTAAAATTAATAATAAAAAGAAAGCAAAATTATTTTATTATAATATTGTTATATCTAAGAGTTAAGTAGTGCAAATGGTAACGATATTTTATATAACCCTCAATGAATTGTACTGCAATTTAATTTATAAAAAAAAATATATATATTTTTCTCAAATGTAACACACTTAATATTATCATTGTTTTTTTTACAAAAGAAAAAAAATTGCTGGCTACTTCATAAAAAAATAATAATGAATCTACAAACTAAAGGAAACAAAAATAAATATTATTTAAAAAAAAAAATCTAAAAAAACAAAAAATAATGTTTGTACCAGACAAAATAATTTTGATTTATGTACAATAATTTACATTTAAAATTAAACAAAAAAAACTTCCACCGGGGGAAAAACACAATTATTACATAAAAAAAAAATAATAAAATAAAAAAATAAGAATAATAATTTTAAAAAATCAACAAATCCACAAGAATAAATCAAATTTCAAAAGGAATTAAATAAAATAAATAAGTGCTTTTTAAAATATATTATCTAAAAGCTTTATTTATTTCATTTTAAATTAAATTACTTATATTAATAAGTAGGCACTATCTACAAAAAATGTACAAGGCCTTTAAAAAAAATTATTAACATTTTTCAAATGTTATTTACAATAGAATGAAATATTTAATAAAGAATTAAATTAAATGAAAAATAATTTATAATAATGATTTTGATATAATAAATACGTATGTATTTTAAATCAGTTTTTATTTTTTTAATTTAGTTATTTATTTTTCAAAATTGAGTAATTTAGGTGTCTAGTATATGCATCAGTTGTTAATTGATTTTTTAATAGTTGATAAATCGTAGGTACTTTTGTTTAAATTCATCCCTAAAGTTTGAAATTTTAGGAGCTCATAAGCTCAGCTATAAATATAAAACTTGTTTTGAAAAGAAAAGATGCAAGACTTATAGAGTCAGCATCATAGTAAAATATTATGTATCTACAAACTGTAGCCTTTTTGTTCTTTTTGATCCCCAATCATTTTATTAACTTTTAGATTTTTGTTGTTTCAAATAGTAAAATATCTGAACCCACAGAGAATAAAAAATCTTGAGAAACTTCAGCTCAAGTTACACGATGCTTAGAAATGAAATCAAATATTATTGTATAAATCAATCTTGTTCATCTTATGAAAATCACGCCTCAAAGGATAACAGGTATCGTTAGATAAGCTTAGATTGCTAAGTTGGCTTAAGTAGTTGATTTGTATAAAAACAACTAATTTAAACAAAATAAGGGCTTAGAAGTATAAACATGAGAGATTTTAAAAAGACAAATAAAACTTAAATACCTACTTAAATAAATAGTTTTATAGATGTGTACAGGATGGCCATTGTTAGTGAATTCACAATAATTTGCTATTTTTCTCTTTCTTGCCCCTTTAATTAGGCTTGTTTCTAAAATCTTTTATTAGTTTTTCTCTTCTGCTTTTATGATTCAATTTTTGTACCCCCTTCAAAGATATAATTATTTTAAAAGCCCCATTTAGCTGTCTTCTCAATACAAATACTACATTTTAATACCATCACCTTATAAAAGAGTAATTTGCTACTAATTTGGCATAAAAAAGAAGCAAATACTAATAAATTACCCCCAGACACCCAATTACTAAAATAATAATCAAGAATTAAAAAAAAATAATAATAATAACAAGAAAAATATATGAAAGATGAAGACTCAAACTAATATTATAATTAATTTTTAATGAAATTTTACAATTATCACAAAATGCAGTAGGAAGCTTTTTAATTTATATAGGACACTTGGTACATTTAACTTTTGAAAATAATATATTTTTTTTTTTTTTTTACTACAATAATCATTGTAAACTTTAACAATAATAGTGATTTTTCGTGTAAAGACTACTTTGCAATAAGAATTAATAAATGCCATATCAAAATTAATTTCAACATTTTCATACATTTCAAAAGAATAATTACTTTTAGTATTAATAAAAAGGAAAAAAATATTATATTTTCCGAATAATTATAGGCTCATAAAGGAAAGAAAAAAATCCTCAACCCATAAATGAATGCAAAGAAAAATGTAATAAAACTACATAAACAACTCCTTTAACATCATTGTAAAAAAATACCGCACTATTTATTTACTTTGGTGAATTTAATAATTTATAAACTAATTTTTTTTTTTTAATTAATTATATTCTGATATATACTATTAGTTTTTTTTTTAACTAATAAATCAATCAATTCTTCATATAACATAAATTCACATCTTTATTTTATTTTTGTTTTCCTATTAATTAATCCATGTTGTATTTTATTTATTTGAATAGAGTAAAAAACAATAAAATAGGAGAGTGGATTCTAAGATAATTTGACCAAAAGCTATCAAAATCTAAATCTATATTGAATACTTGTAGATAAAAATATAGATTTAATTTTTTTTTAATTTTGGCCATTTTTCAAAAACCCATCTCCTATATGAATTATTTACACATTCAAACATTTAACAGCAAAGTTAGGAGAGGGAGGTGGTAAACATTAATTCACAAGAACTGGTTGAGTTATTGCTAGATGCAGCTAAAATAAATGTATTTCAAAAAACAAATAATAATAAATTAACAATTAATATGATAGACCATTTTAGGCGTGAATAATACAAATTAATAGGATGACCTTATGAGGAAGGGTTAAAACGTCTCAATTTAAAAGAATTAATTTGTATTATTCACACCAAAAATGGTCCATAATATTTATTAATAATGGAACAAATACTCTAATTAGAATTAAAAGTTTGACCAATGGTAGTTTGTTATTATTTTATTTAATTATCTTCATTATTATAAAAATAGAGGAAGTTTATTGAAAGAATTGATCTCTTTCTATAACCTTTTTTCACCATAAAAAGCGCAAGTAGCTACTTAAATTAACCCAACCAGTTTTTCTTATAGTTTTACTTATATCAATCTCTACCATCTCCTATCTCCATAATTTTAACACTTAAATAAAAACATGCTATGACGTACTTGCTTAAATCATGAAAGAATTAAGGAAATATTATTAACAACTATTTATAGCAAATTATATTTTAATTCCTTCATAACTAAGCAACAAAACATGCACATATTCCAATAATATTTCATGCATCAAATCATTCAAATAATATATTATATTTAATAATAAAATAAAAGGGAAAAAATATTACTTTTTTTGAAAAAAAATATACAGTGCTAATCAGAAGACATTTCTCATCAGAGATAAATTTTGAAAGAATTAAAAATGATTACCTTATCATAGAAAAAGAAGGGGTAAAATATAGGTATATTTTAATATTAACCTAATGCAATATTATCATACATTGGTTTTACATTAAAATAAATCATTCAAAATTAATTATTATAGGAAATATTTAAGTAATTAAATATGAATAATAATAATAAAATAATGGTGCCTAAGTTTTCATTGAAGATTTACCTGAAATTCAAAATTAAAAGAAATATTATATAAAGATAAAATTTTCAGATACACCAAAAAAAAAGAGGAAAATTTTTAATTAAATGCTTCAAATATACCCATAAGAAGAAAGTGGTGTAAAGCACAGACAAAAAAATAAGCAGAACAATAATTACAAGTGATAGACAACAAGAAAAAGCAAAGAAATAGCAAGAAAGAAAACAACAATTTTTTTAAGGAAGAGACGATACATGTTGAGTACAATGAAATTAGCACCTAAAATAATAAACTGGTTACTGAAGCCAGTTTTAATAAGTGTAATTTTATTTTTTTAGCACCATGAAAATTTAGTATAAGAAGAAAGATTGAAGTCACTCTGGGAGAAAGAAACTTTTAATAACTCGAAAATACAAAGTATGATTTTATAGCTTTAAAGTATGAACAATTTAAAAAATAATGTAACCCCATTTTTCATTTAGTTACACTTTAAAATATAATTTGTTTTTATAATTATTAAAATTTTGTATGTCCACATTCTTATTGACATTGCTAAGCTTAATATTTTTATAAAAGTGTCTAATAGTCGGAAAAAGGTAAAAACAAAAACAAGAATTGGATCAAATTAAGATAGGAATTGAAGTTTGGTATTTTCTTAGGACATTTTTTTTTTTTTTTAGACTTATCCAATGCTATAACTCAATTTTTTCAAATTTGACAGTTTAGTTATTTTTATTAATAAAAGGTTATTAATAAGGTTATTATAAGGTTTTAGGGGGGTTTATAGGTTTTTATAAGGTTATTATTTTAAGTAAGAAAAGTAATAAATTTTAATTATTATAGTTATTTTATTGGTAGTTGTGAACCCTTATTTTTATAATAATTATTATTTATTTAAGTATTTTGGTATTTCCCTGAGGCATTTTCCTTAATGGAATCTATTATGATTTTGTCATCAGTAGGTATAAGAGGAGATGCAGTCATCTCCAGGTTATTAGTAATAGTCCAAACAAATTAGGATTTAAAAATGACGATTTCCTTGAGGATTTTTTTCTACTAAATCCTCGCCACACATGGGAGAATTTCCTTGAGGGAATCCTCTAGGACAAAGGCTCTGGGATCATCTTGGGGATTTTCTCTACCCAACCCACACCTTTCCCAACACCAAATTCAAAAACCCTCGACTGTCGTCAACTCAATTCACGCTGCATCAGAATGCTTAGTTTCGGCCTCAAGGTGGAAAAAAAGGTTTGCAGGATTTTGAGGACTGCAGTCCAGGTGGCCTCAAGGCCACACATACAGGAATTCCTCCTGGTCTGGACTGTTCAGTCCAAACTTCAAGGATTTCCTTTTTGTCTATGGCCGCCTCTAGAGTAGGGTCCCCTCTTGAAGTATTTACATCATGCTACAGATCCCCCTTCTACCTTTTTCAAAGTCTTTGTGCCAGTTAACCTCGGGACTCATAAGTTCTGTCATAATATATGTAAAGAAAAAAAATTAAAAAAGTTTTCCTTATTTCTTGAATTCGACTTGATATTTAAACTACTTGGTTAGACTATAATGACAGAAGAAGTTATTGTATTTAGCTTTAAATTTGAGAGAGATTTCAAATTTGAATACATTTAGCTACAACATAAATAAATTAAACCGCAATACAATATTTTACATAATAGTATTTTTATGTGACAGCCATACTTCAAAATACTGAATTTTTGAACTTTTAATAATATTGAAGGAAACACCAGTCATTACATTATTATTGTCATTACAATTTCGTTGCTTAGAGTACATATCTATTATTAAAGTGCGTATGATATTTTGGTATCATTAAACTCTTATGGTCTTAATTAATAATTTACTATCAATTCTACTTATAAAAACGTTTATATTAGTAAAAAGAAGTTATATCTTTTTACTTTTTCATATATATGGTATATGTAAAGAGAAAGTATTGTGATGGTGTGAAAATGCGATTTTGAGTTTTTTTTATGGATTTATACACTTAGAGGTCCCCTGAGTAATTTTAGAAAAGTAGGGTGTACATGATCAATTTTAATGCTATTTGAATGCAGTTCTACTACATTTTAGTAAGCGACAATACTTGAATAATTGATTAAAAGTTAATAAAATACAAGTAGATGCACCAAATTGAAGAAAACAGTGCTGTAAAAGTATCAATGCAGTGAAACGTGAGACTGACTGACACAAGTAGCCCTTAGCAGAGGGGGAGTCGATTGCAGACGTCTGAGTTCGGGCATACTTGGATTCAATTGGCTATCATCAACATCACCAGAAGCTTGCATCAGTGGCAACCCTTCCCTTTCTCCGTCTCCAAGTTAGGTTGCGCCTGCAACCTTTAACTCAAGCTGCCACAGTTCCGCTTCAAATGAATACGGATCGGGATATTTTGAGTGATAGTTACCCGTAGACAGCCCGCTTATTAAATGGAACGTCTTTTAATTATATGAATACATTTGATGTAGTTTATATGTGAACAAATTAATCTTAAATTTTACTGAATCAGTGCTTCCTTTGCTTCATCGCACCGCTCGCCACTGTATTAATATCTAAATGAGAGAGTTTTGCTCTATTTATCGGACCGATTTTTTAATCAAAATAAAGAATCTGAACAAGTATAAAATAAAACCAGAAAGCAGATAGGTAATCAAGGAGAAATATGGGAAAATATTTGCCTTTCAATTGCTTTGAAATTTATGAGGATTAATATCACCTCCATCCTGTTAATTGACTAAAAAATTATTAACTCTTCAAAGACTCTGATGAATTATGATAGGAATTATACTTTTTTGCAATTCTCTTCAACGAATGGCAGAAAAACACCCAACTAAGCAAAAAAAAGTAAAAGTAAAAACTAAGTGAGGATAATTAACTACCTGAAATGTCAGAAATAATTTAAAGGAATAAATTGAAGCAATAATAAGATTTAATTTGATAACAATTGCATGAAATAAAAAGCAAATTTAAATTCAAAAACACATTTCATACTAAAATAAAAAAATAAAAATGTCATCCCCCAGAGTGATTCTCAATATTACTTAAGCTTAATTGCATTATAATAAGAGCAACTAAAAAACATAGCACAGAAATAATAAGAAGAAACAGCAAGATAAATCAAGAAAATAGACTAAATATATTGGAGAATTTACGTAAAATACAGACAGGAAACTTTACCCAAAAACATAATACAATATTATAATACATAATACATAATAGATATCATTATAAAATACATAATACAATTTTTTTGTTATTTGGTTTTTCACTAAATTTTGAAAGTCTCTTTTTTAATTTTTAAGATAAATATTGTATTTTTTTTTCACTACAATTTGAATTGAATACACAAAAACCTATTGTTCAATATGGCTATTGATTTTTTTTGTATTTTTAAGAAGCTTTTTTTTAAGTATAAAAAAACCATAATTGAAAATTAAACAGAATTTGATTATAAAAATTAATTGAGATAAGGGAAAAAATAAAAAAAGGTTTAAAAATAATAAATAATACACCGTATATCTAAAATAAGATAAGTAATTAGTAAAATAAATCAATCATCAAAATAAATAAATTTTTAACTATAATATTTTTTTTATATATATATTTTTTCTAATTAAATTTATTAGAAAATACTTTTGAATCTTTTACCTGCGCATTGTCAAAATTAATTAAATCTTTTTAATATTACGACCTAACTAACAATTATTCTAATGTGTTAGTGAATTGGAGATACAAATGAAATAATATTCATTTTTAACAGAAGAACATATTTTTACTTTATTTTTTCGTTTATTAAAAGGTTTAATATAATAAAGAAGACTCAAATGTGTTTGGGAAGACAGAATAAATATTCTATTTATTGGTTGGAATATGCACAATTAATAAGTGGCTATGCACAGACCAATTTTTATATGATTTGAAAAATAATAATTTTTTTATTTTTCACATAATTTTATAAATGGTTTACAAATGACAATGAAAATAATAATTTATATAATATAACACATAATGGAAGGATAGATTATAAAAAAATATTGGCCATAATTCAATCTAATAAATCATTTATAATGAATAAAACCAAAAGAGAAAAATTGCTCGGGTTAATGTTAATAAGCAAATATTTAAGACAAAATGGCTGCAGTCAGCAATAAATATAATTAATAGCTATTGTGGCGTTTTTTTTTGTTTTCTTTTTTGTTGATAATAATAATAATCTATGGTGGAACAGCCAGGACTTAGCCCTACCAATAGATTACACAATTATACAAGTACTGGATGACAAAGGGTTAGCATGTCACTCCACCTTAATGGACATAACATAATAATATCTAAGTAGCTATTCATTCAGCAATGCTGGGCGTACTCGGAGCATGAAGCCCTTTGCCAGATATCAAACAAAGAGCCTCCTGCTTCTTAAGTATGAATAACATCAATGAACTGCCTGGGATCCCCTACATATTTACTAATTATGTTTATGTACGATGATTAATTTCGCTCTTAAAGTTTTATTCACTATAACAGAATCTCTGAAGAAACAACTAAATTGGTCAGTAATTTATATTTCTTCTTCCAATTGAACTTGATGTTCTTAATCCATCTTATTGTTGGTGGCTTGAAGTAAGCATTAAACTGAATAAAACACCTTTGGTCGATGCTTCCAACATAGGAGTGAAACTTTAGGATTAATACTAATTGATACTAACCACCAGGAACTTCAAGAGTTTTAAGTGAACTAATAAAGATAAAAACTTTTGGCCAATATTTTGTCACAATGCCTGATATGGTCCATATATAACCACAAATTGTAAAAGAAGAAAATGTTCTCTTTATTTATAATAAATTAAATAATATGTACAAAACAATTAAAAACTAAAATATTTAAAATTAGTCTACTAACTAAGGAAAAAAAAAAAAAGTTTAAAAAAAACCTGATTTATTTTATTTATCAAATAAATAAGTTAATAATTAATAAATTAATATTAATCTCAAACATAAATACTATCTTAATTGCTTTTTTACCTTAAAATAAGAAATAATTCAACATAAATAACATAACTGAAGGTAACAATCGTATTTTTATCAGACCATATTTATATTTTGTATTTATAAGGGGAATTTTTCAAATATATTTTTTTACAATACCCCTTGAAAAAAATTTACCATAAAATTAAAAATAAATGTTAAATATTTTCATTTTTTTATAATAATAATAATAAAAAAAAAACCAAGTGGTTACAAGAATTACTGATTGTCTAGATATCGGCAGTATAAATAAGTGAATTTCCAAAAGATAAGTAATTTTATAAATTTTTATTTTGCAAATTAAGTGATTATTTTATTTATACAGTGTATTAAGTGTGAAAAGCAAAATGCGATACTGACATACATTAATTCGCTTAAACAAAATGAGATGTCTTTTAAAGTAAGCAATACTATAATTGAATCTGCTGTAAACAAAGTGTGTTTACCAAACATTATTTTCACCTGAACAGTAATCATCAATACAAAAACAGTATTAGCAGCATTTTGTCTTTTTATTTATGATTTCTGACATCATTTGTTAGTTGACAAATACTTAGTTTATAATTTATGAAAATTGTTATAATAAAGGTCTTATTTTGAGCAAAATTAAAAGTTTTCTTTGTTTTTTTAAGATAGATATTATATTTTTATTAGAATTAAAACTAAAGGAATGGTGATTCATTTATTGATAAAATAAAATGAGTTAAAGTAAAAACTCCTTAAAAAGTAACTTAAGACTCTGTGGGAATAAAAATTTCAATATTGAAGTTTGGATTTGAAAAATAGCAATTTCCATAAGTATACTTCTTTTATTTTCAACAATTGATTAACTGGTTTATTAATTTTATTGACCAGTAATATTTTTACGTTTTTCTTCAATGGTGATTTGGGAATTAGAAGGATGGAATTAAACACAATTTTGTGCTTCTATAAAGGAATTATTCTATGGGTTACACGTCCTCTAAGAGTAAATTTTTCCAACTAAGGGTATCAAAATAAGAAATTAAATATGGTGAAATCAGAACCCTTATAGTATAATTCCTTAAATAATCCACATTGGAAATTTGTCTTCCTCAGTCTTTAATTTACACCTGAAGGCTTAAATTCACCAATCCCACAAAGTCTCAATTAGCAATAACTTAAAACAAATAAAGAAAGATAAATAGATAAAAAATAAATAAATACTTTAAAAAAAAAACATATTTACAATATACTTAAAAAAGTAATATTTTCATTGTATCTTAAATTAATTACACAATAAAAAAAAATATAACACATTTCCCGAACATAATTCACCTGAATTTACATTCATTCAGATGTTTTTAAATTATAATTAATGCGAATGTAAATATACACACATAAACATCGTAAATCTTTGAAAAAAAGAAGAGGAAGCCACATATATTAATTTAATCTACAAATCTTGAAAATATAGGAAAAGTATTATTTAAAAAATAAATATAGTATGGAGTTTGTTTGATTAAATATTTAAAAAAGTATAGTTATTCCTTTCTTGAGATCTTTAAAAAAGTTTTGAAAATATTTAAATCTATCTAAGTGATCTTTATAACTTCTCAAAAAGTCAAAAAAAGTTTTATTGTTAAAAAAAATCTATGTTAGGAAGAAAACTTAGTTAAGGCAGGTTAAAAATATTAGATTTCAGGCATTTCTAGAAAAAATAATAACTGCAATAACTTATTAAGCCATTGTCAAGAACATTCCCTGATGTATAGAGCGTCACTGGAGTTAACACCTTTAAATTTGACGTGTCCAAGGAAGTTACAAGCCATTCATAGGCCTAATTGACGTTTTATTATAATCAGAGGCTTTAATATTCATATGCAGATATATTATTAAGCGTTAATTTAACATTGGAGAAATTACTCTTTTTTTTACAAAAATTATTTTTTGTAAAAAAAGTAGGGTAATATTTAAGAAACAATGAATGAGCCCCAGCCAGAACAAGCCAGAGTTGGACTGCAGACCAAAGGTTGCCTCTGCTGATATAAATTATTACAAAATATTTTCTATCTATCAAAACTCTAATAGAGAAATATCTTAATCCACTAATGATCACAATATCATATACTATGATCAGTAATCATTACTGACAATTTATCATATCTTAGCCAAAGGAACATCACTCAGATATGTCTGCCTGTAGAAGGGACTAGGTTTGGGACATCGATGTCGATGAATCGGACTTAAAAACATCGATGTTTTCCTGAAACATCGAAAAGATCGATGTTATCAATGTATCGGACCCCAAAAAACATCGAAAACGAATATCGGGAACGAGAACGAGGAATTTTTTTTTGAAACCAGCGACCTTTCTTTTATTTGCTCGTTGGAAGACTGATGTCAATGTATCAAAAACATCGATGTTTTGGCTAACATTGATGTTCGTTCTTTCAATGTCGATGTATTGTTTGTTTCATGGATGTTTTGTTATGGATGTCCCAACTCTAGAAGGGACAAATCTATTTAATATCAAGTCTTTGAAAATTGGTAGGCTTAAAGGCATGTAAAAGGATGGTGTTGACATCCTACAATACAAACCACCACAGGGTATTATCACACCTTAATGATTATGATTATATATGTTACAGCCTTATCAAGTTAGATTCCTCCTAAATCATAATAATCAGTCGCACAACTTAGAGGTACTGACAATTTATCATATCTTAGCCAAAGGAGCATCACTCGTCTAGTAAATGTTTTTAATTTCTTACAATACCATGTACTTCCATGGATTTGAAACGTCAGTTAGCGGAAAACTTAGGCTTTTCAAAGTGCTTATACAAGTATAAATGGTCATCGGATTGGCGTGACACTCCATCAGCTGTGTAAACCTTATAATTGGCACTCGTAACCATTTCACATAAACAGCTAACAATTTATAGAACAGTGCTGGGTGAAAACCGAGCGTGAAGCCCTTGCCGGGGTCGGGAATTTAATCCAACTCTCCTGCTTCCAAATTAATGAATAACAACAAACGGCCAGAGACCCCTAACATCAGGACCTCTATACCCATTGAGACACAGCCACACTAGATGATCTAGAACATCAGTTTTCATATGAATGATAAAGAGATTGAAAAACATGCTTTCTAACCTCAGGACCCCTAACATCAGGACCTCTATACCCATAGAGACACAGCCACACTAGAAGATCTAGAACATCAGTTTTCATATGAATGATAATAAAGAGATTGAAAAACATACTCCCTAACCTCAGGACCCCTAAAATTGGGACCTCTACACCCATTGAGATACAGCCACACTAGAAGATCGAAAACATTAGTTTTCATATGAATAATAAAGAAATTGAAAAACATACTTAAATCTAACTAGAGTAGCTACATTGTAACACCCTGCTAGAAGCAATTATAAAGAGAATAAAAAGTACTTAAAAATTAGTGGACATGATACCTCATTTTTCAATATGAGATTTCAACTAGGCTTTAGTGAATTATTTATACAAATTAATAATGACTCACATTATGTGCTCTTCCCTTGAGAATGATCCGTTTAAAAGGTTCAAAATCGATCTCAGATCATACCAGTTAAGCAAGTAGTGTATTCTGGTATAATCTTTAATATTCTTAATTGAAACCTCTAAGGCTAAAACCTTGAAGAAATAAATTAAAACTTTATTAATTAATAAAAAACAACAAATTAATTTACCAAATTAACCAACCTCCATAACTTTTATATAACTTCCCCTACATACATAACAAAATATTTATTTCCTTTTAAAATAGAAAAAAAATAATCTATACATATAATAATTTTTTACAATGCTATCTTAAATTTATAAAATAAACTCTATGTAGGATGATAACAGGTTTGAACAAAAATTTTAAACATTTTTTTTTTCTAAACGTAAAGAAAGAAATGGACATTAATTTACATAGGGACAAAATGGTATATAAAAAAAGGTTCTTTTTTCATAATTACAGCAAACTGACCACAATTAACATGCTGTTAATTTTATTTTTTTATTCAAATGATTTCACATTTATTTCTTAAATCCCTTACCTTGGATATGAATATAAAATATACATTTTTAAAATTGTTTTTTTTTTTCTTCTTTTAAAATAATTTTTATTTTTTAAATTACTTTTATTTTTCCAAACGAAAATAAACCAAATAAATAAATAAAAATTACAATTAAAAAAATCCTATATTTAAAAAATAAACATTAAGAAGAAGATTGACTAGGTTAAAAAAAGAAGAAACAAAAAATGAAAAGGAGATGTAACAATTTAAATTTAAATAATTAACCTCTTTTAAGGTATAATCTCCTTCCGTTCCAGTTAAATAACAATAAATAATCACTTAGTTACTACAAAGAAGAAAAAGAAAAGAAAGAAGAAATAACACAAAATTTAAAAAAGGAAGAATGGAAGAAATATAATATCACAAACAAATTTACTATTTGATTCCTCAACGATTAACAAAAAGCGTAAAAAAAAAAAATAATAAAAACAACAAATAAACAAGAAGATACAGAAGTGAAGCCAAACACGTAACATATAAGGCATTATGATGGAAGAGCATTATTCATATTTTTTTAAAATTCATGTTAAAAGATAAAAATTATGATTTTATATTTCGCTTTTATAATGTTACAATTAGATTTTGTTTTAATTTGAAAGAAGAAGCAATACAGGTTTCTTTAAAACAATTATTTTTAATTTAATTACAAGACAGTTTAAAAGGGTAGACATTTTAATTTCGTTAAAACTGATTAAACTTAATATCGACATTAAAATTTGAAGTATTTTATAGCTAATATAAAAAATTAATAAATAAACAAAAATATACTATTGTTCTGGTGAATAGAGTAAGGTGGAGATAATTTGTGGATGCTCTATATCATAATGGAAAATGAATTAAGTAAGTCAATTTCGAGTCAGTAAGTCGAAAAATCTATCAAACAACCAGTGTTATGAAGACATCGTTTACCGAACAACACTCATGGTGAAGGGTTCAGTTGTCTGCTATCAATCCAGTGTAGGATTGATACAAGGCTCCCCGGACTTATTAAAAGGACCCCCTTCATGGTCTATGTCTTAGGGAGTAAGCCCCCAGATTTTTTTCTTTTAAAAAAAGTCAATTTTAAAGCTAATTTAATCATTTTTTTCACTTATATTGTTGAGGGTGCCTGAGTATTATCAGTAATCTAAAATGAAAATGAAAGGAAAACCACAAGTTGTTTGGTAAAGTGAACTGGTGGTAAGTGAATTCAGGAAGATGGGGAATTACCATTTGAACATTTTTGATTTTATCCATAAGAGGTTTCATCACTTCTCCTTTTCCCAACCCCTTAAGAGACGATATCTATACTGCTACACTACAACCTAAATTTTCCCTCAACAGACAGTATGGCTCACCGTACAGCTGGCTGTATACCGTATAGTGTGGATGCATCATCAGTTTTAGCTTATCCGGTGATCATATGGTAAAAGATATATTGTGTAGGGGCCTTTAGGGATTGGAGCAATCACCCAGATATATCAGTGTTTAGACTTCATTTTTACCAATTAACTAACCATTAACCAACTACGCCAATTCCTTGGCATAGTTATCTTATCAAAACTTACTCATAATTACTTTAGAATACACATTTAAGACGGTGTTTGTTTTTACTGCAACAATTGTGATTCTTAGATACTTCGAATTTGATATTATAGAAACAAAAATGTTATACATTTTATTGATCATTGTCTTTAGCTTTTTTTGTCATCTATTTCTAAAAATGAATTCTAATAAACTTGCATTTTAAAATGTAGAAGAGGCTAAGTATTACAAATTGGAAAAACGTGACCTGTTCGTCTGTAATCTCTCTAACTAATGTACTAATTACTAATAACTATATAATAAATCATCAAATTGCCATTTAATACAATATTAAAATAATTATGAAGTCAACATTAGCTCTGACCTGTTGTTGGTCAATTTACATCTTAACATTTTTTTTTTTTTTTAAATAAAGAAATTGACTACTTATTGAAGTGGTTTTCTTTGGTGGACTTGTAGAGTAGAAACGAAAAATGTATAACTACTTATTTAATAATAAAATAACTACTTATTTTATTTTTATTCTTAAAGGAGTTGAAAAAAGGGTAATATATATTATCATTTTTATTTTTATTCTATTCCAAAAGTAGAAATAGAAAATCAGGTGCAGAGAATATGATGATTATTAAATTTATGTCAAAGGATTTGGATCTACTGGTAAGATGTTTTAAATATTTCACTAAAATATTTAAGCATTTTGTTATTTACTATTTAACTACATATATAAAGACGTAAGTTACTCTAAAAGACTAAACGTCAAAACTGAATTGAGTAAATACTAGGCTCGTTCAGCAATAGTCATAAATTTAACAGTCAATAGTTGAAGCGGAAAAATCTAATACATTTTTGTACATTTCAGGTTCAGCTAGCTGTAAACAAGCTTTGCAAAAAACTTTGAATTAAATCGTCGTTATACAAAACAAATTGGATGGAAAACTTAACTTTGGGTCAAATATTTACTTACTATGTTTTAAACATTTTCAATTTTGAAAATAGAAACAAATTTAACACAGTGTTCTTAATTATTCTACTTAACTTTTAGTCAACTGAACATGAAATATTTAACATTAAAAAGTTTTACAGAAAAATGTTACTTGAAGCAAAGATTTTTAATTAGATACTCCTCCATTAAGATTTTTTACTAAGTCAAAACAACCCTGACCTTGAATTCAATGTTTATTGGTTCAACGGAAAAAGTATTAATGCATTTATATTTTCTCTATATATTTACCCTATAAAAATATTCATCAACATGAAGTTAAGTGGAATTTTAATTGCATGTTAAAGAAATATCTAATCCACAAGTTTAAAGAAGAGTGAATCAAATTTTAATTAATTTGCTAAAGGAAATAACTATTATGCATTTTATTAGCTACTAGCAGTGGTCAATTGTAAAAAGAAATAAAAGCAACTCTAACTTTAACAAAGATAAAAAGATTAGAACACACAGAAATCAACAATGATCAATAAAATATAGGTGTAAAAAGAATGGTAGTGAAATATTGCATTTATATTAAAACATAAAATCGATGTAATAACAAATAACAATAATAATTATTTTAACGAGCATCTGATAATATAGTTCACCCCATTAATATCACTAAACAAATATTAAACGTAAAATATCAGGTCATAAAATTAAACAATAGATAATAAAAATTGAAAGATAATAATCATAATATATTGTTCAAACAAATAAAATATAAAAATAAATAAAACTTCAAATTTTAAAGTCGATGTTTAGAATAAATAATTTATGAATGGAGAGAAATTGTATATACTAAAATATATTTAATAGCTAAGGTTATGAGCAATGAGAAATTACTATAATATATTTATAATAAAATTTACTGGCTCAGAATTAGTCAAAAACATTTTATTTGAAAAGAGTTTGACTTATACCAATAATTTATTATGAAAATTATTTTTTCACATGGGAAAATTTGAACAAACATTCTTTATTTCAAATACTAATTAGGAAATGCGAAAGTTTATTAATTAGCGATATTTTAAAAGGCACTTAATATCTGTTATTTTGATGAGACTAATTCATTGATTATATTTATTAAATGAGGTTTGTGTATGAGTAAAAAATAATTATGTATTTTAGTTTTTAAAATAGATAAGATCATAATTGAATAAAGCAAAATGCATTCTGAAGTGATTCAAAATACATTTACATTCATAAAATGGTACCAAGAACATTTGGTTGTTGATTATTTACTCTGAGAATTTGTGAAACTTACTCTTACGATATACCATATGCTGTAAAACCTGGTTAATCAGAACTAATTTGTTCAAATAATCAAATATGATGATGTTAAATTGTATTAATGACTGAAATATGTGTGCTAAAAAGGATAAATATTATTATTTGAATAAAACGTCCATTACAGTGAAAAATATTAATATTAATAAATATAGTAATATTTATTAACTGTTCAGAAACTAATAGAAATTAATGAAAACAATTCACTAAATTTTCTTCTGTGTTTTCAACGAAGTGCGCTTTTTGCATGCTTCTTTGTACCTTGGTGGCATTCGGATTAGCAAATGTTTAGATTAACCAGGTTCGACTTCAATTCAAAAAGCCAAATTAATTAGCAAATGATCAAAAAGCACAACAACAATGGACCAGTTTCAATCCCTCTAATATTTTACTAGTGCCATATGCAGCATAATAAACCAAAGATAAGGAAGTTTTTAAATATTTTAGTAACCATTTTAAGAGAATCAAAACTTAAAAATAATTGATATTGGAAAAACTCAAATAACATTCAAGTCTACCATACTATTTAAAAGTTCTATGTTTCCAAGCCAATAATTTAAATTACAAATTAATTAATCTCGTGTTTTGAAATTGACTTCTATAATTGGACAAGGACACAGTCAAAAATAATAATTATATTACTATATCTCATTGCTCATATTAAAATTTTATTCTAACTATTTTTTTATTTTTGTTTCTGCTTATTCAATCATAATTGAACTATAAAACCTATATTTACAGGACTGAAGGATATTTTTTTTTTTAAATTCTAAAATTCTAAAAAGGTCTGTAAAATAGTTTTCCTGATTATTTAAACGGTGACTGCGGGATAAGGCTCTCGCATGAGGAATTGAAACGAAACGTATATAAGATAAACATACCCAAGGAAGGCATGGAGTCAGTCAGCCTGGGGTCGGAGTGCGTTTGGGGGAGGTCGGCTTGCGGTGTTTCCTTTGTAGATGCGCACCTGCCCAAGTATAGTGATGTCTATGAGAACCTGGAGACTACCGCACAGCCAAAACTGAGCAGGCGCTTCCCTCAATATGAAATAAGTTGTTTTAAATATATCTCCAACAGTCCACATAAGAACCATCAGGATACTGGAATAAAGCAATTAAAACAAGTGCATCAAAAAACAGAATCAGAGAATAGGAAATAAATTTAACCATAATATTTTGTGTCAATCTATTATAATTGGTTTTTATGAGTAGTGGTTATTTCTGGAGTTGATGAGAAAAGGTATAGGATCTGCATAACTCATAAATACCATGCAAGCAACTTTCCTACCAAATTATGATTGAAGTTCTATTACACCAAGATAAAATTATGAACTCATCAGTTTGTTTTATTACATTACTAAATTTAGTATGCAACAAGGGAACCACACTCAAGAAGAATGGATGAGGGACTGGGAATAAAAGGATCTAACAAAAACCCTTAGGGAACAAAACTATATGCATGTCCTAAAAAATATCGGTCCAAGATAACTCAGACAAACTTTCTCATACACGAGTTTATAATTACTTAGCCCTGTGTTTTCAATTTATTAGTTTTCATAGGTACATTTAATTATAATTGAACATTTCATCCAAATTTATCATAAAAATAACTTCTCAGTGGGGTATCGAACTCGGCCTCTCTCCATGTCCACGTTTAAAGCTATTTGCTCAGGAACTAGATTTTTCCCGGGAAAACGGCTTATATCGTTAGGTTCTTATTTAAATGGACTACATTTTAGAATTTTTTAATCAAAATCGTCAGAACCGTTTTCGAGAAATATTTTT